>OV815277.1:15914915-18414915 GCA_929108145.2 Limnephilus rhombicus | reverse complement strand
ATTCCTGAATAAGTGAAACAGATACCGCGCTCGGGACAAATTCGTTAAGGACAGACTATAAACCAGAGACTATGTACGCGGGACGTGACGGGTAAAAGGGACTGCGACGGCGCGGCGGGACTATGACTGGATCATGTACTGAATAGAACCAATGTATTAATTTCTGCGTTGTGAAAGAGACGCGTTCGGAACTCTCGGCTGATTCGCGATCGTGTTTCGGTTGGGTCAGAACACGGTGATGTAGGTACCTACGGGTGTTTTACGAATGGCGCGCGGGAACGGGATACTTTACGTGTTTACGTGCACTATTATTTAAATATTATTCTATGGGCGCGCCGCCCACAGAATGATATTTAAATATTCACGAATCATTATAATGTTTAAATCGTTTACGGTATACATAATTCTTTGAAATAATTTAACAGTAAAATAAATGGAAAATAAAAACTTATGGTGCCGTTAAAATCGTAGGATGCAAGGCCAAAGATTAGGAATGAAGAATCAATTCCTTTTGATATTGAGAGTCACAAGATTGAATTTATTCATTTAATTCAGTCATTCAATTTTGCCCACGTCTATATTATACTACAAAGTAGGAGATTTTCAAATTTGTCAGGTTGTGTGTTGGTAATTGTGGCAAAACAGAGCAAAAATTGTCCTACACGTGTTAGGTGTTTTCTTTATTGGGCGCTTTTATAAAAGAGGCGCTTGGCATAAAAAATGCAATAAATAATAAACATAAATCAAAATCAAATCAAAAAATATTTATTGTAAAATAAAAATTACAAAAGGTGTAGCTTATGGGTAGACCCCATTTCTTCCAGCTAACCACATTTATTTAATTACAATGTTTATATAATATTATTTGTTTTATTATAGTTACAATGTTTATACAGATAAAATAACAATATTCCAATGAAAAAAAATATATATACAAATATATATACCAATAAAAATAGGCGTTTCATTTACGTGAGGTATTCACTCAACGTGTAGTGACATTTATTAACAAGAAAAGTGTTTAGTGACGATTTGAATTTGTGTGTATCTTGTATTTGTTTAATGTTATGTGGAAGGTTGTTATATACTTTAATGGCCATGTAGTATGGTCCTTTTTGGAATGTTCGTCACGTCGGGGTCACCAATGTAGCTATCTGTACGCGCTACGTGAACACAGTTAAAAGAAAACTCTAGAATCATCGGTTGATAGTTTTTTTATGTGCCATTAAAATTTTCACAATGTTATCAACATATGGAGAGTGACAGTCTAAAAAATAAAATAAGAATAAGAATAGGTACCATTTGTTTCAGCTTGCTGTTCAAAAGAATTGGAATTTGAATTGCTTGAATTTGAATTCTTAAGTAAGTACTTCTCAAGTAAGTACTTCTCACAGCGCAGGTAGTTAAGTTGACTTGCCACATATCGATCGTTTCGGGCGTAATCCAATACGTGACGTAGCAACAATGCGTGGTTGCTACAGATGTTATCACTTAAAACCTATATTTATTTTATATAAATGCCAAAAGGATAACTGTTTGTGAAAATTTATAAATAAAGTTCGTCAATAAAAAGATAGTTCCATATTCATTAAAAAAGAATAGGCAATATTGAGGATTCTCAAATATGTTTGTAATTAAGTATATTGTACATGGTAATATTCTCTGCCACCTTGCATTTTTAAGCTTAGACTCTGCTCTGGAGGTTTTTACATTCATAGAACCTGACGAGGATTGTCTGTGTGGGCATGGGGAAACCCCAAAAAAACATTTGAACGTATTTTTGGTATTTGATTATAAGAAATATTTGAGTATCAGTCAAAAATGTACATTATTAAATAACTTTTCAAAACACATAAAAGAACTGATTACGATAAAATGAGTAATTTTGATTATGAACATAATCACAATATGTTTTAATCATGAACCACGAGTATTCTGTAAAGAAGGAATCTGAAAAAACAACATTATAGGTTATGTGTTGACACTTGAAATGTGTAAAAGGACATTGTACATCATATTAAATGTTATATTTAATGCAAAAAATGTGTATCAACCTTACCTTGATGTTTCATTTAGCAATGATCACAAACTGAGAACAGAATCGAAATATTTTTAATAAAAACCACCAACGCAACATAAAAAATGCTAACATTTGTATAGGAATGTGAACGAATGACTGAGAATTGTAAGACTACACGCAACATTGCATGACTTACAACAGCGCGGCTAGTAGTAATCCAGAAGGCTGTGGCTGATGGTTTTGCTTTTGTTCTTAAATAACACTTTATTATTTCAAAAGCCAAAATGTGTTCTACTTGTAGTATTTAATTAAAGCATCTATAATATTTCTAAGCGATCAAATTGTCAAATCCAAAATACGTGATTTTGCATGATTTTGCATTACTTTGCATTGGATAATCGTAATTCTGTTTGACACCTCTACAAATATATCTTTATTTTAAATCGGAAAGCTGCCGCATTTTGACTTCTAAATAAAACGTGCATTTTAACTCATTTTGAACATTTTTGTAGTTATCACACTCTAACTCTAAGCCACCGATATTATTTTCATAGCTGACCCGATAAACGTTGTTCTGCCATGTAAATAATTTCTAGTGAATATTTTGGTTGTTAAATTAAAAAAATAACGAATGTATTGTAAGTGTGTGCGCCGCAGAAGATGACCGCCTTTAAAAACAAAACAAAAAAACACCAACTAAAGTAGGAAAATGAAATAAAGAAAATCAATATGAATTTCAAAGAGCAATTGAGTGTAACGAAATTTTTGTCAGTCCGTCTTTAGCCAGCAGAGAACATGATGCCGAATGAAATATCAAAATGACGCGACGCTTCTCCTGAATGTCTTGCGCAAGTGTGGATGAAAGTTCGATGAGATGAGATGAAAGTTGCGCCATCTGTCATTTAACAAAATAAATTATTTCGTTCTGTTTGAAATACGAAAGACGGTTAAATTTGTTCATACAAAAATACTAAAATCGTGATTAAAAATGGGAGGGTGGGGATAGTAGGGTTAAAATTTGGAGTCATAAATATTTTTTAATGCCAAATATATATATTTTTTATAAACAGAATTTTTTTTCTGGATAGGGACACCCTAATGACCTAGCGATATGAAATATACTTTAAAACTTATTCTCATACCTACCAAATATACATACAAAATTTCATAAAAATCGGTCTAGCCGTTTCGGGGGAGCGCGAGCACAAACACCGTGACACGAGATTTTTATATATAAGATATATGCAGGGTTGTCCAAACGAGTTTTTTGTAATTTAAAAATAGTTCATCCGCTAAAGTCTTTACACGATAGCACATAATCTTATCCTGTGTTGTTTTTTTATGTTACTTGATACAATTATCCTTCTAGAAGCTGTCCGGGTGCGTACTAGGCCCAAACTTTAAAAGGACAAAAAAGATCGGCTAACCACAGACGAGAGCAAGTTTTTTGTAAGTTTGCAAATATATACTACAGGGCAAACATAAATGTTTTAAATCTGCATAATACAGCGGATACTTTAAATGTTACCATGTGATTCAATTATAAAAACCATCCTGAAAAACCCATTTATAATTCGCGCACACCTACACAAAAATAATGGGTACCTTTTTTTTTTACGAGTTAGTTCATATATTATTAAGACCGGTATCCTTAGTAGGTATGTATTTCGTTTTTTAAAGAATTCATGTATTAAATTTAAAATCTGGTTCCTTTTTTATCCTCAAATGATCGGAGGCTCATTTAAAACGCGGGTTTGTTTTCGGATTTTAAAATCCCAGTGTACGATTTACAAAGAGACGAACTTAGCAGATCAATAATGATAGGGTTCGTTTACTCAAATTTAAAACTCGAGAGGAAAAAGATAAGGTCACATAGTTCACGGTGGTTCTTAGTCGAAGTATGATTAAGTTAAATATTACTGAATCGGATGGGTACACATTTATCAGTTGGTAGAGTTGCGCCCCTGGGCAAGGCGAAGGTCCTGGGTTCGAGTCCCAGATGTAACCTTATATTTTACTGATTTTTCTGTTTTCAGATTTTCAATTACATATACCAAACTTCATATACCAAAAATCAAATCAACAAAATATGGACTAAGATCCCTAGAATACATAGCTTACACAAAATATAATCAACTACCCAACGAGATCAAATGTGCAAGTCAATGTAAAAAGACCCAAACTAACATGCTCAAACTTCATTTTATGAATGACTATCTGAAATAATAATGTTGTGTATGTCCTATGATATGTCCACTTAATACATACAGCTATATGTTTCATGTAATGCGTATCATTCCCGCAATGAGTTTATTAACTCTTGGGAGTACAATGCTTTATATAATATACTATATTCTGTATTGTATTTTAATAAATAAATAAAAAAAAAAAAAAAAAAAATATTTTTTTAAATTTTATCCTTTATTTTGGATTTGATGACAAAATACCCAACCAAACTAAATTACTATTTTTTTGATCAATAGCAATTGCAAATAACTAGTACGGATTTAAAACATTTAAATTATAAAATATATGTACTTAGTTAAATTATTAATTCTTGATGATTTTATAGACATTTTTATAAGATATCTGTAATTATTAAAAATATTATCTCACCCCAAAACTGAGTTATCACAATGAAAAATAAAATTATAAAAATGAAACTAAAATCATCATAAAAAAGATTTAAATTTATATTCGACAAATTTCTATTAACAAACGTAAATTGGTCGCTTGTAATTTGCATTTGTATTATTATTATTTTTTTATGTTTCAACATATTTCTGCAGCAATTAGAGCAAATTATATATCTATACATATTATAAATTAAAATCCCCGCTTCGTCTGTCTGTCTGTCTGTTCGCGATAAACTCGAAAACTACTGAACGGATTTTCATGCGGTTTTCACCAATAGATAGAGTGTTTCGGAAGGAAGGTTTAGGTATGTTATTTGTCAAGGATTTGTGTAAATTGGTTGAAACATAACGATAATTATTAGAAGTCAAGCCGCCTGGTAGCTTTCATCGAAAACGCTGCCTAATCCTTTTGGGATATAACAAAACAATGCATGGTGGGATATTCCTCTTTTACTGATCTACAAAAAAAGTCCGCGAAGGCATATATCTATCTTTTACGGATAGCTTACTATACCCATTCTATCTTCTAAAAAAATGGTCACGAACATTGCTGTAATTGAAAAGTTATTTAGACGGATACAGTATAAATCCTTATTAACTTAAATACGTTAGTTACCCCAAGCATTTCATGCACATTATTATAATCTTTCACACCATCTCTACGTATTATAAATTCGATAAATTCGTCCGTCTCTTTGCGATAAACTCAAAAACGGCGGTGGTTACAAAGGTTGCATAACCATCCAGTAGATGACATTGTGTTTTATTAGCCACAGCAACGCGTGGCCGGGTCAGCTAGTTTTTAATAATTGTCATTAACTTACAAATAATTCTTGCTGCAAAGTTGCGTCTAAAATCATAAAAAAATGATTTATTTAATTACCTAAATTTTGTAATTTAAAACACAAATAAATAAAGCGGCACTCAATGCTACACCTCTTGGTTAAAAAAATTATTTATGGTTAAATATTTTGGTCTCAAATCCAAAATTCAGTTATGTATTAAAAGGGCTGCGCAGTCTTTCTCCTTAATCCCCTTTCGCCAACTATGTATGCTACGAAAGGCACGCGCCGAGGTGTGAATTTACAGCATTATGTTAGAACCGAGCATTTGTGTAGAATTAAGTTGTGACGCATTTCCGTTCCACCTGAATTTCAAGTCACTAACGGCGCTAAAGAAGTTTCACTTCAAAAACAATTTGAATCGTCGACTAGAAAAGAAGGAAGCCTTAGTGCCTCCGTTCATGGAGATACTTACAAGATACTCGATCCTCGTGCGCGTATCATACGCGCCGATCGTAAGTACCCCCCCGTACGATTTTGCTGGTGCCAGTTCACGGCGCTACGCGGTGGTTGTCGGTTTCCAATCAGTATCACGATACCGACAGTGCTGATCGCGCGCGACGCTCGCATCATTTGTGTCTGATACTTATTCGTTTGACGTTTGACAGAAATGGCGTCGGAACATGAAAGTAATGTTAGATTTGTTCTGGAAGTGGAAAAAATGCATGTTTACATAACTATACCTTACCAGAATACGTAAGAAACGATTTAGTGGAGAAGGCATGGATTGATGTTGGAAAAAAAGTCATATGACATCGCATGACAGCGTGTTCACTCCACGGCTGCACGTGAAAAATGATCAAGTTCAGTACATTTCGGATAGCGCCGTGTACGGAGACTAGCATTAAAAAGTGGTATATCAGCAGGGTACAGGGTTTCGTCACAATTACGTAGATTGTAAGTATATCCATGAACGGAGGGCCTAATACGCCGTGATAATTCAAGAAATAATAATCAAATATTAGTATTCAATTGGTGCAAAGCATGAGATTCACTTCCAGTCCTCCATTGCGCTAGTAACGTTTTCTGCTTATAATGATGGGGAGGGGAGAGTAAGGAGTTTTAAAACACTGTCAGATTGGGAGTGTTACATTTTCAAAGGAGAAACACTTGAGAGTAACGAGAAGAGTAAAGAGAACCGTCGTAAATATTTCAAGTTCTGTACCCGTGGAGAAAGATACTTTCAGTATCCACATGATATTAAACAAATACAAGATACACTCAGATTTAGGGTAAAGGGGGGCAAAGTGGAAGGGGTGGGCAAAGTGGAAAGTTCACATAAAACAAAAAATAGCGACTCCCCCCCCCCCATTGCGCTCACTTACCGCATGCCCCTGATGAAATTTAGCACGGTTGCGGCGACCTAGCGCGGTGAAAGTGTAAGTTGAGTGATTTGTGCAGATTCCTTACGAAAACATTCAAACTTCATAGATTGATTTTTCATTGAAAGGTGAGGATTTAGTTATATGCTATTTATTATTGCATTGCATATAAGTATTGTCCAACATTATTTTAATACGTCTGTGATATTGTTATACGACTTTTCGATACATTTTTTTTTTGTTCCTTTCACACCATTTGGGCAAAGTGGAAAGTTGTATGTGAGGGCAAAATGGAAACCTTTCCACTTTGCCCGCGCTCGTGAGTTGTCCAGTTTTACTCTAATATAACAAAAACCAATTGGAAGAAAAAGTTGCCAAAAAAATGAAAATTATCAAGGAAAGAGAGAAGAGAGTAAAAAATACAAAAGAAAATAAAAATTGAGATATGGAACAGAAAAAGAAAATTTCAAAAAACAAAAAATCTGCAAGAAAGATGAGAAACCATTTTTTCTAAGAGAAACAAAGTTACAGAGAAAATTAATGTTCAACCTCAGCCTGGCACATCAAAACAACAACATTTTACAGTTTGCATGTTTTGCAAAGAAATTTACATTGATCCTCCAACTGAAGAATGGATTCAATGTAATGTCTGTCAAGAATGGGCAGACGAACTGTGTGTCGATATTGAAAATGGTGGAAAATTTACCTGCTTTAATTGCCAATTCCATTAGAGGAATCATGCTATCGTATTCTGTATTTTATTGTTCTATATTATATGTTTCCACTTTACCCTTTCCACGTTTCCGTTTCCTTTTCACTTTGCCCTGCTGTGCGGGCAAAGTGGAAAAAAGTTAATTTTTCAAAACTGGGTCTCCATTACCAAAACTGTTCTTTTTTAGTATTATTTTTTTTCAATTAACAAAAATTTGTAAGTTTCTTGTTTTAATAAACTATTCAAAACTAAAAAAAAAATACATATTATTGATTAATCTGTACACCAAAGTTAAGTTTTCCACTTTGCCCCCCCTTCCCCTAAGTCATCACTAAAAACATTCCTTCTGAACAGGTCTCTTTACACATTAAGTGAATACCTCACATAGGTACAACTGTTTTTATATTGATGTTTATATAATAAATTAAAACAAATTCAATTTATATTACATCACTTTTATATTTATATTTCATTTGTGTTCATATCTGTATAACATGTTAGGTTAACTGGAAGAAATAGGATATAGGTACCTATAAGTTATACCTTTTGTACTAAATGAAAATTTTGTACAATAAATGATTTTGATTTTGATTTTATCGTCGTGTTGAAACACCGGTATCTCAAAATGGCTCTAGTCGTGTTTGGTATTTGACCAGATCTGAATAGCCACTTTTCCACCTTCTACTTAAGGCGCCGCAACCGGGCTCAAAAAGAAGAAGATGGAGAGATATGAAATTACGAATGATTGACGAGCGCGCTAGTATTTAAAGATTATGTATCGATGTGAAAATTGTGAAAATGTTTAACAAAAAATATACTATAATACGCATGTATTACATATAAACCTTCTTCTTGAATCACTCTATCTATTGATGAAAACCGCATGAAAATCCGTTGCGTAGTTTAAAAGATCTATGCGCACGTACATTTTGAGCGACTTCATTTTATACTATGTAATGATGATTATACATATAAACCTTCTTCTTGAATCACTCTATCTATTGGTGAAAACCGCATGAAAATCTGTTGCGTAGTTTAAAAGATCTATGCGCACATACATTTTGAGCGACTTCATTTTATACTAGGTATGTAATGATTTTTATTATTCATATTATTTTATACAATTTCACCTACTTTGATTATGTTCTTGTAGTATTTTTATTTTCTCTCTATTTTCCTTTATTTGTTGTTAAGTTGTACTCATGTGTATAAAGATATATACGTAATAACAATAATTTATTCCAGAAGATATGCAGGGGTGTTCAAATGCAATACATTCCAGAGTAAAATTATGAAAAGGAGGTGAAAAAATATGAATTAGAAATTAGGCAAATTTATGGCTATTAGACCGCTTCCCGTCAGGCCATTGGGGGACTCCATCCAGGCAGCCATGGCAGTGACGATGGTATTCTTGGATTGGCGTAGGCTAATCCTTATTTGGGAGGCTAATATGTGCACCGCCGCCCCAGGAACCGTTCATTGGGTAACCAATATCCCTGCCAAAGGTCACCCGAAGTGTTTCGCTACTTTTGATGCACGGGCACCCGGATTTATGGAGTGAGGTTTGTCTTATCCTCGGTGGTGAATTTGCCCACCTACTGATACCACCTACGTTTGCCCACCTACTGATTGGCGGGCCGGATCGGTAGATACTGGTGAGGGAGATCGCATTGAACCGCAGTGGCAGGGATGTATTCATACGTCCGTCACTCATGGACACATAGGCCATTAGATTAGATAACTGGGGGCACTTGACAATTTACAAAAGGTACGACCAATTGTCTTTAATGCGATCCAATAGTCCAGGAAAAAATCGAAATCCGAATTCACGCCCTTTTATGGGAGGAGTTTATAAATACTTAAGAAAAGGCTTTTGGAAAGGTTGGAAAAGGTATTTGAGAATTTTTTTTTACAGGTTGATTTCGTAAAGGCCTGTAAAAAACATTAACTCATTTTTCACGCATTGTAATAAAACAGAATTTTAAAATTGATTTCACGGAACAAAGCGACGTGGAACCTAGCGTCCGCTTAACCGCCCCGTTCGGGGGCGAACTGATAAAAAACGGGCGTGTCTAGTTATGTCCCTTCGGTGGACGGCATAGAGTACACTTTGAATAATAGCGGCCGTATTGTAAAATAACAGCGCGAAAATGCATATTTTATTTTATTTTGGGAAGATCGGGTGTAAATATCAACTTTTTTTGCGATTATTATAAAATACACTGAATTTGCTACATTATAAAATAAAACCATATCCGAAAAGGGGTTTATAAATAGAAGAGTTTGGACTTGAAAGTGTGTTTTTTAGACCTTATACTTTATTTTTTTATAGGCTTATTAAAAGACTTACCGATGAAAACTGACCGATGTTTTTAAGGGCCAAGGTATGTTCTACACGCAGTATTTAATTGAAGCATCTATAATACTTCTAAGCGACCAAATTTTCAAAACAAAAACGTATGATTTTGTGTGATTTTGCATTATTTACTATGGCTTCATCTTAAAGGCCGGATTACACCTGCCGAGTGCTCGGCCGAGTCACTCGTTTTGCTTCATGCTATCGAGCAACTTATTGGAGAGTAGAGATGATCGCATGTAGATGAGACAATGGGCGAGTCAGTTTATTGAGAAGTAGGCACTGTTAACATGGTTTCGCAATAGAGGAAAAAGGGAAAAATTACGATAGTTTTTTAACACTATTGCAACTCGATCATAACTGTTTTGATAGAGGAAATCCGAGATGAAATTAGCATTAGTTAAAGAGCTGATGAACTCAAGAATGAGTCGTAGAAATGACTCATTCTCTTGTGACAAATGTCAACCGCCAAACAAGCAAGGGAACACGCCAAACAAGGGAAACACGCCAAACAAGCACCCAACATATTATGTTGGGTGCTTGTTTGGCGTGTTTCCCGACTATGCACTGGTGCCGAGGGGATCAATGCTAGTTCCTCGGAGTATCTTCCAATGAAATACCGGTAGAACAAGGACAGCGTTCCCACCTGACACCTGTGTTCTAAAGATTGCAATCCGTTTGTTAAGATAGGAAAATCAATCAAACGGACCGCCCTTTTCTGCACAAAGTCAGAGATTTTTATCAGGTATTTTGAGGCTCCAGACTATTAGTGGCCGCCAAATTCAACCGTGGGGCGTACTTGCGATTTATACAGGATTGGTAGAAGAAGTGGGGGACGCCCGAGGAAGACATGGCACGATCAAGTGAATCAGATACTTGAGTCGGGCCATGTCAAAAGTCAGAATAATAAAAGAGAATGTATGAGACGATGTATGAATGTAAGTGAGGCACATATCTATCCACCCCTCTTACCTTCCATCCCAGAACTTTCTCTCCTTCCTTTACCAAGAAAGACCCTCTACACAGCATCCCCAAATGTGACATAGACCCTGAGGGAAATCACTTTCCTCAGGGCCTCCGGTGTGGAGCTATTGTAAAAAAAGTTTTGTTCTCTCATAATAAAATGTACTTAACCTCATTCGGTAATATTAGAAAATGAATTAAAATTTCCAGTTTAACTGGATATTTTATAAGTGTTATTTTATACGTACAACACGAACGAAGGCTTTCACTAAAAAAGGCTCAACACATTCTTGAAAGGTACAATTATCATGTTTTATTTATCGTGTTTAATTCAGAGATTAATCGTCTCTTCCAGTATTTAAATTTGTAACGATAGAGTTGTCAACGCCGTACGTTCGTGATCAATTATTACTTACTTGACTCTGTTCGATTATTTCGTGATCATTTAATTTAATTTAAAACATAGATTATAAAATTATAAATGAAGGAGAGTGGCGATAAAAATTTGAATACAAAACTGCAAATACAAACTTGCAATAACCTAATATAGTAAAGCAAAAGTTAACTGCTTTTTAGATTAAAGTAAGTGGCTAAATAAATACTAATTCATAATAATAGGCCACTTGCATCACATTTAAAAAAAAAAATTCCGGTTTAGACAAATAATCTAAGACATTCTGCGTTTTTTTTTTTTTAATCGTATTTTTGAAACCCTGTGGATTTTTTGAAAATTTCAATCCGAAAAATCAGACCATTTTTTATAAACCATTTTTTTTTTTTACGTTAACTCCACGCAGGAGGCCCTGAGGAAAATAATTTCCCTCAGGGCCTATATCATCTGCGATGTTGTGTGGAGGGTCTTTTTGAGGAGAGGAAGGAATGAACATTTGTCTTGAAGAGACCCATGTTGTAGGAAGGAGGAAACACAGAGGCCGGCAAAAAACATAATTTTATAGGTGCGAAAAAATGATAATTACGTAGCCGAAAATCATTTTTAAAAAAAGAACGTTTTCCACACGTATGGCACAGGAGAATAACGAGGCATACCAAAAATATTACATCTCATAAATATTTTTTTCCATGATCCATCTTATTGATCGTAAATCATTATAATGTACAACGTATATATTACTAAATCCAATGTAATATACTTGTACTTGTAAATAATAATAATAAGAATATTATAAAATTTGATTTTGTTAAAATCCACACTATTATCATTATACTCTAAAACCCTAACGGACAACGTAAAATGTACAGGGTTCTCTTCTCAACATCTGTCAAAAAATCAAACCAAATGATACGTTCGCAGAGAACAAACAATAAATCTAGTGAACGATAAATGTCAAATTCAAAAATTCGCCTGAAATCAAAGTGATGTCATATAAAAAAAAATAAATCAGTGTGGAATTTTATAAAATTAATAGGAACATTTTCGGCGACGGGACATTTTCATGTAGTGACGTCACGAGCCCAAATAATGGATTTATTTATTAAAAAAAAAAAAAAAACTGTACATTTCTAAAAAATTTTACTAACATTTTCGCAATCTTAAAAAAAAGATCTATCCACACGATTTTTTCCAAGTCGTTATGAATTCAACGCAAGTGGCCTATTGCTAGTAACCTGGATATATGATGATTAAAGACCGGATTATATGCAACAAAAAAACCCAAAATATGCAATAAAAATAGCTAAAATATGCACGAAAATCCATAAAAAGGGCCAAAATATGCAACATGAAATAATACAGGAAGTCATATTTTGAAATATTTTATTTTAGTAAGCTATTAGTTCTCAATGATAACAATCGTATTTTCGAAAATATCAATTACAAAATGTATTTAACAATGAAATTTACAATTTACCTTTAATTGTACATATATGACTAAGTATTTTTGTTATTAGTTTTTGGGGTATTATGTCGTGTTGCGCTACCTCCTTCTTTAGCCAACGTTTCGGACAGCGTTGCAGTGTCCATCATCAGGGCAGATGTGTTAAAGTTAGGGGTGATGTTTGTACTTATCTACTTAGGAGCGATACCGTGTCGCCAGCTCCACTTCTCTACTAGCTGGCGCTACAATACACTTCAACATGTTTTTTTGCGTTTAGCCTTGATGTAACCATCAATTACCGGATACCAAGAACTATTGAGTTTAGCTCCGTCGTCTCTATTAATATTTATAGGATTTTTGTGAATTTCAATTGCCTCCGTAATCCTGCCTCCGTAATCGTGCTCTATGAGTTTTGGATCTTCCCAGGACCTCAGGTACAAATCCAAAGTAATGGCCGGTTTCGATTAAGTGCTCGGCGATTGCCGATTTGTCAGGGTGGCCAAGTTTACAGGCACGAAAGTGTTCTGATATCCTTTTGGAGATCGTCCGCTCTGTTAGGCCTAGATAAAACCTTGTCACATCCAGGACAGCTGAGCTTGTACTCTCCATCTTTTCCAGAAGAAACTTGGTCTCTGCATGCCTCAAAAAGTCTGCCCTGATGCCCTGTCCGAAACGTTGGCTAAAGAAGCAGATAGCACACACGGCATAATACCCCAAAAACTAATAACAAAAATACTTTTGGCCGTGAAAATCTAAAATCGTATATGACTAAGTATTGTTCTAAATGTTCTGTAAACAAATTGTGTCAACGATCGCTTAATATATTTTTGTTAGCGGAAAAGGAGCGTTCTACGTCTACTGATGTGACTGGACAGAATTTAAATTTGGGTGCAATTTTTGAACTTATTATAAAGTAAAGTTAGTGAACTTGTTATGAATAAATTCATTCAACGCCAATCCACGAGTTTTAAGTGTTTTCACTAGCCGCGGAGCGATCAGTTCACTAGCCGCTATCTGACGTTTATAATGTCACTACGTGAACGATGAACGAGATCGAATATGCAAGATCTCAAATTTTTTGCTAAAATATGCAACTACCGCAGAAAAGGGTCGAAATATGCAAATATGCATTTGCATCATATTTATACCAGGGTGGTAAACCCCATTGTCTTTTGCTATTATTTATAGCTTTGGTCTTTGATTAAATCTTAAATGTGGTAAAAACTTTAGAATTTCGTCACTACTAACTGTGGGGGGTCGAAATAAAGGAAACTTTATCTACAAGAAAGTTATCTTTCGGAATACATGAACGAACCGTACTTTTTTATTAACATTCAAACCTGCTGAACTATGTACTTATGTATGTAGTTGGTCAGCAGATACATAATGGTACATTTTCATTCGGTACATAATTATTAATGTTGATGATAAGTGATAAATTAACAATAAGATAAATTATAAGCCTGTATATATAACATGTACCTACAAATTAATGTAATATGAACAATTGAATATAATCAACAAGTACATCAGTAGTTTCATATATATATATATGTATACTAGCTTTTTCCCTCGGCTTCCCTCGCATAGTATTAGGGGGTTTCCCACTGGGCCTCCTCCACCTTCCCTATCCCCACTCCCCCCCTCCTCACCCACCCTCCAAACCTCCCTCCATACCCGTTACATTCATTTTTCAAATAGCTCGCGTGCCACCTATTAAAACGTAACAATCAAGCACCCGCAGTTTCGAATTTATGATATTAGTGTACACATTTATAATATTAGTGTAGATTAGTATTTTATACATGTTTGAATTTTTACTATCAACGGAACCTCCATAGTAACCTAAACAAATAACAAAATGACAGCGCACGTCAAACAATTATTTAGCAACGCTTTGGTTTTCGTCCGGACAATAAACGTATATAATAAAGAATTTCATAACGTCTGAGCATATTCATAACGTTAGAGCTTACCAATATATACAACCCATATTGCTCGCAAATAATGTAGCTTTCTATTGGTGAAAGAATTTTTGAAGTCCAATCAGTATTTATTGCGTGAAAGAAAAAAACAAACATACATCCATACAAACTTTCGCCTTTATAATATTAAATAATAAAAGTAATAATAAATAATAGGATAAAGGCAAAATTGTAGATGGAGACGAGGGTATATTTAGAAATTTCAAAATTAAAAGTATGAAAGGGGATGAGGTTTATAAATATTTAGGATACCCGCAATCAAATAGATTAGATCACACTAGTATTAAAAATGATAGTAGGATTAAATTTCAAACTAGGATCAGAAAAATTTTAAAATGCAATCTATCTGCTAAAAATTTTGTAAAAGCAATAAATATTTGGGCAATACCTCTATTAACGTACTCATTTGGCATAATGGCATAATTAAATGGTAAAATACAGATTTAGATAGTTTAGAACGATTAATTAGAACTTCGTTAACAAGGTTTAATTGCCATCATCCAAATTCAGCTATAGAACGAATTAATTTACCTAGAAATTTAGGAGGTAGAGGTGTAGTCAAAATAACATCTTTGAAACACAATCAGGTACAAATGCTTAGAATTTTTTTCCATAGGAAAGCTAATAGCTCAGAAATGCACAAAATAATTTGCAAGGCAGATATAAACATTACACGTTTAAATTTAAATGACGAGAATGCCAAAATTCTTATAAATACTGACCAGGAATTATTAGATTCCTGGTCAAATAAAATTATTCATGCAAAAAACTTCAATTATCTCAACCAAACGTATGTTGACAAACTTTCGTCAAACAAATGGTTGAGTATTGGAGAGTTGAGCGCAGAAATAGAAGGATTTATGCTTGCCATTCAAGATAGAGTCATTAATACTAAAAATTATAGAAAGCATATAATCAAAGATATAAATCAAATTGATGATTTATGTAGAAAATGTTTGGCTTTTCCCGAAACTATAGACCATATTATATCGAGATGTTCTATATTAGCGCCGTCCGAGTATACATTTAGGCACAATCAGGTTTTCAAAATAATTCACCAAAGTTTGGTAATTAAACATAACTTGATTGACTGCCGTAATATAGTACCATATTATGAATATGAACCAAATTCATTTTTAGAAAATGAATTTTATAAAATATATTATGATAAAACTGTTCTAACAGACAGAACAATTAGTCATAATAGACCTGATATAGTTTTTCATCACAAAATTTAAAAAAATAACTTATATCATTGATGTAGCTATTCCAAATTCTTGTAATATTCAAAAAACTGTTTCTGAAAAAATAAGAAAGTACACAGATAAATCTGTGTATTTTCTTTCTTCTTCTTTTAATCTCATTTCCTAAAGGAAATGAGATTAAAAGAATTTGGCATTCTCGGACTATAAAAATATTACCATTTGTTATTTCGGCTACTGGCATTATACCTAGGTCTCTCATTCAAAATTTAGGCATATTAGATTTGTCAAAGAATTTATATATAAAAATGCAAAAATCAGTCATTTTAAATACATGTAGGATTACAAAAGATTTTTGAAATATTTATATTGAGGGATCAGTAGGATTTATAGGTTCAATTAGGAATTCCACAGAGCCGAACTCTCTGATATGAAAATATCTGGAGTCGGTGAATTATTTTCCCATTTGGTCTCTCGTAGGTTGACATGTTGTTCTAGTATTGTTTTGTATTTATAATACTTCTATAGTGCAATTGCATAGCGTGGATTGACCGGATGATCATTTGGGAAGTGTGTGAAAGGGTTTAGTTTTTCCTGTGGGGAAAATTAAACCCGGACATTAAAATCTGGTGCGTAAAAGGCATTAGAAAATATGGTTTTCCATTTCCTTAGAATGTGAATTCCAATTAGGAATTCAATTCAAGGGCATCAATATAAATCATCAGTATCTAATAGCCATTTCCTTGGATTATATTTAATTAATATGATTAATACTACATTCTTAATTATGATTAATTCTACATTGTACAAAAATAATGTATCATAATGCAAAATTCTAAAAGTTTGAATTATTCCGATTCGAAAATAAAATTATGTTGACAATTTACTTATAAAACCTTTCGATTCAATGACGCTTGACCCCCCAACAGTTGATCCCCTAGAAATTTGATCCCCCGGACTGGTGATCCCTCTGTCAGTTGATGGTAGGTTTTATTATTTATTTTTTAATGTGAAACCGCACAAGAATCCCAACTGCTCCCAACGGTCATGAAACAACTATTTAAAAAAAGGAATACCTCACTAGAATCTCAACTGCTCCCGTTTGGAGCCAGTGAGAATATGGCATCCCCAATTGGGGCTTACTGTGAGGATGAAGACAGAGGGGAGGGGAAGGCGATTTTATGATGAGTATCTTCCACTCTGGAACGTGCTGCAAATATATTAAATATTATTTTTAAATGAATGTATTTTGATAAAACACAAATTAACCAAATCAAATTTTCTTGTGTACGTCAGGATTTGAACCCGAGACCTCTGGATTGATAGTCGATAGCCTTACCCCTAAATTTGACCGATACATCGTAATATCTCTAAACCGACTGTACGTACAAGTACCTATCCCGCCTTTTGTTATTCGCAGATTCATCCTCTCTGCATGCTCCTTCCAGGGAAACGGAATTATTATATTAATATTAACGATCTGCAGTCGTCCTCGGGAGCGATGACAAGTTACCGACTTCCCCGATAAAATCTTTATCGATCGACCGTGCTAGATGCCCAGGCCCCTATCATGGTCGATCGATATAGGTTTTACCGAAAATGTTGGTAACTTGTAATCGCTCCCGAGCACGACTGCAGGCCGCTAACGAAGAAATAAAAGTTCACGTCTAATAAATTAGCAACCCTTAGTCGTTGTGAACTTTTTTTGTTCGTTAGCGGCTTGCAGTCTTGCTCGGTAGACAACATCGGCCAACCAGGGTGGGACAAACGCCCCACCTTGCCCCACCGTACATCTATGCATGTAACGACTTCTGTCGAACGGTCGTATATCTTTTCAGAGTGGAAGTACAAGTACCTACATTAGAAATAATCCTTTGGGAGATTTTTCAAGTTTTCAAGGGATCAACTGGCAGAAGGATTAATTGTCCGTGGACCAACAGCTGCAATTATTCAGGTAATAAATTATGGTAATGAGCGTTTTCATCCCGTTGCATAATATCCCCGACAAAATATCCTCCGACAAAATATCCCACGGACAAAACATCCTCCAACAAAATATATATTTTGTTAGGTTAGGTTAGGTTAGGTTAGGTTAGTTTAGTTTAGGTTAGGTTAGGTTTTACTAGATATTTTATTGGAGGATGTTTTGTCCGTAGGATATTTTGTCGGATGAAAAGTCGTGGAACCATAAATAATATTATTTGTTTTAGCTGTTTATTTTATCTACTCTTCCGAATGTCATTATTACTTGTATTTTCACACTTAGTTGACTTGGTTATTATTAAATACTTATTAACCGATGGCCTTTTGTCATGTAAAACTGGGGGCAGTGAGACAGTGCAGCGGTAGATATATCACCTCCAAGTCACAAGTCACAAGTAGTAAGCGCATATATTGATTGGCGACTGATTAACGTTTTTTTACCTGTCTTACTGCCTGACACCGGCTAGCCTGTTACGTTTAACCCATCACAGACTGAAGATCCATTCAATATTATTTATATTTTGTTTTGTTTATTATTTATTATTTATTTATTTATTATTTATTTATTATTTATTTATTATTTATTTATTTATTATTTATTTTACTGTTTTTTTATTTATTTACTATTTATTTATCTACTATTCATTAACGACCTTTTAGGGGCTTCATATTTGAATAGTAAAAATTATATATTATTTATTACTAGCTTTAGCCCCCGGCTTCGCTAGCATAGTATTGGGGGTTTTCCCACTCCGCCTCCTCCATCTTCCCAATCCCCCTCCCCCATCCTTACCCTCCTTCCCCCCCATACCCGTTACAATCATTTTTCAAACAGCTCGCGTGCCACCTATTAAAACGCAACAATCAAACACGCGCAGTTTCGCATTTATAATGTTGGTATAGACATCTATAATTTTATGTCCGGTTTAAATCGTTCCCGCAGGAAAAACTTAATCCTTTCATGCACTTTTCCACAAATGATCACCTAGTCAATCCAAGTTATGCACCTGCACTATATAAGTATAATAAATACAAAATAATACAAGAACAACATGTCAAAGAGACCAAATGGGAAAATAATTCACCGACTCTAGATATTTTCATGTCAGAGGGTTCGGCTCGGTGGAACTCCTAATTGGACATATAAATCCAACTGATCCCACAGTATAAATATTTAAAAAATCTTAGTATAGATTAGTATTTCATACATATTTGAGTTTTTACTATCAAAGGAATCTACATATTAACCTAAACAAATAACAAAATGAGTGCACACGTCAAACAATTACTTAGTAACGCTTTGCTTTTCGTCCGGACAATAAACGTATAATAAATAATTTCAAAACGCCAGAGTTTAGTCATAACGCCAGAGCTTACCAATATATACATACTGTATTACTCGCAAATAATGTAGCTTTCTATTAATGAAAGAATTTTTCAAGTTCATTCAGTATTTATTGCGTGAAAGAGTAACAAACATCCATACATCTATACATCCATATATCCATACATCCATATAAATTTTCGCCTTTATAATATTAATAGGATAGACAACTGAACTGTCTAAGTAACAATATTTTTAAAGTGAAAACTTCCTTATCACCGTTGTGATTTGAAACTCGATGAAACGGAAGCGAGCGACACTAAAAGGAGACAAATACCTAAATCTATAGGATTTAGTCTGCGAGAGAATGAGAAAGCAATAAAATATTTATTTATTTCAGAGGTGCTCAGTTCCAATATAATACGATAAATCGTTAGTCCCACGCAAGCCTCCTTTAGTCTAGTGGTATGAAGCGCCCGACGAACCTTAGCGGCCGGGCATTCAGCGGACTAAGGATCGAATCCCACGAAATCCAACGCTAAAGAAAACAAAAAAGAAAGCGACATCTAGCGACCACGAAGAAGAACACACAAATGCTACTAAGATGACCAAACGTACAGGACAAGATGCCTGGAATTCGACGACAAAAATATGGAAAAAAATCATCCTATACATAACAAAAACGTGCTTCGTAGTCTCCCACTCTTATCCACTTTAGTTTTCTGAAGGTTTCACTTCTACCGAATGTGAATTGCACACTCTGATTTTTTGTATTTTTTGTGATAAATTAAAGATGTCCACTGAGTTGGTATAATTATATTCTTATTTCTTAATTTTTTTATCATTTTTTATCCGCTATTTATCTTTGCACCTTTGTAATAATTTTATAAAATATCTAAATATTAACTGTAGACTTTTGTATTCTTTGTTAAAGGTTGCGCTTAAAAATAGTACTCATTCGTGATATTTTTTTATGGTTCCATGCCAACTCAGAATAAAACCAATTCAGAACCACTTCAGAAAGGTCATTAAAAGCTATGAAAAAATAATTATAAAATAGCCGGTAAACCTAACCTAACCTAACCTAACCTAACCTAACCTAACCTAACCTAACCTATTTACCCAATATTTAATATTTGTTTTATCATCAATCTTAATGACCCTTCTGACGTGGTTCTGAGTTGGTTTCATTCTGAGTTGGCCGGTCACCATTTTTTATATGTAATACCTCGATTAAATGTTTAACACATATATTACGTACTATTAGTTACGTTTAGTATGTAAACAAGGGTTCTCTAGCAGGTGGCTTATCTGTATTATGTGTGTTTGTAGATACAGCACTTAGCAATGGCTTATAATATTACATAATATATAAGCAAAAAGAACTTATTTATTAAGAAATTGGAGTAAAGGAAACTTTGGTAAAAATATCATTAAAATTCACACGATAAAAAAGTGCAGCTATTTTGAATTTAAAAAAATATTATTTTGGCTCTCAATGCGCTGAAGGGTAAACTAGTGTCCATTGTCATTGTTGTAGCGGCTATTCGGTACCTACCTACTAGTAGTAACTACCTCTATCAACGATTGTGTATCTGCAATACCGATTTATCTATGGCTAGAATATTTGCGCCAAGAAGAAGTAGTTTGGCGCGCTCCCGGATGCGCGCGCCAATATTCCTTTTCCCTTCGAAATTCAAACAGCGCCACTTATAAAGCGCTGGGAAATTCGCGAGGATTCATTCTAGATTGGCGACCGGCTAGAGCTGGTCTGTTCGGAAATAATTATCATTTTTCTTATCATTTACGGAGCCTAATCACGATTACAACAATCATCGTCGAAAATAACAATAATACAATCGTAAATAAAAATTGTTTGAAAATTTTTTTTAAAAATTTCTTGTGTGCAAATTTTTTTGTTTTTGTTTTTTTAAACGTGAAGTGAATTAAGTTATTTAAAATGGCTCTCGAAAACGCAGCCCCCGTTATCGGAATGAAGGACAGGAGTTTCGAAGAAGAAGATAGGCTGATCCACTATGGGGTAAGATATTAATTATTTTTTTGTTAATTAACATATTAAATGATATTTCGAAGTTTAAAAAAAAAATATTATTTTATAAATAAATTAAATTTATTCTGAAATAATAAGATTTGTAAGTAGGTAGGTACTCAAATACCTAAATACTTAGATATAAACTGTATATTAATTGCAACATTTGTATTTGGATTTGTCCAATTTGTGTCAATGACAATTATTTTTTCAAACCTTCTTCAGGCAGGCAGGTACCATAATAAAAATGAAATAAATATATCGATTTCACATTTAAAAAAAAAACTTTACTGAACCATTAAAACGGCCACCATCTTTATACCAAATTTACAGATTGACGAAATGTAAAACGGTCGAGTTCAAACGGGAAATCGCTATGCTCAATCGAAAATATTAGTATTTTTGTTAAAAAAATGTGCATTCATCAGTAAATTATTAAGTAGAAATCATTAAAGTATTTGTATGTAGAGCGGATATTTAAAAAAAATAATTGTTTCTGGAAAATTTCATTGGAATCCCTTTCGTCGTCTGAGTGCAGTTTTTACATAACATTTTAAATATTCAAAAACTCTAATTTCGGTTGTCTGTGATTCCTGCGAAATTCTGGTTCGATGAACTCAAATTTGCTTTGACCTTAAGTCATTACATTATCAAAATTGTAATTGATTGTGTGAAGAATTCAGACAAGCGAAAAAGTACTTACCTATTTAAACGATGTTTTTATCAGAAACTTATATTAATTGAATAATAAATTTTAAAATATAACTATTACTGTTAGATTTCTTTGTATTACTGTCTTCATCTTCAACGATATATTACATTGATTGGTATTACCTCCAAAAGATATTAAGAAGTTATTTCAATAAAAATTTGAATATTCATTTCAGACTTTTTGAAAAAGTCAACAGATGTCACATAGGTATAAATAAAATCGGATACATATATCAGAGACATTAATTACACAGGTTACAAATACATTTGTTAAAAAGAACTTAGTAATCATTCAAAAAGAAAGCTGCTAAAATATAGCGAAAACAAGTTGAGGATGATATTGTTAATTCTGAATTTGAAATATGAGATCTACAAAAATGATAGAAAAATAAAGGTCATAATAGTAACAGAGATTCTGGGTTCGAATCCAAGTTGCAACCGTTACCTCTCTGTGTCTAGTTCTGTTTCATGCTTCGTTCACATTTCTTTGTATTATCTTCTTCTTCAATGAAAAATTACTTTGTTTGACCAACTATTTTCTTTTATATCAACGCCGACCGGTTTCGGAACAACCGTACCTTCCTCAGGTCAAAATAGAAAAATTTGTAACTATTTTTTCAAAATTCAGACTACTTTATGATTTTATTTTTTCATAAACTAATTTTAAATAGCCCGTTCAAAGCAATATTATATGCAAACCAGCAGAAGCTTAAAACAATAAAATTATGCATTTTATTAAAATTTATTTATTTAACAATAAAACCAAAATAAATTTTCTCCTTTCATCGTGTAGTGGCATAATTTACAAAGAACCGATAATCACAATAATTATCAATCCAGGCCACAAAATGATAAACTCCAAGGTTAAATATCGCAAATTACTATAATCTACCTAAACAATTTAATCTTCAGAAATACACAGCATACAAATATACTTAGCTAAATATTATGTAATTACGTTACGTACTATTCTGCAGTATTCTGTATATTTAATTAAAAAATTTGAATATCCTTTTTTTGGAGGAACCCTCATAATAAATGTAAGCCTTTAATAAAAATATCACAACTGTATTTCTCGGTTCCATGACAATTCAACATAGTGGCATTCCAACACCCCTTTTAAAATTCATTAAAAGTAGTGATTTTTTTCTTAAATAGTCTATCTATTGAATTTTTTTTTCATCACTTTTACTGACTTCTCAAAGGAGTGGAAGGCCCGGCTTCCCGCATTTCTACCGATTTATTACATATTTTCCTTAAATTCTGTAAGTTTTAGATATTAAAAAAAATGCTTATCCTTGAAAATATTATCTATACATTCCCGAAGCCGAAACGGCAATTATACGATAATCCCTAGATAGAAAAAAAATCGCAAAGCATGCTCCGAAAATTATAATAAACACTTTTTTCAGTTATTTTACAACTTATATGTATGAAAAAATTCAGTGTTTCTTTAAATGCTATTTTATACAATCCGCACGAGATAGCTCTATTTTAAACGAGCCGTGTTTTATTAAACCCTAACTTTTTCCCTAGCTTGCATGGTATTAGGGGATTCCCACTCAGCCTGCCCCAACTTCCCTCTCCCCACTCCACTCCCCCCATCAACCCCCTCTCCCCAAATTAAAACACGTATATAAGTAAGGACTTTAATTGTGAAATATTTGGAAAGAAGTGTTATTAGTAGCGGCGGCTTAAGTTGCACATTGTTGAGTTGCCGGATTACCTGATTTCTCGACCTTCATCTTACACTTGTCCTTTGCTCCCCACTCCCTTCAGCCTCACAGCATCCCAGACCTGCGGCGATAATCGAACCCTGAACCCTTTGATTTAGAGTATAATGCTTAGAGCAACGCCGAGTAAACGACAGTTAGTATTTTACATTTTAAAACATTATCCTTATTAGTAATTCTTATGTCAAGTAAATAAATCATTATAAACCACAGCGGAAAATCGTTTTTGTTAGGTATTCTACACACAATTTAATAGTCATCACAAGGTCCGGTTACCACCGAACATACATATTTTAATCGTAAATTTTCCTATAATGAACATAATTTGCAATTGAAGAAGAAGATAATAATAATAATCTAAACGAAAATATGAAAGAGAACAAGACGCAGAAAAACAGAAAAAGATAATGGTCGCAACTGGGACTCGAACCCAGAACCTCTCGTCTATCCGGGACATTCCTGTTCTCTTTCATATTTTAGATTATTATTATTATCTTCTTCGTCAATGATTTATTACATTGATTCCCATCAATGAATTCCCATAACCTTAAAAATCACAAAAAGAGAGTTTTTCTTAAAAAAATAAAATAATTTGTGTTTATTAAAGTAAAACCTCAAATTGCAATATTTAATTAAGGTTTTACTCATTAAAGTTAAAAATAATAATTATTCATCCTAAACTTGCAAAAAAGTTAATAATAGATGTCGCATATTAAATAAAAATTGATAAATTATCCAAGACACTATATAGATAGCATTTAGTTCTGGTCTTAATCTTGCTATCATACATCTAGCAGTCAATAAAAATATGTGTTAAGAAAATGTAGTTCTTGGTCGAAGAATGATACAGTTTAAATATGACCGAATCGGATAGGGAAACATTAGCTTAGTTGGTAGAGCACTGACCCGCCAAGTCATAGGTTCTGGGTTCGAGTCCCAGATGTAACCGTATCTTTTTCTGATTTTTCTGTTTGAGATTTTCGATTTTGTTTCGCTAATATTGTCTTCATTAATTAAATAATTTGTGGTTTGAAATTATGAAGAAAATACCATAACAAAATATTTATCACCAGCAGTTCACCATAATTATAGGACACAAGAAAATTTTCATAAATATTCCTCTAATCGCCCTACTTTTATTAGGCACAGATTTTGGAGATTACACTACGTTTAAACTTAATAACTAGAAGAAACAACTAATTATGTTTGGATAGATGGTAAAAGAAGCATTCAAATTCCTTATATAATTCCATGATCTGTGTCTCCTAACTAAAAAATTTGTTTGCAAGCTATTTTTTAAAAAGTTGAATTATAAATATATATTAATTCATAATAAATGGATAAAAAAAATAATACAGGCATTCACCAAACACAAAAAACTTTTTCACAAAATCTCCAGGAATTTCGCTGATCACGAAACACAGTGTAAATGTACGAATGTAGAAATTCCCAGATGGGATATTTTTACGTTAGAATATAATGTTTAATCTTTTTTATTAAATTTTTTTTTTTTTTTTTATTATTTAATAAATGTTTACATGGTAGGTGGTACATTGTTGGTATTTTTTGACTACCACACTAGGCTATTGCCCGTGTTGTGGTAGTCATATAAATTGAATTAAACATTAAACAATCACTTATTTTCCTTACTTTCTTATCACCCGTTAGATTTATGTTGTAAGCCTTACCTACACCTACAAAGAACACGTTATAAATAAACTAATACAGTTTTAATCTGAGCCATAAATTAACAATTAAGGATGAAAATGAGTGGCGAATATTTTTGTTGTTTGAAGGTTAAATAAAAGCACCATACATACCGAAAGTTTTATCACCGGTCTGAGTCCTGTAATCGTGATTCAGACTTGATTGAGTCATTGTCTTATCTGGAATTAGATCATAAAAGCTAAATAATTAAACATTGTGTTTAAAGATTTTAGATACGAGTAGCTATAATATCCACTTATCATAACACATTCAAACAAGACTGTAAAATCTTGCACATCGTTAAATTCAACAGTATTTTGTCGCAAGTCCTTGTATAATAGCTTGTGTCGCCTCCATAGAGAGAAAAAAATGGTCTTATATATATTTAAACGCCCGGGGTCTCAAAAGTTTCGTATGATCTGTAGCTATTCGAAAACATAAAAATAAATGAAATTATTGTTCACTATTAGCCCGCTAAAATGGCCGGAAGTTCTGAAAAAAAAAATAGATTTCGTGATTTGGGAAAAAATAAAACAAAGGGTAAATATTTTATATTTTGTACCGAACATATTAGCAGTACAAAGAAACCAAAAAAAAATTTTTAAAACATAGTGATGTGATGGTTAAAAATATAAAAGGGGAAAATAACACTTTTTCTGGATAAAATCAGAATTCTTGTTGACTTACTTGTATTCATAAACTTGATTTTTTTTTTTTCATTTTTGTCAGTTATACCTATTTTTTAATAATAAATAAACGTTAAAAGGTTAAATTACTGAAAAATTTTTTTTATTAAAATTTAAAAAAAAATGGTTTTAAGTTTGTTTTCTGATTTTCAATGCATTTTAGCGGGCTAATAACCATTTAAAAAAAAATTAAATGCAGTTCTCATTTTCTTTGAAAGACGCAACTTTTGAGACCCCGGGCGTTTCTGAATTCAAAAGTTGAGATAATTGACACACCCTATTGTATAATACTCTTCGCTTACATACGATAGGAAACGAATATACAGAATATTAAGTGACGTACTTGAATTACTTTAACCAGTGATTCTGACATTATTTGGAGTAAGAGAAAATTTTAGTGTCCGGTGACTTTTTTGGTGGCTTTTTTTTAAAGTTTTTTTTCTTCAAAATCAAAAAAAAATATATTCCGCATGTCATATCTGGTCACTCAGCCGAGTAACCGAACAACCCCTCACCCCCCTGCAATAATGTCACCGGAGACCAAAATTTCATTTACATTTTTACTCCAAATAATTTCAGGAACACTGGTTAAAGTAAGTTAATCAAGTACGTCCCTTAATACCCTGTACTTATTGCCAATCCGATTCACAGACGAAAGTATATATTATCCTTTTGTACGAACATTCTATTATAACACAAAAGGCGTTTAAATGAGAACGGAAGTGATTAAGAAAAATAAAAAAAAATTGTTTATCATCTGATATTTTCTAATTGTTTGTGGGGCTGATTGAAAAATGAAATCAATTCATAACATTACTGTAGATAAACGACAATATTTACTTGTTTCTTATTATTGAAACACTGAATTTTACAATAGTATCGGTGGGTAGATTGATACAATGATTTTACGTTAACTAGGTGAGCTACCCTCAAAACTATCATGTTTATTTTTACAATTGAAAAAAAGTTCTTTGTTTAATTTATAAACGTTGACCGGTTTCGGTTGATCCCAATGTTCATCAGGATAATAAATACTAACTTGCAGTGCAGAGAAAGATTATTTTAATATATAAAACAAAGTCGGAGTAGTTAAAATTATAACTCAAGAACGGTTGGACCGATTTTGAATCTGAATGATCTTTGATTTGTTGAATTTGTCTCCACTCCAGAATAGCTATTAAAATCTAAAAAAAATTAACGAAAAAATAATTATGGAGAAAATTCTTTTCTTCATACGTTTTGTATGGAACGAATTTTCATTTTTTGAAAGAGCTTCAGCAATGTTGTGATAAGTATTATATTGGGTAGAGAGTGAATACAAAAATTCAATGCGCTGATTGTTTTGTTTTTGTTCTTAAACATTTCATGCTGCCCATCTTTCTTACACACTAATGTCAACAGTCGAAAATGGGACAAACGGTGAACGTATGTTTGCACCCCTTCAAAGGAAAAATACAATCTATACTAATATTATAAATGCGAAAGTGTGCGAGTTTGTTTGTTAATAATCACGCCTACACCATTAAAAATATTTTTTAAATTCTTATATAATAGAAATAATAAACAGCATATATATTACTAGCAGACCTGGCCACGCGTTGCTGTGGCTAACGAAAAACAACGCCATTACCCAACCTTTATAAAATCCACACCACCCACTTGCCAGCTGCCCGCTGCCCGCTGCCTGTATTGAATATTTGAATTTCTCGGCTTTTCTCTACTATAATAAGCATGTATTTATAGATATAAACCTTCCTCTTGAATCAACTATCATTATAATTTTTTTATTTATATAATAATACAGTCATATAGCGATCGCTACTAATTATACAATGCTTGCAATGCAACACCCAAAAATCAAATACCCACTTACTCTAGGACATCTATTTTCCAATTTCTTCCGTAGAACGAATTTCAAAAGTGACTATAGTACGGCCCGCCAGCCGTTTTAAATCGCACAAAAATAAGTTTTCTTTGAATTTCTCTGCTTTTCTCTAATATAATTTACATGTATTATACATATAAACATTCCTCTTCAAACACTCTATCTATTGGTGAAAACCGTATGATAATCCGTTGCGTAGTTTAAAAGATTAACGTGCAAATACATTTTGAGCGACTTCCTTTTATACTATGTAATGATGATGATGATATGCAAGTAAAGTAGGCTGTATGTAATGGTAAGCTCTGGCGTTATTAAATTATAAATATTGGAGGGGGGGGGAGAGGGGAACCTGGGATGGGGGAGGGGAACTCGGGAGGGAGTTCGCGGGACGGGGGAAGGGGGGGAGTGGAGTGGGGAGAAGGAAAGTGAAGGAGGCGGAGTGGGAATGCAAGGCGGAAGGGGAACGGGGAACGGGACGAATGGGAAAGGTCACGTAGAGAGAAACAAGGCATAGCAACGCATGCCGGGTACCAGCTAGTTAGGTAAATAAAAGAGAAAGAATATAATAGATGTAGAGAGCAACACAGACGGACTGGTAGAGGGGTAGGCGAAGGGTGAGGGTTACATATGGAGAAAGGGAACAACTTTAAATTCGGACCGTCGGAATTCTAACTGTTTATTTAAAATTTGGAAATAATTTTTTTTAGTTTTGATATTTTGATATTTCTAATGTTGAAAAGGTGGAAAGATTTAGATACCTCGGCAGTATTCTCACGGAGACTCTTGACCCAGATGTGGAGGTTAAATGCAGAATTGAAGCAGTAAGAACTGCGTTCATTAAAATTAAATCCCTCTTCTGCAATGACAATATCAGCTTAAAACTAAGGCAGAGAATGCTAAAATGTTATGTGTGGTCGGTCTTGTTCTATGGATGTGAAACATGAACTTTGAAAGTAAATACCATGAACAGGTTAGAGGCTTTTGAAATGTGGCTTCACCAGAGAATGCTCAAGGTCCCATGGACCGACATGATCACCAACACAGAAATCCTCAGGCGAGCTAGAGCAGATAGAGAACTGCTTACATTAATAAATATCAGGAAAATTTCATATCTGGGTCATATACTTCGAGGGGAGAAGTACCACTTGCTCCATTTTTAAAAAAAATTTTTTACATTAGCTCCACACAGGAGGCACCGAGGAAAACAATTTTCCTAAGGGCCTATGTCATCTTTGAGGATGCTGTGTGGAGGGTTTTTTAAGGGAAAGGAAGGAGAAGACGATATGGGAAGGAAAACGGTATGAGGGGTGGGTAGGAATCTGGGTGTCAGTGTGGCCAGGAGTGACGGACGTATGAATCTATACCTCACACTGCGGTGCAAGGCGAAGGGTCGGGAGAATCCGGCTGGAGAGGTCAAAAGGCCTCCCTCAATCAGTCTCCTCCGCTCCTGCCCGCCACGCAGTGGTTGGGCAAACGTATCCGCCACCAAGACCTAGACAAACCTCATCCTATGAACCCGGGCACCCCCGCTAAGTCACCAAACGTAGCGAACCACTTGGGGTGACCTGTGGCAGGGGTGTTGGGGATTTAATATTGAAAGGCAAGATAGAGGGTCGCTGAGGGCCTGGTAGGAGACAAATATCTTGGCTGCGTAATATACGGGAGTGGACCGGCATTAGAAGTGTGGAGGAGCTATTCCGGGCAGCGCAAGACAGAATCGACAGAACATTAACGGTAAGATTAGTTTAGATTTAAAAAAATCAAAGTTTTAATTGTCGGGTATTTAATAACCGTTATCGGATCAATGCGGAAATGTGACCGTCGGACAATCAAACGCGAAAGAAAATAATATTGAATAATAACAATGTGCAAACAAGTGATCACAACAATCGATAATTACAATCTATGAACACCAAATATTCTATGCTGTCATATTTTAAAATTCTTCCGCATACAAAAAAGTGCAATGTCACATTGTGTACACGCCTGTCATGCGTAGTCTAGACTCAAATTGCTCTAGATATTCAAATCCAAGTGGCTTGCAGTTCATAAAGGCTGAAAATCTGTACCCACCTAAAAAAACGAACCATGAGAAAAATTAAAAGATAATAGGTGTTGTGTTCTCTCAAACAGGTATCTTCAACACTTCTTGGAAGAAGGGAATTCACTTAAAAAGAATTGTTTGGACAATCTGAGATTTATTAATATTACGCTGATTACAAGTATTACAACGTGACTACGGATGGTCGACCTAACTAACCTAAGAGCTGGCTATTATTATTGGTCTGGTGGCCACTGACTTTTGTGGAAACAGCTGACCTCGGCCCTCTGGTGATCTTGCTGGGAAACCAATCCTGCCGACATCTTGCGGACTTTAGGGAAAGCTTTTATACCTGCCATCTACGTGACAAGACAGGGATACACTACAATATGGAAAAAATATGATCAAAATTTCCATAAATTTGTGTTTTTTTGTCACAATGTGTCCATCCTGGAAGAGCTAGGCTTCTACAATAGGCTTTCAACTATCTGTATTTTAAAATACTTTGGACACGTTGCTTGCCGAACTTAAGACTCCAACTTGGATAAAGTCATAGTCCCTGGTATAATGGAAGGTGGAAGAAGCAGAGGAATGTACCCAATGCGTTGGAGTGACCAAGTATCACTGGCGACCGGTACGTTGGTGTCCGCCGCTCTCCACGCAGCGCAGAACCGTGAGGGGTGGACGAGCCCTATCAACCATGGAAACTTTTACCAGAATAATGCTGATAATAAAATGGCCAATTTAAAAAAATAATAATGATAATTTCATACCTGAAGGCGAAAATTACGCACAAACTACCTTTAATCAAATGGCAATACACGCCACTGTTAACATCGTAGGTCAGGAAATAAATATAAAATGGCTTCCTGCAGAAGAAAGAACTTCCTCAGAACAAAAACTCGAGTGCAGTTTGCACGCGGTAGAAGCGAAACTTTATCAAAACAATCTCAACCATTACTTGAAAAGTGAGGAAGAAGGGTTTTCAGAACAAAATATGAATAAATCAGTCGTAACCATATATATATTATAAATACAGGGAGATATGGGATTGTAACTGTCGCCAAGCCACGACCAAACTGCACGGACTGTCAGAGCGACGGAACAAATTAAAGTTACGCATTTGGCGTGTAGATAGAAACAAACGCGGGGCGCGCGCAGCTTGTTGGCGACACTTTTGTGCGTTTTACACCAATAATGGTTCGAGGCCCATACAAATCGCATTAGAAAAAAATTAAGGTTTTTTATTTGAAAACGGCACAAGAGTCCCAACTAACCCAAGTTAATGGATCTATATGTTTCCCTAGTTGAATAAGTATGTTTTTCTACTTTTACCTAGTTGAAGTTTGTTGTGAGGCTGGTTGCAGTGGGAGGGAAAGTAGATAGGGAAGAGAAAGGTTGGGACTATCTGGCTATTAACTTCCGGTCACTTTTTTATTTTACATTATCGAGGTCATTATCCTATGTCATCTTTGGGGATGCTGTATGGATTATATTTTTAGGGAATGGAAGGAGATGAAGTTTTGGGAACGAAAAAGGTACGAGGGGTGGGTAGGAATCTAGGGTTTCGTGTGTTCAGGTGTGACGAACGTATGAATCCATTACTCCCACGGCGGTTATCTTTAGGGATGCCGTATTAATGATCGTTTTAGGTAATGGAAGGAGAGGAAGTTTTGGGAAATAAAATTTTTGAGGGTGGGCAAGAATTTGGGGGTCAATGTATTCAGGAATGAAAAACGTATGAATCCATCCCTCCCACCTGCAAGGTGGGAGGGATGCGGTGCAAGGCGACGGGTCATGAGATTCGGGCTGGAGAGGTCAAAAAGTCTCCTTCAATCAACCATCCCGATCCGGCCCGCCACGCAGAATCTGGGCAAAGGTATCCGCCGCCAAGACCTAGACAAAACTCGCCCCATGAACCCGTGAACCCCTGCTAAATGTAGCGAACCCGTTGGGGTGATCTGCAGCAGGGATGTTGGTTATCCAATAAAGGTTTTCCGAGGCGGCGGCGCTACCCATACCAAGCCATTTCAAGCAACATCTCGTAAAATGTGCCATTTCACCATATATATATATATATACATATATGGTGAAATTTATAATATAAATTTATAATTTATACTAATATTTTACTGGTCACCAGGCAACGTTTCAATTTTGAATGGTGGTCTTACACCAAGTATGAGTATCTTCCACTCTGGAACGTGCCGCAAGTATACTATAAATTATTTTTAATTAATAAATTGTGAACAACAAAAATTATTAAAATACAATTTATTTGCCCACGCCGGGATTCCATCCTGCGACCTTCGGATTGCGAGTCAAGAGCCTTATCGCTAGACCTCGCCGGCAGTCAAATGTCTGTGATGATGGTTCAATTAAGAATAATTTTTAAACTTGGAACTGATTGTGTGAAGATTGTTGACAAGCGATAAAGTACCCACACGATCAAGTTTGAAAAATTAAAAAAAATTGATTAAATTAAAAATTTCCCGAATTGTCAGTGTCACAGATGATGGACACTTATGCAGAAGCACACATAAAAATCAATCTCAAATGCCTAAAGCTAGTGGAACTCTTTAGCTGTATTTGAGAAAAAGCGATGATTTTTTACAGCATTTAATACGCAAGTCATGTTCTCAATACAACGGCGATTAAAACAGTTTCCAACAGTGTACCACGTTAAGGCGGCTTGTCTCAACACAATGCATATTTCATACAGAAACGTAAAGTCACTATAGGTAGGTAGTAGATACTACCTTGGCCTAACCCAGTTAGCGTCGAATAGCCCAGGAATCCACAACATTTTCACACCCGTGGCATACTAAACTTATTCAGTGAATTATGTACAAAACCACAAGTTATTAGAATACAATATTATACACTCTATTATATAAAGAAGAGTGTATGTGTCGGATACCAGGCGGGCGGTGAATATTTGATTTTTATACAAATTGACAATTTTATTCCGACATTGATGAAATTTTTCGTACCTGATCTTCAAGTAGGTACGCAAGGCGAATGTGTGGTAAAATCATGTATGATCGTGTGAGAAATGTGGATATCTGCAAAGAATGTAAGGCTGATGTAAGCATAATGAGTAAGATTAAGAAAGGGACCCTCAGATGTTTTGGGGATGTAGAGCGAATGAAAGAAGAAAATAGTGTGAGAAGAATATATGACGCAAATGTGAATGGAAGAAGAAGTCTGGGAAGCCCGAGGAAGACATGGCACTATCAAGTGAATCAGATACTTGTGCCGGGCCATGTCAAAAGTCAGAATAATAGAAGAGTATGTAAGAGACGATGTATGAATGTGAGGCAAAGACTGTGTGCCAAGACCGAGTTGTTTGGCGGTCCGTCCTCTCTGCCTACCCCTGTGGGGAAACGGCGTGAAGGTTAGTTAGTTAGTTTTGATTTTCAAACAAGAGAAAGCACACTGAGTATATATCTGATTACAAAAAAACTCAGCGTAAAGCCCGGGCAACGCCCGGGACTTCAGCTGGTCGTATGTAAAGGTTACAGGGTACGGGTGTACTGCTGATTGGACTGATATAATTAAATAATTCATTAATATAGGTAATTGTAACCTTTCCCCGTTCCACGTAAACCATGCATGTTTTTCTTCTTCTTTTTATGCCCTGTCCGCTTAACGTACGTTGGCAATTATATTGGCTATGCGAACTTTGTTTTCTGCGGCCCGGAACAGCTCTAAAGTAGACTGGCCAAACCACTGTCTCTGGTTTTTCAGCCACGAGGTTCTCCTTCTTCCAGGGCCCCGTCTTCCTGCAATCTTATCATGTTTACATCGCATGCACGTTTATGTTACAGATTTTACTGTACATATATTAAAGTATATACTGAAGTACATGCTAAAGTATGAACTAAATAATATTACAATGGAGCTCTCAGCTGCAGAAGGGTTCTCATAAATTACAGAAATTACAGTTTGGTGACAATATATGCACAACCTTCAGTTTCATAACAAACCCCAATTAGGGATGCCATAGTATTGGCTCCAGAAGATAGAAGTTGGGACTCTTGTGAGGTACTTACTTTAAAAAAGTCAGGTTATTTAGAATTTTCTCGTAATGGTTGCAGAGCGCTGACGTAGTCATCTATCCGAGGCGTCTACAACAGAGCGAAGCCGGTGTATTAACCCGGCGCTTGGCGTCTTGCGACCGACGCGCGACGCTCTGGCGACAATGACCGGAGTCTCGCTACATGCTAATACTGACTCTAATTTCCTCCGCCATTCAAGTGTCAACCAACCAATGTATTTACGATCTACGTTATAACAGCTCTCATTGTTATCTGTTAATATGGCAGTAAGATTTTCGGTATTGTTTAGGAATCTGTTGCTCTCATTGTTATATATTAATATGGCAGTAAGATTTTCGGTATTGTTTAGGAATCTGTTGCTCTCATTGTTATATGTTAATGTGGTAGTAAGATTTTTGGTATTGTTTAGGAATCTGTTGCTCTCATTGTTATATGTTAATATGGCAGTAAGATTTTCGGTATTGTTTAGGAATCTGTTGCTCTCATTGTTATCTGTTAATATTGCAGTAAGATTTTCGGTATTTTTTAGGAATCTATTGCTCTCATTGTTATCTGTTATATGGCAGTAAGATTTTCGGTATTGTTTCGGAATTTGTTGCTCTCATTGTTATCTGTTAATATGGCAGTAAGATTTTCGGTATGGTTTAGGAATCTGTTGCTCTCATTGTTATCTGTTAATATTGCAGTAAGATTTTCGGTATTGTTTAGGAATCCAGCAGAATCTTCAAGACGATATAATGTATGCGATCATACTCCTCATAAAGACATACATAACGCTGATTTTTCTCTCGTCAACGATGAACACATAAGGAATAGTGGAACTCTTAACGGCAGGATCAAACAAGTCGATGATAATGATAATTATTTCATGAACATAAAACGAAGAATTTGAGTGTTAGTTATAATACAAGGTTTTAAGGGACTCACTTGACTTACTTAACTTTTAACCAGTGATTACTGACATTATCAGGAATAAAAAAATGTGTAAATGAAATTTTGGTCCCCGGTGACATTTTTTAGGTTTTTTGTTTCTACAAAAACATTAAATAATAGTATGTGTTGGACAGTTGGGGGCGCGGTAAGTTATGGACGGTTACTCGGCCGAGTAACCAATGACTACGCATGGAAGAATTTTTTTTTGCTTGATATTGAAGAAAAATAATGTAGGTATATGTGTATTATACATGGTATTTAGGGCGTACTTGACTTACTTTGACAAGTGATTACTGACATTATTTGGAGTAAAAAATGTAAATGAAATTTTCGTCTCTGGTGATCTATTTGAGGACTTCTTTTTTTAAAATTTTATTATTTATGCATTAAACCGCTTACTCGTTAATACGGAATATTTTTTATTCAAACTGTTGTATTTAGCTTTATTATCACGAAAAATGAGTATTTAAGTCGGGGGAGACCAAAAAACATGCAAAAAATCTGCATTTAACATTTTAATTTTGTTTAAATTAATTCACTTACGCGATTACAAATTCTTCGCCATATTCTATTTATATCAACAACTTGTATGTTCATAGACAATCAATCCTTCACATTTTCCAAGGTACCAATAGCTAGAATATTAAAAAAGATTGCCATAGCGGAAAAATTGATTCTCAAATATTTTAGGAAGGTACACCAACTAGTACCTATTGTGGAGTTTTTATGCCTTGACGCGAGTAGGCGTTATAAAGGGGCACGTTCTTTTGTATCACAAACCATGTTACACAAACCTAGCGTAGCCGCTAAACTACTTGAAAACTGGGATGTTTTTCTTGCCTTGACGCGAGTAGGCGTTATAAAGGGGCACTTTCTTTTGTATCACAAACCATGTTACACAAACCTAGCGTAGCCGCTAAACTACTTGAAAACTGGGATGTTTTTCTTGCCTTGACGCGAGTAGGCGTTATAAAGGGGCACTTTCTTTTGTATCACAAACCATGTTACACAAACCTAGCGTAGCCGCTAAACTACTTGAAAACTGGGATGTTTTTCTTGCCTTGACGCGAGTAGGCGTTATAAAGGGGCACTTTCTTTTGTATCACAAACCATGTTACACAAACCTAGCGTAGCCGCTAAACTACTTGAAAACTGGGATGTTTTTCTTGCCTTGACGCGAGCAGGCGGTATAAAGGATGCACTTTCTTTTGTATCATAAACCATATCACACAAACTTATACCAACATAACAAAATGACATTTGAAAATAATGTTTGAAAATGGACGGTGTCGTTTCACAGAATGAAAGCTAATTTTAATTTTACGTAATCGAAATTTAGAATGAAATATTTTCCACTTCCCCCAATGCAAATATGTAGTTGTCTTTTAATGTAAATGGTGAATCAAAAGATTTTTTCAAAAAAAAGTGCGTATTAACCATTGCCAGCGATCTCAAAAATTTACCGTATTTTAGCTCAACCAGTGAGTAGGTAGGTACTGTACGTCATTAATTCCTGGCTAGGAAAATTTAACTAGTTGAATCAAGAATATACAAGAATTTATTTTATGATGTTGGTACATTCGGCAAATGTCACATTTGGTTGTCTGTTATCTATTTGTTAAAAAAGGAATATTCCGTATTATCCGTGCATCAAACTTCAACAACACGAACGTTCCGTATTATCCGTGAGGTGGACTAACTGCATATTTACCAAAAATTTTTTATTCAAAATCAAACTTTTTTTTCTTCCGCATGTCGTTATTGACCAATCAGCTGAGTAACCGACCAACCCCTTGCCCAATTCCAACTGTCCAACGTCTACCATTATTTATGTTTTTGTTGAAAAAAAAACATTTAAAATGTCACCGGAGACCACAATTTCATTTACATTTTTTACTCCAAATAATGTCAAGAATCTCTGGTTAAAGTAAATCAAGTACGTCCCTTAACACTCTGTATAATGAACACAATTTCAAAAATATTTTCAAATTCTATCCAAAGGGTTCTTGAATTGTTTATGTCTCCAGCATAGATTGGCACATTCAGTAGTTACCTAATTTTTGGAAACTCTCTACCAGGAAACAATTTAAAAAACGTATTGCTGTCGGAAGGAAAGTAGTATTTAAAATATATCTAGGGCAGTAAAACCGTTATGGCGATGAATATATTGCAATCATCAGTTTAATATTACATAATTCAGCATTGTTAAACATTAATTCGCAATACTTATTGCGCGATTCAAGAAAAACCAATTTGCGAGTAAGAAAATTGTTCTATTTAAATTTGCAAAAAATCAACGGAAAAAGTTGATAGTAAGCAATCATTTCTTTACACAGTTATAATATTTGATATCAAATTATGAAAATAAAAGTTAAAAGTCATTGCATTTATAAAATTAATATTCTCGTTTGGACTCTACCAATAATATAAAAATGAATCGCTGAATGTGTTGCTAAGCGCATAACTTTCTTAAATTGGATAATTCTTTTTTTGTGTGTGTTCGTTATTGTCAGGACAAGGTTTTTATAAAAATTCCGGTGAGCTCTGGCATTATGAAATTTGTATAAAAAATTGCTATTGGTGGCACGCGGGGTTTGAAAACTGAATGTATGGAAAGCGGGAGGGAGGGAGAGATGGGGGAGGGGCCGGGTAGGGGGGAGGGGGGGAGGGTGGTGAGGGGGAGGGAGGGAGGTGGAGGAGGCGGAGTGGGAACCCCCCTTACACCATGCGAGCGAAGCCGCGGGAAAAAGCTAGTTTAAAATAATTTTATTTTTAGAATTATTTAACTAATTGAACTTGTTTGTATTGTAATATATATTATACTAAGAAATTAGTTTCGCTACTCAAGTAAAATGCCAGAATACATTCCACAATAGAGCAGATAAAAAAATAACTATTCTTTGTACCGACTGTCGCAAAAAATAGCGATAAAAACTCACAGTAACAAATCAATTAAAAATGTGGAATTATTATTAATTTGTCATTACAAAATACACGAAAGAAATGGATTAATTTAAAACAAGTTGTCTTCTTCTCTTTAAATTTTATAAAACTCACCTTCTGTTTGTTTAGTTCTCTTATTAGTTGTCTCGTAACCCTACATTTACATAATGAAACCAATAATTGTCCACAAAATTGAGTCTCTACAAACCAGCAAAAATACACTAAATTGCGCATCAGTCCAACAATAAGGCTCTCGACTTGCAATGCGGAGGTCGCGGGCTGAAACCCCGGCTTACGCAAGTAAATTTTATTTGGTTATTTTGTGTTATTTCCCAATTTACTCATTTCACTTCATTAATATGTAGTGTATTTGCGGCACGGTCCAGAACAGAAGTAGAAGATAAGATTCTCACTATTGCTCTAGTGTAAGACTACCGTTCAGATATGAAACGTTGCTTGAAATGGATTTAGCCGTGTTCGGTGACCAGATCTGAATAGCCACGAACTCCCCCACCCTCCTCTTCCCATCTTCATCTCCTCCACATTACCTTCTGTCTCACAACAAACCCCAATTGGGAATGCCATTGATACTCATGTGCAGTAATCACAGTAAAAAAATCTTTATTTCAATTTAAAAAAAAAATAATAATGTAAATCTGTCATCACTCAAACCAAGACAAAAAGATTTTTCGGCTTGTATGAATTATTGCTACAATTTTAAGAAATATATAGGTACATAGTTCCACAAGCCTTTCCGTCATACTTTATAAGAATACTATTTACGCTAAAAAAAATGCTGCACTTCATTCAATTACTGAATTCGAAAATAACTGTATTATTGAATAGAACAAAACTATTTGCAATTCACCGTGTATGAGATTGCGCTGCATTATAAGAATCCTTACAACGATGTCAGCCGATAGCCAATAGCATTCCCTCGTAATGTATTTCAAACACAACGCATTGTTAGCTAATCCTTATCAAACGGTTTATATTGTATTTTTGCATATTTTGCAGTCATTCGCCTTTGTTCGAGCCGGACAAAGCGGCTTTCAGTGGGTGGTTCACCTTAGGTTTACAAAAAACCAAGATTTATAGCTGTACTGTTGATTGAATTGATATTGTGCTAGATATCTGAAGTTCCTTTTAAACGATGACCGCTCAAAGACTTTAGCAAGGTTGCAAATGCTTAATGCATAATAAAACACTAGAATATCCTATAAAGAAAGCCGTACAAAGTGAAGTGGGTTTAATTATTTTATATGTGCAGCACGTTCGCAATGTAGATTATTTATTCAGTTCAGAAAACACGCAAATAAACATCCAACGGAATGGCTTTTTTATTAATGTTTTTGCAAAATTATTGCCATTTTAATGGATTTATATCTTGGAATCGTTTATATAGATATACTTCGTCGAAGCTCGGAACGTATTAGAGATAGAAAAACATTTTAAATAAAAAGTTGTAGTAAATTTCATGTTCTACAAAATTTTTCTAAAGCATCTTTATTCTAAACTTGTATTGAGCGTAGGCTGAAAAGTAATACACACATGCATGTATAGCGCGAATAAAATGACCTTCAGGAGCGCGCCAGGTGGAATATGGAAGTGACATTTCCCATCCATACGCATGCGTAGTGTGAGATCGATGAGTTGAAAAAAAAATCATCCAGTGTATTTGAGAAGCGGAAGTATGGAGACGTGTTCCAATTCTATGCGAGTTAAACAGCGTGCTGTTATCCTAGCCTACCCTCGTATTTGGGGAAAACAAGGTTTAGACACGATTTCGACAAGTTTTTTTCAAAATGGCGACTCGAGCACAGGTGACACAATGTCGAAAACTTGACTTTTACAACAAGGGACCAGTTGGACCAAATTTGAAACCACCAGAAAAATTAGGATTTAATTGTAGGTACCTACTAATCTAGAAGAGAAATAAGTAAACAAAATTAAGGCCTCTGTGAAATCTAATCTATAAGACAAAAAAACTATTATTAAGGCACCGCAATTAGAATTGACCCAAACAATACGCACCTTGGAAATTGTGTAATGGTGCAAATGTATACACTTCCGACAGTGACGTCCTTATGAAACTCACTGAGAAACAGCCATGATTAGGCTTATTTATGGTTTTTAGCGACAAAGGCACAACAATTCGAATTTTAATATTCAAGATGTGTTTACGGTGTGTTATTCGTAAAGTTTTACAGGTTTTCTTTTTATTTCAAATACTAAAAATGACATTTTTTTAAATAAAAAAACGCGTGTGCTTTAGACCACACGACTAAAGTAAACCTTCACTAACTTATCTCTCCCTCTCAACTTCCGTTCGCCTCGCCCGACCGTTCGTTTCGCCCGATCACACTTTTCATAACGCTCTCGTCACGCATTCACCAACTTACTCCCCAAGTCAAAGCGTGCGTAAAGAAGTTTTACTTCAAAAGATTTATAGAAATTTAAAAACAAATTGCCACAATTGAACAGAATTGATCCCCCAATGATTTGCTTAAAAGGCAATCATGCCGACCCATTACAGCACCACCTATTAACATTATCGTTTGTAGTCATTTATTTCCAATCCTTTATGATGACTATGCCACTTTGAAGGAATATATTAAGTAAATAAATAATTATATACCAATCTTCATTTTAAAAGCAGAAAATCTTTTGTATTGTCCACTGAAAGCTCTAAAACGGTGAGAGCTTACGACATGAAATTTTGCTATGTCAGAATGTTTTGTGCTGAATTTAACATTAAAGTTACTACTATTGGATATATCAATAAATAATATTAATTTTCTGAATTTGGAACACGCCCTATTTGTGTAGGTTTGAATTATGGGCGACAGCGTTTTCGTATTAAAACTTTGCCACGACATTTATTCTGGCACAATTCCGGAGCTCCTGGCAAACCACTAACTTCGAACAGACGCGATGCTCCTAGCTTTAGAAGCTTTTAAAAGTGGCGGAAATTTTCCCACTTTCAATATAACATTTTATTTAGATTATTTCTTTTAACGGTTTCAATTGGTTGTTTTTTATTTATTTTTTTACTGTTGATTTAGTGCTATGTTTTTGGTTGATTTTGAAACAATTATATCATAGATACAAATAGGGATTTGGCCTCCTCTACAAATGTTGTTCACTTCCAGCCCTCTTGCCTTTGCACCCTGTTCCAAACTCTTTTCTTGGAGTCAGTTCACTTTTTCCTGGTCTGTCTCTAGGTTATATCTACATCTAAAACAACCATTGGATCTTTTTTGTCGATGTCCTGTCATTTGGCATAATTCCCACGTGGCCAGTTTATCGAGTTAATATATTTATTTATTGTAATATAATATATTTATTTACATTGCGTCCTTGGTTCAAATATTATCAAAAGATCGTTCCAATTATGTTTTCTAATGTTGGCAGCAAATTTTTATTTTAAGTTGTATTTTTCCACAATAGTTTTTTGTTGCTTAGTAAGACATATTTTGCTGTTGTTAATACTTAAATGGATTTGTATTCCAGCATTTACCTGTTTAAAAATATAAGAACAAGGTTCTTAATAATTCTTTATTGCCCTTCATTTTTCGAGGTTGTCTTGGTTTCTTTGGAAGGTTCTTGACGGAGAATTTATCCTTATTTATTTCACACTCTTGTTAGCCTTTTTCAAACCCGTTTGATCGTTATTTTACCACGCTGTTCTATTCACAGGTACCTCTTGTATTATTATCAGACACAATCGGTTTCCACGAAAAATAACTCAATTAGTATTTTTTAAGGCTTAGAAATTTGATGAGAGGAAATATTAACAAAATTTACATCGCATTCTCCTGGTAAACAGAGAGAACAAAATTCCTGACATTTTTGGTTTCATTGACCTAAGAGTACAAACATCTGCGTTATTGCGTCTTTTTACATGACTTGAGTACATAATATTAGATTATCTTGATTAGGGCATAATATTCTTAAGGCGTCCCCAAATTCTTTACGCATTCACTTGTACAATATAACCAACCATCTCAAAGCTCTTACCTTGGTCACATAAAGCTTACATCGACCGTGCACTATTTTCTAATATCTTTTGTGTTTCGATCATTTGAATAAAGTATAACTACCTACCTGCTACGTATTTCATAAGTCGTTTTCACGATTAACAAATACAACTCGCATATAATTTTAATGCTCATAATCTCGTATTGTCTTCTTCTTCTTCCTTGCGCTGCTTTCTTCTTGCTCATTACCTAGGTAGGCTGTTGGGATCGGCTCTTCTCGTTCTCATGTTATAGGTTCTGAGTATCGCCTTCAACCAAGCCGTTTCTCTGAAGTATTTTGGAGTATTGAGTCATCCAGGAGTTCTTTGGTCTTCCTCTGGATGACTGTCGATGAAGCTCCATAGATATTGCCTGCTTCACTGTTATACTGTTGTTATTGTATTTGTTTTAAATAAACAATTCGGCCTACATTGCCACAATGCTAGTTATAAATATCTCTGTATCTGTATGACTTCATCATAATTTATAGACATTTAAAACATCCGGTGTCACAAACCTTACTTCGTTAAGTTATTACGTATACCTTAACTTCGAAGGGTCTGTCGCGTACCTAGGGCATGTCCTATAAGTACACGGCCTCAATGAATAAGCCTTTAAGGCTTTATTGTTGATCCTGTTTTGCACTGCGTGGTATTTCTTTGTCCTGTTCAATGCCTTTTGCTTTCATTTATGCTCTAGGTACATTTGTCAAGTAGGTTGTGCAGCCATAACGATGTTAAAACATGTCGACCTATTTTTGACCTTTCATAAACAATTGAATCAATTGCTATTAAATTAGTTATGTTTATGTGCTATAAAACCCTGGCAAATTAACATAAAGATTGTACAAATACATTAATTCTCCATTCAAGGTTTTCCAAAGCTTCAACATATCATCTATGTACTATTCTGTTGGTGTTTTTCTGAATCCTGTTGTTTCTTCAACGTATCATCGGTTACTAAAGCATAGAGACCTAAAATTTTTCACTTTTGCGATAACGCGAACTATCAACCAACCAAACCTCTGCCATAGGTCACCCCAAGTGGTTCACCACGTTTGGTGACTCAGCAGGGATTTCCGGGTTCGAGGGGTGAGGTTTGTTTAGGCCTTGGCGGCGGATGACCTGTACACACTGAACCCCAGATTCCTACTCACCCCTCATACCTTTTTGCTTGCCAAACTTCCTGTCCTTACTTTCCATAAAAATACCATCCACACAGCATCCCCAAAAAATGACGGAGGCCCTGGGAGAAATTATTTTCCTGTGTGGAGCTAATGTAAAAATAGTATTTTTTAGCGAAATTCATAATTTTCGATATTCTGTTACCTACATGTGTAAGAGTATGTAAAAAAAATAAAGCAATATATATTATACGTTCTAAATATTTCTGCGTCTCTGGTTTTTAGAGCCTGATTATCAATAAAATTCAGCAACACTTTTTTGGTTTTCAAAAACAAAAAAAAACAACATATGTACTGCTAATATAACTTTCATTACAAAATAACACAACTTTTCCAAAAATAGTGAAAATTTGTCGGAAATAACACGAATTTCACCACTTTTCACAAAAAAAGACGATACATTTTCAGGTCCCTAAACTAATGCTCGTCCAATCATTTAAGAAACTTATTTTATGAACGTCACTGAGCCATTGAATGACATTGGTCTGTGGCTATTTTAGGCTGTATGTGACCTTAGGGTCTGGGGCCAGAGAATTTGGCTATGTTGAGAGGTTAAAGGAAGTAAGGACGGAACGAGAAGCGTTGATAGCAGGTTTCAGAAATTTTAGACCTTTGCTACCAAACACATTTCATGCAAAGTTTTGGTTTTGAATGGTGGTTTTTCATCAGGGCGGGCGGTTAGAAAATATATTCACTCCTAATTAGTTAAAACAATAAACGAAATAATCATAAACGCATTGGCGTAGCAACAACATACCCATATAACAACATATGACATACCTACCAACATTGTGATATGCAATGTTGAAAATAATACAGAAACTTAAGTATTTACTCGCAATGAAACATGAAACAGACACAGAAAATAAAAAAGGTAACAGTCGCAACTGGGATTCGATCCCAAGTCCTTTAGTCAGACCGAAACTTATCTCATCAGATTTTTTTTAAATTTCGAACAGTATCTTCAATTATTTCCCATATTTTCTTTGTATTTTCTGTATCTATCTGTTTCATACTTCATTGAGAGTTTATATGATTAAATATTACAATGGGGTTTATAAAAGTTTCAATAAGTTATTCCATAATGATATTATTTCATTTATTTTGATCGTACCGTGTTCCGAACCCACAACTTCTTGATCCAGAGCCAAGTAATTTAGCTCTGCTGACGTACACAACAGCTAGATAAAAATTAGATAAAAGTGATCTCGACGTAGAAGGTATACATATAATCCACACACAATAAACATAAGTCCTACTATATTTGTTAAACGAAGGGCGTAAAAAAACTAACAGCACAACAATTTTGTTTACAAACAGTTCACAATAACATCAACGACAGAGAGAACTGTTTGATCGTATACATAGCATGCAATTAATACACGTGACAGTAGGTTTTAGTCAAGCTCCGAACCTATGCCTATTAGTTTTTACCCCACCCTAGTTATTGCTTTCTTTAAATAGAATCGATGGCACAAAGTCGAATGTCCCAAAAAAACATAATTATTTTACAAGCAAAAAAATCGCCACAGCGTAAGCGTTATTTTACAAATTAAATTGCTGTGCGTAAGCCTTTTTTCAGTTGACATTATAAACATTTGCAAATCATTTCTGATGGCGACACTAATTTAAAGCTACTAAAGCAATTAAAAAAAAACACAAGGCATGTAATCACACCCCAACAAAAACATTTTTTCTTATTATTTTTTTTTCTTTTAACTACGTGTTAAAAGATATGTATTTCCGCTATGAGATTGACATTTAAAATACGTGAGACCAGTATCGTTTTTACGTGTAGTAAATTATCAGTAACCTTAAAGAACTAGTTACAAGTTCAAATGGCGTAATTCGAGATGTATGATTACTGGTACTGTAACTATCGATTACATATTGTATTAAAGCATATAACATAATACCCCCAGGCTTAAATGCACCCGGCTACAATGATAAATTAAATAATTATTTTATTCTAAGACGTAATTATACCTCGTTGAAATTATGAGCAATTACTCGTGACAAAGAATTATTAGCTGTTCTGTCAGTGCAACTGCATTTATCACTATGTAGATTCAAACCAATTTTAGGCAAATTAGCATCGTATTATGCAAAAAAGTGACTAGGAAACTGTGTCGCTAAAACCCTGACGTTAATCATTATTTATAGGGGTATTGAAAATCGCTTTAATTATAATATTGTAAAATAACTGATCATCATCACTATTGTCTTCCTCCACTCATCTCGGTTTTGTGTCAGAAAATAAAAATAACAATAAATAAAATAAAATTAAAATAAAAATAACTGATAACCCTGCATAAACCGCAAGTGCTCTCTTTGGTTAAATTTGGCAGTCATCTCTGGTCCGGAGCCCCAGAGCACTTAGGGGGCATACATTAATTACGTGAGCTCAAAATGGGGGGGAGGGGAGGGAACAAACTGCTCTCCTGAAAAAAGAGGTTTTTGAGTTGTGCCATTGTTATCCCCAGGTGCGACTTATCCTATCCTCACAAATTGTTTAAAACTGTATGTTTTGCAGTTATTAAATACTTGAATGAAATTCGCTAACTTATATAATCATACGAACATTTTGTCACCATGATACAGGCAGCTGCCTAGTATGGTGACCTAATGTATCTTCTCAAGTAAATTTATTAATCATGTAACATGTACTTATAAATAAATAAATAAAAATACATAAAAAAATAATAATCAAATGTATCTTACAAACAAGCCGCGAAACCAAAATCATAAACTTTGTAAAAGTTTCGCTTATTATAGCAAAAAGTTTGCAAGCTTATAAGGGACACAATGAGCCTTTAATCATTCTTGATCTTATTTAACTATCATTTCTAGATCACCTTGATAGCTACCAGCTACTGGAACCGCAGATTTGAATGGTTCTTTCCTCTCATTGCGTGAAGGCGTACACTGTAATAATATAGGGATATACTCTATGTAGAGAACGGTGACAGGGAAACACGTTTATCTGTCGTACAGCAAGTCAACAAGTCGCAGTACTTGAAAACAATTCCCCGAAGTAATGACCCTTGGAGGTTCTACTGCAGCTCAAGGCATTAAGGACACGACGCGCGGCGAGACAATCACGTAATGCGATTAGCATGTATTTAGTTATTCCATGGCGTCATAAACTGTCTGCATTTAAGCCTTTATTAAGCGGGAGTGCAATTAAGGGAAAGTTATCTCAACACTGAATATATAATAATAAATTGTGTTTTAATCCTGTTGGAAGTAGGTATCGGTTATTAAGCATTAACAAGACAAGAATAAATAATAATTAATAATAAATGCATGGGCGATTAATAATTCTTGTCTGATTTATATATCACCGTTTTTGTGAGAAATCACCTCAAGGGCGATGAAAGTGTTATTTCATCGGAAATGCGGTTTATTTAAAGCTTTTTAATACTGTTTTATTCTAGAACGTGTGGAGGCTAGCGATTTCCCACACGTCCCATTATATTGTAAGCCTAATATATTTTTTAACAATTTTATTTTATTATTTTTTCTTTCTTGATAGGACAATCCCGATGAGTTACAGAAATCATTTTAGGACTGATGGAACATAGGTATTGTGATATTAAAAATATAAGTTTGACATTCAGTGTAGACCAAAAATAAAAGACAGGATGAGTAGAACAAACAATTATAGAAAACAGATAAAGAAAAATAACAGGGTTATACAAATATGGATGATTATTGATTACAAATAAATCGAAAAGAAAATGAGAGAAAAGGAAACAAGACAACAGAACATGACAAGAAAATTCACAGTTTTATCCTTAAACCTACTTTAAAAATATCCTTTGGAAGCATCACTCTGAATTTTTTATTTTGCTGGATTCCCTTGTACATATTTGGAAGCGAATTATACTATGTGTGTGTAGTCAATATAGTTCAGAAATTTTATCCCACATTTTGTAGCGTGTGTTTGAGGAACGCGGATTTTATTGCTATTTCGAGTATTATGATTTGCGTGGATGTCTTGATTGTAAAGTGGCTTGATGTTAGTGTGAATTGTTTGTTGAGTTAGGTACTTTACCTTTTTCCTTCGTATTTATATGTACAAGTAGTTATACGAGGGCTGTCCGTAAAATAAGGTCTCCAAGGTGCTGCGGTCGCGAGGAAAGATTTTACGCGCAACCCAGCAATACTGGCGTGTAGCCTAGTTTCTCCTTGTCAAATCCCCACCACGATGCACCCTCTGTGACACTTAGTCTCGGCGTGGCAGCCGTTTGCGATAGAGCTTCCACTCGCCGCACCCGCCAGGCTTGAGTTATTCTCAGAATAATAGCTATTATAGCTCAGAAATTCATTTTTAAACTGAATGTTGCCACTGGGATTGTTCATCGGTCTCTCTCTCGATTCGTCTCGTCCCCAGTCTCAATTGAGTTCAAGAATTCTTTGCCATCGATGTCGTAGCACTCAAGGAATTAGCGGGCTGCTTCATCCTTTGATTATTTGTGATCTTTGGTGAGCATTTTGGGACCCACCTTAGGCAGACCTTGTGGTCTTACAAATGTTCTGTCAAAATCTTGTCAATAGTGGTCTTACTGACATCAGGGATCATATCACAGAGCTCCCGAACCGTCACCGTCGATCTGCATTCATTGTTTTTTTGCACTTTGTCAATTTAAAAAAAACACTAATTATGGAACCTAATTCACACCTGGCGGGTGCGGCGAGCGGTAGTTCCGTCGCGGACTGCTGCCACGCCGAGACTAAGCCTCACAGAGGGTGCATAGTGGTGGTGATTTGACAAAAGGAAACCAGGCATCACGCCAGTGTTGCCGGATCTCTCGTAAAATTGTTCCTCGTGACCGCAGCACCTTGGAGGCCTTATTTTACGGACAGCCCTCTACATACTTATACTTATGTGGTAATATGTGAATTCATACATTTTAAGAAAATAAGCAAATAGAATCCAAAACAATAGAAAGTAAAATATAAATAAACAAATTATGCAGGGCGTGGTCTTGAATGAGCTCATACTCAGGAGTGGCGCTTGTGTGCGGAAGCAACATTTGTTTTTTCAAAAATGATATCCAAGTTTTTAATTCCAAGTATCCTGAGAAAAAAATCATTCGGGTACTGCTGTTACACCCTGTGTATACATTGATGATGTCTTATCAAAAGAATCGATAATTTATTGATTAAACTGGATTAAAAGTGAATCATTTACATTATATCAGGTTGATGAACTAGTCTAATCAGAGTCAAGTCTAGAGGTCGACTAGACGTTGACGGTCGATGTCGACAAAATATGTAGTATTCGTAAGAGAGGAAGTTATCCAATGTTTACATAACTACATTACATCACCGAACCGTTAATATGATTTACATATTATGCCAAACAATAGTTTCATTTGTCTATTTTATGAAGTAAAACTTCTATAGCCCCTCTGGTTCCATGACAGTTCATCCTGCGACAATTCATCCGGCGACAGTTCATCCTGCGACAATTCATCCGGCGACAGTTCATCCTGCGACAATTCATCCGGCGACAGTTCATCCTGCGACAGTTCATCCGGCCGACAGTTCATCCTGCCGACAGTTCATCCTGCCGACAGTTCATCCTGCCGACAGTTCATCCCGCCGACAATTCATCCGGCGACAATTCATCCTGACAATTCAACCTAACCTCACCTAACCTAACCTAACCTATAAGTATAAGTATGTCGTATTTTGTTATTCACGCATGCTTCTTTGGAGAGTCGAAATTATTGTTAGTAAAAATATTTTTACAGCGGATTTTCACTCAAGATGCCTTCAGATATAAGTATATCGATTTTGGTTGTACGGCCGTATATCCTCTTTGCATACTTACTTAATAAAAATCTTCTAAATGATCAGGCAGGATGAATTGTCGCCGGATGAATTGTCAGCGGGATGAACTGTCGGCAGGATGAACTGTCGGCAGGATGAACTGTCGGCCGGATGAACTGTCGCAGGATGAACTGTCGCCGGATGAATTGTCGCAGGACGAATTGTCGGGTCACCAGCCCCGCTATGATTTGGATTTCGGATGAAACGGAAATAACTATTACTGCACCTGCTACGCATCAACTGCGCTCATTTTTCGCCATATTATTGGCAACTGCCTTTTTCATTGAAACAAGTGTTCTAAGAACTCGTTTGTAACCTAGATGGTGTACATGAAATATTACACTGATGGGAATAACCTTCAAAAGTTATAAAAAGATACTCTTAGTAGTACTAATAATTGAATTCTTTATTTATTTATTTATAAATTTAAATAAATAAAAATTTAGTAAAGTGGTGTTTACAAAGCTATTGGTTTTCATTAAATTAAATAATATGTTTTAAATGATTTTTCGAGACAGATGTATTACGGTGGAATTGGAATATGCTAAGAATTTTATGTCAATACTGCTACGACATAAGATCGTTGTTGCAAAGGAAAAATGGCTTAAAAGGGGAATAATCAGAGAAATATGTTTTTTTTTTTACATTAACTCCACACAGGAGGCCCTGAGGAAAACAATTTCCCTCAGGGCCTATGTTATCTGGGAGGCTGTGTGGAGGGTCTTTTTGAGGAGAGGAAGGAATGAACATTGGTCTTGAAGAGACCCATGTTGTAGGAAGGAGGAAACACAGAGGCCGTCATTTTGTGTTATAATTTAAAGAAGCTGGTACGCAGAATAATTAACCTTTCTCATTGGAACCGCCCAGTATGATCGTAAGAAAATCTTTTGACGAAATGTGGATTTTCGGCCGCTGGTTAAAGGCCCTTAAGCGCCAGGTGTTTCAGTCACTCTTCCTTTGCAGGTGCATGGCGCTTTAGCCATTTTTCCTTTCCACCATCGATAACGAGATGACCGTGAATTATTTTATGTAAACATATGTTATATAATAAATTTAATCTAGTTTGATTAAGTAATCGAAATTAAAACATTACCATGACCTAACTCAACAGTAAATAAATATAATTATGTGAAGGCTTCAAGGCCGTGGGCGTTTTGCCTGACGATAAATAATAGAGCAAAATTATTTCCTAATTCAGGTAGATTTTTTCTGCATTAGCTCCACATTGTTGGACCCCAGTAAAATAACTTCCCTCAGGGCCTATGTCATCTGAGATGCTGTGTGGAGGGTCTTTTTAAGAAGAAAATTAGGGAGAGCAGATTATTATTTATTATAATTATAATAAAATAGGGTTTTAAAAAAGTTGTTTTTTATGATTATTGTAGAAAGCAATCACTTTGTAGTTTGACATGTTTAATAAAATAAAATACTTTAATAAAATAATTTATGAACCGACCGGTTTCGCTTTACTTAAGCATCTTCAGGGTACGAATTAATACTAAACAAGAAGTACATAATGTGTGCTTATATATAACAAAATATAGAGGGAGACAACATGATACAAATATTACAAACACATAGATGGCCATAAAATACATTATAACAAGTACCTACTCAAGTAATGGGAAAAACCGAAAGATAATTATGTAGACTAATGGGTTATAATAATAAATTTGGAGAAACAAAGCATCAACTGGCATGGTGGTAAGGAGCACTGGGAATTTTTATTTTTAAGGGTTTATTGGAAACAGACCTAATATAGGACTACTTGATATGTCTAATTGATTATTAAGTATATGACTTTTGGTTTTTACAGCTTTTTTATTTTTAGCGCCTCTAAATTGTTTAGTCTGTTACCCGTTTTTATGTAAGATGTTAGCACCGGTTCTATGATAAAACGTATGATCTTTATCGATCAAATGATTGGCGAATTCTGAAAAACCGTTATTATTGAGGCAACGGAGATGTTCCTTTATCCTAATATTGACATTACGTGTTGTCTTACCGATACAGAAAGCCGAACTATTATTACAATTTAATTTATAAATTCCCGAATGACTTAATTTATCGTCCTTATCTTAAGAATTAATTAGAAATTTACCTAGATTGTTATTGGTATAAAAGGCCGGTCTGACTTCAGAAGGAAGGTTTTTGCACTTAAGGTAGAAAAATTATTAATGTTTTTTATGAGTTTTCTTAATTTTCTAATATTTTTTTAAAGTTGTTTACGCTTACAATCTTTATAAATTATATAATAATTATTTTTTAATTCTACTCAAGCGAAACTGTAGCAAAAGCCTTAGTTCAGGGGTCGGCAACCTTTTGAGTCGGAAGAGTAAAAAATAAAAATTTACAAAATTTCAATGTTTGTAAAGAGCCAGAAAAATTTTTCTTGCCAACAATAAATAGTACTTCCTTAAATAAATAATAATATTTTTTAGGAGGGGGGGGGGCTGGATAATTTTACTGTGGTAAAGGGGGAGATTCCTAAAATACGGTTAAGAAACACTGGTATGCATGATTTTTAAATCGATCAATTGCATTTTTAGAGATCCAGTATCAACTCCAAATGAATCAATCTGGATTTCATTATTTTTTGTGTTGAGAGGATTTACTATGGAATGCTAGAGTGCTTTTGTTGGTTTTGAATTGCTGAAATCTGTCAGCAAATTCATCTTTAATTTTTTTATAGCTGTGCTGAAGTAATTCGTGTCAACAGATGCACTGGTTTTATTGCGATATACGACATACCTTTTATTTTAAGATAATTCGCTTCTAATTGTTCTACTTGAAACAACAAACTATACGTCACAGCCAAACCACTGCTGAAGACGCCAAACTGTCTTGCTTCGAAAGCGAATTAAAACCTTCATAGAAACATCCGACGACAGCGTCATTCGAGAGCTTCCGACGGACTGGCGACAGTGACGACGCGTGTCACGAGGGAGGGGACGCGTGCCTCGATTTTTAAATGCTTTTTTTTTTTTTTAAATAGCCGCATGCGGCTCGCGAGTCGTAGGTTGCCGACCCCTGCTTTAGTTTATCGAAAGCATATTTTTTATATGCATAATACAAACCAATTTTTTGTAAAGATTCATCGAAAGTGTGATATCTCTCATAGCTTCGCCTTCTGAAATTGGCAGATTGTATAGCAGATTGACCTATTTAGGAAAATCCTATCCTATTAATATTATAAAGGCGAAAGTTTGTATGGATGTATGGATATATATATGGATGTTTGTTACTCTTTCACGCAATAAATACTGAATGGAATTTAAAAATTCTTTCACTAATAGAAAGCTACATTATTTGCGAGTAATATAGACTGTATATATTGGTAAGCTCTGGCGTTAAGAATAAGCTCTGGCGTTATGAAATTATTTATTATACGTTTATTGTCCGAACGAAAAGCAAAGCGTTGCTAAGTAATTGTTTGACGTGCGCTCTCATTTTGTTATTTGTTTTGGTTAATATGGAGATTCCTTTGATAGTAAAAACTCAAATATGTATAAAATACTAATCTATACTATAAAGGGGTGTGGTGGCAAACGGGAAGCAGTGGGAGGGGGGATAGGGAAGTTGGAGAAGGCGGAGTGGGAAGCCCCCTAATACTATGCGTGCAAAGCTGGGGGCAAAAGCTAGTGCATACATATTTGTACAAGTTTCATGAATAAATCTAAATGTCTGTCTAACCCCTCAAGCAGCATCACCAAAGATAGAATAGGGCCTAAGGGAAATATTTTCCTTTAATACGAAAAAGCAGAATTTCTCATTGATATAATCATGCAATCGGCAAGAAAATTTAATTTAATTTGCTGGTACGAATAATCTCATTGCATGAAATTGGATATAGGATATCTATACCTGAAATAAAATACGCTCAAATACTGTCGGCAAAACAAACAATCCGTCTGAGTGAAATCTCAGACAACCTCTGAGTGAACCCAGACAAGACGACCTTTGTGGTCGTGGGTTCAAATCCCGGCGTGTGAAAATAAATTTTATTCGATTAATTTGTGTTATTTACAAATAATTAATTAAAAATAATATATATATATCTGCGGTAAATTCCAGAGTGGAATAGAGGTAATCTCGGTATCGCCCTGTTATAAGAACACCATTCAGAATTGAAATGTTGATTGAAAAGTCTTTACTCGTGTTTGGTGACTAGATCTGAATAGTCAGGTACTTCTTCACCTTCCTCTTCCCCTCCCCACTACCTTCAGCCTCATAACATACTCCTATTGGGGATGCAGTTTTCTAATACTTTGTAGAAGGTTCTTACGGAAAGAAAAATTAAGAAAATTGGGTAATTTCAGAAAACTTGACGACTATTTTAACTTCGCACAAATGAATGTGAGCAGGCAGCTGTTTTTTTTGTAACAAAAAAACGTGTGTGGATTTTTTAAATTATAGATATTTTTAATAAGTACCTATGTATGTTAGGCCTTAAATTGGATTGATTGTTCTTATAATATACAAAAATGAATATTTGTAATACATGAAAAATGAAAATTTCAATTAAAAAAATTGTAATAGGCGGCACGCGAGGTGTTTGAAAACTGAATATACTAGGACTGAATATATGTAACGCGAGAGGGGGGTTGGTGGAACGGGGGAGCGGGAGAGGGGAGAATGTAGGCGGGGAAGGGGGAAGGGGATCGCGGGAGGTAAAGGAGATGCGGGATGATGCGAAACAATTTATTTCTTTGTATATAGCATTGCAACGCATGCTGAGAACCAGCTAGTTACGGAATAAAAAACGAGATTCCAAAAAATATCTAACAGTTTCCGCAATTATTATCAACGACTATTCATAAAATGTTTAACGATTCTCATGTTCGGTCTATTTTAAATCTAAATATCTTTAACGAATTACCGGTATAATTCATTGTCCAATTAATGAAATTAATTCTTGTCGTTCTCACTACTGTAAAAAACAAAACCACGATCAATAATTATGCTATAGGAATGTCAGCAACGAGGAACTTGAGTTGCATTTTTTTCCTTCTGAGCAAACTAGGCTATTCTATGAAGCAGTGTTTTTCATTATCTAAGTGCCTACTTAAAAAGTATTTTTAAACGTGACAAAGAAAACATTACTGCAAGTTTTTTTGTTGTTGCTGTGAATAGCGAATATTTTTTGTTACGCATATTTTTTTCTTGACTTGTAAATCATTTAATTCCTTCCTTTACAATTGTGTATTTTTATGCAACAATCGATAAAGAAAGACAAACATTCCCAGGTTATGAATATCCTGACAATATTTAAATGTCTACCATCGTATCTTTGTTGTATAATTTAAAAAAAACCTCATTAATTACGTTGATGGTTTTCATGAAAACTTTTCTTTTTGGGGAAAGAATAACCAATTTTTATAAGAAAAACTCTCGTTTTATAACTTTTGAAAGTTATTCCCATCAATGTAATATATCATTGAAGAATAAAATAACAATAGTAATCTAAATTCAATTTGGGAGGCGGGAATGGGTACCGCCGCCACGTGAACCTTTATTGGATAACCAACATCTCTGCCATAGGTCACCCCAAGTGGTTCACTAATCGCTGGTGATTTAGCAGGGGTACCCGGGTTTATGGGGGTGGGGTTTGTCTAAGTCTTGGAGGCGGATGACCAGGACACACTTAAGCACAGATTCCTACCCACCCCTTTCATCATTTTCCTTCCCAGAACTCTCCTCTCCTTCCTTTCCTTTAAAAAAACCCTCCACACTGCATCCCCAAAGATGGCATAGGCCCTGAGGGAAATAATTTTCCTCACGGCCTCCTGTGTGGAGCTCATGTAAAAAAAAACTAAAATATGAAAGAGAACAAGACACAGAAAAACAGAAAAAGGTAATGGTCGTAATTGGGACTCGAACCCAGAATCTCTCGTCTAACCGGACGTGCGCGTTTACCAATTCCGCCATTGCCACCTACTGTTAAACCGTCATATTAGTCAATCTCATATTTCAAATTTTGGAATTAGCAATATTATCTTCAATTAATTTTTATAAAATAATAATCCCTTATAACAACCAAAAGGGATAGAACTGTTTTGCTTCAACGTATTGAACTTCACAAGAAGGATTTAAGACATCCGATGATTTGTTTTTCAATTAAAAACATTAAAAAAAATTTCCATCATGAGTCGCAACTGAATAGTCAGGAGCGTTTATAGCCTAGCGGCTCACTTGATAAGCATTGCGTCTCGAAATAGCATGCGTATCGCATAATTCCGTCGTGTGATTAAAGATTTTTTTTTTGTGTTTACAATAGACAAAAAATATCATCGGACAACAAAATAAGGTCTACTCTTTTTACTGCAAAAAAACTCAGGAATCGCTTGCTAAATCCTTTTTGCACGTGCTGTCAACGCCCTTGACACCTTGAAAAGTCGGCGCAGGGAGCAAACTGCTCCAATTGCGCCAGCGTGGAACCAGTCCTGGCCAAGTTTATCAGATTATTATTTTTTTAAAATAATTATAACTTGTTATTTTGAAGTAACCAGTACGAGTAGATGCTTCTAGGGATGTGAAAAAAAAATCGATTTTTCTCCAACAAAAATCGATTTAACTAAGCGATTTTAATTTTCTAAAAAATCGATTAATTAGCAATTCATAGCCCTACCTACGCTTAGTCATTAGTCCGGAATCCGGAGCACGAACCTCTATGTTTATAATCAAAACATGACATTAACGCCATCTGTGCGTCTACGATGGCATTTCTTTTGTGCTTTGAAAGCAGTTTAGTTGAAGTTTCTAATCAAACTTGTCATAGGATGAAGTGAACAGAGTCAATGAACAATTTGTAATTTGTATTGATTATTTTTAAAAAACTTTTAATTTCGGTCGATTATTTTAAAACTTATAATTTCCGTTGAATATTTTTTAATTAATAAATCTGTGATTAAAGATATTTTACGCGTTTATTTTAATTTGACAAATTTTCAAGAAAAATCGATTTTTTAATAATCGATTATTTGTGTAAAAGTCACATCCCTAGATGCTAATTCTGATTCATTCAGTCAGAATATTTTCGCTTTACAGTAAAATCAAAATAAATGGAATATTTCGTAACGCATCCGAAAACCAAAAATTGTTTTTGAAAGGTGATGAAATACTCTTTCAAATTTTATGATTACAAAAAACTTGTAATTTTTGGAATATAATTTTTTTGAATGCAAACCGAAGAACGTTTTAAAAATAGCTCACCTTTTGTTTTTTCTTTCTAAAATTACAGATAATGAACGTGCCGCAAATATACTACATGTATATTGTTTTAAATGAATTAATTATAAAATAACCTGAATTCGATCTCGCAACCTTCGGATTGTGACTCGAAGCCTTACCCCTCGACCGGAGTTATTGTGTATCTTAAGATTCAAGGAGTTATTTCTTATCTTTAGATATCAATTATTCACCCTTCTTCAATCTCCATTATTCCACCTCATGATATTTTAATGTTATTTTTAATAATCACAACAATTTTATTCGGACATGACTTTATGCAGGTTGCCTTGAAGGTTTTTTGTCAGCCTTTTGCGGCAGTTAGCATTGAACTTGAAGAAAGATAATGACTACTGAACTATGAAAATATTATGCCAAGCAAATATTTTTCACAATCATTAAGATAAGCAATGAACGGTGACGGTCAAATTACCATACCTTATCATTACATGGCAAACACAGAATAAAGAAAAACACAAGAATTGAGAAGTGGGCGTGTTTCGTGTTTCAATTTCATTATTTGCTTAAATTACAATAATTTAATCTCTCAGTACAAATTAAAAAACAAATGTAATGGCAAATACGATATCAAGCTATTCGATACGTTTGGTGATTTAGCAGGGGTGCCCGGGTTCATGGGGTGAGGTTTGTCTAGGTCTTGAAGGCGGATGACCAGGACATACTGAACCCCAGATTCCTACCCACCCCTTAAACCCTTTTCCTTCCCAGAACTCTCCTCTCCTTCCTTTCCTTAAAAAAACCTTCCACACAGCATCCTCAAAGATGACATAGGCCCTGAGGGAAATTATTTTCCTCAGGGCCTCCTCTGTGGAGCTCATGTAAAAAAAAAAAAAAGCAGTTTAAGAGACTCAATAGAGAAAAAAATAGAGTATATCTGTGGGTTAAAGCCAGAAGTGTCTTTGTCAGTTTTGGTATTTCGATACATTTACCAGAAAGTACTCTAAAATCTCCCTCATTTGATTTATATGAATAACTATTTCTGGTGCTCCAGATTGACGAAATTTTGACATATCTAACGTAGACATCAATTTTCGTTCAGCGTTTTTTACGCCGAGAAATCGACAAACAATCTTCATCCAGGGCTAACTAACTAACTAACCAACCATCACGCCATTTCTCCGCAGGGTAGACAGAGAGGACGGACCGCCAAACAACTCGGTCTTGGCACACACTTTTTGCCTCACTCACATTCATACATCGTCTCATACATACTCTTCTATTATTCTGACTTTTGACATGACCCGACCCAAGTATCTGATTCACTTCATCTTGCCATATCTTCCTCGGGCGTCTCCGACCTCTTCTTCCATTCACATTTGCGTCATATATTCTTCTCACACTATTTTCTTCTTTCATTCGCTCTACATGCCCAAACCATCTGAGTGCTTACATCAGCCTTACATTCTTTGCGGATATCAACATTTCTCAAACGATCATAGATGGTTTTACCCATGGAACTAAGATTGAAGGGAAGCGGCAATACTTTCGGAATATTACGGGGATAAGCGAAAAACCTATGTAGCTCTCCAAATTTGTAGCCGTCTAGTGGGAGGGGATAGAAACGGGGAATGTGGCTAGCTTGCGGGGGGAAGGCGGCGCTCTGGAGATAAGGGCCGAACTGTGAATGGGAATCATTATTATTTTTATATTTTTTAAACTTTCGTTAATTTTTTATTACATTTTGGACATAAAATATAATAGCTTAATTGAAAAATAAGTAATGAAATGAGGAGAGGGTAGTAACAAGGAGACTGGAGACTTATGTGTTGTTTAATTTTTATTGTTCCCTATACAAGTTATTTTAAGTTACCTTCATCTACTAGGACGTACTTAACTCATTTTTTGCGAAATCAAGATTTGTGAAGCGCTTGTCGAAATACATCGGCCTCACTTTTCACTTGACAAGTGCAAGTGGGTAAAAAAACTAGTGTTATGAACTCACTGTAACTCAAGGCACCATTCCTTGGTGCTATCATTGCTTAACTCATCAGTTTGAAATAGATTTTAATTTATCATATAAATAGTAAGTATGGTTTTTTATACGTATTTTATAAAATCAACAGACTTGCAGTGAAAATTTTTGTGCGTTCTATTCTGATGTAAGCTGGTGCTTGTGTTTTAAGAAAGGAGTGCTCGATATTAATCTTATAAAAGAACTGTATTTACAGTTTTACAATGATAACAAAAAAATAAGTGATAGGAACAAACACTGCTTGACTTATTTGCGTGGGCAAATAAATTTTATTTGATTAATTTGTGTTATTTCATAATTAATCTATTTAAAAATAATGTACATATTATTTTATACTAGCAGATCCGGCCACACGTTGCTGTGGCTAACGTAAAAAAATGCCACGCCATAACCCAACCTTTATAACCAACGACATCTGTTAAATTAAATCCACACCGCCCATATTTGCCAGCCCATTGCCCGCTGCCCGCTGCCGCTTAACCAGATATGTTATATATTTCAATAAATTTACACAAAACCTTGACAAATTATATACCTTAACCTTTCTCATGAATCACTCTATGTATTGGTGAAAACCGCATGAAAATCCGTTTGGGTAGTTTTTGAGTTTATCGCGAATAGACAGACAGACAGACGCGGCGAATAACTTTGTTTTATAATATGTAGAGATATACCATATAATATATCACAAGAATCCCAACTGCTTCTGTCTGTAGCATGTACGTTGTGAGGCTGAAGGTAAATGGTGAGGGGAAATAAATGGTGGAGAGAAAGCTGGAGAAGTACTCGGCTATTCAGATCTAGTCGACAAACACGGCTAAATTAATTTCAAGCAACATTTCAATTCTGAATGGTGGTCTTACCTACGCCAGAGCGATACTGAGAATGTCTTCCACCTGGAACGTGCCGGAAATATATCTTATAATGTTTTTAATTATAAAATGTTGAAAACACAGATCAATCGAATAAAATTTATTTCTGGAATTGAACCCGCGACCTCCAGATTGTTAGTCAAGAGCTTTACCCCTCGACCACGAGGGCATATCAATGTGACTTTTACATAACAATACAGTGATTATAAACTTTGAATTGACGTTGTAAACATATGTAAAAGGAGTGGTAAATTAGTAGGAAGAAAATCTAAAAATAACAGTGCAAAAAAGACAAAGTAAAAATTAAAAAAAATGAATAAGCTAAATGATAAAAAACATATACCTATGACATGTGTGAATCACAACTTTATATTTGTGCGTTATGATTAATAAAAACATAAAAGTATTTTGGTAATTTTTAATTATTATAATTTAAGTTGACTGATTCGGCCCATTGGCAGTCGGAGTTCACGTGATAACATCGGGCTCATGGCGATGGCGGTTGAAATGAACACGCCGAAAATTATAAAATGTATATTTAAGCTATGTTTAAACACTTACATGTGAACGGTAAAACTGTTTTTCTTCTTAAAGGTCTTCATAGAACTACTTTTACACAATTTTACGGCACAGTGGACCATTTTTCTATGTTTTATGAACGTTTTTCTGTGAGCTCTATGCGCGACCGAGGTGTAAAAGCCAATGTCAGCCATCTAAAAACCGTTCGGTAAAATTTTTTAAAAGGCATGCTTTGGGCAGAGGGGCACACTTTACATGCCGTCTCTCTAGTATCCATACTCTTAGGTTTTACCACACATCCGCCTCAGGGATCTCATTTCAACAGCATTCAGTTTACTTTCATCCTTTCTCTGTCAGTTCCATGCCTCACTGCGTTACATCAGGGTAGGTACCAGTACTCCATTGTGAACTGCTAGCTTCGTTTCTTTTGACAGTTTTTTTATTAGCGCCAACGGCATTCAGTCCTCCATTAATGGAGTTACCTGTATTTACCCTTCTTTCAATATCTCTATCAGCCTTCCCAACTCTCGTAAACATACTACCCAGATACACAAACGTATCCACCTGCTCCAAGAATTCATCATTCACGACCATATTGCACACTGTTTTCGTACTCTCTCTTTCAAACACCATGACTTTAGACTTACTTACGTTCATCATTAACTCATTCTTCATACACACTTCGTTCATCCTAGTCACGAGAGACTGTAGATCTTCCATAGTGTTAGAAATCAACACATCCAAGGGCGATTCAGAAATTTGACACAGGCACTTCTAGCATTAACTCCCAGATATTATATTATCATAACGAGTAACAAATTTAACACTGATTGGAATAACTTGTTTTGTAATGGGGTTTTTTACTGTTTTACGGAGAAGGCGTATAAAATACACGTGGGTAATGCATTATTATATCATAAAACGTTCATACAATATTTCAATAACCTTCGCTGGACCACGTCCCAGTGGCTGAACTTGAAAAATGCAAATTATAGTATCGATGATATAATAAGCAATAATTTATTACATTGTAGATTGCTTTATAGCGGTCGTAATTGCAAATAATATGCACGTTAATCGTGTTTAACCACAGAACAGATATCTAATATAATTCTAGAAGTGCTTATATTACGAACTAGCTGACCCGGCCACACGTTGCTGTGGCTAATAAAACACGACGTCATCTACTGGATGGTTATCCAACCTTTACAACCACCGCCGTCTTTGAGGTTATCGCGAAGAGACAGGTAGATGCCGCGGAGGACTTTAATTTATAATACGTAGAGATGGTGTGAAAGATTATAATAACGTGCATTAAATGCTTGAGGTAACTAACGTATTTAAGTTAATAAATAACTATTCAATTACCGCAATGTACGTGACCATTTTTTTAGAAGATAGAATGAGTATAGTAAGCTATCCGTAAAAGATAGATATATGCCTTCCCCGACTTTTTTGTAGATCTATAAAAGAGGAATATCCACCATGCATTGTTTTGTTATATCTCAAAAGGATTAGGCAGCGTTTTCGATGAAAGCTAACAGGCGGTTTGACTTTTTCCGACACTTCTAACAATTATCTTTATGTTTCAATCAATTTACACAAATCCTTTACTAATGACACACCTAAACCTTCCTCACGAAACACTCTATCTATTGGTGAAAGCCGCATGAAAATCCGTTCAGTAGTTTTCGAGTTAATCGCGAACAGACAGACAGACGACGCGGGGGGCTTTAATTTGTAAAATGTAGAGATTATAAGGGAAACAAATTAGGAATTATAAGGGAAACAAATGTTCCATTCAGTTTTAGGTTTCGTCTCACTTAAGAGCGATTAAGCAGCTGCTAAGAATTCAAAATTTACCCTCGCAACTGTACAGGGCGGTTCCTATGAGAAATATTTATTAATCTCCGTGCCAGCATTTTTAAATAATAACCCAAAATCGATTTTATTTCAATCAAACTTTGCATTAATATATATCTACCTATATTCAAAAATGCTCAAATGCTTGATGATAAAGCTATTGAAATTATGTACTTTTTGTAATTATTTTTTGATCATAAGTATTTATAATTTTTCAATAAGGTCTAAGCAAAATAAGAATGAAAAAATGATATAAGTTAGTTTGTAAGACCATAAATAAATAGCTTTTTTTAAAGATTTCATTTGAACTAAAATTAAAATTCTCGAAAGTAGCATTCATAGATAATTTATTGATTTATTATACTGCATGATTATATGATTTGAAACGTGTGTTGTATAAAACAATTTTTTTTGAAAATTTAAAAAATCTGCCAACGACCTACGGTATAACCATGTTATACTAAAAATAAACATTTTTTCTCCAAATTTAAGACATATCTTTATCAGATAAACGAACAATCTTTCGAAATATTTTTTTTGTGGAAAAAAGTCAATACGTATAGAATTTTATTTAAAAATCACATATTATCGGTTGTCTGGTCATTCTCTCTTAAACTCGCCTGAAATCGTAGATTTCCATCCCATTTAAATTTCGAAAACACAGTTGTGTTTGGAAATAACATATAGGCCCGAATTGGGCAAATATTTGTGTCACGAAACGCGTCCACAAGTCACCAAACACGATTAAAGCCATTTCAAAGAACTTTTCAATTCTGAATGGTGGTCTTACCTCAGGGCGATACTGAGAGTATCATCAACTCTGGAAGGTCCTGCAAATATACCTAATTATTTTGACCACTCCGGTATTTTGCGATTGTGCAAGTTTTTTGTCTTAAACTTACTGTCAGATTTATAAAAACTTTGTGTTATTTCCGCTTCGCAATTAAAGCTCTGTAAATGAAACATTTCTGAACGTAGCCGAATACTAAAAACTATTTTTGAAACACGGGCGTAGCCAGGTTTTAGTTTCGGGGGGGGGGGTTCAAAAAAATAAAACTCAAAACTCTTGTCGGACTTTAAAACTGTTTTAATCCACTTGAAGTAAATTGGGACGGTGAAAAAGCTTTCAAGGTGGGTACCTCACGAATTGAGTGAAGCAAATCAACAAACGCGCTTTGACTGCTGCGTTGCATTACTCAACCGGCACAATAATGAAGGGATTTTAAATCGAATCATTACCTGTGATGAAAAGTGGATCCTGTACGATAATCGGAATCGAAAAAATTGAAGCAGTCAAATTTTTCAAATAATCACTTTTATGCAAGTACGTATTCACACCTGACTGTAACACAAAACCTGTTATATTTTATATATATTTTTTGTAAGAAATACAAACATTCCCGGGTTACGAATAAACAAAAATGTTTTAAAATCTCCTACTACCACAACAGAAAGCCGAAAATGTTGCCTGTGTTGTGATGGAGGACTTAGCCAGTCGAGGAATCGAACACGCGACGCCCGGGTGAGACCCAGGCGCTATGCCCACTCAACCACTGATCGGTCTGTTGTTTATGTTATGCCTGTTGTCCGATGTATATTAAACACTTTTTGCTAAGTGAAATAATAATTTTAAAGTACGTATACACTTACCACTGATTAGAAACGGAAATTAGAAACGGAATTCCAAATAAAAATCACTTTGCAAAATAAAAATCAACCGCAATCACCGAAAAAACGTAACTTGCAAGTTAATTTTTTTTTTTCTTTCAGAGGTCCCCATTTATCTTTTTAGATACATAATATCATTTTGAGATTTCAGTGTTAAAAAAACATTCTCTTTACTCTCCTTATTTTAATATTATTGATGTTGATATCTTAACTTTTCGGGGGGGTTTGAACCCACAACCCCCCCCCCCTGGCTACGCCCATGTTATGAAATAAGGTTTCAAATTGTTATATTACAAATAAATATTATCATTTATAAATGTTAACATTTAGAAAACAAACATAAAAAAATTGTAAAAATAATTCACTTGTTTTTTTTTTATGTGAAAACGGTACTAAAATCACAGATTAGTAAAAATAACACTTATTCTATTGTATAAATGTATAATAAATAATTTTGTCACCTACCTTTACCATTTCATACAAGAATATTTTAAAAAATTAACAATGTCTAACGGCGCGTAGGTGATTTGGCGGGTGAAAACTGTTTCTACGAAATAAGTCTTTTTTATGTACTTCTATGAACAACTTTGAATAGAAATATGAAGCTTAATTCAATACGAATCTTCTACTTTTTGTTTTAGGGTTGTCACTAGAACAATAACAGAGTTATAACGACTTCTGTGGGAACACACGCGTTAGCGTGAAAACGCGCTTATCGTACTTGACTACTATTATTATATTGTCGTGTAAACAAGCTTACGGGTCGGAGTGGTTAAGTGATTAAATTGTGAAATTTTATCAGTCAACAAAAAAAAATCTTGCGCACACTGGTATTGGAACCCGCGACCTGCGGACATCACTAAACACTGACACTCCCACGACGCACTATATTGGTTTATCACTTTAGTGATTGCAAAAATTTTGGTTCATAGCTTCGACCAAGTGATATTACACATCAATGATTCATAGTAACTTTTGTTAAAAAAAATAATTAAGTAGAGGGTTTGTGTCAAACACTTGATTTTAACAGCGCAGAACTCAGGGAAAAAGACAAAGATATTTTGATAAAAATGTAAAATCTTTTATTACCTTTAGATATTCATGCAATTTATTTCTATATGACTTTCGAACGCTAAGAATCAACTGCATTTATTGGTTTAACCTTAGACGTAGTAAAATTTTAGCCTGCGGCTCTGTGTTTATGCGCGCTAAGTTTGATATTTTGAATGGGTTACCTTTTATCGGTTCGGGGAGGCGTTGAAGAATAATATATTCGAAAAGTAAGCAAAGGTTAGGAACCTCTAGTATAGACGATTGCTGTAGAACGGACTCAATATGCAATCACCGATGGTAAATATATCGATCGAGCAGTTGATTAGTCAGATATCTCCAAATACTAAGTTTTGAGATAATGATGATAGCAATTTTCTCACCATAAATAAATCAAATATTATTTAGACATTTTTTTTTTAAAGAAAGACAAACATTCCCGGGTTACGAATACCCCAACAACGCTTGAAAATCTCCTACTACCACCACAGAAAGCCTTGTTGGAAATGTTCCTTGCGTTGTGATGGAGGACTTAGCCAGTCGAGGAATCGAACACGCGACGCTCGGGTGGGACCCAAGCGCTATGCCCACTCAACCACTGACCGGTCATGATTGTGTTTTACATATTAAATATGCTACGCATGTGGAAACCTGTAAATGGTTCAATTATTGTGACTCAATTATTATTATGCTCTGTTATTAATGTTAACTGTTAGTCTCCCAAATAAAATAAAATAAAAAATAACCGGAAGCACGTTGTGCTTGAAAATTTCTAAGAAAATCAGAAAACATCATTTTTTTTTAATACAAGTTTTTCTGCATTAGAATTTATTTGGTGGTGTTTGTACCAGATATGTAATTGTGATACTTTTACATATAATTGCGTAAGATTACTCAACATTTTGTGACAAATTTTTTTTTTACTTTAACTTTTAAAATAAAGGCAAACATTCCCGGGTTACGAATAACCCAACAATGTTTGAAAATATCCCTCTGCCACAACAGAAAGCTGTAAATGTTGCTTATGTTGTGATGGAGGACTTAGCCAGTCGAGGAATCGAAAACGCGACGCCCGGGTGGGACCCACGCGCAATGCCCACTCAACCACTGACCGTGGTTGAGTGGGCATTGCGTCAAAACTGGACTATCACCACTGGTCTAAACTGGACTATCGACTTATTGAATGAGCCTTTCTTGTTATTGATGTATTTTAAGGTCTAATCTCATCAAGATTAAAAAAAATTAAAAAATAAGAAAAAATTTCTCCGGCCAAAATATATTTTATTAATATTGAACACTTTTTCCCTTTGCTTTGTCATTGAATTGAATGCCTTTGTAAAACTAAGGAAAACCGCAACAAAGCACCATAATTACGTACGTACGCTGTAAGAAATTATATTGTTTGTGTTTCTTAGAAGCGGGAAGTATCTTTCTGGGATAGATATTTATTTATTCGAGCTTGTTCCTACTTTACTTTAGCATAAGCTACGAGTATAAGCGGTTCGCTACAAACATTATTATACATATTACTAACGCGAAGAGAGGCATAATTGCTTCGAAATTGACTTTGGATAAGGGTTTAGAATCTCTACATATTATAAATTAAAGTCCTCCACTGCGTCTGTCTGTCTGTTCGCGATAAACTCAAAAACTAATGAACGGATCTTCATAGGGTTTATACCAATAGATCGAGTGATTCATGAGGTTTAGGTATATAATTTGTCAAGGTTCTATGTAAATTGGTTGAAATATACATAATATATAAAGGAGAATGTCTGTATGTGGTGGACGTGGTCACTGTCTTCATTTGATTTCGAAAAATCTGTGTAAAGACCGGGCATCGCCGGGGACTTCAGCTAGTATAATATATAGTAAAAAATCATAGATATTTGTTTTTATCCGACCCCACCCGAATTTATGAATTCTTTCGTTATTGAAAATTACAAAATTTGAAATACTTACCATGGCATATTCGCAACTATGCGAGAATATTGGATTTGAAATCTCAATAGCGTGAGCATGATAGTGAGTTTAAAAGTGTTGCATTGCAAAAAATTCGCCGTTACGTTTTTGGTGAGACTGCTAGTCCTAATTTTAAGCACTTCTTTAAAGAAAGCCACCAAGCAATAAATTTTAATAGCTGATATTTGTATTTTTACAGATCGGCGAGGCCCTCTCGTCCAAGTTGGCGAGCTTATCTCTTAGCACCGTGATGATGTCCACTCCCCCCGCCCTCCACACCCCTTCTCCACCCGCACTCACTTCTGACCCCCTGGAACAAAAGACCCAGCCCGGCTTCCGGATAGAAGTCATGAAGGTTGAGGACTCCGAAAGGGTCCTCGAATTCCTCATGAAGAACTTCTTCGTGGACGAGCCGATGAATGCGTCCCTCCGATTGCTGGAGAAGCCCGGGGATCGGTGCATACCACTGGAAGACTTCGCTTTGGCTGATATTCATCAGGGACTTTCCGTGATGGCTGTTGATGATGATGGAAAGATCATGGGAGTTCTGCTTGGAGCGGCTGTCCACAGGCATGAAAGCGAGCAGGTAAAAAAAAACTAACGACTATGAAAGCAAGTTCATGATATGCCTTTTCGGTGTTGCTCAAGGGACAACCCTAGGACCACTTTTATTTTTAGTTTTCATCAAATACGTTGGCAGAAGTAATATTGGATTTGATGGAAAGATCCTGGGAGTGCTGCTTAGGTCGGCCATCCACAGACATGAAAGCGAAAAGATAAGCAAACTGATAAACATGAGATCAGACGTATTGCACGTTTTTCTGGTTATCCTCATGGGACATCCCTAGGACCACTTATATTTAAATTAGTTAAAATTAGAATATTCCTATAAATAAATCCTTTTTATCTATGTATGAACTTAAGCAAAGTTTTTTTGTACTTATTAAAACATGAAGGCTTTAAAACTACTGTAAGAAAATATTTAAATATCGCCATATAAACTGTTTTAGACAGCCCACATAAATTAAACTAACCTGCACTAAAATTACTATAAGAAATTTTAAAATTTGTCCACAAATATCTATATTTGTTAGGTAAGTATTACTATTTTTTTTAAATACATTTGTGATTTTAACAAAATACACAATATTAAAAATACATATACAAATAACAAATACCTGTCAATATTCCCAGAACACCAGACAGAAAATCAAAGAAAGTAATAAAATACAATAGAGAACTCAAGGTTAAAGATTAAGTTTGTGTTGGTGCGAATTTTTTGTTTTAATCCCCGAGATGCGATTTCTTTTTCGTCCTTGAATCCCCAAGTGTTTCTCAGTTTCGTTGCCATGCCGACTGGAGAGATCCTTCAGCCGAAGTTTCTAAACATTTCCCAGGCCGAACAGCCTCCCGATTAAATATAAGCGAAGTTCGTTGAACCTCACGGGGCGTGCTTTAGGCTGTAGTTGGAAGGCTTTATGCTAAAACGAGTTGTGAAAACAATATTCCGATGGAAAGTTTCTAATCCTTATGCAGATTATTTACGAGCTGCTTGAAAAGTTAGTAATTCCGTTGGGAACTTTTTATTACGAATTATAATATTGACGGGGAATTTCACCATTTTCTTGATTGCTTATGTAGGATAACGTATATTATTAAATAAACATTTTTTAATATAAGCTCCACACAAGAGGACCTGAGGAAAATATTGAATGAATTGGTGTAGTTTTCGGAAGTACTGGTTCTTTTGGGGACTTTCAGTATCATTTCCATTATGGCTTTTTTGGATTTTAATTAGTGGATTTAGTGTATGGCCAATTGCACCACCCCATCCGATAATACCGTATTCTAACATTGATTGGCAAAGAGCCGTATAAATCTTGATTAAATCTTTTTAATGAGGACATTCCTGAGGGTTTTGAAAAAAAAACGAGTGTGCTTTAGACCATACGACTGAAGTAAAACTTCACTAACTTATATCTCCCTCTCAACTTCCGTTCGCCTCACCCGACCGTTCGCCTCGCCCGATCACACTTTTCGTAACGCTCTCGTCACGCATTCACCAGCTTACTCCCCAAGTCAAGCGTGCGTAAAGAAGTTTTACTTAAAAAATAACTTAGTTTATTAATTTTATTATTTAAATAACTAACATGTTCATTTTTTTGTTCATTAATAAGTAATTTAACTTTAGCCTACGAACAACAGGGGTTATGTCAGGAAGTGATCGAAAAACGCTTATATACTCATTAATGTAATTATTATTGTCTTTCATAGCAACGGAAAGCCCACCTCGTCTAGGTAAACAGTTAAAAATTATTTTTTTATTAGGACAACTCTCTTTTCATAACTTTTGACTAAATTTCATAGCCCATCAATGTAATGTTCAAATAAGAGGTGGCAGTAGCCGAATTGTTGAGGCGTTTGTCCCGGTAAGGCTAGAGGTTCTGGGTTCCCAGTTGTGACCGTCATCTTTTTATTTGTCTATGTCTTGTTCTCTTTCATATTTTCATTTTGATTATTAGTGTTATCTTCTTCTTCAAAGATAGTTAAAATTCGTTCTGATTTAAATTTAATTAGATCTTCTGAGTTTGATTTTTTTTCTGTATTCATTGATTTGTTAATTACATATTATAATTTGAGGATTTTTCGACTACCATGCTAGGCACATGCCCGTGTTGATTGTTGATTAATACAAAAAATCGACAGTTTGACAAGCTCCGTTCAAAGTGTCGCTTGTCTGGGTGAAAAGGAAACGAAATTAGTTTTTCTTAGAACGAGCAAAGCTCAATATCTCCTTCCCCTCAACCATTCCACCACCCCTAGGAGTAGAAGTTAATCCAAACAGTCACTGAAGAAATACCAAAGCGTTATTCGATATTGCCGGAGTTTAATCAAATGGAATAAATACGGGAGCAGCAATTTTCCATTAGATGATTATAACGATTGACGATTTGTAATTTTGTAGCAACTTACAGTAAATAAGTGTTTATTCACAAACATTTGGATTTGTTTCTTGCTATTATACTACAGTTATTGTAATTAGATCCATAAGATCTAATCTAGCTTTCTTTCTTCATTTTTTATCTATGTGAATACCGTAGAAGAGTCCCAACTTCTCCCAACTAAGGAATTCCCAATTGGGGTACGTTGCGAGGCTGAAGGTATTGTTGTGGGGAGACTGGGGAGAGGAAGGAGTTGTAGAGAAGGAAGGTGGGAAAAAGCCTGGATATTCAGAGCTGGTCATTAAATACCGCTGAAGCCATTTCAAGCCATATTCCAAGTCTGAATGGTGGTCTTACACCAGGGCGGTACTAAGAGTATCTCATTTTTAAAACTTTCTTATATTTGCACTTAAAATGTTTACATTTAAAAAAATGATGTGTTTACTTTGATTCATAAATTTGAAAGAGTATTTCATCACCTTTCAAAAATAGTTTTTAGTTTTCAACAACGTTTAAATTTAAACACAAGCCCCAAATAAATCAAAATAATATTTATTTATTTATTGCCTCTTCACAATTTATATACATATATTTTTAGCATGTAATTATTAACCCCACTAGGGTTCGCCTGTATCGGGGTTAATAATTTCACAGTTTAATAAAAATAACACACGCAAATATCGGTCATGCAAAACAGTTAAGTAAAAACAAAATAATAAAATTTAAAAATAAAATGATAAACAGAGAAAATAATAAGTTATAAAAATATACGAATTATTAACAAAGTGTTGAGAGATCAGACAAAATGTTCTCATTCATTATATCATTAGTTCATACCATTTTCAACTATAGATAAAATTTAAAAAAATATATGTCATTAGGTTTTTTTAAATTTTTTTTAAAAATGTGTAAAAAATAAAAAAAAATAAAAAAAAACAATGATTTATAAGCGATTACATTAGAGCGAATCTTTCTTATGCAATATTAAAGTGACTATCAAATAATTATGAAATAAATATGAAAGAAACCGTTTTGATCACAACATTATTGTTTTCATTCCATTTAAGTGACCGTTTTCATTAAAATATGATTGTATTTTATAGTGTAAGTGACACCTTAGAAATGCCATCCGTGTGATCTTTTAGTTTTGACAAAGTTATGGGATACGATAACCCATATATATTTATTTTTATTTATTGTTTCTTTACCTTTTTAATGTAGGTGTTATTGTTTAAATATATTTTTAAATTATCCGATTACGGTAGTCAGTAAGCCAGTCTCGTGTTCCCTTATAAGTGTGCATCACAATAACATAACTACCATGTGTAAGGAAAAGAAAATCAATTCGTTTTCGTATATTACAGGATAATGTGGATTGGGGCATCGGCTGCGACCACGTCAAGTTCAAGAAGATTCTTCACTTCCTCTACCAGTCGGAGAAGAAGTGCGATGTGTTCAGCTGGTATCCAGACCTCGATAGTCTCTTCGACCTGAAGATCCTCAGCGTCGATAGCTCCTGTCGCGGCAAGGGAGTGGCTGGAATTATGTCGAAGAAAGCTTTGTAAGTACAACTATATATACTCTAGTTATAGCAACCTTACTAATATAAAAACACTTTTGAAGCGTTGAGTGGTGTTTTTGTTACACATTGAATTCAAAAATATTTCAAACTCTGTTTTGAATTGTTACCTAATAATAAAAATGCTGCGAAAGAGCTGGCAAAGTCGCATTGTGACAGACTGACAAGTGAGATTTCCGTCTTGAAAAAGTTAGGTTATTTCTGACATGTTATTTATTAACTGACTGTTACCGTGTGAATTTTATAACAATTCCATGAAAGTGATGTTTTTGAAAACATAAATGCCGTATCAAAAAACACGGACGAATTGAAAATGTTTTATTTTTTTTTAATTTATAAAAAATACAAAAATTATTTTAAAATTATCATTGCATTTTTTTAAATTTTATAACCGAGAGAAAAGAAAAGTGACTGTTTTCTTACATATTCCCTGGATATATTAATAACGTCTCTATGAAATAACTAGTGAATGATTTTGTATACATACAGTATATACTGGGGAATGATTTGAGGAAAGGTAACTATAAACGATATTACGAGTTTTATACGCTTTTACACGCTTTTATACGCTTTTACGCACACGAAATTATCGTATGTGTAAAAGCGTATATGAAAGTGTATGCGTATGTACATATTCGTGTTTGAATTGTGTTGAGTAGTGTTATAATAAGGAACTACAGTGAAAAATATTATGGTTTAAAAAAAATATGTTCATATAGAGTATAGAGTATATAATAGACCAATCAACACTGATTCTGAATATATAAGTTTTATTTAATAATATTAAACGCAGAATGTTTAAAAAATTATTAAAAAGTCCATTTTTAATCGGGTCTTAGAAACACGCCGTCACGTTGGCATTATTGAAATGTTTAGTGGTGACGTCACTGCTCATCGTGTCGTGACGTCACCGTAAAGTCATTGTATGGGAATGTAGGTGTGACACAAGCCATCGTATTAATTTATTCGTTTATTTACATACTGTATATAGAGATTTAGTTGTTGTATTTATTGAAACATTATTTAGGCCTAAATAATTAAGTATCTCTTATTAGTTTATCTTTATTATTGAAAATATTCAAAATCTACTGCACAAAAAAATAGTAATGCTACTCTAGGGAGAATACTTCGAACACCGAAATTCAAAATGGCGGCAGTTGATCAGCTGATTGCCTGATCTTATAGTAACTTTTCAGGAATGATGACGTCACACGATTGTTTGACACATACGGTGGTTTTCGGGGATCTTGAAAAATTAAAACTTTGACAATTATTTTAACTATTAAAACTAACTCTAAAAAAATAAATATATGCAGTTACAGTTAGAGGGTTATTATTCATTAAAAAAATAAAAGAAATTGGACTGGAGTTCTCTATTATACATGCGTGTACCACATTTTAGAAGCATGGATAATGAAATAAAAAAAATAGTTTGATAGGTAGAATTTTAGTAGACTGTCGACAGTATCCAAGAAACGCATAACTAACGAGCCAATGGAAAGCAGAAATGTAGAATGAAAGGATTTTTTTCTTCAGAACCTTTTAAAAAATGTAAAGAGATCTCCTCGATTTATTCTATTATAGGCACCTACATTCTTAGTGCGTATCCGTTGGTTAATATTCCGAGATCGTTGCTCTGAATTGCATAACGATATTGCAGGTGTTCATTCAATTGTGATTGGAGGTGATACGAACAGAATACTAAACAATTTTTTACATAATTAAGTACTAAATGTAACTCCTGCCTTCTTCCCTTTTTGTACTTAGTGAAAAATAATTGAAGGTTCCAGCAAAAGATTTTTTTTTTCTGAAATTATTTTTTATTCACTGAAACATTTATTATAATTACAATTTTACAACATTATATAACAACAATATTTCAATCGCCCTCCTAATAAAGCAGTTGCTTGTGTTTAGGAGAGGATAACTAAATACTTTTACATCTAAGTTTATAAATTAAAAATATGATTACAAAAACTAATATTAATTTTATAGAAAATACGATACATGTCATAAAATTATTGGTTAGTTAACAAATGATTCAAAGGATTGATAAAGCAAAACATATTTCTAAACAATAATTAAAGTTATGAGGTGGTACTAGAGTATTTCAATTTAATTTTTTTTTTATATGTGTCGTAGTTTTCATCCGATCGTATATCTAGGTGTAATTTATTGAATAATTTTAAACCCTTGAATGTATAGTGATGTTGTGCTGTTGTAGTTCGTACTAATGGTACGGTTAATCCTCCAACAGATATGATTATTTTACTAATATTTAATTGTGGTATAGTATTTTTATTAAAGAAATCTTTATGTAATTGTAGGATATTTGAATACAAGTTCTAGCTGTCATAATTCTGTAGTCATTACACCGTATTGTTGTTTACAGAATTATGCTTCTCGTTCATAGAAGAGGTAATGAGTGAAAAGTGGACATTTTAAATTTAAATGCCAATCATGTAAAATTTATTGCGACGACTATTTTCGCCTGTTGATCCATTATACCCAGCACAATGGAATGCTATAAGACTACAATTCGACAATGTTTATAAAACATTGTTTCTGTTACCGAGGACTTGCAGTGCCAGCAAATTGTTCACATCAGGGGATCTAGCACGATCACTCCTCATTCCTATTTCCTTCCCAGAACTTCGTCTCCTTCCTTTTCCTACACAGCATTCTCAAAGATGACATAGGTCCTGAGGAGAATTATTTTCCTCAGGGCCTCCAGTGTGGAGCTAATGTAAAAAAAATGTTTAAGAGCGAAAATATTCAAAAACGGAATGTCCATAATTTTTTTCTGATTATTAATTACATTTAATAATATACCTTAACCACTCGAGCGACAGTGCGATTTTTTACTTTTTCCTCCGATTGCTCGTGATTTTTTGGCGACTATTTTGAATATTTTCCGCCGATATTAAAAAAATCATACCTCCTAATTTTAATATGGAAAAATTGAAAAAAAAAATTTATGCATCTGGGGAAAATTTGCCTAAAACTGGCAGCAGAGCAATCTGAGGTATTTTAAATGGTGGTATATTGTGGCAAAAAGCGCTTCAGTGGTTAATGTAATATTTTTTTAACCTGCATTGGCATCAAATGTGTGATCATATTCTAAAAAAGGAATTACGAGTCACTATTTAGAGCTCTGAGATGTTCTTTTATCCCTATTTCAAAGTTTCCAGTATATATTTTTTCAATGTATTAATTAATAAATATTTTTTTATTATTCCAGTGAAATGGCGAGAGAGGCAAATCTTGGTTTCCTGAAGATCGACTGCAGCAGTCACTTTAGCTCTCGCATCGCAGACAAGTTTGGATGCAAAGAGAACTATTCCATTCCCTACGCGGAATACAAGGTCGACGGTGAACAAGTTTTCAACACAACCTTTCCACACATCAAGTTCTGCATTAAATCCACCAGGCTGTAAATTGTTTATTATTTTTTAATTATTATTTGTATTCATGTATAGATTACAACAACTTGTTGGTTTTTGTGTTTCCACCCTGATGTTCAGTGAGCCCATTCCGTAATGATTTTTTTTGGCTTTAGTTAGGTTTTATTCTGTACTTTTAAAACTATTTTCCCTTTGAAATTGAAGCCTTTTTAAAACCTGAAAAATGCTCTTAATGGGGGTGTTTTCACAAACTATAATCATCGTTAAAAATGTAGGAATGATTTAAGTTAGTTTTTCCAAATCTGGTCATCATTCTAAAAATGAGTTTTTAATATTTTCAATCATAATTACTGATTTTAAAATGGTCTAAAATATTCCAATACGGATCCAACTGGCTACAATGTCGTTACATAGAAAATTTGTGGGAAATTTTTGAAATAACTGAAATTTTTGACCATTTTAATCCCTTTGAAATTGATGCCCTTTTAAAACCTGAAAAATGCTCTTAATGAGGGTGTTTTCACAACCTATAATCACCGTTAAAAATGTAGGAAAGATTTAAGTTATTTTTTCCAAATCTGGTCATCATTCTAAAAATGTGTTTTTAATATTTTCAATCATAATTTATTGATTTTAAAATGGTCTAAAACCGCACATTCTGATACGGATCAAACTGGCTACAATGTCGTTATGACATAGAAAATGCTACCGAGTGGTAAGTCGGTTGCCAAAAATGTTGACTGGCGTAACGTCAACAACGCCATATTCAATCAACAAAAATAGACATGTAGTTCAGGTGGCAAATCAAAAATTGCACGTTTTAAATCGCTCGTCAACATAAAAATAAATAAAAAATGCCGTCATTATAGTATTTGAAAAAAAAATGTTTTCGACAGTAAAAAATCAAGGAAAATACCCCTTTATTAATATCGTACAAATTTTTGATATCTTTTTTACTGTCTCAGCTGAACAGCTATTACAAGATTTTTGAAGAAAAATCTTGTAAATATTATACAAAATTTTATTGTCAGTTTCAAAGTCCAAATTTTGTATTTCAAAAACCGATTCAGTAAGGCTGTATTAAAAAAATCTCAGGGAGGAATTTTATTAAAATAAATAAATACCACAGGAGCTTATTTTCAAAATCATATTATTATTTTTTATCCGTGAAGTAACACTTTTTCATCTATTTTTAGGAATTAATGTTCCTTCTTCTTAGGCTAAGCACGGTTGAACATGACTATTTTACAACCCTTAAAAATAATAATATTTATTTTAATGATTTGTACAGCGCCATTTTGTGCTAAATCACCTCAAGAGCGCTACTATTTTAAAGCATACAAAAATCAATATTCTAAAGAAGTAAGAGTAACTAACGTCTCTCTATGGGAACGTATAGCTAGCGTTATGCTGAAATAGGCCAGCTACGAAAGCGTGGTCTGACACAGACATAAAGAAAATTGTTTGGAAACAAAATAAAATTTACTTCTCCATATATAAAATAAAAATAATTTATTCGAGGAAATATTTGTGAAATTTTTAGAAAAATGTTATTATCTTTTTTAAGAGACAAATTTATAAAAAATATTATCGTAACGGAAAAAAATCTGGATATAATAGGTTTACATATAATTAAATGTGAGCGACATTTTCTTGGTAATATTACTACACCAGCGCCATCTCTTAACTATTGTCCACAACACAATCTCGAAAGAGTTTTTGTATAAGTATAATAAATATATTATTTTTATTCTATATTATTTAGGATGCTACGCGCTACGTAAAAATGAATTACAAGTACAATAGTAATATTTATTAAAGTGTTAAAAATTCTGTACATAACATGTATTCTATGTATTTATTTTGTGATTGTTGGTGTGCCAAAAATAACGTTGTGTCAAAATAAAAAAAAATATTTTAGTAATTTTTTTAGTATAACGAGGCTTTGTATCATACTGAGCAAGTGTTAGAAAATAATTTAAAAAAACGAGATTTATGTTTGTTGTATTATATAAAAAATTGTAAAAATGTGAGAAATTTTCTGAATTTCACATTTCGAAAGGGCGTTTAAAAATCTCAATTAATCTTTATTAGTTCTCGTCCAATTTCCCTGATGATATCTAACCTCCGATGAGAGAAAAAGTTATCCTATTATTATTAATCACTCTCAAAACATATTTTTTTGTAAAAAAAATATCTTTTAAGTATATTCATTTCAAGTTGATTTTGAATTCAATTGTAGAATTTGGTTTGAAATTTATAATCATAATTATAAAAAAATATTTAAAATTATCATGTAAGTATTTGTTATTTTCAGGTTGTTATAACATATAAGTAGTTATTAACATTATATATTATATAATTTGTTGCAATCAATATTTTTTATATGTAATAATATTTATCATTAATTTAAGAATTCAATTTCAGCTCATTAAGGGTAAACTTTAAAAAATTCATAATGTGCGTTTAGATGCTTATAGATGGCGCTAATTTCATTATTTCAGGAAAAACACTTTCTACAAATTATGTTGTAAAATATTAAGATGCATTGTTTATTTCCATACTCTAATATGAACACGAATGAATAGTTTTGTCTATATAAAACCTATTTTTTACAATAGCTCTACACGGGAGGCCCTGAGGAATTTTTGTTTTTTTAAAGAAAGACAAATATTCCCGGGTTGCGAATAACCCGACAATATTTGAAAATCTCCTACTACCACCACAGAAAGCCGAAAATGTTACTTATGTTTTGATGGAGGTCTTAGCCAGCCGAGGAATCGAACACGCGACGCCCACGGTGGGACCCAAACGCGATGCCAACTCATCCACTGACCTATGACATGCGGATGTGGATGCTGTGTGGAGGGTCTTTTTAGGAAAAGGAAAGAAGTTCTGGGAAGGAAAAAGATATGAAGAGTGGATAGGAATCTGGGAGTCAATGTGTCCAGGAGTGAGAGATGTATCAATCCATCCCACCAACTGCGGTGCAATGCGATGTGTCGAGAGAGTCCGGTTGGATAGGTCTAGATTGTGTATGCTTCAAACAGTCTCTCCCGATCCGGCGCGCCTCGCAGTAGGTGAGCAAACGCATTCGCCACCAAGACCTAGACAATCCCCACCCCAAGAACCCGGGCACCCCTGCTAAATCACCAAACGTAGCAAACGTGACCTATGGCAGGGGTGTTGGTTATCCAATATATGGTTCCGGGACGGCGGTACCCTTACCCGCCTCCCTAAGTGTAATTCTCCCATAAAAGTCACACAAATGCAATGTGGGATTAAATCATCTTAACAATATTGTATTTGCATGGCTTTTTTGGATGAGTTGAATTTTTAGATGGACAAAAATATTTATTAAAATGAGGGTTTCTCCCCAAAATAATTAAATTACGGCCACCTATGAACGGGCAGATTATTAATTTATTTAAATTTACCATTAATAAAAATAATTAACAAAACCTGAAAGGTTTAATTCATATAAATATAATGGAAAATAGACACACGATCAATTATTTTCTAAATTATCTACATTTTATTAATACTACAGTGAAGATGTATAGATTTTACTTTTAAGAAATTTCTCTATAAAATGAAATAAAAATTTACATAATGCACAAAAACGTGTTTTATTTATTAAAACTATCCGGTACCAATAAGGAACTCTTTTTCACCTTTTCGATGTGGATGTTTCCTCTGACCTATTTTGTCGTAAGATCAAATTATTTCCTCTTTACAATAAAATACAAATCAATGAATATTTCTGAACGCAACCGAAAACTCAAATCTGTTTTTGAAAGGTGGTATATATTTGAATTATTTTGCGGTTATCTTTTAAATTAGAATATAAAGCGTGTTGTTTTTTTTTTCTAACAGCGTTTATACCACATTTCTAACCGTGATAGTAAGGGAGACACAATGATTTCTATGAGACCTATATAAATTGTTCCGAAAAGTGAAAAAATTTGCCCGAGGGATTAGTATTTCAATTAATCTTTTCTACGAATCAGTTTACATTATGGTGGCATTTTCCGTCATCTAGCTTATATATAAATAAACAACCAAAAAATACTTGCAATAGGTTGAAAACACGGCTAACTTATCCATGCATAGCTACTATTCATAGGTTCGAGCAGCGAATAAACCTAAAAAGATGATATACGTTATCCTGTGGATGAGCTACCAAGAAGATGGTGAATTACCCTCTTAAGAATATCAAAAAATATACCTAGGATAAATTAAAACTTTTGCAATCGTTTCGCTTGAGAACGATTCAAATAATTTTTCATATGAAAATATAAATTCTAAAGATAAAGAAAATAACTTAAGCCATTCTGGCATCTATAAACTTAAATGTAATGATTGTCCAGCCTTTTACATAGGTAAAACGGCTAGAAACATTCAAACAAGGGTGGTCGAACACTTGAGATGTCTAAACAGTGAAGGTTTTTCAGAATTCGCCACCCACCTAATAAATAAAAATCACTCTTTTATTAAATCTTCCGGGATAGATATATTGCATAGAAATGGGATAGGTCTACGCCTTAAGAATAAATTAATGAAGCTTTTGAAATAAAGTCATTAAAAAATAAATAAAACCAATTTACATTTTAAACAATTAGATTTGTCTAACACCCCCATTTTTTTAATATTTCCATTACCCCCGCCGACGTTCACCCCTCTCTCTTAGGCACCTCCCTCCTCGCCCCCACCTACGTTGATGTTCTCTCTCCCTCTTCTAATTTTCTTTTAAATACCATGTATATCTGTATTATGTTCAAAATATTGTTTTTCACCCCTGTGGAAGGTTGAGGATGGATAAAGAAATAATAAAGATGAATTGAAACAAAGTTATATTATTGTGTTTATTATAATTAAAATAAATGTATAAATACTTTATTAAAAAAATATGTGTGAATACTATGTACGAGTTAGTTTATAATTACACGGGTTTTAAATAAGTATCTCAATGATTGTTGTGACCTGCGTGTATATATTTACAATTTGCATTAATTCGGTAGGTGGTTACCTGAATTAACGGCCAATGGCATTTAGTCTATTTTGGATGTAAAAAATTCAAATTAAGAATTGTTTTCTGCCTATTTATCGGTGTCCAATTATTATTTTCCCTAATTAAAAATATTAGCAGGGGGGAGGGCGAAGGGGGGAGGGGGGAGGGGGCAGGGGGGAGGGGGGAGGGGGGGAGGGGGAGGGGGGATAAGGGGGGGAGGTGGAGGGGGAAATGGGGAGGGGGGAGGTGGAGGGGGAAATGGGGAGGGGGGAGGGGGGAGAGGGGGAGGGGGGAGGGAGGAGGGGGGAGAAGGAGGGGGGAGGGGAGGGGTAGGGGGGGAGGGAAGGGTCCATGATAAGTATATTATTTGCAAGATCTTTCTCCGAGACGCTGTTTCTGTCTAAAATATTTTTTGCTAAGTTGGGTCCAATGTTGGAGAAAAGTTGATTGAAATGGTTAGGTATTGCTAGATTGAATTATTAGTGCGTGATAGTGGATAATATCATTTAACTAGTTAACTCGTCGGTACGGAAAAGAAACCCAACGTAACCCAAAAACAACGTAAATTTCGTACAGCACGGCCGGTGGAGGCAGTGGCGTAGCTAGAATTGGTGGCACCCGGGGCGGATGTCACCGGGGGGGTGACATCCGCCCCGGGTGACACCACGCCCCGGGGGGGGGCGTGGTGTCACCCGCCCCCCCTATTAAAGTTGACTTGAGAAAAAAATTCAAAATGCTAATTTCGACTTCATAAAGTCTATCCTGGGGGGGGGGGGGTACAGAATTTCTGTTTTCTCCACAAATACAGGCTATGTTCGCACCAGACATTTTTTCCACCGTCGAGTGTCCCCCCCTGTCGGGTGGCACCCGGGGCGGACCGCCCCCCCCGCTACGCCACTGGGTGGAGGCATGACCGGGTTCTCTTGGAGTAGTCGATTTGTAAAAGGAGCAGGAGTAGGTACCGCTTCTCGCAAAGGACCCGAGTACACGAGCCCATTCCATCACTTATATATTTTGTTAACGCCCACCGTTCCTTCTTCAGGGAAAACATAAATATAATTACTTGACAATTACAAAACTGTGGGTGAGTACTATGTAGAATGTAGATTCATCGCTTATACTACGAGATTCGAGACGCAGTGTACTATAACGCTTATACTACGAGATTCGGGACGCAGTGTACTATAACGCTTATACTACGAGATTCGGGACGCAGTGTACTATAACGGTCAAATTAAATGAATTCGATAAAAAGTAATGGAATTTCCACAGGTAATAAATACAGGCACTAAAATAAAAATGGACCATTGTGTTAAGAAAATGAAGAATCTTTCAAATATTGGAGAAAAGAACATTTTCTTGAAGGTTAACAAATTAATTTCCTACGTAATCGAAGTTTTCACTGATGTGTCTTCAATAAGAATGATTAGTACAAACATAATTGATATTAGCATTAAAAAAAGTTAAAATTGAGAGTATTATCCTGGTGAAAAGTCACTATTCAGAATCAAAACGTCACTTGCAATAGTTTTAGTCACGTTTAGTGGCCCAACATACCCTACTTTGGGATGTCATAATTTAAATTCTAGATGTTTCCGGGCTTGTGTGACTTGGGTGATATGCAGCATTTTCCAAATTTTCAGAAGCTTATTTGCAAACATATTATCAAAATATTTGGCAAAGTAAAATTCAAAAAACCAACCGACGCTCGTCAACCACTGCTTCATATCGGTCAATATTTATAGGGCACCTACTTACCTTAATACAAAGGCAAAAATGTTTTTTAAAAACTTATTTAAGTGTGCAGAAAAATTTGGCTGATAACCAAACGGTTTGAAATCAATTGTTTTACATCTTTTGTTTTACCAATATAAGCATAGTTGTTGTTCACTTGTCGAAATATCGGCAATTGTTACGCGTTCCTTTTGTTGGATCTCTTGCAAGTAGAACCTTTTAAAATTATTTCTCAGAAATATAATTTCACCACAGTTCATAAAAAAACAATAAAAGCTCAATCTTTTATTCATCCGACATAATATTCCCCTTTTATTAAAAACGTGACTTTTAATTTTCCGTGCAATGTGCAAGGGTTATAAATTCCGCTTATCCAAACGCTATGCATGTAGTTTTTTTTACTTACGTTAGATCAATAACCTCCCCTGATTGATTTCAGGTTGGTGAACGGGCCCTGTGATTAACTTTTAAGTGATATATTTAGAATGAATTTATCTATTTCCCTTAGATTGGCAAAGGGATTTGGTCTAAGTTGGCGAGATTATCTCTAATCTCTGTGAAGATGTCCACGACTCCGTCTCTACCCTTCAGGACCTCCAATGCTTTGAATAAAAAAATACCTGGAATGCGTGTAGATGTCATGAAGGTGGAAGACACTCCAGAAGTACTTCAGTACCTCAGGAAGAACTTCTTCAAAGACGAGCCACTGTGCACCGCGATCCGACTCCTGGAGAGTGAAAACGATCGGTGTAAGTCTTTGGAAGACTATTCATTGAAAGATATACCACAAGGGGTTTCGGTGAAGGCGGTAAATAGTGAAGAAAGAATTATAGGAGTTGTGCTGGGGGCGGTGGTCAACAGACTCCAAAGCGAGCAGGTAACTAAACTCTCAACTCACAACCATAAAAAAAATGTTAAAAAGATTTTTTTCTGGTGTATCTCAAGGGACAAACACAGGGCCACCTCTATTTTCCGTTTTCATCAATACGCCATACTTCTCAGAACAAAATTATTCACAATGTTTAGGACTATAATATATCACACACACGAGGAAGTGTGACAAACAGCAATGAATCCTAGAGAAAAGACGATTATCAAACATCAACCAAAATAACCAAATGAAATAATATAATGCTTTACTTAATTTCCGTCTCGTTCACTTGGGCCTTCACACCAAAACATGATTGGTTTTTCATTAATTATAGGACACTGAAGACTGGAGCATTGGATGCGATCACCGTAAGTTTAAGAAGATTCTCCACTTCCTCTACCAGTGTGAGAAAGCCTGCGACATTTTCAGCCACTACCCCGATATTAACAGCTTGGGCGACTTGAAAATCATCAGCGTAGGCAAATCTTACCAAGGCCAACAAGTGGGCAGGATGATGACGGATAAATTTTTGTGAGCTGCACTTATTGAAACAATACATTAACAAATAACATACATACATAACATAGAAACCGAGAAGAGATAAAAATGATATTATAATAGGAATATTATTATTATAACTTTTCTCGGGACCTACGTAGCTTCTTCTTTACAATTCGGTTTCTCATTGCTGAGAATCGTATCCCCACTTCAAAGGTAAAGGGACAAGGCTCCTCCACTCCTCGTGGTTCTTACGGACACTGGCTTACAGTGATACCTGGCACTTCATCGCATTGGTGACCTTCCTCTGCTTATCCTGTCTTCCACTTTGCCAATAACCATGAGTTTCTCCTGGCTTTCCTGGAAAGTATCTTAAAACACTTTGTAGGTAAACAAATGAAAGCCTAGCGTGGATGCCTAGCTCTTCCAGAAAGGGCACATTTCCGCGTCTAGCTGCCCTGTGTTATTCTGTGCATTTTTCTCCATCTCGAAGCTGTCTTTCGCTGATTCTATGTGTCCATGTTACCCTGGTCCAAATTGGACAATATTTATAAGGCACTTAAGTACCTTACAAAGGCAAAACTGTTTTAATTTTACTAATTTTTGTATAGTTATGTAGGAAAATTTGGCTGATAACAAGACGATTTGAAATCAATTGTTTCACTTGCCTTGCTTTAACAAATATAAGCGGTTACTTCACCTCGAAGGTTTTTTTTTCACTGACTCTATGTGTCCATATTTACCACATGTATAGAAATATGGAATAATATGTATACTTATTAAAATACGTCGTATAGTTAGCTTATCGAATCAAAATATATTTGTAATGGTACCTACAAATATTTTGTATGTTTGCTACTTCTTCACAAAATTAAACAAGAATAAAATTATACAAAACATAAATTTAACTTTTTTATTGCAGTGAAATTGCGCTCAAGTCAAAGCTGGATTTGGTAAAGATCGCCTGTTCCAGCGAATACAGTTCGAAGCTAGTCGACAAATTCGGCTGCGTGGAAAACTTCTCGGTGCGGTACGAAGACTACAAAGTCAATGGAGAACAAGTTTTTCATATGGATCCTCCCCACACTACCTTCCGCATTAAATCTCGGAGACTAATACATTAATTTCATAAAAGAAACATTAAAATATGAGACTCAACAAGGAACCCCAGTAAAATATATTCTGGCTTTAAAAATATATTCACATGGACCAACAAACGCTGATTATGAATATAAAAGCTTTATTGTATATTATTATATGTGGAATTTATAAATCGTCTTTTAAAAATGAATAAAACACCGTGTCATTAAAGAAAGACTATTGAAATATCTCGAACATAACAAAATTCTCACGTCAAAACAATACGATTTCAGACGACGATTTAATACTAAATGTGCAGCTTTCGATTTTATATCAAATCTACAGAAACATGTTGATCATGGGGATTTTACGGCGGCAATATTTATTGATCTAAAGAAGGCGTTTGACACGGTGGATCATAACGTATTGATCGAAAAACTGAAACATTTGGGTATTGTTGGTACTGTGGAACTTTTCCGATCTTACTTATCAAATCGCTTCTCGGCAGTTCTACAACTGGGAGGAGAAACGAGTGAGTTGGGTAAAATAATATGTGGAGTGCCACAGGAATCAATTCTTGGACCGTTGCTATTTCTAATCTATGTGAATGACATAACAAAGTGGGGTATTAAAGGAACTCTACAACACAGTAATTTTTTACAATAAATTGAACCTAGCCTTGAAATGGAAATGAATGCTGATGTTTCTACACTCACAAGCTGGTTAAGAATAAACAACCTAACTCTTAACTTAAAAATTAACTCATTATTTACTTTTTGGCAACAAGAAAAATTTCAGCCTCAATATCAAAGTTGGTGATAACTGCCTTGAAAAGAAAATGAGCACAAAATATTTGGGTCTGATCGTAGATTCCCAACTCTCGTGGATCGCCACAAAAATCATATAAAGGAGAAAATTACCCCTATAACTGGTGTACCATATAGACTCCAAGGATTACTACCCATTCTTTTACTAACATCAGTGTACTACACCATGGTACATCCACATCTTTCTTATATCTACTGTATCTGGGGATTTGACTCAAAGAAATTGATAGCTGATCTGCAGGTGGATCAAAACCGAGCTCTCAGAAAAGTTTTTGGACTTCCATGGGACACCCATGTCAGAGACATCTATTCAGTTTCCGGTATTCTTTCAATCACAATCCTTCCTAAACATGAAATCACAAGCACTATTCTACAAAATACTCAACAATCAACTCACACTAACATCAAGCCACTTTACAATCAAGACATCCACACTTACAATACTCGAAATAGCAATAAAATTCGCGTACCTCAAACACACACTACAAAATATGGGATAGAATCTCTGAACTATGTTGCCTATCATCATCATCATTACATAGTATAAAATAAAGTCGCTCAAAATGTATGTGCGCATAGATCTTTTAAACTACGCAACGGATTTTCATGCGGTTTTCATCAATAGATAGAGTGATTCAAGAGGAAGGTTTATATGTATAATGCATGCTTGTTATAGTAGAGAAAAGCCGAGTAAATCAAATATTCAATTCAGGCAGCGGGCAGCGGGCAGCTGCCCGGTCATTGATATATATATACCTCAATGTGCCCGGTAGTGTGGATTTTATAAAGGTTGGGTAATGGCGTTGTGTTTCGTTAGCCACAGCAACTTGTGGCCGGGTCTGCTAGTACACTATATAATTCATTTCCAGATATGTACAAGGGAATCCAGCAAAATAAAAAAATTCAGAGTAATGCTTTAAAAGAATATTTTTTAAGTACGTTTAAGGATGAAACTATGTAATTTTCTTGTCATCTTCGATTGTATTGTTTCTTAGGCTCTTATTTTCGTTTCCATTTAGTTGTAATCATCCATATTTGTATAATCTTGTTCCCTTTTTCTCTAATTGTTTTCTATTGTTGTTTGTTCTACTCAACCTGTCTTTTACTTTTCGTCTATATTGTATGTGAAACTTATATATTTAATATCTAAATTCCTATGTAAAATTGTAACTATTTCCTCCCACCCATGAATTGTATGTTCCTCCTGTCCTAAAATAAGTTATTTAACTCATCGAGATTGCTCCAGCAAGAAATAAAAAAAATAAAAATAAAAATATATATATACATATAAATGTATCCCTGTTTCCCTTGGTCACGCCATAACTTTAGAATGATTTTCATTAATCTTTTTTTTTAAGTTTTCTAATACTTTGTAGAAGGTTCTTACGGAAAGAAAATTGTGCAGAAAATTGAATAAATTCAGAAAACTTAACGATTATTTTATTTTCGCACGTTTGATAGTTCGCGCGTTTGATGAATATGAATTTAGCATGCAGCTGTTTTTTTTTTTGTAACAAAAGAATTGTCTATGGATTTTTAAAATTATAGATATTTTAAATAAGTACCTATGTTAGGTACCAAATTCGATTGATTGTTGACTGAAAATTGTAATAGGTGGCACGCGAGCTGTTTGAAAACTGAATGTACTGGGACTGAATATATGGAAAGCGGGAGAAGGGTTGGCGGGACGGGAACTCGGATGGGGAAGGAGATGCGGGAGAGGAACGGGGACGCACGGGAAAGGACATGCAGGGAGAAACAATTTATTTATTTGAATATGGGATTGCAACGCATGCCGGGAACCAGCTAGTTACTCATAAAATCACCAATCAATACTTATAATGCAGAAAAACTGGTAGTGAATTAAATAAAATGTTAATATTTTTTGGAAAGGATATTTCAAAATATCATACTAATGTACCGGACCGATATGAATCCTATATATAGCATATTTAAAATATAAAATACAGACACGTGTAAAAAATATTTCATTTATGGTGACCGTTCGAATGTTGCTTCCCGCATTATCTCAAAACTATATTTTTATAATATCTTTATCAATATAATCTTTAACTTATTTCTCTAACTATATTTGGAGATGTCTGACTAATCAACTGGAAGATCTGTACACGTACGATACGAAACGGTTAACTGGAAAGCAGACCCCTAGACAATTTTTAATTCCAACATAGGGTGCTCTGTTGTTGATTTTCCAAACTGTCACTTTTCTAGTTGGATTCTATAAAATAGGTTTTCCTAGTATCTGAAAGATGGCGGTATTAAAATTAAATTATTTTCTTATAATATTCGTTGTGTAAAAGTTTTTGATATTCATCTAGTGGAGGCAGTAATTAGCAATTAATAATGATTTTAGAAGTTGGCGGTAGGTAAAAACTTTATGGGGTATTAGTTCATTTATGCTTTACGGTTATGGGTAAAGACCCAGAGATCGCGGGTTCGAATCTGGGGGCCCACAAGTAAATTTTATTTACATTATTTCGCACAAATCATAAGAAATAAATACGATACTATACTTGTGACACGTTCCAAATTTTCAGTAAGTATTATAATCACAGTAATAACATAATGAAAGACCACTATTAATTCGGAATAGAAACTAGAAACTTGTCTGACAGCCAGGGTTGCCAGGTGTTCGGTATTCTGCCGAACCGTTTGGTATTTTAGCACCGTGTTCGGTGTTCGGTATGACAAATATATATATAAGAATGGGCGATTCGGAATTTTTTTCTGATTAATTTTTCTCCCTAATAAACGATTCAACTGTCAGATTTGAAACAATCGGCAATCGATGTTGCGTAGCATCCAGTGGCGGAACCAGAAAAAACTCAAGGGGGGGGCGCTAAAGATATAAGAAAACTAAAAAGTAGACAATGGGGATAATACGACGAACCGCACAAAGAGGAGACCGATTATTTGATTTTGGCAGCCACCTTTGGTCTGGAGCTCCAAAATACCTAAAAAATACCCTCGACTCTGTGCAGAAACGGGCGGTCCGCTTAATAGATTCTCCCATCTTAACAGACGGATTGCAATCTTTAGAACACAGGCGTCGGGAGGGAATGCTATCCTTGTTCTACCGGTATTACAATGGCAGATGCTCCGAGGAACTAGCGTCATTGATCCCTTCGGCACCGGTGCATAGTCAGGAAACACGCCAAACGCGTGCCCAACATTTATACACGGTTGACATTTGTCACATGAGAACGGGTCAACAATTTCCCTCGGGGCCTCTGGGATGCTGTGTGGAGGGTCTTTTTGAGGAGAGGAAGGAATGAACATTGGTCTTGAAGAGACCCATGTTGTAGGAAGGAGGAAACACAGAGGCCGGCAAATCATTCCACAGCCGAGCTGTTGAACACAAGAACGAGTCTCATGGGACAAATGTCAACCGTGTACAAATGTTGGGCACGTTTTTGGCGTGTTTCCCGACTACGCACCGGGGTACCAACCCTGATGTATGGCAGTGAAGCATGAAACTGGCAGAGGAAGGACTAAATGCTATAGAAAGCCATGTATGATAGTGTGAAAAAAATATGAAAATAATGCAAGGCAATTTATAATATTACAAGCGTAGTAAGTAAGATTAAGAAAGGGACGCTTAGATGGTTTAGACATGTAGAGCGAATGATTGAAGAAAGATTTTCTTGTATTTAGGGTGGCCAAGGGGGGGGCGCGGGCCCCCCGCGCCCCCTATATCCGCCATTGGTAGCATCCCTACTTAGTTTGTACCTACTCACTGTTTTCGAGCCATTTCGCGGATTAGTGTTACACATCAGGTGATTACATACTTGCCCCCCCCCCCCCCACCCCCTCCCCCCCCCCGACGCGGGGTTTTGATTTGTCAAGGTACCACCGAAATCTAGGGAAATTCTCCTCGAAATTTTTTTTGCTCTCTGTTCGGTGTAAATTTGGAAAAAACCTGGCAACCCTGCACAGTTTCGGATCGTCTTAAAGGGAAGTGGCTCCATCTGTTATTTTCAAACAGCATCTCCATTTGTTATTTTCAAACAGCATCTCACGATGGAAAACATGTCAAGAAGGAAATGTACGGAACTTGGATTTTCAAAAAAAGATTGAAAAAGTTTTCTACAACTTCCCGACCGATTGAGCAATTTTTCCCGATTTTCCAAAACATTTTCAAGCTTCACAACAATCGCAGTAAAAAAATATATCTCATCCATTTTCCGATCAATTTTTAAAGCTGAAATTTTCCGAATTTCCCGGAAGAAATTTTTTCAGCAAAATTAAAATTTTCAAGCTTTAAATTAATAATGTCTTCATTTCCAGATCAAGATCTTATATTTTTAAAAAAATCTGGGATCAAAATTTTTCCAAAATTCAAAAAAGTTGTCTAACCAAACACATCGTTTTCCAAAGTCAAATATCAAAAATGAAAAGAAAAAAAAACGGAGTGTGTAAATCAAACGCGGCAAAAGTGAAGCCTTCAGATTTCGCGGGGGGAGGGGGGGGGGGGGGGGGGTTGGTGTTGTACTTTTTTGTGTAGTTCTGTAATGGAATATTTCAGTTCAATTTTCATCCACTTCCCGAACTACCGAAATGCATTAATTTTCACGCACGTGATAAAAATGATTACAATACACACAATGACAAAAATTAACCTATGACGTACACTGCGTATGCTGCGCACGTTCAAAATCGATTTAGGATGTGTTCAAAAACCAGCTGGGCGTTCTAAAATCAAATGTCAATCAATTACCTAAAATCAGCATTTTAAAATCAGAAGGGTATACACGTACACAAAATATTTGAAAAAAAAACGGATAATATAATTAATTGTACATGAAAAAAAAATATTTAAAAAGAAAACGACAGATAGTATAACTAATTTTTCATTTGGGAAAACTTCTTTGACACTATTGTGATTTGAAACTCGATGAAACGAAAAATAGGGACACTAAAAAGAGTAGCACCTTTTTTGTGAAATAGAACTTAGATATTTTGGTCTTTATTGTTTATTAGATGAACTCAAACCAACCATCTGTTCCACTGTAACCATCACAACAATAACTACTTGCAAAACTCACCTTCACCATGTTGCCAACACATACTTACATATTACAGCTTTCCATATACTCACATAATAATTTTGGAGACGGGTCTGGGTACCGCTGCTCCGGGAAGCATTTATTGGATGACCAACACCTCTGCCACCAAGGCCGGATCGGGGGAGAGGGGTTGACTAATTCCCGTTGACTTCTCCAGCCATACTCTCAGAAAATCGCCTTGCACCGCAGCGGGAGGGATGGACTTATATGTCCGTCACTCCTGGACACACTGACACCCAACGATCCTTAGTACCCTTTCCCTTCCTAGAACTTCCTCTCCTTTCTTTCCTAAAAAGACCCACCACACAGCATCCCCAAAGATGACATAGTCCCTGAGGGGAATTATTTTCTTCAGGGCCTCCTGTGTGGAGCTAATGTAAAAATGGGAAAATTTGTATCTTTGTTTGTCCTTTATTATTTCCTATACCATTCATCCGATGGCGATGAAACATTGGCGAGTATTGTGCAATGCCTGCTAAAGTTTCTATATACACGGTGTCCGGAAACTCGTAGTACAAGCGGGAAACTGGTAAATCGACATCACATTCGGAGTCGATTTGTGATATAACTTTTTTGATTTGAGCTTTCGTTTTCGAGTAAATCGGGTCTGAAGTTGGAATTAATTTGGTTAAATTTTAAAAAATTGTTCACTAGAGGGTTGATTTCAGCTGTGTAATGTCTTATAAAATGCATCGAAGGGTAAACCGGGCTCGAAAGTTTTTTTAACCCTTAGTTTCGGAAAAAATGGAAAAATAGAAAAAAAATAATATTAAAATTGAAATGCTCAGATCGAAAAAAAAAAGTTTTTTGGGTCCTCCACGTGATGTAGATTCACCAGTTTCCCGCTTGTACTACGAGTTTCCGGACACGTTGTATATAATGGCAAACTCTGGCATTATGAAAATTTATTAAAAATTTTACAAAAAGTGGCACGCGAGTTTTTTGGCAGAAAAAAATTTGCTTTTCTAGGAAAGTTTCTTTTAGAAACAAGTCTCAGAAATATTTTTCAGTAATATCACGCGTGTAAAATGTATAATAGTTTTTTTGTACATCTTGAAAATTTCATATTTAACCCGTCTGCTTGGTTCAATATATTCGCACCTCACAATCTGGAAGCCTCAGTTTCGCGAGAAAAATCAGAAACCGTCACTTGGGATCAAGATTGTAAAATATCTATGCAAGATAGCTTTCATATTTTAAAGACAATAAGAAGCATTATTTCGTTCTCTTTCTGGTCAAAAGAAAAAACATATGTTTGCATGAGAGGAAGAGAGATATATAGCTTTTAAAATGTAAGATCGCTCAGGACGTTTTTGGTCTTATGAAAGTATAACGCGATTACGTGTTTTGGGATGTATTTATTCCTAAACAAGCAGACGGGTTAATTGAATCAAATGTATATTTCCAGTAAAATCAAACAGTATTAATAGGCTTGCGTCTGCGTGGTTGAATTTAAGAACCCGGCTTCAAATGCATGCCTGCTGCCGCGCCGTACCCGCTGCACTACATAAACATCCGTGCACGTGAAATTTCAACCAAAGGTACCGTTGTAATTCGGTTTTTCAATTCAAGAATTCGTCAAAAGATATCGCCACTTCCATCAGCAGCTCGCATCTTGACGTTTCCCCCCCAGGTATAAGTCCTACGAATTTGAGTATCTCTTCGGATATGGAAATATTGACGGTAATACTTATTTGTGAATAATATATATCACATGTGACTGTCCCGGTTACTTTGTAACGGTGACTAGCTATTACTGGATGACAGTGGATCCGAGGAACAGGCTATTTTTGGAAACAGTTCCTTTCGGATTTATAAAATGGTGACCAACACCAACTGTGCGTAGCTAAAACAAAAGCCACCCGCAGGGCCAAGCAGCAAAAACCTGCAGAGCGAGTTTTTAACTGCTAGTATTGTATTAATATGTTATACTTTACTAAAACAGTGGATAACTGTGTATTGACTTACATTCAATATTCAGGGTTCACTTACCTTACTGCAGAAAAATAACCAGCCTCCAGTTCATCCTACTTTAATGAATTTGTTGAAATTTCAGTTCTAAATCTTTCAATATGGTAGGAGAAATAACTCAGGAAAACATATGTTCTAGACAGGAGCTCAAACAATTTGGCAGTCTTCTCACAAGGCCATTTTTAGGAAGAAAATCAATAAGTACGTCTAGACCTTTATTATGGGTGAAATTCTTTCCATTTTGCAATAATTATCAATTGAAGTTTTGTGTAAAGAAATAATAAGGCAATTCTAATACTTACATACTTAAATACAAAATATTTATTGAAATACTGACAGACAATAGAAGGTATGGGGGTAATGTCTTTTTGTAAAAGTTGTACAATCTGGTGGAGGTTTAAAATTAAGGCAAATTAGGCTCTTATTCAATTAAAACTAGAGTTGTAGAAAGTTCAGTTAAAAATGAAATAATTCGTAGTTATCATTATGCGTTTTATTCATAAAATTCAAGCAACGGTTTATTATCGGGAACATTTTACAATAGTTTCTGTTAACGGGTATAAAAATTTACAATATTCCTCTGACAATCATTATTCTTGTGCAATTTTATTATACAATAACTTAAAACTCTAAACTGATAAAGAATTTATCATAATGTATTATTATTTCGGAGGATGTCCATTTTAAATGCAACCCCAGCCAACATCACAAATATATATTCATTAGTTTAACAATTTATTAAGCATTTACATTTCACTATGTATCTCTAGGATCCTTATTTACACTTATCGCATGTTATGCGAGATGTGCTGCAGCATAACAGCTTCCAGGATCAGGAGATAATGGGGCCAAAGGCAATCTGCGGGCGTATATACAATATGTACATACTTTCAGTGAATAAATAAGTACAGATTGCCAATGGATTACCTTTGAGATGGACAACCTTCGTGTACACTGTTAAATTATTTCATAAATCTATGAATACCGTACAAGCTAACCATAAACTGAGATAAAGGGGAAATAAGAAATAAAACAATTAAAATGAAACGAAAATGTTTAGTATTTTGCAAAATTATTTTAACAAATAATAAGATAAACGAAATGGATACAAATTTTATAATGAAAGGTCAAGTCAACTAACTGTGATGGGGATTAAGAATATATTTACATCAGAAAATAACATCAAATGCCGGTCTCTGTGACAGAAAGTTAATAAAATTATCAATAATATTCAATAAAATAATGGGTTAAGATGCACAAATATTTCATTAAAAATTTGATCACAACAAAAACAGATTCCAAATTCGCATAATATTTTGAAAGTCTATCGAATTAAGTATTAAGATTCTCAGCTAACTCTTTCACCGCAGTACATTCCTTCTGACAGCTTTCTTAATTCTCCTCTGTGCGGGGTTGGCCATAGCCCCCGGGGTGTTGGAGAAGGCCGACGCGGGCGCCCCCATGCTGAAGTTGAATTGGGAATTAGTCGGAGGCGGGGCCGCAGCCCCAGAGCCGAAGGAGAACACTCCTCCCGGGCCACCCCCAGGAGCAGGGGCTCCGCCGAAGCCCACCCCCGGGGGGCCACTAGAGCTGCTGGCTCCGAACTTGAAGGAAACATTCTGATTCTGGGAAGCTTCCCCGAACGGGATGGAAGCGCCGAACACTGGAGTGGGGACTGCCGCACTAGAACCGAATATAGTAGAGCTGGTCTGCGCCGGGGCTGCGGCCGTCATGACTGAACCAAACATGTTACCGGGAGGAGATGCGGCCTGCGGATTGTTCATGAACATTCCACTGCCCGCGTCCGAGGGGGACTTCACGGGGTTCCCAAACAAATTCCCAGTCTGCGGAGGAACACTTCCCGACTGCGCAGTATTACCGAATATGCTCCCGGCATTAAAGGACGGTGCCGGCATGGTCGGGTTAGAGAAGAGGGAGTTGGCTTGGGGGGGCTGAGCGGAGGAGGTGGCATCTGTAGAGAGAGCCGAGGAGCCAAAAATAGCCACCGGGGGTTTACTGGCTGTGGCATTCAACGATCCTGACCCAAACATGTTACTCGCTGGCAGTTGAGAATTAACACTTTGCACCGATCCAAATATATTAGACGAGGGTGCCGGGAATGAAGAAGTTGTGGTGATGGGAGAAGCCTTGAACATGGTGGGCTCTGCCGGTTTAGAACCAAAGATGCCCGTCGCAGGGGCATTCGTAGCGGTGGGGGCATTGAACAGTGGAACGGCCGACTCTACTTTAGTAGTGGATGCAGATCCAAAAGAAAATGCTGGCAAAGTAGAAGCCGAGCTTTTGAATGTGCTACCTCCGATGCCTGCGGAATTAGCAGTGGGGGAAGTGAAACCGAAGAATGCCGGAGCCGCCTGATCTTTAGGTTTATCAGCTGCAGTCGGAGCATTGAACTGAATTCCACCTCCGATGCCGGGCAAAGGACTCTTCACACTATTATTTGTCACTTGAGAAGTTGCTGAAGGGAATAATGAACCTGACGTAGCAGATTGCAATTGAAATGCCGGTTTAGGGGCTGTGTTCCCGTCTGTAGTTGGCTTGGTATCATTAGTTGGGACTGCTGATGGCTTGACCCCGAAACTGAATAGTCCAGGCTTGATGCTGCTCTCTGTGGTTGGTGGTGCCGCCGGTGACGAAGTGGGAGAATTAAACTGGAATGCCGTGCTGTTTCCAAATACAGGCTTATTGATGGCTGACGCTGGGGCTCCAAATGAAAATGCTGGTGCACTATTTACACTGGTGGTGGGCACCGTGGCTGCGGAGGAGGCAGTGTCCACGGGTTTAGAGTACAGGGGCGGAGGAGCTTTGTTATCAATTTGTGTAACGGCAAAGTTAACTTGAGAAGTTTCAATCTCTTTTTTATTCTCATTGGCTAATTTGGGAGACGAGAAAGAGAAAAGATTTGTCTTTATTTCTGCTGGAGCTATCGAGGCCTCAGTAACTTTCTTTTCTTCAGTTTTCTTGATTCCAAATGAAAATTCACTGACTGGAACAGCGGGAGAACTCTCCGGGATCTTGGATCCGAACATTAAATTGGATTTAGACACTGGCGTAGTAGTGATGCTCGGAGAACTGCCGTTAGTGACTCCAAATTTAAACCCTCCCGCAGGAGCACTGTCAGTTTTAGTATCCAATAACGCAGTTGTGTTTCCGAACATGAACCCTCCTCCGAGGCCTGGGGCATCGGGTTTCTTGGCGGGTTCTGCCGCCTTACCATCGGTCGCTGTTTTGCCAGAATCATTAGCTTTATCGATGCCAAATTTAAATGTATTTTGGATATTTCCAAAGTTGAATTGAACAGCGGCAGCCGCGGCTGGTTGCGCTCCGGGCTTGGCGGCCTCGCAGCACACGCACTTGGCTCTGTTCTGGTCGTTCCGGCTCATGCAACACGAGCACTCCCACTGCTCCTGCTGCTTCTGGATAAAGCTGGCCATTCCGGAGTAGGGGGGATTGGAGAGAGGCTTGGGCAGAGCGGGGGCAGCTGCGGGGAGCGTCGCGGGGGCCGTAACAGGCGGAGCAGCCCCGGGCTTGGCCGCCTCGCAACAAGCACACTTCAGCTTGCTCTGTTCATTCCTCGTCAAGCAGCCGGAGCATTCCCACTGTTCCTGTTGTTTCTTGATGAAGCTCTCCAAACCCAAGATGGGGGACTGGGCTAAAGCCGAATCGGTTTTCAGTTTTTTTACATTAGGATTCAATACCTCGTCGTAGCTAGAATCTTTAGTGATTCCGTGACCATCCTTGCCATGTGAGGGTTTTCCAAATATATCATATGACTTAGAATCTCCGTTAACTAATAAAACCTTCTCAGAGTCCTTATTTTTTCCACTGTCACTACCGTTCCACTGCTCTGCCGGGCGTTTGCTGCTGGATTTGGGAGTGTTTGAATCTCCACTCTTGAAATTGATGACGGGCGAGGTATAATCAACTTTGTTGGACCTGGCATTAGAAAGTGTGTCGGAATATGTATTGATTGGTTTAGAATTACTAACACTTCTGAACAGAGAATCTCCCTTGAGGGACCCGGGGGAATCCGCCTCTTCTTGTGTGGGGACATAATCGGGACTGAATATGTCTAAGGGTTCGCTGAATTGGAACTTTCTAGCTTCCACGGAAATGTCCCCTTTGCCGATGGCCACGGGGGAAGTGAACTTGAAGTTGGACGTTGCACTGTTGAAGTTGTGTGTCTCCTTCTTGTCGGGAATATAGGCTTTGGTGCTGTTGATGTGCGGCTTGAAGGGCTCCATGGTGAAGGTGGGCAGACCGGTCATGTTAAGGGAGATGTTGGGCAGGTTCACAGGAATGGCCATCTCATCTTCATCGATCATTTTCGAGCGTGTGCTGCTAACTTTAGTTTTAATTTTACTTTTATAAGTATTATTGTCGGCAGCTGATCGAAGAGAATATGTTTCAGGTTTGTAATGTATAGAACTACTCATTGAAGCCATGATGGCGGCTTGCGAATTTTCACCAGTGCGGTTATTTTTCTTAATTTTCATGAGAGTAGCCATACTTGGTATTTGCAATTCGCGAAATCTATGAGCTTTGCTCAAATTTGGTGTTGGAGAATCTTCATACACGGATTTTTTAGAAATGTCAAATATGGATGAAGTGTTCAATGTCTTCTTTAGAGTGTTAAAAGATGGCCTGTTGTTAATGGGAACTCGCTTGGCGTCTGAGATGGGTGAAGAATACTGCTCCAACAGGTCCAATATGCGCCGAGAAGTCTGACTCATGGAGGCCTCTGGCGCGCTAGGGGTTACCTTAATGTCACTTTTCTTACGATCGTAAAACTTCGACTTGGCATACTGATTGACAGGCGAAGAGCTACTGCACGCACCAGCTCCACCGTACATCGTCGGACCGGTGTAGAATGCCGAGGAAAGCAATGCAGGATTGAAAGCAGGCTTCCTCACACTGGATGACGGAATGTTACGTCCCGAGCCTTGAGAAGTCGTATTCTCTTGTTTCTCTTCATTGTCAATTCTGGGTTTCTTTGACACTGTTTTACTAAATAAACTTTTGGGCGATGACATCTTCACTATTTTAATGATATTGGTACAACTCAAATTTAGCTCACAGTCCACGAAATGACAAATCAAACCCAAATATTCCCCAAGTTTCAAACAGTGCCCCACGCTCTAACCGCTGTCAAAATAGCGTGTTCGAATATGTAACCATTTTTCGTGGTAATATTGGTTAGAGTGACAATCCTCCATTACGCGACAAAACTACCATTAGGTAAATATTTCACTTCCACTAAAAACTTATAAAATCATCGATTTGAGGACTATAAATTAAATAAAACGTGAAAAATGACGCGCCAATAACCACACACAAGGCGAGCGTTTTTCTATCAAGGCCGCTAATTCACGGCTACCAACTGTAAAACTTCCATCTTGTCTCTGAACTGCGCCACGTAGGGAATACCGGGGAACGTTGTTATAAAACTGTCATGAATCAAAAAAAAAATGTTTATGGTACATTAGAAATCATCAAATTCTTATTTTTACTGAGCCCCTGTAAATCGATATAAAAGCGAAAATTATCCACGCAGGGCACGGCTCTTTCTAGTTAACATCTCTAGCCCTGTAACAAAAAGTACCTTGTACTGGCCATAGATGGCACTTTGCTATAGCGATGATTCGGTTCCATGCCAACCCAGAATGAAATCAACTCAGAAACACCCCAGAAAGGTCATTAAAAGCTATGAAAAAATAATTTTAAAATAGCCAGTAACCCTAACCTAACTTAACCGATTTTTTTATATTTTTTATCATCACTCGTAATGACCTTTTTGAGGTGCTTCTGAGTTGTCCGGTCACCGATGATTCATGGTTCACGCCACCTATCGTCAAAAGAAAAATACGAGTAGGTATATGTAAATGGTTTATTTAGGAGTGTATGTTTTTCTCTTGCCAGAATAAGGAACTCCAGTGAAAAATATTATGGTTTTAAAAAAATAGGTAAATTTTAGGGATTAGTGTCCATGGCTATTACGAATAATTTTTAGAAAAAAACTTTAGATTCGCCTTAATCACTGTAAAAGGAAACTTTTTGCATCACGGCTGGCGGAAAATAATGCATTTTATTTTCAATTTCGTTAAATAAAATTTCACTTCGCGAACTGATACTACGACAGCCCGCCCGCCATTTTGTCACTGTTATGTTGGTATCCCTGACCTGATACAAACAAGAGCTAGATACGATTGTAGCCGACTTCGTGGGATACATGACGAGGCGCGTAATTATGAAAAACAGAATTAATAATATAATGTAAACGAACCTCTAATCAGGCACTGGAATGACAACATATTTTTTTTTTTTACAGTGTCCGGGTGCCTTAAATCATTGTTTAGGATTTGATCAAAGAAACATGGAGATGTTTGGAGGCCCCCGGGGACAAGAGGCCACCCCTTCCGCCGCCCCCCCACTGTTTATCCGCCACTGAATCTTTTTAATTACTTACCTATTTTATTACTATCTTTATTATTTGTAATGATAAGATAGCCTTCAGCAAAGGGCCTAAGACAGTAAAAAAATATGAAGTGCAATACATAAGCGAAACTGTAACTAAAATTGTACAGACACTAGAAAGATTAGTAATAGTAATTTTATTTTAAAAATTGTAAAATACCGGTTCAGGCTGTATTTATTTATTCCTATTTTATATGCATAGGATGATGTTTTGTATGGGTCCTCCCAACCCCAAACCACCTCTTAGATTGGTACTAAGCATATTTTAAAGGCACGGACACTAAAAAAACAAATTGTCACTTTTTATTTCATTTTTTAAAAGATGCATTTGTTAATAATGCTTTCACCAAATTCGTAAAATTGACGGAGATACAGCATCTTATATGAAACCGTTTTAAACAGTTTGTATGTTGAATTATCCCTCAGCAAAACTTTGAACACGTTTTTCTCAAAACTACGTTTTTCAACCTGGTTGACAACATATTGGAAAAACTATACATCTTATTTGCATGCACCATGCACCAAGTCTTAAACTGTTCGATAATCCAGTCACTATAGCCATTATAGTATTATCCATAAGACGTGTAGGCAACTGCCTAGGGGCCTCTAGGGTAAAGGGCCCCGAGACGTGCATTGCCTAGGGGCCCCGACATGCTTAAGCCGGCCCTGGCAGGCTACTTTTATCCATAAGGCAGTGTAGGCCACTGCCTAAGGGCCCCGCATCGGGTAGGGGCCCCTAGAGTAAAGGGGCCCCGACATGTTTAAACCGGCCCTGGAAGGGCCGTATTGTCCATAAGGCAGTGTAGGCCACCGCTTTCGAAAATCCAGTCACTGTAACCAGGGCCGTAATATCCATAAGAAGTGTATGCAAGTGTATCCATAGAAGTGTGCATGCTTAAGCCGGCCCTGGCATGCTATTTTTGTCCATAAGTCAGTGTAGGCCACTGCCTAGTAGCCAGGCATTGGGTAGGGGCCCCTACCCGATGCGGGACATGTTTAGACCAGCCCTGGCAGGGCCGTATTGTCCCCAAGGCAGTGTAGGCCACGCCCCTTTACCATAGGAGCCACGCATCGGCTAGGGGCCCCTATGGTAAAGGGGCCCCGAGACTTGCATTGAGTAGGGGCCCCAACATGTTTAATCCGGCCCTGACTATGATACCAGACGAGGAACATTTACCATAAAAAAATCGAAAATAAAATTCATTCAAACATAAAAACGCATTCAAAATTTGCTGAAGGATAATTCATCATACAAACTGTTCCAAGCGGTTTCACATAAATGCTGTATCTCCGTCAATTTTTCGAATTTCCTTAAAAAAAATGATGAGAGCGTTCTTAACAAGTGCATCCATCAAAAAATGATATAAAAATTACAATTTTTTTCTTACAGTAGTGTCTTAAAGCCTTGTTTAGGGTTTGATCAAGGGAACATGGAGGCGTTTGGGGGCCCCCAAGACTCGGGGCCCGGGGCAGACCGCCCCCCCTTAGTCCGCCACTGTATTAAACGTAGAGTTCTTAAAAAAATATTAAAAAGTGCATTTCTCGTCTCCTTAAAACACACTGTAAAGTTGGTATTATTGAATGGTTAGTGCTGACGTTACGCCTCATCAGTCATTGTATTTTATTTATTTTTATTTTTATTATTACATTTATTACATACAAGATATAACAATATAAAAGGAAGCTTTGACTGTCCAACTAGGAAGGTTTCCCGTTTTAGGACAGTCAAATTGGCAGGTTGCGTGTACATAATTTTACATTAATGGATTCAATAATAATTAACAATAATGGTACATATTGGGGGAGTTACTTAGATATTAGGTACAATATCAGATATAAGTTGTGTTATTCTAGGTATACATCAGTAATAAACAATAAAATCCAGGTAGGTACATGTAAAATATAAAATAAAATAAAAATATAACATATAAATGTAAGAAAGAGAAATAAAAATAAAAATATAAGTATTTTTTTAGGAAAATACAAATTAGCAGTAATAAACAATAAAATCCAGATAGATACATGTAAAATATAAAATAAAAATAAAAATATAATATATAAATGTAAGAAAGAAAAATTTAAAAAATATATTTTTTAGGAAAATACAAAATACAAAATCGAAGAAATCAACTCAGACTACGTTTTTTAATAATTTTTCAGAATCTGTCCTACCTAAGTCTAATAACCATTTTGTAATTTTAGTACCGAAGGATGATAATTCACACAGTTTAAATTGAGAGGGGATTTTGTTGTATATTTTTGGTCCCAGGTATGAGAAAACTTTTTGATAAGCCGCAGTATTGCTTGTAGGAATGGAAAGGACGTTTCTGCTCTTACTTCTGGTTTGATGATTATGATCGACGCAGATTGTTATTTTTTTTATGTAACATTGTCGAACATCAAGCACATTAAACTCCTTGAAGAGAGCGTCGCTCGAGTATCTGAAGGGTTTCTTCATAATGACGCGTAGAATGGATTTCTGTGCCTTCAGTAGCGGGTATAATATTGTTAATCCTGTTCCACCCCATCCAATGCAACCGTAGGTTATGACGGAGTTACAGAGCCCGTAGTATATTTTTTTAATGTCTTGAGTTTTTATAATTTCCCGCAATGCTATAAATATATAAATAAGCTTGCGCACTTTATTAGCTGTGTTTTCAATTTGTTGTTTCCATTTAAGGTGGTTATCCACTATTATACCTAAATATTTAATAGATTTAACACATTCAAGGGTTTCGCATTTACAAGTATGGTTATTATTTCCAAGGCTACACTTAATATTATGTATTGTGAGGTGATGAGGTGTTTTGGGTTGCCCTGCAAGGGTAGCACTAAATGTGAGATATTTTGTTTTTTGTATGTTTAGTGTAAGCAAATTACTGTCCAGCCACTGTTTTACTCTGTTTATACCTGTGTTCGCAAGGTGGTGTGTTTCTATCCAATCATCTCCTTCAAACAAAATAACTGTATCGTCAGCGAACGTGATAATTTTGCCACCAATGTGTTGGTTACAAAGTTCGTTTATGTATATAATAAAGAGAAGGGGCCCAAGTGTACTTCCTTGTGGTACCCCAAAAGTGTATTTTAGTGAAGTGCTAATAGCCTCGTTAATTCTGGTTTGTTGAAATCTATTAGATATATAACTTTGTATCCATTGAAAAGCTTTTCCCTTTATTCCTATATTTCTAAGTCTCTGTAAAAGAATTTTATGAGATATTGTGTCAAATGCCTTGGCCAGGTCCAGGAAAAGGGCAATAGTTTTCTTGCCACGGTTCATATTCCCTGCAATAGTTTCCGAATATTGAAACTTTGATTACGTAGGTATGACACAAGCCATCGTATTAATAACATTTCGTGTTATTCGTTTATTGACGTTCTGTTTATAGAGACTTAGTTGTTGTGTTTATTGATACATTATTTAGGCCTAAATAATTCAGTATCAAAAATCTCTATTATTTAAAATATTCAAAAACTAAACTGTACAAAAAAAATTGTAATGCTACTAATTCTCCTCCAAGTCTGAACTTCAAATTGGCGGGAGTCGAACAGCTGATTGGCGCTGTTTGCTGCAATATTGATTTGGATTCAAAAGCCGAAAAAATAATAACTTCAAACAATTCTTATACCACTCTCCCGTAATAATATTGAAAAATATAATATAATAAATAAATAATTCCACCTAAATAATGTTTTTAATTATTGAATAATTTCATAGCGTCTTCCATATAACTGTCATACAAAATGACAACACCTGTTGAAAATAAAACAAACTTTTGGTGAGTGACGACGTCACACGAATCACTATAGAAAAATACATGTACATATGGTGGTTTTCGGGGGATCTTGAAAAATTAAAACTTTGACAATTACTTTAACTACTAAAACTAACTCTAAAAATAAAAATGCAGTTATTTAAGTTAGAAGGTCATTCATTATTCATAAAAAAAAAATTAAAAAATTGGACCGGAGTTCCTTATTCAATATTTTTTACCATTACCTCAAACCAAATGTTAGTGCAAAAAGTTCTCCAGAAATGTCAATGTTGGTAAAAGTTAATTATTATTTAAGTAGACGCGTTTCACAGGTTGCCATGTCAAATTTGCCAAGAAATAAGACGGCCCCATTTTTTTTTTATCTTTGTGCAAGTTTCTTGGTATAAATTTCAAAAATGTTAACAAACCCAATGCTACATTGTTGCTAGTATGATTTCCAATCAGCAATTTTAAAATACAGTGTGTCTAGGCAGAATAGGTAATTAAAGTTCACTTTGTTGATATACAAAAATATTTTATTAATAAATATGCAAATATTTACAGTGTATTATCATTTACAATAAAAATACAAATTTTATTCTAACAGACAATAATATAATACAGAACTAATCGGGAGCAGTAATCTAACAACATAAAATACTAATATATAATACACACCTTTTACATAAATATGGTCAAAAAAAAGTGTACCAAAAATATTCTATGCAATATAATTCCAAATTCCAAAGTAAATGTATAATGATTTCTGTATTTATTAAGTAGGTTATACATATATACAATCACAATATTGTGTTTCACATCGAAGGCAACACACGATTTATGAGAAACTGTTAAGGGCAGTAATATTATATACAATTTTCTGTACAAGATTCTTGGCAGAATACAGAACAATGTCCTTAAAAAGTTATATTTTTTTCGTTCTTGCGACATCTGACAAAATGTATTTGAATTCCTCATACTACATTCCATCGTAATAAGCGGACAATATTGCGTGTTCAATGATGGAGATTTAGCTAGCAGAAAATTGAATCAACACTATCTCAATCCGTTGAGGACTTTGTTGTGGGACGTGTCGATCGAACCTGCGATGTCCGGGTGGGAATCTGATGCTTTCCACTGCTCAACCAACTAATCGATCTGTTGACAACAATTTACAAAGATAAAACAATACAAATTATCAGATTTATGAATTGGACGGGAAAAGAACAAAGTGAAAAAATATCTTCGATAATATTTAAAGCTGAGTACAACAATGTTATGCTATTCTTACAGTTGACAATATATAATTATATATTATGAGGTAGTGTATCCAAGAACTAAATATTATTATTTGCCGTTTTGTCTATGGTTTCGTTACACTGAGTCTAATCATTAATCTATTGAGTTGTTCTTCATTTCCATTGGCCTCCGCAGTCGCTCGTGCCGCTGATAATAGTTCTCCATTTCTGGCTGACGCTCGGTTCAAACCATCTCGTTGTACCTGGTATAAACCCCTAAAAAATAAAAATCATAGACAAAACTGTGAAAATATTTTTTGAGGGAACGAAACCAATTTTGAGTAAGATAAATTGTCTATTATTATGCCTATTTCCGAACAATTGTCTTGACGCCTATAATCTTGCAGGGCAAAGTGTTGGCCGTCAATATTAGCGTGGCCCGTCAAGATTGCCAATAACACATAAGATAAATTAACAATACAAAAAATCAAATGTATATGAAGTTGGAAGCAAAATTATTAATTAATATGTATTGCCTTCGAAATTATGTTTGTTAGTGGGGAATTGGCGAAAAGAGACGCACAATATGTAATTTGACCAACAATATTATCGTAATTTTGGTAGTCGTGCAAACTTACTGGCAAGATAAGCCAATACATCTCCAAGTGTATAAGGCAATACACAACAATCTTGCCCAACAATACAGAAATCTTGACAACAACTTGCCGGCAAGAAATTGCAGTAAAAAGTTGCTTGTTTAACAGAGCCTTTAGATTTGATAGTAGAAATAATTTTGGGTAGTAAGATGATTTACCTTATGACATGGTACTGGACGAAAGCGCCTCCTAGAAGGAACAACATGCAGATGGAAGCTATAACTTTATTGCTGACTCTGCTGGTGCCGTTAATTCCATAGTAGGGTTGCTGGGAATAATAATAATCTTCAGATTTATCACGATTTTCGTAGAAAGACGAATCATAGGCCCTGAAAAAAAAATTGTAATAATATATTAATGATAAGTATATGTTTCTTGGTATTTTTTTAAATTAACTCCACATCTTATGTTGTCTTTGGGGGTGTTTTGTGATTGAGGAAAAGGAGTGAACCTGGGACTTGAAGAGACTCATGTTGTAGGAGGGAGGAATAGCAGAAGCTGACAAATAAATCATAGCTGTTGACAAATTCTGGTCATATTTCTCGGATGTAGACCAGTGCCGAAGGGATCGATGACACTAGTTCTCGGAGCACCTTTCATTGAAATGTCAGTAGATTACTGACAGTATTCCCATCCAATGTATTACAAAGAGTTCAGGAGATGCTGACAAAACTCGAAATTTTCCGAAAAAAAATCACCAAAACACGTACTGAGAGATTCCATCGGAAGTTTAAATATTGCTGGCCAGTTCGAATTAACACGTTATTCATTCGGGGTAGGTACCTACTTATTTCGGTAGTATTGCAAATATGATGAAAAAAGCAAAGATTGTCGGAATTTAATAGCCCATCCAGACTCTCGGCGAGAAGCCCCGAGAACACCCGAGAAGCGAGAATGTGATGTGTTTCTCGCATTCTCTTTCTCGTGCTCGGCTGTTCTCGGATGGCTGTCGGTAAATTTGGCCGCTTCAAAGGATTTCTCGGGCGAGAAGCGAGAAGGGTCTACACTCACGTTTTGTCTCAGTGTTGTTTAGTGAGCGGTTGAGAGTAGACGTGCGATATATTTTTGTTTTTGTATCGAAAATTTTGTTTACTTTAAAATGTGGAACAATCAACAAGAGTTGGAATTTATAGAGTATTTCCAAAATGAACCGGTGTTATGGGACGCAAAACATCGGAATTATAAAGACAAAAGCTTGAACCACGATGCGTGGAACAGACTAGTAAACTTTTTAAATTCTCCGCTTGGCTCAGCAACTAGTTCATCCAACTGCTTTAGCATACTGAAACTAAAGAATACAGTTTATATATAAGAATACATGATTATAATAATAACGAAAGAATATTAAATAAAAAAAATTACCAACCCTGTTCTGTTTCGATGAATTTGCGTTACCCACCATCGTCTGGCTTTTCTATTTTTTTTAACTTTATTTTTAGTTACAACAAAATAATAATATGCCATGGCGCACAGAGCCAAACTTGCTGCATTTTTAATATCGTCTGTAATGTCGTCCATACCGGATGGGAAACAGATCACGAGTGAGAAAAATGAGAGTGTGGATAAGGGCTTGTTCTCGCGAGAAGTCTCGGCGAGAATGAGAGTGTGGATAAGTGCTTGTTCTCGCGAGAATTTCTCGCCGAGACTTCTCGCCGTGAGTCTGGAATCGCCTTAAGGAAACGCGCAGGTACGTACCTGAATGGGTACCTACACAATGAATTAGTTTTTAATGCAATAAATACTAAGGTAAGGTTGTTTCGATGATATATTGAGTAATTCAACTTTTTTAAAGTTAATTTTCACATTCTGTATCGGTTCTATTCAAGTTCTGTTTTTTTTTTTTATCAGGCCAGTTGCATCACCAACTGAAATAATTACAGAACTTTCTTGAACTGAAAATTGACAAGAATAATTTTGTAATTATCAATATTTTTTTTAAACAACCCAGCCTTATTATTTTTAAATGTTATTCTATTTGAATATTGTGAAATAACAAAAAAATATATATATTACGCTGTTCTAGGTAGGTACTTACTTGCAGGGGCTTTTTTTCTTTAAAAATCAAAACATGATATTGAATAAAATTATTTGTGCTGAAAAGAAGTTTTTATAAAATTATTTTATGCTCAACAACATAATGGCGTCGTTTTGGTGAAATATTTCAACAAAGTACCTACTTAGTACTTACAATACAACTGCAATAGTGCGCTCTGGCATCATGAATTTATGCATTGCTAAACCGTTCATCCGATTGCGAACTTTGGGGGAGCGGTCGACTACCTGTTCCCTTTGTAGGCGCTGATTCCTCGCTTCATCCGCATTCAGACAACGTTTTTTCTTCATATATTTAATTTAACACACACTCCTGCTCGCTTCGTCTTTTAGGGAAACGAAGGAGAGAAGAGTTCTGGGAAGGAAAAGGGTTTAAGGGGTGGGTAGGAATCTGGGCTTCAGTATGTCCTGATCATCAGACTTAGACACATCTCATCCCATGAACCCGGGCACCCCTGCTAAATCACTAAACGTAGCGAATCACCTAGGGTGACCTATGGCAGAGGTGTTGGTTATCCAATAAAAGTTCCTGGGGCGGCGGTTCCCATTCCCGCCTCCCAAATTGAACCTCAGATCTGGTAAGTAAACACGGCCAAAGCCATTTCAAACAAAGTTTCGATTCTGAATGGTGGTTTTACACCAGAATTTATACTTTATAAGTTAAGAGGGCATTACCAGAGAAAACCAGAAATATGTCATTTTCAAATCAGATTTTAGACGTATTGACTCTTTTCCACAAAAAATTATAAATGGATTTCGAAAGATTGTTCTTTTATCTACCATTCGCATGTAATAAATTTTGAGAATTTTTTAAAAATTTTAGTATAATAAGGCTATTCCATAGGTCGTTGACAGATTTGTTAAATTTTCAAAAAAGATTTTGTATTATACCACAGCCATTTCAAATAATATAATCATGCATTAAAATAAATCAATCCATTATCTAGCAAACGCATGTTTTAGAATTTTAATTTTAGTTTCAATAAAATCATTAAAAAATATATACGTACATGTGTTTCTTGACGAAACTTAGTCAGTTTGTGTATTTATTTGCGAACTTATAAACTAATATATTTCAGATTTTTTTACATACTTATTGTGCTAAGACATTATTGACAAATCATAAATAAGTTTGAGCGAAAAATAATTTTAGGAAGTATTTAATATTAATTAATTTACAGCTTCGCATTTCACGATTTTTATCATAGCGCCGTAACACAAATTTCACACTTCATTACGGCCCGAAAAGTGGCCCGACAAGGACGTGTCCACGTCGCTCTGAATCACAACAGTTTGAAATAATATTTTGGGAACGAAACTGTAAATACATACGAATTCCTTGTTTCACGTTCGTAAAATCAACAGGGTTGACCGAATTTCATTTTCATTGAATATTTTTATGCAAAAAGTTTTATATTTAAAAAGAAATGTTTTTATTTGTCCCTCATTATACGATACAATAGACAAGAGTCCCGACTGCTCAAGAGTCCTAAATGCCCCATTTTTTAAAAGTAAAACTTCTTTACGCATGCTCGACACATGGGGTTAACTGGTGAATCGTTACGAAAAGTGGTGATTATTACGAAAAGTGGTGCTGGTTACAAAAAATGACATGCGAACGGTATTCCTATGCGTGTCCAGTGATTTCGAAAGTTAACCCACATCCATTCACATTTTATTTTTATAAGATCTTTATTTTCTTTTAGCAAGCATTCATTTGTCATTTTCTACTTTTCTAGATTGTTGACTTATTTTTTACCCTAAGATTAATTTAACACACTTGTTTCAGTTATAATTATATATTAGAAATGTGTACTTGCTTTATTTAAATTTTTGACAGATGATTTTCGAGCTTACTAACGGCGTTTATTCGAAATGTAAATTACTGACTCCTCTCTAATTTGTCAAAAAAAAATAATATTTAAAAAAAAATTGATAATACAGGTTGGGGCAGAGAGGAGTTACTGATTTTAAAAAATCACTGAAGGCTCCCCAGACTGAGCAGAGGAGCGGGGCGGGTGCCGTTACGTCGGGGAAATGATGCCGTTTTTTTTTTCATGATATTTTTTAAATGATATCTTTTGACGTGGCAGCCTTGGCGAGCAATACACATATTGACCCTTTGAAAGAAGTTTTCGGCCACTCTTCCCAGCATATCTTGCGGAATTCCAGCGATGACGCCCTCAATCGCCTCGTTCAGAGCTTCAATGGTTCATGATCGAAGTTTGTTTACCTCAACTTTGACGTATCCTTACAGAAAAAAGTCACTCGGGGTCAAATCGGGGGAGCGAGGGGGCCATGGAATATCCTCTCTGCGAACTTATCATTTGATTTGACAGATGTTATGAAGAGAACCCTGTACATTTTACGCTGTCTGTACGCGTTTTAGAGGTATAATGGTAGTGGTGCTGATTTTAATAAAATCAAATTTTATAATTTTCTTATTATTATTATAATTTACAAGTACAAGTGTATTACATTGTATTTAGTAATATAGACGTTGAACATTATAATTGATTTATGATCAATAAGATGGATCAAGGAAAAAAATATTTATGAGATGTAATATTTTTGGTATGCCTCGTTATTCTCCTGTGCCCTTTCTTGTGGAAAACGTTATTTTTTTTTAAATGTTTTTCGACCATGTAATTATCATTTTTTCGCACCCATAAAATTATGTCCCGTCTTTCCGGTTTATAAAAAATGGTCTGATTTTTCGGATTGAAATTTTCAAAAAATCCCCAGGGTTTCAAAAATACGATTAAAAAAAAATACAGAATGTCTTAGAATATTTGCCTAAACCGGAATTTAAAAAAAAAAAGTGATGCAATTGGCCTATTAAACAATTATAGTAGGTATATGGTGTAAGCACGTTGTAAAAAATTATCAAAAAATAGTTACACACAATAAATACTGTAAAATTTCTGTTTTGAACTATTAATAATAAAAAATGTCATTAACGGACTGCGAAAGAGAGGCCAGACACCATACGCTTGAAATTCCCGTCAAAATGACAGTTTTAATTTGTGATTGTGTAATTCAAATTGTGTTTTTGTTAATAATTTCTGTTCTAATGACTAAGTCACTATTATATTAGTCTATTATCAATATATTTCATATTATTTTCCGTTTTAATCTATTAATAATGCCATTGTGCACACGAATAAATATTTCAAAATGAGACATTTTTTACAATCCAACCGAATATTACTCGGTTAATTTGATTAAAGTACAATTAAAAAACAAAATATTTAAAAATTATAACAAATTTTTTATTCATGTCTATATTATATCATCTACTTTATACCTACTGTGTTTACGCATTTCATTTGTATATATTTGTGTTTATGTACTTCGATGTACAAATTACAAATAACTGCCTACTACTAATTAAAATTCTGGAAACGAGAATTCAACACCTTCACCTGACCCATACTGTAGCCAGCCCTAGCTCCGCGTGAGATAGTCCTAGTAGATACGCGAAACCAAGCTTGCTGCGGAACGAAATCTAGTTCCAAAAACGTCCGCTCACGACCGCTGATGTGTGAGCGCTATAGTCGGAACCGAAATTATGATTTGCTGGTATGACAGTCTTAATTAGTGTTAATGAGAAATAATACAAACTAATCGATCAAAAATTATTTGCACACATCGAGTTCAAACCCGCAATCTTCGGATTGCGAGTAGAGAGTCTTACCTCTCGACCTAGGGGGCCCTAAATTATATTACGTTATTTTGATAACGAATTTCAAAATACTTTTAATTTCAAAATACAAAAAATTTAAAAATCCAAAAAATTTTAAATTTCAAAAAATTTTAAAATCCAAAAAAATTAAAATCCAAAAAATTATAAAATCGAAAAAAATTTAAAAATCCAAAAAATTTAAAAATCCAAAAAATTTTAAAATCGAAAAAATTTAAAAATTCTAAAAATTTCAAAATCCAAAATTTTAAAAATCCAAAAAGTTTCAAAATCGAAAAAAATTTAAAAATCCAAAAAATTTTAAAGTTCACAAAATTTTAAAATCCGAAAAAATTTAAAATCCAAATAATTTAAAAAATTTTAAAATCAAAAAAATTTCAAAATCCAAAAAATTTTAAAATCCAAAAAATTTCAAAATCGAAAAAAATTTTAAAATCCAAAAAATTTTAAATTTCAAAAAATTTTAAAATCCCAAAAATTTTATAATACAAAAAAATTTTAAATCAAAGAAATTTTAAAACCGAAAAAAATTTTAAAATCCAAAAAATTTTAAAATCCAAAAAATTTAAAATCCAAAAAATTTCAAAATCGAAAAATATTTTAATTTCCAAAAAATTTCAAAATCCAAAACATTTTAACCTTTCCCTTACTGTGCTAAAAAAAAACGCGCGCTCCGGTGCTGTGTAATCAATTCACGTGTCAAAATTAGCAATTTTATCTCGGAAATATATCAACATTCATAGCTAATTGCTTTTGTTTATCATAATTTGTGTTAAAAGTGATAATAATTGTAGTTTAATTGCTGAAAACATGAAAAAACCATCGTCTGTTGCTCAAAAAACGGGCGAGGAGACCATCTCAAACGATTGCCCGCGAACGACTGAGGCGCTAGAAGCTAGAATAGTGCTAGACTGCTACCCAATACATACAGCTGTGCATGTGGTCGAAACACAACTGCGCACGGCGGTGGTCTCTGTTTCTCGTGTTCCCGTATAGCGAAGTAGAGCGAGACGTCACATGGCGTGTCATCTCCCCCCGCACACTCTTCGCGTATCACGGTCCACACTGGCACACGGTTGATTGTATTTGTGGTTTATTCCCGATATTTAACAAAATATCTCTGATTTTGAATTAAATTTGCTAATTATTTAAAATATTAAATTTTAATTCAGTGTGTAAATGTATAACGGAGGAATACCTAAAATTTGAACCCAGAATTCATTATATTTATAGAGATATAAAAGTTATTAGCAGCAATGTGTAGTATTTACACTTTACAGACCAGGAAAGGTTAAAATCTGAAAAAAATTTAAGATCTATAAAATTTCAGGTAATTATCGGTTCGGACTGGCCACGCTTATTACGAATAAATTTTAGAAAAAAACTTTAGATTCGCTTAAATTACTATAAAAGGAAACTTTTTGGCTTTGGGGCGGCGGAAAATAATGCATTTTAATTTTCAATTGCATAAAACCAAAATTCACTTCGCGAACCGACGCAGTGAAAATCCGCGGCCGTAGCTGTCACTGTTATGGACTGTAGCCGACTTCATGGGATACCTACATGAAATACCGCGAATCACAAACCATGTTACACAAACCTAGCGTAGCCGCTGAACTAATTGAAAACTGGGATGTTTTTCTTGCCTTGACGCGAGTAGGCGTTATAAAGGGGCACATTCTTTTGTATCACAAACCATGTTACACAAACAAGCCCGCTAGACAAATTTCATAATTACTCGCCTTATCTCACGAAGTCGGCTACAGTCGTATGAGCTCTTGCTAATTTATCAAGGATACCAACATAACAGTGACATTTACGGCCGCGGAATTTCGCTGGGTCGGCTCGCGAAGTGAATTTTGGTTTTATGCAATTGAAAATTAAAATGCATTATTTTCCGCCGCCCCAAAGCCAAAAAGTTTCCTTTAATAGTAATTAAGGCGAATCTAAAGTTTTTTTCTAAAAATTATTCGTAATAAGCGTGGCCAGTCCGAACCGATATTTACCAAATTTCAATATTATAAAAATTCAAAAAAAAATTTATTGAAAAAAATAACTTTTAGGCCCATACTGAACTCCTTGAACCAGTTGACCGAAGTGGCCCTAGAGTAGGTTTACCAAATTGAGCAGTCTACTTACTGCCTGTGCCCTCTATGTCGCGCACACACCTCGCTTCGTTTACATTCAAACATCGTTTTTTTCTTCAAATACTTATTGAACACACACTCCTCGCATCATCCACGTTCACACGTCAAATTGCATAGTGTTTTAACCCGTTAGTTGCTTTTGCAACGGGCCCAGCTAGTAGATATTATTGTTTCATTGCTCTAAAAAAAGTTGTTAAAATAAAAATTAAATAAAACTAAAAGCAAAAATATGTGTTTAAAAAAAGGCTTAAATAAACAGAAAATAGGGACACGTGACCAAACTGCATATTAAAAAAAAAAAAAAAACAAACAATTTAATTTAACGAAACACTTTGTAGTAGTAAGATAATAATAATAATACATAAGTACTGCAGTTTTCGGAAATGGAAAATAATGCAATTTTCGATTGTTTACTTGGCAGGCATTGTCATTTGTGTGAAAGTTTTAAGGTTAGTTTTTTTGCTTACCCAAAATATTAACCTATGATCCTAAAACAGATCCATAGTTTGGGTTTAGTTCTAGAAAAACTATTATTATATGAAAACACGGTGTGAAGTAAAAAGGTAAAATTATTATTATTATTTATGCAACTGCTTTTTTTTTTTTTTTACAGTGAATGCCGCACAAGAATCTCAACTGCTCCCGTCTGGAGCCAGTGAGACTATGGCATCCCCAATTGGGGTATGTTGTGAGGCTGAAGGTAGTGGGGAGGGGAAGGAGGTGGGGAAGAGGAAGGTTGGGAAGTACCTGGCTATTCAGATCTGGTCACCAAACACGGCTAAAGCCATTTTCAAGCAAGGTTTCAATTCTGAATGGTGGTCTTATACCAGGGCGATACTGATAGTATCTTCCACTCTGGAACATGCCGCAAATATACTATATATTATTTTAAATGAATTAATTGTGAAATAACACAAATTAATCAAATAAAATTTATTTGCGCATGCCGGGTTCGAACCCGCGACCTCCGGATTGTGAGTCAAGAGTCTTACCCACTGGACTACGGAGGTCGTCAAAACTTACTCGTTAATACAGAATATTTTTAATTCAAACAGTTAGATTTAGCTTTATTATTACGAAAAGTGAGTATTTATGTCGAGGGAGACCAAAAAATATGCATTTAACATTTTAATTTTGTTAAAATTAATTCACTCACGCGGTAACGCCATTGTTCATTCATTGTTTTTATTTTAACATTTCATAGACAATCAATCAATGCTGCCAATCATAGAAAAAATATTTTTGCGTAAAACAAAGTGAATGCATTATTGACAAGTTTGTACCTGTATTCATAACAGTAGAACATGGAAAGAAATGTATTAGAATAATTACACAAACCCGCTAGACAAACCCTGCTCTGCCAAACAAACCATTCAAAACCTGGGATGTTTTTTAAAATCATGATGAAATGCGAGTTTATTTTAGAGAATTTATTTTATAAGATTGGTACTTCTGACAAATTCATATTTGACTGTCTATTAGAAAAAAGGAACATTCCGTACTATCCGTGCATCAAACTTCGACAACATGAACGCTCCGTATTATCCGTGAAGTGGACTAACTGCATATTTACCTTATTTTTTAACGAAATATAACTACTAAAATGCATTATTTTCCATTTCTGGAAACTAAAATACTGACTTGTCATTGTTATCTAACTGATACAAAGAGTTTTTAAAATAAAATGTGCGTATTAGCGTGTCCCTATTGTCCGTATATTTACCAAAAATGTTTACCTTGATTTCGGGGTGTTATAATATGCCCTTTTTGATGTATGGACATTCCTATAATTGATGTTATTATTATTCAAGCCTACATCATACTCGTGTCGACTGCGAGGTTTGCTAAGGATTGAATATGCTTCCACTATTCGTACATAATTTTCGTGACAGTCTTTGCTTTCGCTCTTGTCTGGATGACACTGAAAAAATTCACGAATTAAATTAAGTAATACGAAATGAAAGTTTTGCACTAATTGACAGGAGTTATTGTTTGTTGAATTGTCTTACTGTCTTTGATAAATTGATAAAGGCTGTTTTTACATCTCTGAACGTACAATCTTTGCTCAATTTCAATACTTCATAGTGTGTTTTGTGTCGGTACCTGAAAGACAATTAAGTTACGCGCAATACAAGCAAGAAATTATGCAATGAAATATTAATTAATCTTTATTTGGTTATTTATCTATCCTCACCTTATTATTTTCAGTAGATTAATTTGACAGCGAAGAATTGATTTTGGAGAGAACATATTAGGGGCCAATGGATAAAATACGTCAAATTTCGATGGACAATAAATAATATTTACATTTTCGAAATATTATTTATGTAACAAACTGACAGTCGGTTGAAGTTTGCCAGGTGTTCAAATAAAAAATAAATGTCATGTAAAATGTAAAACCATAGCAAAATTCGACAAGCTAGTGATGTGCACATTTCTTAATTCGCAGAAGTTTTTCTCGAAATATTTTGATTTAATAAAAAATCATACTTTCGAATAATTTGATTCTAAAGGCACCCGTTGACGAGATATTTTAGCTAGGGCTTGATTGATTTACTTATGGTTAGGGCAAAAAATCTATTACGGTGAGCACGCAGAGACTTTCATGAATTTTGGATAAAGTTTCCCAACTGTCGCGTCGCCGCGAATAAAGTTTGTCATCTGCGGGCGCCCCAAAAATCACTGCTTATAATAATATTTTCTCTGGGAAAATTTTCCATTGATTATAAATTCTGCCGTCATAAACAAAAAAGCAGCTGAAATTTCTCAATGGTTACATTCTAATATACGAGACCTTTCATTTTCATCAACCGGCAAAATAAAAAGTATCTACATCGGAATTTACCCATCGAAAATTTCCAACTGTTTTTTTGCTTATGACGGCAGAATCAATAAATAATATTAATATTGTTCTAAAAAGGATTTTATGAGTTAATTCCGTTACCAATGTCCAAAGGAAACAAAATTTCAGCATTGTTGTTCGTGTAATAAGGAACTCCAGTGAAAAATATTATGGCTTTAAAAAAATATGTTCATATAGACCAAGAAACGCTGATTCTGAATATATAAGTTTTATTTCATAATATTAAACGCAGAGTTTTTAAAAAATTATAAAGAAGTGCATATTTAAACCTCTCCTCAAAACACAGCGTCAAGTTGGCATTAGTGAAATGGTTAACGGTGACGTCACTGTTAACCTGCTAACCAATTCACCGAAGTGTATCAAGGGTTCCATGGCCGGTGGTAATATGAGAACTCACCATATGAGTTTTGGGAATTAAACTTTCTCGGAAAAGACACTTCCTCAAATCATAATTCATATCATCATAACTCACCTTAGTAACGATTCAGATCAACACAACCCCAGAATAGTGTAATCTCATAATATGGCTAATAACCATACTTTTTGCTGATTCACGGTTACCAACAGACACGCGCGAAACTGAATTTGTTGTGTTCCATTTTATGGCTATTCAAGTTTGTCAAAACCATAAAAAGAATTATTTAGAACGTTCATACTTTCTTATTATTGAAAATTACGAATTCCGCGTTATTGGCGTGAAAATAACAAAATTCACGAAACTGTTTTTCGCAAAATTGATGAATTTTGCATTTTATAATCATTCATTCTAAAAATTGTGTAAATGATATTAAATATAATGCAGCTGAACAACTAACCACAAATCAAATAATAAAAAGATGAGTTACTGTGACGGGCGGTCGAAAAAGCGTTAATATAACCATTCATTCTAAAAATTATGCAAATGGTATTATTATGTAATGCGGACTGTGCAACTAACCACAAATCAAGTAATAAAAAGAAGAGTGTCTGTGACCAGCGGCCGCGTGGCGGATACCGGCCGGTGTGTCCAAACAATAGAAAGGTCACCATCTACATCTGATTTTGAAAAACTTTGTTGAAAGCTCGGGCAACGCCGGTAACCTCAGCTATTTTTTTTATGTGAATACCTCACAAGAGTTCCAAATGCACCCGTCTGGAGCCAATGAGCTTATGGCATCCCCAATTGGGGTATGTTGTGAGGTTAAAGGAAGTGGGGAGGGGAAGGAGATGGGGAAGAGGAAGGAGGGAAAATACCTGCCTATTCAGATCTGGTCACCCAACACGGCTGAAGCCTTTTAAATTCTGAATGGTGGTCTTACACCAAGGCGACACTGAGCCATATATCCAACTTGCCGAAAATATTTTCTTTTCTTGCGGTTTATTTTTTATTGATGGTTTGGTATATTTATGCTGTCAGGCAGATTTTTTGTTTTGATGGTGTATCTACGTTTTGAATAAAGTAATATTTTTAGGAAACATAACTATTTACTCTTATTGATATTCGCGAGACGAATAGCACTCCCGAGGCGACATTACAACATTACAGGTCCTTTTAATTGATGTAGCTGGTCTTATTATTGTGGCTTTCGCTGATCTTAACTCTTCTTTTGTTGATTTCAATTTAAAAATTGAAAACAGATCTCGAATACTACGGGCCGGTATATCAGTCTTTGCTAAGGACGACATGCCTCGCTCAACTTAAACCGACTAAATCGGCCGCTTAAGCCACAGGATAGTACCTTTACTAGACGCTGTGGCGCTATTGGCAATAACACATCTGTCAAATTTGACATGACAATGTTTCGATTTCGTTTCGATATAATCTGCTACGTACGACGTACGTAAATTACATTATGAATAAATTAACTATCAGCATGGAGTTTGAGCTTTCTTCGAGCTTTGAGAATTTAGATATCGTTCATTTCGTAGAACATTCAAACAGATTACGCAAAGTGCGAATATATAGAAACAGGGCTGACGACTTCCTGGCGTGGATGAAATTGAATTTTATAACAGGTGTCGTCTCTCCAAAAGGGTCATAAATTGCTTGTTAGATTTGATAAGGGATGACGTCAAATCTAAAATGAACTGGTAAGTGAAAATGCTTTTTAAAAGGTATTAAAAAAAGTAGCTAACAGTGTAGTACTTATCTGCATAGTGTGCTCGTTTTCATTTCAGGAATAAAGCACTCACTCCAAAACACCAGATACTTTTGACAGTCAGATACCTAGCATCTGGCTCCATGCTCATGCTGATTACTGTGGAGGACTATATCAGAGTTCACAAAACTACCGCAAGCAAGCACATTTGGATAGTTTTACAATCAATTGCATGTTTAAGAACTGCTTTCATTACTTTGAAAAATTATCCTGAAAGTTTAGAAGAAAAATAGAGGGTCTTTTGCCATAGCATGCTTCCCCAAAGTGATTGGTGCTCATGATTGCAGGCACATGTGGGTACAGTCCCCTGGTAAGTTAAACGTCATTTTATCCAAGTGCTTGTTCCAACATCAACAAACATGTCCCCCCTTTGCTTGCTTACTTTATTCGACTTATGAATGTGCAGACTAATCATTAGCTTATTTTAGGTGGACGCAATGCAGAGATTTATCGGAACCGAAAAGGTTTCTTTTCTGTCAACGTGAAAGCCATTTGTGATGCCAATCTCAGATTCACCAATATCGTTTCAAGGTGACATGTTTTATATTAGTGTAATTATTTATTTTTTGAGCTAACTTGTTTGTAAATTTACCCCAGGTCTCTTCAACATTCAATCATACTGTAAAATGTAAATTAATAATGAATCAAAATAAAAATTGTCTGAGGAAGTATAACAGGGTGTTTAATTTTTAAATGTATTTATTCAGGTGTAATATTCAAAGGAATACAAACAAATTATACAAAAGAAGAATTCTTAACAGACTTAATGCTTCAAAATGAAGATATTAAGATAATGACAGATCAAAATCCGGATATATTTCAGGTGAAAGCTTCCACCGACAACATAGAAATAACCAACTTTATTTAATGGTTACTAAATAAAGCTGGTTTATATTGTCATGCGTGACAATCGGTGTAGCTATATTAATAATTTTTATTTTTATTTATTTAATTAATTATTTTAATATCACATTTGATTACAGTAAAGACGTATTGCCTATTTCACTAGGTGTGAAACGCTTGTGTTGAGATGGCAATTTACAGAGTGGTTGTTATCTAGGTTTTTGTTTACATAAAATGATAGTTATAAAAATAAAATAAAATCAGTATTTTTTTTCTTAAATTATACAATTCAAGTATTAATGTAGAAGATTAAGACAAAATCATTTTGAAGCAATTAAATTTCAATTTGACAAAAAGGCATAACATTATGTATGTATGTTTAAATTTTAATTGAAAATTAACATCCTGTTGACAAACTGCTTACCACACAGTTTGTGTTTTATTTTCCATTTTTTACAATTTTGTTACAATTTCAAAAAACTATAAACATAGTTTTTTGCAAACGCAAGTAAGCATAAATATAATTTCCATAAACTACTCGAATCATATAGTTAAACATTAACATATTTCTTTGTCAGGCTTCAACAGAAATATTACGATATTTTAAGAAATATCAATATTTTTTCTCATTCTAATTCATAATTTCAACAACTTTTCGGTTCACATCGATACGGTGTTAAATTTCTTCAAGTATAATATTCTAAAAATGACTTATTAGGAATGTGTTGTGTAGACTCATATAAAGTTTATAAGCGGCTCAATCATATAAGTACGAAAATCTCAAATAACTGCCGAAAATATGGTTTTCAACAAACCGAATTTTCACTTTCTTCCAATTATCTTTTTGTGGGCACCACTGAGGTGTTTACTTTATAAAAAGCATTAGATTGAGTAAGAATACCTTGATTGAAAAATCTCTTCTGATTGGGCCCCACCAGTAGGTAGTAGATGTAGCAGGAATAGTTGGGCATGCAGGCGGTGCCGCCGATTGCAGTGGGGTGGCAAAACAGGAGACTTGCATTGGTCGATGATGCGCTCCAGGGTCCCCGTGGGGCCCCTGCCAGGTTCCAGAATGTTGCGAAGTGTGCAATGGTGCCCGTGGGGTGCAGGCTCGCCATTCATTGTTTTCACTAAGGAACAAGGACAATAGTTACAAAACTGCACCGGAATCCCAGCATCCAACAGCCTGGAGCCAGAGGGAAGCACCAGGCAGATTTGGTTGAGAAACAACTATAATATACGTGCACAAAATAGGTTATTATGTTCTTAGTTGAGGTAAATTAATCGTTTCAGAGCTTCGATCAATAAAGGCAAGGCCGAAGTTTTAGAAAACTTCGCAAACGTCACAAAATGACGGCAAAGAGATTCTGTAGAGAAACAACTATATACGTGCACAAAATAGGTTATAACCCAAACAAAAAACATAATATTATAACTTATCATGTCCTTAGTTTGGGTAAATTAAGTATTTCTTTAGTGTTTTCATCATGAAACAAAATTTAGAACAAAACTTCGCAAATGTCAAAAAATGGCGGCAGAGATACAATTCGGAGATTTTATCAATGACGTTACATGATTTTACAGGGATATTTCGAACTTTGATTGAATAAAATTAAATTATGCATCTTTTACCTTTTATCCAAACGTTATTAGTTGTTTTTTCAAGTAATTAAATTGAAATGTGGTGTAATTTCCAAAATCGGCGCCTGATAAAATACACTTTGACACATGTCGATCCCCGGTCCGTTCAATGTTGGCAAGTTGAATAGAATACGGAAAATAGGCAAATATTCATATTTCATTCTGATTTCATTCATGACAATTCTCAGTTTGCATCGCTCTGAATCTCAACCGCTGTTGTTTTTTACCATTATGAATTATGACAATCTCTATGGCCGAATTATTAGGACAACATTATGAAAACTCACACGACTAAAAAGGTTCCACGGGTTCCACTTAGTTGTCTGGTCACCGTATCAAGATGTATTGACATTTGAAATCAGGGGCGTAAATCTTGGCTTTAACCTTGAAACTGACAGGAGTGAACCAAATTCTTATAGATAAAGCTGAATTTTATTATAGACAGGTCTAACTTTAAACGTCAAATTGCGTCATGCGATTATCAAACGAATTTGAATTTGTGTTGTTGACATCGCCATGGGCATATTTCATTTAAAAATCGTTTACAGGAATTCCAGAGGTGGAAAAATGTTTCAAATGTGTCCGCAATTGATCCAGAAATCAGGTAATTACATGAGACATTAACATTCAGCTTAATTTATCTGTAAATCTATTTGAGGTTAAATGACATATTGATAAAATATTCTTTCAATTTTACTTTAATAAGTATAATTGTAATACGTACGTCATACATGTGTCTGTTAATGTTATATTATCGTTAACACAAGCTTATGGGTCCGAGTGGTTAATGTTTCACAAATATTGTTTCAGAAAATGTTCCAGACTTTGAATGATTTTGGAGCTTTGCGTTAGGAACACCTTATAACATTGTTTGGCAGACCATAACACCGTTAATGGCAGGTAAAATTAATAATGCTACTAATTTATATGTTCATATGAACAGAAGTGAGAATACTTTTCCCTTGTGATAAACAAAGTATGTCATCACAAGGGAAAAATACTGTATATTCTGTTCACAAACTTTGTTTAATGTGATATATTTTTTTCAGAACACATGATGCGGTTTTTACCGTGAGATGGCTGAAATGGGTCCCCGAGAAGGTATAGGTTTGGGAGGAATGCAGAATACGCCAATGTCAGGGAATTTAATAAAAATGCACTTTCTAGATGAGAAAAGTGTGTAGAAACTCATTTAAAAAAGAATTAATGTGCGGAAAGCAAAATTGAGGGAGATACAGCCGATCAAAGTTTTATAAAATTTCACTCGCAAACTGATACTATGACAGCCCGCCCGCCATCGTTATGTTGGTATCACGGACTAGATACAATTGTAGAATTGTAGCCGACTACATGGGATACTTGAGGCGCGTAATTATGAAACTAAACAAAATACTACCTTAAAATCGCTCACTCGTAATCGTCCTCAGAGTCAGATGTCCCATCCTCAAGCGACGGCAGAGTGTTGGGTGGACGTTCCACAGTGGCGTCATATAAACGTCCAGCCATGCACAAAAATTCGTCCATGCGATCGACGTTCCGCTCCCGACAACGTTTCTGGAACATATATTTAGCCAGATTGCCCGCGATACTGGATTTTTTCCGGCCGGCACCTGACGATACAGCCTTAGCAGCACGCCACGTAGATTCTATGGAATTTGTGTGCGCCCCACTGTCTGGATCCTTGAAGGTGATGCTGTGATTGACCTTTAAATGCTGGAATCCTTCATTTTCCAAGCAGTCGTAAGCGCGCCAACAGTCACTAATTATCGTGGTGCCGGGGGCAATCCACTGTTTGATTATAGGGACCAGCGTTTACCAACCCGCCCGTTGTAGCCAACTTCATGGGATACAGGAGGCGCGTAATTATGAAATTTGTCTAGCGGGCTTGTGTATTATAGCGCCGGATCTGCCCCCCCCCATAACCTAACCTAACCTTTCTAGCGGGCTTGTGTATGTTAACCCAGCGCCGGATCTGCCCCCCCCCCCCATAACCTAACCTAACCTAACCTTTCTAGCGGGCTTGTGTATGTTAACCCAGCGCCGGATCTGCCCGCCCCCCCCCCATAACCTAACCTAACCTAACCTAACCTAACCGAACCTAACCTAACCTTTCTAGCGGGCTTGTGTATGTTATCTTTACATTAAGAAACAGCCTACGTTTTTAAATGATTTGTCTGGCGGGATTCTCCATTTCAGTGCCTATTTACATTATATTATTAATTCTGTTTTTCATAATTACGCGCCTCAAGTATCCCATGTAGTCGGCTACAATTCTACAATTGTATCTAGGCTCTTGTTTGTATCAGGTCCGGGATACCAACATAACGATGGCGGGCGGGCTGTCATAGTATCAGTTTGCGAGTGAAATTTTATAAAACTTTGATCGGCTGTATTTCCCTCAATTTTGCTTTCCGCACATTAATTCTTTTTTTAATGAGTTTCTACACACTTTTCTCATCTAGAAAGTGCATTTTTATTAAATTCCCTGACATTGGCGTATTCTGCATTTCACCCATAGGTTTAATTTCGGTTGAAAGGAAATTTAGAATATGTAGATTTTTTATTTCATTCTACAAGAACTGTACGGTGACTGCTGGAAAGGAAAAATGGATAAAACGCTATATAGATGTGACATTGAAGATGAACGTATATAAACAAACAATACAGCTATTGTTTATGTTGATCTTCAATGTCACAGCTGTATGACGCTTTAGCCATGTTTCCTTTCCATTCCTTTGTCGATATTCTTTTTCAAACCATTTTTCAATTCATCGAATTCACCGAACCAGTGTTTTTATGTGCTATTATCGATTGTCTTTCTGAAAATAAAAAGAATTTAAACATGTACCCCCGAGTTATCATTTTTCAAGCAGAAAAATGTAAATTCGTCGTAGAAAACCAATCATTATTTGAAAATGTTTTCCTTTTATAAGGAGTTCATATTTCAAGTATTTTAGGTTTTTTACAAACGCTTGAATTTTTGATTTCCTCAGGATAACAGGTTTCCATCTGACAAAGCTCCTTGCTGAGGAAATGAGCTTTAAAAATTATGTAAAGCTCATTCCCTCAGGCTTTGTCAGATGGAAGGTTGTTTTCTTGGGGAAACTAAAACATTTTTCTGCTTTCAAGCATTTTTATTTTTAAATAATTTATTTGGCTAATGAATTAATAAAGTAGGTCCAATGCGATTATATTGTCTATGGTGGCAAATGGCCTTGAACTTCCTCTATGTTATTAAGACAATAGTCTTTGGTGGACCATTTTATTTTTGGTTAAGTTGGTGACAGTGATGACGAAATTTCTAGTATGGAGAAGGCCCGAAGATATCGATCTAGGGATTGGTTTATTTATGTTTGAAATCTTACGCCTTACGCAACGAAAGACACGCACGCCATTCAACATTTCGTGTTTTTTGGTTATTTTCATACTGTTAAAGAGATTTAGATAAATAATAGTTATTGTGTTTATTGGACACAATATTTAGGCTCTCAACAATTAAAATTATGACGGAAAAGGGCTATATTTGAGGTTAAGCATAGTCATAAATAGGTCATATGTCATATTTGACATTTGGTTTACGATACATCGGTCGTATTTTCGAATTGTTTTTAGTATCAAGGGATTTTTATACAAGTTATTACACAATAATCATGATCAGTATATTATAAATACCAGTGTTTCTGTATGTGTTATACATAAAATAATGTACAGTCACGCCTGAACACAAAATTCAAGGCTTACGATGTCACTTGTATTTGCAATGAAAAAGATGATGTATTGTTTTTATATTGCACTTTGTTAAAATACAATAACACTACCGGTGAAATGTGGACATATTACCAATGTTTTTCTATATTAAAAGCAGTTAATCTTGAATAAAAAACACACACACCTAAAAGTCATCCCAAAGCATTCCGCCATTGATTCTTCTGGATTCTTCATTCAAACAGGGATGTTCTGCCCAAAAAAATTATTTCCCTAGATTTCGAAGTGAAATTTCCCTAGAATTTCACATTTACGCAATTACCTACGTAGCCACCTGATTGTGTAACACTATTCCTGTTATATGTTAATAATATGATTAATTAATTGGGAAGATATCGGAATTTGGTAAATGTACTTATAATACTGTGCTTTTCCAAATAAAACATTTTTTGCTACGTGAAATAATAATTTAAAAGTACGAATACACTCACCACTGAATTCCAAATAAAAAAAAAAACACTTTGCACAATAAAAATCAACCGCAATCACCGATAAAACGGAACTTAAATAATATATTTTTTTCAGAGGTCCCATTTATCTTTTTAGATACATAATATCATTTTGAGTTGTCAGTGTTAAAAATAACATTGCATGTAAGTACATGAACAATAATTAATGTTGGAATCTCCAGGTTGGATTTAAAGGAAAACACGTGTAACATATTTAATCAGTGATATATTTATTCAACTACAATACAATGTTTATCCAACGGGATTCTATTAACTAGTAACTTAACAAACAACGGTTGCTAGGAATCTAATTCCTCAAACCACATACTGGCGGCAGCACCATACAGTACAAATGTAATTTGAACACAACTTCCAACATTAAGATTCATAGGAATTCCAAAAAATATATATACGTATATAAAAATATATAAATATATATAAATAATACCAGTAATATTGTCATACGTAATAAAAAATTTGCCAGAGTTCGAAATTTCCCTAGATTTTGTCCTGATTTCCCCTTTTCCCTAAAAAATATTTTTCTCCCCTAGATCTAGGGAAATTTCGCTAGACATAACATCACTGATTCAAAATGACAACTTGAAAGTAAATAAACTATCGGTGGGCGGTGGGTGAAGAAGTCACACATGACTGGTTTATTGGTATTAGTTCATTTATGGGTTTATTTATGAGTCACACAATCCACCATAGATGCATAGATACGGTGCTTTTCGTGGGGTCTTGAAAAATTAAAACTTTGACAATTATTTTAACTATATCTCTAAAGAAGTTAAGTTCCTGGGAATGTTTTTAGACTCAAAGCTTACTTGGAATTCTCACATAAATCATGTCATCATGAAATGCGAAAGCAACATCAATCCCCTTAGATTTCTGTCCGGAGTGTGGTGGGGATCACATCCATCATCTTTAAAACTTCTGTTCAATGCTCTCATCCGAAGCCATCTTGATTACGGATCTTGCCTGTTTGATCCAATGTCCACTTCAAATTCGCTTAAATTAGATAAAATTCAGTCAAAATCTCTTCGCCTTATCTTAGGAGCCATGAAATCTTCCCCAATCAACGCAATGCAAGTTGAATGCTGCGAACCTCCCTTAAATATAAGAAGGCGATGCCTAGCAGAAAAATATATTTTCAAAACATGCTCAATAACTTCTCATCCCTTGATTCCCAAACTTCAATTGTTAAAGTATGAGGTTAATTTGATTCCATTTTGGAAAAAACATTCCCTCCCCTACAATTGCTTCAACACTTTCCTGGATGTTTCCACAAACTCCTATCGCAATGAATCTCTCCCCTTATACTCTTATCCCTGTGAAAGTCCTACTTTCTATCCAAAGGTGCACCAATTTATAGGAATATGTAAAAAAAATATTAAAAACTCAATTCAATCCAATAATACAGAATTCAACAAAATTATTGAAAATAACTGGCCAAATTATATAAAAATTTTCACAGATGGTTCCAAACTCAGTTCGGACTCCCATTGTGGGGCCAGTGTCTATGCACCTCACAGGAAATTGTGTTTCCCACACAGACTTCCCAAAGAATGTTCCATTTTCTCTGCTGAATGCGTAGCTATCATAGAAGCTTTACATCTCGTCAAATCTCTCAACTTTAGAAATGCCCTCATCCTTTCAGACTCACTTAGCTCATTACAAAAAATAAGCGCATCCCCTCTCAATTCCATTAGTGACTCTCTTACCTGCTCTTTCAGAGACCTCCTGCATTCCTTGTCGCTGGCTCACGTGTCAGTGGCCTTGGCCTGGATCCCAGGACACCTTGGTATTGTTGGAAATGAAAAGGCTGATTCTATTGCTAAGGAATCCATTGTTCATGGTCCATTAAGTAGTATTTCTATTCCTGTTAGATACTATTTTCCTATTTTAAAAAATAAGTTACAACTCCAATGGTCCTCTGAATGGAAATCATCCTCTCTGTTAAAAGGTCACCAGTACTCTTTAATTCAACCTTCTATTCCTGTCAAGCCCTGGTTTCACAAATACACTTCCATGCCTAAAAAATACATCTCTTCCATTATTCGAATGCGTTTAGGTCATACTTGTTGTCTTGGCCATCTCGCCAGATTCCACATAGTCAATTCGCCTTATTGTGATTGTGGTTCAGAGGATACTTTAGATCATAATTTTTTTGAGTGTCCTATCAATGACCAATTTCCAAACTTCATTTCCTGAATTGTTAAAACTTAAAATGGAATTCCCTACCAGTGTACCCTGCCTTCCTAGTCTCAACTCTCCTGAAATTCACTATTTGTTAGCAAAATTTATTTACAAAAATGGCCTCAATATTTAAGCATCAATCACATTTCTCTCTCTTCCATTCGTATACATTTGTTTCTAGCAGTGTTATTGTGTACAGTTGTACAGGTTCCTTCTTTTGGGAATCTGTACATCTTCCTACTCTACAATTTTGTAATGACTATTAATACCAACTCTGTGTGTTACTCTGTATGTTACTCTGTATGAAAATGGAAGTATGGAATATGTACAGGTTCCTATTTTTGGGAACCTATACATCTTCCTACTCTTCAATTTTGTAATTACTACTAACCCATTGGCCACAAACCCCAGCAGCCTGTCGGTGTGCAACTCGGGTAGGTTCGCCAAAAAACGCGAAATGCGCACGACAGTGACATTAAAAAAATTTATTTTTAATGTCGAACACTCTAGGTAATTAATCATTCATTTCGTATAATTGGCAAAAATATGTTTCTTATGTTTTTTCCCTGAAATTTGTGTTCCAAATTTTGTGTACAGCCAGCCGCCATTTATTTATTTCAAAATTGCGAGTGGTTCTAGGCTTTTGGCAGTGACCCTGCACGTCCCTGATTACTTTGAGGACCATCATACCGAACTATTTTATAAGTTATCAGTATACATGAATGTAAAAAAAAACAAAAATTATTAATGTTCGATTTATGAATATTATGTTTTTTTGTAACTTTATGAATAAAAATGTTAAAAAACTTACGAAAAAAGAGAAAGTAATATTTGTATCCTTATTTACAAATATTTTAATATTTTTTGAATTTTTATTTTTAAAGTTTTTCTTTACTTTAATCCTTTATGTAAATAAATTTAAAGAAATTAATTCATTTGAAGGCATGGTTCTAAAGTTACAATAGATTTAGTACACCAATGCACGTTTTCAATTTTTGGTACAAAATTAATTCAGTGGTGAGGGCCAATGTTTTAGCTCTTTAATTCTGTGGCCAATGGGTTAATGCCAACTTTGTGTGTTACTCTGTGTGTACAGTTGTATAGGTTCCTATTTTTGGGAACCTGTACATCTTCCTACTCTACAATTTTGTAATTACTACTAATAAATACCAACTCTGTATGTTAGTACAACTTGTATAATCATATGAATATTTGTCTTGGCCCATTGTCTATATTTGCTAATATAATTTATCTATTCCATGTAAAAAACTGAAAATGTAACTAATTTAAAAAAAAAAGAAAATGTAACTAATTTTAAAAAACTGATTATGTACCTAATTTTAAAAAAATCTGAAAATGTAAATAATTTTTAAAAATTGATAATGTAACTAATTTACAAAAAAAAACTGGAAATGTAAATAATTTTAAAAATATGTAACTTACTTCAATAAATGGCCAGATCACCCGGGTGAAAGCCAAATAAATAATAATAATAAAAAAAAAACTATTAAAACTAACTTTAAAAATAAAAGTGCATTTATTTAAGTTTGAAGGTCTTTATTCATTAAAAAAATTGGACTGGAGTTCTCTAACAGTAACACTCCTTAGGTAGATGACAATAAAGTTTTAATTCCCACTTAAAACAAGAACCTGTTTAATTTATGCAAGAGGAAAACAAAACCAAAAATTGAATTTTATTTTGTGAAGTTGGCACGAATATTTGCCACATTATACCACAATACCATTACCGAAAACAGATTCGTAAGTAGGAGATTTTGAACTTTAAACCGTTTAAATCACAGGATATCGAATTTGTCCCAGCTTACATTGGTTTCATATGAATCGTCGGTTTATATGAAAGAGAAAACTCCACCATTTATATTTAAATCTATAATTTAACCAAAGTTTCCGCTAACAATTTGAGAAAAATTTATAAAGTTTCTAGAATTTTTTATTAACTATTTTTTTATGAAACGACAAAAACATAATAAATTTTTCGAAGAAAACTTCTTTTGAAAGGTTTTCAAAAGAAGTTTTGTGATGGCATTATTTATTTTATTAAAGACAAATAACTTCCATCACTTTATTTTATATTTATAATAAAGTGATGTGTACAAAGTTATTGGTCTTTTAATAAATACAAAATAAATTTCTTCTTCTTGTACCCTGTCCGTTCAACGGACGTTGGCTATGCGGACTTTGTTTACTGCTGCCAGGAATAGCTCTACAGTAGGTAGACTGGTCAAACCACTGCCAGGTTGTTCAGCCATGATGTTATCCTTCTTCCAGGGCTCCTAAATATAATAAATTTGCCTAATAAAATATGTTTTTATTTTTTTTCGTTATCAGTAATTTTAAAGAGAAAAATATAAGGTGATGTATTTTAAAAACTTTTTATGATTGTTTTATAAATTTTAATATTTCAAAAATTATATTTTTATTTCTAATAAAAATTAAACATATTTGAACACCTTTCAAAACCAGTTTTAAGTTTTCGGATATATTCAGAATATTCCAATTATTTGGATTTTATTTCAAAGTGGAAAAATTTTGACCTTCTGACAAAATACGCCCTAATCATTGAGGGGTTAAAGCAGTTTTTTAGGCCTGATATGAATTTTTTTTCTGGGCTTATAAAAAGAATCAAGCCCTCCGTTCATGGAGATACTTACAATCTACGTAATTGTGACGAAACCACAAGTACCCTGCTGATATATCACTTTTTAATGCTAGTCTCCGTACACGGCGCTATCCGAAATGTACTGAACTTGATCATTTTTCACAAGCAGCCGTGGAGTGAACACGCTGTCATATGACTTTTTTCCAACATCAATCCATGCCTTCTCCACTAAATCGTTTCTTACATATTCTGGTAAAGTATAGTTATGTAAACATGCATTTTTTCCACTTCCAGAACAAATCTAACATTGCTTTCATGTTCCGACGCCATTTCTGTCCAACGTCAAACGAATAAGTATCAGACACAAATGATGCGAGCGTCGCGTGCGATCAGCACTGTCGGTATCGTGATACTGATTGGAAACTGACAGCCACCGTGTAGCGCCGGGAACGGGCACCAGCAAAATCGTACGGGGGGTACTTACGATCGGCGCGTATGATACGCGCACGAGGATCGAGTATCTTGTAAGTATCTCCGTGAACGGAGGCACATGCTAGATTATTTTAAATGTGTTCTACTTGCAATAATTAAGCATCTAAAATATTTCTAGCAGGGGTGCCCGGGGTGAGGTTTGTCTAGGTCTTGGCGGCACATGCATTTGCATACCTACTGTGTGGGGGGCCGGATCGGAAAACCTTTTTATATCTTCAGCTGGCTCTCTCGATTCTCGTAGGAGGGGTGGATTCACATGTCTGTCACTCCTGGATACATTGACCCCCACATTCCTACCCACTTCTCATACTTTCTTCCTTCCCAGAACTTCCTCTCCCTAAAAAAAACCCTCTAGGGAAATTTTTTTTCTCAGGGCCTTGTGTTGAGCTAATGTAAAAAAAAGCGGATCAAATTTTCAAACCAAAACACACGGTTTTCCATTACTTCACAGTGATTCGCTTTAATTAAATTATTTCAGAGTATCTATAGGATAATATTTCGAATTTTAAAATGCCTAATCAATTAAGTGTATTTTTCGTTCGCCTGAAAAGTTGACCATGTTATGTCTGCTGTGGATTATCCTTAGGGAACGTACCCATACTACGTGACCTGTTCAGGGGGGGGGGGGTCACCAAAATACCACGCTTGGTCACAACGGGGGGGGGGCTTAGGTTTTAATCACATAGTCAATCTAGAAATCTCGCGTTTTTTTTCGAGCTACGATGGGAGGTTTTTAAGTTCGCGGAATGGGAAGGTAAGTGATTAATGGGGGTACCGCTGAATTAGGTACTAATTGAACAACTCATCTTTAGGATAAACACCGGGTTTATATCGTAATTAGGTCATTAGTCTTTGAGCTATCGTCGACCAAACACTTCAATCGGGAAGAAATTGTGGAGAAAATTGAGTTCCGCGCTGTTATAAAGTTCCTCTAAGTTAATTTAAAGATCGGAAAAATGTATTAGGGTAGTAGGTGAATATGTTGAAAAGGAAAAATAATTTTGGTTTTTATTTCCACTTCTTACCCAATCCGCAAACTTAAAAACCCACCCTCGTACATTCAAATAAGTGAAAAAGTTCAGGGAACGTGTTTGTTGAAGATGATTGAGATGAAAAATGTTTATAAAAATAACAAGACTTTCGTTTCCATAAATTACGTTCCGGTTTCCATATATTTTGACATAAGTTTTATCTTGATAATATTTTTTCCACTTGTAATGCGTGCACTCTTGCTGTCACGCAGCAAACACCTTATTAATAAAGACAAATATAAGGCAAATAATGCATTTTTTATTTTTTGTTAGCAAAAAATGATTCGAAACAATATTTATGAAATACTACTTGAAAACTGTAGGGGGGGGGTCTTGGAATATACTACACGTGGTCACCGGGTGGGGGGGGGGGGTAAAAATTTTTGCAAAAAGTGTGTCATGTAGTATGGGTACGCTCCCTTATATTTAAAATTTCACATACAGCACTATGTACCTACATACCTGATCCGAAGCAACAAAATAGAATAAGTGCCGCAAACAGTTGCTTGTACGAAAACTGGATCTCAAAGCGTCGAGATAGGGTTAAAAAAAGAAAAAATCAAAACAGAATGCAGTTTATTATTATTTAATAATAACATAAATACATTAAAAATAATAACAAATGTTTTTAAAATAATATAAGAACCCACTAATCACACAAGTCACAAATCAAGGATATTTTTAAAACAAATTATGTTTTAAAAGTTTACATCTAGAAAATTTAAATTTTTACCGTTGGCTTCAATTGCAATTAGCATAAATTATTGAAATATAAGGTTTGTTAAAACATAACAACCCATGGCTGCATTATTTACAAGGTAAAATTAATCATAGACTTTTTGTAAACAAATTTAATTGATTTTGCTAAAAATCATAATATCTTTTATAGTTCATAATAATTATTACAATAATTGTGTGACTTAATTAATAACTTAGTTGTTTTAAATAAATAATGCAAAAAGTTTATTGTTTGGATATTTTTAGTAAAAACAATAATAATAAAACATAAGGCTAGCTTTACACTCATAAGTAAAATTTACAACTTAATTTAAGTTTTTGTCAAGTTACTCACACTTACATATGCATCCAACTTGTGGTAATTAATGCTCATGCGACTGTTTACATTCGTAAATTTATTTGCGGTAAGATGGCTTCCTGTCAACAAAGATCCTGTTACATACTGTCAAATTTGCGCGATTTTGTCAAAAAAAGCGAAAAGGCCCAAATAAAGTGTTGAAAAAGAATTTGGCTTTAACCCTTTGAGCAGTACGCGGCGGCACTTGAAAGATCCATTTAGAGCAGTGGTTTTCAACCCCTTGGGGTAAGCGAAGCCAACTTGGGGGTACGCTATAACGTGGCATGCATGTAGAATCACTGGTCAAAATGCGTGAAGTCGTGTTACACTCTGTATAAAATTGCATTATTTAATTGTATTTCTATTACTTGATTGTTAAATTCATGTAATAATTAGAGTATTAAAAATTACAAAGGAAACATGTCTTTCATTACACGTGTAAAAAGATAGATAGAGGGTACGGGGAACAACAAATTTGTAGTGAGAGACAATGGGTACGCCGGCTCAAAAAGGTTGAAGACCACTGATTTAGAGTATCGCCACGTATGTGCTGTACGATTTTATTCAAATTTTTCTATTGCCATGTTTGTAATTTCGATTAAATTATGGTTTATAGATAATACAAATATATTTGTCAAACATTTTTACGTATTATAACAAAATATAAGTAAATGCCGCCAAAGACGGAAATAGGAGTTCTTTAATTTTATCCGAATGACAGCTACCTGACAAACAAATACAAATATATAATGTTAAAAAGAAACATTGAATAGAAGTATGCTCATTTCCAGAAAACTTAAATAAGTGTAAATAAATACTATAGGAAAAAAATCATAGGAAAACAACTGTCTTTTAATTTTTGACATTTCGCAATTTCGCATTTTGATACCATATCTTGCGGCAAGTCTCTCAGCTTATCAAACTGATTTTATGAGCTGTGAGAAGGCTGGAAGTTCGTGCAGATGCTATTAGACCTGTAAAAAAACTCGCAAAAGAGCAGCTTCTGTAACTTGCTATAAATTACGTTAAAGTGACTTTTGGTATCGGTTACGTTGGTAATTTGGCCATAAATCGCTTACATGAGGAGAGCAGCTGACCGGCAATCAGAAGGGCACGGGTTCAAGTCCCGTTGGCGTCATGTATCTTTTCTCGGAAGATTTTTCAATGTGGATGAGTGTTTCAGGCTGATAATTATTGCTTATAATAATGCTTACATGCTTACACACATGAAGACAACTTTGACCTTGAGTCTCATTCTTTGACTAATAATAATCAAGGGTGACTTCAGCCACCATTCCTGTGGCTGGTCAACGTTCTCACTTCGCACTGATGGCTGCAGATTTTGACGCTTAAGTGATGAAAAATAAAGATGGAGATGGTGAAGCGATTGTCGACCAGACACAGGGACAGTGGTTACCCGTGATTAGCTCAAGGCCAAACTTGCCTTCTAACACCTCTGCTTCATTTGATCAGCCTAACCAACTTAAGAAAAATATACAGATGTTACCAATATAATAATGCCTCAATGTCATTTTTCAGGCACCTAAAAGAATCCATTCACAGAAAACATTATAACGTTTAAATTTGTCTTTACTAAAGGAACCCAAACACTAAACTTTTCACATTATTTATTTGTAACATAGTAAGTGTTCTTCTCTGATATAACCTCTCACAAATCTCTATCACACACCAGTGCAATCACTCTGAATGAATAATATTATTTTGTGGGGCAAAGGTTTTTGGATTATTCTACCAATAATGTTGTACACATAAGATAAATTTTATAAGATCGACAAACAAAGAAGGCTAAAAGTAGAAAACTGTGATTTGCAAAAAATGACTTACTTAGAATTAAGCACCTATTGAAAAATAGGTCAGCATATCACAAAAAACTTGCTGAAAATGTCTACAAATCATTTATCATCATTAATACTTTTAACAAATGTAAAAACTTACGTTTTATAACAGAGCTTCCATCGTTCATGATGGGAATGACATTTGCAAGCTGAAAATATTGTACATAATTGCATTTAGTATTGAGCTTGATATTTCAGATGGAAAAAGTTTTGTAAATTTCTGTTTTATAGTTAAGAATGATTCCGGTTTAGTTTCCAATACATATGTACATATACCTGTATGGGTAACAAGTATACATATAAAGGATCAATAATAACTGATCTAATGGGACTTTCATCCAATGATAAAAGTCAATTAACTCGTGGACCATTATTAGGGCAACAAGTTCACTCTTCAAATTATAAAAGTCAATCATCTTATGGGTCACTAATAGTGCAAAAAGTTTTTCCACCAAATTATAAAAATCAATCATCTTACACACCACTAATAGTCCAAGAAGTTCACTCATCAAATGATAAAAGTCAATTATCTTACAGGCCACTAATAGTGCAACAAGTTCACCCATCAAATGACAAAAGTCAACCATCTTACAGGCCACTAATAGTGCAACAAGTTCACCAATCAAATGATAAAAGTCAATCATCTTACACGCCACTAATAGTGCAACAAGTTCTCCCATCAAATGATAAAAGTCAATTATCTTACAGGCCACTAATAGTGCAACAAGTTCACCAATCAAATGATAAAAGTCAATCATCTCATGGGCCACTAGTACACCCATCAAATTAATGGTAAAACTGAATGATTTCATGGGCCATTGATATGAAACAAGTTCAACCATCAAATGATAAAAGTCAATCATCTAATGAGCCACTAATAGTGCAACAAGTTCACCCATCAAAAGATAAAAGTCAAGTTACATAAGTTAAGTCATCTTACAGGCCACTAATAGTGCAACATGTTTGCCCATCAAATGATAAAAGTCAGTCATCTCATGGGCCACTAATAGTGCAACAAGTGCACCCATCAAATTAATGATAAAACTCGATGATTTCATGGGCCATTGATATGATAAAACACAGCGCTCTTGAGGGCGATTTTTTGCAAAAACAGCGCTATATAAGTTGTCCAAATTTATTATTATTATTAATGACCTCATGGGCCATTGATAGTGGAACAAGTTCCCCGTCAAATTTTAAAAGTCAATCATCTTATGGGTACAAAAAGTTTTTTCACCAAATGATAAAAGTCAATAATCTTACACGCCACCAATAGTGCAACAAGTTCTCCCATCAAATGATAAAAGTCAATCATCTTACAGGCCACTAATAGTGCAACAAGTTCTCCCATCAAATGATAAAAGTCAATCATCTTACAGGCCACTAATAGTGCAACATTTTCACCCATCAAATTAATGATAAAACTCAATGATCTCATGGGCTGGCCATTGATAGTGAAACAAGTTAGCTCATTAAAAGCTAAAAGTCAAGAATTTCACGGGCCACAAATGTGAATGTGTTGCGGCATTTTACTTAAATTAACATCAGGTTGGTCGATCTTACAGGCATTATCTTAAGCGTACTCCATTCAGGACACTGATTGGACGCACAGCAGCGCGGGCACATTAGCTGGTCCACTTGGTGGCGGACGGCATGTCGTGATGGTAGAAGTTGCACTCCACCTTGTTGATGCAGAACTTGCCAAAGTGGCACAGCTTGGGGTGGTAGAAGTGGCATAACAGGTTGGAGCAGCTAGGGTAGTACTTGCAGATGGGGGGGAGGGGTGTTGCAGATATGGACTTGTAGTTCGATACGGGAACCACTCGCGATGCTGCAAGAGACAAAATTTGTAAATAATAGGGTTCCATGACAAACAAAACACCCTTTAAACGTGATACAGAGTCAATTTTCACACAACTGATAAATACCATTTACCATACATTAATATGGTTGTCTACCATACATTTATAGAAAATATTAATAAACAGCCGTGTTGCGGCATTTTACTTAGTTTAACCCATCAGGCTTTTGGGAACAACTCATACAGGTCTCTTAGAAATAATTGTGTTATCCTTACTATCATGGTGTGAAATATGATTTACAGTGTTAGAAAGAGAAAACACCATGCTTTATATTCAAATCTAAAAGTTAACCACAAAATAATTCAAATGTATTCCTTTATGAAACCAAAGTTTCCAACCACAATTTGAAAAAAAAAATGAAACTTTGGGAATTTTTTTAAAATTATTTTTACAGGAACGACAAAGTAAAATGATGATAATGATTATAATACACTAGCTGACCCGGCCACACATTGCTAAGGCTAACTAAACACAACGCCATTACCAATGCCATCTGTTAAATTGCATACATATCAAATCTAGCCAGCCCGCTCCCTTTACATATTTCAACCAATTAACACAAAACTTTGATAAATTATATACCTAAACCTTCTTATAAATCACTCTATTTTTGGTGAAAACCGCATGAAAATCCATTCAGTAGTTGACAGACAGACGCCTCGGTCATTTTGCGGCTTTTTCATTATCAGTAATTTTAGTTTGAAAAAGGATAAGGTGACCCACTTTTAACAGTTTTATTTTCAAAAATTTATAACAAATTATAAAATTCGAAAACATATTTCACCACCTTTCAAAAACAGTTCTTAGTTTTCCATTTATTTGCATTTTATTGCAAAGCGGAAATATTTAGACCTTCTGACAAAATATGCTTGCGGCCCGAGGAGTTAAAATGATATAAAGTGTTTGCTGTCTAAAAAAATTCACACTCACCAACGGCTGGCGCTATCGTGGACGCCACCTGATTGACTAGTTTCTTGGTCTTCGTCCGGGCCCCGTGCATGTAAGGGCATCCCTTCCTTGTGCACAGCTTGTCAAACTTGCACATGGGGTGGCCGTAGGCACAATTGTCCCCAAACGCGCAGGCGGGGAAGGCCCGGCAGGGGGGTGGGACAGTCACGGGCGGCGTGGCAAGGCTGACCGGGTGGTAGAACTCGCAGGCCGAGCCGAGGCGGCAGTCGGGGTAGAAGCGGCAGGTCGCCTCTCGGACGGCGAGCGTCAGGGAGGGCTTGCGCTTCTTGTCTGGCGGTACTGCGGAACAAATAATACAAGAAATAATATAATCCCTATCTTTGTTAGCAGAACATTGGTTAATTAACTTCTCCACTGGTGAATTTTGGCGAACATAAATAAATGTATGTGAGGAGAAAGTTTTTATGGGTTAATTTAAAAAAAATATTTTTATATATTACCATAGATTAACTAAATACAATCTTATATTTTGAATAAAAACGTCATCTATATCAATCCACGCAAATAAACCAACATGTCCTTGCAAAAAAACTGCTTTCTTTCTCTGACGACCGTTGATTGACGCAAAAAGAATTTTTAAACTAAAACTGTGAAATCGGCATTGTAGGTATGTATTCCAAAACTTTGAGAAACTATGCGCAGATGTCCATAGACACCACTACAAGTCAAATATTTTCATTAAATATGATGGCGTTTGAATAATAGCCGCAGACGCAAAGTTTCGTCCATATTCTTCTGGGCATTTTTCACTTCGCCATACTGTTTAGGCCAGAGGATCCCAAAGTGGGTGCCAGAGATCAGGGGTGCCGCGAGGCGCCCCTGATGTCTCTACTAAAAATCAAAATTGACATGAACGAATACAAACATTTTATGGAATGGAAAATCACCCGCGTGGCCGGTTCGCGCTCTGGTAACAGATTGGGTGGGAGGCACAGGAGTGGGGATACCTTTTCACAGAGCACCTATCATAGTTAACTGACTGGTTTGCAAAGTACTTCGCAGAAGGCCAAGTGGAGAAGTTTGTGTGGATCCAAGATCCATTTCGTGCTCAAGCTCCCCAAGATTTTACTACGCAGGAAGAAGAAAATCTAATTGACCTCTCGAGCGACAGCAGCCTAAAAACAAAATACGGTTGTTCGGATTTGACGGAGTTTTGGATATCAGTCAAAAATCAGTATCCGATTCTAAATGCAAAAGCTGTAAGGGTCCTCATTCCCTTTGCTACTTCATATCTGTGCAAAGCTGGATTTTCAGCGGTTGCGGTTATAAAGAGCAAATATCGCTCGAAAAGAAATGAGAGTAGCTGTATCAAGCCTTATTCCCCGGTTTGAAAAATTGTGCAGCGAGCTGCAGGCTCACCCATCGCACTAAACGGTTTTTGTAATTATATTTGAATTTTCTTTGTAAGTTTTCCTACAATAAAAATGTACTTATTCATTTTAAATAAGAGTTGTATTATTCAGTGGAGTAGGTAAAAAATTGGTCCGTCCTGGGGGGGGGGGGGTGCTTGTGCTCTTGGGGGTGACACTCGGTCCCGGGGCTACCACAGATAGACATTATATGACCGGGGTGCCGTGAGACAATTCAAATTTTCTAAGGGTGCCGCGACTTGGAAAAGTTTGGGAACCCCTGGTTTAGGCCATACTCTTGGAGAGGTTAAAGTTAATTGCCAAGAAATTTTACATATTTACTTAGCGTGGCTAAGGGAGGTTAAAGAATACTCAAATCTCATCTCCATTTTTTAAAGCCCGTCTTTGTGGCCATTAGCCGCATAGTTAAACAACAACAAAGTATCATACTTTGACAGTTCTCACAAAACAAACTTTCATATTTAGACAGTTATGACATCTGTATTAAAACCAAAGACAAAAGAAGATACATGCGCTAACACAAATTCTGGACATCATTTCGACAAGTCGGAGGCAAATCACGTGACAACCAAGGTTCAAGCATGTCATACGGCCGTTGTTCCCAACTTTTCGATTGATCAATCTGAGTCTTCGATCGGCAAAGTGATTTGTTTAGTAACATTCGGTCGGAGAGTTGCATTGGGAAGAGCGTATTTGTGCATTTGAGGAGTGTTAAGCCGAAATTTCAGCTCAACAGTTGATCAGCAGAATTGGGAACAACAGCCGTTAACCTGTAAAAAGTCAGGTGGTATTTCAAAATACCGCACAGAAATTACCCTGATGACTTCTAGTCAAATATTCATATAAAAACAAAGGAATTGTTTTTTTTTTGCAATGGTTTTCTGTTTACCAGATAATACATCTTATTATTCATGTATATTACATGATAATACCGTAAGGGGTTTTTCCAGAATAGCTAACTATGTAACTAAAAAAAAGATTAAATAATTTCCCATTTTGGAAATAATCATAAAAAAATATAATCACACAAATAACTGATAAACTGATTTTAAGATTTCTACACAAATCTGAATACATACCCATCATGAAAAAACACAATTCAAAGAGTTTTCAAATAAAAAGACCTTTATACACATTTAAAATGTAAAATATTGATTTTTTCACCATTTACAGTTGCCAAAAGTGACCCGCAAAGCCATAGAAAATTAAATAAAACATATTCCGAGTAGCTAGATTAATGAAATCAACGGTCACGTCAAGCACGATATTGGCGCAAGCGATTGTGACCTTGTTTTTCATACAGTGTTTTTGTACATAAGGGTTAAAATCGCATAAAAAAAAACTTTTCTTTAGTCTGTGATTAAAACTGCCTAAATGATTGGCGCAAGCGATTGTGACCTTGTTTTTCATACAGTTTTTTTGTACATACGGGTTAAAATCGCATAAAAAAAAACTTTTCTTTAGTCTGTGATTAACCTCTAATGGGCCGGAGACGCGCGTCTTATGCGCATGCGTGAGAAAATAATTCGAAAATGTGAATAAAATTTTCAACAAAACTTTTTGTCTGCGATTTTGGCCCTTCTATGTACAGAATTTGTATGAAGAACACGGTCAGAATCGCTTGCGCTAACATAATAGATGATATAGCCACTAGTTTCATTCACCTTGCAACCCCAGAATATTTTTAAAACGATTTTGTCTATGACATTGAAATGTCAAATTTTGCCGCAAATTAAACCGTCACTATTTATGCGTGTTCCTCAACTAAAACATCGTAAAACCTATTAATTTACGTAATTAATGCAAGTAATGTTGTTTTGGTACATAGTTTATTGTTCTAGGAACGTGTTTCAGTCAATGAAATATACGATAGCTCAAAATTAATCAACAAAACATTCAATTCAAAATTCAAAGTGGTGCTTTTTTAGTGAATTTTCGTGAAATGGCATGGCCTTTGACCGGTTAAAACTGCCTAAATGTGCAGTTGATGTTCAAGCAATTTATGGTTTAAAATAATTGAAAAAAAAACACTTACGTGATGGTAATGAATCATATTTGCTTGTCCCGATAGTATCAACCTGATCCCCATCATGTTTTGACTTTATATCATCACGGAATACAATCGGTGAAAAACTATCTTTGTGGTTAAACTTTAAATCATCTTCTAACTTGCGTTTAGATCCTGAAGATTTCTTGGGTGAAATATTTTTTGAGAGCGGTTCTGTTTCCACATTTGCTTCATTACTTTTAATTTCTTTCGGATTCGAAGAGGAATCGACCGATACTTCGGTTTTGGCTTTGGTTTTTTGTAGGCTTTTCTGATTACTCAGATTAGACAGGGATATTTTAATGTTGGTTCTATGCAATGGGTTTTCTTTTGCTCTTTCTTCTGCTGTTTTTTCAGTGCCGTTGGTTTTTTTTTCATCTTCTGTTTCCTTTTTCTTTTCCTCTGTTAATTCACCTTTGGCGGTATTTTCTGCTTTGGAGACGTTAAGTTCGTCTTCTTGGGTTTCTTTGACTAATTTCTTTTCAAGGAATATGTTTGGATCTAAGCCATCGAGGGTTACGACAAATTGGGGATCTTTACCAGATGGTTCTGGTTTTTCATTTTTAAAATGTCTGAAATGAAAAACATGTTCTTAATATATTTTATAACCTATAAATATGATAATCGAGAAGGTATGCAGGAATAGAGAAATGCAATATATTCTACAAATTAGGACACAGCAAATAAATGAAAAAAAATAAACAAAAACAATAGAAAACTTTTTTTTACATTGCCACCACTTAAAATAATCATTTTTAAATTTAAAATATTTTCCATTGGGGTGCAATTGGCGTGTTTCCCAACTACGATGGAGCCGCCCCCGTACCTGAGCTGGTCACATGGCTTTGTTTTGTTTTGGGGATAATTATTTATGCCCATTAAATGCTTTTACACTTATTAAATATACTCATAAATAGTACAGTAGATAAGTATGACTGATATAAACATTCTACAAGAATTTTTTTTAATAAGTACACAATATAACCAACATAAAAATATAAATATAATTTGATACTTTCAACTATTAAAGCATAGTTTATTTTATTTAATGGTATGTTGTCTCCAGAAGGCCATCAAGGCCATTAAAAAAAAGGTGTTAAATTTAATGGTCTTACAAAAATGGCGCCATAACGGACATTGAAAAATAAACAGTTACTTACAAAATCCGTGATATGACCGGACCTTCTTCTTTTCCAGTTCTACTATTAATTTCTATGTGAGTTGGAACGTAATCAACGCTTTTAAAGTTGGTTACTTTGTTCCTCAGTGGTTCCGGGACATATTCGCTAGCGTCTTCCTTGTGTCTGCCGATATTCTTTCTACAATCGCCATCGCTTTCCATATCGCCAAGACTTTCGGTGTCAATCTCGATTTCGAAATCGGAATTGGAATTGCGTCTCTCGTAGGAGTTTGGGTTGGGGATATTATTTGACGACACTTCGATGATTATTTTCTTTGGGTCGACATTTCTTCTCATCGGTAGGACGTGCGCTTTCTTTTTGGGGACGGTTTCGGTGATATTTTTGGGCGGCATCTGAAAAAAAGATGAATGAATTATTATCTATACATATATCATCAATTTTGAGGAGCGGGTATTAATGAATGCGTTTGCCCACTGCTGCCTGACAGGTTGGATCGGGAGAGACTGGTTGAGGGAGACCTATCGTAGACCTCTCCAGCTGGACTCTCTCAACCCATCGCATTGGACCGCAATAGGAGGGATGAATTCATACGTCCGTCACTTCTGGACACACCGACCCCCAGACTCCTACCCACCCCTCACACCTATTTCCTTCCCAGAAATTCCTCTTCTTCTTTTAATTAAAAGAACCTTTCTTACAGCATCCCCTAAGATGATGTAGGCCCCAAGGGAAATTATTTTCCCCCGGGCCTCTTGTGTGGAGCTAAAGTAAAAAAAAAAAAAAAAAAACAGCAGGTGGCGAATCCAGGTTGCGCCCTGCTGCAGATAACTTAGTTATACCTTTCTTTTACACGCATTGTTTGTGATAATAAGGGAAATCTTACAGTGGATCTATCAGCGATGAATATGGAATGAATGTTTGACTCACGCTAAGCAGTGACTTGTGGGCATCGGCCACAGCTCTCATGAGCAGCTGCGAGTGAGGGGCCCCCGACATGCCGGAGGGGCGTGGTGGAGCCCTAACCACGCTGGCCACGGCCACCTGCGCTTCTTCCTCACGCTGAGGTATCAGGGGGACCACCCTAGAATAAATACAACATTTATGTAGGTTAAATAAAAAAACAATAATTATTTCTGTTGATGTAGCATTTTCAGATTTATGAATAGAGAACTCCAGTCCAATTTTTTTATTTTTTTTAATGAATAAAGACCTTCAAACTTAAATAACTGCATTTTTATTTTTATTTTTATAGTTAGTTTTAATAGTTAAAATAATTGTCAAAGTTTTAATTTTTAAAGACTCCCAGAAACGCACCGTATCTATGGTGGTCTAATTTTTTTACTTTTTAAGTTGTCATTTTGAATCAGTGATGTTATGTCGAGGGAAATTTCCCTAGATCTAGGGGAGAAAAATATTTTTTAGGGATAAGGGAAATCAGGACAAAATCTAGGGAAATTTCGAACTCTGGCAAAATTTTTATTACATATGACAGTATTACTGGTATTATTTATATATATACGTATATATATTTTTTGGAATTCCTATGAATCTTAATTATTTTTCATGTACTTACATGCCATGTTATTTTTAACACTGACAACTCAAAATGATATTAGGGAACGTACCCATACTACGTGACACGTTCGGGGGGGGGGGGGGGGGGGTCTTCAAAATACCACGCTTGGTACAAATGAGCGGCGGGTTGCTTATGATTTTTATTTTGCAAAGTGTTTTTTTTTAATTTGGAATTCAGTTTCTAATTCAGTGGTGAGTGTATTCGTACTTTTAAATTATTACTTCACGTAGCAAAAAGTGTTTTATTTGGAAAATCACGGTATTATTAGTATATTTACCAAGTTCCGATATCTTTCCAATTAATTATCATATTAATTAACATATAACAGGATTAGTGTTACACAATCAGGTGGCTACGTAGGTAATTGCGTAAATGTGAAATTCTAGGGAAATTTCACTTCTAACTGTTGGCAACACTGTGAAGAACGCAGAATAATCATGGCGGAATGCTTTGCAATGACTTTTAGGTGTGAGGTGTGTTTTTTATTCAAGATTAACTGCTTTTAATATAGAAAAACATTGATAAAATGTCCACATTTCACCGCTACTGTTATTGTATTTAATCAAAGTGCAATATAAAAACAATAAATCATCTCTTTCATTGCAAATACATGTGACGTCGTGTTTTGTGTCAGGTGTTACTTTGTAGGTACATTGTTTTATGTATAATACATACAGAAACACTGGTATTTATAACACACTGATCATGACGAGTGTGTAACAACTTGTATAAAAAGCCCTACACTAAAAACAATTTGAAAATACATAACTAAATGTCAAAACATGACATGACTTTAACCTCAAATAGACAAAATTTATTGCAGATTGTCCGCAAATATAGCCCTTTTCATAAATTGTTGAGGGCCTAAATTATGTTTCAATAAACACAATAACTATTATTTATCTAAATCTCTATAAACAGTATGAAAATAAACCAAAAACACGAAATGTTGAATTGCATAGGTACGTGTGCACTTCAAGTCATTTCAAATGTCAATACAATACAATACACAGGTGACAGGTTAACTGTGACGTCACGGTTAACCATTTCAGTAATGCCAACTTAACGCTGTGTTTTGTGAAGAGGTTTAAAAATGCACTTTTTTAATAATTTATTAAAAACTCTGCATTTAATATTATGAAATAAAACTTATATATTCAGAATCAGCGTTTCTTGGTCTATATGAACATATTTTTTTAAAGCCATAATATTTTTCACTGGAGTTCCTTATTGTTCGGTTTTCGGAACAACTCATTCTGGTCTCATAGAAATCGTTATGTCTCCCTTCTATCATGATTAGAAATATAATCTAAACAGTGTTAGAAAGAGAAAATACTACGCTTTATATTCAAATCTAAAAGATAGCCCCAAAATGATTAAAATTTACACCTTTACGAATCCAAAGTTTCCGACCACAATTTGGAAAAAATATTATGAAACTTAGTCTAAAACCTCATCACATATCACCACAGGGGGGTTAAAAAGTTTCTAAAAAACATCACGTGATTAATGGACGACCCCTTATGGGCTAATTTTTTTTTCATCACTTTTAATGACTTTTCGAATGGGTGTTGAACGCCACTTTGTTGAGTTGTCTTGGAGTCCAAAAAATCACTTTTTCACCTTCCCCAAAATTGTTACAACATCATTGTCTTGAAATTGAAAATACCCACAATATTGATACACCATCATTGTCTTCAAACTGTTTCATGTAAACAAATAAGAATATTTTGACAGGTTAACGCCAGACACCAGCAATATAAAGATACAAACTATTTTATTGTTCACTTATCTGTTAAATTCAACACATATTTACATAGAATACAACCGCTAATGCATAAATATATGCACATATTTCTGGAGGCACATTTTATTCCCGCAAACATATGTGCACTTAGAGGCGTATAAGTTAATCATATAGTTTCAGCATCCTTCAATAGATGTCGTTACATAATATAGTTAGTAATATGAAGTTTTGCCATTTCCCAACAGATGGCAGTTAAGTATGATGTCAGAAGAGTACCATCTATCGTCATTCGTGTCTAAAGTATGAACAGTTAAGACGATTGTCGAAGGCATCTGAGAGTTGGGCAAGCATCTTCAGTCCACCAGCTGGCAGCCTCAGAACTACTTAGGGCCTACTCAAGTAAGGACATCTAGTCCACTTTAATATTTTTTTTGAAATCTTTACGATAGCTTAATAAATCAACTAGTAATCACACAAATCTCAAACTTATTTGGAATTTACCCAACACATCTAAAATTGTATTCCTGTTGAATGTCGGGTGGTATTTCGAAAAACCGCGCAGAAATTACCTTGTTGCTTTCTGGTCAAATATCCAAATAAAAACAAAGGAATTGTTTTATTTGCGATTGTTTTCTGTTTACCAATAATATATCTTATTATTCATATAATATCGCAAGAGGTTTTTACAGAATAGCTAACTAACTAAAAAAAAAAAGATTAAAAAATCTCCCATTTTGGAAATAATTGTCAAAAAATATAATCGCACAAAATATAAACTGATTTTATTATTTCTACACAAATCTGAATACATACCCCAACATGAAAAAAAAACCATTCAAAGGAGTTAAGCAAATAAATAAGGTATGCATTTGAAAACGTAAAACATTGATTTTTTCGCCTTTGACAGTTTTTTTTTTTTTTTTTTACATGATCTCCACACAGGAGGAAAATAATTTTCCTCAGGGCCTATGTCATCTTTGAGGATGCTGTGTGGAGGTTTTTTTAAGGAAAAGGGAAGGAGAGGAGAGTTCTGGGAAGGAAAAGGGTTTAAGGGGTGGGTAGGAATCTGGGGTTCAGTATGTCCCGGTCATCCGCCTCCAAGACCTCTAGACAAACCTCACCCCATGAACCCGGGCACCCCTGCTAAATCACCAAACGTAGCGAACCACTTGGGGTGACCTATGGCAGAGGTGTTGGTTATCCAATAAAGGTTCCCGGGGCGGCGGTACCCATTCCCGCCTCCCAAATTGAAAGTTGCCAAAATTGACCCGCAAAGTCATAGAAAATTCATTAAAAAATATTCTACAGTAGCTAGATTAATAAAACCAACGACAAGATCGATATTGGCGCAAGCGATTCTAACCTTGTTCTTCATGCGGTTTCTTTACACATAAGGGTTAAAATCGCATTTAAAAAAAAAAAGCTAATTTTTCTTCCGAGCCAGCCTGCGGGATCGCGACAAATGACAAGTTAATTATTGAAACTAACAGATACAACAGTTAAGAAAGTTAAACGGTTAAGCAACGGACGTCGCAATCCCGATACCTGGTGAATATTTCAAAGGTTTTATAGAGGGTGAACGAAGCTATCTTGCAATGTGTAAAAAATGTCTCTACAAACCTGGAGCCGATTCGTCGTTTGACAATGGGTTCTTCTTTATTGGATGATGATTTTACATCTTTCCCGTGGACCCTTTCCGGTTCGTCTCTCATGGTGAGGCGGTTTTTCATGGATCCCTTGTCATTTGAAGGTCTGCCCGATTTGTTCAAATGCATTCTAAACACAATACAACATCAGCTAAAATACAAAAACAATTATAGAGACAAAGCTCTTTTACCAACAAAGCATTTTGCAATTTAAAATACTGAGGAAGCAATAACAACTTTAATGCGCACAATCTGTTTTTGCTCCCATTGACCTTCTGTTATCTCCAATCCCTTCTTTTTCCGCCGTGTAAATACTTCTGTAGGTTTTACACCGCAAAAGGTTAAACACCAAGTTACAAGTGAATATTACGCAATTCAAAAAACTTTAAAAGGGCTTTTTCTAAACTATAATTTTCATCATAAGTTGTAATTGCATCCAGCTGCTCAATTGTTTACATAAACAGGGTGTCCGGGGGTAGAATCACCTCCCGAAGTTAATGAGCATCGGGAGGTGATTCTACATGATGGTAGGAGTAAAAAAGATTAATAACTTTTTATGAAATTTCAACATTTTTTTCCCATACAAAAAGATGTACCTACTAAAAATCCTTAGTGTGAGGTACGATCTTACTTGCTGAGAGCCTGCCGGGCACGATTGTGGCAACATTGCACGGTTGTGATTGACCCGTATCGTAACAGCGGAAAATAATAAAGCTGGCCGCACACGCCGGTCTAACTTTATCTTTTTACCACAAAACTATCCCTAAAAGTTAGAATATCGAAAAAAGTTATATATATTTTTTTACTTATAATATTGTGTAGAATCACCTCCACTTTACCCTGTATATTTATTGTCACCTCCAAATTTACAGCGTTTATCCATGGATGCTGAGGATATTAACAAAAATATTGACATGGATTTAATTGTGCTTAAAAAAATAAACTAATTTCAAATCTGTGTGTCACAATGGAACATGGCAATAAAATATGTAAATAAATTTCCAAATGCATTTGGCAGTGTTTGAAAACTAGAAACATCTGATCCCAGAGACAAAAGGATTGTCAAAAACCGAAGGCTTTAACAGCCCTGCATCAATTAGGGTTCATCTTTCAAAGCGTTGAATACTCTAGAAAGGCCTAATAAGTTACATACACATTTATAAAGACTATTAACCAGTCAGTTCTATTTGTTCGGAACAAATCATATAGGTCTCATAAATATCATGTGTCTACCTTACTATCACGGTTAGAAATATGATCTAAACGGTGTTAGAAAGAGAAAACACCACGCTATATATTTAAATCCAAAAGTTAACTGCAAAATAGTTAAAATGTACACCTTTATGAATCCAAAATTTCAGACAATTGAAAAAAAATTATGAAATTTTGGAGACGTTTTATTAATCATTTTTACTTGAAACTACAAAAAAGTGAGTTGACGATAACGTTTATAATACATTTGCCTATTAAAATGTGTATGTGTTTTTATTTTTTTTTCATTATCAGTAATTTTAGTAGTAAGGTGAGCCATTTTTAAAACTTTTGTATAGTTTGCATATATTTCAATAATTACATGTTGATTTCGAATTATAAAATTTGAAAGTGTATTTCACCACCGTGTTTTGAAACAGTTTTTAGTTTTCGGATACATTCAGAAATATTCTGTTTATTTGGATTTTATTGCGAAACGGAAATATTTTGACCCGCTGCGAAATATCGTTGAGGCCCGAGGGGTTATTATAATTTAGTAAGATCCTAACGTAACTAAACAAAAACTGTGTTTTAGACGTCACGGCAGACAAAGAGTAAAAACTGTTTCATAAAATCAATACAAACTTACCTATCAGAATTGCTGTCATGTTTACCATCCAACTTCTCCTTACTGGACTGGTATGGGTTGACCATGTTCACCGTCCTCGTAACAAAAGCTCCCTCACTGGAGACTGCCACGGAGTATGGCCTCACTCCAAGTCTATCCCTCAGGGGCCTCTTGGGCAGGTTCAGCTCTATCAGGGGCAGCTCAGGGAGCCGCGGGGGGGATTTGTTGGGGGCCGTGATAACCTCCCTAGGTTTGGGTAACGGAGGGGTTTTAACAGGGGTCAGGGATTCTTCTTCTTCTTCTAGTGTTTCTGACTGGAGCTCCATGCGAGGAGGTGTTTTGACTTCGGGAATTGGGACAATGGGCTTGAGACTAATGGGCGGCATCTGAAATAATTTTAAAAAAAAATGTAAGTTACAAGTCCATAGAAAGCAGTTCTGAATGCCCTGTTATAACCTCCACCTCTTTCCTATAAATGAAGCATGCGAATAAGAGGTTACAGCAGAGCTCTCAGCAGTAGAATTATGCATTGAAACTATCCTTTATTAATTATTATTAAATTTATTTAATTTGCAAATATTAAAGCGGTTCACTGTACATTGAATTTAATAATTAAAGAAGTATAAAGACCCGTTCGCACAGGGCAAGTAGTTTAGTACAGTAGCGAGTACATAAGTAACTAAACGCGTCCGAACACCACAATTTTAGTAGAGTTGTTTAGTCAGCTCTTTAGTAGAGTCAATCCATTTCGTCCTATTTTTTCAGGCGAGTAGCGCCCCCCACCACGTATCCCTGCGTTGTTTTAATAGAGTTCATTAGTAGACCCCCAGATAAGTCGTGCCGTTGGAACGAAGATGCTACTCTAAAGTTCTTTATTTTTGCTGCTATTAATCAATCTCTTTTCGTGTCCATAGTTTATTTATTTTCATCTCACTAATTTATTCTTCCACCTGTTCTAAAATAAGCAATACCATCAGCTTAATTAGCGTATTTACTTTGTTGCTCAGTAGGCCGTCATCTTTCAACACTCCCTCACTACTCTAGCGTAACGCGAAAGCTCTTCATAGTGAGTTACTCGCTACTCGACTAAACTACTTGCTCAGTGCGAACGAGCCATAAGACTTCACAATAAGCAATAATTAAAGTGTAGATAAAGAAACCGTGTAAAGTTAATAATCTGCGAGAACCCATTAAATAATGGAGTTAAAAACTAATTAATTGAATGCTTTGTTATTTTCAGAACTGTTGAATTAACCTTACTGCTGACGTGATTTTTTTTTATGTATACTCTGACGTGGGGGCCTGGGCGGCCTGTTACTTTAAAGTTTATTTTAAATTATTATTTATTGAACAATTTAAATAAAACAAAATACTTTTTTTTCGTTAAGTAACTTATATTTGACAATATGGATATTATGTATGGCAAAAATCACTTGAAATCAGAAATCAGTCTCTATTATCTAAAACTAAATAAAAACAATGAACTCACTTTTATTATAATATTTCAATAATGTCTCGAATAAACTATATATATAAAACTTTAGTAAAGTTAATTATGTTTACTTTTATATAGTAAATATCAACTTAAAAAGTCACACAAGTACTGATGATAAATCAGAGAGGCCTGCAAAAAAAATTGAAATGAATTTTAAAAAAAAACGTTACTGTCTTGTAAAACGTTACTGTGCGCTCAGAGTAACAATATAGAGAGGGAGTACTAATATTTGTACAAATCTTTGACAAATTCAGAAAATATAGCTCTCCCTTTCCGCTCGTTTCCATGAACGTGTGAGAAATAGAGACAAACGTTTTCTGTTAAAAACATAAGATTTAAACCATATGTAGCCACTTTTGAAAGCGCGCGAACTTCACACTGTTGTGATCTGTCAGATGTGCGTAGGGTCGAAAGTGCAAAAATATTGATATAATTACGTTAATTGAGCGAAATATTAAAAAAAAACGCTATGGCTATATGTGCAGTGTATGGTTGCCTCAACCGTAGTACAAAAAGATCAAAAAAATTCAGTTTTCACAGGTATTTATTAAAGAATTCATGTTTTCTGCTTTGTTCAATCTTTGATCTCGAATATTTAATAGGTTTTACTACAAACGCCATAAGTAACTTCCACCAATATTTAAACAATCCTTTCACTATTTATGTCAATATAATAAACTTTCGATTTGTTTGCGTTTTAATGCACTTTTAATGTGTTTTAGTAATAAGAAATCTTGCCTGAATTATAAGAATGCAACATACCGATTTCAGTCGGCGTCTGAATGTATCTCGGTCTCTTTCTATCTTATAATACCACCGTTAAATTGTTGGCGAACGTATAGAGACAGAATAATCTTTGTCTTTGTGTTTCTTTTTTCGTTGTAAAAAATTCAGGGCTGTGCTAAAATTGGTTAATTATTAAATATTTAACTGTTCACAGATTTAACGCATGGATTAAAGCAACAAACAGAGAAAATTGGTCTCCAAAATACCGTAGCGCAATATGTTCAGCCCATTTTATAAGTGAGCACTTCGATACGACGCAAACAAAGGTCCATCTGAAGGATTTCGCGGTGCCTTGTGCAGCCGACTATTCTAGTGAGACAATATTTTAATAAATTGACACTGTTTCTCAACCAATAGGTTAATACTATTTTCGTGGAAATTCTTAATGTTTTGAAGTGTCACCTAATTTGGTATGGTATTTTTTTTATTATTATTGGTGTTTCGCCATGAAGAATTGCTCATTTTTGCTTTTGAGCCAAAATTTATATCACACCACAACATTTTACCTATATTACTTTTGTTTTTAAATTAATTTTTAAATATTTTTTTATTGAGGAAGACATGACACGACCAAGTGAATCTGATACTTGAGTCGGGCCATGTCAACTATTTTTTTATGGAACTGAAATTCGTTTTATATATAAATATATATGTATATATTTTTTTTTCATTTATTACTCTTTTTCTAAAAAATATGTTAAAATGTTATTTAAATCTCCACCTCTTTAACATGAGCACTACTCTAAAGAAAGGTGTAACACGATTTATATGGTTATGTTTTAGAAAAAAACTTTATTTAGTGTAAGTATGTAATTACACCATCAACCGGTTATTTGCCGGAGACGCGCCGGCGCGCGCGTCATATGCGCATGCGCGAGAAAATAATTCAAATATTTGAATAATACTTCCGACAAAAAACTTTTGGTCTGCGATTTTGACCCTTCTATGTACAGAATTTGTATGAAGAACAGTGTCAGAATCGCTTGCGCCATTATTACTCTAGGTGGTGCTAAAAGTTTCATTCACCTTGTCACCCTGGAATATTTTTAAAATGATTTCATCCATGACAATGCGCTGTCATAAATTGCCGCAAATTTAACCGTCGCAATAAATGCGTGTATCGCGAATAAAACATCCTAAAACCTATTAATTTACGTAATAAATGCAAGTAATGTTGTTTTGGTAGATAGTTTATTGTGTTGTGAACGTGTTTCAGTCAATAAAATATACAATAGCTCAAAATTTATCAACAAAAAATTCAATTCAAAGTTCAAAATGGTGCTTTTTTAGTGTTTTTTTGTGAAGTTTCGCGAATTTCCGCGAAATGGCCTAGCCTTTGACCGGTTAAGATTAATAAATAAGTAAAAAAGTTTCGTTGTTTATACTTTTATTTATAATCTAATATCTATGTTTAAAATAATAGATAGATGTAGATTTATAAATATATGTATATATAAAACAGAAACTGCTATTATTTACGACTCGCGACAAAATACCTAATTGTCTTAATTTTTGACAACCCTGCATCAGTTTGTAAGCCACATCCCTGTTGGTCAACTGACGAAAATCCGAAAATCTGAGGTCCGCAATCTGCTAACAACATGTCGCATAGTGTGGTCTCTTTATATTGTTACTCTGAGACTGTGCGTTACCGGGGCGGGAGGGGGGGTTCGAACATCGCGCTACGTAACATATTTTTTTTAAAATTTAAATAAAAAACTAGGGAATTAAAATCTTCAAAGTTGGCAATCCTTTTCGTTTATGTTGTACGGGGAATCCCTCGACTATATTGTATGTCATTTTTATTTTAAGCAACTTTCCAGTACTTTGCGTGACTTAACTGTGACTTTTAGGTAGAAATACACTTGGGTGTTATGCAACGTTTAGGTGGGGGTGGGGGGGGGGTTAAAGAAAAACGTTACGACGCGTTACATGGGGGGGAGGGAGGGTCAAAAATCTTCAAAAATTGTGTTACGTAATACTTCAACGGCTCTGGCCTATACCTTACGGCTCTGGCATCGTTAAATTCGAAGCTACTGGAAACGACGTATACGTCACGCGGGGGGGGGGCAGGGGAGTATTTCGATATTATTATTATTGCTAGGACGGAGCGGCCCCCACGTCAGCAGTTAAAGGTAAGCAAGTTAATGTAAGCAAGAAAAAACATTTAAAAATACTCATTGAATATTAAAAGAATAAGCTTACCAAATTATCTTCATTGAAGTCAACTCCCATCAGTTCTTCTGCTTCCGTTCTGAGATTGATAAAGTCTTCATCTTCAGACCCCGATTCTATCTGCTCCACCAGCCTTCTCTTCAGGGTCTGTATCTTTGCGTTGATCTCATTCATCTCTTTTATCTTCTCGGCTCTTGGCAGCCCCGTCAGAACGGCCATGGAACTGTCAACGACCACATCAGAAACGGATGGCAAGGAATCGATTTTCGATAGATCTGGAGTAAGGACAGTTCCCGGTTCACTTCCGAGAGAAACAGTGTTAGGGTCGATAATAGGAAACCTGTTTCTCTTTAAAAGCTTTCGCGTTGATTTTCCATTGCCAATCAAATCTAAAAGAGATGATTCCTTTTCAATATCTTCGAGTAAAGTCGGTGTGTTGGACTTTATGCCATGTGACTTAAGTATCTGACCAGCGAATACATCAGTGATGGATGGAGACGATTCCTTTTCTAGATTCATGAGAAGCGGAGGAACATTTGGTCGAATTCTTTCAGGTTCTTTGGAGCTTGACCTCTTGTCTTTTTTGGACTTTTTCGCTTTCACTTTTAGCTGGGCTTTGAATTTTTCTTTATCTTTCTTCTTATCTTTCTCCTTGCGCTCTTTCTTTAAGCTCGACTCTTCTAAGGAACGTTTCACCTTTGATTTTTTAACATTGGCAACTGTAAAACAAAATAATTCAGTTTTAATTATTGCAAAAATAAGATGTATCATTGTTGTGCCTGTTATAAATGTTAAATGACAAAATTTTCAAAATAATATTTCGATTTCTGTTAGAAAAAACAAAATCGAAAAAAGTTAATTTCTGTTATATTGTAGAGACAACAGCCTTTGACAGACAAAATAAAATCAATTTTAGTTGTGTGGACTGGCATCAGAAAAATATCTTTCTATGATTACATACAAAATAAAACACTCCCATTTTACTTTAGCGTAATGAAAATGCATAAAGCGATTGCTTTTTCTGAAAAAAATTACAAAAAAACAATCACTTAATAGAAATTAACATTCACCATTATAAATGACAATACATCTAATGAAATAATATAAGAGTGGCCTCTGCCGTTCAGAAAATGACCATGTGTCAATCAGTCTGGTAGCATTATATTATATTTAGATTAGACATAAGCAAAAATAATCATTCTATTCTAGGAGTTGGAGGTAGCCCCTTCAAATCTCTATTACAACACTTTTGTAGTTCTAAAACCGTCGACCGCGGCTGAGTTTACGTTTTAAATTGATTTTTTTTTTAAAAGAAAGACAAACATTCCCGGGTTACGAATAACCCTACAATGTTTGAAAATCTCCTACTACCACGATAGAAAGCCGAAAATGTTGCTTGTGTTGTGATGGAGGACTTAGCCAGCTGAGGAATCGAACACGCGACACCCAGGTGGGACCCAAGCATGTATCAAAATAGTGTGGGAAAGGATGAAACCATGGGCTTGACTAAAAGGAAAGGACGGTCTGACGGCCGAGCCTTTCGATGCGGTGGCTTAAAATTGGGCACACTAGTCGTACAGGGAATGTACTGCGGTGGCTGCTGAACACGTGTGTAACTCGGAACTCAAAGAACACGTGTTTAACTATGGTTACAGGGGTATTAAAACCGCAGCCTGTGCATGGTGTTGAGTAGAGATGTTATGGAGCTCCGAAACCGTAACCGAAACTATCGTATATCCGAAATAAAAAAATATCCGTAACCGATATAGTTTCGGATAAAGGCGGAGTCTAAATGACAGGTTACGACAGGTTTTTGGTTGTTTTGCCCGGCTGAGCCGTCACTTGTCACATAAGTCGCGCATGTCTCTTGCAATTTGCATTGTTTATGATTTATTTTTTAAATGTGGGTGTACAAATGTTAAAACTTATTATTTACGAGAACCTAATTAGTTTCAAAGTGTTGTGTAAATAAATTGTTATAGTTTTGGGAAAAGGCAAAATGCGTCCTATGTCTAGTTTAGTTTGGACATTTTTTGATGAAATTAATGTAGATTTATTGATATATTACATCTCTATGTGTAGATTCTGCAAAATGTAAACAATGCGGTAAAAACTTTTCACGCAAAGGAGTTGGCACTACTTCTCTGAAACTTTATCTAATCAAAACACATTGTTAAATATGAAGAACTGTTGTTTCTGGAAAAGGATACTCAACAACAACAACCACCTCAACAGCTAACATCTTTACAAGAGTGTAAAAAACACTTGTCAATAACAGACTCTTTGAAAAATAGAGGTTCCTGGGAAAATTCTAATATCCGTAACCGAAATTATCCGAAACTAGTGGATAATCCGAAATAATTTCATATCCGTAACCGTATCCGAAACCGGTATAATATTATTCTTATATTCGTATCCATATCCAGATCCGAAATTTCATATCCATAACATCCCTAGTGTTGAGCATGCTATAATATTGTAAGTCACTTAAATAGTTGAATACCCGGATTCAGGGCAAAGTTCAAGGTGTTTCATAACTACAAAGAAAAATATCCATCATTCCATAACATAAAAATATCCACAGGTGGATAACGTGTTAAAATGTTTTTAGGTTTGTCCACCACAAAATTGTTACCAAATACAGAGAATGCAATGTCAACTAGCCGATGTCAAAAAACGAATTTAATGTTTTGCAAAAAAAAGTACTTATGTAAAAATACATATCGAAATAACTACATTTAACAATAATATTAATGATGAACTTTGACATCGTCGTTTGCAACCCTCTTATTGAAAAGTCTGTGAACCTTTACTATCGTTTATCAGCCATCGTTATCGGCTATCGTTTGGCAGACGATGAAAATTGTCGAACTTCCCATTCTAAAGGCCTGTTCATGCATGATTTGAACACTAATCTCGGACAATTATGTATGGCGTAGCTCCTCTAACTTATATCTCTATGTCTGGTAGATACGATGATAGACTCTTACTGTCAAACTGAATACAGAAGTCGGGCAACTTACGTTGGTAGCGATAAAAATTAAATACTTAAAATTACAATAATAAATGCTTCCGGATGTTACTTAAAATTGTTGTTTGGGTAATTATCGGTTCGGACTGGCCACGCTTATTACGAATAATTTTTAGAAAAAAACTTTAGATTCGCCTAAATTACTATAAAAGGAAACTTTTTGGCTTTGGGGCGGCGGAAAATAATGCATTTTAATTTTCAATTGCATAAACCCAAAATTCTCTTCGCGATCCGACACAGCGAAAATCCGAGGCTGTACCTGTCACTGTGATGTTGGTATCCTTTATAAATTAACAAGAGCTAATACGACTGTAGCCGACTTCGCGGGATACCTACATGAAATACCGCGAATCACAAACCATGTTACACAAACCTAGCGTAGCCGCTAAACCACTTGAAAACTGGGATGTTTTTCTTGCCTTGACGCGAGTAGGCGTTATAAAGGGGCACTTTCTTTTGTATCACAAACCATGTTACACAAACAAGCCCGCTAGACAAATTTCATAATTACGCGCCTTATCCCACGAAGTCGGCTACAGTCGTATTAGCTCTTGTTAATTTATCAAAGATACCAACATCACAGTGACAGGTACGGCCGCGGATTTTCGCTGTGTCGGTCGCGAAGCGAATTTTGGTTTTATGCAATTGAAAATTAAAATGCATTATTTTCCGCCGCCTCAAAGCCAAAAAGTTTCCTTTTACAGTAATTAAGGCGATTCTAAAGTTTTTTTCTAAAAATTATTCGTAATAAGCGTGACCAGTCCGAACCGATATTTACCATTGTTTGAATTTATACAAATATGCCATACTTTTTGTATGTAGTTTTGTGTGTTTTTTTTTTTAAATTTATTTATTTATTGTTGTTATACGCCCGTAAGGGCCTTTACATACATATTTTTTTACGTTTTGCCGTAGTATGTCATTTCGATTTGTTTCACTGGCTGCGAAACCAATTACACATATTATGGAATACACTTCGAGGTATAACAATTAATATATTTGAGAATAACAGGTAGATTGATGATCATAAAATAGTGTGATATTGGTTTCATTCAGCGAATGAAATATTATTGTCTTCATAACCTTTACAAGTCCGTTACGCTATCTCTCAAATTCCATCTTATTTTCTCGACAGGGGTTCAATTTCTTTTAATAAAGTTCACGGGAGTCTAACCATGTTTCCTGCTTCGAAAATATGCCTTTCAAATTTCTCCGCCATAAAAAAATCAGTATTACTTCACGCTATTCACATTTCCCGTAGCTATTTAAGCTTTCTGAGCACACACAATATAAATTATGCCACCAAAGAACACTGGGAAGATCCTAGTATTACGAAGCAAATGTCTTACCTAAGTTGGTATTGATGGTGACTTCTTGGAGTTTCTGCAAGACCTGATGAAGCCAACTAACAAAGGCTTCAGTATTGTTGGTTAGGAACAACTGAAGATCATCTTCCATTTGAGACCGGGTTCGTTTATTGGCAACCATAACCATCACATAGTCCGGCAACTCGTCATCTAAACAGAATTCATTAATCAGGCAATCTGTCAGTCATAAAAACAGGCATTGTAATGATTTGAACGACAAAATAATATATATATATATTTGAACACAACTTACCAACGTAGCATCCTAACTCCATTAGCTTTGCTTTGATAGCGCTCTGAAACGAATAACAATGTGTAATTGATCGATTTCTAAATAAATATAGAGAAATAAATGATCAGGGAATTCAATTATTTTATTTGAAGTATAAACTTACACGCATTTTTTGACCAACTTCACTGCCTATGGCCTCCATTTTAACTAATGGATTATTATTCAATATTTATTAGAAACACTATGTTTACTTCGCACAACACATAACTACCTAATTACTTTACTTTCGATATAATTTCCATCACGAATCCTAATAAATAATGTTGACATTATTTTCCACAGTAGAATACAAATTTAGTGTTGCCAGGATGAAGACATTTTGTGATTTTTTTCCTCATGCTGAAAAATACGTAGTTGGAAATTTAAAAATGCAATAACCGTAGTAACTATTGCTCTTGGAGTCCATTGAATAAAATTGGAACATTCGTGCCCATTGGTCCGATAATTTATGTTTACAAAAATTTATTCATAATCAATGGCATTGAAACATACATTTTAACTGAACAAATTGCAAAAGGAATAAAACTGAAATGACTATGTTAATTCCGTGACTACGTAGGTACCCACTCCAGAGGGGAAAAAAGTTTTATTCAAAAGCTCAGAGACGACGAGATGATACACCCGCGCCTTACGGCGGGTTCAAATTAAAACTACTTAACTTATAATTAAGGAGGAACAATTAAAACTACTGATTTACGAAACGACACATTTATTACATTAGGACACAAAAGGCAGGTGTTAATTATTAATCTAGGTTTAGTCTTATACTAGGTACTTAGTTAATTAGTCTTAAAATTAGAAAGTCTGTTTGCTTAATTCTACGGAAAAGTCTTTATGTAATTGTTCAGAATCTAATCACTTCGGTGGTTAAATTAAATAATATGTTCAGTCACTTCCCTTTGGTTGCTGATGATGGAGTCTCCGCGTAAGCACACAGTCACTAGGCACTTTAAACTTAAGTTCTATTTTTTTCACTTGTTATTGCACAGGTATGAAGTTGCGAAAGTCTTTGTAGTGAAAATTTGTGCAAAGTGGAACTTGTGCAAAGTGGAACTTGTGCAAAGTGGAACTTGTGCAAAGTGGAACTTGCGCAAATTCCTGGTCGGAATTTTCACGGTCACTTGGTTGGACTTCTTGGCGGAAGTTCACGAACGTATCGGTGGAAACCCGCGAGCGTGTCTGTCAATTTCCCTGGTCGGGAAATTGCGCGCGGTCGCGTGTAGTTTGGAGAGCGTTTGCAGAGCCCTGGCCGGGTTGCAAAACACTAGTATTATTTTTTTATCCCTGGTCGGGATTCGGTTCGCGCAAGCCCCGGTCGGTTCGGGACGCTCCGAGGCCGGAGCGGAGTACTATCCCCTGGCCGGGTAAAATGGTGACAGCCTTCGTGGTGAAAATTCTCCCGTCGCCTCAAGGATTGAACCTAATTCAGCCTTGAAACATTCCCATCGGCCGCAGCGGCTTCGTGGGCCAAAGGAAAAGATTTATTGCCTTCGCCCGGCGCGGCGGTATTGGTTTTTTTTTGTGTATTCCTGCCGACAACATCCTGGCTTTCCAATTTTTATTGCGGTACCGCTTTGCTTTCGACGCTCTGTGTTCGCCGCTAGGTACAAATGTTATTATTATATTATCCTGCGTTCGTAAAAATGATTTTATCTCATCCTTCGTTGCTTTCTAAAACTATATGACTATTTCCGGTACTTTGACTGACTAAGCTCTTTGTGTTTACCGCCTACTCCCGTGCTGGCGACCTTATTGTAGATGGTGCACATTTGTTCAGTTCCGTGAATTTTTGACATTAAAATACCTAAAGGTATATCAAATTGACAAAAGTTACGTCTTTGATGAGATTGACCAGGATTCGCACTTCAATGAATATTGTCAATGACGTAAGCACATTGACAAATAACATTGATTGTCTCCGGACCCCAAGGATTACAAGGATGCACGAGGATTTTAATATTACCAATAAATTGTATCACTTGTGGTTACCCACTGATCTATGGATTATAAATAATTTCGTGTATGGCTTGCCTTATATTTTGATTTATTATTTACATCCACCGGTCAGTGGCTAATGGGCATCACGTTTGGGTCCCACCCGGGCATCGCGTATTTGATTCCTCGGCTGGCTAATAGCGTGTGTCAATTATTTCAACTTTTGAATTCAGAAACGCCCGGGGTCTCAAAAGTTGCGTCTTGTAAAGAAAATGAGAACAGCATTTAATTTTTTTTTTAAAATGGTTATTAGCCCGCTAAAATGCATTGAAAATCAGAAAACAACCTAAAACCATTTTTTTTTTAAATTTTTAATAATTTTTTTTCAGTAATCTAATCTTTTAACGTTTGTTTATTATTAAAAAATGCGTATAACTGACAAAAATGAAAAAAAAATTCAACTTTATGAATACAAGTAAGTCAACAAGAATTCTGATTTTATCCAGAAAAAGTGTTATTTTCCCCTTTTATATTTTTAACCAACACATCACATATGTTTTAAAAAAAATTGTTTTTTGGTTCTTTGTACTGCAGTTATGTAATGAAAAATAAGTTTGGTACAAAATATAAAAAATATATATATTTTTTTTTTATTTAAAAAAAAAACATACGTATGAACCCATTGTTTTATTTTTTTCCAAATCATGAAATCAATTTTTTTTCGAAACTTCCGGCCATTTTAGCGGGCTAATAGTGAACAATAATTTTTTTTTACGTTTTCGAATAGCTACAGATCATACGAAACTTTTGAGACCCCGGGCGTTTAAATATAAGGCCATTTGTTTTCTCTCTATGGAGAGCGACACACGCTACTGGCTAAGTCCTCCATCACGACAAGCAACATTTTCCGCTTACTGTGGTGTAGTACAAGATTTCAAAACATTGTTGGGTTATTTGTAATCCGGGAATGTTTGTCTTTCTTTAAATCTATGTTTGTGAAAACCCAATGGGCGTATAAAAAAATTCAAATTTACTAACTTGTGAGCTGTATGGTTATTTGGCAAATATTTCCCTATCGAGTCCACGCTCAAAACACACCTTAAAAAAATAATAAAAATTGTACTAGGTAGATAATGGTTAGTAATTAGTAATTCAGTAACCGGAATTGAAAAATATTGCGTTTTAACGTTTTTTTTTAAATTTAAAAACGCCAAATGTCATTTTTCAAGCACCGCCATTTTAATTACGACGATGAAATACGCACTTTTAAAAGGAAAAATCACTTTCTGTCAGTTAGACAATAATAAGTACGAATTGCAATCATCGGAAATGATAAATAAAGCGTTTTAATCATTATTTCGTTCGGTTTCATAAACACGAAAAATCACGCGAGACGTTTGCCGACGTAATTAACAACATGGCGTTCCTTGAGAAATGACATTTCGCGTTTTTAAAGATAACAAAATAACCATTAAAATGCAACATTTTTCAATTCAGTTTACTGAATTACTTATTACTAACTGTAATCTACCCAGTACAATTTTTTTAAAAATTTTTAATTTAAATTTTTTTAAATTTATTTATTTATTTATTCCATTTTTACAATTTTACAAAGTTAGGTATAAGTACAATTATTTTTTTTAATTATGTACATGTAATGCAAATATTTTTTAATGGTGGTAATAATACCTCTCTAATTGAGAATTTCTCGTGTTTAGGGAGGGAGTAGTAACACAATTGATATTTTGATATTATGTTTAACTGATGCTACCATGAGCGTATTTAAGAAAAAATAAAATAAAAACAACATGTATGTAAAATTATATACCTGTGCACTATTTTAGGAAGAAAGTTTTTTTTTAAATTATAAAATATAAAACCTGTGTTTTAATTTTTAACGTGTGTTTTGAGCGTGGTCTCGATAGGAAAATATTTACCGGCAATTATTATGTTTGTCTCTTGTTTCGTTGCCAGAAATATGCCCCTTCCTAAATTCCTCTAATAAATGTCTTCTCTTACGCTGCGTGTACATTGGAGAAAGTAAATGCGAGCCGAGCCACAAATTATGAAGCAACCGCTTTGTGCCGTTGATTTCCATAAGACATGGTCTGGCTCGCGTGTGCATACGCAGCCTTATACTTAATTTTTTCCTTCTCTAATCTCTCTGCTTTACTTTAAATATACAAGGACGCTCTGTGGCATCTGCATTAGGGTGGGTCACGATTGTATGGGAAAAAATATTGTTTTGATTTGTCTAGTGATAGGTGATAGAAGTGTGTTAAATGGAGATATAAAATCACCTATTTTTTTAATAATATTTGGATATCATCTTCTTCCTCCGGATTGACTTTGAAATTTCACATAATAGATAAAAACCCATTCCCGTTAAATCTTAAAAGAATGTTAGATAAACCATTAAAAATTAACTATTTAAAAAAAAACATGAAAAAGAGGGAATATTTTGATTTATTAATTAAAAAAATATATGAATATACTCGTAATTCAAATTATCTCTAGGCAGTGTATTCAAATACCAGCAAAATCCTTCTTATTTTCAAATTTCGGCATTATTTTGCGAGACTCAAATCTTGGGACTTTTTGTAAATGATTTCGTAAAAATATACCATACTAGCTTTTTCCTGCAGCTTCGCTCGCATGGTATTAAGGGGGTTCCCTCCCCCCTCCACCCTTCCCCCTACCCCTCCCCCCACCCCATTAAAAAAAATTATATTTTACATTAGCTCGGAGCTAATGCATGTCTTCTTTTACAAATATGACATGCATTTCATCTTTTACAAAGATGACATGCATTAGCTCCACATGGAAGACCCTGTGTGGAGCTAATGCATGTCATCTTTGAGGATGCTGTGTGGAAGGTCTTTTTAGGGAAAGGAAGGGGAGGAAGTTCTGGGAAGGAAAATGTGCCAGGGATGGGTAGGAATCTAGGGGTCAGTGTGTCCAGGAGTAATGGATGTATGAACCCATTCCTCCCACTCGGTGAAAGGTGATGGATCGAAAGAGTTGGGTTCGTTGTGACGTAAAAGAAGGACAACCAATTCTGCATTTATAATATTATTTGGAATGATTTTTAACTGCAGAAAAAATGTCTGAAATAAGTATCCATTAATAAAGAATTTTTAATACTTACCTTTTTATCTTTTTAATTATGAAATCTTGGGGAAGGGAAAGATAAGAAATAAACCATATTGTTTGGTAAAATCTTTTGTTATATTTTACATTATTTATAGACATTCAGATTCTTTTAATTGATAACACATTTATAATATATTTTAATGCACGTCATCGAAAAACTTGCATTTGTAATAAGAATAACACGGAGTATAATATATTCACAGTTAATATAACAGTTTGACCATATCTGTAACTTATAGGGTTAGCCTTATCAGTGTAAGTTTTCACCTGATCGAATAAAGTACATATAACTAACCTGAAAAATTCGCGTCTGCGAAAACGCGAATTTTTATGCCAAAAAGGCGATTATCGCAAAATTTCCATTTTTCGGGCAAATAACGCAAATTTTTACATTTTTTACGCGATTCTGTGGTATCTATCTATAAAATATAAGGGCTAGTGTCGTAGCTTTAAATTTGAGCTTTGCACACTTAACTTCAAAACAAGAAGAAGGTTACTATCTACATGAGACTTTGAAAAACCAACCATATCGCCCTTTCCCACCCAAAGCAGAATTTTAATATTTCTTGGTGAAATTTTTACACCTGACATCAAAATAAGAGTAAAATTACTGTCTACATTTGATTTTGAAATACTCAGCGTAAAGCCCGGGAATTCAGTTAGTTGTGAAAGTAATAACAGCTCGAATAGCCATAAAACGGAAGGCAGCTAAAGACAGGTCGAAAATGTTTCCTACATTTAAGTAGACGACGCGACACTTAGGGAACGTACCCATACTACGTGACCAACTTGTTGCAATTTTTAACCCCCCCCCGTGGTGGGGCCCCGGTGACCAAAAACCTAAGTCCCCCACCGCTCATTTGTACCAATCGTGGTATTTTGAAGACCCCCCCTGAACAGGTCACGTAGTATGGGTACGTTCCCTTAAATGTAATAGCGCCTCCCACACGCACACTTCGGAGCGACCGAGTCCCGCGCCACTTCAGGCCGCCGCGCAGAAAAGTAAAGACCGATAGGTTTACAGCGCAGTTCATTGTGAGACTTTTCTGCGCGGTGGCCTGAAGTGGCGCGGGACTCGGTCGCTCCGAAGTGTGCGTGTGGGAGGTGCTTACGACACTAAAAATGCTGTTATTTTCAATTAAAGAAAACGTTAACTTTATCAACTATAAAGTTAACATAACAACTAGTTTATCGCAATATACCACCACTTTTCCGAAATAAATCACTAAAGATAACGCGAGTTTCGCCATAAATAACGCGAATTTCACCGAAAAATAAGGCGAAATTTTCAGATCCTTATTTGCCTTACTTGTAACTTATAACATACAGAAATGGACAGTAATATAATCAATGGAAACATTTATATCAGTCACAAATTGGGGAAAGACACAAACTATTATCTGCTACTTACTAACAATCAATTTGACAGGAAGAATTGAGAGAGGAAGAACAAATTGATAAATTACCTAGATTAAGACTATAATTTATAAGAATGGACAGGTGAAAATACCAACAGCGAGTAAATAATTGTTTTCAATTTATATGTTCAGGTTATTGAGAACCTTCAGCTTCGAAACAAAGGGCCAATCTCATCACAATCGTCTATCCGTCAATTTCGACATGAAAAAATAAATTTAAAAGCTTGTATGAAAGAAAATTGGATATTGCTTCGTGGTTTTTTTCATATATATAACTTAATTTAATATGCAAGGTCAAAATACAAAACCAAATTGAATATATATATTTTTTAATTTATAGGTACCGATGGCAAGCATCTAGGATGCATCTAGATCGAGCATCTAGATGTTTGCACTTTTTTTATTTGCGTTTTAAATTATGAAATATATAGGGCCACAAGAATTCAATTTGTGATAAAATTTGGCATTTAAAAAAATTAAATATTAAAAAATATCTTGCCCAAGTAAATAATATGTACAATGAAGTAAAAAAGTATAAAAACGTGTGAAAATTTTAATGAATGTACCACACATTTTTGTTCCATAGTAAATCTTATGATGGTACTTAATTTAAATTTAAGGACAATCAAATCTGTTTGATCAAACTAAACTAAAAGAACTTACGTTGTAATCATTGCCATTGTGGGCTAGTGAGCCACAGATTAAAGAACATTACACCACTACTATAGACTAGTGACTTGCAGCATTATTTTTGTAAATACGTAAACTCATAATAAACCAGTTTGTTATCAAGAACCTAAATTTGTTGAGAAGTCCCACACAGAACTAAAACCCCTGCTAAGTCACCAAACGTAGCGAATCACTTAAGATGACTTATGGCAGAGGTCCAATAAATGATGGTACCGCTTTACGATAAGTCTGGGTAATGGACAACAAATTATTCCTTTTATGGTAATTTCAATGAGATTAGGCTAAAATATAAAATGATTTGGTTTATAATCAAGGATTTTAGTAATAAAAAATAAGAACGTCCAAAGATACACAAATGTCAAAAATGTATCATTTTGTTGTTTCCGAAAATTAAAATCTTTATAAATAAAAATCTCGCGTCACGATGTTTGTTTGCGATAAACTCCGAAACCACTTAACTGATTTTGATTAAATTTGGCTTACTGTGTGTAATTTGGTCCAATTTAAAAGATAAGATAGTTTTTATCTCGATCATTGACCTTAATATTTATTATTGCGAATTAAATATTCATTTAATTTTTGTTACAGGACAAAACTTTGTAATTATTTGTAAGTTCCATAAGTTTCTAACAGATGACGGTGTGAGTTAATTTAACGACACAACACTTGTTTATTTAGGTTGGGTAACCATCCATTGACGCGTAGTGTTTCGTTAGCCAAATCGTGGCCGGGTCAGCTAGTAAGTTTATAAAAAAAATACGAAAAGTGGCTTAATTTTACCCGAAATGAGAATAAGACAATATATCTACATAGCGAGTCTAAAAAAATTACCTTTTTACCTCTGTAATTAGGTACGTACTGATGTTAGGTGAAAATATACATTTTTAATTCCATTTTTATTTACAACATAATAATAACACAAGTCTACAAAAAAATAAAAGTTGAGAGCTGTTTTGGTTTTTTGCGTAATTCTTATGTTTTTGGGTGTGCTGAATCCGAAAATAACTTTCATTTTGTCACAGAACATCACGTTTTCTGACAATGTAGGTATCTGTGTTAAACAAGTTATCACCTTAAAATAAAAGATAAAAGCCTAAAAAAAATAGTGAGGGTAGCTACTGAGGGTATCGAGCTACTTAAATCTGTGTTATCTGTAAACTGAATTGTATGTACGTACACCGGAAAAAAAGAACATTTACTTATTGAGAAGCAGTAGTACATAGAATTCAAAATAAATACAAATAAAATATTAGTCTTGAAAATTTTTAACATGGAAAGAAATAAAATTTTTATGGACATGAAACACTTATTAACTATTATTACTATACTAGTCTAATACATCTTGTAAAAAAGTAAAAATGGAATCAGGAAATTACATTGTAATTTTAGTGCTTTTGCTGTGGCCATTGCAATTATTGGATTTCTGAGCAACATTGTCATTCAAATTGAATTCAACTGAATTTGGGACTCTATCATTGATTGGTGCGTTGACTACGGGGTTGGGACCTCCACTGATTTTCCTTTTGTTTGGTGTAACTTCATTTGTTTTGTTCGGCTTAACATCATTAGTTTCATTTGGTCTAGCATCATTAGTTTGGTTTGGTGTAACATCATTAGCTTTGTTTGGTGTAACATCAATAGATTTGTTCGGTGTAAAATTGATAGTTTTGTTTGGTGTAATATCATTAGTTTTGGTTGCGCAATCATCTCCCCCATTGGAAATGATCATAGTTTTTTCTTCTGCTTTTGTATCATGGTCTGGAACATCTCCTGTGGTGGGGGAGAGGTCACCTTCAGGCAGGATTATTTCTTCCATTTCATTTTCGGAACTGGTATTGTCGTCATTTTTAAATCTGCATTCTAGAGAGATGGGCGGATTACATATCATCGGCACCTGTAAAAAATAAGGCAAGCAATTAGTTTTATTTTGATTGTGCGTTTTATCGCCTGGTTAAAACTTTGAGGCCTCCCAATATGTGCAGTTAATTTTGACCCTCAACTTTTTTTTTGAGTGAAAACTTTTTTAGCACGGTTGTAAATTGAAACTTGATGAAACGATGGCACTAAAAAGAGACAATCACATAGGATTAAGTCTCCTATTTGTGCGGTGCTTCGTAGCCTCCCCACTCCTGTGTACTTTAGTTTTCTGAATTTAGTTTTATTTAGTTTGACTTCTACAACACTTTGCTTCTAGCACACTGTGATTTTTTTACATTAGCTCCACACAGAAGGCTCTGAAGAAAATAATTCACCTCAGGGCCTATGTAATCTTCGAGAATGCTGTGTGGAGGATCTTTTTAGGAAAGGAAGGAGAGGAAGTGTGTCCAGGAGAGATGGACATGTAAATCTATTCTTCCCATGCGAATGCTAGGAGAGTCCTTCTGGAGAGGTCAAAGGTCTCCTTCAGCCAGTCTCCCCCAATCCGGCCTGCCACGCATTTGGTGGGCAGACACATCCGTCGCCAAGAACCTCACCTCATGAACCCGGGCACCCCTGCTAAGTCACCAAATGTAGCGAACCACTTGGGGTGACCTATTGCAGAGATGTTGGTTATCCAAAAAATGGTTCCCAATACCCGCCTTCCCAAATTTTGGATAAAAAGTAGAATTTATGTATTATAATATATTATAAAACCTTGATGATGTACCCAATACAACCAAAATATGGTCGGAATCTAAAATATTATTGAATTAAAATAGTATCAGTAGATTGATCCAGGTGAGATACCACCGTTCGGGAACAATAGTATAAAAAGGGATTTAGTTGTATTACAAGTGGAAAGATACGAATAGCCAGATACTTTCCAATATTCCCTTTCTTCTTTCCCTCTTACCCTTCATTCTACGCCGTGTTCCATTGCCTTCGGGAAACTGGCACTCTTTGAGAAAATTTGATATAGAGTGAGAGGTAATTACCATTGATACAGCCGTGTGAGAAGTGGATCTCTGACAGTTGGTACGCTCCGGCGGAGGCATAGAGGGAGCGCTTCCGTATATAAGGCGGTTCCGGAACGAAGCCAAACACGCCAAAATAGAGCCTACACCCAGAACGCACATCACTATTGCTAGGCCCAGGCGCGTGTTGTTGCACTGCCTGAAAGTAGAATAAGAGATTGGTTTATTTATGGTGTGGTGTATAAATAAAGATTAGTGTTATTCACAAATTTAACAATAGTCCCAGAAAGAGGACGTATTTACGTATCTCGATCGTTCTATTCCTTTTTTTAAATTTTATTTTTTTATTGGCAATGCTGATTAAAAATACATATAACATAGTTACATAAGGTTTTAACAAAGAAAATAAAAAATTGCCTTTCCTAACCATAAAGAGACAATGCTCTTGTGTTTGGTGAGGGAGTTCTAGTTCAATTAGTAAAAAGATCGTGTATGTTAGTAATAACGGCTATTGTAAATAATAAGTAGGTTAAAAAATCATGTATAAATTTAAAAATAAAAATCGTGAAGAGTTTAAAAAATCATAATATAAATTAATGAAAGAATCATGTAAGTTAGTAACAAAAATTATTGTATAAGTAAGTTAAGGATATGTAAGAAAGAACGCAAGATTTATACAATAGTAGACTTAGAGATAGAGAAACTAAGAAATGAAAGAAAAATAAGGAATGAACGATTTATAAAATAGCAGACTTTAAGTTTTAAAGTAAACACATTTGGGACTTTTATAGCAGTTTACACTACTTTCACGAAAACAAAAAAAGACGAGGTAATAGAACGATGACGTCACATACGATCTCTTTTTTGGACTGAAATACAGCGTTTACTTGAATAAAGTTCCATCACAGCTGTTGACGGTCTCCGTGGGCGAGGAGTAAAGGCTCTCGAATAGCAATTAAGAGATCGCACATTCAAATCCCAGCATGCGCAAGTAAATTTTATTTGATTGATTCATGTTATTCCACAATTTGATCATAATGTATATTTTCGGCACATTCCAATGTGGATGTATCTCAGTATCGCCCTGGTGTAAGACCGCCATTCAGAATTGAAACGTTACTTGAAATAGCCTAATAGACCAGATTTGAATAGTCAGGTGCTTTTTCTCCTTCCTCTTCTCTATTTGCTTCCTCTCCCCACTACCTTCAGCCTTACAACATACTCAAATTGGAGATGCCATAGTCTCACTGGCTTCAGGTGGTTGCGATCAGTTGGGATTCTTGTACAGTATTGTGTATTGCTGTCACACAAAAAAAATCACAAATTTAAGTTCCACGAGGGTTAAAATTTTGGTAAACTTTTATATATGGGCTGAGGTAAGCGTTTCAAAGTCGTTGGTGTAACAATATTGCATCCTGAAAATGAATCTATCACTCAAATAATATTATATAGTAAAATATATACTCCCACCTTTCTCCGCGGTAACCCAAATAGTAATAACCCAGTCATTCTGGCGTGCATAAATAAATAATTTAAAAGTAGTGCATAGTGCGAGCCTTGTGGAACTCCATTTCACAGAATTACCCAAATCTTTGCTGAAATTATTCAACTGTGTCGAAAGGATTTTTAGTTGACTTAGTGAGTTGAGTACATCTAGAAATCTTTTAACACGTTCAGTTTATCGATCTTTGGGACCTACAGAATTTTATAACGGTGTTGTGCAAGTTTTAACACTATTTTCTGGCATTTAATATACTATAATATACGTACTCTATGCCATAATGGTATCTGTCGACCATCATCACGACAGACAGGTAGAGCAGGAGGAGCTGAAGCGAGTAGCTTAGGAACCAAAGGAAGCGGGACCACAACATGCCAACGAAAGACCCGCCGGCATCTCGGTAGAATCTTCGGTGGACACTCCAAGCTGGAAGTAAAAGATTTTTAAGATTATACAATTAGTATTAAAACAATATTCCACAACCGCATCTCTTCCTATTTCCACTCCCTTCAACCTCACAATATACCTCAAATTGGGAGAGTTAAGAACTCTTGTGCGGTATACACATTAAAAAAATCATATCACAACATGCATCTGGAAAATATACATAACGAAGTTGGTAAATGGTGCGACAGGGACTCGAAAATTATATGTTATCCGATGCGTAAAGCTAGATCACCTCATTGTAGACATTGCATTCCTGAACCCGATAAAGGAAGTCTGTGAAGTCTGCAAATGACATGTTTACTACTAGTATAATAATAGTATGGTATAAACTATAATCTTAATACATAATGATATGAATGTTTCTTTGTTTATCCCTTATACATTCTTAAACCATTCTTCCGATTGCGTTGAAACTTTGGTGATTTGATGTGCACGTCCGCGATGGTTTTTACAAATAATAGTGAGTTCTGGCGTTATGACATTATTTCCTAGACTATTAATCCGATTTCGATGAAACTTTGGTGATTTGTTGTGCGTACGCCCGCGAAGGATTCTATATATATATATATATATTGGTGAACTCTGGCGTTACGAAATTTGCATAAAAAATTGCGAAGTTGCAATTAAGGCGCGCGAGTGTTTTGAAAAATGTGTGTATTTCATATAGTTTAGCGGCAGGGAAGGAAGGAGGGAGGGGGAGGGGAATGCATGGGAGGGAACAATAGGGAGGTGGGAAGGCGGGGAAGGTGGAAGGGGAACGCGGGATGGCGGAGGAGACGTCACGGGGGGGTCACGAAATGGAAGGACGCGAGATTGAGGAAGATGGAAAGGGAATGCGGGAGGAGAATAAGGCGGGAACGGGGACGCTAGGGAAAGGACACGCAGGGAGAAACAATTTCTTTCTTTGAGTGGAATTGCAACGCATGCCGGGTATTAGCTAGTATATCTTTACATAGTATAAAATGAAGTCGCTCCGGCTGTATGTGCGCTTAGATCTTTTAAACTACGCAACCGATTTTCATGCGGTTCTCACCAATAGATAGAGTAATTCAAGAGGAAGGTTTATATGTATGTATAATACATGCATATTATAGTAGAGAAAAATTAAGAAATTCAAAGATTCAATGCAGGCAGCGGGCAGCTGGCAAGAGGGAGGTGTGAATTTGATACGTAAGCAAATTAACTGATCTGATGGCGTTGCTTAAAAAGGTTGGGAAAGCCACAGCAACGTGTGGCTGGGTCTGCTAGTATTATTATAAATGTAAAATTATGACTACATATATGGTAATTTTTTTAGTTGTGGCACGTTATCAATAATGTAATGTAGGCGCGTTGACATGTTACGGTATTCGTGCGAGCTTCCTTTACATGAGAAAAATACAACAAAACTACAAGATAGGATCGCATAACGCAAGAAAGTAATGCAAGTTCATGCTTAATGATGGAATTAAACAAACACCGAATAAATTTAGATCAATGAAACAATTTTACTTTGCTCAAACCACTTATAACACGAAGAAGGAACGGTCGTTCTGAAACCGGTCGGCTTTACTCAAATATACATATAAATGGTTTAAAGTAAATTTTTTTTCATTTATATATAATGGATAACCACAAAGTTATAGCTACATTCAAAAGTAAAAAATTAGATCATTTCATGTATTTTAAGAACTGTTTTATTTATTTTGGTAGATTTATAGAGTAATAATTTTTTAACCAAAATTATATGATTAGTACTAGCTGGTTCCCGACATGCGTTGCAATGCCATATTCAAAGAAATAAATTGTTTCTCCCTGCATGTCCTTTTCCGTGCGTCCACTTCCCCTCCCGCGTTCGCCTTGCACATTCCCCGACCACCCTCTCCCCTCTCCCACTACCCCGTCCCGCAAACCCTTAAATTCCATTCAGTTCAGTCCCAGTATATTCAGTTTTCAAACAGCTCGCGTGCCACCTATTACAATTTTTTAATTCTAATTTTCATTTTTCGTATATTACAAATATTCGTTTTTGTATATTATAAGAACAATCAATCAAATTGGGTACCGAACATAGGTTCCTATTTAAAATATCTATAATTTAAAAAATCCATAGACAATTCTTTTGTTACAAAAAAACAACAAAAAACAACAACAGCTAAATTCGATTTCAACAAACGAGCGAACTGTCAAACGCGCGGAGTTAAAATAGTCGTTAAGTTTTCTGAAATTATCCAATTTTCTGCGCAACTTTCTTCATTTTTCTTTCCTAACCTACCACATTAGAAAACTTAAAAAAAAGATGAATGAAATAGGTAAAGTCGTTCTGAAGTTATGGCGTGACCAAGGGAAACAGGGATTCATTTTTATATATATGAGTATATAGATTATGCAAATTAATGTTATCATGAATTTTCATTAAAAATTAAGACCCGGCATTCCAAGTTTCTAGCGATTTATAAGTGCTTTCCTTGAACACCTTACGTTTTAAAGCTCTTAAAGAAATATTTTTTATTTTTTAAGATAACTTCCATACATTTTCCGATAATTCACATAGAAAAAAACTCGCAAAGTATGCTCCTAAAATTATTATATAAAAGTTTTCTGTTATTTTAGAAGTTATATGTACGAAAAAAATCAGTCTTTTTTATGCTACATTTTTTAATTCACAATTTTTTAACTGTAAAAGCACGAATTTACATATCTGCCTTTCATACCATGTTCAGTTAAAATATGGTAAAAACACGGTGGCTAATCGCTGCCGTCGCAAAGTTACGCTATTCGGCCGGAAGGAAAATTCTCGATTATCGCGTTTATTTATGTAACAGAAAAAAATATTTTTTTTCTTTTTACAAGCTGCTAGGTGCCATCGACTATTTATGTAGCATTTTATCTCGTAAGCCGTTGGAACAAAACACACAAGAAGGGACCTACGGTTGAAAAAAATCTGATATGTTGAATTCAGAATCTTTCGTGTCTTTCCTCAGCAGTCTTTTTGCCTCACAGCATTATTCAATTGAATCCCAATGCCATAGGTGAAATGGAACTCCTTTGTTTTATTCACACAAATGTAAATAATCTTAACATCGAATTCCCGAGATACTGAATGTGTGTTGAACTGTATATTCATTAATAACTCGATGAAAGTCAAAAACTCCGATTTTGAGTGAGTAATGTTTTTTTTTTTTTTACATGAGCTCCACACAGAAGGCCCTGATAATTTCCTTCATGGCCTATGTCATCTTTGGGGATGCTGTGTTGAGGTTTTTTTAAGCAAAGGAAGGAGAAGAGAGTTCTGGGAAGGAAAAGGGTTTAAGCGGTGGGAAGGAATCAGGGGTTCAGTGTGTCCTGGTCATCCGCCTCCAAGACCTAGACAAACCTCACCCCATGAACCCGGGCACCTCTGCTAAATCACGAAACGTGGTGAACCACTTGGGGTAACCTATGGCTGAGGTGTTTTTTTTTTTTTTACAGTGAATACCGCACAAGAATCTCAACTGCTCCCGTCTGGAGCCAGTGAGACTATGGCATCCCCAATTGGGGTAAGTTGTGAGGCTTAAGGTAGTGGGGAGGGGAAGGAGGTGGGGAAGAGGAAGGTTGGGAAGTACCTGGCTATTCAGATCTGGTCACTAAACACGGCTAAAGCCATTTTCAAGCAACGTTTCAATTCTGAATGGTGGTCTTACACCAGGGCGATACTGATAGTATCTTCCACTCTGGAACATGCCGCAAATATACTATATATTATTTTAAATGAATTAATTGTGAAATAACACAAATAAATCAAATAAAATTTATTTGCGCATGCCGGGTTCGAACCCGCGACCTCCGGATTGTGAGTCAAGAGTCTTACCCACTGTACTACGGAGGTTGGTTATCCGATCAAGGTTCCCGGAGCGGCGGTACACATTCCCGCCTCCCAAATTGTAATTTCGTTACGAATGAATAATTAATTAATAATTCTATTCCTGTTTCAAAAGAGAAACAACTAAATATTGTCTAGTTTGGCAATGTAAGCATATATCTTACACAAACAAAAGAAGTAACATAGTGCTGGTAGTACCGCCGTCCGGGGAAGTATTTAATGGATAACTAACACCTCTGCCATAGGTCACCCCAAGTGGTTCGCTACGCTTAGTGACTTAGCAGGGGTGCCCGGTTTATGAATAGTGAGGTTTTCCTATCTAAGCGGCGGGTGCGTCTGTTCACGCACTGCGAGACTGGTTGAGGGAGACTTTTTGACCTCTCCAGCAGGTCTCTCAGAGGGATGAATTCTTATGTATCCCTCAATCCTGGACGCATTGACTTTCAGGTTTCTACCCAATCCTTTTCTTAACTTTTCCTTCCCAGAACTTCTTCTCCAATCTTTACAAAAAACTCCCACACAGAATGGCACTGAGGGAAATTATTTTCCTCATGGTCTCCATTGTTGATGTCCTGGGTAATGTAAAAAAGCTTGTAGAGCACAGGCCATCGCTGCATCGTGCAACCTTGTAGGCAATCAACGTGAGGTTAATTTGCTACTACGTTGACCATTCTCGTTAGTTTTAGATCGAAGATCTGCTCAACGAGCGGACCATTAATCACCTTGGTAGCTACTTGTTTGTAGATTTAAAAAAAAAACGTATCGAACGTTCCATCCCTACGGTGTTATTTATATCCATCAAATGTCAACTACGTTTTTTCAGGGTTAAAAAATAAGAAGGTTTTCATAGAACAAACGATTTTTTTACTGGTAAAACTTATGTTTTTATTGATTTACTTTTCAGATTAAATTTAATTTAAAAAATAATTCTGTCTCGGATTAGACGAGATTAAGAGGGAATAATCAGACGCAACCGGAAATATGTCATTTTTAAATCAAATTGTTAAAATAAATCCTAGACGTATACAATAAATCGTAGACCCAAAAATATGCATTGATTTCGAAAGATTGTAATTTTATCTAGTAAAAAAGTAATTAAAGATAAACTTAAATTCCACAAAAAATATAACATTTATAACCGCATCTCTGACTATCAAACTTTCTCTCTTCTCCGAGAACGACAAAAACGTACGGAGAAGGTGTGCTATGATAATTTCATTAATATGGCCGAAATTAATATCAATACCGATCCCAAACACTTCTGGACCTTTGTTAAATCTAAGCAAAGAAGCTCTGAAATACCTAACAATATTAATGATTATGATGTTTATATTTTAATGTTTATAGTTTATATTTAAAATATAAAATTTAAAAACGTAAATAAATTATATATTTATATGTTGTTATTTCAGCCATCATATCTATGTAGACATAGTGTATATTTAAAATTCTTTGCCTCTACCATTTGTCATTACAAATTACATAAATGTATCCATAAAATAACTAATCTAAAACTGCAAAATGAATGATTTTTTATGTAACGCTTTGGATAAAAAAAATTGTATAGAAGAAAATTTGTGTCACTCCATAAAAGATTTCAATTTAATTTGTCCTGATAAAGGATTTAGCCTATTTCATGTAAATATTAGAAGCATAGAAAGGAACATGGATGAATTAATAATATCATTAAAAGAATTAAATTATTTCCCGGGCTGCATAGTTTTAACAGAAACTCACTCAGCCGGTGAATTGAATTTCACTATCCCGGGGTACTCTTACTACACAACAACAACAAAGTTAAACAAAAACTCTGGTATTGGAATATTTGTATATAACCAATACAATGTACTTAATATTAAAGAGATTCACAGTATTAGTAATGTTAACATATTAAATATTGAATTTAAAGACATAAATAAACATTATAACATTATTGCTATTTATCGAACACATAGGTCGATAGTGTCACACTTTATTGATGAATTAAAAAATATTTTATTAAATTTTAGAAATAAAAACAATGTTTTGGTTGGAGATATGAATTTAAATATCGCAAGCGACTATTTTAGTAAGGATAAAGATAGCTATCTCAACATGTTAGCAGAACTCAATTATTTATCGTGCATAAATTCGTACACTAGAGAGGTTCGAGGTCAACGACCTTCATGCTTAGATCATATTTTTACAAATATACCGGATATCCAAAATATAACAGCAGCTGTCATTCACACAACTATCACTGATCATTATTCTTGTATTTTTAACCACAAAACCAGCAATCCAATATTGCCATCATTTAAACAAACAAAATCTTCCAAAAAAGTACTTAATATGGATACATTAAAAAACAAATTTCAATCAGAAAATTGAATCGAATTATTACAATGTAATGATGTCAATATCTGCTGTAAAATATTTGAAGAAAAAATATCTAAATACATAAATGACTCGTCAAAAAATGTAATTCCCAAACACAAACTGTCTAACTTCAAACCTATAAAACCATGGATTACTCATGGATTAATAGTATCTGTACGACGTAAGCAAGCTCTTTATAAATTAACAACTCAACAACCTAATAATAAAAACTTACTTAATCACTTTAGAGCATATAAAAATAAACTTACATATATCATAAAACATACTAAAGAAAGTTACTATAAACGGAAGTTGGATCTAGCTGAAAATGATAGTAAAAGAGTATGGACGGTTGTAAATGAAATAATTGACAAGAAAAAGAACAATAATAACGAAATCAATGCTATTAATCATGATAACTCAAAAACATGCTGTAAAGAAAACCCCTCAAAAGCTGCAAATATATTTAACACTTTCTTTGCAAATGTTGGGAAAAATCTCGCCAATCTCATTCACATTGATCCAAATATTATAACATCTCCATACTGTAATATAAATGCTAAAAATAAAATGACAACATTTGAAGTCACCACAGAGGACGAAATAGTTTCTATCATAACCGATATGAAAGGAGGATCTGCTCCGGGCTTTGATGCAGTCACGGTTGATATTTTAAAAAACATAAAAAATCAAATTTCTAAGCCATTAATGCATATAATAAATACAAGTTTCCAAAGCGGAGTATTTCCATCAATTTACAAACAAACTACTATTACCCCAATATTTAAGTCAGGTAATCCAGAAGAAGTAAACAATTACCGTCCCATATCAGTAATCTCAAATATAGCAAAATTTTTTGAAAAACTAGTTAAAAAAAGAATGAGCCAATTTATAAAATGCAACGATATAATTAATGAAAACCAGTTTGGTTTTATGGAAGGTAGAAGCACACAAGATGCAATTGCAAAATTAAGTAGCCTTGTACATAGTTCATTAGATAAATCATTTAAATGCCTGGGAATTTTTATAGATCTCAAAAAAGCATTTGACAGTATATCACATGACAAACTTATAAGTAAATTAAGAAACATTGGATTAAATGGTTCAGCTCTAGAATGGATAAAAAGCTACCTTTTCAAACGTTCCCAAGTTGTAAAAATTAATGGTGTGCTTAGTTCACCAAAAATGAGTCATTTCGGCATACCTCAAGGTACAGTCCTGGGACCGTTACTGTTTATTATCTATGTTAATGACATATTCATACAAAAACTAAACGGAAAAATAATATCTTATGCTGACGATACTGTCATAATAATTGAAGGTACGGATTGGAATACTGTTAATAATCTAGCTAATATTGATATTAACATATTGAAAAATTGGTTCGATAAAAATCTCCTCTCTCTAAACACTGAAAAAACAAAATTTATCCCATTCTCTATCAATAAATTCAAATTAGAACCAAATTTAAACATCATAATACACCAAAGTAAATGTAATAAAACTAACTGCAATCAAGATTGTGCTATACTTAGTCCAACTCCCAAAATCAAATATCTTGGTGTATATATAGATCAACATTTTAAATGGAAAACACATATTTGTGAACTCGTCAAAAGGATTAGGAAATGTATTTATATATTTATTAGACTTAGAAATATTCTTAGCTTAGAAAACCTAAAAAGAGTGTACTATGCAACTGTTCAATCTATATTGCAATATGGTATTATTGGCTGGGGAGGAACATATGACAATATTTTAAATCCCCTCAAAATTGTTCAAAGGTTGATAATTAAGGTAATCTTAAAAAAACCGTCTAAATTTCCTACTGAAATTCTTTTTTCAATATTCAATGTGCCTATAATAGACAAAATCTATAAAAAATATTCAATTCTTCAAATTTACAAAGAAATACAGTTAAATACTCGTAACTTCCAATTCAATACATCAGCAAGATACCAGAAAACTATTAAAATTCCTAAATTTAATACTAAGCACATCCAAAATTCCTATCTTTATCTGGGCATAATCTATTATAACAACCTCCCATTAAAATTAAAAACCATCGAAAATATGCAGGAATTTAAGCCCAAATTAAAAAATTACCTGAAACTACTATAAAAGTCCCAAATATGTTTACTTTGTATCTTAAAGTCTGCTATTTTATAAATCATTTATTCCTTCTTTTTTCTTTCATTTCTTAGTTTCTAAATCTCTGGGTCTACTATTGTATAAATCTTGCGTTCTTTCTTACGTATCCTTTACTTACTTATTACAATAATTTTTGTTACTAACTTACATGATTCTTCCATTTATAATGATTTTTTAATTTATATTATGATTTTTTTAAACTCTTCAGGATTTTTATTTTTAAATTATACAAGATTTTTTAACCTTCTTATTATTTACAATAGCCGTTATTACTAACTTACACGATCATTAATTTACTAATTGAGCTAGAACTCCCTCACCAAACACAAGAGCATTGTCTCTTTATGGTGAGGAAAGGCAATTTATTTTTATTTTTTGTTAACCTTATGTAACTATGTAACTATGTAACTGTTGTAACTTCATATGTATTTTTAATAAACATTGCCAATAAAAAAAAAAAAAAATGTTTCTTAACTCCCAGCGTGTATCGGGTGGGGAAGCTATAAGTAACTTATTCAACATACATTTTCAATCCTCCTTTGAATCCCCCGACCCGTCCACCTCGTCTACCAATCGAATATATAATCCAAACACCTCAGTACTAAATCTTAATAATGTTTATATAGACACTGAATTAGTTTTTAAATATCTCAAATCATTAGATCCTACCAAAGGCAGTGGGCCTGATGGTATACTCCCGGTATTTTTAAAGAATTGCGCTAATGTTTTATGTTATCCGCTAAGTCTAATATTCAAAACTTCTTTGTCTTCTGGTATTTTTCCACTAGAATGGAAAAGTTCATATATTGTGCCTATATTCAAAAAAGGCGACAAACACAACATAGAAAATTACAGACCGATCTCTAAATTAAATGTAATGGGTAAACTTTTTGAAAAGATTGTTTTCGATATCATTTTTCCTTGTATACGACCACACATCATTTCGAATCAACACGGCTTCGTGAACAGAAAATCAACAGAAACTAATCTATGCGAATTTGTTGACACAGTCCTTGTTGTTATGGATAACGGTTTTCAAGTCGATGTAGTCTACACAGACTATTCCAAAGCCTTTGATAAAATTCCACACAGCATTTTAATTGAGAAAGTCGAAGCAATGGGTATACACGGTGACCTCCTTCGTTGGTTAGCCTCTTATCTCGACAATCGTACGCAAGCTGTAACTGTACTGGGGTTCTGCTCTAGCTTTGTCCCCGTAACCTCAGAAGTTCCCCAAGGATCTCACCTTGGCCCCCTTTTATTCAACATTTTTATGAATGATGTTAACAAAACTATTCGTAATTCTCAGCTGTTCCTATATGCGGATGACAAAAAGATTCATTAAATCAAAAAATCATTAAATCTGAGATGGATTGTATAGAGCTCCAGGATGACCTGAACTCCCTGGTCAATGTGTACTGTTTAGAAAACCGCCTTCTTTTGAATGCAGATAAATGTTCCGTCATATCTTATTCTCGAAAACAAAACACTATACTATATTCATACATAATTAAAAACAATCTTTTAAATAGGGTAAATGTAATTAGAGATTTTGGAGTTCTATTAGACAGTAAGCTTCTTTTTCAATCTCACGTCGAACACATCAGGTCTAAGGCTTTGAAAATGCTAGGATTTATACTTAGAGTAAGTTCTGTTTTAAAAAATCCACAAACATTTAAGATTTTCTACATATCATCACGTCAGGAGCCACCTAGAGTATGCTTCAACAGTATGGAACCCTCATTGTTCTACATATCAATCAAATATAGAAAGTGTCCAGAAAAAGTTTTTGAAATATGTTTCGTTTCGCATGCGAAATGATGTAAATTATGTCTCTATGAACCTCAAAACCCTTGATCAACGCAGAGATATCAGAGACCTAGTAATGCTTTATAAGATAATCCACAATTTTATTGAAAGCCCTTACCTATTACAAAATATCAATTTCAGATGTCCAATAAGAGTCACTCGATCTCCAGACATATTTTATATTCCTAAGAGCAATGCTAATTATCTTCAAATATAATATATGTGTTTATAAGAAGAAGCTGTAGCACTTTCAATAGATTGTGCACAGACATTGACATGTTTAACACGAACCTTGCTAACTTCATAAAATTCGTAAAAAGTAATATTCAACCGAAAACTTAATGTTTCATTAATTCTTTATCTTTCTTTTTCATTTTTCATTTTAATTTTTCTTCATTTTCATTACATTTTCTTTTTTGATTTCAGCAGTTTGCATTAAATAACCTCTTCAAAAATGTTAGAGTATATATTACCCTTGAAAATACATTTTTTGTAGATTTAAGTGAGTAGATGCACTTTTTCTGAACTGTTTATATTACATACATATATTGTTTTGTTTGTTTTTCTTTTTAGTATGGTCTCAAATTTTTATGTCATTATTTTATTGGTCAATGATATGACTATCTCTAACACTGTTATATATGAACTTGTATTGACTGTTTATAACGCTAACAAATAAAATAAAATAAAAAGGTTATATTTTGAAAAAATATGTCAATTTTTATTATAATAAGATTATACCGTTGGTCGTTGGCAGATTTATTGAATTTTCAAACAAAATATTGAATTACGCTCGTACAACACACATTTCAAATAATATAATATCAAGAATTTTACAAACTAATGAGAAATGGAAACTAATTTAATACACCTAATTTTAAAACAACTCAAATGCAAAATCATTATATTTTCCAAGCCATAAAAACTATAATAATCTCTCTTCTGAATTACGCTGTATCATCAATCAATAAGAACAAATAAATGAAATTAAAACATGTAAAAAAAAAAACTTACAGTAAAAAGTAAATATTTTATACAAAACATATTATAATTTACAACCTAATTAAGAATCGTGACTCCCTTATCAGGCACAAGAGCTCCTCTTTTCTGATAAGGTACTCACTCGTATACATGACCAAAACCGACCTTGTGTATTTTTTAGGGTGAATTGCCTAATTTAAAAAAAAACATCGTTTCCAAGGCAACAATTTGTTTGCTTTTCTTCTGATTTTGTTTTTCTGAACGAACCAACAATGACAACCATCAAAAAATAAAAATTTAAATAGTGATAACCCGAGTAATGTGGATATTCATATGTTGTCGATTCAAAACTCTTAATTTAATAAGTGCTTCAATTCGAGTGGACTCGAGTCTACCGTACCGAAGGGACCAATGTCAAACGATTGACAGGAAAGCAGGTAGAACAGTTTATATGGGAAAATGAAATTTAAATTAATAAATTACTTCGTTTTTACCACTTTTTTTGTTTACAAAACCAACATGTTTTTCACTTCTTCAAGTAATTTATTAATTTAAATCAAAATGGTGCCACAAAATAAGTTCGCTGTGTTAGAAGAAAATGTTGTTTTTACCATCTTCCTCGCAATTTTTCCATATTTTCTCACCGTTTAAACCTTCCCTTGACTACGACAAACATTTCAAAACCAAAATCAGCTAAATCGGCCCAGCCGTTCTCGCGTTTTAGCGAGACAAACGAACAGCAATAGATTTTTATACATATAGATTATAGGAGAATTTATTTGAAAAATATGATTTCCCCCGTCTCCAGTTTGAATTAAAATATTAAATTTTACTAGCGCAGACCCGTGAAAAATCATCGGATGTTTTTAAACAACGAATTTAGAAAACGTCCAAATAAGAAAACGACAAATATTCTGCTAAAATCTTATATAATAGGTAGGTATTTACTTTATCGCTTGTCTGAACTATCCTTCACACAATCAGTTTCAATTATGAAAATTAATGAAAAAAAAAACTTAATTTCAAAGCAAATTTGAGTTCATCAAATGTGAAAAATTTCACGCGGGAATAACGCACATCACAGAAAACCGAAATTAGTACCTACTTATGTTTGATAATGTGAGTGAGTGAGCGAGAGAGTTACATAAAGTTTGCGAGGTTGAGCTTGGATTAAAAAAAAAACAGCTTTCTTAGGTTCCAGAGCCAAGGAACTTACCGCCCTCTCAGATCTCTGTCTATGAAAGAAGAAAATTATAATTATAATTTTTATGCAACCAGACCAACCATTAAGTTATAGAATTAGAGGCGCTATTGCGTACTAATATTACAGCGAAATGAGTTCCCCTATTACATAGGTTCTCAATAACGCCCCCTTGTGGGCGTTCGGGACTTTCAGGGGGGGGGCAGTAGAAAATTTTGGGGCGTTGAGATGGCACAGTGAGGGCGTGGGCAGGAAAAAGTTTTAAAAAAGACAAAAAAACACGCTAATCATTTTTATCATGTGTGCGAGAATTCACATAATTCGGTAACTCGGGAAGAGGGCAAAAATTGAACTGAAAGATTACATTACAGTGCACCCCACGGTTAAATTTGGCAGCCACCTCTGGTCCGGAGCTCCAAAATACCTGAAAAATACCCTCGACTCTGTGCAGAAACGGGCGGTCCGTTTAATACTTTAAGGGCCGGTTTTATAAACGTCCGTTCGTTACGCTTGATACCATTTTTGGTTTACCGCCACAAATATTTGGTTTTCTGCCCGATTTTGCCGTTTTATAAACGTTCGTTAGGTTATCGATAGGTTAACTGACTGATTTAGACCAATTAAACGGGTAACGATCCGTTTTGTTGCTTGTTGGCGCTCAAATATTTTTGACAGCTGTCAGTAGTAGTTGGCTGTTGCCCGACGATCGCTTATTTTAAAGAGACAGCATTATAATATTTGCATTTGTGACATGAATTATTCATCGAGCAGTGAAATGAGGATGAGTCGATGTCAATGATGGCATTTTCTCAATTAAAGAGATAAGACTGTTTAACTCCTCTGACGTGAAATTTTTGCTTTTGGTTCTCTTGTTCATTTCGATATCTGAAAAATTACAATAATTACATTAAAACTTAATTAGTGATAGTGTAAAAATGATTTAGGTTATGTGAAGACACAACGCGTATGATAATAATACTAATCGTGACCAAATAAATCACTGATATTTTATATGATTAATAAATATTTATATGATTAATAAACATAAATTTATGTAGTTTTGAAGTATATTTTAGAATTGCGTGTTGATAATCGTGTTAATAATCACGTCAGCAAACACTCCAAGCATTTAAAATAACAATCAACTTTGACAGTTAAAGTGATACCCTTAGATAAAAACAATATCAGAGACAATAATTTGCCAAAAACCATTGCCAGTAAAAAAACTTTAGGACCAAACGTAACCTAAGACCGCTATTAATGCAAATTTGTTTATAGTACGGAAAATAAAATAACGAATGGATAGCAGTCCGTTAACGAAAAACGGTTCGTTACGTAACAGAAATTTGGTACTTCGTTTATAAAACCGGCCCTTATTCTCCCATCTTAACAGACGGATTGCAATCTTTAGAGGACAGGTGTCGGGTGGGAATTTTATCCTTGTTCTACCGGTATTTCAATGGAAGACTCTCCGAGGAACTAGCGTCATTGATCCCTTCGGCACCGGTGCATAGTCGGGAAACACACCAAACGCTTGCCCAACATATGTACACGGTTGACATTTTGGTCACATGAGAACGGGTCACTTCTTCGACTCGTTCTTGTGTTCAACAGCTCGGCTGTGGAACGATTTGCGGGCCTTTGTGTTTCCTCCTTCCTACAACATAGGTCTCTTCAAGACCAATGTTCATTCCTTCCCCTCCTCAAAAAGACCCTCCACACAGCATCTCAGATGACATAGGCCCTGGGGGGAATTACTTTTCTCAGTGCCTCCTGTGTGGAGTTAATGTAAAAAAAAATATATGAAAATTTTATTTTTTTGATTTGAATTAAAAAAAATTGACACTTGATTTGTCTCGTAAATTCAGGTGAAGTTACTAAAAGCCTGTTAATTAAAAATAGCACAAAATACGTATGTAGCAATAAAGTTGTAACAAGTTAACTAAATAACGGAAAGGAGGTAGCAAAAATACAAAAGAATTGCCTTTTTAACTTGCTAAACAAAAAGGTAAAAAAAATAATCTCATATATTTTAATCGAATTATTGATTCCGGTTGCGCCCCACCCCATAACAAGTAAAAAAAAATAGGGGGCTCTCGAAAAAATATTTTTAAAGTGAGCGGTGGGCAAAATAAGGTTGACAAACTATACTCTATTAGAACGCGGTAATCGGTGCTGGTAAACCGGATTTTGCAGTTAACGGTCGTACGGCATTAAAGCGTTGGAGGGCAAATCGGATTAATTGGATGTACAGAGCTGTATCTATTTTTTTGCGTCATGTCTCATCTAAATATAATACATCAATGGCACCAGCACCATTACGGTTAAATTTACTCGGTGTGAAGGTCGGAAGTTGGTCGTTATAAAACTTGACCAAGATTAAATTTCTCTAGGGATATTAAAAATTTAATTTGACACTCAGTTCTTGCATAATAATATGTACCGTTACGAGAGTAAATTTGGTGTAGTGTTTTATATTTAAATTATAATTTGAATCTGTACTCGCTTTTCCCAGTCCTAACTGCTCCCAACTGTCTGGAGCCAGTGAGAGATGGTATAGGTAAATGGGGTATGTTGTGAAGCTGAAGATAACGGAGAGGGAGAGTAGATGGTGACTAGGAAGGTAGGGAATTACCTAGCTATTCAGATGTGATCACAAAAACGGCTAATGCCATTTCAAGCAAAGTTGATCTTTCACCAGGGCGACATTGAAAATATCTACCATTCTTTAACGTGCCGCAAGTATAGGTACCTAATACATATATGTTATTTTAATAAATAAATTATTGTTAAATAACAAAAATTGATTTGAAAGGAGGATCTGCTCCGGGCTTTGATGCAGTCACGGTTGATATTTAAAAAAACATAAAAAATCAAATTTCTAAGCCATTAATGCATATAATAGATACAAGTTTCCAAAGCGGAGTATTTCCATCAATTTACAAACAAACTACTATTACCCACTAACCAACCATCACGCCGTTTCCCCGCAGGGGTAGGCAGAGAGGACGGACCGCCAAACAACTCGGTCTTGGCACACACTCTTTGCCTCACTCACATTCATACATCGTCTCATACATTCTCTTCTATTATTCTGACTTTTGACATGACCCGACTCAAGTATCTGATTCACTTGATCGTGCCATGTCTTCCTCGGGCGTCCCCGACTTCTTCTACCATTCACATTCGCGTCGTATATTCTTCTTACACTACTTCCTTCGTTCATTCGCTCTACATGCCCAAACCATCTGAGGGTCCCTTTCTTAATCTTACTCATTATGCTTACATCGGCCTTACATTCTTTGCGGATATCCACATTTCTCACACGATCATACATTGTTTTACCACACATACGTCTCAGGGATCTCATTTCAACAGCATTCAGTTTACTTTCATCCTTCCTCTGCCAGTTCCATGCCTCACTGCCATACATCAGGGTAGGTACCAGGACCCAGGACTACATTGTGGACTGCTAGCTTCGCTTTTTTTGACAGATTTTTATTAGCGCCAACGGCATTCAGTCCACCATTAATGGAGTTACCGGCATTCACCCTTCTTTCAATATCTCTTTCAGCCTTCCCATCTCTCGTAAACATACTACCCAGATACACAAACTCATCCACCTGCTCCAAATATTCATCATTCACAACTATGTTGCATACTGTTTTCGTACTCTCCCTTTCAAACACCATGACTTTAGACTTACTTACATTCATCATTAGCTCATTCTTCATACATACTTCGTTCATCCTAGATACGAGAGACTGTAGATCTTCCATAGTGTTAGAAATCAGCACCGCATCATCAGCATACAACAGGCAACATACTTTCAGATTACTCAATTTCGCGCCCAATCCCACCTCTTTCAATTCTTGCATACAATTTTCCATGTATAGATTGAATAACCATGGTGACATTACGCAGCCTTGCTTGACACCTTTTGTGATGTCAAACCACCCCGTAAAACCACCGTTTACCCTAACACACGCAACGCTTCCCTCGTACAGAGACGCAATTGCCTGTATGAGATTTGTATTCACTCCATACTTGGACAAAACCTTCCATAGCTTTTTCCTGTCGACTCGGTCGTATGCTTTTTGTAGATCTACAAAGGCGCAGAAAAGTTTCTGGTTTTTCGCCAGAAACTTCTCAGTAAGCATACGCAGGGAGAAAATCTGGTCCATGCATCCCTTTCCACTCATAAAGGCACCTTGCACATCCCATATTTTATCCTTTGTTTCCATTCTTACCCTTTCAATCAATATTCTTCCGTACAGCTTGCCGACTGAACTTAGCAGGCTAATAGCCCTATGATTTCCACATTCCATACGTGACCCTTTACCTTTGTATAACGGCATGATTACAGCCCTTCTCCAATCTAATGGCGTGTAACCCTCCTCTAAACACTGGTTAAAAAGTTTGCACAACCATGTGAGAATAATATGGCTATCTCCTTTAAAGTATTCGGCAGCAATATTGTCGAAACCAACAGCCTTACCATTCTTCATGCATTTTATCGATTTTTTTATTTCATCCACGCTGATTTTGATTGAATTCACTCCGTCATCGTTCATACCCGATTCACTGCTGGCCTCACTATCACCCGGATTGCTTTCGAAAACCTCCTCAAAATATTTCATCCATCTCTCTTTTATTTCTTCCTCATTCGTCAACATTTTTCCATCTTTCGATTTTATGACTTTCCGGCTTCCGTTCTCTGAACCACTCCGGGACCTTTTGACCTCCTTCCAAAACAGTTTAATGTTTTCTTGGAAGTGTTTTGTCATTTTTATTCCCTCTTCCTCTTCCAGGCGTTTCTTTCGTTCTTTCACTCCAACACTTACTCTTTTCTTACATCCCTTATAAACTTCTTTCGCTCTATCTCTCTCTTCACTAGAATCAGTGCCAGCCGCTATCAGACGTAACCATGCTTTCTTCTTCTCTGAGACCAGTGCTTTGATCTCGTCATCCCACCATGCGTCACCTTTCTTCCTACCTTGCGTACTTATTCCACATACATCTCTAGCAGATTCACAAAGACTCACCTTTATGTGGTTCCATGTTTCATCAATGCTTAGACCGTCCATTTCCTTCTCATTCAATCTCATCTTTGCCAAATTCTCATACTCACTTCTGACATTAGCATTTTGCAGTTTTTCTACTTTGACTCTTGTTGGAGGAGTTGATATCGTTTTCACTTTAGAGCGCCAGCCGCGAAAGAGGTTTACTCTCGACACCACCAGAAAGTGGTCAGTTTCAACCTCTGCCCCTCTGAAAACTCTGGTGTCCTCGGTAACGGCTCTCAACCTAGAGTCAATTACCACAAAGTCAATTATCGATCTTTCATTTCCTCTTTCCCACGTATATTGGTGGACACATTTATGATCGAAAAAAGTATTCGATACAAACAGGTTCCACTCTAAACATACTTCAAGTATTCTGTTCCCATTGTCATTCGTTCTTTCATCCCCGAACTTACCTAAGGCTGAATCAAATCCGTCACGTCTAATTCCCACCCACCCATTCAAATCTCCCGCCATTATAATCCTTTCATTCGAATTTTTTAATCTCATTACGTCGTTCACACCAGTCCAAAAATCATCTTTCACTTCGTCGCTTTCAGAATTAACAGGAGCATAGCAAATAACCAGAAACACCCTTGTCAAACCAATTTTGAATCGGATCCACATTATTCTCGGACTTACACATTCATATTGCGACATACATTCAACCATTCTGGGAGACAGTAACGCTGCAACACCCTGACAAGCCCTCTCTGTATCTGGTCTCCCAGACCAGATGACAAGTCTATCGTTGTGCTGCATTGTACCGCTCTCTTTTTTCATACTCTCTGTCACACAAAGTACGTCCAAACATTTACTATCCATTGTTTCACATAATTCATTCATCTTTCTTTCCATCCCTCCTCTGATATTCCACGTACCAATTCGACATTGTTCCCGTTCCGTCCTCCTCTTTGCGCTACCAAGGGGTTGGCGATGTGATGGGTAGCGAGCCTCATCGACACCTCTGTCGGCCATTCCCTTCCTCCACGGACTACATATAAAACTACCTTAACCTCATAAAAACACCGTTACACGTATTCAAACCTACCTCTATAAATATACAACTCGTAACAATAGTTAAAATTAATACAAACAATTTACTGCACTGCACTAACAACTTAATTAAACTAACACTAAAAGAAAAAATATATAATGTCTTATCACCGTTAATATTTTTGTATCATCGTAAAATGTTCATATTTTTGTAAAGTTTTTATATCCTTGTAAAATGTTTGTGTCACATAATGTCTTATCACTGTAAATCGCTCCCTCTTAGGGAACGCAGTATGCGGGCTCCGAGGCTCCGACCAATGTCATCCTTCTCGGTGCGTAGGGCGATGGGACAGGAAAGGCGGTGGGGGCGGGGTGTGTAGCTCAGAGTGCAGAGGCCACCTGATCACTCATCTTATTTCTCTTTCTTTCTGCGAAAGGCCGCTTCAGTGGCCGATGCAACGAACAGGTCATAATTTAACCTACTGCTTGACGGCGGCAGCGGGGGTGCAGTGTGGGTGCGGGGTAGGCGAGGGGCACCCCTGGGTTGTCCAACAGCCGAAGGGATGGTCACATCTGGCGAGTGTTTGATGCCCGTCTGAGATTTTAGCTCAGAGATTAGACACAGCATTTAGACTGTATCTTATAATTAACTATATTGTTCAGTACATAAAATTAAAAACTCGTCGCACAACCACAGTATTCACATAAAAAATATTTTTAATGCACTTAGGTAATTTTTACACGGTGAGGAACATTTTTTGATACTTTTAAGGGCTCATTTTATGAAATATCCCTTTTAATTAGTGAAAAATAACGAGACCGACCAAAACACGCCAGGCTGCTCCGAGAGCCCGGCGTAATTTTCTATTACCCCAATATTTAAATCAGGTAATCCAGAAGAAGTAAACAATTACCGTCCCATATTAGTAATCTCAAATATAGCAAAAAATTTTGAAAAACTAGTTAAAAAAAGAATGAGCCAATTTATAAAATGCAACGATATAATTAATGAAAACCAGTTTGGTTTTATGAAAGGTAGAAGCACACAAGATGCGATTGCAAAATTAAGTAGCCTTGTACAGAGTTCATTAGATAAATCAATTAAATGCCTGGGAATTTTTATAGATCTCAAAAAAGCATTTGACAGTATATCACATGACAAACTTATAAGTAAATTAAGAAACATTGGATTAAATAGTTCAGCTCTAGAATGGATAAAAAGCTACCTTCTCAAACGTTCCCAAGTTGTAAAAATTAATGGTGTGCTTAGTTCACCAAAAATGAGTCATTTCGGCATACCTCAAGGTACAGTCCTGGGACCGTTACTGTTTATTATCTATGTTAATGACATATTCATACAAAAACTAAACGGAAAAATAATATCTTATGCTGACGATACTGTCATAATAATTGAAGGTACGGATTGGAATACTGTTAATAATCTAGCTAACATTGATATTAACATATTGAAAAATTGGTTCGATAAAAATCTCCTCTCTCTAAACACTGAAAAAACAAAATTTATCCCATTCTCTATCAATAAATTCAAATTAGAACCAAATTTAAAGATCATAATACACCAAAGTAAATGTAATAAAACTAACTGCAATCAAGATTGTGCTATACTTAGTCCAACTCCCAAAATCAAATATCTTGGTGTATATATAGATCAACATTTTAAATGGAAAACACATATTTGTGAACTCGTCAAAAGGATTAGGAAATGTATTTATATATTTATTAGACTTAGAAATATTCTTAGCTTAGAAAACCTAAAAAGAGTGTACTATGTAACTAAAAAAACCGTCTAAATTTCCTACTGAAATTCTTTTTTCAATATTCAATGTGCCTATAATAGACAAAATCTATAAAAAATATTCAATTCTTCAAATTTACAAAGAAATACAGTTAAATACTCGTAACTTCCAATTCAATACATCAGCAAGATACCAGAAAACTATTAAAATTCCTAAATTTAATACTAAGCACATCCAAAGTTCCTATCTTTATCTGGGCATAATCTATTATAACAACCTCCCAACCTCCTCCTCTCTTCTATCAAGCGTTATCAAAAATTGCCTCTCCTCCATTCAACATTTCATCTCTTCTAAGTCTGAACTCTACTCCAATCTTCCATAAAATTCTGAAATTTGCACATTTAAATAAAATTAATATATAAATTCACCTTTCCTTTCTCTGTAATTATAAATGATGGCCTAGAACACCCTTGAAGGGTGAAAGCCAGAAATAATTGAAAAAAAAAAAAACCTCCCATTAAAATTAAAAACCATCGAAAATATGCAGGAATTTAAGCCCAAATTAAAAAATTACCTGAAACTGCTATAAAAGTCCCAAATATGTTTACTTTGTATCTTAAAGTCTGCTATTTTATAAATCATTTATTCCTTCTTTTTTCTTTCATTTCTTAGTTTCTAAATCTCTGAGTCTACTATTGTATAAATCTTGCGTTCTTTCTTACGTATCCTTTACTTACTTATAATTAAATTAAATTCACTAACAAAATCAGAGATTTGAAACCGCGACATCCGGATTTGTATACAAGGATCGACCACTCAACAACGGGTTCATACTTTGGTCGACATTCTTAACTATTGTGATGTTCAATCACAGTGATTAAAGTTTCTTGAAATACGTTCGGGAAAACTCCAATATAGATTGAGGTTCGTCGAGATTACAAGTATCAATTTGGGAGGCGGGAATGGGTACCGCCGCCCCGGGAACCTTTATTGGATAACCAACACCTCTGCCATAGGTCACCCCAAGTGGTTCGCTACGTTTGGTGATTTAGCAGGGGTGCCCGGGTTCATGGGGCGAGGTTTGTACACACTGAACCCCAGATTCCTACCCACCCCTTAAACCCTTTTCCTTCCCAGAACTCTCCTCTCCTTCCTTTTCCTAAAAAAACACCCTCCACACAGCATCCCCAAAGATGACATAGGCCCTGAGGAAAATTATTTTCCTCAGCGCCTCCTGTGTGGAGCTCATGTAAAAAAAATAAATACATTTTACTGGACCAGACGTCCGTCCTATTGAGTGCTCTAAGTAATTCTGAAGCTGGAGAACCCGACACTGCGGGAGCCCAACTGTCTATGGTGTATCATCGGCTATTTCCGTAACCGTTCGTGCATTAGATAAGACGATAGTCGACGCTCTTTTGAGGTACTCTGACATCTTACAACCTAACCTAACCCAATACTGCGGGAGCCCAGCTGTCTATCGCGTATCATCGACTATTTCTGTAACCGTTCGTGTATTAGATACGAACTACGATATTCGACACTCTTCTAAGGTACTTAACTGACATATTTTGAGTCACCTCAAAAACTATATGTATTTTTAAAAATTTTTTATGTCATGTATATTATCGAGGCTTCTGACTCACACAATGTTGTCATTTTTGCCTCATCTGTTTTTAAATTATAATATTATCATTATAATCTCTAATGATCTTTAAAAGTTACTTAGAGTCCTTTTATATTCATTTCGTATAAAAAATCACTTTCAAATATTTTCCAGTTTACATGATCTAATAAATTTCATTATTCTCGATATGGCATGAAACTCAGTTGAGGCTATTAAATTCTGAACTTCCGATGACTTCGAGGTCATTAGTATTGTAGCTCTCTGTCGTTCATATTTAATGCACTTCGATAATGTGTGCTCGACATCTTCAATTTGTTCACATATCGAGCACATTGGATAATCAGAGAGGCCTATCACACACAATATTCTTCCCATTAGTGCATGTCCGGATCTTAATCTAAAAATGATTCTCATTTCCGATCTTTTCAGATTAACCTCAGTGAACCATGGTCTTTTAAACGGTTCGTTTTGGAGCTTTCTGTACCATATTCCTTTATTGGTAGACAACATTTCAAAATGATTATTCCACATATTATTACAAATGGAATAAAAAAAATTTACATGTAACTATCTACATTAATGATATATGTTAAAGGATATTGAAACTACATGTATATTTCTATATATAACAACCACAAGGCTTGCATATGTTTTCTTGTCAGTTTAGGCGTCACGCAATCTGCACAGACCCCTATTCTGTCCAGAATGTCTAAGACAACGCAACATCCTTTAGATACATTTCCCCTAAAACTCCACCGCGATTTCGATATTTTAAAATGTTTGAACAATTTGACAGCAGTATGGAAAAAAAAAACATGGTTTTATTTTACACACGGTCTTGCTGCCAATACACATCTTCAGGGTTTCTCTTCAATGTTTTCTGCTGTATCCCAAGATGAAATAATTAAATAGCTTTAGAGGTTAATTGGTGATCTTACTGAAATCGGTAATCATTTACGTTAGTTCAAAGATAATTAAAGTAGAGACGAGGGTATAACGAAGGTTGTGTAATTACTAATTAGTAATTACATATTATGTCGCCGAACTTCAAGTATTAAAGATTAGTGTGTTTCTAATAATTTTAAAGTTTATGTTATAAAATATGAATATTTCGAGATGTTATTCACGTTATTTTATTTTATTTTTTATTTTATTTATTAACAAAAAAAAAACAGTACATGGTTAAAAAAAAATTACAATTAATAAGTATATTACATGGTGGGTACCGATCATGTGTTTCATTGTGCTGTTTTATTTATGGTATGCGTATTAAGTAATCACCGGGTGATGTATGTAGTGGGAAGGTGTGTGTGTGTGAGTATGTATGTATGTATGTATGCGCATTGAACAAATTATATTATTGACATAATGCTCTTTTTAAATTTGGGCAGTGAATCGGAGAAAATGTCGATGTTAGAATGTAGACCAATAATATTGAACATATAAAGAGCAAGATTAATTAGCGAATTAGATGCTGCACATGTCTTGTAATTAAGCGAGTGGAATAGTTCTGTATGGCGTGTACGTCTTAATGGTATGTTAAAATTAACTAGGGAAAGAAGTTCGGTACAGTCAATGTTATTATTTAAAATTTTGTGTATAAATGTCAAATCAGCTATTGCTCGCCTTTGTTGCAATGTTTGAAATGTGCATTCAAAGTTATTGTTGAATTTGAAGGTAAGATATTTTATAAATTTGTTTTGAATATGTTCTATGCTATCTATGTATACTTTGTATTGCGGGTTCCAAATTGGCGAAGCATATTCCAGTGTACTTCTGACTAATGCAAAATATAACATTATTACTGTGCGCGGGTTATTGAACACTTTACTTATGCGAAGAACAAACCAAGCATTTTATATGACCTGTGAACGATTATGATTTTTTATGGTTCAAATAAATATCTTCGTAAACGATGTTGCACAAACAAAGGTCTACAGTCGTTACCGTAAGTGAAATGGTATAGGCTTGTAGGTAATTTTGCAAACAAAAATTACTTTATAACAGTTGGTTCGGCGGGTGAAATGATAGATGGCTATTTTTTTTTTACATTAGCTCCACACAGGAGGCCCCCAGGAAAATAATTCCCCTCAGGGCCTATGCCATCTTTGGGGATGCTATGTGAAGGGTCTTTTAAGGGAAAGAAAGATGAGGAAGTTGTGGGAAGGAAAAAGGTGTGTAGGAATCTGGGGTAAGTGTGCCCAGGAGTTACAGTCGTATGAATCCATCCCTCCAACTGCGGTGCAAGGCGATGGGTCGAGAGAGTCCGACTGGAAAGGTCAAAAGGCCTCCCTCAACCAGTCTCTCTCGATCCGGCCCGCCACGCAGCAGCACGCAAGACCTGGACAAACCTCACCCAATGAACCCGGGCACCCCTGCTAAGTCACCAAACGTAGTGAACCACTTGGGGTGACCTATGGCAGAGGTGTTGGTTATCCAATAAATGGATCCCGGGGCGGCGGTACCCATACCCACCTCCCAAATTAAATGTGGGTGATTTTTCACAATCATCTTGTCGAATGTAGCGTCACACCTATTAGAAAACAAACACTCGTTTGACAAAGATAGAGACGTTAAAGTTCTCCATACTTGTAATAAAAGTCATAAACTAGACAGGCTAGAAATTACTAGCCTAACTAAAAAATAGACCCTAACTTTGTAATGAATAAGAAATTAGAATAGTTTGTTGAATCTCCGCTTCTATATCCATTGTAACTTTCATCATATTTTATATTCTAATGTAAAATTGGTATTTTGTTTATATAAAGACCATTATAAGATTATTCCAACTCCAATGTAAATCATGAGTCCCTTCAAAATTCAAACAAAAATTCCATATCGTTATAAATATATAGTAAAGATTTGACAACAATAAAATTAGATCATTAATAATGAATATTACTTGTAAAGTTTTCCCCGAACAATATTGAAGGTAGGCTACAAACCCGAGGTAATTAGGTCTGCTGGGAAAAAACCAAAACAATTAGAAATTCGACAGTCAAAGACGAGATAGTAACAATTGTAAGAAAACCCATGTGTTTTAATAAAATCCTTGTAGATCACCCTCTCCCCCTCCCGCATATTTGTGTATATAAACCGTGGGTTATGATTAATTTGACCGGTCAGTGGTTGAGTGGGCATCGCGCTTGGGTCCCACCCGGGCGTCCCGTGTTCGATTCCTCGGCTGGCTAAGTCCCCCATTACAACACAAGCAACATTTTCGGCTTTCTGTGGTGGTAGTAGGAGATTTTCAAACATTGTTGGGTTATTTGTAACCTGAAAATGTTTGTCTTTCTTTAAAAAAAAAACTTAAATTAAAAACAGTCAAAAGATAGCCTTAACAGTCTGAAATCGGTTACGCTCTAATAAATTAGTGGAAATAAGTTTAATATATACTACATACTGCCCTAAAAAAGCTACGGTTGTAGCGAAACCCGGTTGGCGTAAAGTATGTAAAATAAAAGTGGTTTTTACAAAGTTATTGTTTTATTTTAAATTATAATGCCACATCACAAAGTATCTGCTTCAAATGAACAAAAAAAAACATACTCTATTACAGTTGGCACCGTGACTGAAATAGTATGGGCTTTGTAGATGATTTCTCACAACAAAACCTTCTCTATTGTAGTCGGCACCGTGACTGAAATGATATGAGCTTTGAAAATGATTTCTCACAATAAAATCTATTCTATTATAGTCGGCACAGCGACTGAAACGGTATGGACTTTGTAGATAATTTTTCACAACAAAGCTTACTCTATTATAGTCGGCACCGTGACTGAAATGATATGAGCTTTGTAAATGATTTCTCGCAACAAAACCTATTCATGTTAAATTATACATGTTAAATTATATACATAAATTTATTATTTTCAACTTAATCCTTAAAAACAAAACAAAAAAACTTTATTTTATTTTATTTTAAATCAGATGTCAAAACTATGGTCACCCTAAAAGTCTACATTAAAGTACTACCTAGCGCCATCAGTTTAGTAGGTACCAGTAGGTACCCATAATCTCAATCTGTAAGAAATACAACAATATTGTTCTTTCAAAATCTGTATAATTTTGTGTTATTTTGTTAACTTGTAGAATTATTGTTAACCTCAACACAGGCTTGTCCTAGTGAGGTAATAAATTGTATTGTAAACATTTTTACCTGCAGTGTAAAGAAACAATAAATAAATAAAATAAATAGTCGGCACAGCGACTGAAATGGTGTGGGCTTTATATATGAGTTTTCACAACAAAACGTACTCTATTACACTTGGTACAGCAACTGAAAATGTATGGGCTTTGTAGATGATTTCTCACAACAAAACCTACTCTATTATAGTCGGCACAGCTGTATTGTAATTGTAGATGAGTTTTCACAACAAAACGTACTTCGACGACCTCCATAGTCCAGTGGGTAAGACTCTTGACTCACAATCCGGAGGTCGCGGGTTCGAAACCGGCATGCGCAAATAAATTTTATTTGATTAATTTGTGTTATTTCACAATTAATTCATTTAAAATAATATATAGTATATTTGCGGCATGTTCCAGAGTGGAAGATACTATCAGTATCGCCCTGGTGTAAGACCACCATTCAGAATTGAAACGTTGCTTGAAAATGGCTTTAGCCGTGTTTAGTGACCAGATCTGAATAGCCAGGTACTTCCCAACCTTCCTCTTCCCCACCTCCTTCCCCTCCCCACTACCTTCAGCCTCACAACATACCCCAATTGGGGATGCCATAGTCTCACTGGCTCCAGACGGGAGCAGTTGAGATTCTTGTGCGGTATTCACTGTAAAAAAAAAAAAAAACTCTATTACACTTGGTACAGCGACTGAAATTGTATGGGCTTTGTAGATGATTTTTCACAACAAAACTTGTATGTAGATGAGTTTGCATTACAAAACCTACTCTATTACAGGCGGCACAGCGACTTAAATCGTAAAGGCTTTGCAGATGATATTGCACTATAAAATCTACAGTCGTCACCTAGACTGAAACGGAAGACTTTGTAAATGCCCTTTGGGGCAGCAGGACTTTGTTGCCAACTACACCTACTTATAGATTTTTCACTTCAGATATGAACAGGGCCAATTATGCGTTGTCGCATAAAAAGTTCAGTTCAGTCTTAGAATGTCGATAAAACATTTTGATACGACTCTCGAAATTTTGTCTTGAAAAAAAACCGCGACCGGTTATAGTTGTGTGGGTAATTCTCGTGGGTTATTTTCCTTTTCAATAGCGTCTAGATGGCTTGCCACTTTTTAGTTTGCTTAGAAACTAAGATTGTTTTAGAACTCTAAGAAGCCACTAAAAACACCTCTGCACGCGCCTTCAGTAACCATATTGTTTATTTTTGAAAATCCATCTCTGACAAACTAAATGCAAAAAGTACCTATATCACTATTATACGTCAGATGATAAAATCACCGTCCTATGCCAAAAGGCCGTGAAACTTTTTAATTACTTTCCAGTGGAAATTATAATAAAAAACTAATTTCGGCTGTGACTCTTGTCTGTCTGTAACCCCCGTTCAATGATCTCTTCGATTTGCTTTGAATTTAAGTGTCATCTTTTTCAAAATTGAAAATGTTTATTTGGATAATTCAAAGAAGAGACAAATTACCCACCTATAATATAATATTTTAATCAGAAAATTATTGTGAATACCATTTTCAAAATTGGAACTGATTTGTCGAGAACTCCGACTAATCGTGATTTTCATAAGTCTGCGCTAGTCAAATTGTAATAATAATAATAATAATATCTTTATATTTATATTGAGGGATCAGTAGGGTTTATAGGTTCAATTAGGAATTCCACAGAGCCGAACCCTCTGATGTGAAAATATCTGGAGTCGGTGAATTATTTTCCCCATTTGGTCTCTGGTAGGTTGACATGTTGTTCTTGTATTGTTTTGTATTTATAATACTTATATAGTGCAATTGCATAGCGTGGATTCACTAGATGATCATTTGGGAAGTGTGTGAAAGGGTTTAATTTTTCCTGGGTGGAAAATTTAACCCGGACATTTAAATCTGGTACGTAAAAATTTGGAAAACAAACAGCTTTACAAAGGTACATAATAAAGAGCGCTAAAATAAAACAGTAAGCCTAAAAACATGTTTTCGTTGATATTTTTTTGTAGTAGCTAGGCAAGACAAGAAAAACTTAAAGAAAAACTAAGAAATCTGATAAATAATACAATAAATATAAATATGGATGTTAAGTGGTGTGTTGTAATGCATTACATTTATCTAATAGTGTTGTTTTGAATTTGTTGAAAGTTATGTTAAAGATGTCTGTATATGTGAGGTGTGTGTTGTGATAGTGGCAGGCTCGATGTATGAATTCATTTTGTAAGTAGTTGGTGTTGGAGCGGCTGTTATAAAAAAGGGATACGTTTGTGCCATTGCGATCAGGAACTCTAATATCTATTTTTTGTAAAAGAAACGGGGAAGATATCGTATTAGTTAGGATTCTGTACAATAACAATTGATCTGAAATAATTCTCCTACGATTTAATTTCGTGATTTTAAAGAATTGACGGATATCTTCATTTGATTGGAATGCATAAAAAGACCGAAAATTTATGTACGAGAGAAATTTTTCCTGAACACGTTCTATTCTATGAACATATGTTATGTATCTTGGATTCCAAATTTGTGAGGCGTTATCTAGGTGCGGACGAACATAGGTATAATATAGAATATAGCAAAATAAATGTATCGAGATAATAAAATATTTTTTATGTTCATAGTATAAATTTAGTTATTTATTTATTTATTACACGCCCTGATGGGCTTTTACATTACAATTTATAAGTTGAGTAACAAAAAATGAAGAAAATATAATACAATGAGAAGAGAAAATACACAAAACAATGTAACAACAAAACAAATAATAAAATAAAAATACATATTATGTAAAAATGATAAGAAGTCTCATATTCAATATAAACAAAAATTTAAGAAATTGTGTAAATCTATTTGTGCCTAGAAGAATAAAGGTGATAGAATATACAACATTTATACTGATTAGTTTTAAGATGAAATATATCACCTAGATTAGAATATTTATATATTATAGTAATTTTGATAAGCTAGTGTCCTGGCCCCCTAGCATGGTCGATCGATATAGGTTTTATCGAAAATGTCGGTAACTTGAAATCGCTCCCGTGCACGACTGCAGGACGCTAACGAAGAAATAACAGCTTACGTCAAATAAATTAGGAGCCCTTAGTGGATGGGAACTGTTGTTTGTTCGTTAGCGGCCTGCAGTCGTGCTTGGGAGCGATGTCAAGTTACCGACATTTTCGATAAAACATATATCGACCGACCATGCTAGGACCCCTGGTGTTATTGAAGTAGAAGGGTAATAAATGTCGTCATGATTTTTGGGGAACATGGATATTGATAAATTGAAGTAATTCAGAACAGTCAATTTTGTAATGCAGTATTTTATGTAATAGTATTAAATCTGTGCTTATTCTTCTTTCTGAAAGTTTCAATAGAGACTTTTTATCCAGGAGATAATTGTAATCAATGTTTTTTTTTTTTTTTTTTTTTTTTTTTTTTTTTTTTTTTTTTTTACATGAACTCCACACAGGAGGCCCTGAGGAAAATAATTTCCCTCAGGGCCTATGTCATCTTTGAGGATGCTGTGTGGAGGGTTTTTTTTAAAGAAAGGGAGGAGAGGAGAGTTCTGGGAAGGAAAAGGGTTTAAGGGGTGGGTAGGAATCTGGGGTTCAGTATGTCCTGATCATCCGCCTCCAAGACCTAGACAAACCTCACCCCATGAACCCGGGCACCCCTGCTAAATCACCAAACGTAGCGAACCACTTGGGGTGACCTATGACAGAGGTGTTGGTTATCCAATAAAGGTTCCCGGGGCGGCGGTACCCATTCCCGCCTCCCAAATTGAAAGATCCTCCCAGATTGTTTAGAATAGGAATATGCAATTTATAGTTTATAAACCTTAGAAACTTCCGTTGAATCCTTTCAATGTTGTCTGAATGAATGTTGTAAAAGGGAGACCATAACGTAGAGTTATATTCAAGTTGGCATCTAACAAGGGTTTTATATAACATAATAAATGTGTCTAAATCGTTGAAATCTTTTGCAGCTCTCAAAACAAAACCAAGAGTCTTAAGGGCTTTGTTGATAATATTATTAATATGACATACAAAGGTGAGTTTACTGTCGAACGTAATGCCTAGATCCATAATTTCACTAACACAATTTAAATTTTCATCATTTAAAGAATACTAAAAAATAATAGGATTATTTATTTTGAAAAAATGCACCATTCAAAAAGATATATCAAGTTAGTCTGAAGTATAATACAATCATTCATGTGGTTAATCTCTTTATTTTCATCGTCATGTCATCGGCAAACAGTAGCACATTTATGTCAGTAAATATATCAACAGGTTCCATGACAGTTCATCCTGCGACAATTCATCCGGCGACGGTTCATCCTGCGACAGTTCATCCGGCCGACAGTTCATCCTGCCGACAGTTCATCCTGCCGACAGTTCATCCCGCCGAGAATTCCTCCGGCGACAATTCATCCTGACAATTCAACCTAACCTAACCTAACCTAACCTATAAGTATAACCTATAAGTATAAGTATGTCGTATTTTGTTATTCACGCATGCTTCTTCGGAGAGTCGAAATTATTGTTAGTAAAAATATTTTTACAGCGGATTTCCACTCAAGATGCCTTCAGATATAAGTATATCGATTTTGGTTGTACGGCCGTATATCCTCTTTGCATACTTACTTAATAAAAATCTTCTAAATGATCAGGCAGGATGAATTGTCGGCGGGATGAACTGTCGGCAGGATGAACTGTCGGCAGGATGAACTGTCGGCCGGATGAACTGTCGCAGGATGAACTGTCGCCGGATGAATTGTCGCAGGACGAATTGTCGGGTCACCATATCAACAATATCATTTATAAATATAATAAACAAAATGGGCCCTAAATGGGAGCCTTGCGGCACTCCACTTGTTGCTATAAATTTGTAAGACTGTGTGCCATTTATTTTCACACTAAGAATTCTTTTGGACAAATAACTAACAAACCAATTAAATAAGCTACATTTGGGCATCGATAATTGCTTAATTGTGTAATTAACTTAATAAAAAAACTTAATTTAATTCAACTGTTATTGATTCTGAGGCGGTACAAAGTTCGTCGGGTCAGCTAGTTTATAATAATTTGTTTTGTTATTTAGACTTCCTGTATTTACTGTTTGTTTTAAATGTTTTTTTATCACGTAAATGCAATTTTTACACATCCTAAAATAATTTTATATAATTGTTTTTTAGGATATTTTTAAGAAATTAATTACCTATTCTTTTTAATATTTTGTCCGTGTTCTTATTTATCTGTACTTGTTTGTTCTTTTGTTATTTATATATTAATTTCTTATCCATACGAAGAAAACATTGTTTTTGAAACATGTTGATAATGTTAATTATATAGTGGTTTATACAAAGTTATTTGTTTTCATTAAATGAATAATGATGCCAAAAAGTGAACTTGAGAAGCTTGAAGAAGTAAAGTAAAAATAAAGATAATACTAGCGACACTCCATCGAAAGTCCGAAACATAAAAATCAGAAAAAAATTCGGTCACTTCTAGGAATCGAACCCGGAACTTTTGCCTTGCCGGGTGGAGCTGTACCACTGAGCCAATGTGAGCCTGTCCTATTTAGATAAAGAAATGCTTCACGAACTTGTACACCCTTAAAGCGATATCTACCGTACAAAGTTTATTAAGGGGCTGTATCCACCACTCCATCAATGTAATATATCATTGAAGAAGATAATATAATCTTTTTCTGTTTTTCTGTGTTTTGTTCTCTTTCATATTTTCGTTTAGATTATTATTATTATCTCCTTCTTCAGAGGTATTTTTATTGTAGAGCATATACATAAAAAAATGTTGTTTTTAATTAAATACATCACTAAAATTCATTCTAAATACATTTCATTTCCATTTTTATTTAACATGCATTAAATAAAACAATAAATTATAATAATTAGGTTATAACCCAATAACAAATGTTCACATCATGCCCAAATAATAAATAAAAAATTAATTATTATTAACTTTTTTTGGCTAATATTACAGAGATAGGAACTAGTTAAACAATCTAAACATATGTAGTCTATATATACTGTCTAATACTGTGTGATACATAAAAGATACAGATAAGATAAGATAAAAAACAATGAAAGTAGAAAAAATAAATATATAATAATAATGATGAAAACTGAAAAACACCAGATGTAGGATCGAGAAATAATATATACGTTAATAAGAAAAAAACAAGTGAAAGTAAGATAAAAGTAAAGTGATAGTACTCACAAGTGAACGCAAATCGCTGTTATTTCCGCCTACAGAACCAATTAAAGTACAGACTACTGTCCAGAAACACGAAGATATTAGTGTACGAAACACTTATCAGACCAGTACTTACGTACGCAGCTGAGACTTGGGTACTAACTAAGAGGAATGAGCGAGCACTGGACGTTTTTGAATGAAAAATTTTGAGACAATTTTGTTATAACAATGAGCTCTATACTTTGTTTAAGGAGCTAAACGTCGCGAAATTTATAAAACTGGGAAGACTTCGGTGGCTGGGTCATGTGGAGAGAATGACCGAGCACCAAGCACCAAAGTCCCTGCTGAACTCAAGACCAATAGGGTGAAGGAGCCTGGGAAGACCAAGACTAAGATGGAGCGACAACGTCCTCAAAGACATGTCTATCTTGGAGCTTCTAAACTGGAGAGAGCTGGCACAAAACCGAGATGAGTGGAGGAAGATTCTTGAGGAGGCCAAGACCCACCAGGGGTTGTAGAGCCAATAGTGATGATGATGATGATGATAGTACTCACAAAAAAATTGTAAAATATAGTGTGCCAGTTTTATGGATATTCAAAAACATTATATATTTATAAAACAAAAAAAAAACAAAAAAATATACCGAAAAAACACTTATATACACTACATACTACATACTATAACAACTACATACTACTACAACACTACATACTTTAAATGAACTTACTGCAATTTACATAACTAATTTTACTAACTACCCGGTTTCGCCAGAGATTTTGATCGAAAAATGTGAAGCAAACAATATGGCGTCTTTTCGACTTAATTGAAAATATCGTAACTCTATAGCTCATGATGGAATTCATGTTGTGATTAGTAAATATTTGAGCTTACGCATTAATTGTACAAAGGAAAAGTTGGGAAATTCATCTTCAGAGCTCACCATTTGAAAGTTTCTTCATACAATAGGCCACTTGCATGGATTTCATAACGACTTAGAAAAAATCGTGTGGATAGATCGGTTTATTAAGATTACGAAAATGTTAGTAAATTTTTTTAGAAATGTACAGTTTTTTATTTTAAAATAAATAAATACATTATTTGGGCTCGTGACGTCACTACATGAAAATGTCCCGTCTCCGAAAATGTTCCTATTAATATTGTAAAATTCCACACTGATTTATTTTTTTTATATGGCATCACTTTGATTTCAGGCGAATTTTTTAATTTGTCATTTAACGTTCACTAGATTTATTGTTTGTTCTCTGCGAACTTATCATTTGGTTTGACTTTTTGACAAATGTTATGAAGAGAACCCCGTACATTTTAGATGTCGGTACGTGTTTTAGAGGTATAATGGTTATGGTGCTGATTTTAACAATATCAATTTTTTACGCACCAGATTTAAATGTCCGGGTTTAATTTTCCCCACAGGAAAAACTAAACCCTTTCACACACTTCCCAAATGATCATCTGGTCAATCCACGTTATGCAATTGCACTATATGTATTATAATTACAAAACAATACAAGAACAACATGTCAACCTACCAGAGACCAGATGGGAAAATAATTCACCGACTCCAGATATTTTCATATCAGAGGGTTCGGCTCTGTGGAATTCCTAATTGAACCTATAAATCCTACTGATCCCTCAATATAAATATTTAAAAAATCTTTTGTAATCCTACATGTATTTAAAATTACCGATTTTTGCATTTTTATATATAAATTAATTAATTAATTCTTATTAATATTATAATTTACAAGTACAAGTATATAACATTAGATTTAGTAATATAGACGTTGTACATTATAATGATTTATGATCAATAAGATGGATCAAGGAAAAAAAATATTTATGAAATGTAATATTTTTGGTATTCTCCTGTGCCATTCGTGTGGAAAACGTTCTTTTTTAAAAAAATGATTTTCGGCTATGCAATTATCGTTTTTTCGCACCTATAAAATTATGTCCCGTCTTTCCGGTTTATAAAAAATGGTCTGATTTTTCGGAACGAAATTTTCAAATAATCCCAAGGGTTTAAAAAATACGATAAAAAAATACAGAATGTCTTAGAATATTTGCCTAAACCTGATTTTTTTTTTAAAATGTGATGTAAGTGGCCTATTGAGATTTCGATACATGAAATATTTTTTATTAAGGCGAGTCATAACCACGTTTATCGGGGGTTTGTCCGAGGCTTACATTTTAATTTATTTCGGCGAAATAAAAACAGTACGTTGCCATAATTTTTTTTTACTTACAACGCCTTTAAAAATGTAATACGTTGTACAATTAAAGTAAGCTGTGAGCACCAGATTTTATTTTAGACGATGAATTAATAACTTTGGGAGGTATTCATTTAGAAACAGCTTAAATATTAGTAACCCGTTATTTAGAATTGATTAAAATGAACCCGGCGGAAAGGTCAAATCTCCAGGACTGCTAGAGTGAATTCGACCGTACGTCCGTCCAATACGCCATGCCGCGGGCGCATATTTGCTTACACGCTTTCTTCACTTACATCGTTAAGATTCCCTCATTTTTTTCTTCTTCTTCTTTTCTTTGATAGGGCAAATTCGATAGTAGGTCCGTCCAATACACGGGTCGCGAGTCGCAATTTGTATACACGGCTTCTTTACTTACGTCGTTAAGATTATGAATGTATTTTAGGGTATAGTGACGTCTTAAATAGTGCTTCAATTTAGAAGGCGGGTAATGCGTATGTGTACTTATCGCCGCCCCGGGAACCATCGACTGGATAACAAACAACTTTGCCATAGATCACCCCAAGTGGTACGCTACGTTTGCTGACTTAGCAGGGGTGCCCGGGTTCATGTGCCCGGGTTCATGCCCGGGGATGAGTTTGTCCAGGTCTTGGCAGCCCACAAAATTCTGGACAAAGCGACCTTCATACCTTGTTCCCTTTTAGAACATCCTTACATCCCTTTCTTTAAAAAGACCCTCCATACAGCATACCTAAGGATAACATGCGCCGAGGGAAATCCTTTTCCTCTGAGACTCCTACGTGGAGATAATGTAAGAAAAATTTGATGTGCAAGCGTTGATTCACAAAAAAAAAATAATTAAGAAACCTCGTGGAAAGAACCAAACAACGCAACGTGATGCAAGGTTTTGAAAACAGGAAAGGTCTTTTATATGAGTACCTATGTATTGTACTCATTTGTCGACTAAATGAGAACTTTTCCCGGCATCCTATTTCTGGTCTATTCGGGTCACCATAAAAGCTCGAGGTTCACAATAATTCCGCATGACATCCTTTGTCAGTAATGATGAATGGGACAGCACTAACTGGAGCATGCATTATGTTAGGACAAGTGTTTTCATTGTGGCTTAATTCATAGTTATGTTTGTGCCTTTTATTACACGTTACATCGAAAGCATTAGGGTATTTTTGTGTACTTTACCGCACAAACCGAGATGGACTCGTAAAAGTTGTTCTACTCCTTTTGTATTACTGCGACACTTCCAAATAATAGTAATATTTGCAATTGCTTGCATGTTTGCGACAGAGTGTCATAGAATTTTTTGTTATTTATCTGAAATGCAAAAAAATGGAAGTGATAACTTTATAATACATTTGTGGAATAAAATGTTTAAATTTAGCATAAAAGTATTTTGATAGTTTACCTACAAGAAAAAATACATCGTTGAGTGACAAAACAATTGAAAAATAAAATCAGAGTCTGTGCAATTCACACGCGGTAGTAGTGAAACCTTCAGAAAACTAAAGTAAACAAGAGTGGGGAGACCACGAAGCACCGCACAAAGAGGAGACCGATTCTGTGAGGAGGCCATCTCATTCTCATTCTCTCGCAGACTAAATTGTATAGATGTATATGTTTGTCTCTTTTTAGTGTCGCTATTTTTCGTTTCATCGGTTTCAAATCACAATGGTGCTAAAGACGTTTTAACTTCAAAAATTGATTTATTTTTTAAATCAAAATTTTAATATTTTTTAACGCATTTTCCATTTTTTAATAAGAAAAGCTTAACGAACAAACGAATTTCTTACAAAATCTGCTTACAAAAACATTATTTCAAATTTGGATAGGTACTTTCAAAATCAGTGTGTATATTTGAAATTGAATTTCAAGGTGGAATATTTGAAATAATTAATGAATTTAGTAGATAAATTTAAAGAAACGTGATGGAATTATCAAAAAAGAAATGGAATTATCAACTAATAAAATAATTTTGGTATTTGCTTTATCGCTTATCTGAATCATTCTCACAAATCAGTTCCAATTTTGAAAATCAAATCTAATCCCAGTGAAGTTACACACAAAAACAGAGACACACCACCGAAATTATGTGTTTTTTTTTATTTTCTGGTGAAGCATTCGATCAAATTTTTTTTGAATCCCGAAAATCTTTCTTAAACCGTTAATTAGCCCCGGAGGCGAAGGGTTTTATGTAAACTAGCGACAACCGTTTTTCCTTCAAATCTATATGGATTACACTTCTAGAAAATAGCTTCAATTCACTGTTCAGTGAATAAAAACAATATTAGAGCCTTTGTGGTTGTTTAAAGTTACGAATATGCAAACAAATTGATGTTTTCTGTTTTGAATGACCGTGTTTGCATTCAATTTTCAATTAATGCTCTGAATGGATTTTATCGGGCAATAAACTGTGTATTTTATTTTACGGCTTGTGCCTAAATCAACAAAAAATTATTTTGATTAAAACAAACATTCATAGTTTTTATTCGTTCACAAAAGATTGTTAATTTGATTAAAAACCAAAATTATTCATACACTAGCTTTCCTCCCCGGCTTCGCACGCGCCACTCGCCCCCCCCTCACCTCCCCCCCGCTTTATGCTTTTTAACATATTTTGACGGTCTTCGACGTCGAGCGACGAGGCTCTCAACTAGCAATCAAATCAAATCAAAAAATATTTATTGTAAAATAAAAATTACAAAAGGTGTAGCTTATGGGTAGACTCCATTTCTTCCAGCTAACCACATTTATTTAATTACAATGTTTATATAATATTATTTGTTTTATTATAATTATAATGTTTATACAAATAAAATAACAATATTCCAATGAAAAAAAAAAATACAAATATATATACCAATAAAAATAGGCGTTTCATTTACGTGAGGTATTCACTCAACGTGTAGTGACATTTATTAACAAGGAAAGTGTTTAGTGACGATTTGAATTTGTGTGTATCTTGTATTTGTTTAATGTTATGTGGAAGGTTGTTATATACTTTAATGGCCATGTAGTATGGTCCTTTTTGGAATGTTGTTTTGTTTGCTTTTGGTATTAATAGGTTTTCTGTGAGCCTTGTAGCCTATTTATGTGTTGAGTTTTTTAGTGGGAACTTGTCTGTAAATGATCGCACTAACATGCATATACAGGGTGTTAAGGGACGTACTTGACTTACTTTAACAAGTGATTCCTGACATTATTTGGAGTAAAAAATGTAAATGAAATTTTGGTCTCCGGTGACTTTTTTGATGTTTTTTTTTTTTTTTTTTTTCTACAAAAACATAAAAAAATGGTAGTTGTTGAACAGTTGGAGGTGGGGTAAGGGGTTCGTCGGACACCCGGCTGAGTGACCAATGATGACATGTGGAAGAAATTTTTTTTTGTTTGATTTTGAAGAAAAAAATTTTGAAAAAAAAAAAAAAAATCGTCAAAAAAGTCACCGGAGACCAAAATTTCATTTACATTTTTTACTCCAAATAATGTCAGGAATCACTGGTTAAAGTAAGCCAAGTACGTCCCTTAACACCCTGTATATGTCTGTGACTGTTAGCATTTTCAGATTTTATTTTATTTTATTATATTATTTTATTATCCGGAGGTCACTGATTCAAAACCCGGCGCGCGTAAGTAAATTTTATTTGATTAAGGTGGTACACAACCTTAATAATTTTTGATTGCTCAAAACTCATATTTTAATCATTTCGGCGAATTCGTAACTATAATAACTTTTTTATTTCCATGCCGCACAAGGAATGCGAGTTATTTATATTTTAGATATATAAAAACAGTACCTTCCCATTAATATATTTTACGTAAAACGATTTTAAAACTTTATAACCCGTTTTTCAACTATAAAGCTAGCGGTAAGCACCAGATTTTATTTTCCTAGACGATGAATTAATAGCTTCGGGAGGACAGCATGGAGACGCATTTTAAATATTTGTAACACGTTCTTCAGAATTAATTAAAATGAACGCGGCAGAAAGGTCAAATTTCCAGGCCTGCTAGGGTGAAGCGACCGTATGTTCGTGCAGTACGCAGTGCCGCGGCGTATATTTGTTTACACGCTTTCTTCACTTACGTCGTTAAGATTCCCCCATTATTTTTCCTCTTCTTCTTTTCTTTGATAGGGCAAATTCGACAGTAGGTCCGTCCAATAGAGGGGTCGCGAGTCGCAATTTATATTCACGGCTTCTTTACTTACGTCGTTTAGATTCTGAATATATTTTAGGATATATTGTCGTCTTAATTGTGTGTGTTATTTCACAATTTATTCGTAGAATATTTGCAGCAGGTTTCAGAGTGGAAGATACTATCAGAATCATTCTGGTTTAAGACCATCATTCAGAATTGTAGCGTTTCTTGAAAAGGCTTTATCCGTATTTAGTGACCAGATACGAATAGCCAGATACATCTCGCCTTTTTCCCCCTCACCTTCTCCCCCTCCCCAATCGCCTTTAGCCTTACAACACACCCCAATTGGGATGCCATAGCCTTACTGGCTCCAGACAGCTGGGAGCAGTTGCGACTCTTGTGACATATTCGCACAATAAAAGGAAAATAAATAGGTATACGAGTGTAATTAGAGTGTAATTAAACGGTATACGAGTGTAATTACACTAAAAAATATTATGTTTTCTTCAAACCTCATATTTGCGCCTAAGATTTGCGGTTGATTATACTTTACACTTTGAATACTTTACATAACTAGTGACCGACCGAAGGTTCGGTTTCGGTTTCGGCAAGAAAATGTAGGTTCTGCATCAGTTTCGGTTTCGGCAGAAAATCTGCCGAACCTTCGGTTGAACCGAAACTCTGCAAAAGACCTCAATAAATGTTAAATTTAGTCTTAAAAATATGTTTGATAGCCGGCGCGGCGTAGTCCAGCGGTAAGGTTCTTGACACGCACATCGAAGGTCGCGGGATCGTTTCCCGGCGTGGCAAATAAATTTCATTTGATTAATTTGTGTTATTTCACAATTTATTCATTTAAAATAATATGTAGTATATTTACGGCACGTTCCAGAGTGGAAGATACTCTCAGTATCGCCCTGGTGTAAGACCATCATTCAGAATTGAAACGTTGCTTGAAATGGCACTAGCCGTGTTTGTCTCACAACATTGGGGATGCTATAGTCTCACTGGCTTCAGACGGGAGCAGTTGGGACTCTTGTGCGGTATTCATATAAAAAAAAGTGATTGATGTGATTGCAAACGCAATTAAAATTAAAATACTCAATTAATGAGGACCTTCCTTTATACTGAAAATGTTGATTATTGACAAATTTTTGTTCGAAGAAGTAGATAACATTTTTGTTAATTTTTATTTTTGTTTGTTTTTTAGCAGTAATAGGTGCAATTTTTTTTTCGCATTACATCAATTAATTCAACTGAGCAATTCAACTGCTTAACGATTCTGCATTGAGCATTGACATCTTCAATGTTACCTATAGAGAGTTCACTAACTTTCTTTTGACATATGTCTCAACATAGTGAAACTGCCCACTTGGCCTTTTTTTTCTTTCTTATGTTTTGTAATCTTCTCCGTAATAATTTGATGTATAACTGTTTTATGGGGAACCTGAAAAAATAAATTTAACACGTGTTATAAGAATGTTGTGATTGTAAATGTAGTTAAAATTAAAATACTCTTTTAATGAGGTCCTTTATTTATAATGTAATTGTGATCTATTGACAAAATTTTGTTCCAAGAAGTAGTTAACACGTGTTGTTAATTTATGTAATTTTTGTTTGTTTTATAGCAGCAATATTAAAAAAAAAAATTCCACGTACTTCAATTATTGTTTTATTTCATTTAACACGTGTTAACTGTCTGTACAAGTGTAAAAAATAAGCCAAATTTCAGCAAACAAAAGATATTTAACATGTCTAAAAAAGTTTCGGTTTTGGCCGAAACTGAGACAGATACCGAGATTCGGTTTCGGTAGAAAGTCCTGTTTCGGTTGGACACTATATACAACTTCAATAGTAACACAACTTTACATTAGGTATATCATTTATAACTTTAGTTCTAGCAATTTTCTCATTTAAAAACGTGTTATAAGACCTCTAAATCTTTTTCTAGTTCCTGAAAATAAAACCTATAAATGTCCACTAAAAGCTTTCAATGGCATAAATCCAGAGGCGGTCTGGACGATTAATTTTTTTGGTAATATCTCGATTCGTACAGTTTACACTAATGGTAAAAACTATCTATGTATAACGAAATCTGCAGAGAGTTATCACAAATATGTATTGTTATAATATAAAGTTCACAAACATTTAAATTGGTTTTTAGTGCCTAAATATTTGTGGATTGCTTCCAAAAACAGACCAATCCCCAATATTCTCAAAATCGTCGTGGCCCCCACAGTCGATCGATAAGGATTGATAGGATAACTTTCGGCAACTTCCCATCGTTCCCTAGGACAACTGCAGATCGCTAACGTACAAACAACAGTTGAAGTCGAATATATTAAGAACACTTAGTCTATTGGTTGGCGATCTGCAGTCACGTTACCTACGACGAGAAGTTACCGAAAGTTTTTCTATCAATCCTTATCTGGAGGCTGGTAATACTTCAATATTCAGAATAAAAACGTTGTTTGAAATGGCTTTAGCACTCTTTAATGACCACTTTTCAATCAGGTACTTCCCAACCCTCTTTTCCCTCTTCTTTCCTGCCCTTTTTGTTTTTTAAACATTAACTCCATAGAGGAGGTCACAAAGAAAATATTTTCCCTTAAGTCCTACGTCATCTTTGGGGATGCTGTCGTGAAGGATAGGGAGGAGAGAAAGTTCTCGAAAGGAAAAAGATGTGAGGGGCCGGTAGGAACCCATGTGTCGGTGTGTCCAGGAGTGAATGTAATTTATTTTTATTTTTTATAATATTTTTTTATTTTAAGTAATATGTTTTACATGGTATTTATATGATCATTTTACCTCTCAGGTTTTTTTTACTACCTTTCATTTAAAGCTTTTGCTTGTGTAATGAATCCATCCCTCTCACTGCGCTGCAAGGCGATGGATCTCAGCGATTGGAGAGGTCAAAGGGTCTCTTTCAACCGATCACTCCCGATCTCGCCCGCCACAATGTTGGCGGGCAGTCACACAAGCCGCTAAGACCTGGATAAATCTCACCCATGAACCCCAACACCCCTGCTAAGTCACGAAGTGGTGACCTATGGCCTATGGCATAGGTGTTGGTAATTCAATAAATGACTCCCGGAGCGACGGTACCCATACCCACTTTCCAAATTGAACTTACTTCAGTTACAATAAATGCCATAAATTCATGGCTTGAAACAGATGGATCGTTTTTTATTTTTTTTACATTGGCTGCACACAGGAGGCCCTGAGGAAAATAATTCCCCTCAAGGCTTATGTTATCTTTTTGGGGATGCTGTGAAGAATTTTTTTTTTAGAAAATAAATAGAGAAAGTTCTGGTAAGGAAAAGGGATTAGGAGTGGGTAGGAATTTGGGGGTCAGTATATCCAGGAGTGACGGACTTATGAAGCCTTCCTTCCCACTGCGGTGCAAGGCGATGTTCCGAGAGAGTACGGCTGGAGAAGTCAAAGGAATTCTCTCAACCATTCACTCCCTATCCGGCCTGCCAGGCAGCTGGTGGGCAGACGCATCCGCTGCCAAGACTTGGATAAACCTCCCTCCCGTGAACCCAGGTACCTCTGCTAAATACCAAACTTAGCGAACCACTTGTGGTGACCAATAGCGGAGGGGTTGGTTATCCAACAATGTTAAAATAATGGTTGGTAAAAAAACCACCGCGAAATGAGAGAATCATATCAAATGAACCGATTGATATTGAAGTATCGATCTTCATCTCACTACAATGCGAAATGTCTTCAGATTTTGATAAGGTCATATAAAAGTGATCGTTTTCAGTACTTACACCTTTTTATTTTGATTGCAAGTCTGGCCCTGGTGGGTCCCCTTGAATGGAACACGATTTATGTTACATCTCCGAGAATAAATTTATTAAATAAATGTTTGAACTTCTCTAGCAAGGGAAGTCTAGCCATTGTTTTAGTAAGAAGTATACACTGTGAGAACTTGCAAAGACAGCACTTTATAAATCAGATTCCAGTTAAACATAGCTCTTTCCAAAAGACTTAAAAATACCATTTATAAATTAATCAAGATCATCATCATCATCACTCATGGCTCTACAACCCTTGGTGGGTCTTGGCCTCCTCAAGAGCCTTCTTCCACTCATCTCGGTTTGTTGCAGCTCTCACCCGTTTAGAAGCTCCAAGGTAGGTAACTCTTTGACGACGTTTTCGCTCCATCTTAATCTTGGTCTTCCCAGGTTCCTTCGCCCTATCGCTCTTGAGTTCAGCAGGGACTATGGTGCTTGATGCTCGGTCATTCTCTCCACATGACCCAGCCACCGAAGTCTTCCCAGTTTTATAAATTTTGTGACGTTTAGTTCCTTAAACAGAGTATATAGCTCATTGTTGTAACGTCTGTGCCAAAATCCATTTTCTAGAACCGGTCCGAAGATGCGCCTTAAAATTTTCCTTTCAAAAACGTCCAGTGCTCGCTCATTCCTCTAAGTTAATAACCACGTCTGAGCTACGTACGTGAGTACTGGTCTAATAAGAGTTTTGTACACTAATATCTTTGTGTTTCTGGACAGCAGTCTGGATTTTATTTGGTTTTGTAGGCGGAAACAGCGATTTGCGTTCACCACGCGCTTCTGGATCTCCTCTGCGGTATTATTGTCGTTTGTTATCAGTTATCAGGGAGCCTAGGTATGTGAATCTTGGTACCGTTTGAAAATTTTGGCTTCCACATGAGAGAGTTGGGGTTTGTTGGAGGCATCCCACGGCCTCATATAATAATCAAGATACTCGTAAATAATATTTCCGGGTCCATCCTTCGCCGAAATGCCGACATAGCTTTTAATAAGATTTTTTTTGTATTTTCTGAGAGAAGCTCGTAGGAGTTTATTTTGCTTTGAAGAAAATACAAGTAGCGGGCTGTTCGTTTGTTGGTACAATTATTTCATTTGCTCGAAGTCAAAGGCTTGAGAGCAATTTTCGAATTGCAGTAGAATCAATTATATTTCAACTGAGAGGATCCGATGATAATTTTAATTTGATTTTTAAATAACTTTTTTATTTAATGTTTAACATTTAAAAAATGTCGAGCAAACAAGCTGATTTATGACTATTTTTAATAAAATGGATATTACAGCTACTTGCTCATGATTTTTAATTATGGAGGGTATGGGTATCCCCGGGACTGTTTATTGAATGACCAACACCCCTGCCATAGGTCACCTCAAGTAGTTCGCTACGTTTGGTGATTTAGCAGAGGTGCTTCTTGGAGAAAGAGTAAGGGTTGTCTAAGTCTAGGTGGCGAATGCGTTTAATCACACACTGCGGTCCGGATCGGGAGAGACCGCTTGAGACAGACATAATTTAGACCTCTCCAGCCGGAATCTCTCGACCATCGCCTTGCACCGCAGTGAGAGGGGTGGATTCATATATCTCTCACTCCTGGACACATCGACACACATATTCTTACCCACCCCTCATACCTTTTCCCTTCCCAGAACTTCCTCTCCCTCCTTTCCCTAAAACGACCCTCCACACAGCATCCCCAAAGATGACATAGGTCCTAAGGGATTTTTTTCCCTCAGGACTTCCTGTGGGGAGCTATTTACAAAAAAAATTAAGGAAATGACGATGTGAGCTAAAATTAGTTGCGATAGCTAATTCAGAAAAAGCCATGCAAATTTAATGATGCCGGAAACGTTTTTACAAAGTCTACAAATATATAATTTTTGTCACAGTGACGGTTGTAATATGGTGGCTTTTGTTTGTGCAAAAGGATGGAATAAAGAAGAGAACAACGCTAGAAGTGCCTTTCGTACCAATTTTCTGGAAAAAAGTGTACCATTAACTTAGTACTTTTTGGTTCTAGACCTAGTCCATTTAGCACGCGGTTGTCTCTCTTACACTTGCCTCAAATTGTATAGCGCCTTCCCATTTGAAAATCGTAATCATGGTGAAACCCAATTTTGCAAACAAATATAGGCCGGAATTTGGCCTATAATTGAATTACAGAACACGCCCATAAGGCACTTCTTGAGTTAATTTTTATTATACGTGCAAAATCATTCACGAAGTCTATACCATCCTGTAAAGAAATAAAGATAGAATTTAGTTGGGTAAGGGGTGAAATGTTTCTCCGCTCCTGACAGAGATGTCAGGCATAGTTGTAGTTCGGGGTTTTTCACATAGATGTCGGGAGTGGCTATAGTCTTCCCTCTCCAATGGACCCTGTATTAAGTTAATAAATAGAATGAATTAATTATTTTCTCTCTCTTCTGTATTAGTTTACCCTTAAAAGGAAAGTTATATTAATTATCGGTCCGTTGGGGGGATTTCAGGATTTATTTATATTGGATTGTTGTATATTCTTTTGCCAATAAAATTATCTTTGATCTACCTTTGACGGCCGGCGTAGTGCAGCGGTAAGGCGCTTGACTAGCGTTCCGAAGGTCGCGGGATCGAATCCCGGCGTGGCAAATAAATTTTATTTGATTAATTTGTGTATTTCACAATTTATTCATTTAAAATTATATATAGTATATTTGCGGCACGTTCCAGAGTGGAAGATACTCTCAGTATCGCCCTGGTGTAAGACCACCATTCGGAATTGAAACGTTGCTTGAAATGGCTTCTGCCGTGTTTGGTGACCAGATCTGAATAGCCAGGTACTTCCCCACCTTCCTCTGCCCTATCTCCTTCCCCTCCCCACTACCTTCAGCCTCACAACATACCCCAATTGGGGATGCCATAGTCCCACTGGCTACAGACGGGAGCAGTTGGGACTCTTGTGCGGTTTTCATGTAAAAAAAAAAAAAAAAACCTTGGAGTTCTAGTTGAAATTAAGGACCTTAAATTTACATTTGATTTACTCGAAGCAAACTTAAACACCATCTAATAAGTCACACACAGGGAGTGACTGTAATAGAGAATCTTTTGTTTGTGCAAAATCATTGACAAAGTATATACCATTTCGGTCAATAGAATTTGCTTTATTAATGAGAAGACACTTTACGATTCATACAAAGTCTGTTTTGCTGCATTTCGTATATTACGCTAGGCAATTTTTATTATATTTATTTATTTACGCCTATTTAGGCTTTTACATACATATAACAATATTTACAAAATTATACTCGTAAATAGTGCAGGAAACAACTGTTTTAAACACTTATATATATAAAGTAAATATAAATATAAAGTTAAAATATTATGGAATTTGATTCACACAGTATGTAGGTACAATATAAAAATATATAAAAAAAAAAACAAAATATTTTTTTTCTTTCAGCAGACAAAATACTTTTTTTTTATTGGTGCCCTTTTTTACTCATTTAAAGTACGCTCTAGCGTGTTTAAATCGCACTTTATGGAACGCGCGTTTTTTAAAGTTACCATGGCAACATCAACAAATCAACAAAATGTGAAGTCTAAATGTCAACTTTTAACTATAAATCTGACAGGAATATTTTAAACGTCAAATAAGACATTACAAATGTTTCAAAAATTTGATTCAAAGTTTACATTCTTTTTTACATCGTTTACATTCTAATTATTTAAATGGATGTGAAAAGAGCAGTTCGTATTATTTGAAATATTAATACCTCCGTTTTTTAAATCGGAGGAAATGCTGTTCAAATTAATAGTATTCTCGGAAGTCAATGAGGCTGCACTTCCATTAATGGCAGTTCCAATAATGTTTGAAACATTCTTCTTATTGCTAATGCTCTCTTCCACGTAACCAGTCGCCACAGCTGCCGATTTTCATCCTACTTGTCGTTGGATTTGATCAATTGTCGTGCCACTATTTGCCATAATGGTAGCGGATGTACGTCGAAACGCATGTCCTGTATATTTCTCAGGATCGTTTAATTTAAGATAGCGTGCGATTTGTAAGGGGCATGATCCAAATGTGTTAATACCAACCACTTGATCGGTGCACTTACCCTTATCATACCGTAAGAAAACCCTGTCTGTACTTACATTTTGGGGTTGCAATGATAAATATTGCTTCAAACGTACATAATTAATTGCACCACTGTCGGCAACAGCAAAACGTCGAGCCTTCACTGTTTTAGATGGTCGGATGGTAATAAGCAATACACTTACTTCTTCTTTGATATCATATAAGCGTAAATCGCACAATTCACATCTTCTGCAAGAGCCAAAGATTCCGCAAATGGCTACCACCTTCAAAAATAAGTACGTAATGTCCGGTGCTTCCGTGAAAAACTTCCGCAAATCATCTTCTTTGAATACATACGCCTTCTTAGCAACGTCATCCTTGCTGATTGCCTTCATGAATGCATGCACTTTCACAAATGATCTTAAATCAACCCCTTTATTTATCCTCAACAGACATTGCAATTTCGAATGTATGGCCCACATAGTCGATGCTTTGTACTGTTCCGACATTTTCTGAAGGTAAGCAAGCACAACTCGTTCATCTACATCTACTACGTTTTGCTCCTCCATCCATGTTATGAACCTTTCATATTCTTTTTTATAAACGTCTTTGGATTTTTCAGGTATTAACCGCGATTCTGCTTTGGTATTTAAATTATCAATGTTAGAACTCATTTAACAACACACAATAACTAGTAAAAACTGTGATGTCAACTATTAATCTTATGTGACAGATTGCAAATTAATGTTTGTGTTTTTCATTTCCATGACAACAAGATATTGTGATGTCACATCACGAATTCATTAATAGTTCTTATTTCCAAATTTTTAATAATAATATCAATGTTTTCAAAGGACATTACAAATTGTGGGTCTGGAATTAATAAATATGAATTAATAAAAAAAACGAGTGTGCTTTAGACCACACGACTGAAGTAAAACTTCACTAACATATAAAAGAACATATGACATTGACATTGGGGTGCCATATGACATGGGGGTGACATATGACCATGGGGTGACCTATGACCCTGGGGGGGGGGGGGGGGACCTATGACCGTGGGGTGACCTACGACCTGGGGGTGACTTATCCTTATCCTTATCCTTATCACTCCCCAAGTCAAGCGTGCGTAAAAGCCCGACCCACGTCTCGCCGTTCGCATCGATTCCCGTTCGCATCACACTTTTCGTAATATCACACATTTCGTAAGAATATTTTCCCTCAGAGCCTACGTCATCTAAGGAGAAGTGGAGAGTCTCTTTAAGGAAGGGAATAGGAGGTTCCGGGAAGGAAAAAGGTATCAGGGGTGAGTAGGGTGGGAGTCAGTGGGTCCAGGAGTGACGGACCTATGATTCCATCCCACCAATTGCGGTGCAAGGAGATGGGTCGAGAGTGTCCGGCTGGAGAGGTCTAGATTGTGTCTGCCTCAAGCACTTTCTCCCGATCCCGACCGCCACACAGTAGATGAAGAAACGTATTCGCCACCAAGACCTAGACAACCCTTACTCCAAGAAGCACCTCTGCTAAATCGCCAAACGTAGCGAACTACTTGGGGTGACCTATGGCGAAGGTGTTGGTTATCCAATAAATGGTTCCCGGGGCGGCGGTACCCATACCCGCCTCCCAAATTAAAAACTTTTTTTTTGTTCTTATAAAGCAGGTACTTTATGATGTGACATTATAATTTATAAAGTATAGAAAACAAAAGTGGTGTTTACAAAATCATTGTTTTATTTTAAAAACTATTCTCATACTAGGCGATGATGATAAGCAGATGAAAAGGTAGTGATGATACAATCACAGATAAAGCAGTGTAGTAATTGGTACTCGCAATGTGAAGATAATGAAGCAGATAAATAATATACAGTGATGATGCGAACACAACTAATGTAATGTAGGAAACTGTTCTCACACGAGGCGAGAATAATGAAGCAGGTGAATAATATACAGAGATGATGTGAACACAGCTAATGTAATGTAGGGAACTGTTCTCACACGAGGTGAGGATAATGAAGCAGATAAATAATATGCAGGGATGATGCGAACACAGCTAATGTAATGTAGGGAACTGTTCTCACACGAGGCGAGGATGATGAAGCAGATAAATAATAAACAGTGATGATGCGAACACAGCTACGTAATGTAGGGAACTGTTCTCAGACGAAGCGAGGATGTTGAAGCAGATGAATAAATAGTGATGATACGAACACAGATAAAGAAGTTTAGGGATTGGTACTCACACGCGGCCATGACTGTGGCCGTCCCAGCTGAAAATGACATGCCGAGGTTGGTGGTGGACCTCTCCTCGATCATCGCCACACTTCCCATCACCATCTCACAGATGCCAAACACGATCTGGTAAAAAACAAAATAATAGTTGTAACTGCTTTAGTTTTTTAAGACAAAATCTCACCGCCCCACCAGACCAAATCTTTAAAAGCATTACGAATTCTAAGAAAAAAAACATATACCTACTAATACTAATATCTAAAACATATCCACGGTTGCATCACGAAATTACACAGGTGTGAGTTTCACGTAGGTACCAATATTATACTACCAGAATTACACATGGACAAAATTACACTTGGACAAAATAACACACCTGCTGGAATTGCATTGCTTCAAAAAAACCGAACCTAACTTTAATTTTCTTTTCCAATGTGAAACTTATTTTATTTTTATTTTTGGTTTAACTTAATAAATAACATCTCTAATTGTAATATTTAGTCATTGAAGACAATATTAACGACTCGACAAAAATTTGAAATAGAAAAATCAGAAGTCTATAGATGTCGCACATTAAAATAAAATTTAGGAAAAGTAATCCGATTAAAAACATATTAAATTATCAAATAATATTTGTTATACCTTTGTTTAGCAAGTTAAAAAGCATTTTTTTGTTTTTTCAGTACCGGGTTGTTGCCTCCTTCCTTCTTGTATTCATGATATAGTGTCAATTTTTAATAATAATAATATACGTAAGATTATTAGAAAAGCATCGATGACACAGGGCTAGTTTACAAGCTACTATCTGGGAAATTCACTATCTGTTAGTAAACTCGCCCAGTGTCATCGTGTCACTTGCTAACTAGCAGCAACTAGCAGATTGTTGACAATCTACGAAAAAAAGTTGAAAGGTCGTCAACTTTACACGCCTACGCGCTTGCTCGTGATTGGTTATTTATGTTTCCAACATGGCTTCCGATAAACAGCTGATTTCGACTGTCAAATATTTGAAGAATTAGTTCACGCAGTCGTCGTTATTCTTGTTACTGGCGCTAGCAGCGGTCTCAGTTTCCTACGCTCCTGAGCGAGTGGACAGTTTTGTGTGTCATCATGACAATCTCACTCGCCGATTTACCCGCTTTTAAACTTAGTAGATAGTAGCTTGTAAACTCGCCGTGTGTCATCGACGCTTAAGTGATTCGCGTGTTTTTTTTTTGTCTTTTTTAGACTATATTTTTACTACCTGCCCAGTGCCCAAGCCCTTACTGTGCCATCTCAACGCCCCCTAATTTTTTTCTGGTTCTTCTACTCCACCCCCCTGAAAGTCTCAAACGCCCATTTGAGAACGTATTCTTTAAATGATTCTCATTAAGTTATTGGAGGGGACCCCACCACTTTCCCAACGGCGTTATAAGGAAACATATGGTTTCCTCCTTCACCGCACACGTCAAGACATACTTTTTTTTAACGAAGCTACATTTATTTGAACGACTCTAGACCCTCCAATGTCCATGCATACGGGGTTAGTAAGCAATATGCAAGTACTTACATTAACATTATACAAAAGATAAATAGAAGTAGCAGCACGTGGAATAATTCTTCTGAAATAGATAACAAGTGTTAGTAAAAGAAAAAGAAAAATAAAAATAACGGCTATGACCAGTCAAAGTAACCTTCTGAAAATAAAATAAGTTAAGAGGAAAAAACATTTATATGATTAAGTTGTAATGTAAGTAATTACTATAATAGCGGAAAGAAAATAAAATATATTCAAAGAAAAGCCAGAGAAAGTATTCCATAGACCACCGGGCAGTCCCAATGAGAATGCTAATTAAGTTATATACTGTTTTGTTTTGTGAACACTTCATTAAGAGAATCCGCGTTGAATCACTCCGATGAGTCGTAGCAAGGAATCGGTAAAATACTGGCGGCCATTATCTTTGAAACACGTAGCAATCTAGTTGATACAGGCACAAGCCTATTCATCAGCCGAGCGTGATAGTTTAGGGACAGAGAATTTTCTTTAGAGCGAATCTGCCTTTTATTTGGTCCACGTCGCGATGCGGCGTGCGACGTGGCGGCCAGAATGGTAATGAGATGAATATAGAACATTACAGCCCTACTAATAAAAAAAATAGCACCTAACAGATAAACGTTGTTAAAGTTAGTTAGTTACACATTGAATAAAGAATGCGTAAGTCCTGTTTTCAAATTATAATAATAATGTAATAAACGCAATTCTGTGTTTTTGTAATTCAAACGAATTATGTTATTTTATCTATTTTAGAGAAAGTTGACAGCAAATCAGTGATTACAAAATAATAAAATAATAGGATGTTAATTATGCCAATTATGAACTATCCACTGATGATAAATAATAAAGTGTGATATGTAAGTTTTATTTTTTAGTTACAAAATATAAAAAAATGGGAGGGGGGAGGAGGAACATAGGAATAGGATTATGAGGCAAAGGACGGGAATATATATAGGGATTGAACTTTCTAGTTTGAGTCATGGTGCTTGGTGAGTTTTCGTTTTATGTCACGTAAAGTTGAGTTAAAAATGTCAATGTGGTAATAATTTGAGTTAAATGAGTGTGTGGATCTGTAGATAAATGAGTTCTGTTTGGAGTTGGTCTTGCAAATAGGGAGATTAAAGGTAAGCGACTGCCTGCTGTTGCGATTTGGAACATGGAAAGATAGGCGTTGAAGAAGATCAGGACAATCGATTAAGTTATGTGGAATTTTAAATAACATTACCGAATCTGCTATATTTCTTCGACAAGTTAACGTTTGTATTTTGAAGAACTTTGCAGAATCTTCATTACTAACATAGCCTGTATTATCGTTTCGGCAGCACGGCGCATGGGTGTTTGGCTGTGCATCCTGTGGAACGTTTAAGTTAATCTAACATTTTTTTTAAAATCATTTATTTCATCCAAAAATATAATTTATTATAATAAAACATCATATTACTACATAGTCTACTTTTTATTTTCTATTTTTTCCTTTTCTTTTACATTTCAATAATAATAACATGTTTTAATGACAATAACAATTCTATTACAAAGTTAACAACATAAGGTTAGCGTAACATATTCATTGAAGTTAATATATATATAAGAATAAGAATAACATTGTTATAAGAATAGGAGAACAGATAATTGTGTATGTAATAACGGTTATATAGAAGTAGCATAATATACTATATTTTAAGTTGTGCGTAGCCTGCCTCACTAGGCGAACCTGTATTGAGGCAGAATTTTTAGTAAATTGTTTCTCGCATTACGCCTATGGTTTACTAATAAATGTATAATTTATTTATTTATTTATTGTAAGAAACAAACAGCAATTTATATACAGGATGAGTTATACAAGAGGTTAAACATGAGGTAAGCCAAAACAGTTTATAGGTTATAACATAGGTTAAAACATAATATAGGTTCCTATACAGCAATACTTTTTTTATATTATTACACAATACAAAAAACAGCAAGGTTATTACTACAATAACTGTCAATGACAAGGCGTTTGGGTGAGGGTACCAGTAAAGGCTCGATCATTAGAACATATCCAAATTTTAACATTTTTTTAAAACTCTTTATTATATCTAAAGCTACGTTGACCAAAGGTGGAAGAGAGTGCTGGAACTTGTAATATGTCTTTGTTCGAATTACGCACGTGTTTGTTTTTAAAGAGATGCATGAGGATAGTTTTTACATAGATCTGTCAAACATCAAATAACCTCATTATGTTTGCAGTTAGAGGACGTTTGAGAATAATTTTCATTATTGTTTTGTGCGCCTTTTCGACAGGATCTAGAGCTGATGAATTACCCCCTCCCCATGAAATGATACCATACTCAATGATAGATTGGGTGATTGCAAAATAAATCGTTTTTAGAAGTTGTAAGTCAAGAAAGTTCCTTATGGATCTGAAGAAGCGTATCGTTTTTTCTAATTTTATTTGCAAGGACCTGAGTATGTACATTATGCTGCTAACGATGGAATGAACCTTAGCGAAAATACGAAAAACCAATCAGAGTGTGCAATTTATACGCGGTAGAAGTGAAACCTTCAAAAAACTAAAGTAGAAAAATATGGGGAGACTACGAAGCACTATTTTTATCAATGAGAAGGATGAATTTTTTCTTATTTTTGTCGTCAAAACCGGTGCACCTTTTCTTATACATTTGCTTATCTTATTAGCATATGTGTTTTCTTCTTCGGAGTCGCTAAATGTCGTTTTCTTTTGTGTTTTCTTTTCCTGTTAATTTTGGAGTGGTTTATAGGTTGGATACTGAATATACAAAAATACATATATTTTTTTTTAATTTCGTGTGATTCGATCCTTGAACCGCTGAATATCTGGCCGCTAATGTACGTCAGGCGCTTCATACCATTAGAACAAGGAAGACTTGTGTAGGACCGTGGATTTATCGTATTATATTGGAACCGAGTACCTACCCGTAAAATGAATAAATATTTTATTGCCATCTCATTATCTCGCAGGCTAAATATAGATGTACGTGTATATGTCTCCTTTTAGTGTTACTCGCTTCCGTTTCATCGAGTTTCAAATCACAACGGTGCTTTAGAAGTTTTCACTTCAATAAATTATTATAGATAATTCCACTTCATTATTATGAAAATGATCTTCGAACTACCGTGTTAAAAATGTTTATATTAAAAAAAAACGAGTGTGCTTTGGACCACACGACTGAAGTAAAACTTCTTTAGCTCCATCAACATGATAGGAAGACAGAAAGAAAATGTGCGCTCGCACTGCTCTCTCTTGCTCCTACAGTGTGATAGATAATAGACCTGCACTGTGTCTTAGATATACGAAACGTAACTGGCTATGAGAGAAAGAAAAAAAAATGTGCTCGCACCTTTCTCTCTTGCCCCTACAATAATATACGAAACGTAACTCTCTCTCTTTCTATCTTCACTAACTTATATCTTCATCGCAACTACCGTTCGCCTCGCTTTTTGTAACGCTCTCGTCACGCAGTCACCAGCTTACTTCCCAAGTCAAGCGTGCGTAAATAAGTTTTAGTAAAAAAAAAAAATGTTGAAACAACACAAAGCTATTTGCTAACGTTACAATGCAGGAAAAACTCCCACTTCATTGTATGCAAGTGAACGGGTAATTGAAAACAACAGTTTTATAGCAGAATTCTTTTTGTATAATCACAAAGGCTGTCAGGAAAACAGTGAGAATGCACCCCCCCAACCCTGTTCCACCCACAATCCACCCCCTGTTGTGTGCACTAGTAGACGGGAGTTAATTGCAAGTAATTATATTTACAGGGTTGTCCAGCAGCAGCTCTAAACCACTTTGCACCTTGTGGTATTTGATATTTTGATTATATTTTACTGGAAGGAATTGGACTAAAGGTATTTTTTTTAAACTAGCAAGCAATGGCATGTTATGGTTATAGTAAAATGTATAAAAATCTGTAGAACATGTGTTTTAAATAATTACTATGACGTGTTTACAAACAGAAATCACACGCGGTAGAAGTTAAAACTTGAGAAAATTAAACTTCGAGGGAATGAGATGAATGTGGAGTATAAGGAGTAAGATAGGGTTTATCTTTACTGAGTATAAAATGAAGTCGCTCACGCTGTATGTGCGCTTAGATCTTTTAAACTACGCAACGATTTTCATGCGGTTTTCATACGATTTTCATGCGGTTTCAGGAAGGTTTTTAAGTATATAATTTGTCCAGGTTTGTGTAAATTGGTTAAAATAGAAAATATTTCTGGCCAAGCGGCAGCGGGCAGTGGAGGTAATCCACCTCTTACCCGCCCTGGTATAAGTAACTGATGGTTACTCCTTCAAGGCTCTCGCAAGATTCAAATTTTTTTTGCTAAGCAAAGCTACATTTATTTATTTAGAACGAATCTAGACCTCCAGTGTCCTTGCATACGTTGTAAGTAAGCAGTATGCAAGTGCTTAACAGGAAAAAGAAAATGCAAAAAATAGGAAAAATAGTTGCAGTGGGCAGCGGGCAACAGGCTGACCATGGGGCTGACAAACGGGCGGTGTCGATTTGATTTAACAGATGGCGTTGGTTATGAAGGTTTCGTTAGCAAAAGCAACGTGTATCCGGGTCTGCTAGTTTATTATAATATTGTTACCAAGTTTAAAAATTATTTTACATTTGATTCTACGAAGCACCGCACTAAGAGGACACCGATTAGTCTATCTCATTCTATAGTTGTATGTGTTTTTCTCTTTTTAGTGTCACTCGTTTCCGTGTCATCGAGTTTCAAATCACAACGGTGCTAAAGAAGTTTTCACTTAAAAAAATCATGTGTGCAGTTCACAAGCGGTAGAAGTGAAACCTTCAGAAAACTTAAGTACACAAGAGTGGGGAGGCTACGAAGCATCGTACAAAGAGGAGACCGATTATAATATCTCATTCTCTCGCAGGCTAAATCCTATAGATGTGATTGAGTCTTTTCAGTGTCGCTATTTTTCGTTTCATCGAGTTTCAAATCACAACGGTGCTAAAAAAGTTTTCACTAAAAAAATCATGAGTGCAGTTCACACGAGGTAGAAGTGAAACCTTCAGAAAACTAAAGTACACAAGAGTAGGGAGGCTACGAAGCGTTGCACAAAGAGGAGACCGAATTTGCTATTATATTCTCTTGGAGGATAAATTCTATAGATGTATGTGTTTGTCTCTTTTTAGTGTTGCTATTTTAAGTTTCATCGAGTTTCAAATCACAACGGTGCTAAAGAAGTTTTCACTTCATAAAATATGAAGGGATTGATGAATTATTAAAATGTGAATTTTTATGCATTTTTAAAATCAGAACCTTTGCCCATTTGACTCAGCAAAGTAAATATAATTAAGGCATGGAATAAAGAAGAAAATAAAAAAGGGTTGTGGGTGTATTTTGTGACCCAAAAGTCTGACCATTCTTGGCTTAAGTTTCTTCATGATAAAGCACAAAAAATCATCATTACGAAATTCAAATGGGATGCCGATATACGATGTCAGGCAAGTGCAAGAGAGACAGATCGCGTGCTAAATGGGCTAGAATCAAACTGTACTAAGTCATTGGTGACATTCGTTACCATTCTAGTGTATATTCATAGACATGTGAATATATATATATATATTTTTTTTAAATATTTTTTAATTTTTTTAATTTTTTTTTAAAATAATAATGTTACATTATCAGTTTTATGGTACATTATCAGTTTTTATGGTTACCCAATCAGTAGAGAAATATTCTCGGGTCTAATTGGGAAGCTAGTCTATGTACTTATATTTAGAACTGCTTATAGATAATATGTTACAAAAATGAAAATAAAATACTGTAAGATATTACAAAAAATTGTAAAATTAGAAAAATACATATTATTATAGAAATATAATATCAGCAAAATATTGGAAATAGATTGTATCTGAAAATCATCGAAACAAATAATATAGGTTATAACATAGGTTAAAACATAATATAGGTTCCTATACAGCAATACTTTTTTTATATTATTACACAATACAAAAAACAGCAAGGTTATTACTACAATAACTGTCAATGACAAGGCGTTTGGGTGAGGGTACCAGTAAAGGCTCGATCATTAGAACATATCCAAATTTTAACATTTTTTTAAAACTCTTTATTATATCTAAATCTACGTTGACCAAAGGTGGAAGAGAGTGCTGGAACTTGTAATATGTCTTTGTTCGAATTACGCACGTGTTTGTTTTTAAAGAGATGCATGAGGATAGTTTTTACATAGATCTGTCAAACATCAAATAACCTCATTATGTTTGCAGTTAGAGGACGTTTGAGAATAATTTTCATTATTGTTTTGTGCGCCTTTTCGACAGGATCTAGAGCTGATGAATTACCCCCAAAACCGCAAAATATTGGAAATAGATTGTATCTGAAAATCATCGAAACAAATAAGATAATCTGTTGCTTATCTGTATAAATACAACTCGAGTTTTTTTTAAAATTTAAGATAGTTTTTCTCACTTTTTATTGCATTGGGTAATTCGTTATATAGCTTTGGGCCTACGTATTCATAATGGTGTTGTGCAGCTGTCGTGTTGCATCTAGGTACATATAAGTTCCCAGATGTTCTAGGTCTTATACTTCGTGTTGAGGACACTTCAGATTCTTTAAAAACTGTTAAAATAGCGCTTTTTTTAAAATAGTTTTGAAACCGGTAGGACCTTAAATTTTTCAAAAAGTTCGTTGGTTGGGAAAATTCTTGGTTTTTTAATAATAACTTTGATGATCATTTTTTGTGTCGTTACTATCGGATAAAGATTATTCTTATAGATGCTTCCCCATGCGATAATGCCGTACTGCAGTACTGACTGCACAAAAGCAAAGTAAACCATTTTAATATTTGAATGACTTAGGATATTTCTTAAATGTATAAATATGTAAGTAAGTTTTCTAATTCTTTTGACAAAGTTTTCTATATGTTTCTTAAATTTCATGTTACTTTCTATAGTGATCCCTAGATATTTGACATCTGTGGTTTTCTTAAGGATTTTACAATTATCGTTACATTCTCCTCCTTTACACGAACGACTATGCACTATTACTCTAATATTGAAGTCAGTTACAGGATCAGCAAGGTGAAAAGGATTATATATGATGTTTTTTCTACATTAAGACTAAGTAAGTTATCACCAAACCATTCTTTCAATATGTTAATGTCAGCATTCGCAGCTATATTCACCCCTGTCCATGTTATTCCGTCGATTATGATGACTGTGTCATCCGCATATGAGATGACATTTCCATTAAGAGGGAGACTGAACATGTCATTGACATATATAAGGAAAAGTATAGGCCCGATTACCATGCCTTGTGGAATTCCATATTCAGAAGTCAAGGGTTCACTTAATGAATTATTTAGTTTAACGTATTGTTCTCTATTTTTTAAGTAACTCTGGAACCAAGATAGAGCTTTGTCTTCCAGTCCAATTTTCTCTAGCTTAGCGATCAGCCTAGAATGCGACACACTATCAAAAGCCTTTTTTAGATCAATAAATATTCCCAGACACTTCCGACGTCTATCTAAATTCCCCATAATTAGAGAAGTCAATTTTGCAATGGCATCATGAGTTCCTAGTTTAGGTCTAAAGCCATATTGGTTAGAATGCAGAATTTTTTTTTCTTCTAGAAATAGGAATAGTCTCTTTTTAACTATTTTTTCAATTATTTTAGAAATGTTAGATGTCAGAGATATTGGCCAGTAGTTAGTCATTTCCTCTGGGTTGCCAGATTTAAAGATCGGACTAATTACAGTTTTTTTGTAGTTATTTGGAAATCTTCCAGCTGAAAAACTTAAATTAATCATATGCACCATAGGTATTTTTAGAAAATCTTTAAGATTTTTGATGGTTTCTACTGTTATTCCATCATATCCCGGCGCTGAGCCACTTCTCAGTGAACTAATTGCATTTAAAACTTCCGGTTCCGAGGTGGGTTCAAGAAATTGCATTTTATTTATATCTGTTAAATTTCTCTCAAAAACCTCAGTGGTTTTGTAAGCAGCTAAAGGGTTAATTTGTTGTGCAAAATTTTTTCCAACATTTGCAAAAAAATTATTATATAAGTTCGCACATTGAGTCGGCTCATCTTTTACGTCTATAGAATTACCATTGTACGCCAGTTTATGAATTTCCGACCCTTTTATATATATATAGACCTGCCCTAAGTGATAAAAGCGTATTATTTCCCCCTCCCAATACCGGTTCCATGGAGCCGGCTGCTCTTACGAGAGCCTCGCTTAAGTCTAAAAAAATGTGACATCATAATTCTTGTCCTGACCAGCGTCGAGCTCGAGAAATAACATGGCAAAAATGATAGCTTGTGCTATACAAATATGTCGATCATAACTCATAACGAATGTGGACGGTTCTCCAGTGAGCTCGTCATTGGTTACAGGGGTAAGTAAATTATGAAACATTTGTAAAAGTGTCTTAACTAAATACGGCAACAAAATATTCGTCTGTAAAAAGTGGCGAATTTTACTTTGCCGCATTTGGACTTGGCAAATATGTTAATAATTCGCAATTCGCGCTCCCATGTAAAAAGGTCTATTCATTCAAAAGCAGATTTTGCTTTTAAGAACTAAATGGTGATATTATAATGCGAGATGCCTATATACTGTCAGATTAATTTTTTAACGAATCACAGTCATCTTTCCCCTCTTCGCCCCCCATAGTTTGGTTTTACCCCTCATCTGTATCTTCTCGTCTATTAAATTTGGATGTCTATGTGTATATTAAATATTCCGTGATTCCAGGATACCAATAATATTCGTGGCTCCTAAAATCCGTAATTTTTGAATACCTATATACGAATATATTATTCAAAAATTTTCTTTACTCATTAAACTAGGCCCGTGTCGTGGTGGTCGATGGTTTTTGGTGGTTAATTAATTTTAATTTAGTTAATTGTTTAATTAATTAATTTTTCAGTTGTTTAATTAATTCTATTGTTAATTTTTTATTAAGTCGATTCCGTAAATTGTTAGGAACTTAGTATGTTGATTTAATTCATTCGAAGTTAAGCTTTAACAAAAGATAAGGATAAATTGCTAAGTTGAGGCTTTTGAAAGAGATGGTACGAAAAGCCTGTGTAATTTAATACTGAACGGTGATTTGGAGTAGGTTGATGAGATTGTTTACTTAGGAAATGCGTTCACGATAGATGTTTTCAGAAAATACAATAATTTAATGAAGAACTTAATCAGCATGAAAACGAATAACTCAGAAGTCAGAGACGCACCGGTGAGAGATGCCACAATCAGGTGAATCAAATTCTAACCCCTTACTAATGAATGTGTTTCAAATTTCCGCAACTGTTGAAAGACAACCATTTTTGTACGGTAAAGGGTTGTTTATAGGTTGTGTAAAGTTTTAAAAAATCCATAAAATTACAAATATGAATCGAACTCATTATAGCGCATACCAGAAGATGTTTTTATGAAAGTAGATAAAGTAAGTTGTGTAATGTTTCATTTTCTCTGCCTATCTTGCAGTTATCAGTTTGGGAGGCGGGTATTGGTACCGCAGCCCCGGGAACCATTAATTGGATAACCAACACCCCTGCCATAGGTCACCCCAAGTGGTGCGTTACTTTTGATGATTTAGAAGGGGTGCCCGAGTTCAAGGGGTGAGGTTTGTCTAGTTCTTAGCGGCGGTTGCGTTTGCCCACCTACTTCGTGGCTACCGGATCGGGAGAGACTGGTTAAGGGAGACCTAACCTAGGCCCCTCCAGCCAGACCGTCTCGACCCATTGGCAGGACCGCAGTGCGAGGAACGGATTCATACGTCTGTTACTCCTGGACACATTGACCTCCAGATTCGTTCCCACTCTCCATCTCAGGACCTTCTCTCCTTCCTTTACCATAAAATATCCTCCACACAACATCTCCATAGATGACATAGGCCCTGATGGATATTTTTCCTCAGGGCCTCCGGTGTGGAGATCATATGAAAAATCCATGAGGTGGTTAATAAGTAAGTTCTTTAGTTATTTAGATAACTTCCAGTCAGGTAACAAACAATTTTATTAAAGTTAAAAATGAAAAAATTTATAATTATACAAAAAAAAACGTAGAAAAAAAAAACATAGAAAAAACATATACGGGACTTTGATGTTAAAACCAGGACATGTCTGGATACGCGCCATAAATATATTTGGGCATTAATTTCTTTAAATTGATAATTTATGCTATAAGACCATAAGGGCGCCATCTATGGGTTTTGTATTGTATTGAATTGAACCTATGTGACTTGAGATGCAGTGTATTCATGCGTTTCCTTACCTTTGTGAATCAAGCAATTACGTCTGACGGGAGTGTCAGTAAAAGGCCAAGAGATGTCTCTCCTGGTCAGTCATAAGAATAATTCATCCAGTGAGTGAATTATTGTTGTACCTAAGATTGGGTTTTCGGCACGCATTATTAATATGCAAATTTTTTATAGTTGAAACTTCCTTGCTGTGCGAAACATCTGTCAAGATTATGCGATATCGCCTTGACATTTTTATTGAAAAGAAGTGTCTTTTTGTGTGGACATCGTGGCTGAGCTGCATTCTCTGAGTGAGTGTTTGTTTGTTTTCACTTTGGTTTTTGAGATTGCTGGGTCAACTGTTTTTTTGTGTCACATAGGGAAGAATTCAATTTTCGTTAATTTTACATAGGGTAGTCATCCCTTAGTGTCAGGGGCTATTTACACGCCCCTACATATTTATTGGTCCTTCGAGCCGGATTATTAATTCATTCATACATTCAATTCGAGATTATAGCTTAATTACATGGATGTTTGAATTTACGTATTTTTTTTGGTAAATTTGAAGTACCTCTCATTTTTTTGAGAACTATAGCTGGTCTTGTTTTTTGCTTTTGGATGACATATTTGGATGTTCGCAGAATTATCGTAATTTTGGATAATTATTCGCAACATTATTATTAATTAATTATTAACATTGTAACATTATTGTAAAATTTTGTGGTAATCTTTTCGCATATATAAAAAATGCCAAGAATTACGGAGGAGGGTTTTGATGAGGCTCAAGACAGATCGCTTATTCTTTTAACCGCAAAAAAGGAAAATCTTTTTGTTCGTATGAACGATCTGTATAATGCAACAAATAATATATCTAATTTTGAGTCAAGAAATAACGAAGTGTTTATGGCTCAGTCAGAGATGATTGATCAAATGCGAAGTCAATTTGAAAATATTATAGATAGCATCAATGATCGTCAGTTAACTTTAAATCCAGAATTTAAACCAGATTTTCAAGCTTTAAATGCTTTTGATGATCTTTTTTTGAAGGTCAAACGAACTAGATCGAATATGAAAACTTCTGCAAGAGAGTCACTGACGTCACAAAATAAGTCGCGGGAGCCGTGTATGATTAATCTTCCTGCAATAGATCTTCCAACCTTCGATGGTAAGAATGAAAGTTGGTCGAAATTTTTTGAGTCATTTAAAGCCAATATCCATAATAATAGACAGCTAACTGACTCGCAGCGTGTGCAGTACTTAGTCGGAAAACTCACACACGGGGCTTTGAACATAACCGCAGGCATTGTGCCTTCGGGTGATACATATCAGATCATTTGGGAGAGTTTAGTTAAAAAATATCAAGATAAACGTACACTAGGAACACATTATTTAAATAATATTCTCGATGCGAAAAACTGCACGAATACATCTGTCAGTCTCAATTCTTTCATTGAAAGATATTCTTCGTCAGTGTCGGCATTAAAGCAGTTAGGTATTGAAGATTTAACTGATTTTATTTTGTTTCACTGCGCGGTAAGAAAAATTGATTCACAGACGGCTCAGAACTTTGAGCTGACAGTTCGTAATAAAGAAATTCCTTCTTATAATGAGTTAGTTTCGTTTGTACAAGATCAAGTAAAGATTTTAGAACGAACGAGTAACTCGCATGGTGTCGTAAATAAAACGCATCCCATTTCGTCCTCCCGATCAAATAATACTAAATCGTTCGTCGCGAGTAATGCGAATATTCCGCGCTTCCCAGCTCCGCCGAAAGGATGTATTCTGTGTAACAAAACTGATCATTTAATCAACGTTTGCTCAAAGTTTAAATGTATGAGTTCCCCACAGGCTCGATTTGAATTTATAAAATCGAAAAATGCCTGTGTAAATTGCCTTAGTGGTTCACATACAATCAAGTCATGCAAATCGGGGTTAGTTTGTGATTTGTGCAATAAACGTCATCATACATTCTTACATTTCGGCAGTGTGAATAATATGAAAACCAATACTCATGTACATACGTCGCAAGTACCTACCAGTGAAGAACCGTCAGTCCCCCCTCCAGTGTCATCCAGCATCAATGGAACTGGCATTGGTGATAAGCAAGTGGAGGGGACCGCGAATGTCAATCCTTCGTGTTCGCTTTGTGCCAAAGTAACACCGAACTCTTCTATTTTACTTTCGACCGCACAAGTATACGCGAAGCTTAAAAACGGAAATAAAGTTATTGTTCGGTGTCTAATTGATAATGGCTCTCAAAATAATTTGATTACGGTCGATTGTTGTAAGACGCTGAATTTACCAATAATTCCTTTGAGTAATTCGTTTGTCAAAGGAATTGGATCAACGTCTCGACCAATTTTCGGTTACGTGTATTTGGATATTGAGTCTCGCGTATACCCAGAGAATAAATATAATATACATGCGCTTGTCGTTGACAGTATCACCGACCAATTACCTAATCACTATATAGCCAAGGGTGATATGAGGTACTTAGAGGGCATACCTCTCGCAGACTTAACATGGAATATTCCTGGATGCGTGGATGTCGTCATCGGTGCACAACTGTTCCCATATATTTATTTAGGGAACAGGGTTGAATCGGGTACTAGTGCACCCCCCGCGTTATCGACCGCTTTCGGTTTCGTGTTGATGGGTGATTACCCCAATAATGTGCTCAACACAAACACATCATTCTCGGCACTCGCACTTAATGATTTAGTGCAAAAATTTTGGCTGTTAGAAGAGATACCTAATATAAAATTTCTAAGTCCGGAGGAGACAGAATGTGAGAATCTCTTTACTTCATCAATTTCTCGCACTGATGATGGTAGATATTCTGTTACTTTACCTTTCTGTAAAGATCCAAGACAATTGGGTAATTCTCGTACTGCTGCCCAACGCCGATTTTTGGCATTGGAGCGAAAATTTAAACATTCCCCTGCTTTGCAGGAGAATTATAACAAGGTTATCAGTGAATATATTGAAAATAATTACCTATCAGAAGTCTCAGAGTCTGATATAACAGAAGATGGATATTACATCCCACATCATGCTGTCACTCGTCCAGACAAACCAATGCCTCGTATTGTGCTCGATGCTAGTGCTAAAACACACACAGGGCTGTCACTGAATGACATTATTCATACTGGTCCCAATTTGCAAGCCGATTTGTTTCTGCTTTTGCTTGACTTTCGTCTTTTTCCCATCGCTATGACTGCGGATATAAAGCAAATGTACTTACAGATTGAAGTTCCTAGCAAGCATCGCAGATACCTGAGGATCTTATTTCGATTCTCAAATAATGGTCTCATACGAACTTTTCAGTTCAATCGAGTTCCTTTCGGCTTGACGGCAAGTCCATACTTAGCAATGCGGACGGTTCGCCAGTTGGCCCAAGATATGAGACCACATTACCCGGATGCTGCCAAAGTGGCAGAGTCCAAGCTGTATATGGACGACCTGGTCTATTCTATTGCAGATGAGCCCAGCGCCATACGTCTTTCTCGAGAATTAATCTCGTTGTTTAAGTCCGGTGCCTTTGATTTAGTAAAATGGACTAGTAATTCTCAAGTTGTACTTGAGAACCTCCCGGATTCTCACCGCAGCCCAGTGGATTTCACTGTTGGTTCTAACAATACCTCTAAGGTGTTGGGCCTTTCGTGGGAACCAGCTGATGACAGCTTCTTCTTTACGACATCTTATGTTCAGGAGAAGTGCACAAAGCGGAGCATACTCTCCATAGTCGCCCGTTTATTTGATGTCCTCGGCTTGGTCGCCCCTGTCATTCTGTACGCTAAATTACTTATCAAAGAGCTATGGCTGTGCAACATTGGTTGGGATGATACACTCCCTGATAGCGTTATTCGTCGGTTTTCGGCGCTTACACAGGAATTTCCGCTAATTTCAATGATAAAAATCCCTCGCCATGTTGGTGTCCTGAAAGACAGTACGGTGCTCGTTGTTGCTTTCTGCGATGCAAGCATGAATGGTTATGGCTGTGTGATTTATTTGCACTGATCTCTTTGGAAAAATTACAGTGAGATTGTTGTGCGCAAAATCAAAGGTTTCTCCCACCAAAGTGACGACCCTCGCTCGTTTGGAGCTCTGTGCCGCAGTATTGATGTCCAAATTAATACGGACGGTTCAAGATAATTATTCTGAGCGTCTTCCTATTGCAGGAACATATGCGTTTTCCGATTCTACCGTTGCGCTCTCTTGGATACATTCTTCACCGCATCGCTGGTCGGTGTTTGTTAGTAATCGCGTAGCTCAGTGCCAAGAAAATTTGTCTCCAGAGAACTTTTACCATGTTGCTGGTAGTGAAAACCCGAGCGACTGCCTTTCTCGTGGCATGCTTCCTTCCCAACTCGTTTCACATGATTTATGGTGGAACGGCCCATCATGGATTCGCAGCCCACCTTTGGAATGGCCATTAAAACCGTTTCACCCTACCAATACTGGTGAAATGCCTGAACACAAGGCTAATGTGCTCATTGCAACATTTCAGGGTGAAAAATCGGTCCTGAGTGAACTGGCTCAGCGTATATCCACTTGGGATAAACTACTAAGGATTGTTGTTTATGTCCTCCGATTCATACAAAAGATATCACTTTCCTCTGGAACGGTCAATAATCTTATGACTGCTGAAAAGGCTGTGATTCGTGCTGTGCAGAGTATTCATTTTGCAGGAGATATTGCTGCACTCCAGGAAGGCAAATTTCATTCCAAAAGACTTCAGAGTTTATCTCTATTTCTTGATGGAGATAATCTGTTACGTATTGGGGGGCGGCTTTCTAAATCGGATTTACCTTTTGAGGTTAAACATCCGGTTTTGCTTCCCAAACATGACTGTGTTGTCGATCTGATCATCGCTCACTTTCATGTCGTGAACTGTCATACAGGCCCAGGACTTCTTATGTCTATCTTACGTCAACGCTATTGGATATTAGATGCTAGGACTGTTATTAGGGCGATGGTGCGGAAATGCAATTGTTGCTTCCGCTTAAATCCATCGCATCCTACACCGAAGATGGCAGATTTACCGTCATATCGTGTTGCAGAAGCAAAGGCCTTCGTACATACCGGTGTAGATTACGCAGGTCCACTCCGTATTACGCTGACTCGTCGGAGAGGACAACATTCTCAAAAGGCATATATTTGTCTATTCGTATGCCTTGTGACCAAGGCTATTCATATTGAGTTGGTCTCTGACTTAACTTCAAATGCTTTCCTGGCTGCTTTCAGCCGTTTTATTTCTCGGCGTGGCCCGGTAACATGCTTGTATTCAGATAATGGTACTAATTTTGTGGGTGCGAAGGCACAATTAGATGACCTCTACAAGTTTTTGGTTGAATCTGAATATGAGCCCTCATTAAAGCGCGAACTCGCTAAGCGTCGTATAGAGTGGAAAATGATTCCACCACGCGCGCCTCATTTTGGGGGTATGTGGGAGTCGAACATAAAGAGCATGAAGACACACTTGTACCGTGTGATTGGAACTCAGCTTCTCACCTATGAGGAGTTACAGACTGTGCTAGTTCAAATTGAGTGCATAATGAATTCGCGTCCACTTACAGTTATGTCTTCTGACCCTTATCCAGAAGTCCTTACGCCTGCGCATTTTTTAATGTCGACACCATTGCAGTACTTGCCTGCTTCTGTCCTGGCAGACGGTAAAATCAATTTGACTCAGCGTAAGCAATTATTAGACAGCATGGTTCAGTCCTTCTGGAAGAAGTGGCGTTCAGAGTATCTGCACACCTTGCAAGTCAGGCAGAAGTGGACTACTTCTGATCATCCGATTGATATCGGAACTGTCGTACTAGTGGGACAAGAAGATTCCCCTCCGTTAAATTGGCCTTTAGGCGTGATAACTGAAATCCATCCCGGAATGGATAAAATTGTTCGCGTTGCGACGGTAAAGACAAGATTTGGTTCTTTTAAACGTCCGGTTGTCAAATTATATCCCATTCCAACGCAATAATTTTATATTTTATCTATTTTTGTTTATTTTTATTTATTTTTTTTTTTTTTATTTTTTTTTTTTTGATTTTAGTCATTGTTCAATGATCTCTGACCCAGACATGGCATTACTTAATATCCGTTATCTTGGTCAATTGAACTTTATTACATTGTATTTTTAGTTATTTTTCTTTATTTTGTGAGATTCTGCGAATTTCCAATGCGTGTCATTCCTGAATATTACCGGTGAATAGTCACTTTATTTCTATTTCATTTCTTGTTTCATTTGTATTTTTATATTCTTTCTTTTGTAAGCTCTACGAACTTCCAAGGCGGGGAATATGGATACGCGCCATAAATATATTTGGGCATTAATTTCTTTAAATTGATAATTTATGCTATAAGACCATAAGGGCGCCATCTATGGGTTTTGTATTGTATTGAATTGAACCTATGTGACTTGAGATGCAGTGTATTCATGCGTTTCCTTACCTTTGTGAATCAAGCAATTACGTCTGACGGGAGTGTCAGTAAAAGGCCAAGAGATGTCTCTCCTGGTCAGTCATAAGAATAATTCATCCAGTGAGTGAATTATTGTTGTACCTAAGATTGGGTTTTCGGCACGCATTATTAATATGCAAATTTTTTATAGTTGAAACTTCCTTGCTGTGCGAAACATCTGTCAAGATTATGCGATATCGCCTTGACATTTTTATTGAAAAGAAGTGTCTTTTTGTGTGGACATCGTGGCTGAGCTGCATTCTCTGAGTGAGTGTTTGTTTGTTTTCACTTTGGTTTTTGAGATTGCTGGGTCAACTGTTTTTTTGTGTCACATAGGGAAGAATTCAATTTTCGTTAATTTTACATAGGGTAGTCATCCCTTAGTGTCAGGGGCTATTTACACGCCCCTACAATGTCTTCTTCACGCATACATAAAACTAAATAATACATAATGTATGTATTTAGTTTTTCGACTGCCGTGTATGTGTAGGCAGGTTGATAATTTCATAAAGTTTTTTAGAAAATTACCGGCATACAGCCTTTCCCCGCAATTCCTCTCAAGAAAAATATTATTTAGGCTTCTGGTTGAACGAACACGGAAAATGCATTTCGAAAATATTTTCTATTTTCTGTGACCTCTTTATAGTAAATCTAATTTGTGTACCGTAAAAGTATGAAAGCCAAATAATAATTTAGACCCGTGGTCGTCAAACTGCGGCCCGCGACAGATTTTTGTGCGGCCCGCACAAATATCTGCCGTTGTCTTTTTAAATATTTTTTTTTTCATGTACAATTATACTATCTGTTTTTTTGCGGCCCGCACAAATATCTGCCGTTTTCTTTTTTAATATATTTTTTTCATGCACAATTAATTATACTATCCGTTTTTCTGCGGCCCGCACAAATATCTGCCGTTTTCTTTTTAAATATATTTTTTTTCATGTACAATTATACTACCCGGTTTTATGCGGCCCGCACAAATATCTGCCGTTGTCTTTTTAAATATATTTTTTTTCATGTACAATTATACTATCCGTTTTATTGCGGCCCGCACAAATATCTGCTGTTTTCTTTTTAAATATATTTTCTTCATGTACAATTAATTATACTATCCGTTTTTTTGCGGACCACACAAATATCTGCCGTTTTTTTTTTAATACATATTTTTTTCATGTACAATTATACTACCCGGTTTTTTGCGGCCCGCACAAATATCTGCCATTTTCTTTTTAAATATATTTTTTCATGTACAATTAAATATATTATCCATTTTTTTCAATGAATTATATTGTCATTTGAGACTTTCAGGGGGGCAGTAGAAGGCCCAGAGAAAATTAGAGGGCGTAGAGATGGCACAGTGAGGGTGTAGGTAGGTAAAAAAATATGGTCAAAAAATACCAAAAAAAACACGCCTATCACGTACTAATAAAGCAAAATAAACTTTAATATTGGTTAATTTTTGTTATTGTATGTATTGTTATCATTTTTATCACGTGTGCAAAAATTCACACAACTCGATAGTTCGGGAATTGGATGAAAATTGAAATGAAAGATTCTATTATAGATACAAACAATTAAAAAAAAAATTAATATGATTTTACGTGTAATATTATAATAATAATTATAATAATAATTATAATTATAATAATAATTATTATTAAGAATTGTCATTTTATCACAAACACAAGAAGGAAGGAAGTAGCAACTCGGTACTTAAATACAAATATTTAATATATACTTAATACAAATACTTAATTACAAATAATTGCTTTTTTAACTTGTTAAACCAAAAGGTACAACACCCCCCCCCTCCCCCCGCGAAATCATAAGTGTGCGGCCCGCGGTGATAACTCACTGTGTACTATGTGGCCCTTGACCAGAAAAGTGTGACGACCGCTGATTTAGACACAAAGTGCTTTGCAGTGCACAATTAATAATTATTTATTTATCTTATTTTATGCCCAGAGGCAGTACAATTTTAACATGACAAAAAAATAATATAAATAAAGTTTCCAATAAGGTACGATAAAAAAATACATGCAATGTACATAATATAAAAATACAAGCAACAAAAATTTAAAAGTGCGGTGATGAGAGGTTTACAGAATTGCAACATTAAACATGTCAATAACACCTATAGTCCAGTAAACGAATGGTCCACAAGGAGGTGTAGAGTGCGTGAGCAGGAACCTAAGCGATTCTTTCAGGACTTGTTTAGGGTGCTTAGGGTGTAAACATACGTCTACATACATAGTCCTGACGTCTAGGTGGTGAGCTAGGGGGGAGGGGGGGGGGGGGGAAGGTCCCGATTTTCGGGTTTCGCAGAGGAAAACTTTTTTAGAGTAAGCAAAAGCTCATAAAATTATCTACAACTTTTATTCTATACGTAATTTTGGAAATCCCAGCCGTTTTTGAGTTATACGCTCCACAAATGTCAATATTTTCGAAAAAAATCATTTTACCTCACATTTTTCATCAAACATTCCTTCATTTCGTCTAAAATATTCATACAAGAAAGAAATTTATTTGAAAAAAGTTGTAAATAATTTAATTAACTTTTAGAATATATATATACATATGTAAATAAATCTCCAACCAGTAAATATTTACAGCAATTTTAAGTTTTTTCGTAAAATGTCGTCATTTTCAGAAAAAGCTGTTTTTTCTTACCAAATTATTAAGACGGGTTTTTTCTTCATGGGAAATTCCTTATTAATTTTTGCACGCAAGAAAGCAGGTAAGTTGTTCTCGAACAGATGATTAGTGGAATTCATTTTATAATCATTATTATTGTGATGGGTGATTAGGTTAGTCGTCGGAGATGCTACAATAACGTGCTACGGTGCTGTTCGAGTTGGTGAAAAGGCAGTGAATGCGATAGTGGGCTTGACATTCTCAGATATCAAGTTGTCCCACAAAGATCGGGCATTCCCAATGTCTTCTGTCAGCTCGTCGATAAAAATTCACGATGAAAAGGTTGCAGTTGACCCAACATTGCTGTTTCAGCGGATGTGTATAAGCAAATGATCAGATGAGGATTTGATGAAATTCTTTGAGTATGAGTTGGCCCCATTTCCCTGATTTTTTTCGAAAATATTGACATTTGTGGAGCGTATAACTCAAAAACGGCTGGGATTTTCAAAATTATTTAAAGAATTAAAGCTGTAGATAATTTTATGAGCTTTTACTTATTCAAACAAAGTTTTCCTCTGCGACGCACCGTTTTTGAGATATAAACGGAAACCCAAAAATCGGGACCTTCCCCCCCCCCCCCTCCCCCCTCCCCCCCTCCCCCCTCCCCCCTCCCCCCCCTCCCCACCCCTAGCTCACCATCTAGACGTCAGGACTTTCAGTATGTTTACACCCTAAGCATCCTAAACAAGTCCTGAAAGAATCGCTTAGGTTCCTGCTCACGCACTCTACAACTCCTTCCTTTACTGGACTACTAAGTATCGGTTTCGCGGGTCTAATGGGCATATTAGACCTTTCAATTCTGCTGCGCAATTAGGTTGTAGATACCAAATTGCACCGTGTAAACAAGACATTGTATGTTTCCATGTCATTGCGCGTCATCTTTCTACCGCATTGAAAATATTCAACTTGTTTAATATTTTCAATGCGATTGGTTCTGTTGTCCTTCGTGCGCATGCGCGAATGCGGCGTTGCATGCGCGCGCAGCACTGTGCGCGCGTATGGAATTGTCAAACCGTGACTGTTTATTTTGTAGTGAGTTGTCAACATAGAAAATGGTTTTTAAATGGAGGGAAGAGCATACGCCTCTGTTCTTAGAGCACTTTAAGAACTATCCAAGCCTGTGGAACATTAAATCAGAGGGATATAATTCCCGCGCGCACGACCTGTTTCGAAGACATTCTAAACTCTATGACAGCAATGTGATTGTATGGTCCACTTCTGTCAAGTACGTCTAAACAGCACACCCTTTCAATTATACGCCGTTCAACCAAATCGCATCAATGTGGTTGTCGTGTGTAATATCGCCATAAGGCCGGTTACAGTGCTCGACCGACGGTCGGTGCATACGGTCGGTCCTGACGATCGCATACCACCGACCGACCGTCGGTGCGTACCGTCAGTTCACGACTGACCAACAAGCTGACCGGACGTCGTACGCGAAATTAGTTAATTAATAGCTGCTTATTATCTTCGTAGATGTATTAGGAACAGAAGACGTAGATATCACCTACACCCGATCGTCGCACAGTGAGCATTTCTAGTTCGTCGGTCTGCATGCGCACGCGCTCGACCGACGATTCTCGTACGCACTGCGTAGCGATATACGCATGCGTACGGTCGGTCCTGCACTGAACGATTTAAGAATTTTCATACAAATGACAAGCGCGACCGACGTTCGCACCGACCGTCGGTCGAGCACTGTAACCGGCCTAACCGATGTATCGGTGGTACCTCCTGTACCTTTGCAAGTTGCAAGTTGCGGAACTAATTTGGATTTAAATATTTAAGATGGGAAAGTTAAATATATATATTTTTTAAATTACTAAATAATACTACAGGTTGTATACTGGTTTATAATATTTCATTGAAACATACATTTAATTACTAAGACACAATAATAAGATAGGTAGAGATATGTTTATTAAATTTGTCGATGTACTAGTTTAATAAATTTATCAAAGAATTTTCTTGGTGAGTTCATGGATAAATGATAAATGATTATACGTGGAAATAGAATTTAAAATAATACTGAAATAAAATACGACTAGACTTTAGGTAACAGACGGCAAAAATTATAGAAAAAATATAGGCTCATTCAGTCGGTAGTTTAGAAAGTTTGGTTAGTTCCTCTAAAAAAAATCGATCGATAAAAATCAAAAAGCAACATTATTTTCAGATCTAGTTACTACATAAAATGAACTGGTGTGGCTAATCTATTAGTAAATGAGTGCACAAATGCGTTGGGTTCGAATCCTCTACTAGCAAGTTTTTAATAACCGTGGGGCAACAAAACTCACCAAACACCAATTAACTAAAAAATAAAACATCGTATATTTGCGGCAAGATTCAGAGTGCAGATACTCTACGTATCGTCCTTTATTTATTATTATTTTTTTTACTTTAGCTCCACATGGGAGGCCCTGAGTAAAATATTCCCCTCAGGGCCTATGTCATTTTTGGGGATGCTGTGAGGAGGGTCTTTTTAGGATAGGGAAGGAGAATAAGTTCTGGGAAGGAAAAGGGTATTAGGGGTGGGTAGGAATCTTGGGGTCAGTGTGTCCAGGAGTGACGGATGAATCAATCCCTCCCACTGCGGTGGTAGGTAATATTCCGTACGGCTGGAGAAGTTAAAGGGACTCCCTTAACCATTCTCTCCTGATCCGGCCTGCCATGCAGCTAGTGGGCAGACGCATCAAACAAACCTCACCCCATTAATCCAGATGTAAGACCACCATTAAAAATCGAAACGTTGCTTAAAATTGCTTTAGCCGTGTCTGGTGACCAGATCTGAATAGCCAGGTAGGTACGTCTCCACCTTTCTCTTCCGCTGTCCCGTTTTCTTCCCCTACCCACTACCTTCAGGGTCACAACTTACCCCAATTGGGTATCCCATAGACTCATTGGCTCCAGACGCGAGCTGTTGGGACTATATTCGCATAAAGTATTGGTTTACTAATTACATTCTTCAAGATAAGACCGGTCAGTGGTTGAGTGGGCATAGCGCTTGGATCCCACCTGGGCGTCGCGTGTTCGATTCCTCGGCTGGCTAAGTCCTCCAACACAACACAAGAAACATTTTCGGCTTTCTGTGGTGCTAGTAGGAGATTTTCAAACATTGTTGGGTCATTCGTAATCCGGGAATGTTTGTCTTTCTTTTTAAAATTAAAAAAAGCTATATATATATAGCTATGTAGTTTCAACTATGGGCATCACTTTTATTTATTTATGCGTGTGGTATCCCCACCACGCAAAGAAAGCATCTCTGGATCGCTCCGGCGATGACCAAGCAAATTATTATGTCTACAGTGCTCGATCCTGCCGTCCACTCGCGTTTTGTACCTCTTTACCCGTTTCATACGTGAACACTAAATCGTGTAAATATTTAATCTCAAATAAATTTTAATCACTCTAACAAGAGGAAGTGTTATCTATCATCATCCAATATAATTACCGAACACTGGATCGCGGCCTAGAAGTACCGTGATCTCCAGTAGCCTGACTATCCCTAATGGTAAAGTATTGGTACTACCTCATCTGATGTGGAGACGGAGCACCAGGTCAAATATTCTCCACCAGCCCCTCAACCCTGCAAACAACACTTCTAACACAACGATGAAAAATTACAAGGATACTTAAATTGTATAAGAAAGAAACAGCTCTAATAACAAGAAGTTTATTTTTAATTCATCTCAAGTTATACAACAAACACGCTACACTTTTATAAAACGTCTTATCTTCCTTTATTTTTGAATATGTTATACAAATGTATTACAACAAATTTAAAGCATCCAACGGAAAGCTATGACAGAGCTTACGCAATTTGGAATTAATTTATTTCAACAAGTCAATTTTTCCGAATAACTGTCAAATCCTTCTCTCAACTCTCAACAGGAGTGTAGATTGGATTCACAAAGAACCTTTTTATATTTCTTTCTAAAGCAAATACAATTACTTTTTGCGTTTGCGCTACCCCGTGCACACGTCAAATATACAAAATACAAACATAAAATTTGTCGCATGAAAATATCAATGTAGTTGGAAATGAAATAAATTACGATTTTAACAAATAACAAATAACAAATTTTATTGATAATCTCGCGATTTATAAATACCAAAAAAGTAATTTATCTCATTTATAATATTTATAAGCTTATAATTTATAATTTTCACGTTTCCGCCTGACAGGATCAGAGCATTTCCGCATTCCAAAAAAATTCAATTTGGGAGGCGGGTGTGGGTGCCGCCGCCTCGAGAAACATTCATTGGATAACCAATGTCTCTGTCATAGATCACTTCAAGTGGTTTGCTACGTTTGATGATTTAGAAGGGGTGCCCGGGAACATGGTTACGAGAGATGGGAAGGCTGATGGAGATATCGAAAGAAGGGTAAATGCAGGCAACTCTATTAATGGAGGACTGAACGCCGTTGGCGCCAACAAAAAACTGTCCAAAGAAGCGAAGTTAGCCGTCCATAATGGAGTGCTGGTACCTACCCTGATGTATGGCAGTGAGGCATGGAACTGGCAGAGGAACGATGAAAGTAGACTGAATGCTGTAGAAATGAAATCCCTGAGGCGTATGTGTAAGATTAAGAAAGGGACGCTCAGATGGTTTGGGCATGTATAACGCAAATGTGAATGGTAGAAGAAGTCGGGGACGCCTGAGGAAGACATGGTACGACCAAGTGAATCAGTTAGTTGATTCGGGCCATGTGAAGAGTCGGAATAATAGAAGGGCTTGTATGATACGATGTATGAATGTGAACAAGGCAAGAAGTGTGTGCCAAAATCAAGTTGTTTGGTGGTCCGTCCTCTCTGCCTACCCCGGGTTTCCCGGGTTCAAGTGGTGAGGTTTGTCCATGTATTGGTGTCGGATGCGTCTGCCCGCCAACTGTGTGGCGGGTCGGATCAGGAGAGGCCAGATGAGGGAGAGCCTCTCCTGCCAGATTATGTAGACCCCGATGCCTAGCATCACAGTTTGAGGGATAAATTTAACTACTGGACACACTGACCCCCAGATTCCTACCCACCCCTCATACCTTTTTAAAACTTCTCCTCTGCTTCTTTTCTTTAAAAATACCCTTCGTACAGCTTTCCCAAAGATGACTCAGGCCCTGAGGGAATTTTCCTCAAGTATGGAGTAAATTTAATAAAGGGGTATTTCTGATCCTGACCCTAATTTTATCACCTTTTATAATCTGTTTTTGAAAAATGATAAAATACGCTTTAAAATGGTACTACTTAATCGTGTATAATTTAAAATGCAATCATTAAAATACATTCCCATTTTATTAAACAAATTTATTATTAATGTTATTTTCTCCTCCAATTTTTGGCGTTTCATTCTCAAAGATTCACAAATCCTTTGGATTCATTGAGGTGTACATTTTAATTATTACAGTAAGGAAGACACGACATTTCTTTGAGACCTACAAGCAGTTCCCAAAAAGCGAAAAAATATAATGATCGGTTAAATTTAAGGGATTTAATCCATGTTGTCGAAAGTTTCACGAAATATATTTTAAAAAAGCCAGTAAAATTACCAGTTTATTATCAACCAACGAAAAAGATGTTTAGTTGAAAAGTTTTCAATAAAAAAAGTTGAAATTTATGAATAAATCCTTTATCAAATAAAAATAATACGATCATCTGTGAAATATTCGTTTATGTACTAGGAAACTCAGGAAAATTAATATCACTTTAACGAACTTAAAAAGTCTTATAATCGTAAATACTTACTTGTCTCCTGTCAGTACGCAGTTCCAAGTCTACTCTTTGTCCAGTGAATCAATCAGACTTGATTGCGTAATCAAATAAGGCGACGCGCTGAATTTAGTAGATGTTCAACCCTCAAGGGGTATGATTAGATTAATCAAGAAAACCAGACGAAAATCTAAAGATTATGAACACTCGTTACTAACTTTGCTAAATAGGCAGGAATAAAGGTTTTTTATTTTTATTTTTAGCTTAATGAGTAAAACCTCAGATAGTAGTATTTAATTAATAAACACAATTAAATAACTGTGTTTCAATTCCACTTTATTATTTCTTAATCCAACCGGTTTCGTTCGTCCCGAACCTTCCTCAGGGGTGAATAAAAATTTATTATAATTATGTATTCCCACAAAGTGTTTGCTACAAGTGAAGATTTATTTAATTAATGATGACAATCCAATCGAAGAATGTATCCAAGAAACTATCTAAATTTATTTTATTTATTATATTTATTCATTTACTTTATTTATTTAAATTATTTTGTTTATTTAATTTATTTAATTTATCTTATTTATTTTATTTATATTATTTATTTTATTAATACATTTAATTTATTTAATTTATTAAATTTATTTAAATATTTTATTTATTTAATTTATTTACTTTATTTAATGTAATGAAATTATTTTATTTTAATTATTTTATTTATTTTGTTTTATTTATTTATTTAATTTATTTAATTTATTTAATTTATTTTAATTATTTTATTTATTTTATTTATTTTATTTATTTTATTTATTTTATTTATTTTATTTATTTTATTTATTTTATTTATTTTATTTATTTTATTTATTTTATTTATTTTATTTATTTTATTTATTTTATTTATTTTATTTATTTTATTTATTTTATTTATTTTATTTATTTTATTTATTTTATTTATTTTATTTATTTTATTTATTTTATTTATTTTATTTATTTTATTTATTTTATTTATTTTATTTATTTTATTTATTTTATTTATTTTATTTATTTTATTTATTTTATTTATTTTATTTATTTTATTTATTTTATTTTATTTATATAATTTATTTAATTTATTTAATTTATTTAATTTATTTAATTTATATAATTTATTTAATTTATTTATTTAAAAATGCATATATATTACAATTCATTACAAAATAATACTTTGTCCAACTGGGAAGGATACCCGTTTCAGGGCAGCCAAATTGTATATTTAGTTCTAATATTCATAACAAAAGAATGGTTTCGTTCAAGATATTACAGGAATTTGCTTCCGTCAAGACAACTTTTGAGAACATTAAGTTCTAAGATAGCATTTAGTTCTGGTTGAATCTTGCAATCATACATAGCCAATAAAAATATGCGTTAAGAAAATGAAGATAATGTAGGTAGTTTAGTCGAATATGCATACAGCTAAAAATTAACGAAACGGATAGGGACACATTAGCTCAGTTGGTAGAGTTGCGGTCCGGAAACCCGAAGGTCCTGAGTTCGACTCCCAGATGTGACCGTAACTTTTTCTGATGTTTCGCTAATATTGTCTTCATTAATTAAATTGGAATAAAGGTATTTTGTTTGTTTATGTTTTGTATTAATTAAAAATTTGTGTAAAAATACGACTGTGCAGTCCATACGCGGTAGATGTAAAACCTTCAAAAAACTAAAGTAGACAAGAGTTGGAAGGCTACGAAGCACTGCACAAAAGCTTATTGAGACCGATTTTCTATCTCATTTTCTCGCAGGTTAAATCCTATGAATGTATGTGTTTGGCTCTTTTAATGTCATTTTCGGTAATTCAAATCACAACGGTACTGAAGAAGTTTTCATAAAAAAAATATTTATGTATCTTTTTTAGGTTACACTAAGCAAACTAAGTTTTACGCCTGACAGCTGTTTCGCTTTTTGGAATCATTATAAAATTGTTGTAAAGTCGATACAAAATCGTTATATAACGTTTTCTTCCGATTGCCGTAAATCGGGGTTATTTTCATCACTATCTTGTAATTACTAATGTTTTTTTAAGGCTATAAGTAGGTGGTTTTATAAAAAAAATGTGGTAAGATAGTATGAGGTACGAACAATTTATTTTTGTTGTATTAACTCTTATAGTATAATATTTTTTATAATATTATAATATTTTTTTCTCTTATTACTAATATTTTCGTTTTACAACAAAATGCAAATAAATGGAATATTTCAGAACTTATCCAAAAATTTAAAACTGTTTTTGAAAGGTGATCAAATAAAAATAAACATGTAATTTAAAATTATAAATTTTGCACGCAAAGAAAAAAAGTATTAAAAATGGCTCACCTTACGTTTTTTCTAACTAAAATTACTGATAACAAAAAAATCATTTCATTTATTTTATTAGACAAATGCATTAAAAACGCTATCGGTATCTCACTTTTTTGTCTTTCCATGTAAAAATAATTAATAAAAATTCTCAAAATTTCAATATTTTTTTGAAAATGCGATCCAAAATTTTGGTTTCATAAAAGTCAATATTTTCCCTTTTCATGGTTATTTTTTAGATTTGAATATAAAGCGTGATATTTTCTCTTTCTGACGCCGTTTACAACGCATTTCTCACTATGATAATAAGGGAGTTAAATTGATTTATATGAGACCTATATGAGCTGGGACAAATATGGTCTCCTGTGATTAAACGGGGGATATTCTTGGTAGTTCTGTAAATTGGTTATGGTTTTTTTTTATTCACGAAGAGGTAGTTTTGTATTTCCTTATTATCTCAATGGATACCGCAAACTGATGCAATGTAATGAAATCAAACATATTTTAGCCACCACTAACAGTCCTTCTTTATGCAAAGTTCACCCGTAGGATTTGAGGTAGGCCTTAGTGGTAGGTTTACGGTTTCAAAAATAATACCTCGCCTCGTAAGAATTTTTTTATGATATTCAACGAATATTTCCTAAGAATTATTTCCATTTAAAATTTAACTAACAAGCCATTTATTTTTTTGTTTAAATTGTTTTTTTCCCACGTTGACTTGTAATATTATAATTCATGAGCTTTCGCTGATTCTCATTTAATTAATTGAATAATGTTTCATGAAGAAGTATTTTTATAAAGCGTCTGTATTTTATATAATACTAGCTGGTTTCCGGCATGCGTTGCAATGCCATATTCAAAGAAATAAATTGTTTCTCCCTGCATGTCCTTCCCGTGCGTCCCTGTTCCCCTCCCGCATCCCCTACCCTACCGCATCGCCCTTCCACCTTCCCCGCCCACCCTCTCCCCTCTCCCGCTAGCCCGTCCCGCGAACCCCACTCCCGCGTTCCATATATTCAGTCCCAATACGTTCAGTTTTCAAACAGCTCGCGTGCCACCTATTAATTTTTTTTTATTCAAATTTTCATTTTTCGTATATTACAAATATTCATTTTTGTATATTATAAGAACAATCAATCAAAATTTGGTACCTAACAGGTACCAATTTAAAATATCTATAATTTTTAAAATCCATAGACAGTTCTTTTAATACAAAAAAACAGCTGCCTGCAAAATTCAATTTCATCAAACGCGCGAACTGTCAAACGTAAAATATTAATTAAGTTTTCTGAAATTATTCAATTTTCTGCGCAATTTTATTATTTTTTCTTTCCGTAAGAACCTTCTACAAAGTAGTCTTACTTATAACTTTAAAAAAAGATTAATGAAATAAGTAAAGTCGTTCTGAAGTTATGGCGTGACTAAGGGAAACAGGGATTCAATTATATATATGTAGATTATTTAATTTAAAATATTGAGAGGCATTCGAGTACAGAGAAAATGGTAGACATTAAAAAAATTCAACTGAAAGTAGAGAGATAATTCTATGACTTGTCGTCTTAACATCGTCCACATTATTTATTCATTCCATTAAACGAATGCTTAAAAAATGTTCCTTTGATATGTAAAATTCAAAGGATCGAGATCAAAGCTTGAAAAGTATATGGCAAAGAAAGCTGAAAATAGTTGAGCTGAATTTTAAAAGCAGAACAGTATGCACAAAAAAAGTTACATCGCTGGAGTTTTCCTTTCAATACAGAGGATAATTTTTTTTTAAACTATACTCGTAATGTAATATGCAGGATCAGCGAAAAGGTGTCTGTGATTTTAAACTGAAATGACTATGCGTGTATTAATGATATACAGTTGAACCGCGGTAATCCGGCCCCTGGCTAATCCGGCGACCCCTGTAATCCGACACATCAGGATCAGAATATTATTCAATTTGTCAAGCAAGATTACAAGAAAAACCTATTTCTGAGAGCCGTCTCTAAGGACCAGACTATAGAAAAAACGATAAAAGAACTCACCATGAAAGATTTGGTTTTTGCTCTTTGTCAATCTTCGGAACTTATCGAGATAGTTACTGCAAAAACACAGATTACTTCGGGAGATTTGGAGATCTGGTGTATATGTAGTATGATTCGTAGTTCAAATAGATTCTTTGATTTGTAATTAGTCGGATTACAAGGTACACTTATTCAAAATATTCCGGACTATGGAGGGTCTTAGGCAGTACTCCATAATCCGACAACTTCGGTAATCCGACATCGCCCTGCAAAAAGTTGGTCGGATTACAGCGGGTCCACTGTAATATTTTCTTCTCTTCATTTTTCAGATCTTCAAAAATAAGAAATACTAGTATTCGAGTATATAGGACATTTAAGCAATAAATACAGACCAATTTATTTTATCTCAAATAGAGCAAAAATATTTGAAAAAATTGTTAAAAAACAGATGTTTAAATTTATAAAAGAAAATAATATAGTGCACATCGGTATGGTTTTAGAGAAAATTTGAGCACTCAAGATGCTGTCGTAGACTTAACAACTGAAATATATAAATATTTAGATAATAAATAAAAATGCATTGGAATATTTGTCGATTTAAGAAAAGCATTTGACAGTATATCACATTCTAATCTTATCTCTAAACTAACGAAAATTGGTATAACCAATAAAGCCTTAACATGGATCAAAAATTACCTATTTCGTAGAGAGCAATTTGTCAAGTTAAATGGTTCTCTGAGTGATTCACAGACTAGTAACTTTGGAATCCCGCAAGTACTAGGACCAATTCTTTTTATCATTTATGTGAATGATATTTTTAAACTCACCATAAAATCTAAAATAATATCATATGCTGACGACACAGAGATTTTAACTCAGGGACTAAACTGGAGTGAAAATCAGAAAACGGCTGAACTAGATATAAATTTAATAAAAAAATGGTTTGATCAAAATTTACTATCTCTAAATACAGAAAAAAACTTTTGTAGTACCATTCACTCTGAATAAAAATGCTACCCCTGAGAATCTAAACATATGTATACAATCATATAATTGTAATCCAAAGTCATATCTATGTAAACCTAATTGCTCTATACTCGCTGTTAAAACAAATGTAAAATACCTTGGTTTAATTATAGATAGTAACATAAAATGGAAATTACAAATCAATACAATAGTAGAACGGTTAAAAAAATTATTTTACGTTTTTATTAGAATACGAAACATATTCAATATTGGATTATTAAGATCCATATATTTTCCCTAATTCAATCAGTATTACAATATGGAATTGTTGGCTGGGGTGGTGCTTTCACAACTTCTCTTTTGCCTTTAGAAATTATCCAAAGAGTATTAATAGAAATATTTCTAAAAAAAGCCATACTTTTACCCCACCATCAAATTATTTCAAGAATTTAAAGTCCTTTCACTTCATATTATTTATAAAAAAGTACGCTTTTACAAATACACAAAGATTGTTTCAATAATGTGAGCTTAACTCTTTTTTCGAACAGCAATAGAACAAATATCCTTGGTTCTTTCACTATACCACGCTGTTACACCACCACCCAACAATTCTACAAATATATTGGAGTTAAATGGTTTAACGAATTACCCTTGAAATTAAGATTGGAAACAAATTACAAAAAAAAAATATTCAATAAAAACTATTTTTATATAACTTATCAACATAACAACTCAATTATAATATTAGATTTCCTGTTTCTCTCATTATTTTTTTCCTTTCTTTTTATCGCCTCCTCTTCAGTTAGTTGTATTTTTTTTTATCTATTATTAGTTTTATATATATACTAGCTGACCCGGCGAACTTCGTACCCCCACAGAATCAATAACTGTTGTGTTAATTTATTAGCTGAATTAAATAATTTTTTTTTATTAAGTTAAAAATTACACAATGAAGCAATTATCGATTCGCAACTTCCGTGTTTTGTTTTTGTCAATATCAGAGATGACCTTGTGTACGGATGATGATTTTCTTACTTTTCCACTTACTTAGGGGCCATCCATAAATTACGTCACACGAATTTCAAGATTTTTTTACCATCCCCCCCCCCCCCCGTCCCTGTCACACATCGTCACATTTATGAGACCCCTCCCCCCTAGTGTGACATCTAAAAGTAATCAAAACAGTAGTTCAAATTTTTTTACATGTGAAGTCACAGAGCTGATGACCACCCCGTACCCCTAGTCACACTTGCTACTCCCCTCCCCCCCTCTTAATATGTGACGTAATTTATGGATGGCCGCTTACGGAGATTGCGTTTCATTTTCTTTATGCGTGTGAGGGAAATTTATTATAATTATTGTATTTTTCCTTTGGAAGGGCGAAGACACACGTTAACCGTTTGTCTCATTTTCGACTGTTGACATTTAGTGTGTAAGAAAGAGAGGCAGCATTACATGTTAAAGAACAAAAGCGAAGCAATCAGCGCATTGACATTTGACGTTTTTGAATTTTTGGAATTCACGCAAACTTCTACTGACACAACATTGCCACAGCTCTTTCAAACGATGAAAATTCGTTCCATACAAAATGTATGAAGAAATTAATTTTCTTCAAAACTTTCTTTTTCGTGAATTTTTACGATATTTTAAAAGTTATTCTGTTATCCGGGCCGGAGACTAATCCAACATATTAAAGATAATCAAAATCGGTCCAGCCGTTCTCGAGTTATAAATAGTGTAACTAACCCGACTTTGTTTTATATATTAAGATATGTATATTAAAAATATATATTTATTTATTTTTTCTTGTTTACTGTTAATTATCTATTTTTTGTTTTACATATAAAAAAATATTATTTTTCCTTTGCTAAATATTGTGGTTAACATGCGTTTATCCGCCTTTTTAACTCGAGCTTTGCTCTTAAAAAGGGTGTAAAACGTATTATTTAATGTATTTTAATAGAAAAACTTCATTTCATGTATTATAAACAATATTTTTTATTATATTAAATAAAAAAAATAAAAAACGTTGGAATAATTCTGAAATTCGTTCAGAAATTATTAATAAAACAAGTATACATAACAGATAAACTACCCGCTTCGGCTAGATAAGCAGTGCTGTGAAAACTTCTTTAGCACCGTTGTGATATAAAACTCGATGAAACGAAAAACCGACACTAAAAAGAGACAAATACGTACATTTATAGAATCTATCTTGCGAGAGAATGAGATAGAATAATCGGTCTCCTCTTTCCCGGTGCTTCATAGCCTCCCCACTCTTGTCTGCTTTAGTTTTCTAAAGGTTTAACTTCTACCGCCGTGTGAACTGAACACTTGTATTTTTTTTAATATGTAATGTTCTCACGTACATACACGGTCGTTTATCAATTGAATAAAATTTTCACGACGTTTTTCAGTAAGGCTGTTTATATTTTTTATAGTTGTTTCAATCATATTATTAGAATTCCACCGAGTAGTATTAGTAGGGTTAAAGTTAGTATCTCTTGTCTTTCTTTATCTCTTGTTACATTACTTTGGAGTAATGTGGATTAGTTACTTGATTGGATAATATTTGAAAGCGTTTTCTTTTGCCATCGATCTTGAGATGGCTGTTTTCACTAATTTATAAGCACGTTTTTGTTTTGTAATTTCTAAGTTTTACTATCTTTAAATTGGATGATATAAGTTACGGTGGTTCATTGTATATACTCAAGTCTGTACTGGTAAAGAATACCACATCCTGGCAATAAATATGTGTGACAGCAACATCATTGCATCTCAATCACGGAGAATGGGGAATTTATTAGATAAACAACACCCCTGCCATAAGCCACCCCAAGTGGTTTTCTACGATTGGTGACTTAACAGAGGTGCCCAGGTTCATAGGGTGAGGTTTGTCAAAGTCTTGGCAGCACATGCGTTTGTCCGTTGGACGGATCGGAAGAGTCTGGTTGATGGAGATACTTTACCTCTCCGGCCGGACTCTTGACTCTTCGCCTCGTACTACAGTGGGAAGGCTGAATTCATACGTCCGTCACTCATGTACACACTGAACCTCAGATTCCTAACCACCCATCATACCCTTTTCTTTACTTAGAAATACCCTCCACATGCATCCCTAATAATGACATAGTCCCCGAGGAAAATTGTTTTCCTCAAGGCCTCCTGTGAGGAGTTATGTAAAAAAAATAAATGATTGGCACCATTTTTTTTTAAGATGGTCGAACATTTCCGAGTTACAAATAACATGCCTATAAAATCTCCTACTACCAACACACGGATGGCGGACTTAGCAAGCCGAGGAATTGAACTCACGACCCCTGGACAGGAACCTGACGCGATACCAACTCAGCCACTGAACTTTTTTTACACTGCACCACTGTGGGGATTACCATGTCAACCGGAAAGAACTGACGACATTAATTTAATTTCAAATTGCTGCATTTTTAGCTACAAATACGAAAAAAAGCTTAGGGGCAATACGTGTTCCTCTGGACATTTCCCAGTTATTAGTAAACTTTATTTTTTTTTTTCTAAACTATTAGCAATTTATTTTATAAAATGACATATTTTAGAGGTCAGATAAATGATCTATTGTAATCTAATTTTTTATTTGCTACTTTTTTGTATATTGCGAAATAAACGCAATTGAAATAAAACTTGATTTTGTCCAGAGGAACAATACCCTGTATGTTCCTCTGGTCACTGTTTAATGTTCCTCTGGACAGTGAACAATAAATGTTTTCTAAGTCATAAACAAGATAAAAAATATAACAGGAATACATTGTTTATTTAAATAATAGAACAGTTATAGCAACTATAGTCTAGAATATTTTTCTTGTCATAATTTTTTCTAGATTATGTATTGTCATCCTAGGTTGGTAAGACCTATTTTAGAGTCATCTATTTTTTTTATATAAGTGACAAAATATTGACAAAAAGGACTACTGGGGTAAAATGAATGGCTTATTAGTCACGTGCCGAAGTATTTTTCCTGATTTTTGCCTACACAATTCCGTTAACCATTACAAAACAATATTTTATTGCAAAAAAAATACATTTATTTATGCGGCATTTTCCAACAAATCGTGGTTAAGGAGGTGTTCCCTCGTTCTTCCCAATTTACCGCGTAGCATATAATATTAATTAACAGTTAAAAATCCTCAATATTAATATATTCTATGTAAGCTGTACATAAGAATATTGTAGATTGTTCCTCTGGACATGTCCAGAGGAACAAGCAAAAAAATGTCCAGAGGAACACAGGGTGGTCATTTTTTACAATTTCAAAAGATTCTCATTTTGAAGTTATGTTATTAGAAAGAATATCTTCGCGGTTTCTTGAAAAAACATGCATTCCAAAGTAGAGTTTAAATAATACAGACAGAAAATAAAGTCATTCAATAAAAACCAAAAAAATTACTTTTTCGATGAAAAAAATATAAACATCATCTCTCACTTTAGCTTTGACAGGAAATCAGTGTTATCAATTTTAAAATGCGCTTTTGTTAGCGGTACTTAATTGATAGTTTATGAAATTACACTGTCCAGAGGAACACTTATTGCCCCTACACCAAAAATTTTCTACTAGAATGTCTAAAATTTTGGTAATATAAAAAAAACACATAGTTTTTTTTTAAAGATTTGGTAACAAAACTATCACTTCACTTTTTATCTCGTTCACAGAATAAAAATTATAAAAAAAATAACTTTATAAGTTTGACATTTTTGTATAATTTAAAAGTTGATATCCCGAATTTGTATTTATTTACACACGTATTAGACATTTATATTATTAAATAACATTACTTTCATGGAAGTTTTATTAAACTCACCCTGAAAAGTAAATTTAAAAAATAATGGATCAGAAATAACCTATCTTTAACTGTTGACAAAACTAAATTAATAACAAGTTATTATTTTAAGGATTAAAACTAACGACAAATAATACAAATACTAGAAAATATGTTGAATTATACTAATATCTACTAATATTATAAAGGCGAAAGTTTGTATGGATGTATGAATGTATGGATGTATGTTTGTTACTCTTTCACACAAAACCTACTGAATGGACTTTAAAAATTCTTTCACTGATAGAAAGCTACATTATTTGCGAGTACTACAGGCTGTATATATTAGTAAGCTCTGGTGTTATGAAATTATTTATTATAAATTTTCTGTCCCTAACAAAATCGAGTTATTGCAAACGTCAAACGAAAAGCAAAACAAACGGTTGCCGTGGAAACGATGTTGTGAATCGCCGAAATGTGGGTGGGGGCATAACTTCCGAACGATTGCTGCACCAAATTGGATAATTCTTTTTTTTGTATAAAACTACTGGTGAGCTCTGGCATATGAAATTTGTATAAAAAAATTGCAATAGGTGGCACGCGAACAGTTTGAAAACTGAATGTACCGGGATTAAGAAGGGTGAAGGGATAGGGGGAGGGGTAGGAGGAGGGGGAGGTGGGTAATGGAGAGGGGGGGGGGGAGTGGGAACCCCCTATACCATGCGAGCGAAGCCGCGGGAAAAAGCTAGTATTATAATAGTAGTGTATTGGTCATTAGGACAGAAATTATGTACAAAAACATTATGAGAATAGCGCGTAAAATATCACACCTTAAAACCATAATTTCGTGCGTGAAAAAAACATGGCGGATTCGCGCATGCGCCGATCTACCGAAGTTCAATGTTACCGATATAATAAAGACATTTTTTATTAGTAATAATCGGAAAACAAAATATATCGTCTTTGTACAATACGTAACAAAAACATCGTGGTCGTGATGTGTTTTTTGTAAGTAAGGCTGAATAAGAATAAATTATTTATTGGTGTACTTACCACACTCACAATCGGAGTCCCTATCACGGACCTGATGAACTGGAAGTCATAATACTGTTTCCATAAAAAGTCAAATGTCGCTTTACGGACACGCTTGTATAATACCCACGTTTCGCTGATATTGATGAATTTTGCAAGAAAGAACTTTGTATATAGCACAGGTTCAGTAGTTACTGCGTTTTTACAATGCTTTACGATGGTGGTTTTAGCATATTTCCCGTGACGCGTCGCGACGCCGAATTTACGACCTATGAGACTGTTGCACTCGCGGTAGTCGCGGCCCCTTGTCTGACTGAGTGATTGCCGTTGGGATGAGAAAGTAGGGCGAGTAGGGAGGGCGGAAGTCCCGGCCTGGATGCAACAGACAGGCTCGAATGGATGCGTGAGCAGATTGCGAATAAATTTAGCATAAGATCAATAAAAGTAAATTGGCTAATTGATAACAATTATTTAATTTTTTTATCACCGGTGTGGAAGATTTATAAAAATGTTTTCAAGATGCAATCGAAGAGTAATAATAGGCCAGATACTGTACGGTTGAAATTTAAGAATCCGGCTAAGAATGCAACTCTGATGCCGCGCCGTACGTAAACCATCTTCGTACTTGAAGTTTGTTAACCCGGCGTCAGTACAGTTGGGTCAATTTTACCCGCGCCAGTTTAAAATTAGCCTATTTCTTAGAATTTTTGTGCGACGTTGCCACACTTCTCAGTAGCTGGAGTTAACAATCTCCCCTCCCCGCTGGCTATCGCTGTTCAGTGTTGTAGCGGCCGCGACGGTGGACAGACGTGGTTAAACCCGAAAAAGGTAAATATGACCCAACCATACATTTGGTGTCGCAATTTCGCGCCAATTAATAACTAAACATTACATTCGACAATTGGTTCACCAGCTATGAATTAGTAAACCACTTGCTTCAAGAACACAAACTGACATCTGTAGGCACTGTTCGCAAAAATAAAAGACAAATACCCGAAAAATTTACGAAAACAAGGGGAAAAGAAATAAACTCGTCGACTTATGGTTTTCAGAAAGATATCACGATCGTTTCATATATTCCGAAAAAAAAAAGTGGTTTTACTTGCGTCGAGCTTGCATCATAATGACAGTATTGATACATCTACCGGCGACAAAAAAAATCTGAGATAAATAAATTTTATAATGTGACAAAAGGTGGAGTATGTTATATATATACTCCACCTTTTGGTTGTGTATATAGAGTATATTATTCATAGTCCTACTATAGATCTCATTCATATATATATGATATTAGTTCACATTTTGAGAAAAAAAAAGTTTTATTTAAATTTTATAACTTTAAGACAGAGGTTGTCTATTTTGTTAAAATTTTACTATACTTTTATAAAAATGTCATTAAAAGATCGTTTTATATGAAGTTGTTTTATTTTACCCAAAATCTCGTAAACAAAATAGTTTTTAATCAAATTATTGCAACATGTTACTAAATTTCTTTTAAATATTGATATCAAAGCCAGTTTTTAATTCGGGTCTCCTAGACCCACCCCTAATATCGTTGTTACATATTTTAACTGTACTGACGCCGGGTTAAAAAGCTACTTTTGTAAGGGGGCATACATAAATTACGTGAGCAGTTTTTCTTCCAATCTAGACCCACCTCCATGGTGAGATAATTTTGGGCCACTTCGTATATTCTTTTCATCAAATGAGAGATTTTGCCGGACCCCCCCCCCCTTTTGAAGTCACGTAATTAATGTACGCCCCCTAATAGAACCAAATTCAAGCAAGTAGTCAATAATGTCAAAGGATGGGCACCATTTACGTTAACAGATGGCATGAGGACCTGCCACTGGCATATATAAGTACTAAGGCTTTGTAATTTTAAGTACCTATCTCTCCGGATACGGAGAGATTGACGGTAATATGATTATTATTGTGACTGGCAGTTGTGAATAATAGTACCACCAGCTATAAATTACATATTTACTTTGTCTCGGTGACTAGCTGTCACTGGATCCGAGAAACCGGCTATTTTTGTACCAGTTCTAATCGGATTTATAAAATAGTCACCAACCCTCAAACTTGGTGAAGGCGAACCAAAAGCTGCCCGCAGGGCCAAGGTTTTTTAACTGGTAGTAATTATTAATTTACTATCTCATTGCAAAATATGTCATAGTTGGTATGCAGGGTTGTTGTGCTGTCATTCTGGAACTTCTTAACCTTCTCGTCCTCTATTTCGTCAATAATACAATTTTCATTATGTAACGGGATTTAATTAAATAAAAAGCACAATTTTAACGGTAAACGCAATTAGTCTTTAATTTGGGTAAAATCAATTTGCAAGTTTGAAACGGTTCAAGACAGCATCTTTACGGGTTCACTCCCAAAGGAAACTTAACTGTCCCCTTACCCGTTCGTTCAATCTTTCTCCAAAAGGATTTTAACGAGTATATTCTCTCTAGGTTAGCTGAAATCATTTCAGTCCTGCCAGAGTTTTACCTGAAGATGCGCGGTAAACCAGGAAGCAATTTACTTTCCAGAGTTAAGAAATGAGCTTATATCGGTCATCAAAGCTGTGTCATCCCTTTCAGGATCACATCAGTAAGCAAAGAAGTGATGCGGGAATCGAAACGTATTCGAGATCAAATAAACTAATCAATATGTCCTCGGAAATTATATACTTTGTTACATTTGTATTTCTTTTATTTATTTCGATAATTACACATTATGTCTAAATTTAATGTTCATTATTTGCATTTCAGTGGAATAACTTATTGAGCATAACCTTAAATAATATTTAAGTAATCTTTGAAAATAATACTAACAACTCTCAGACGAAAAGTGTGGATCAAAAAACTCAGAAAAAGATTCGGTTTCACCACGGACGTATGAATATATATGGACCTGCCCTAAGTGATAAAAGCGTATTATTTCCCCTTCCCCATACCGGTTCAATGGAGCCGGCTGGGCTTACGAGAGCCTCGCTTGCATCTAAAAAATGTGACGTCATCATTCTTGTCCTGACCAGCGTCGAGCTCACATTGTACATTTTACGAAATAACACGGCAAAAATGATAGCTTGTGCTATACATTATACCCTAAAATATGTGGACATAACGACTGTGGGCGGTTCTCCAGTGAGCTCGTCGCTGGTTACAGGGGTAAATAAATTATGAAACATTTGTAAAAGTGTCTTAACTAAATACGGCAACAAAATATTCATCTGTGAAAAGTAGCGAACTTTACTTTGCCGCATTTGGACTTCGCAAAAATGTTAATAACGTGGCGAGCAATTCGCGCTCCCATGTAAAAAGGTATATTCATTCAAAAGCAGATTTTGCTTTTAAGAACTAAATGGTGATATTATAATGCGAGATGCCTATATACTGTCAGATTGATTTTTTAACGAACCACAGTCATCTTTCCCCTCTTCGCCCCCCATAGTTTGGTTTTACCCCTCATCTGTATCTTCTCGTCTATTAAATTTGGATGTCTATGGGTTTCACCTAGGAATTGAACCCAGGACCTCAGCCTTGGCTAGAATCTTGCAGTCACGTATAAAAATAGCAGCCAAAAATACGCGTTAAAAATAAAGATAATGTTGGTAGTTCTTAATTGATATGGTCGAACTAGCTTACTGGCATTAGCCCCGGCAAGATTCAATTTCTAGATGCGACCGAATCTTTTTCACGTGGAGATAACAGAAATTGTTGAAGTTTAACGTATGTTTTTGCATGATACCGTGCATTAAGTGACCCGCTAGGCTAAACTACTCAGATACAAATGGTAATAAAAGTTTTTTTTTTGTTTTAATTTAAAAAAAAATATCATCGAACGGAAATATGACAAATACATTTTTTACTCCGAATATGATAGGTACACGCTGTTATAATACACCGTATATGCTTTATTACGACCAATATACGGATTTATGTACGAGTATGTTACCACCCCATACTCAAGAGCTAGTTGTATTTATTGATGTAGAAATACTTTAAAATGTGTGTTGCATTAATTCTTCGTACATTGCATCATGTATTATTTTAACATTATTATAATTTAAATAAATAAAATAAAAAAATAAAAAAGTTATATGTTGCGTCTACTGGAAAACGTCAAACTCGCAATACCTCCGAAAATCCAGTTGTTTCTTAAGAGGAAACTAGGCGGCGTTTTATCCATACAAACGTATTCCCCTATTTACTTTCTGGATTTAAATATAATAAAGATATCGATCTCTAGTGTGTTAGCACATTTTGCTTTTTTACTTCTTATAGGAGTAAGGTCCCTCCAAAAATCGTCAAAATTACCTGGTTTGAACGTCATCAACAGGACGTTCAGTGTACAAACTAGACAAAGCGTAATTTTAAAAAGCAAAACTTAAAGACGTAGAGTATTTTCTTCTTATTCAGTTACTAAAAAATCTTTAAAATCGTTCCAGTTTTGGAGGAGAAAAATGGGGAGTACAAAACCTCGATATTGATGATTTTAATATCGAGGTTTTGTACTCCCCATTTTTGTTCCAGTTTTGGAGGAGAAAAATGGGGAGTATAAAACCTCGATATTGATGATTTTAATATCGAGGTTTTGTACTCCCCATTTTTGTTCCAGTTTTGGAGGAGAAAAATGGGGAGTACAAAACCTCGATATTGATGATTTTATATTTTTAGGTACTATAAACCTGAGATGCAGTTCTTTCGCTCAGCAGTAGGGAGAGTAAGTCCACAAGAAAAAGATATATTTTCATAAAGAGAAGGTAGAATATAATGCATAATACATCGGGCAAAAACTGTTAGCTTTTGATTGATTTGATTTTCAAAACTTCGATATGAAAAAACTTTCACAATACCATATTATTCCAAGAGTGTAACCCTTCTAAAGTTTTAACCCAGTTTTTGTTTCAATGCCCTTGGTTTTTGTTTTTTACTGCGTATCCGATCTTTGGAGGTTTGCCAATAAAAGCTCTACGAACTGTATTTTCATCGAAAATGATCGTGTACCCTAATATTTTTTATTTGATACCGTGTGAGAGCCGCCAACTGACAGGATAAATTGAGACTATAAATTGTCCGGTTTATCAATTTCTTAAATATAAGCGGGCTATCCTTGCCTAGCATGCAACATGTTACTTTATGGACGCAGGCGCTGCGTCGCTAGTAATGGCACAATAATACATATGTTACATTTGAAATTAACTTATCTCATTGTGTCGCCGAAATAATTATGAACTCTTATAATTTAATTTAAATTTCCAACTTTTATCATTTTTTTTACGTTAGCACCATACAGGAGGCCCTGAGGAAAATAATTTTACCAAGGGCCTATGTCATCTTAGGGGATGCTGTGTGGAGTGTCTTTTTAAGGAAGGGAAGGATAGGACGTTCGGAGAAGGAAAAAGGTAAGAGGGGTGTGTAGGAATCGGGGGTCAGCGTGACCGGGAATGACGGACGTATGAATCTGTCCCTTCAACTGCGTTGCAAGGCGATGGGTCAAGAGAATCTGAAAGAAACGTCAAAAGACCTCCCTCAACCAGTCTCTTCCGATCCGGCCCGCCACACAGCAGGTGGGCAGATGCATCCGTCGCCAAGACCCGGACAAATCTCAGCCCATGAAGCCGGGTACCTCTGCAAAATCACCAAACTTAGCGAACCACTTGAGGTGACTGATGACAGACGTGTGGACAGATCATTATGGACATTGACGATTCATCGAGCGATGAGGAATATCGATGATATTTAACGGATCGAGCATTATAAAAGGGTAATACGCGTTTTCATCCCCCGACAAAATATCTGCCGACAAAATATCCCCCGACAAAATATCACCGACAAAATATCCTCCTACAAAATATCCCCGACAAAATATCCTCCGACAAATTATCTTCCGACAAAATATCCTCCGAAAAAATATCCCCCGACAAAATATCCCCGACAAAATATCCCCCGACAAAATATCCTCTGACAAAATATCCTCCGACAAAATATTCTCCGACAAAATATCCCCGACAAAACATCCCCGACAAAATATCATCCGAAAAATATCCCCGACAAAATATCCTCCGACAAAATTGTTGTTTCCAATGTTATGATGAAAATCAAATAACTTCGTTTAAACCACTGAATAATTAACAATATCAACATGTTTCAATAACAATGTTATCTTCACCAGGACAAGATGTTAATTAAAAAAAAGTGACAAACAAAAAGTATAGACAAATTAGAAAAATTAGAACAAAGACGAAATATTAAAAATGAGAGGTGATTAATTGCTTAAAAAATATTGTCTCTACAGGATGTGTGTATTATTTTTCTCCCATTTTTTGGTTAGGTTAGGTTAGGTTTTAGTAGATATTTTGTTGGGGGATGTTTTGTCCGTAGGATATTTTGTCGGGGATATTTTGTCGTGGGAGAAAACGCGCGGAACTTTTTAAAAGTTCCAATGTGGGAACAGTTAATTTTCAAGTGAACTGACTCACCACACTGTTAATGCTTATTGGTGTGAGGAACTTTATCTAAAATTTAATTGTGATTAAACCGCCGTGGGTTTTGCCCCAGGTTTTGCCATATAATAGTCTTGCTTCTTGAGTTTCCTTTGCTGTAGAGCTGAAGTGGCACCTACGACGTTGTAGAGAGATTAGAGTCATACTGATATTCTCCATCACTCTACCTTTGCTTGTTGACTGTGACTACCTAACCATCGCAGCCCCATTTTACATTTGTGGAAACTCACATCTGCTGCTAACTGGAGTTCATCAAGAGTACGTGACTCTAACAGATCATGCACTTTTTTCTTCCTTGATCTAGAAACACTTTCTTGAAATAGTTTTATTAGTCTACCCAAAGATTTGGAGACAACTATCATTTCTTGCAACCACTCTAAATTATGTTTTTCAAACCTCACAATAATAACAACGGCCTTTACTCCATTTCTTCAAAAATACTGTACAGTTTTGTAAAATTTAGGGCTTAAAATGTTCAAACCTGCCACCATGTGGTATTTTTGTGTTAGGTAATTAATTAAAAACTTCTCCCATTTCACAGAGGTGGCATTTAATATACCCCGTGCATTTAATACCTCGAATAATTCTCTCCGGGGAATGCGTATAGGCCGTCCTGAAAATAACAAAATTGTTAAAGGAAGGACAAAAGATAATCACAATTTATATATAAAATAATACGTGAAACTTCAATCTACAATACGTATATATTCATAAATGCGAACAAACGATATTTTGTTTCTAAATGCTCATTGAAATAAGCATTTTAACAGTAAAAAAATATAAAAATAGTGGAAAATTAGATGTTAGTTCAAATCTCACACACATGTGATATTGATATAAAATTACCTTGAAAAATGTCAGACAAAATAAACTTTTGTATATATATCTAAACATCACTTAATACACAACCGTATGTGCTCACGCGTAGAAGAGAAGGAAAAAACGCGATGTCGAACATCAAATTTTCGACACACTTTGCGGCATTGCCAAACTTCCGTCAATCGCTATTGACATATTTAAATAATCACATAAAGTGCAGAAACTATCGCGCTACACTAAAAAAAATATAATTATTAAAAACGACAACGTTTGCAAAAACCACTTAATACGGGTTTTTTCTCCATTTCGTCCACTGTGCGCCGCCCTGGAAACCATTTTTTGGATAACCAACACCCCCGCCATAGGTCACCCTAAGTGGTTCGCTATAATTGGAGATTTAGCAGGAGTGCCAAGGTTCATGGGGTGAGGTTTGTCTTGTGGTTTTGGCGGTGTCCACCTATTGCGTGGCGGGTTGGATCAGGAGAGACTGGTCGAGGGAGACCTAACCAGTCGGACTTTTTCCACCCATCGCCTTGCACTGCAGTTCGAGGGATGGATTCATACATCCGTCACTCCTGGACACATTGACCTCCAGATTTCTAGCCACTCCTCATATATTTTTCCTACCTAGAACTTCCCCTCCTTCCTTTCCCTAAAAAAATCCTCCACACAGCACCCCCAAAGATGACGTAGGCCAGGAGGAGATTTATTTTTCTTAGGGCTTCCTGTGTGCAGGGAGAGGGAGAGGAAAAGGAGAAGGGAAATGTTAAAATAAAGGTTAGGAAGTACTTGGCTTTATATACATAAAAAAAATATTTGGCCACTAATATAATTGCGGACATTCCGCTTTCGAATCTAAAGTAGTTATCTCTTACCTTGGAGACTATATGCGTATCTATTTATAAACGATGAGCGAACTCCGCTGTAGCGATTTAGGTAAAAAAAAATGGAACACTTTTATTTTTCTGCGATTGATTTCGGTCCAAAGATGGAGGAAATTTTTCTTCCATCCGTTAAACATTTATTGAAATTATTTAAAACATTTCCTTGGCCAGCCATTTATTTCAAAACGAAGCTATTGCAATGCTTTTTTCTATTATGACCGTAGATGTCACAAATCCGAACTTCGTAGACTATTTTAGAACGATGTTAAAAATAAATTTTTAAAATATTTTTTCCCGCTGAATTTTTGATTAGCTGTTTAAGGATAAATTCAAGTCTTTTTTCCACAGATTTACGCCTTTTATAATCATGTATACCATAGACAGTATACAGAAATCGAAAATATTCTATGTTGACTGAAATAAGTATCCCTCACGGCAGTTTCAAGTGAAAACGCACAGAATTCGATAAACGGTAAAATACAGGTTAATTCATTGGCTATATAGCACCATAATAAGTTTTCATGTCGCCGTGTTAAAATTCGAAGGTATGATTTTTTAATGTTGGCGAAAAATTTAAAATATGATCTTCTGGGAAACCTCGAGCAATCGAGGTAAATTTATTTATTTCGCCTGAGCGCTCCAGTGGCTGTATAAACTCGTACATATACAGGGTGTTAAGGGACGTACTTGACTTACTTTAACCAGTGATTACTGACATTATTTGGAGTAAAAATTGTAAATGAAATTTTGGTCTCCGGTGACTTTTTTTGACGACTTTTTAAAAAAAATTTTTTTCTTCAAAATCAAACAAAAAAAAATTCTTCCGCATGTCGTCACTGGTCACTCAGCCGGGTGTCCAACGAACATCTTACCCCGCCTCCAACTGTTCAACAACTACCATTTTTTTATGTTTTTGTAGAAAAAAAAAAAAAAAAAAACCTCAAAAATGTCACCGGAGACCAAAATTTCACAAGAAATCAATGTTGGAATTTTTTTGGGGGACCCCCCTAAAAGTTGCCAATTGGCTAATAAATGAGATTGGTGAAGTTTCAGCTCAATTGGATAAGGTTAACCCGTGCCTCATCAAGGTTGAAGTTTTAACTTTCTGTAAAAATGTTTTTTTTTATAAAATACCTAACAATATTGCAAGATTTAATTACATAGGCTGTCCAGATTTTGCTTTATTAATTTTCTCAATTGGTACATAAAAAAGGGTGTAGTTAAAACTGTTTTCAAAGTAAATACAGCACAATCCAAATTGAAAATGATGGATTTAGGAGAAAAGAAAAGCAAAAAGGTATAAAAAACAAGAAGAAATAACGTTCAAAATTTTCTTATTTAAAATATAAAAAAGAAAAAAGAAAGAAGTTATTATTATTATTATTTACATTTACAATTAATTATCAGATTAAGGTGGTAACGGCAGTGGCTTTTGAAGAGTCAGGAAATTTTTTTGACATTCTGATACAACTTGTAATAGAAACTGTCGTTGTTCTTCGTCTTTTGTCAAACAATTAATTGAATTGAATTAATTTTACACCTCTTTCAGCTGTGTCATTGACAACCTTGAAACCGTTCACTATTTTTTTTTTGCTTTTAAATGATGTGCATTTTCACACTATATATCAGGATCCGTATTTAAAAATTCTGTATCACTTTCAAATCTTTTGAAAATTTTTAGAGTTTGATGAGAAACAAAAAAATCAATATCTTTGTCCAATAAATTATCCACTTGATGGAGACTGAATTTTGCTATCACATCCCTAACATCACATGTTTTTTCTTCAATTGGAATTAATTGTAGACTTTTTACGGCCATGCTTGTTTTGACACTTTTTTCTAAATTTTCATCGAAGAAAGAAAATGCGACTTGCTGAGAATTGAGGAACCACAGATGATTTATTATTTTAGACAGTACCTTGTCTGCAAGTTCTTTATCGATTTCTCTATATTTTACAAGAGATTTTAAAAATTGTAGATCTTTGTTGGGAGCCAAAGTGGATTTGGGGGCGTTAAACCACGCTTTTACGTAAATGTTTATGAAAAATAAAAAAATGTCAGTGATAGCTTGTTTTCTAAATTTGTTCAAGTAAATTGATCCCCGAAAAGATACATTTCGATACAATAAATGGCCTTTGCCATCCATCTAGCGTGATGAATGGCACCAGGTACTTTGAAAAAAGTGTCTTTTGGGGGAGTACGTCTTAACACAATTAACGAAAGTTGAATTAATTCTTTGTAATCATCCCTTGGCTGTTGGTTTTTGAATTGTTCTGTAAGAAAAATTGATATTTCATCTGAATTCTCTATTTTATGTCTTATGTTTTTATCTTCAATAGCAGTTTTGTATTTTGTCTTGTCTAGCTTCGACTATCCAGTCTGAAACTTAAAAAAAAATAAAAAAACTGGAGTAACAAAAACTGTTAGTCTTCTTCAACAGTGTTTTTAATGCATGAGCAATATCAAAAAGGTCATCAAGGGCTGACTTGAAAGCTTCTACTTTTTTTATTTTGAGCTGTGCTTTTAGATCCGTTTTTTGTAGTTTTCTCCACTCTTCGTACAGTTTTTCAAGTTTTACGACATAATCTTTAAAGTGTCTGGTTGGTATCTTAGCTTTCTCCCAAAAATTACAACTTCCTGTATTGTCAGTCTTGCAGCTTCTCTGGTGCTCAATTTCACTTGCCGTATATTTATTTATTTATTTAATACAAACGGCATAAGTATGCACTAAACATTAATTACATGTCACAAATTCATATTCAAAATATTAGTAAACGTAAAACAGTGTATGTATAACAGTTAATTGTGACGATACATTGGGAAGTGACACCAGAGATACATTTACATGCAAAAATCTATAATACAAATAAAATTAATAGTGATTAAAAAAATATGATAGCATAGCCGTCTTGTACCTATGTTACGTGCAGTTAAATAGATGTATCACATCTGCATATCTATTAGTAACTTCATGCAACCTAGGTAAAAGTGAGTGTTTCGTATACTCAGTCCGATTATTGTTACATTTAAAAAGGATTTTAGAACGAGTGGTTCTCGTGAAAATATGAAATTCAATGAGCTTAGTTAGATCAGGACTGTCTATTCTACCATTTACAATTTTGAACATTAATATTAAGTCGGATATAATTCTTCGATCTGATAGTCTTAGTAAATTTAATTCTTTCATTAAGTAATTATAATTTACGTTTTCAATGGGAATACCGAGGTTAAAATTAATGTGTCTTAAGAATTTGTGTTGAATTTTTTCGATTGAATCTGAATGTATTTTAAAATGGGGGGACCAGATCGAGGAGTTATATTCGACTTGACTACGTACTAAGGATGTATACAAAATTTTTAATGTTGAAATATTCTTGAAACCTCTGGAATTTCTAAGAACGAAGCCAAGCATTTTGATACCTTTATTATAGATTGAGTTTATATGGGATATGAAGTTTAATTTAGAGTCGAAAGTTATGCCCAAGTCACTAATTTCTTCAACAAAGGTAAGGGTAGAGTTGTTAAGTTCATAAGAATGAATAATTGGTTGACTTATTCTGTAAAAACTTATTGAATAACACTTATTTATGTTCAGATAAAGTTTGTTAACTAATTAATTTGTTTTAATTATTTTGTAGACAGGCACAATCTTCAGCGGTTTTGATGATTTTAAATATTTTTAAATCATCTGCATATTATAAAATAAGCTGCGTAAAACTTGACAATTAGATGGTAATTTACTGCCAGTGATTTGATGAGACATGTGGACAATTAAACACACCATTTCTTTCTGCCTTGAACTCGAACCTGCACGAGCATAGCTCGTTAATGCCGTGGAAGACATAGTCCAACAAACCTCACAAGAAAAAACTCACTAGAAGAACGTTGTTCAATAATGTTCAGAATGTTCACTTGTTCACTGTTTGAACAGCACACGTTAACTAAAGCCCTCTGACCTCTCCCTCACACTTTCGAAAGAGTGGGAAAACCCCAGAAACCCCAGACAAGGAACACAAAAAAGGGTGTGGTTTATGACACTCAAGGTAGGGATTCTCTGAAGAAAGGGTCCTTGGCAATAGCTCTTTTGTAACAAATCCGACCTTTTAAGGGATAGACGACTTAAACGCGACTTTGAGGATTCGGATCATGTCCGGTCTTGGAAAATAATAGATATCTTCAAATATAAACGTTTTAACCAAAAAGTGATTAGAGTAATATTTGAAGATAGCAACATTTCCTATGAAATGAAATAAGAATCAAATTTTTAGGACAAAGAGTTTTCATTTTATGAGGAAAAACGACGATTTTTTTTTTTTGCAAAAAAAATCGTTTTTTCAAATTTAATATCGATGAGGCACGGGTTAACATTATCCAATTGAGCTAAAACTTTGCAAATCTTATTTACTAGACAAATAGCAAATATTAGAGGGGTCCCTCCGTCATTAGGTCGAAAATATTTTTTCACCTTATACCTTGTGACCACCCTAGTGTACATATATTTTGAATTATTCGTGGCGAAAAGTATTAATGTGATTATTGTTACAATAAAACTAAATGCCGAAAATCTCAATAATTTTAACTAATCATTATACCGAAATACCTGCCCTAAGAGGATTAACGCGCGCAATATTGCACCACTTTCACATACAAGCACATTCCATTACAATCTACACAATATCTACCTTGATAATGGACACTGTAACGCTATCCGAAACGTTGGCTAAATAAGGAGGAAGCGCAACACGGTATGATAACCCAACAATTAATCACATTGCACAAATCAATTTAATTTCTGCGAATTTCCCTAATATTAGGGTAATGTCAAATATTTACAAAAATACACACATATTTCTTCTTTTTTTGAACCCGCTAATTTTGGGCCGAAGCCGCGGACCTATCCACGCAGTCATTACGATTCTGGAAATATGCTATTAAAGTATTCTTGTTCAGTTTCATTTATAAAATAGTAAGTAATGGTAAAACATTATCATTTAATATCAAATATGAGCCGTTTTTTCTTATTCTTCAAAAGTAGTAAGCAAAAGAAATGATGAGTAAATTGAAAATATATTTTTACGTCCCTTTTGTAATATTTCCCTAATTCATTTGAAAATGTTTTAAAGTACCCACGTTGTTCCCTTACTTATGGTGTTAACGAAATATTTAAGGGTTTAGTAGTCATTTGGATTGCTTGAACAAGAAATTGAATTTCCCTACAAACACCCGGATAACAGAAAGTTTATAGGATGTTAGAGAGACAAGAAGACAGATATCGTTTCCGGAGACTGGATTCAATACTATACAAGTGAATAGGGAACGAATTCACTTTAAATAAATAGAACACGAAAGCACTCCTCGGTTGTCATAAAACCAAAAACAAGCAGTGTTTTTTCGTTTTAGCGGTTTAGAGATGTGGCGTGGTATTGCTTTGTGCTATATTAAAATTCTTATTTTATAGTTCCTAAAAGATTTCATGTCTTATTTTGAAAATCGGATTTGGTTGGAAAGGTTCAAGAAAGTAAAATAATTTGTTCTATTAATCCATTTCATCTGAAATTACTACGCGTGTGGGTTCATTCAATTAACTGCTGATGAAACTTTTTGTAATTCAAACTTTTTCAAATTCAATAAATGCTGGCGTCCCACAGGGATCCGCCGTAAGCCCAATATTTTTCGATTTTAAATATTAATGATCTGATAAACCAGATAAATTGCAACACGAATGAATGAGAAGGCTGTAGAAGATTTGTAAAACCTGGGGGAGATGGAAATCTTTGTTAGAAGTGGTTTGCTACATTTGGTGACCCAGCAGGGGTGCCCGGGTGAGGTATGTCCCTGGTAGGTCAGGTCGGGAGAGGCTGATTGAGGGAGATCCTTTGACCTCTCTAGCTGGACTCTCTCGAATTATACGTCCGTTACACCTAGATTCTTACCAACCCCTCTACCCTTTTTCTTACCAGAACTTCCTTACCTTTCTTTCCTCAGAGAGACCCTCCACAAAGCATCCCAAAAGTGACATAAACCTTGAGGGAAATTATTTTTCCCAGGACCTCGTGTGGAGTTAACTAGAAAAAAAAAACTACACCAATGGACGGTTGCCTCAAAATAAACATGTGTGGTTAACTCTGTAAGGATCCCTGTACAAATGCGACCCTTGAGTTTGCTATTCACCTCGAGTCTAGAGCCCTGGATATTTGACAAATGCCCTCATCCGTCTCAACACGACACACACGAATAAATTATTTCCCCGATTTAAGAGGAAAGCGGGCGGCGTTTTGTCTATATAAACGTATTGCTCAATTTCCTCTCTGAGTTTTGACATAACTACAAATATTAGGTCCTTACATATGAAATTGGCGTTATGTATGGGAGGAACATAAAGTCGATTTTTTAAAAATATAATATATTTATTTAATCAAAGTATGTACCATTGCTATCAATGAACTTTTGCCATCTCATAGGTAGTTCATCGATCCCTTTACAAAAAAAAAATATTCGGACGGGAATCAGTAAAATCTTGGAAGGCGGTTTGGACTGCCCCATCGGAGTTGAATTTTTTCCCTTGCAAGAAGTTATCCAAATTTCGAAAAAAAATGTAATCTGTTGGGGCAAGGTCCGGAGAGTACGGTGGATGTCTTAGACATTCCAATTGAAGCTCCTCTAATTTGGTAGCCGTCTGTTGTGCAGTGTGTGGTCTAGCGGTCAACGTGCGTTTGTTGATTTGCTTCACTAAATTCGTGAGGTACCACTGTTGGGGCAAGGTCCGGAGAGTACGGTGGATGTCTTAGACATTCCAATTGAAGCTCCTCTAATTTGGTAGCCGTCTGTTGTGCAGTGTGTGGTCTAGCGGTCAACGCGCGTTTGTTGATTTGCTTCACTCAATTCGTGAGGTACCCACCTTTCAAGCTTTTTCACCTTCCCAATTTGCTTCAAGTGGATTAAAACAGTTTTATCACTAACACCGCAGATACTGACTACTACTTATAGGATACTTCTTATTGGAATTATGACCCTCCAAAAATCGATAAAATTACCTGGTTTGAACGCCATCAACAGACGTTCAGTGTACAAACTAGACAAAGTATTTAAAAAAAGCAAAACGTATAGACGTAGAAGTAGATACTTCTAACACAGTTCGTAAAAAATCTTTATAATCGGTCCAGTTTTGCAGGAGAAAAATGGAGAACACACAACCACGATTTTGATGATTTTATTTAATACTATCAGCCGGAGGTGCAGTTGTCCCTTTCGCTCGGTATTCGGGAGAGTAAGAGCAAAAGTGACAGCACAAAATTCGTAAAATATCTATTGTTCAAATTTCTCGGAGAACGGGTTTTCCCTTAACCGAAGAATTGCAATCAATGTGACACGGGAATCGAGTGGGAATGCTGAATTAGTTTTGCCACCAATTCGATCTATTGTAGCGTTGTTAATCCAATACCGTTAGCACGTGACCAGCATACGTCTATGGTTGCTATATCAAATGAGATCGGGTCGTTTTTACGCCTAGCGTTCAACAGTCAGATCAGAAATGATCTGCCAGCTTTTGTGCTTCCTTCGCCTCACACTATAGGTCTCTTAAAGACTACGACAAGATATCATAATATTGTTGTAGGTCCGCAGGAAAACCTTACGTCCTCCGGTGTCAAGTTGTTAAAAAATGAATCCAATTTAAACGTTTAAATGAACATATCTTACTGTTTATTTTAAGAAACCCCCAAAATTAATTATCATCACTGTTAAAAAATACATTGTTGTAAAAATACATCGCTGTGTTCAAATAACAGAAAAAAACGTTTTTATCAAAAATTCTTACATCATTTGAATAATCAAACAATTAGTAGGTGTTTCATTAAACTAATAATAAAAAAGAAAATATTTAATTAAAATATTCAATTTGAGGTTTTACTTATAAAGTTAAAATAAAAATAAAAATAATGAATGAACTCTTTGAATGATGTTGAATTTTTTGTTTCACGCCTCATTTTTATCAATGTGAACGGGTTTGAATAACTTGGGAGGCGGGTATGGATACCGCCGACCGGGAACCATGCCCTGCGGGCGGCTTTTGATTCGGCTTCGCCCAGGTTGAGTGTTGGTGACCATTTTATAAATCCAGAAATTGGTTCCAAAAATAGCCTGTTCCTCAGATCCACTGTGATCCAGTGACAGCTAGTCACCGGGACAAAGTAACCACGACAGGTAATGATGTCATATGTAATATGTAGCCGCGTGATATATTATTAGTTACAATAATAATTACGAATCCGTAGTACTTACGCCTGCCAGGGGATGTTATTCATGCGATCTGTTAACGGAGTTGGCGCCATCTTTTGGCATTGCTTTAATTCGGTTCTATTACAAAAGTCGATTTGTAACAAACTCCACGTAGAAAGCGGTTTTCCGTTGTCAGAGTTACCGTCTCAGCTAGATTCTTGAATTTCAACCGTACAGTCTCTGTTCTATTAATACGGTTTAATGATGAATAAATAACAACCGATAACTCTCGAGATAAAATGTGATACTTTCCATGACATGTCATTTTAGTAATTTGATAATAAAATGTAACCCTCTCCAAGACATGTCTTGGTAATCTACATATATATATAATGAATCCCTTTTTTTTACATGGGCTCCACACAGGAGGCCCTGAGGAAAATAATTTCCCTCAGGGCCTATATCATCTTTGGGGATGCTGTGTGGAGGGTTTTTTTAAGGAAAGGAAGGAGAGGAGAGTTCTGGGAAGGAAAAGGGTTTAAGGTGTGGGTAGGAATCTGGGGTTCAGTAAGTCCTGGTCATCCGCCTCAAACGTAAAGACCTAGACAAACCTCATACCATGAACCCGGGCACCCCTGCCAAATCACCAAACGTAGCGAACCAATTTTTCCCTTGGTGCCGCCATAACTTCAGAACGACTTTACCTATTCATTTATCTTTTTTTTAAAGTTTTCTAATACCTACTTTGCAGAAGGTTCTTACGGAAAGGAAAATCAAGAAAATTGGATAATTTTAGAAAACTAAACGATTATTTTGACTTCGCACATTTGACACTTCGCGCGTTTGATGGATGATTTAGCAGGCACCTGTTAATTTTTGTAACAAAAGAATTGTCTTTGCATTTTTAAAATAGGTACCTATGTTAGGTACCAAATTTGATTGATTGTTCTTATAAAATACAAAAAATTATATTTGTAATATATGAAAAATGAAAAATTGAATAAACAAATTGTAATAGGTGGCACGCGAGCTGTTTTAAAACTGAATGTACTGGGACTGAATATATGGAACGCGGGAAGGGGGTTGGCGGGATGGGGGAGCGGGAGAGAGGAGAGGGTAGGCAGGGAAGGTGGAAGAGCTACGCGGGAGGGGAAGGGGATGCGGGAGGGGAACGGGGATGCACGGGCAAGGACATGTAGGGAGAAACAATTTTTTTCTCTGAAAATGGCATTGCAACGCATGCCGGGAGCCAGCTAGTTTGATAATAAATTGGAACTCTCCCCATGACATGTCATTTTAGTAATTTGATAATAAATTGTAACCCTCTACATGACATGTCATGTTAGTAATTTGATTTCTAAAATATGCCAGATGCGTGCATAGATGTCTATAGTTTTGGTCACATTCAATAATATTATAAAGACCACAAAATGGAGACAGTGAATTAAAGTAGGCTATATTGTCATTGAGTAATTCAAAATGGTATGTTTTATAATGACTCTTTTAATGATGTGGATTAGGAACTTTAATATGAGTATTGCTCAGACAATTATATGGAAGAAATTTTATGCATGACCAAAATGAAAGGAGATCAAATATTTATCTCCATGGAACACAAAGTCAAAGTCGATACGAAATTTGCTCTGGTAAAACAAAGCGCTATTCGCAAGCGACAGATTTTCCGCGTGAGCAGCTCTTTTCAATACATTTCAAATGGCCCCTTTCAGCTGACTGCCGATTGGACAAAATGGAAAGTGTGTTATAAATGAATGCCTGCGAAATAAGAAGTTTTTTTTCGTCGCTTAATCCCTTATCCCTAACCGCGTATAGGCTGAACGCTGGCTTTAGAGGGGTGGAGGTGGGGAAAGGCTGAAAGCTCTGTACGTAAGGGGTTGGTAGGCTTCTCGGCTGTATAAAATACTCGCTCGTACCTCCCCATGTACCTCTAAAACCTCACCTAAAGAAGTAAGCAAATAAAATAAACCGTATACTATTTATACATGGCGACAAGTATTCGCTGCGAAATATTAATTTGAAGACGTAAAATGGAGAAATGTGCACGCATCAAACATCGTAAAATCTCTGCTGTATTCGAACATTGCAGGAGAAAATTTTGTTGCGTATGGACGCCTACAAATCTTGTAAATAAAAATCAATATTTGTTTGTTTGTTCATGTTTTATGCGCTGCCACACCTTTGAAATTTTTTAATGATTTGTTGTGCGCACGCCCATGAAGGTTTCTATACATATATATATATAATGGTAAGCTCCGGCGTTATGAAATTTGTAAAAAAAATATCTGTTTGAAAAGTGTTTTCATATATTTTAGCAGCAGGGAGAGAAAGCAGGAGGGGAGGGTAACAAAGGAGGTGGGTTTCGGCAGTGGGGAAAGGCGGGGAAGGTAGAAGGGAAACGCGAGAAGGGAACGGGGAGGCACGGGAAAGGACATGCAGGGAGAGACAATTCATTTCTTGGCATTGTAACGCATGCCGGGTGCTCGCTAGTAATCAATGAAGTTTCCAAATACACGAGCATCGTGTTCAATTATTTTCGTGATAAGTTTTGCACAACGAACGTGGTAAGAACAAACATAATTGATATAATTAAGCATAACCATCGGAAAAGGTGCTACAATATCGAGCAGGAAATAAACACTTATGAACCGAAATCTACTTACACTTCTACTTATACGCAAACTTTAAAAAACTGGATCCCGATGTTGCCGGAAAAATCACCAATTTAACGGACGAAATTACATCTTATAACAATAAAGAAGAACAACACATCAGTCATATTAAAACATGCTGTTTAAAAACAAAAAACAACATAAAAGGGTAGATGACGTAACTCTCTACAAACAGTTGGGGACAAAAAAAATCAAAATTCAATTTCATTCCTGTACCTAAATATTAGAAGCCTGAAAATAAAAGTCGACGAGATCCTGTGCTTATTAAAATCAATTAACTATAAGATCAACATCATACTTATGTCAGAAACTTGGCTCAAAGAAACGGATATACCATTCATCAATATTGAAGGCTATAAACACGAAGCATCCTGCCGACCTGAGGGCATCGGTGGTGGAGTATCCATATTCATTGAAGAAAATTTAGAATATAACTTTATCGATAATATAGTAGATCCAGACAATAACTACCTTTGGATACACTTAAACAAACTTAGCTTAAACATCGAAGTGATATAAAAAAACCGAACACCAATTTTCAAGATTTTCTAGATAAATTAAACATACAACTGAAAACTCACAAAAGGTCCATAATACTGGGGGATTTCAATATCAACTTACTTGATTCCACAAACACACATACTGTAAATACACAGAAATCATCAAGTAAAACGATTTCACTATAAGGAACAAAATAAACAAATTACATGCAACACGTATTACAGAAAACACCAACACCATTATTGATCACATCATCTCAGACGTAAACCTTTCGTATACTATAACAAACTGTGACACCTCAACATCTGATCACAACCTATTGATTTTTGACATACTTCACACCTACACTAAAAAAACTCGCAAAAATCCTATTACAAATATACAAAAATTGATTATGATAAACTAGAGGAGGATATCCGACAAAACCTCTTTTCTATAAACAATAATGAGGACTCGGAACTGAACTACAATAACTTTGTAAACTATCTGATAAACAAAATTGATTGCAACTGTTCAATAACAATAAAAACAAATAAAACCTGTCTTCCTGATTGGATAACAAACGACTTATTAAAAATGATTAAAAAAATAAATAAACTGCACCTAAAACTTAAAAAACAACCCTGTAACCTATTACTGCAAACATAATTTACTAAAATACGAAACGACATAACTATAAAAAAACGAAACTTAAAAAAAAAAAATACTATAGCAGCCTATTTAAAAAATGTGAAAATAATACCAAAAAGACAAACAGCATCATCAAGAACCAAACAAACAAGCAAAGTAAACCATGTACAAAATTAAAGAACGGTAATGAAATTATCACAGAAGACATCAAGATATGCGAATACTTTAATAACTACTTTTTTAATATTGGCGCTTCTTTGGCTGATAATATAATAAACAAATACACCCATAAACTGGATGATAAAATTACATTAAAGTATGAAAGTGCGGAATCAATATACTTACAACCCACAACTGAACCCGAAATATTAGCTATTATAAAATCCCTAAAATCAAACGCGAGTGCTGGACACGATCAACTAAAATGTACAACAGTAAAAAAACTTGCCCCACTACTAACTCTTTGTAAAATTGCATGGGTTATCCCAATATATAAAGGGAGCTTGAAAACTCAAACATCTAACTATAGGCCCATTTCTGTCCTACCGATTCTATCAAAAATATATGAAAGAGTAATATACGATAGGCTAGACAACTTTCTGAAAAAAAAATCATTTCTATATGCCAAACAATACGGTTTCAGAAAAAAATTTAATACTCTCTCTGCAACTAATGATCTTATAAATAAACTTAGAACTAGCAAAAATAATAAAAACTATGTCATAGCAATTCTCGTAGACCTTCAAAAAGCCTTTAACACCGTGAGTCATGAAATACTGATTAAAAAAATAGAAAAAACAGGTGTAACCGGTCCAGCCATCAAACTAATAAAATCCTATTTGTCCAACAGAAAACAATGTGTTAAACAAGGAGATAAAAACAGTCAACTCGAGAGTATAAACTATGGAGTTCCACAAGGATCAATACTGGGGCCACTTTTATTCCAAATATACATAAATGACATCTGTCAGCTAAAACTACATGGTGAAATTCTTGTACGCAGATGACATGGCAATTTTTTACTTCGGCAAAAACTTAGAAAGTCTATAACAATCTCAAACGGATCTTAATGTACTAAACGATTGGCTAATATAAAATATATCAACAATAAATATTAATAAAACCGGTTACATGATCTTAAGCTCACCTAAAAGAATAATACCATCGCATAAACCATTAAAATAGACGAAAGAGACCTACATATTCTAGATAGCGAAAAATACCTTGGCTTATATATTGATAAACATTTGACATTTAAACAACACGTAGAAAAACTAAAAAAAAAATCAACCCATTAATTGGTGTATTTGGTAGAATTGATCATCTTCTACCAACGGAGGTAAAGAGGGGCTTATACTGTAGCTTAAACTAGTCCCACCTAAATTATTTAATAGAAATATGGGGAAACACATACATTACGTACTTAAACGACTTACAAATAATACATAACAAAGTTATTAAAAAACTCTTCAACTTTAACCCAGACACTCACACAAAAAAACTATACCAGGAAATGAACCTTTTGAAAATAAGAACATTGTACGAATATAACATTTTGTCTTTTAATCTACAAAATACAAAATGGACTTATACTCACAAACACAAAATTTATAAAAACATCACAAGTACACGAATATTATACTAGATAACACAATAAATTGTACACTACACAAATACTGTCAAGACTGAAAGTGGCAAGAGAAGTATTGGCGACGAGGGAGTTCACATATATAATCTCCTTCCAGATAACCTAAAAACGGAAAAGAATATAAAAACCTTTAAAAAAAACTATTCAAACTTAAGACGTTGGAACAAAATTAAAAATATTACTTCTATACTTGTACTGCTATACTTTATATGCTCTGTATTTAAGTTAAGAAAGCGAAATATTATATTTCTTTTAACTTAATAATAATAATAAAAAAAATTAAAATAAAGTTATGAATGGCTAAGACACTTACTGCGCCTAAGCGACATTTTTTGGGATTAATTCTGTCATATCAAATACCCAAAATAACCGAACAAACTTTACTGACATCTGTTAAGACACATCAAACCTACATAAAATCTTATTAACAACATCTGTTTGACGTTCAAACTATACTCATATTCGTATACACTGCACATAGTAAAGTGAAACCTTTTGAAAGGGAATATTGATTTCCTATTGAATTACCTACGGTACCTGTACCTACCGTATATCGTACATACCGTAGATATGTACTTACCGTATCATATTAGTATCTAATGTAGATTTGACGGCCTCTGTAGTCGAGGGGTAAGGCTCTTGATACACAATCGGAAGGTCGCGGCATCGAATCCGGCGTGCGCAAATAAATTTTATTTTTAATTTGTGTTATTTCACAATTGATTGATTAAAAATAATATATTGTAAATTTGCAACACGTTCAAGTGGGATAAAATCTCAGTATCGGCCTGGTGTAAGACCATTATTCAGAATTTAAACGTTGCTTGAAATGGCTTTAGCCGTGTTTGGTGACCAGATCACTTATATATCGCTTCTTGCGCAAAGAAACATTATTAGGCAGTAGGTATGTCATCTGACGGATTTCAGAAACAAGTTATTTTCTCTATTATAATTAATCACTCCGAATAGCCATTATAATGCAATATTCGAATGAAGTTTTTTTTGCTGGAATGTGTTTCATGGTATATCCTTCAAAATTTCGCATCAAGTGCTAGGACCCCTTGTATCTGTACATTCATCAAAACTTGAGTGAGGAGGTTTTATCACTCTGCGGCCGTGTACGTTTAAAAGGGAAAAGCGTGTGTATTTTAGAGTGAAGCTATGTCTGCTCGAGAAGTAGAAAGTTGATTACCAGGACATAACGTAAACCTCTCAGCATTCTCAAAACTGTGGAACCAGACGCCATGGTTCCACAGGCTCCAGACAGTCAGAACGCTTGTGCGGTAAAAACTTGTATTGGGAATATGTTTTAAAACCCGTCTGCTTGGTTCAATATATTCGCCCCTCGCAATCCGGAAGCCTCGGCTTCGCGCACATATTCTGAAACCGTCACTTTGGATCGAGATTATAAAATATCTATGCAAGATAGTTTTCGTGTTTCAAAGACAATAAGAAGCATTATTTCGTTCTCTTTCTGGTTAATAGTAAAATATATATGTTTGCTTGAGATGGAGGGAGATACACCGCTTTTAAAATGTAAGGTCGCTCGGGACGTTTTTGATCTTATGAAAGTATAACGCGATTAGGTGTTTTGGGATGTATTCGTTCCTAAACAATCAGACGGGTTAAATCTTTTATTACAAAGGTATTTTCGCACTTCTTTAAAGAGGTCAAATAAACGTGATGTATTTTATAATAGAACCCTTTTATTATATGAGATATGATTTGATATTTTCACGGCCTGAAGTATTACCGTGATTTATTTTTGGGGTGTTATGCCGTTTTGAGCTACTTCCTTCTTTAGCCAACGTTTCGTGTTCAACAGCTTTACACTGTCCATCATTAGGGTAAATGTGTAATGTCTATTTTGTTAATAGCCATTACACATGTTATTAGTATTAAAATCTGCAAATTAGACATCTGCCCCGATGACGGACACTGCAACGCTGCCCAAAACGTTGGCTAAAGAAGAAGGTAGCGCAACACATCAGTTAACAAATTTTTAACAATGGCCATTAACCGAAATGCAGGGGATTAATAGAATTCCGAACAAATGGATAGTTGCTCTGCTGACAATGGCCAATAATCTCTTGAACGGTTACATCAGAAATCCGGAGATTTTAGGAAAAAATGCCTTTCACGATCCTGATAATTTTACAAGAATGCGCGCTTGCATTGAACTTTCTATGTACTGAGATTCAGAACTAACCAAACCATTACTATTCTTTATTATTTGATACCTAATGCCCATCGGAAAAATGATTTTGTTCTTTACGCCCGATTGACATTTTAGCAATGAATATTGAATTCAAAATGTAATGAGTAATAATAATAATAAATTTGGACAACTTATACAGCGTTGTTTTTGCGAAAAATCGCCCCAAGGGCACTGTACAAATTAGCATGGATTTTACTTTAGAATTTACTTAACTATGTATCAGACTAGATAACAACTCGTCTTGCAGCTATCAAGCGCATGGATTATTGGAATTCCAGCCCCCCAATAAATTATATAAAATGTCTTTTTATATGTACGTATTTCAAGATTATCGGAATATATATAATTACTCTCTCGCTTCAACATTTGAACCTAGAAATAAGAATTAGCTACCGACCGCTCTTGTTTTTTAAACAAATAATAATGCCTGCTGCGGACACAATCGTATTGCAGTCTTAGTAGAGGTAATGCAATAGCATTGCACTCTTTATGTATTTAGTCTTACTGTATCAAAATAATATAAATTAGCCGTTAGGCGGCTCGGTTCATCCCTAGGGCTACTAACTGGAGGTGGCGGATGCTTCCCAGGGGGGCCTAATCGCCCTTCCCAACTAAACAAACGCAAATAAAATGATCTTAAAAATAAAACAAATCTTAGAAATTACAGCTCATGTACAGCGTTTACAGCTCATGTACAGCGTACAGTTTGTACAGCGCCCTTGAGGTGATTTTTCACAAAAACGGCGCTATATAAATCATCCAAATATTATTATTATTATTATGTAAGTTAACGCTCAGTTAAGAAGAATACATTTATGTAGCTAAATCACCACACTGATGGCTTCTTTCTATACATTTTATGTAAATATTAACCAAATATTGTATTTTATTGATACGCCTCTCCATTTTACTCCCAAATATAATTTGTCTCCTACCAGGCCCTCGGCGAACCTCTATCTGATCCGATTTGCAGAACCCAATATGAACCCAGAACCCAGTGGCCGGAGCTGTGGTGGACTGAGATGGTCCGTTTTTCCCACGAGTAACTCGAGCGTACCTCGTGGGTTCTTTAATTTCATCCACTGACAAGACCGGACTTGCATTTAGCAGCTTTATGGAATCCGCATTATTAAGAGGATCTTCGGGAAATAGGTTCTCTGATCCTGCGGAGGATGTAGAGGCCGCTATTGAATCTAGTTCGTTTGGTCTTTGGACGTTGTCTGTAATGACTCTTCGTCATCCTTAAATTTAACCTTGCTTTTGTGAATTTCTTTGCAATCGGTCCTAAAAAACAATTAAGGGAAAATACTTTGGGGCGAATTTATGCAAGAATTTTAATGCAAAATGAAAGGAGAAACTACTTTAGTCGGCTGGTCAAAGAACACTGAATTGATTTCAAACTTTCACATCTTTCAAAATGGCGGGAAGGTCCTCGATAACAGAATGTACGTCTATTATTGGAATATTTTATACCGCACAAGAGTCCCAACTGCTTCCATCTAGAGCCAGTGAAACTACGTCATCCCAAATTGCGGTATGTTGGGAGTGGGGAGGAGATGTGAAAGAGGAAGATGAGTAAGTATCTATCTGTTCAGATCTGGTTACCAAACAAAGCTAAAGCCATTTCAAGCAACTTTTAAATTGTGAATGTTGGCCTTACATAAGAGTGATACTGAGAGTATCTTCCACTCTAGGATATGCTGCAAATATACTACATAGAATTTTAAATAAAAAAACTTTGAAACAACACAAAAATATAATTTTTTTTAAGCAAGTGGGGATTTGAACCCGCACCCTTCGGATTGCCAGCCATCTTCGGAGGCCGTCCAGTGTACACGTTAAATAAAATAAATTAATAAAGACACACGCAAATTAATAATCCAGTTATGTAAACTGTTTACTGTATTAATTATTATTTGTTTTTGTGTATTCGTAAAACTCCATTTAATTTGTTTAGAATTTAATTTAAATGAAATTTAATCATGTTATAATTAAGCTATGCAAGTAGGTATTTTAGTTTTTAATAAATTAAAAATAAAAAAAATTATTGCAGAACTTAATAATAACAGTTCTGCAAGTATTTAAGTTTTTACTATTGTCACAGCTGTTCCGGCTTACAAGGAATGGACAGCTTGAAAATGACCTTGTGAGCCGAAACAGCTGTCACAATAATCAAAACTAAAACTCTTGCAGAACTGAATAAGGACTGGATAGCTTGAAAATGGCATTGTAAGCCAAAACAGCTGCAACAAAAGCTAAAATTCTTGCAGAACTTAATAATAACAGTTCTGCAAGTATTTAAATTTTTACTATTATCACAGCTGTTTCGGCTTACAAGGACTGGACAGCTTGAACATGACCTGGTAAGCCGAAACAGCTATCACAATAACAAAAATTAAAGTACTTGCAGAACTTAATAATAACATAATTAAACGTAATTAAAAAATATTTATATAATAATAAGTGTTTACTCATATTTACAATATAAGCGCTCAAGGGGCCAACCAATAAAATCACTAGAACTAAAATTACATGAATGCCATGGAAATAATAAACAATGTTACTGCCCCGTCATCGAAAAAACATAAAACATAAAATATCTCGGAGTAATAATTGACGAAAATCTTAGATGGGACCTACACATCAAAGGTATTACGGAAAAACTCACAAGCCTCATATATTTCTTCAAAAATCTAAGAAACGTGTTAAATAAAAAGGATATGAAAAAGGTATACTATGCGTTATGTCATTCTCAAATTGAATATGGAATCATAGGATGGGGATCTGCTGCAAATACGTACCTACACAGCCTGAATACGATTAAAAAAGGAATCATAAAGACCACATTGAAAGTACCAATTAGAACGCCTTCAATTGAAATTTTCAATAACTTTGACGTACCGAATGTACAACAAATATTTGCCAAAAATATATTATTGAAGCTCTTCAAAAATAATGAATCCTCTACTAGACCGTGTATGCATAACACTAGATCGAATAAAAATGATATAAAAAAAAATATTCCAAGTTATAAAACCACATTTGGACAAAGAAACTATACATACTTTGCAACAAAACTCCATAACATCCTTCCCCAAGACATAAAACTAATAAAAAATCCAATTGAATACAAATCAAGAATAAAAATATGGCTTAAAGAGGTCAATGAGAAAACCCTAGCGAAGACGCTAAAAACGACATACAAGACAAATGAACTATATTTAAATAACTTTAGTCCGCCTCGGCACAGGACCCCCTAGTGAGGAGGACTAAGAAAAACAATATTTTATACTTAATTTCACATTGCATTTTGTATGTAAAATTTTTTATATAGTCGCTATAATAAAAAAAATAAAAAAAATTGAATTCCAGTATTAAAAACTAGGATACCGAATCTCAACGAATATGTACTGAAATAACAGTAGTTATATAAACTACCACACCTTATTTCTCTGCTGTAGTGTTTTCTTATATATACGAGAGGTTACAGAGGCGTAGCTGCATTGCTTCCAAACTCCCAAAAGCCAAAAGCTTTCCGGCTGTATAAGATTACTTTCAATGTGCAGAGCTTTGAAACCGTTCCATTGCAGCTGCTAGAGTCACTTCTGCATTAAGAGATTAAACGTAGAAACTCCCAAGAATCGATTTACACCGGTCAGCTTACTTTAGTTCAATAGTCTTATTCAAAGATAAACATATTGCCGACGAAATTCTTCCAAGAACAAGATTTTAAAATAAACTAGCTGATCCGGCGAACTTCGTACCGCCTCAGAATCAATAACTGTTGTTGGTGTCCGACCGAAACAGGACTTTCTACCGAAACCGAAACCGAAAACGAATCTTCGGTATCTATCTCAGTTTCGGCCGAAGTGAAACCTAAACTTTTTTTAGACATTTTAAAAATCTAGTGTTTACTGAAATTTGGCGTGTTTTTGAACATATACAGACAGTTAACGCGTAATAAAAAATAAAAAAAACAATAATTTGAAGCACGTAAAAAAATGTTTTATATTTTTTTAATATTTTTTATATAACTGCTATAAAACAAACAAAAATTATTAATAAATGAAACAATTTAACTTTGTTTGAACCACATTTACATTTGAGTTTTTATATTTCGGAATTAGTCAATTTAATTTCTAATTCCGGAATATATGAACTCAAATGTAATGATTGTCCCTCATTTTATATTGGAAAAACAAGTTGTAATTTTGAAATTAGAATCAAAGAACATTTAAGATGACTTAATAATAATATTTTTTCTGAGTTCGCTAACCATATCATTGAAAATAACCATAGTTTAAAAAAAAATACGGGGATAAATATTCTTCATATGAATCATAAAGGAAAACGTTTAGAAAAATTAGAAGCCTTGGAAATAAAAAAAAATCCCTTAAAAATAATGAATCTATTATCAACAAACAAAAAATATTGTCTTTTATCCCAAGGTCCCAAAATATTGTCTTATATCCGGAGGTCGCGGGTTCGAACCCGGCATGCGCAAATAAAATTTATTTGATAAATTTGTGTTATTTCACAATTAATTCATTTAAAATAATATATAGTATATTTGCGGCATGTTCCAGAGTGGAAGATACTATCTGTATCACCCTGGTGTAAGACCACCATTCAGAATTGAAACGTTGCTTGAAAATGGCTTTAGCCGTGTTTTGTGACCAGATCTGAATAGCCAGGTACTTCCCAACCTTCCTCTTCCCCATCTCCTTCCCCTCCCCACTACCTTCAGCCTCACAACATACCCCAATTGGGGATGCCATAATCTCACTGGATCCAGACGGTAGCAGTTGAGATTCTTGTGCGGTATTCACTGTAAAAAAAAAAAAAAAATCATGGATATGTTCCCCTACCCACCCATTCTTCATTAATACCTAGCAACAGTTCCACCCCTACCATAATAATACTTTGTTCCCATCTATATTTCAAAACTGTCAAATCAGTATACATTTGCCTTGAAGAAGGAACATTCGTTCTGAAACCGGTCGGATTTACTCAAGTATAAAAGTGGTTCAAACAAAAGTTAAATTGTTTCATTTATCTATAATGGATAACCACAAAATTATAGCTACATTAAAAAAATATATATATATATATTAAAATCAACAAAACATGTTAACTATTTCTTGTAACAAAAAATTGTCAATAATCATTACATTATAAAGGAAGGACCTCATTAATTGAGTATTTTAATTTTAATTGCGTTTACTATCACAACATTCTTATTAACGTGATAAATGAACTTTAGCCGTGTTTGAAGAACTGAATAGCCAGGTACTTCCCCACCTACCTCTTCCCCATCTCCTTGCCCTCCTCACTATCTTCAGCCTCACAACATACCCCAATTGGGGATGCCATAGTCTAACTGGCTCCAGATGGGAGCAGCTGGCGGGTGACACGCGAGCCACGAACTCACCCGATGTCAGCCGAACGACGCGCGATAACTCAAGAACGCAGAGTTTCGGTGCGGCCGAAAGTTAGTTAGTTTTTTTTCGGCATCATTTGCGGCCGAAACCGAAAATGATGCCGAAACCGGTCACTAACTATTGTGTTAACTCATTATCTGAAATAAAATTTAATTTTTTTATTAAGTTAAAAATTACACAATGAAACAATTTTATCAATGCTCAACTGTCCGTGTTTTGTTTTTGGCAGTATCATAGCGATATGTACGGATTTATGTTTTTTGTGATTTTATTATTTTTTCACTTATTTACGAGATTGGCGTTTCATTTTCTTTATACGTGTGAGGGAGATTAATTATAATAATTGTATTTTTCCTTTGGTGGGGTGTAGACATACGTTCACCGTTTGCCTCATTTTAGAAAGTCGACATTTAGTGTGTAAGAAAGAGGGGCAGCATTATATGTAAGAACAAAAGCAAAACAATCAGCGCATTGAAATTTGAAATATTTAAATTTTTGGAATTCACCACTACTCGATATTATAATTTTATTTTAAATACATAAACGGCTATACTGCCTTTTATTAATAAACATATAATAGAGTACAAAAGTAAGAAAAATAATATCATTACATAATAGTAGTTTTAAATTATCACAATATTGCTGCAGCTCTTTCAAAAGATGAGAATTCGTTCCATGCAAAATGTATGAGGAAAAGAATTTTTTTCATAATTTTTTTTTTCGTTAATTTTTCCGATGTTTAAATAACTATTCTGCTATTCGGGGCGGAGACAAACCCAACAAATCAAAGATCATCAAAATCGGTCCAGCCGTTCTTGAGTTATAAATGGTGTGACTTAACCGACTTTGTTTTATATAATGCTATCTGGTTCCCGGCATGCGTTGCTATGCCATTTAATAAAAAAATTGTTTCTTCCTGCGTGGCCTTTCCCATTCGTCCCGTTCCCGTTCCCTTTCCGCCTCCCCCTTCTTTCCCGCGTCCTCTTACCCTCTCGTGTTCCCACTCCGCCACCTCCACCTTTCCACTCCACTCTCCCCCTTCCCCCGTCCTGCGAACCCCCCCCCCCCCCGAGTTCCCCGCCCCCCTCCCATGTCCCCCTCCCCCCTCCCAAGTTTCCCTCCCCCTCCCTGGTTCCCCTCCCGCATCTCTCCCTCCCTCCCGCTTTCCATAGCAATAGCCGCCTCCTCGCGTGCCACCAATAGCAATTTTTTTATACAAATTTCATAATGCCAGAGCTCACCGGAAGTATTATAAAAACCTTGTCCTGACAATAAGGAATACACAAAAAAAAGAATTATCCAATTTGGAGCAGTCGTTCGAAAGTTATGCGCTTAGCAACACATTCAGCGATTAATTTTTATATTATAGATGAAGATAAGATTATTCCTTACACCGTAGTTGTAAGTCTGGTGATGTAATGGTCTACTAATAATACATTTGAAACTAATAAATTAGTTTCACTCTGATACGGGCATCTTCAGACTGGAATGAAATTAATCCAAGCTTATCATTATCTTCTTCTAACAAAGCCTCCGTGGCCGTCAAGAGGCTCTCGAATAGCAATCCGAAGGTCGCGGGTTCGATTCATGGCGTGAACAAGTACATTTTATTTGATTGATTTGTCTTGTTTCACAATTTATTCCTTAAAAATAATATATATTGTATTTTTGCTGCACGTTCTAGAGTAGAAGATACTCTCAGAATTGCCCTACTGTCAGACCACCGCTCAGAATTGAAAAACTGTTTGAAATTGCTTCTAGTATCGTGAAAAGATCTGAATTGCCAGGTACCTCCCCACCCCTCTCTTAACTTCAGCCTCACAACTAACCCCAATTAGGGATGCCATAGCCTCACTGGCTCCAGACTGGAACAGTTGGGACTGTTGTGCAACATAAGAATTACAAAAAACCTTCATACTTACAACCATCGACATATTCTAAAAAAAGCTACTTATTTATTAATTAATTTTGTTATGTTGATTTCCAGAAAGTTTCCTTCACGGCCTATATTATATTGGAGATCTTGTATGGAGTATTTTTAAGGGAATGAATGAGGCAATGCTTTGGGAAGATTAAAAAACTGACCCCCAGATTCCTTTCCACTCCTCAAGCCTTAGAAATTATATTCCTAAGATTGTCTGTGTGTAGATAACGTATTAAAATTGTATGTTCCTAATTCCCCCGGAAGAAGCACTCAAATACCTAATCGAAACTTCGACACACCAGTTGCACTAATCCATTTAAAAATGCTTTCATAATAAATATACTCGTATGTAAGTATCTCGAATAAATCTCGAAAGATTCGTTGAAACGTGAAATTTAACGTGTTTTAGAACAATTTTTTCTTTGTATTTTCTTCGTTTCATTGCACACTTATTTACACGAAAACGCAAAGTGATCCAATTTATAAATATAAAAAGGTTTATTTTAACAAGGGTTGACATCTCCTCTAGCGTCACGTTTGCGAAATTCTTCTTATTTGAATAAATAAATGACATCAACGTGGAACCAGAAAACAAACTAAACCAAAGGCGCCTCGGGGGCATTGAAAGTATGCGCACGATCCTTGGCGTCTACAGAATTATCCCCTCTCCTCGTCAGCGAATAAATAAATCTTACTAGTAAATAAAAGGAACCAAGGATACGGAGATGAAAAAAATAACTAAGTTTTTTGTTGTTTAAAATACTAACAAAATAAAATTGTTTTTTTTTGTTGCTGAAAATACGAAAATTTCTCTTATGTTCCTCAGATGACATAATATTATTATTTATTATCTACACTAATCCAAGCGCGAGCTCGTACGAACGTCATTGGCGTTCGTCTTCTTTTTTCTCAATGGTCGAATGCTCTGTAGGGAACCCGCTTGCACAGTGCGGGTGTAAACTGTGCGCCCTTAGTTTTAGTTTAGACTTACGGAATTCAATACTTCGTTTGTGTGAAAGCACTATGAAACAATACGTGCCCTTCATCCCCGCCTCCGACACTCAACGCTCACTTCCTCAGGGTCTTCGGGCATTTACGCCCCCTCCTCCCAATTACTTATCGTCGAGGCACCACCTCGTATCCGGTCTGCCTGATCACCGACTAACTCTTAACAGGACTGCCGGGCGATCCGCGTCTCTCCACCTCCGTCTCTGGATACTCGCTACTTCTAATGCTATCTTTATACTCAATTCACGCTAAGTGTTTATATGTACATAAATTTGTCAGAGTAGGCAAACTGCCTACTTTTGTTATTCTTTATTATTTCCAGCACCTAAAAGAGGTCAAGGTAAGATTTTCATTATACTATCCTTACATACTAACAATTGTATATAGTAGCACTTGCATACTGCTGCCTAACAACGTGTGCGAGGACATTGGAGGTCTAGTTTCGTTATCAAATAGGGTCATTTTTACCAAAAACTTAGGTCCTTGCAAGAGCCTTGAAGGGGTGACCATCTGTTACCTACCTGGGCGGGTAAGTGGTGGGTCCTCCAATGCCCTTCATCTTAAGGCCTTAACTTTCCTTTGTCCCGCCTCTGACTACTCAACGCTGAATTCTTTCTTTAAGTCCTAAGGTATTTTACCTCGATTATTAAAAAAAAAATTTTTACATGAGCTCCACACAGGAGGCCTGAGGAAAATAATTTCCCTCGGGAAATTATTGTCATTTTTGATTATTTCAAATTATGTCATCTTTGGGGATGCTATGTGGAGGGTTTTTTTAAGGAAAGTAAGAGAGGAGAGTTCTGGGAAGGAAAAGAGTTTAAGGGGTGGGTAGTAATCTGGGGTTCAGTATGTTCTGGTCATTCGCCTCCAAGACCTAGACAAACCTTACCCCATGAACCCGGGCACTTCTACTAAATCACCAAACGTAGCGAACCACTTGGGGTGACCTATGGCAGATGTATTGGTAATCCAATAAAGGTTCCGGCGGTACCCATTTCCGCCTCCCAAATTGAACTTCTAACTTTCTTTGAGGCTTCACGGGGTGGTTGGCTAAGGGACACGGTTTCTGGGTGTGGTTTATATCAGGCTGAATGCAAATTACATTTTTTATTGGTTCTTGCCGAATAATTTGAGACTTAATGGTTTATTTATGTTCTCTATTTATTTATACAGATGCCTACAGGGTTTTTCATATGATGCAATGCTGCCTCATGAGCTTCCTGAACGAGTTTTATTTTACTTTAAATATTATTTTTGCTTGTATTACTACCCTAATTTGTTGTTTATTTTCGTGATAAGCACTTGCATACTGCTTTCTAACAATGTATGTAGGGACGTTAGAGGTCTAGATTAGTTCAAAATAAATAAATGTAACTACGTTTAACAAAAAAATTAGAGTCCTTGCAAGAGCCTTGAAGGGGTGAGCATCTGTTTCCTATACCAGGGCGGGTAATGGTGAGTCCTCCGATGCCCTTCATCTTGTCAACACATCAGATAAACTATAAAATTTTATGGTCAACACCTGCATCCCGTTTAGAATCATTACCTGGCTGATATACAGTAATCTCTGTACAGAAAGGACATGCCAAGTGAGACAGAAAAAGACAGAAGATATTAGTATAATGATGTCACGTACGCTCTCTCGCTGGAAGCAGTATAGTTTTAAATGGACGATGATGATATCAATAGGCAAAGAAGAGCTCTCAGTGTAACAGCAAACATGCTCAGCAGAAGATTCCGCTTTTGCAGTAATGCTGTAAAAAGGACGCTCTTCCTTTCTTTCTGCGCATCGCTGTATACGTGTGAGCTCTGGGAAAACTACAAGAAGAGTAGTATAGAAGGACTTCGGGTTCAGCACAACAACGCCTTCTGCATAGTGTTTGGTCTACCCAGATATTGCAGCGCTTCCCGGATGTTCGCGGAGGGGCGAGTTTCCGGCTTTGTAGCCCTTATTAGGCAGGAATGAGGGAAAGTATAACCAGCTCTGGAAACATCCTCGTCATGGAAGCCCGCCTCAGTCCATCATCCAGCATTGATGCACATTAGAGAAAAAATACTGGCTCCCAATGTGCTCACAGAATCCTAGAAGCCTATTATTAATATTTTCTTTTGTGACTATCACTTTATTATCTTCTTTTTTTCTTTCGCGTACAATCATATCCACTTGCTTTTCTTTTTTTCTCTTTAAAATATTTTGTGCATGTATCACTATCCTCCCGCATCCTTCCCACATACCAGATTAAACATTTATTATTATTATTATTAAGTCAACGTTTTTTGTACGGTACGATACATCTAACAGATCTGAATCGCCAGGTACTTCCCAAACTTTCTCTGTTATATACTAGTGTTTCATTCAACAATTAATTACTGCTTATTATATTTTTTCACCTGAAAACAACCAACTTTATTTTTGCGAGAGAGAAATTGTAAGTGTTAAATCCCTCGCTAGGTGGCCTTGTATATATTGAATTATTTGGCGGGTATTTGATAAGCCCCCATAGCTCAGTGGTCAAGAGCAGCTCACCGGCAATCAGAAGGACAAGGGTTCAAGTCCCGTTGGCGGCAAGTATCTTTTCTCGGGAGATTTTTCAATGTTGATGAGTGTTTCAGGCTGATAATTATTGCTTATAATAATTGTTACCCTTTGTGATATGCATAAAAATCTTATCTAAACGTTAGTTTATAAATTAAAAATAATATCACAGATCCACCAACCCCGGACAGTGAGAATTTTATATGGTATTCGCGTTAAATTGTAAGGTATTTTAATAAAAACAAATATTATTCCTAAACGTGTTCTTTATCTATCTTTTATTTCCCCCAAATAATCGTAAACCTCTCTTCAAACTGAACTTTTTTCCCTCCAAAACTGTTTTACGGACGATAAAATCCACCTGTCAAAGCGACCACTTTACCTCCGTTTATTTATTTAAAAGTGGAACACATTCCAAAAAATCTTCTAGGAAAGTACCTACCCCAAATTTGTTTCAATTATTTATGTCATCATTTGGTACAGTATTATTCTTTGAACCTTTTCCGGGCCCAACTCAAACGTTAATTTTGTCAATTTTCTTTACGATATAATAATATTTTTACAGTAAAAACTTCTTTAGCACCGTTGTGATTTGAAATTCGATGAAACAAAAAAAAATGCGACAATAAAACGAGACAAACACATACATCTGCCTGCGAGAGAATGAGAAAGTATAATCGGTTTCCTCTTTCTGCGGTGCTTCGTAGCCTATCGGTCTCCTCTTTGTGCGGTGTTTTGAATCCTCCACACTCTTGCCTACTTTAGGTTTCTGGAGGTTTCACTTCTACCACGTGTGAATTGCACACTCTTTTTTTTTTTTTTTAACAATTAGAGAGACGGTCAGTAATTTACCTTCCAAATATTATGGTACAAAACATTGATTCAGCATATGTCTGAGTCTAATTATAAGAGGAAAGACATGAACATAAAACAAGGTTCACAAAGAATGAAGGAATGATTGTTTCAAAATACAATAATAACTACGGACGGCGAACCCTGGAATATATCGTGCCAAAAATATTTAACATGTTACCAATTAATATAAAAAATTGCGATTCTACAAATAGACTCAGATATATGCTGAAACAATGGCTGCTAAATAGAGATAATTTATATTAATTCATATGTGTTAATTGTGATAATCTGTATAGTTATAGTAATAATATTATGTATGTATGTTTAAATTGTAACTGAACATTAACATCCTGTTGACAAACTGCTTTATTTGCAAATTAACGGGATTGTACCTTGAAAACCATAAAAAAAATTTAAAACCATTAGTGAACTTAAAAAACCACAACCTTTATCAAAAATTAAAACAAATGCTACACACTATTAATAGAATTATTAATTAATTAATCAAATTAAAATTATTTTCTCTTAGGTGGGTATTTACTTTATCGCTTTTCTGAATAATTCTCCACACATTCTGTTCGCGCCATTATTGTTACATGTGGTTCTTTGGAAATACCTCTCGAGTGCCCTCCGCCTCAACAATTCAGTTGAATTCGCCTCGCCACAAGGGACACAAGTCCTAAGAACCGCACCGCTTTTACTTTTTAGCAGTCTGGGTAAGTGCGATTAAAACATAATAAAATATGTACATAAGAACCGCATACAGTCCACAACATACCGCAGCATTTGATCCCTCGATCCATTGAGAGGTAACATTTGCTACCCGCCGCAACACATTCAGTGTTCATTTTGACAATGCTACTTGAATTCAACGCAAATTTGCGTTCATTGAACGTGAATAATTTCACGCATAAATAATGCACCCCACAGACAATCGAAATTAATATTATTACCTACGATATTTGCTCACATATATTAAAATAATAAGTTGCTCAATATTTAATACTAGACATATTGCAGAACATACATACTTAATTGTTAAAATATATACTTACTATCTAAAGTCATGCAAGTAGTTTATGATGTAATACGAGTAGATATGATTTGAGATTTTCCCGATTTATTTTTGGGTTATTATGACGTGTTGCGCTACTTCTTTCTTTAGCTAACGTATTGGACAGCATTACAGAGTCCAACATCAGAGCCTTTGAAAATAGTATGATTGGTTGGAGTGGTGCCGCTAAAACTAATATGGACCCTCTCGACAAAGCCCAAAAAACCTTAGTTAAAGTTGTTCTAAAAAAAACTTTATAGATTATCGACAATACAGTTATTTAAGGACTTTGCTGTATTGAACATTCAGCAACTGCACATCAAAATTACGTCTATACATTACCAAAAAGACAAACTAAACCAACATACAGCTCAACACATTACTACGCAGGACATGAACACATGACTTCGAACACAAATACATATTTTTGAATGTAGCTATAACTTTGTGGTTATCCATTATATAAAAATGAAACAATACAACTTTGTATAAACCACTTATATAAAGCGTAAATCCGACCGGTTTCGGAACAAACGTTCTTTCTTCGGGGAAAGCTTATAATAATTTGACAGTTTCGAACAATGTTTTATTATGGTAGGGGTGGAGCCGTTGCTAGTTTGTAGATTGGGTGGGTAGGTATTAGTGTAGAGTGGGTGGGTAGGGGAACAAATCCATGATTGGGCTATAAGACAATATTTTTTGTTTGTTGATAATTGATTCATTATTTTTAAGGGATTTTTTAATTTCCAAGGCTTCTAAGTTATCTAAACATGGATTTGTTCAAAATTAATTTCTTCAAAAATCCCAATCATGGATTTGTTCCCCTACCCACCCACTCTACATTAATACCTACCATAATAAAACATTGTTCGAAACTGTCAAATTATTATAAGCTTTCCCTGAAGAAGGAATGTTTGTTCCGAAACCGGTCGGATTTACGCTTTATATAAGTGGTTTATACAAAGTTGTATTGTTTCATTTTTCACAAATACTACATACTGACAAAGGCATTACCATAATTTGGTTCCAAAATTTTAAAATCGAATTGTAAAAAATATTAAAGACAATATTCACGTGACAAAAAAGCAAATCTAAAACACAAAATTTATATGTTGATAGTCAACAAAAGCATTGCATACTGCGAGCAGATGACTTCTACAATATAAAACACTCAACGCCTGTATTTTTTTTCCTTTACCACTTAATTATTTTTATTTCTTTCTTTCATATTTTTTCTATCATTATCATCTCTTTTCTTTTGATTTTTCTTTCATTCTACTTATCTGTTTAAATTTAAAATTAAATTTTTATCTTATTTTATCTTCCAAGATTGAGATACTTATCAAAATTGGATTGAATTCCTGCCCCCTCGGAACAGACTCTGCCTAGTGAGGTGGTACAAACAAAAAAGTAAATTTTATGTATTGTAATACTATCTTGGCTAATAAAAAAAAAAAAATATTAAAATATTTATTTACTTACTAGCTAGTACCCGGCATGCGTTTCTATGGCGTTTAATGAAGACATTGTTTCTCCCTGCGTGTCCTTTCCTATTCATCTCGTTCCCCTTCCATTTCCCCTTCTTCTCCCGCGTCCTCTTTCCCTCTCGCGTTCCCACTCCGCCTCCTCCACCTTCCCTCTCTCCACTCCACTCCCCCCTTTCACCGTCCCGTGAACCCCTCTCCAGGGTTCCCCTCCCCCTTCCCAGGTTCCCCTCCCCACTACATGATCCCGCAAACATTCAGTCCCGGTACATTCAGTTTTCAAGCAGCTCGCGTGCAACCTATTGCAAATTTCATAATGCCAGAGCTCACCAGTAGTTATATACAAAACTTGTCCTGACAATAAAGAATACATTTTTTTATCCAATTTGGTTCAGTCGTTCGGAAGTTATGCGCGTGCATACATTTCGGCGATTCATTTAACATAGTTTTCTTGACAACAATTTGTTTTGCTTTTCTACTGACGTTAGTAATAACTCGCTTTTGTTAGGAGACAGAAAACGAATAATAAATATAATATATTAATTTTAGATAGAGGTAAAAAATGCTTAAGTATTTTCATTGACCTCCGTAAAGCTTTTGATAGTGTCTCACATTCAAAATTAATTAATAAACTTAATAATATAGGAATAACTGGCAAAGCTAAAACATGGTTAAAAAGTTATCTCCATCAAATAACTCAGCAGGTAAAAGTAAACAACGAACTAAGTGAAAAAGAAAATATAGATTTTGGAATTCCACAAGGAACTGTATTGGGACCTTTACTATTCATATTGTATGTAAATGAACTTTTTGAACTCCCAATAATTGGAAACATTATATCTTACGCAGATGATACAGTGATTACTATTGAAGGAAATTCTTGGAATGAGGTCGAAGTATTAGCTAACAATGCAATTAATATCGTAAAACTATGGTTCGACGAAAACTTATTGACACTAAATGTCCAAAAAAACCCATTTTATACCTTATAGCCTAACAGGGAATATCTCAAATATAAAGGTAAACATAAAAATTCACGAAAAAAATTGTCTTCTTACTCAAACTTAACTTAACTTAACTCAAACTGTACACACATTAGTAGTAAAGAAGAAATAAAATATCTTGGAATAATTATCGATAATAACACCAAATGGAAAAGTCAAATAAATTCCACAGTAGACAGAATGAGAAAACTGTTCTATATGTTTTTAGACTTAGAAATACTGTAACGTTAAAAATACTAAAAGATATTTATTACGCACTTGCGCACTCTGTACTACAATATGGAATCATAGCTTGGGGGGGGGGGGGGGTGCGTATAAATCATCCCTACTTCCACTGGAAACAATTAAAAAAATATTAATAAAATCATCTTAAAAAAGTCCTATTACTACCCAAAAATAAATGTTTTCCAAGATTTCCCGTTTCCCCCACTAACAAAAATTTATGACAAAATTGCACTCCTACAGTTACATAAAGATTTCTTTAATAAAAATACTATACCACAATTAAATATTAGTAAAAGAATCATATCTGTTGGAGGATTAACCGTACCATTAGTACGAACTACAACAGCACAACATCACTATACATTCAAGGGTTTAAAATTATTCAATAAATTACCTCTAGATATACGATCGGATGAAAACTACGACACATAAAAAAAAATAAGTTGAAATATCTTTGGTTGAAATACTCTAGTACCACCTCATAACTTTAATTATTGTTAAAAAATATATGTTTTGCTTTATCAATCCTTTGAATCATTTATTAACTAACCAATACCAATAATTTTATTAAATGTATCGTATTTTCTATAAAATTACTATTAGTTTTTGTAATAATATTTTTAATTTATATACTTAGATGTAAAAGTTATTTAGTTGTCCTCTCCTAAACAGAAGCAACTGCTTTATTAGGAGAGCGATTGAAATATTGTTGTTATGTAATGTTGTAAAATTGTAATTATAATAAATGTTTCAGAGAATAAAAAAAAAAAAAAAATCATTACGAATGAACTTACCATTACATGCAGCCTATTTTACTCGCATATAATATAGTTTTCTATTGGTAAAATAATTTAAAAAATCTGTTTATTGGTTTAGGCGTGAAAGCGTAACAAACAAACACACGCACTTTCACATTTATAATATTATTAGTATAGATTTTATTAAAATATACATTATTTTATTTTATTTAAATAATGTAGGATGTCAGATCATCATTTTCCCTAGTATGGAATATTCCTAGCGACAAGACACTACATTTCTTCTACCCCGTTAAAAAGAAGATTTAAAACAAAAGAACATAATTATAAAAACTAAAATAAGAATTTTAGAAACATTGAATCTTACTTGCACCACTCGTATCCTGAGGGCCAGAGCGAAGGGGTATTGCTTGATGACTGGGCCCCCTCGCGACCCGTTGCTGCCCGCACTCGTGTCATTGCTCACAGTTGAACCTTTGCGCCAACTCATGCTGGGCCAGTGTCGCCAACTCTATTCCAGGTGTGTCGGTTGTGACAAAAACACTAAGTCATCATTTTGACTTAATATGATCTCTATGCATTTTTCATTGTTTATGCGTATATGATCGGTGTTTTTAGACGAGTGTGGTGTTTAATAGTGCCATACTGAAAATCTGAAAAAAAAAAAAAATTCTGGTTAAAAAATTTAATAAACTATGACAAGATAATGCAGGGTTTGAAATAATAATACAGCAAATCGAAATACTTATTTTACATTGGGTATTAAATTAGAAACGAAAACTCAAAGCCCACCAAAAGCTTTTTCTCGCGGTTACGGCACGAAACAGCACGAAACGTACGTTCTTTATCCCAGTACTACTGCATCTCTTTCTTACACGATAAATTATAGTGAGACAAACGATGTACGTATGTCTACTTCCTTCAAAGGAAAAAAAGTAATAATTTACTAGTATCTCCCTTACTCGTATTAAAGAAATGAGTTGCCGTCGCCGTGCCGTTACGGTGGGGATTACAAAAGCAGCCGCTAGGCAGGTATGCAATTTCTGTTGGTTTATTATTTTTTTTTGTTAATTTTAATAAATTTATCACAAAAGATATATGCTCTACACCAGAGGTTCCTAAACTTATTTTTCTCGTAGACTACTTTAAAAATTGTACAGGTTTCGGTGGACCCTCTGTTGCTACATTTCTATCATATTCCCAAAACTCGTCAAAAAATGTGAAGATTAGAACTAACGATGGAAATTTGCGTCGTGGCTGAGTTAGTTCCAACCCTAAATTCGGAGTGGAAAAATAAAAAGAAAAATAGTATATTTTCTTGCGTTCAATTTAAATCATATGATTACAGACTTAATAGAAAAAAAATTTCATGCCCTTGGACCAAAAGAAGCAAAAAAATTGCAAAACTGTTTTTTCGCGCTATTTATTAGGATTGCCTGAGAACCGTAGCTTCTAAAAAAATTTAGCCATAACACTGAAAATTAGAATCATAAAGCTTCAAAATGCTTTTTGTAAAGTCTCAATGCGACCATTTTACACCGAAATACAGCATTTCGAAAATCACCCAAAAATTTTTAATTTTTTTCCTTCCTTAATTTTTTGAGTTGTATATTATCTGCTTACATTGATAGGTAAAGCCAAGCCAACTTTTTTGTTCTTTACTATCGAAACCAGATAAATTTTCGTGGATCCCCACATACTACTTTTGAACCCCCATTTTTTTATCACGCCAACGCAGAACCCTGTCGAGTCCCATGTGGACCCCTGGGGGTCCACCTGGACCACTTTGAGAATCACTGCTCTACACAAAAGGCAATATCATATTATTATGGGTAATGCGCGTATTCATCCCACAGGCAAAACATCCTCCAACAAAATATCTATTTGGTTGGGTTAGGTTAGGTTACGTTATGTTTAGTAGATATTATGTTCGGGGATATTTGTCCGTATGATATTTTGTGGAAGGATATTTTGTCGGAGATGTTTTGCCGTGGGATGAAAAGTTGCGGAACCATTATTATGATCGTGAATATTATTTACTCTCCAACCAAAAATATAATTTTTATGCTAAAAGAAACATAATTTTATTGCCGTGTTGCTATTGCAATATACATTCGTATCTTTCTTAAATATGTACATGGTTTTTTACTTTACTTAATTTATTTTATGTTTGCTGCTATTATTTCCATTAATTATGTAATGTGTAGTAGACGTGGGCAGAATGATTCCCAGGAGTGAATCGATTCAGTCTGATTCCCATGGCCTTTTGAATTGATTCCTTTAATTCATTCCTTTAATTCAATTAAATCCCCAAAAAAAAAAAAAAATTGAAAATTAAATGAATGGGGAGGCTGACACCGCACACGAGACCGGGAGGCCACGGAGTACCCGGAGTACCGCGAAAGAGGAGACTGATAGGCTACCAAGCATCGCACAAAGAGGAGACCGATTGTTCTATCTCGCAGGCTAAAACCTATAGATTAATGTGTTTGACTCTTTTTAGTGTCGCTTTTTCGTTTCATCGGTTTTAAAATCACAATGAGTGGGGAGGCTACAAAGCACCGCACAAAGAGGAGACCAATAGGCTACGGAACACCGCACAAAGAGGAGACCGATTATTCTATCTCATTATCTCGCAGGCTAAAACCTATAGATTAATGTGTTTGACTCTTTTTAGTGTCGCTTTTTCGTTTCATCGGTTTTCAAAATCACAATGAGTAGGGAGGCTACGAAGCACCGCACAAAGAGGAGACTAATAGGCTACGAAACACCACACAAAGAGGAGACCGATCATTCTATCTCATTATCTCGCAGGCTAAATCCTATATTGTTTGTCTTTTTTTAGTGTCGTAATTTTTCGTATGTAAAATGTATTTATTGCTAGCAATTATATCTTAAAATTATACAAGTTTTCGTTTCACCCTTAAAATTTTATTGATTTAATTTTATTTATTAAACTTATAATTTTTTTCCATTTCACGTGATCTAATATAAACATACATTTTAACATTAAGATGAGTATTTTATGACAGCTAACCACAGCTAATTGGCCTTATAATATCTGCAAATTTACATATTATATCGACCCAAGATCTACGTCTAAAAGTAGGTAGGTACAATATCTTCCGTAAGTACCAAAAAAACAGATAAGCATCATTTTAGCTTCTCACTAGCTGATGTTCAGATTCAAAGTCGAAAGTTTTCGACTAACTATGTAATGAAATTGACGGCTTGGCGCGCGGGGGAATAAATGAACCGCGCGGACGGATTAAGGGTTGGCATTGAGGAATGAATTAGTAACTTTTGACTAATGTTTTGTGTCTTACCTAGCAGTGACTTGATTTACTCGCGAACTGCGGACCTAGGACTGGGATGCGTTTGGGACATATCGTGACATTGACGTGACGATGACGCCTGACGTCATTTCTAGGTCTGAGATTTACAAAATACCATGACGTCACAAGTGAAAAAGACTTTTGTTTTAATTCCTCTGTCTGTCGGAATCGGACAATCTCGATTTCGACAGACTAGATACCTGGGACGCGGACATTGAACACGGACCTGGGACGGCGGGGACCTTAAGGACGATCTCAGGACTATTGATTAGGATAAATGATTAATTCCTTGCGTGAAAGAGATGCTCGGGCAACCCGGATGAATCGCGACCGCGTTTTGGCCATTTTGGGACATGGACTTTGATGATGTTCGGGTGTTTTTAGAATGGCGGCGCGGCGGTAGCGGAATACAATCGTAATAGGCGAGTCGTTCACAATACCGTCCGTCGACCACTTCGCGGCGCGCGGCCTGTTTAATAATATTTAAATACCTATGAAACAATATAATATTTAAATCGTTTACAGAACACATTATTCATTGAAATAATTTAACAGTAAAATAAATGGAAATTAAAAATGTATGGTATCATTAAAAATCGTAGGATGCAAGGCCAAAGATAAGGAATGAAGAATCAATTCCTTTTTAAATTGAGAATTAGATTGAGTGTGTCACAAGATTGAATTTATTCATTTAATTCGATCATTCAATTTTGCCCACGTCTAATGTGTAGGAGGACATCAAGCCAAAAAACAGTGTAGATTTAGTCAAAGGATTTACCTAAAATACATGTTCTTAATGTTGAGAGTACGTCCTAGTTGAAATGTTTAATTTAATTTTCTATGTACCTGTAATTATATCGTCGCCTTAGTTCTTAATTGTCCAAACGACCATTTTAATTTTTGTTCAATATCCAAGTTAAAATTTGTTCAATATCCACTGTAAAAAAATTTCATCATTTTATTCAATATCATTTTGTTCAATATCCACTGTAAAAAAATATAGTTTATCAGGTAACTAAGAATTATTTAAACTAATGAGACATTTATCTTTACGGAAATAGCTCCATCTTTAACACCTATCATAATATTTCATTGAAATAATGAAAAACAACCTTCTCTTCCTGTAAATTTTTCTAATGGTCATTTGGACAATTAAGAACTAAGGCGACGATATATATTCATCTTGATTTATTTCCGTCAATAGACTATTTTACTTTCAATTTAAAATATGTGTCACATTTTATCTTCATTTTTATACAACAAGCATATCTTTGTATCATTTTGTCCATGCTTTCACGAGAAGTAAAAAGTGTGAAATCTAAAAGTTTGGGAACTTTTGTCATAAATTTCTTGATAAAAATCAATCATTCTCTCTAACGAGGGCTTACAATCAGCGTCTAAAATCACATTCCTTTATTGTTATTTTATCTGAACTATTTATAAGCAATTCGCCAATCAGTAATTTAACCTATTTATAAGCAATTAACCAATCAGTAATTTTTGTGTTTCATTTAGAGTAAAACCCCAATCATTACTGTGCGATCAACCCTCTTGTTTTGGAAAACGAAAGAAGCCATACAAGAAGCTCGTTTTACGATCGACTTCAGACCTTCAGAGACCTTCAAGGGACCGTGCAATCACAGTGTAGTGTTTCATATATACGAGATATCTAAAAAGTTTTTTTAATCATTACGAAACTGTCAAACATGTCGCAATTTGAGAATGAAATTTTGAAAAACAATCAATGGTTTAATCAAAATTCAGGTGAGATTTGGCGATGAAATCATCCTTATCTCTAAAGAAGTTAAGTTCCTGGGAATGTTTTTAGACTCAAAGCTTACTTGGAATTCTCACATAAATCATGTCATCATGAAATGCGAAAGCAACATCAATCCCCTTAGATTTCTGTCCGGAGTGTGGTGGGGATCACACCCATCATCTTTAAAACTTCTGTACAATGCTCTCATCCGAAGCCATCTTGATTACGGATCTTGTCTGTTTGATCCAATGTCCACTTCAAATTCGCTTAAATTAGATAAAATTCAGTCTAAATCTCTTCGCCTTATCTTAGGAGCCATGAAATCTTCCCCAATCAACGCAATGCAAGTTGAATGCTGCGAACCTCCCTTAAATATAAGAAGGCGATGCCTAGCAGAAAAATATATTTTCAAAACATGCTCAATAACTTCTCATCCCCTGATTCCCAAACTTCAATTGTTAAAGTATGAGGTTAATTTGAATCCATTTTGGAAAAAACATTCCCCTCCCCTTTTCTATAATTGCTTCAACACTTTCCTGGATGTTTCCACAAACTCCTATCGCAATGAATCTCTCCCCTTATACTCTTATCCCTATAAAAGTCTTACTTTCTATCCAAAGGTGCACCAATTTATAGGAATATGTAAAAAAAATATTAAAAACTCAGTTCAATCCAATAATGCAGAATTCAACAAAATTATTGAAAATAACTGGCCAAATTATATAAAATTTTTCACAGATGGTTCCAAACTCAGTTCGGACTCCCATTGTGGGGCCAGTGTCTATGCTCCTCACAGGAAATTGTGTTTCCCACACAGACTTCCCAAAGAATGTTCCATTTTCTCTGCTGAATGCATAGCTATCATAGAAGCTTTACATCTCGTCAAATCTCTCAACATTAGAAATGCCCTCATCCTTTCAGACTCACTTAGCTCATTACAAAAAATAAGCGCATCCCCTCTCAATTCCATTAGTGACTCTCTTACCTGCTCTATCAGAGACCTCCTGCATTCCTTGTCGCTGGCTCACGTGTCAGTGGTCTTGGCCTGGATCCCAGGACACCTTGGTATTGTTGGAAATGAAATGGCTGATTCTATTGCTAAGGAATCCACTGTTCATGGTCCATTAAATAGCATTCCTATTCCTGTTAGAGACTATTTTCCTATTTTAAAAAATAAGTTACAACGCCAATGGTCCTCTGAATGGAAATCATCCTCTCTGTTAAAAGGTCACCAGTACTCTTTAATTCAACCTTCTATTCCTGTCAAGCCCTGGTTTCACAAATACACTTCCATGCCTAAAAAATACATCTCTTCCATTATTCGAATGCGTTTAGGTCATACTTGTTGTCTTAGCCATCTCGCCAGATTCCACATAGTCAATTCGCCTTATTGTGATTGTGGTTCAGAGGATACTTTAGACCATAATTTTTTTGAGTGTCCTATCAATGACCAATTTCCAAACTTCATACCTGAATTGTTAAAACTTAAAATTGAATTCCCTACCAGTGTACCCTGCCTTCTTAGTCTCAACTCTCCTGAAATTCACTATTTGTTAGCAAAATTTATTTACAAAAATGGCCTCAACATTTAAGCATCAATCAGATTTCTCTCTCTTCCATACGAATACATTTGTTTCTAGCTGTGTTATTATGTACAGTTGTACAGGTTCCTTTTTTTGGGAATCTGTACATCTTCCTACTCTACAATTTTGTAATGACTATTAATACCAACTTTATGTGTTACTCTGTATGAAAATGGAAGTATGGAATATGTACAGGTTACTATTTTTGGGAACCTGTACATCTTCCTACTCTTCAATTTTGTAATTATTATTAATGCCAACTCTGTGTGTTACTCTGTGTGTACAGTTGTATAGGTTCCTATTTTTGGGAACCTGTACATCTTCCTACTCTACAATTTTGTAATTACTACTAATACCAACTCTGTATGTTAGTACAACTTGTATAATCTTATGAATATTTGTCTTGGCCCATTGTCTATAAGTATTTGCTAATATATTTTATCTATTCCATGTAAAAAAATGAAATAGTAACTAATTTTAAAAAAATATGAAAATGTAACTAATTTTAAAAAACTGATAATGTACTTTAAAAAAATCTGAAAATGTAAATAATTTAAAAAAATTGATAATGTAACTAATTTACAAAAAAACTGGAAATGTAAATAATTTAAAAAATATGTAACTTACTTTAATAAATGGCCAAGATCACCCTTAATGGGTGAAAGCCAAATAAACAATAATAAAAAAAAAAAAATCAAAATTCAATTTTCGAATAAACCTTTTAAATGAATGAATTATATTGAAGTACTACCCTATGATACTCACCTAAATCGAATACTTTGAATCTAATCAAGAGTTATAGATATTTTACATAAGTACCTGTATTAGATACCAAAATGTTTGTAATGTATGAAATAAAAAATTGTATAAAAAATAGCAATAGGTGGCAAGCGAGCTGTTTGAAAACTGAATGCACCGGGACCAAATATATGGAACGCGGGAGAGGGAGGGGAACGCGGAAGGGAGAGGGGATATGGGAGGTGAATGGGAAGCGTTTTGGAACGGGACGAATGGGAAAGGACACGCTGGTAGAAACAATTTCTTTTTTAAGTGAAATTGAAACGCGTGCCGAGAACTCTCTAGTGAGTTATAATTTCAAATAACAAAGTGAATTGATATTAAATTATGCTGTTTTCTCAGCAAACACTTTTATCACCTTTGTCAGCTGACAATTACCTTCCTATCAAAATGCAAATCACACCGGAGTTTCCTTCCTCTAAGGTAAAGGGGATTAAGCGGAATAATGCAAATGGGCTGTGGTGATAATGAAAATGCAAGCACGACTTACTTCTTCCCGGGGAAATAGCTTGAAGCACCGCAAAGTATGTTAATTAGCGCAAATAACACGAAAATAACAAACAAACTACTTACTTCGGGCTAACGATGGCTCTAAGTATGTGAAAGCTTCAGGGAATTAATTTGTAGGTATGTTTTGAATAAAGTAAAGTTACAGACAAACCATTTTATAGAGCGCTCCTTTGAATGTTTTAACATTTACTAACTATTTATTTTTACCTTATTTGAAACATACATCTGCAGTCCCTTATTACCCAGCAAATGCCAAAAGATTTTACGTTACTTACGAAAACCTGTGAAAGACCTTTAAAAATTCCGTTTAAATATAGACTCAGGATTTAAATGAATTTTTATTTAATTTGATTAAATTTTAAAATGAGTGCCTCAGCGCAGGTACCGTACCCAGTGAATACCACATTATCAAATATTTTTTTTAAATATGTAAAATTCAAATAATAATTAGATTACAGACAAAATTATAATAAAAATTATATAATTTTTTGATTCATCCAGTACCTGCTTATTACATTTTCTCTCCGTAAGATACCTTTGCTTATAAAATTTGCAAATAAGTTTGATAGGTATTTCTATTTATTTGTCAATTTGAATTTGTGAATTGGATTAAAAAAATTATTTATTAATAAATCTGGACCCTTTTACAAAGGGATGAATTAAAAAAAAAATTGTACTATAGTCTCAATTCGCCGGAACAAGCGGTAAAATAGCATTCGCAATTGAAGAGACTCTTTCGAATTTTCAGCACTGGGAATTTTTCGAATATGATTGAAGTGGGTGTTAGTATTGGTAACTTAAGTATTACTTTTATGAGGGTTTTCCGAGCTTTAAACAGTGTATTACTGTATTTTTTACTGGCACAGCCCCAGGCAATAATGCCGTATTCCATTGTGGATTGTGCAAGTGCGAGGTATATATTTTTTATATCACATATGCTTAAAATATTTCTCAAGTTTAAAAAAAAGTAAATCAACTTGTTTAGTTTTCCTATTAATTGCCTCGTTCTAACCCTAGCCTCCTAACAATCTATTTTAGGGATAATTTAGTTATGATATTAAAAATATGAAAGGTTTTAGTTGGAAATCAATTACTATTTAACAATATTATTTGTTCCACAAAATATAACAGTGAATATAATCTATAAAATTCAAAATAAATATGGAGAAAACACGCAGTACGACCAGATCTACTTCTACATCTAGCAAAGAGAACTCTGCGACTGCGGACAGTGGTAGTAAACCAGGCTCATCTCCAGGAGACACACAACAACTAATTATGGATGAACTCCGCATTATTAAAACAGAACTACTAAGTTTTAAGAACATGCAGTCCAAAGTGGCAGAATTATTCAACGAGTTTAAAGAATTTAAGACCTCGATAACTTTTTTTAACACAAAAATGGAAGGTTTTGAGGAGAATTTGAAAAAAACCACCGAAAAAATGAAAAATATTGATATGATCCAAAAAAAAAATTCTGAACTGGAAGTTAAACTAATAACACTTGAGGCCAAAATCGAAGAACAAGAAAGACAACAAAAAAATCTCGATATAGAAATAAGAGGAGTACCTCAAAATTGAAGGTGAAAATATACAAATTATACTATTCAACATTAACAAAGAGATCAACACAACCACCACCAAAAATGACATAGAGACCACTTTTAGAGCTCCGGGCAAAACCACGCCAACAAAAACCAGAGCAATAATCGTAAGGTTCAAACATGTACATTTAAGAAATGATTTTCTAAATTGTACAAAAAAGTACAACATGAATGCAGTATCGAGGGAAGATAAACTTAACACCAGCTCCATTGGCCTTTCCGGACCTCGAACTCCTGTATTTATTTCGGAGCACCTAACATCTACAAATAAAAGATTATTCTACCTAGCGAAGAAGACGGCAACAGAGAAAAAACTCGCATACGTATGGATAAAAACGGGACGAGTGTATATACGTCAAACCCCTGAATCGAGAGCTATACTCATCACATCAGAAAATACCCTTCTTACACTGTGACTAAATAGGAGGAAACCAGAGGAAAACAAACAAATTGCCAATACTAATGCAAAAGAGGAAGATACTGTTCCAGAAATAGGCGACAAACTGTATCCTTTAATACTACACTCTACCTTACAATTACCTTACCACATAGCAATTTTACCCTCACATTTAATTCCTTCTGCATTTGATAGTACTCACACAGGATGGTCCATGCAATCCATGTATTCACTTGCATTGATATACCATATTTTATTGACTTATAATTAACATGATACTGTATATGCATAATAATATATTTTCTTTCTTCTATCTAGTCCACCTGTTTTTAACAAATTTTACAAATTCTAACCAAAATAAACTAAAAAATCTCCAAACCGATCATCTTCCAAATATTACATCGTCCAATTGGAAAAATTGTTTGTTAAAGATTGCAAAACCAAAAACTATTATGACTCATTATAAAATTGTAAAATCCAAAGAAAAACCCTCAACTCGATTAATTTTAAATGGTTGATTTCATATCCAGACAAATAGAAAACAACTACACAATCCATGAATACGAATGTGCAAGCACAGAGACATGTAATGAATTTTTCCCCCACAAATTTAATGGTTTATTCATATTACACCAAAATATACGTAGTATTTTTCAAAATTTTGATGTATTTGTTATTAAAATCAATAACTTAATATATCAACCGGACTGCATAATATTAACAGAGACATTTACAAATGATGAGTCACCAGCTTATCAACTACCTAACTATACATACATCCCGACCAAAATAAATATTAATAAAAATAGTGGAATCGCAATATTCGTTCACACCAAATTCAGTATTGTCACGATCTTAGAACACCCAATATTACTGACTAACTGTATTCAAATCGAAATAAAACTCGATAAAAATATTTACCACATTATTGCCATTTACAGAACACACGAATCAAATATTTCTAATTTTATAAATCAACTGAAAAATATTTTACTGCCGCTTAAAAATAAAACCTGTTTTATTGCTGGTGATTTTAACATCAACATTAACGAAAAGTCCGAAAATATTTTCAAAAATGAATACCTAAATTGTATGACTGAATTAGATTTTAAATCATGCATAAACAAAAATACTCGAGAAATGCGTGGACAAAAATCGTCTTGTTTAGATCATATTTGGGTTAACATAAAATTACAAAACCTTTATAAAATTAGAACAATAGTTTGGCAAACGAATATTACTGACCACCATTCTTGATTATTATTATATGATAACGATATGAAGTCAGAAATAAATGTTCCAATTAAGACTAAAAAAACCACAAATATTGCCATGTTGGAGGAAAAATTGAAAGCAGAAACTTGGTATACAATATTACAATCTAACGATGTCGAAGAATGTTCAAGTATGTTTGAAAAAAAACTTATGGATCATATTGAAACCTCCACAACAGAGGTCTCATTATACACGAATTCAAAATTCAGATGTATAAAACCTTGGATCACTCGTGGCCTTATAAAATCTATTAGAGAAAAAGAAAAGCTGTATAAAAATACAATTAAAAATCCACACTACGAAAATGCTAAGATAATTCTCAAAAAATATAATAATAATAATAATAATAAATTAATACGAGTAGTAATGTTATATTAGATACATTGAATGAAGACAGTTTAGATAATATTCTAGTTGAAGAATCTAATGATATTACAGTAGATTCAAATAACTTAGACGCTATTCATAATCTTAGGGAAATCAACATTGCAAATTTAAACTTACTAGATGATAATGTAATAGAATTAGCTAACTTGCTTCATAATAATATAAATAGATATATAGATATAGAGCCCACAGTTAGACCAAAATTACCAAAATTGCATACGTCAAAAAAATTATCTAAATTAATTTCTGAATTAAATAATTTAATTTTACCAAAAATAATATTTGACGATATTAGTTTTTTAGATCTTCATACGTTAGTGTACGCTAGTGCTATCACTATATGTACTAGGTTAGGAGTTAAATTAACATCCTCTGATGATAGATCATATAGTTATAGTAAACCAGAATGGCAGATTAGATTAGAAAATGATGTAGTATTTTTAAGAAGTAGTATAGCTAGAGTAATTGAATATAAAAATGGGAATAGAAGTAGAAATATTTTGAGACATGTAGATGAAATTGGGAGAAAATTTGGTTATAACATTGGTAGTAATAATAATGAAAATATAATCAATGATTTATTAGATTTATTAAAACAAAAATTAGGTGTTAAAGCTAGTAGATTAAAAAGATATAATTATACGTATAATAAAAGAAATAATAATAGATTATTTCAAAAAAATGAGAAAATATTTTATTCCAAACTTGATGATAAACAAAATATTATTTCGAATAATAATATTCCGTTGCCATCTGAATCAGATATGCGCGATTTTTGGACAAACATTTGGAGTAAAGATATAAAACATAATGAGGCAGGTTCATGGATAGAAAATGAAGAACTCAATTGTTCAGACATTGAACAAATGAGTTTTTCTGATATATCGGTTGAATTGTTAGCCAAAATTATAAAAAATACTCATAATTGGAAAGCCACGGGTTGCGATTGGATACATAATTTTTGGTACAAACGTCTAACTACTTTACATCCTCTTTTTGCAAAAAATCTTTCAAATCTTGTCAAACAACCTCAAAATTTTCCTAATTTTCTAACTAAGGGCATTACTTATATGTTACCTAAAAGCGAAAATATTAATAATCCCTCTCAATATAGACCCATTACATGTCTACCGACAATATACAAAATTTTAACCTCTTGCTTGACAGATTTAATATATACTCATTTGGATGAAAAAAATATTTTATCTGAACAACAAAAAGGTTGTCGCAGAAAACATATGGGATGTAAAGAACAATTAGTTATTGATTCTGTAATTTTAAAACAAATTCAAAATCAAAAGCGTAATTTACATACTTGTTATATAGATTATCAAAAAGCTTTCGATAGTGTCCCGCACTCGTGGCTAATAAAAATATTAAAAATATATAAAGTTAACCCAATTATAATTAGCTTTTTGAAAAATATTATGTCCTTTTGGAATACAGATTTACTAGTAAATTTAAAAGGTAAGAAAATAGTAGTACCGGGCATTTCAATAAAAAGAGGGATTTTTCAAGGAGACTCATTGAGTCCTCTTTGGTTTTGCTTAGCATTGAATCCTATGTCTAAAATGTTAATTAAAAGCAAGTTTGGAATAAAAATTAAGGGTAATACAAGAGAGAGTAGTATAGTTTCACATCTATTATATATGGATGATATAAAATTATTTTCAAATTCTGAATCAAATTTAGAAAAAATGATTAAGGTAGTTAAAATTTTTTCAGATGATATTAAAATGACTTTTGGTTTAGATAAATGTAAAACGATCCATATAGAGAAAGGCAAAATTGTAGATGGAGACGAGGGTATATTTAGAAATTTCAAAATTAAAAGTATGAAAGGGGATGAGGTTTATAAATATTTAGGATACCCGCAATCGAATAGATTAGATCACACTAGTATTAAAAATGATATTAGGATTAAATTTCAAACTAGGATCAGAAAAATTTTAAAATGCAATCTATCTGCTAAAAATTTAGTAAAAGCAATAAATACTTGGGCAATACCTTTATTAACGTACTCATTTGGCATAATTAAATGGTCCAATACAGATTTAGATAGTTTAGAACGATTAATTAGAACTATGTTAACAAAGTTTAATTGCCATCATCCAAATTCAGCTATAGAACGAATTAATTTACCTAGAAATTTAGGAGGTAGAGGTATAGTCAAAATAACATCTTTGAAACACAATCAGGTAGAAATGCTTAGAAATTTTTTCCATAGGAAAGCTAATAGCTCAGAAATGCACAAAATAATTTGTAAGGCAGATAGAAACATTACACCTTTAAATTTATATGACGAGAATGCCAACATTCTTATAAATACTAACCAGGAATTATTAGATTCCTGGTCAAATAAAATTATTCATGCAAAACACTTCAATTATCTCAACCAAACGTATGTTGACAAACTTTCGTCAAACAAATGGTTGAGTATTGGAGAGTTGAGCGCAGAAATAGAAGGATTTATGCTTGCCATTCAAGATAGAGTCATTAATACTAAAAATTATAGGAAGCATATAATCAAAGATATAAATCAAATTGATGATTTATGTAGAAAATGTTTGGCTTTTCCGGAAACTATAGAACATATTATATCGGGATGTTCTATATTAGCGCCGTCCGAGTATACATTTAGGCACAATCAGGTTTTAAAAATAATCCACCAAAGTTTGGTAATTAAACATAACTTGATTGACTGCCGTAATATAGTACCATATTATGAATATGAACCAAATTCATTTTTAGAAAATGAATTTTATAAAATATATTATGATAAAACTATACTAACAGACAGAACAATTAGTCATAATAGACCTGATATAGTTTTACATGACAAAATTAAAAAAATAACTTATATCATTGATGTAGCTATTCCAAATTCCTGTAATATTCAAAAAACTGTTTCTGAAAAAATTAGAAAATACACAGATTTAGGAAATGAGATTAAAAGAATTTGGCATTCTCGGAATATAAAAATATTACCATTTGTTATTTCGGCTACTGGCATTATACCTAGGTCTCTGATTCAAAATTTAGGCGTATTAGATTTGTCAAAGAATTTATATATAAAAATGCAAAAATCGGTAATTTTAAATACATGTAGGATTACAAAAGATTTTTTAAATATTTATATTGAGGGATCAGTAGGATTTATAGGTTCAATTAGGAATTCCACAGAGCCGAACCCTCTGATATGAAAATATCTGGAGTCGGTGAATTATTTTCCCATCTGGTCTCTGGTAGGTTGACATGTTGTTCTTGTATTGTTTTGTAATTATAATACATATAGTGCAATTGCATAACGTGGATTGACCAGATGATCATTTGGGAAGTGTGTGAAAGGGTTTAGTTTTTCCTGTGGGGAAAATTAAACCCGGACATTTAAATCTGGTGCGTAAATAAATTTTATTTTAGTAATTTGTACATTTAAGTTTACAAATTTCTAATTGATAATAATATTTCATATTCACTATATTTTTTCAAGTTTTATGTAGCTCCTACAATACATCTTGAACTTTGCAATTGGTGTGGACTTTAAAGTTTCTGGTAGTGTGTTATACAACTTTATTCCCTTGTACAGTAGACTGTTCTGCGTATTCGCTTTGTCCTTTTTTTGTAGCCTAATTTCCTTGCACGTCCTTGTGTTATATCTGTGAATGTCTTTATTGTATAAAATTTTATTTGAGAAGTATTTTGGTAACGTGTTGTTCAATATTTTGTGAATAAATACCATCGTGTTCAAGGTCAGCATCTGTTTCACGGTCAACCAATTTAGTTCCTTTAACATTTTAATAATTTTTGAAAATCTGTTTCGTCGAAGAATTATTCTCATTGCCCTGTTTTGGAGAATTTGTAACTTATTTTGTTCTCTTTCGTTACATAGGAAAAGTATACTTGAGCAGTAGTTGAAGTGTGGAGCAATAATTGAATTGTATATGGTGATTGCTGTTTTTCTAGAAATTTTTGGCCGAATTCTTCCAAAAAAAGATATCTTTTTGCCAATTTTCTTTTGGGTGTATTCAGCATGTCTATTGAAGTTTAGTTTCGAATCTAATATAACTCCTAAGTATTTCATTTCAGTAACATTTTCAATAATTTCACCATCAATTTTAATTTTGCTTTCACTGGATGTCTTCTTGTATCCAATCACCATACATTTTGTTTTTTTTTGTATTTAATTTAAGCTTATTTATTTTTAGCCATCTTGATACATCATTTAGTTCATTATTTAAAATGTGTATTAGTTCTTCATAGTTATCTCCAATTAGGTATATTAGTGTATCATCGGCAAATAGTCGTACTTTGCATTTTGAAAATATTTTCACCATGTCATTAATATAGAGTATGAACAATAGAGGTCCAAGGACCGATCCCTGTGGTACTCCTAACTTATTTTCCATTGGTTTTGAAAATTGATTATTTATTTTTGTTACCTGCTTTCTGTCTCTCAAATACTCGTGTATTAATTTAATGGCTACAGATGAGAAACCAATTTCTTTAAGCTTTCTTATTAGTATGTCTCGATCTATAGTTTCGAATGCCCTTTGAAAATCCAAAAATATTGCTAAGATAAATTTATTATTATTCATTCCTTCCTTCCATTCTTCGACAATTACGTTTAATGCTGTTTCACATGAGTTATTAGATCTGAACCCTGATTGCTCTTGGTATAAAATATCGTGTTTATCTAGATATTGCAAAATTTGTTCTTTTATTATAACTTCAAGAATCTGCTCATATTTTGGTAAGGTGTTGATTGGTCGAAATTCTTCACATTTTCTGGTATTTTTAACCTTTGGAACCGGTATAATAGTAGATAGTTTCCATGACTGTGGAAATTTTCCTTCTTCAATCGTCTCATTGATAATATTTAATAGAGTAGATCCAATTACTGGAAAAGCATCTCTTATTTTACTAATAGTTAATCCATCAGAACTATTCTTTGATTTTATTTTGTTTAAAATGTTAAATAAATATTCTGCATTTATTTTTCTGAAGACCAATGATTCTTTGTTTGGGTCGATATTATCACTTGTGGGATTAACAGCAATGTTGGGTATTAATTTGTTAATTTGAATGATACTTTCAATAAAATATTTATTAAAGTTATTAGCCATGTTTTCTTCGTTTATCTCTTTTGGAAAGTTTACAATTTTTATGTCGTCTTTGTTTTCGCCATGTAGTAATTCTTTTATGCTTTTCCAAATTTTTTTGGGATCCCCTTCTTCTGAGTTTATTATTTTTTTTATGTACTTATTATGCGTTCTTTTTATGTCTTTGGAGTATTTGTTTCTCGCTTTTTTGTAGTTATCCCAATCCGTAATACTATTAATAAGGCATGCTCTTTTGTAAAATGCATCTCTATCGTGCTGCATTGTACGTAGTTCGCTTGTGTACCATTTATTATTGTTTCTTTTATGTATCTTCTGTTCTGGAACAACTTTATCAATAGATTTTTTTAAGTTAAATATCATCTGGTCAGCTTTTTGGTTATATTCCATTTGATTTATTCCATTCCAATTAATAGTCTCTAAGGATTGAATGAAAATTTCCTTATTGTATTTTTTGTAATTTTTAAATGTTGTTATTTGTGTTTCGTTACTGGAGTTGCATTTTTCTCTGTCATTTATTAGAATTTGAATGATGTTATGGTCGGTAATTTTAGGATTATCTAGTACATTAATATTTAAGTTGAATTTATTTGAGATTACCAGATCAATCGTCGTTTTTGAGATATTTGTAATTCGTGTAAAATCTTTGACTAATTGTTTCATCCCTGCAGCTTGTATAATAGATTTCAGTTTTTTTGTGTATATGTCTGCATTTGCTTTAACATTTATATTAAAATCTCCAGCTATAACGTTTATATTTTCATCTTGTAAATTTTCCATGCACCATCTTTGAAAATATGTTAAAAAGTCGCACTTGCTTGTGTTTGGTGATCTATAAATTACAGTATATACACCTTTCTTGGTTCCTGATTTAATGGTAATGGCTAAGATCCAACAATGTTTTTCAAATTGATTGTTCGATATTACTTCATATGGAATTTTATTGCTTAAGAGAATCATCACTCCTCCTGTATGTCGACTATGTGAGTCGCAACGGATGGTATTATAATGTTTAAATCTAATTTCACTATCTTGAATATCTTCAGTAACATGTGTTTCACTCATCATAAGCATAAAAGGTTTCTTCTCCTCTAAAAGTATTTTTACCTCTTCGTAATGTGCCATGATGCTTTGTATATTCAGGTACATAATTTCATCTTTCTCGTAACTTTTTTTTATAAAAAAGAGATTCTGCTCATTTTTGCTTCTAGTTTTCTTTTATAAATTGGGCATTCCTTGCTCATGGCTGAGTGACCACTATTTAGTTTCAGTCCTAATCTATTGCTAGTCATTATACAATTGATGCACTGAATATCCTCATCGGTGCAATCTTTAACATCATGATGTTTTGCGCATTTTGAACAAGATTTTAGGTTTCTGCAATCTATAGTCTTGTGATTAAACCCATTACATTTAAAACATCTCATGATATTTAAATTATCAAAAACCCTGCATCTGTCCCATCCAATATTTATTTTTTCTTCTTTTAACATCCTGTGGTATGTCTTTCCGTCAACGTCAGCATATATGGTGTAGCTTGTTTGATTTCGTAGATTTTTTGTTTCTTTTACAAATGTTACTTTTATTTTTGAGTGCTGTTCAAAAATAAACTCATTTTGACATTTAATTTTCCTTTCCATTTCTTCAAAAGAATATTTTTCGTTTAAGCCTATAATTTTGACAGATGGATTTTTTTCTTGAGGGATTTTTACATCATATTTGTCACCTATCTTTGAAATTATTTGCTCCTCCATCTTTTGTATTGCAGCTACGTTCTTGCACTCCACTATTACTGCCCCTTGTTTAAAATTTCTAATTCCAGTAACACCAAAATTAACAGGATCTATGTTTTGTTTTATTTCATCTTTTGTTACTATATTTTTTTGATCCTTATCTTTCGGCTTAATAATGATGACAGGTTCATGTTTTTTACATTTACTTGGTTCTTCAATAGATTTACCATACTTCGTAATTTCAGCATACGATTTAAACTCAATATTTAATTTTAAATCTTCAATGTTCTTATCAATTTTATATAATGACTGATACAATCTGTCGAGTCCCTCCCCTTCTTTGGTAGTTGGTGCCTTGTATTCTTGGACCATGGCTTCAATATGGTTCAACATTTCACACATTGCCTCAGTTAGGGAGGTTTTTTGATCCTTTGACAAGATGTTAGATGTTAATGTCTTATTAAAATTTTTCATTAAATTTTTTGCATTTTTTAACCTCTCTTCTGGAGTTAGGGAAGTCATTTTAAATTATTAACTTTTATTTAATAAAAATAAATAAATATTATTTTAATTTTTATAACTATCACCATCTATTGGGCAATAGTTGTATTAAAATATTTTCTTTTTGCAGATTACGCATGCATTGCCATCTGTTGATCAGTAGAGTAACTTAATTAATTTTATTACTGTATGTAGGTATTTACTGCCCTCTATTGAAAGGTAGCATAAATATACCATATGTAGGTAAACCATACAAGTTATTCAAAATCACAGTTATTTGACTTTATAAAATAAGTTTCTCTTATGAAAATGGTTCAGTACGTACATAATATTAGCCCCAGAATTACCGCAGCACAGTGATGCACTGCTACACCAGTTTTTAATGATCAAAATAAACTTTTTTGCGTATTTTTGTACTATTTTTACGGAGCAAAATTAAACTTGACGTCTGGCACTAACACCAGGTCTTACACCAGGGCGATTTATAGAAATAAATTAACAACTTTAATTAAAAAAAGTAAAGATGACTACTTCAGAAAAGTAATCTCTACTTCAGAAAATAATCTGAAAGCTATTTGGAAAGCGGTAAATTATGCAATTGAAAATAAGAAAAAAAATAATTTTATAAAATACATTAAACATAAAAATAATATAATAGATGTATCCAAAGATCCAAAACTAACAGCAAACATTTTCAATTCTTATTTCTCTAAATAATCTCGCTAAAAAAATCTCTAAACCTTTACACACACCAAAACCTATAACTAATAATACACAAAAACGAAATACACTGTCCACTTTTAAAAAAACTACTGAAACTGAAATACAACTTATAATAGAAAACATGAAAGACGGATCCTCTCCAGGTTTTGACCATATTTCTGTGAAAATTCTTAAAACAATGAAAATGCATCTACTGAAACCTCTTAACCACCTTATTAATCTAAGTCTGACTAAAGGCATATTCCCAACAAATTATAAAAAATCTGTAATATCCCCTATCTTTAAAACTGGCGACCCACAAAATGTCTCAAATTATCGACCGATTTCACTAATATCGAATATAGCAAAAATATTTGAAAAGATTGTAAAAAAACGGGTTGTAGATTTTCTGGAGAACAATAAAATATTACATGGCAATCAATTCGGATTCTTAAAAACAAAAAGCACACAAGACGCAATAGCAAATGTAACATCATTTATATAATCGGCACTTGATGAAGGTAATAAATGCGCAGGAATATTCATAGACCTAAGAAAAGCATTCGATAGTATCTCACACGTAAAGCTTATCAAAAAACTGAAATCAAATAACATCAACGACATAGCCGTCCAATGGATAGAAAGTTACTTGAACAATCGTGCACAATTTGTTAAAATAAATGACCAAACTAGCGACCAGGAAACGTCAAATTTTGGTATCCCACAGGGCACCGTGCTAGGACCAATATTGTTCATTTTGTATGTAAACGATATATTTATTCAACCATTACATGGACAATTATCTCTTACGCCGATGATACCGTTCTTTTAATAAAAGAAAAAACGTGGGAAAAAATTAATTTAAAAGCCACGGAAGACATAAATAATCTAAAAATATGGTTTGACTATAACCTCCTTTCGTTAAATAGTCATAAAACATATGTCATCCCTTTCGAAATTAACACCAACAATATATCAAATCTTCAAATAATCTCACATAATCATTCTCTCGCACAACACGATACTAATCATTGTCGACAAAATTGTTCACTTCTGAAAACAGCGGATAAAATTACATATCTCGGAATAATCATAGATAAAAACCTAAAATGGAAAGATCACGGACATACAATAAAAAGAATTAGGAAATTAATTTATATATTCTTACGAATTAGAAACTTCTTATCAACGAAAAATCTATACTCAATATACTACGCACTGGCACAGTCTATTCTTCAGTATGCCATTATCAGTTGGGGAGCAGCTTACAAAACTAGTTTGGCCCCCATGGAAATTGTTCAAAGACTCATTATTAAAATTATACTAAAAAACCTCCGGACTTACCCACTGAACGCATATTCGAAGAGTTCAAAGTTCCAACATTTAAAAACTTATTTGAGAAAAATTCAATCATACAAATTATAAAAGAAAAAGATAAATTCTCATTCATAACTGAAAATCGTACAAGACTTACACATGTATTTGTATGCCCCAAACTAAACACGTCTTTTGCCCAACACCATTATACACACCAAGGAAAATACTTCTTTAATAACCTTCCAGTAGAAATCAGAAGCATTAATGACAAAGTACAATTGTTGAACTCCATCAAAAAACATTTTAGAGAAATCACCAACGGGAAAATTGCTGCTTCCCTCATCACCACATGAATGTCACACTAAAAATTATACCTATTTTACTTATTACTGAATACATGTGGATGATTTTATCTTTTAGTTGAAGGATCTTGATTGCGATATGATTAAAATGTGTTTTAACGGTGTATGTGTATTAACTGTGAATCTGTGCATATATTATGTTAAACACCTGACTGTATAAATTGTAAATATTTAAAATGTATCCACAAGCTCCTCCATCCACAAGCAAATGCTTTTAATGGAGGAAAAGTAACACTGTAACATGTTCCATTTTTTAAGATAAATAAAATTAAAAAAAAATAAAAAAAAAAAAAAAATAAAAAAAAAATAAAAAAATAATAATGCTTTATTATTATCTACATAACTTTACTAGGAAATAATTCATATTGAAACACAATAATTACTTTGGGTTTTCATTTACATAACTTACTAGCTGGTACCCAGCATGCGTTGCTATGCCATTTAATAAATTAAAAATTTTAATTTTCCTCCCTACGTGTCCTTTCCTATTGGTCCCATTCCGCCTCTCCTTCCTCTTCCGCGTCCCCTTCCCCTTTCGCGAAGGGAAGAGGACGCGGGAGGGGAAAACTCAACACCCACTCCGCCTTCTCCACCTTCTCTCTCCCCACTACACTCCCCCTCTTCCCCCGTCCCGTGAACCCCCCCCCAACTTCCCCCCCCCCCCTCCCCCCTAACGCATTCCATACATTCAGTCCCGGTACATTCAGTTTTCAAACAGCTCACGTGCCACCTATTTTTTTTATACAATTTCATAAGACCAGAGCTCACCAGTAGGTTTATACAAACCTTGTCCTGACAATAACGAACACAAAAAAATAATATTCCAATTTGATGCATTCGTTCGGAAGTTATGCGCGTACATACGTTTCGGCGATTAATTTTTATTTACATAGAAGATAGATAGATAGAAGATAGAATATAGATATGTATTGCAAATCACTCTAACACAATTAGAGTCATATTAGCTTTTACTAGACTTTTCGAAGAGATATTGAGTTGACTTGATTCAGAATTGGAAGAAACCGACTTGGTCGTGTTTTAATGTTTTCCTGACCTGGTTGCCGTTTTCAATGTAAACTACAAAGGATCAAATCTCGGGATTAAACGAAACCGTGAGCTGAAATATGAAGCTATAATGTTAGCACAAGAATTTATTAGCATGACTTTCTGTTAAAAAAATACTGCAAGAGAACAAAATAATAATATACTCAAAAGCAGCACACAAAATGAGGGGTTCTTCAAAAACGATTAGCTCATAAAATACTAGCTTTTGCCTCCGGCTTCGCTCGCATAGTACATACCCGTTACATTCACTTTTCAAACAGCTCGCGTGCCACCTATTAAAGCGCAATAATCAAACACACACAGTTTCGCATTTATAATATTAGTGTAGATTAGTATTTTATACATATTTGAATTTTAACCGTCAAAGGGATCTCCATAGTAACCTAAACAAATAACAAAATAACATCAACTATATTACTTGCAAATAGTGTAGCTTTCTATTAGTGAAAGAAGCCCATTCAGTATTTTTTGCGTGAAAGATCAACAAACATACATACATCCATACAAACTTTCGCCTTTATAATATTAGTAGGATTAATTATTTGATTCTATTTGATTTCGAAGTAAGCCGTTTGAAATCCTCGTATAAAAAGCATGAATGATGAGCTTTGGTAAGGTCAAAGTAAAAAGTACATTATTTTTTGCTTTAAAAGCTCGTGTGATTTATTTTTGTCGTCCGTACCTTTTTCTGACGTCCAGTTTATCAAAAACTTATGAAGATAAAAAGCGCAAAGGTCTGTTCGTGCTTGGACTCACCGTAAATTGTGTAATAAAAGTTGAATGCAATACGAGTATGTCAGTTTTAGTTCATATCACGTATCAAGTTGATTTAAGTCAACAATATGAGTTTCCATGATCACCCTACCGCAATTTGCTATTCATCTTATCACATCCACTGATTTTGTTTATTCATTCATTAATTTGGAATTTTTTCTTCCCTCATTTTTTCTTCTCTCTTCTATGTATGCAATCATTAAAAATACTAATTATGGTTGACTGAATTGATTTGAAATGTTTCAAATTGGAACTGATTGTGATAATTCAGATAATTGATAGAGAAGGTAGTGTACCAAACTATTATCGGATTATTGTTTTTTAGTAATTTTATTCTTTATTTGAAATGTGATTTCTGAACGACTCTATTGAAAAATTGACAATGTTTGTTTTTGAACGGCAATGATCCTTAGACTATCTAAATCTCTGTTTCCCTTGGTACGGCATAACTTCAGAACGACTTTACCTATTTAATTCATCTATTTTAAAAAAGTTTTCTAATACTTTGTAGAAGGTTCTTACGGAAAGAAAAATTAAGAAAATTGCGCAGAAAATAGGATAATTTCAGAAAACTTAACTTAACTTAAGTTTGCGAATTTAAATGTGAATTTAGCAGGCAGCTGTTTTTTTTGTAGACAATATTGTCTATGTAGTTTTTAAATCATAGATATTCTAAATAAGTACCAATGTTAGGTACCAAATTTGATGGTTTGTTCTTAAAATATACAAAAATGAATATTTGTAATATGTGAGTAATAAAAATTTGAATAAAAAAATTGTAATAGGTGGCACGCGAGCTGTTTGGAAACGAATGAATTAGGACTGAATATAAGGAATGCGGGATGGGTGTTGGCGGGATGGGGAGCGGGAGAGGGGAGAGGGGTGAAGGTAGGCGAGGAAGGTGGAATGGCAACGCGGGAGGGGAAGGGGATGTGGGAGGGCAACGGACGCACGAGAAATGCAGGAAGAAACAATTTATTTCTTTAAAGATGGCGTTGCAACGCATGCCAGAAGTCATATAATAATGCGTTCAACTTTACAAATCCTTCTATTATATTATCCCGTGAACAAATGGTTTCTTAAAATTGGTTGTATACAAAGTAATTATTGTGTTTCAATATAAATTAATTCCTGGGAACGTTATTTCGAGATAGTTAATAAATAAATAAGTTGGCCCGGTTGTTTCGCAGAAAATCACGAGTGGCAGATTTATCAAATGGCCATTCAACGCCATTTTGTTTATTTGACAGTTGAAAGGTTCCCGTTAAAAGCCGATTCGAAGTGATCAGCAGAAGAGGACAACTTTGATGTTGTTAAGCTTGTCAGCTCATTACGAGCTGAATCGGCATTTAACGGGGTTTCAAATGTTACATTTGAATTTCTGAGAAACAATTAATTCTTAGCAGTTTCACTTAGTCAAGCTCTCTCTCTCATCCCTGATCTCAGCTAGATTGGACGCTAGTCTCAGTTACATTTGTATTCATTGTATCGCTTATTTAATAAACCAGTTACAGTGAATCTACGTTCATTAAATTGCTACACTCTCGGTAACATTGGCGCAGCCGGTAGGATTCAGACAGGTAGGTTTTTATTAATTTGTGTCTATAAAATCAATAACCAACCAATACTGTCAAAATTAAAATTAATAACCAGCCAAGACTGTCACCTATGGATTAAAATTTATAATAAATATAATCAATCAATATGTATTATAAAAGAAAGTAAAAAAAAACGTGCGTCCCGCAAAAACTAAGAAACGAGTCCGGGCACGATCAAGAGAGTTATATGTTGTGGTAGATCTTTATCCCCCCTCCAGGATGTATATGGGCTGGAAGTTTCGCCCTCTTGAAATTTCTAGAACAGTCTACCGGAAAGTTCTAGAAGGTTCGATAGAGCTCAAGAAAGTTCAGGAAGGAGTGGCGGAGTATGTCGTGGAATGTTCGGGAATAGGGAATCGGGAACATCATTGTGAAACATTCCAGAACACTCTCGAATGTTGTCCTGAGCGAAGCCGGGTAACCCAGCTTGTATTGTATAAAACGGTTCGGCGCTTGGCTAAACCCCTGTTGTGTGTTATAGTAACTAATTCTCAGATGGTAAATAGATACCTAATCCAGCCGATCATGTCTCTTTCATTGTTGTATGTTGTTTATTTTTATTGTGTTAGTTCTTTTTTCTAACATTTTTATAAATACGATTTGTTTCTTCAATCTTCCCCATTTTTCCGAAGCAAACAGAAAACTAGGAGTGTTTTAGATCACAGGGACCTGGCCATCGTGGATCATGTTTCGTGTAGAGTCAAAGAATAGTGCAAGTCGTGCCTAAAGTGAAACTCTGAATAAATTGGCGAATACTTATTTGAAATGGTGTGCTTTTCGTTTGAATTAAAACCTCTAGAAATTTATACAATGGTATATTCATATAACATGAAAAATCGATAGAAGAATAAATGAAAATTCAAAACTTTCTGACAACAGTACGAGTCACAATGACAGTAGTTCAATATGATTGATTTTATATGAAAATGCTTCCGTCTTTGTACATTTTATATCAGCGAGTGGAGCATCTGGAATATATCTACGTGATAACAGAACAAAACGTGAGCGGAACTGGGTTAGTAAGCTGGTATAAAATAAAATCTGAAGGGTCGTAAATCCAAAATACATTTTCCTTTAAAATATTGAAGATATTTCATAAAATTCTAGGAAAAAAGAAAGATAAGGCAATTTATCGGAAAGATGGCGCACAGTACCACCCCCTGCATGCTTCACTTAGCAACTCTAAGATTAACCGGCTTATTACATCCCACTGCCTTTTGTAAGTCAATTTCCATTTTTGCTCTCATTTTGTGCCATGAATTTCCTGATATATATACATACTATATAGTTCAACAATATACATACTATATAACATTATATACAACGGGTACCCGGCATGTGTTGCAAGGTCACTGTAACCTCAGGGTCAACTTAACTGTAATGGTTCCATTCCAAGTTCAGCGAAACTACATTATAATGCTAGCGCCTCTCAAGCGCCTGAACTATATTATAAAATTATATACAACGGGTACCCGGCATGCGTTGCAAGATCACTGTGACTTCGGGGTCAACTTAACTGTAATGGTTCCATTCCAAGTTCCGGGAAACTACCTTATAATGCAAGCTCCTTGCAAACGCCTGCACTATATTATAACATTATATACAACGGGTACCCGGCATTCGTTGCAAGGTCACTGTAACCTCAAGTTTCTTTATATATTTAATTTAACACACACTCCTCCTCGCTTCATCCACGTTCACACGTCAAATCGCATAGTGTTTTAACCCGTTAGTTGCTTTTGCAACGGGCCCAGCTAGTATTTATAAATACATCAATCATCCATTAGTCAGACATCTCCAAATGTTAAGCTTTGAGATAATAAGGAAAGCGATTGTTTGTTTGAAAGGGAGAGTACGAAAACAGTATGCAACATAGTTGTGAATGATGAATATTTGGAGCAGGTGGATGAGTTTGTGTATCTGGGTAGTATGTTTACGAGAGATGGGAAGGCTGAAAGAGATATTGAAAGAAGGGTGAATGCCGGTAACTCCATTAATGGTGGACTGAATGCCGTTGGCGCTAATAAAAAACTGTCAAAAAAAGCGAAGCTAGCAGTCCACAATGGAGTCCTGGTACCTACCCTGATGTATGGCAGTGAGGCATGGAACTGGCAGAGGAAGGATGAAAGTAAACTGAATGCTGTTGAAATGAGATCCCTGAGACGTATGTGTGGTAAAACAATGTATGATCGTGTGAGAAATGTGGATATCCGCTAAGAATGTAAGGCTGATATAAGCATAATGAGTAAGATTAAGAAAGGGACCCTCAGATGGTTTGGGAATGTAGAGCGAATGAACGAAGGAAGTAGTGTAAGAAGAATATACGACGCGAATGTGAATGGTAGAAGAAGTCGGGGACGCCCGAGGAAGACATGGCACGATCAAGTGAATCAGATACTTGAGTCGGGTCATGTCAAAAGTCAGAATAATAGAAGAGAATGTATGAGACGATGTATGAATGTGAGTGAGGCAAAGAGTGTGTGCCAAGACCGAGTTGTTTGGCGGTCCGTCCTCTCTGCCTACCCCTGCGGGGAAACGGCGTGATGGTTAGTTAGTTAGTTTTTTTTTTATTTTTTTTTTTTTATTAGAAAATAGTTTTTTTTCTTGTTTACATTGCACCTGCAAAGCTACTGCAAGTAGCTTGTCGGCAGGAAAATAGTGTGGACAACAACATGATACAATATACAATGTTTTACAATAGAAGAAAAAAATATTGCAATTTAATAAAAAACATAATAAAAATATAAATAAGTATAAAGAAAAAAAAAAAAAAATAAATAAATAAATAAAATAAAATATTAATAATTAAAAATTAAAAATTAAAAATGCACGAGGAGTCAAGTCAATACATAAAATCTGATTCCAATAGCCATGTTCTAAACAATAGTGCAAATTTAGGTGTCGAGCAACATTTTTTCAAATCATATGGCAGCATATTAAAAATAAGTGGTACAATGTGTTCAAGAGTTCGCTGGCCATGTTTATTAGAAAATCTAGGTACTATCATCCCTTCATTTTGTGTAAGCCTAGTATTGTACATGTGATCCACCATTGTTTTGTATGGGCTATCTAAGATATGTTGCATACAGATTTTATACCAAAAAAGAGCTCTAATAGGTAACACATTTATGGATTTATACATAATTGTGATATTTTGCCGCTGGTCATAAACTGCTTTGCTGACGAGTAATTTGACCATAGCGTTTTGAATTGACTGTACATGTTGGATGTTTGTTTTACATGAGTGCCCCCAAGACGTTATACCATATCTCACATTAGATTCAGCCAGGGACAAATAGATTAGTTTCATGGTTTTGATGGGTACATAATATTTAAGTTTATAAAGTTTGCCTACAATCGCTCGAAGGCGCTTACATAGCTTAACAATATGGATATCCCATTTCATATTACAATCCACCGTCACCCCTAAGTAGACATATTCTTTGACTAGGTCAATACTTCCACAGGCGCAGGGCTGTATACAGTTATTGTGTATGCAGTCAAAGTTATGGGATACTAATGATGGTGCTATTGCATATCTGGCATGAGGCGATCTTATGTGCATTAGTTTTGTTTTTTGTGCATTTATAACTAAGCCAGAGTCGTGAGACCATTTTAGTAATGCTATGAAGTCCTGCTGTAGCATATTCATGGCCGTGAGCAGATCCCTATGTGAGATGACAAGTGCTGTGTCATCCGCATATACATAGTGCTTGATAAAAGAAAATACTTTATTCATAAGAGAGACAAATACTATGTATAATGTTGGACCTAGGATAGAACCCTGCGGTACACCAGTAGACAATGATCCCACTTTACTCAATTTTCCATTTATTTTGACCTGAATTTTACGATCACTAAGGTAGTTCTTCAAAAGTTTAAGAAAACGTCCTCGCACCCCTATCGCCTCCAGAACTTTAAGTAATTTTGTTGGATCTATAGTATCAAAAGCTTTCGAATTGTCTATAAACAAAACTAATAATTGTTTTTTATCGTTTAGTTCATTATTTATGTAATTTGAAAAATCTTGAAGTAACAGTTCAGAGCTCTTCTTTTTTTGAAAGCCATATTGGTGTGGATCTATTATTGAGAAAGACTCGAGGTATTTATTCAATTTTATGGAGATGTATTTTTCAAGTATCTTTTCTATTGCAGGCAAGATACTGATCGGTCTGTAATTTCCTATGTCAATATGTCTGCCACTTTTGTATATAGGTCTTATAATGCTACATTTAAGCTCATCTGGTATTACGGCTTGCATTAATATTATGTTAATTAAATGTGTCAAAATCGGTCCTAAAATATCTATGTGTTTTTTAATATCAAACATTCTGATGTTATCTATTCCGGGTGATTTTGAATTTTTTAGAATTTTTACAATATTCTGAATATCTAAAAGTGTGGCACGTGGTATATAAAGACTATGTGGTAGCTGTGTTGGTTCAACATTTGATGCTCTAAGATCACATTTATGTACTAGTGAGTTTATACTGTCCGAAAAGTAGTTGACAAAGTCGTCCGACACTGTTTCTGCAGATTTATCTTTTAGTAAGTACCTTGAGATTACTTCATCGCAATTACTCTTAGATCTACGTCCTAATATTTTATTTATCTCATCCCATGTATTCTTTGTGTTTCCATAATAATTTTTGAATTTTTCATTAAAAAAGGTAGATTTACATTTAAATATTAATTTAGTTACAATATTCCGAAAAGATTTATATTGTTTTTCATAAATCTTATTTTTTGGTGAATTTTTCCAAATTTTATATAAATTATCTCTCTTTTTAACGCTATCCAATACTTCATTTGTCATCCACTGTTTTATAGGCCATGGTCTTTTTCTTGGCTGAAAATGTATGTATATCTTACTTTTTTCATAAATATCGTTAAATTTACATTTTATTTGTTTATAAAGCTTAATGCAATCTTTTTCACAGAGTAATTCATTCCAATTGAAATTCCTTATGCTTGTATCGATCCTTTTTTGAGATAAAATTGAAACTTTAGTTGTTGTTAATTTCTTATTACTTTTAAAAAATGGAATATTTATCGCCGTAACAAAATGATCGGCTAAATTAATCTCGCACACACACGATGAAAGCGTATCAGTGATTTTGTTTCCACTCTTGAATCTTACAAAAATATGATCAATGCACGAACGTGTTATTTTTCCTGCACTAACCGCTTCTCGCGTGACGTCATCGATACATTTAGTAAAATAGTTCATCGATAATAAGTTTTCATATTGAATGGTTAGCGGGTCAAGACAGTTTAACAAATCAATATTTACATCCCCAAAGATTAGTACATTTTCACAGTGATTTGGGGAAAGATTATTGAGTATTATTGAAAGTTCATTAATGAAAGCTAATTTACTTAAATTTGGTGGGCGATATATTGCTAGTAAGGTAAGTTCATTATTATTTGGAAGTGTGATTATACCGAAAATATTTTCAAATACCTGAGTTTCCAATTTCTTTTGTGTGAAAACAAATGTATCTCTGATGTATACAGTAATACCCCCACCAGACCTGTGTTCGCGAATATAGCTTACACTATTGTAACCTGGAATCTCATATAAACTGGCATGTTCACTTTTAATAGAGGTTTCACAAAGCATAAGTACATCTATTTTTTTCCAACAATCGTGAAGGTACATATGTAATACATCCCAGTATTTAGAAATTGAACGAATATTAACTTGTACACATATAAAACTTCCCACTTCACTATTTTTTTCTACCATTTCTTCGGTCCACTGATCTAACCTATTAGTTCTCTTAAAGTCAACATCACTGTCTTCATCTATGTATTTAGACGCCATAGCTGATAGTGGAGAAATCCCTCGAAAGCGCAGCTAGGTATGCCGGGCAGTTTTCCCTGTCTCCGGTAGGGTGATCGGCGAGTTTTCCAAATCTGGTGCAGGTGGCACAAACTGGCTTCGCAGCAGTATTTGGGCAACTATCTCGAGCGTGACCATCCTGGCCACAGTGACCACATCTTGTTTGGTCTTTACAGAATTTAAAAGAGTGTCCAAGCATTTGGCACTTGGAACACACTGTAAGGCCAATAAAATCTCGGACGCGGCACACTGTCCAGTCCACAAATACTTTTCCCTGTTCCACTAGGACGTGTCGCAGATTAGCAGGAACTTCGTAAACCCGGTGGCATGTTGGTCCTGTGCGAGCGCCAGCTAAGTGACTGAACTTGCAGCTCGCTTTAGTACTCCCAACGTCAGGTATCCCAGAGATGCCGGTAAGAGCGCTCTGCAGAAAGTCATCGTGAGTGAGTTCACGGGGAACGTTAAAAAATATGACTCTCGGTAGTCTCGGTAGTTAGTTAAGGAAAGCGATGTTTGCATGGACTTATTTATAAGTGTCTGTATTTTACGTATTAACAATGCTACTTACATAATAACGGTCCTATAAATTAGTTTGATATTTAGAAATGTCCTACTAGTGATCCAGAAAACGTCAACATTTTATTTAATGCACTACAAGTTTTTCTGCATTAAAATTGATTTGGCGGTGTTTATTTATTTATGAATAGAAACAAAAAGTACAATAGTTACAGTGGTGAAAGCAATTTACAATTATTAAGTGTATTTCATGGTGGGTACCTATGATCAGTAGCCTAGAGAGAGGGGGGGGGATCGCCCCCGGTGCCACCCGACAGGGGGGTGATACTACACCCGACGGGAGGTGACACCCAACCGGTGTTATTTATATTTTCGTTGCTCTATGGCTCCCCGTGGAATGTCCCGAATCGGGGAGAATTTTGTGCCCGACGATCTTTTTATTGGCGAAAATAGCATATTTCTGAAATTCTCTAGCCACCCCCCCCCCCCCCAATTTTCTACACATTTGTGATGTCAAAATTGGGTGGGGGGGAGGGGTGACACCACGTTATCCGCCCCGGGTGCCACCCATGCTAGCTACGCCATTGCCTACGTATGTTTCTTTGTGGTGTCTTATTTATGGTATTCATATTAAGTAAATCACCGGGTGATGTGCGTAGTGGGAAGGTGTGTGAGGGTGAGGGTGTGTGTGTGAGTATATGTATGCGCATTGAACAAATTATATTATTGACATAATACTCTCTTTAAATTTAGGCAGTGAATCGTAGAAATTGTCGATGTTAGAATTTAGACCAATATTATTGAACATATGAAGAGCACGATTGATTGGCGAATTACTTGCTGCATTTGCCTTGTAAACGAGTGGAATAGTTCTGTACGGCGTGTACTCTTAAGGGTATGATAAAATTAACTACGGAAAGAAGTTTACGAGTAATCTCAGCTTTGTAAAGCAAAATTCGGTTTTTTGGCGATATCTGACATCACTGGATATATGAATTAATTGAAAAAACTTTAGTCTTTTATCTAATTTGCAAATCAAAAATTATTATCAAGAGTGTTAGGTATTTATTTGACTTATTTGATAGAACTAATTCAGTTCAACGTTCCTTCCCGTAGACTCTCAAATAATAAATTATTGCTGTTCCCCAATCAACAATACCAATTATGGATACCATTTTCTTTTGAACGGAATGTCGAGACTTGTCAACTAAAGTCAAAGCATTGAATTTTTTGGAGTAAGTCTAAGGGAGAGTCATGTGTGTAGGCACGGTGGGGCAAGGTGGGACGTTTGCCCCACCCTGGCTGGCCGATGCATGACCTCTGGGATTGTCGACCGAATCGCGTTTTCAAATTTACAGCACATCATAGAATGGTTTTTCCTTCTTCCGTTCATAATCTTTGTATTCATAGAGCCTAAAGCATGAAAATGTTGTAGAAGTATACTTTTTTTCTATACCTTCTTTAGATTTTTATTTTTTGCCCCACCCTAAATCAAAACCTGGCTGCTCCTATGGGGACAGTTGTTTCGCAGTTAATTTTTAACAGCCTTACTAAAAACAACCCACAGCTCTACTGATAACCTGTGTTGCTGCCGCACAAATATACACTTAAACACGAAATATTACTAATAAGATTTGTTCTTAAAAGGCAATTTAAATCTGGCAAAAATGTAATTTTTTATAGTGTATATAATAAATTGTTTGTTTTCCTTCATAACCGCTAGGTGGCGGTGCCTACGCATTCGTCGTTTGCGCTGAAACCGCGAAAAAAATTTCGCTCCGGGGATGTGTGTGTAATATTACTTAAATGTGATTGTAATTTCTATTAACATACTAATTCACTTTCATATTCATATATTTGATATATTTACCGTGTTTTTTTGTGGTTTTTCATAAGTTTTAGTCATGTTATAATAACAATAATCGTACTTTGAAAATTGAAATGTCAAAAAGTATTTTATATAATACATGAAAATTCAAATTTACGTTTATAGGATTTTATTTTATGAGGATTTCATAAAAGTGGTGTTTTTATAAATATTAATATCTAATACACGTGTTTCTAAATGTATCAAAGAAATTAACGTCTTTAGAGATGCAAGAAATCTGTTATAAAAGTCGGTATTATTTTTAGGTTATTTTTTTGGCAATAAAAAAAACTTTTTATTATTTTATTATTGTATGCACGAGGAAAAAGTGAGGCGACAGTTTCCTTCCAAATTCATTACATAAACGGGCTGTGTTTTTTAAATTTTGAATTTTTTTCCATTTTTTTCCGCATTTGAATCTTAAAATATGACAGTTTTTTAAAACTTAAGTGTATTTCAAATACACAAATCTAAAAGTTAATTTTATCTACTTTTCATAAATGGTAATTTTTCATACGACACCTTAAAAAATAAGAAATATATTGAACATTCAAAATACTTTCGAAAAATTCCAAATTTTGTTCAGACATCATTAATAAAACAGAAATAAATTAGGCTCTTAACTAGCAGTGCGCAAATAAATTTTATTTGATTTAATTGTGTTATTTCACAATTTAATCATATATAAAATAATAATTTAATGTATACTAAAGGCACGTTCCAGAGTGGAAGATTCTTTCAGTATCGCCCCATTCATAATTGAAACATTGCTTGAAATGGCTTTCGCCGTGTTTAGTGACCAGATCTGAATGGCCAGGTACTTCCCCACTTTCTCTTCCCCATATTCCTCATCCCCGCCTTTCTCTTCTCCATCTCTTTCCCCTCTCCGGTACCTTCAACCTCATAATATACCCCAATTGGGGATGCCATAGTCTCACTAACTCCAGACGGGAGCAGTTGGGACTCTTGTGCGGTATTCATATTAAAAAAAAAACTTTGAAATTTGATGAATTGAAACTGAAAGCAGAAGTGAAACTTGACCTCCCCACACAATCTCAACCAATACGAGCCTTGAAAAGTGAGATCATAATCAAAGCGGCCAATGCGGTAAGGTTTCATTCTGTCCCCATTCTCCAGCACGCTAAATCCTATAGTTGTTTGTGTTTGTCTGTTTTTAGTGTCATATCCGTTTCATTGAGTTTCAAATCACAGCGGTGCTAAAGAAGTTTCTCGTCAATATGTGAAACATCTGGAACTGAGTAATTTTTATCAAATAATTATATATTTTTCCTTTTTTTTTTACATGAGCTCCACACAGGAGTCCCTGAGGAAAATAATTTCCCTGAGGGCCTATGTCATCTTAGGGGATGCTGTGTGGAGGGTTTTTAGGGAAAGGAAGGAGAGGAGGGTTCTGGGAAGGAAAAGGGTTTAAGGGGTGGGTAGGAATCTGGGTTTCAGTGTGTCCTGGTCATCAGACCTAAACACACCTCATCCCATGAACCCGGGCACCCCTGCTAAATCACCAAACGTAGTATAAGACTTAATCCTTGGACAAATCGAAACCTTTTCAAAATATTTTTTTAAATGTGATTACCTCACAAGAGTCTCAGTTGCTCCCGTCTGGAGCTAGTGAGACTATGGCACCCGAAATTGGGGTATGTTGTGAGGCTGAAGGTAGTGGGGATGGGAAGGAGATGGGAAAGAGGAAGGTGGGGAAGTAGCCTAACTATTCAGATCTGGTCACCAAACAACGTTTTATTTCAGAATGGTGGTCTTACACCAGGGCGATACTCAGAATATCTTCCACTCTGGAACATGCCGCATATATACTATCTACATATTATTTTTAATGAATTAATTGTAGAAATTACACAAATAAATTAAATAAAATTTATTTCCCACGCCGGGATTCGATCCCGCGACCTTCGGATTGCTAGTCAAGAGGCTTACCCATAGATCACGCCGGTCTTTGACTTTTACTTCACATTATCTTCTTTAGATTTTGTCTTACATTTTTGTCTTTGCTATTAACAGCATTTCCCACTTTTCAAACAAAAAGCATTCTTCCTTATTTTTTGTTAGTTTCTATGGTCATAATATCATCTTTATTTCTTTATTCCATCGCTTAACGATACAATTCGGAAACGACTTTTAAATGAAGTTATATTTTGGTTCAGAACTTATCAAAAGAACTACTGTTAAACGATGTACTCTGAAGTAAAAGTTACATAACTTTATTTACTTCAACCCTTTCAAATTATTTGAAAAAGTTTTTATTCAAAGCAAAGTGGCGCAAAGTATTTTTGTTCGTAATACTTGTAACTGTTAAGGATGCAGTACAGAAATTAATAATGTATTTAAAAAGAAAAAAAAAAACATTTAAACACTTAGCATGAAGAAAAACACCAGAACGTGATGTGGGCGTGTTTCTTGATTTTTTTACATGAGCTCCGCACACGAGGGCCCTAAAAGGAAAACAAAATTCCCCTCAGGGCCTGTGTCATCTTTGGGGATGCTGTGTGGAGGGTCTTTTTAACGAAATGAAGGAGAGGAGACGTTCTGGGAAGGAATAAGATATGAGGGGTGGGTAGGAATCTGGGATTCGTGTCCAGGAATGACAGACACATGAATATGTCCCACTGCGGTGCAAGGCGATAGGTCGAGAGAGTCCGACTGGAAAGGTCAAAAGGTCTCCCTCAACTAGTCTCTCCCGATGCGTCCCGCCACACAGCAGGTGGATAAAAACATCCGTCGCGAGACATGGACAAATCTAACCCCATGAAGCCGAGCACCCCTGCTAAGTCACCAAACGCAGCGAACCACTTGGGGTGACCTATGGCAGAGGTGTTGGTTATCCAACAAATGGTTCTTGGGGCGGTGGTACCCATACCCGCCTCCAAAATTGATAAAAGTGATCCAAAAGTCTCATCATTCTGATTAAATTTTAAGTCCTTCATGATCAAAAAATGAAATTTTCATTTCCATCGAACGGGATGGCGATGTCCACACAGGAGGCCCTGACAAAAAAAATCCATCAGGGCCTATGTCATCTTTGGGGATGGTGTGTGGAAGACCTTTTTAGGGGAAGAAGGAGAGGGAGTCACGGGAAGGAAAAAGATGAGGGATGGGTAGGAATCTAGGGGTCAGTGTCTCCAGAAATGACATTCATCCTTCCCACTGCGGTGCAAGGTGTTGGGTCGAGAGAGTCCGACTGGAAAATTCTAGGTCAGGTCTTCCTCAAATAGTCTCGAGTAGGTGGAAATGCATTCGCCACCAAGGCCTACATAAATCTCAACGCATAAACTCGGGCACCCCTGTGAAAGTCCTATTTAATGGAAAGAGGGAGAGGGAGTTACGGGAAGGAAAAAGATGAGGGATGGGTAAGAATCTGGGGGTCAGTGTCTCCGAAACGACATTCATCCTTCCCACTGCGGTGCAAGGTGTTGGGTCGAGAGAGTCCGACTGGAAAATTCTAGGTCAGGTCTTACTCAAATAGTCTCTGTCGATCATGCAGTAGGTGTGGAAATGCATTCGCCACCAAGACCTACATAAATCTCAACCCATGACCTCGGGCACCCCTGCTAAGTCACTAGCGAACCACTGGGGGTGACTTATGTCAGGGGTATTGCTTATCCAATTAATAGTATCTGGGGCGGCAGTACCCATATAAGCCACTCAAATAGAATATGCGTAAACACACGACAACAAAAGCGCAAGCAGAGTCCAGAATTACGCCGTTTGCGGTTACTTCGTTCCTTTGCCATAATCCGTAGTTCGATTCGCGCTTTTTTATCATGTTTATACGCAGCTTAGAGACAAAGCGCATACTAAACAAGTGGTTGGGATGCACCGTAGAAATCAAATATGTTTAATTTTAAAAAAAAAATTACGTACACACTCTACGAACTGCACAAAAGTCAGAACTACTCTGAGTCAGTGGGACTATGGCAACCCCTATTGTGTGTCTGTGACATTAAAGCAAAATTAAAGGAATAAGGAATAGAAAGACATTGGAAGAAGAAGGTATCAGTATAGGTGGCGGAATAAACCAAAACACAACTAAAGATATTTCGAAAATTTCAAACTATATCACTAAAAAATTAAATAAGTCTTGATTTTGCCTAGGCAAATCTTTCATCACGAATGGAATGGAGAGATGATATTTTTTAAGAATACTTATCATTTTATTTTCCCTAATAAGTCACTATGAAATGGCTTGTTTTTTATACATTTTTACAACTCACAAAGTTCACTCAAGGCGTTCGTTTCTTTTACTAAGAACATTTTAGAGAAACAAAGTAATCACGAAGGAATCTACCGTTTTTTGCACTTAGATTGAATGTTTATATTTTTTGAGCTGCTTTTGTATGAAAAGTGATGAATCTTGCGTATAAATTTTTAATTGACAAAAAATTTTATCGCGCGGAATAAAAATAATAAAAAAATCTTTCACACGCTTTTTAAAACTGTGAATACCGCACAAAAGTCCCAACTGATCCCAACCGCCTGAAGCCAGTGAGACTACTGCTTCCTAGGGATGTGAAAAAATAATTTCAACAATATTCGATTTTATTAAGCGATTTTAATTTTCTTAAAAAATCGATTAATTAGTAATCGATTTTTTTTACACTACCGATTTTTTCATTTGCAGTCTTGCTACGTTAAGTCATTAGTCCGGAATCCGGAGCGCGAACCTCTATGATGTTTATGAACAAAACATGACATTAACGCCATTTGTGTGTCTACGATGCCATTTTTTGTGCTTTGAAAGTAGTTTAGTTGAAGTTTATAATCAAACTTGTAACTAGATGAAGTCAACAGAGTCAATGAACAATTTGTAATTTGTGTTGATTATTTAAAAAAAAAAACTTTTTATTTCGGTTGATTATTATCTAAAAACTTATAATTTTTTTAATTAATAAAACTGTGATTAAATATATTTTACGCGTTTATTTTAGTTTGACAAATTTGGGGAGAAATCGATTACTATAAAAAAAAAAATAATAATCGATTATTTATAAATAGATTTTTCTTGCTAAGAAAAATAATCGATTATTTATGTAAAGTAACATCCCTATTGTTTCCCCAATGTTTTTTTTAATGTTGTGAGACTGAATTTAGTGGAGTGCGAAAGGAGATGAGGAAGAGAAAGGCTTGGAGTACCATGGTTTATCAGATCTGCTCACCAATCACGCCAAAAGCCATTTTAAACAATCTTTCATTTATTAATGTTAGTCTTTCACCAGGGCCACACTGAGAGATCTCCACTCTGGAGCATGCTGCTAATATCCTATAGAAAATTTAATTGAATTTTTTTCAAATTATTGATTAAAATTTATTTGCACACGCTGGATTTGAATCCGTGACCTCTGGATTACCAGTCGAGAACCTTTCCCCTCGAGAGTTATAGGGTATTTCACCAGCCTTAATCTTAAATAAACAAATAAATACTCGCAATAGGTAGAAAACTCGGCTAACTTGTATATGTATAAATATATATATTTCCTAGGAGGCGGTAACCGTATGCACCTCACAAATCGAAATACCCAGAGAATGGTGATTGGTGATACACCCCATACAATTTTAATGAAACTTCTCAAGAAACCGCTGAATGCTACACTTACCATAAAAATTATATAATAGATATTTTTTTCCGTTGACAACAATACCGAAATGATAATATTAGATATTATATTGCAAAATAAAAATCTCAAATCTCCGATATGCAGATGACACTACCTTAATTACCTCTTCTGAAGAAAAAATGAACCACCTCTTTGATACAATGGAGAAAGAAATCCGTAATCTGATCAACAACAATTGATCAACGAGGCAAAACAAATCAATGGTGATTGACAGGTCAAACACCTTTGTAAGAAAAAATAATGCTCTCACAGACTTAGAAACGGTGAACCTAAGCTCATCTACAAGTGACGAAGGAGTTATGAAACCGAAGTGAAAAGAATAATTTACATAACAAAAGACGCCATGAGTAAAATGCAAAAGATGTGGAGTGACAAAAGCATAAAGAATACCACCAAGATGAAACTCGTCCGGACATTGATTTCACCATATTTCTATACGGTGTGGAAACATGGACACTTAGAGCCAGCGAAAGAAAACGGATAGACTTTATCAATCCTTTGAATCATTTAATAACTAAACAATAATTTTATTACATGTATCGTATTTTCTATAAAATTACTATTAGTTTTTGTAATAATATTTTTAATTTATATACTTGATGTAAAAGTATTTAGTTGTCCTCTCCTAAACACAAGCAACTGCTTTATTAGGAGAGCGATTGAAATATTGTTGTTATATAATGTTGTAAAATTGTAATTATAATAAATGTTTCAGTGAATAATAATAAAAAAAAACAACACAAGAACAACATGTCAACCTACCAGAGACCAAATGGGAAAATAATTCACCGACTCCAGATATTTTCATATCGGAGGGTTCGGCTCTATGGAATTCCTAATTTGACCTATAAATCCTACTGATCCCTCAATATAAATATTTAAAAAAAAAAATTAATCCTTCATGTATTTAAAATTACTGATTTTTGCATTTTTATATATAAATTCTTTGACAAATCTAATATGCCTAAATTTTGAATAAGAGACCTAGGTATAATGCCAGTAGCTGAAATGACAAAAGGTAATATTTTTATAGTCTGAGAATGCCAAATTCTTTTAATCTCATTTCCTAAATCTGTATATTTTCTTATTTTTTCAGAAACAGATTTTTGAATATTATTATATATTATTATTATTATTACATCCTGGAATAAAATATTTACTGTGTAAATATGTACAACTATATGGGACGTGAAAAAAAAGACTCTCTCGAAATGTGGTGCTGGAGAAAAATGCAAAGGAATTCATGTACGGCCAGACGCACAAATGTGTCCTTCCTGGAAGAGCTAGACATTACCAGAGGGCATTACCAGAGAAAGCCTGAAATACGTCATTTTCAAAAAAGTTTTTAGACGTATTGACTCTTTTCCACAAAAAAATTATAAATGGATTTCGAAAGATTGTTCTTTTATCTAGCATTCGTATGTAATAAATTTTTAGAATTTTTTTAAATTTTTAGTATAAGGTTATTTTTGTTAAATTTTCAAAAAAGTTTTTGTATTATACCACACCCATTTCAAATAATGAAATCATGCAGTTAAATAAATCAATACATTATCTAGCAAAGTTATGTATTAGAATTTTAATTTTAGTTTCAATAAAATCATTAAAAAATATGTACGTACATGTGTTTCTTGACGAAAATTGGGCCATTTGTGTATTTATTTGCGCACTTACAAACTAATATATTTCAGATTTTTTTAACATTCTTATTAAATTTAGACATTATTGAAAAATGATAAATACTTATAATCAAAAAATAACTACAAAAAGTACACTATTTTAATAGTTTTATCATCACGCCTTTCAGCATTTTTGGATGAAGGTATAAATTAAAGCTAATTTGGATTGAAATAAATTCGATACTGAGTTATAATTTAAAAATGCTGGTACGGAGAATAATTAATCTTTCTCATTGTAACCGTCCTGCACGATCGGAAGAACAACTTTCGACGAAATGTGGATTTTCGTCCGCTGGCTGGTTAAACGCTCTTAAGAGGCCATCAACTACACATCTGCCTATAACGTATGTTAAAATGCTTTGGACACGTTGCTCGTCGAATGGAGGACTCCAAGTTGGAGAAACTCGTAGTCTCTGGTAAAGTGTTTGGCAGAAGAAGCAGAGGAATGACCATTACGCTGGAGTGACCAAGTATCACTGGGGCTGGTACACCGTGCCGGTGTCCGCAGCTCTCCAGAGAGTACAGGACCGCGAGGAGTCGAGGATGTTCACCATGGAAATAAAAGTAGGGCTATCGATCATCAGCAATGAGAAACTGATTTGAGAAAAAGAATGCAAAACGATTATATTTTATTAAAATCAATATTTATTTTAACAATCTTTTTTCAGCATGCTTAAAATATTATAAATAGACAACAATTTAAAGTAACTATTTAAAATGAAAACACCCATTTCATGCCGTTTTATAAAAGGAAATAATATATATGATGTAACGAACTTCACACAAATTTCCGTTGGCGTCATGTATTTTTTCTCGGAAGATTTTTTCAATGTGGATGAGTGTTTCAGGCTGATAATTATTGCTTATAATAATTGTTACCCTTTGTGCTATGCATAAAAATCTTGTCTTAAACGTAAGTTTAACAATTAAAAATAATAATTAATATTTGACAAGTTTAAGTATTTCCCCAATAAATGAAGACATAATTTGTCTCGACGCCACCTAGCGACGGATTTAACACTAACAGTGTCTCTCTCGTAAAAATAAAGTTGGTTGTTTTTAGGTGGAAAAAATATAATAAGCAGTAATTGTTGAATGAAACACTAGTATATATTGAATCATTTGGCGGGTATAAGATAAGCCGCCATAGCTCAATTGGGAGAGCAGCTGACCGGCAATCAGAATTATAAAAGTACTGAACTATTTTTTTATGCTCGTACAATATTCACGAAGAAAATAACATACCTCAGATGTTGCCCACGCTATATTTTTTCCTTTGAAAGCTAAACATGTAAAAAAGTTTATTTACATTTTCCTTTGATAGTACCAAATAATAAAAAAAAGTACACCAGATATCGAAAATACCATAAATCTCAAGTAATAAATTCTAAGCCAAGTAAATATTTAAACGCCGTCTCTTTATCAGTACGAACATGTTTAGATTCATAATATGGAAATATAAATAATTGTATGAAATCACTAATATAGATCTGTTTTCGTAACCTTTCATATTTTTGAGTAAAGATATTATTTTTTTTTAAATAAAATACTAGCAGATACTATCTAGCTTCTTCTAGTTTATTTTAATGCTTTTATCTTATGAAGGTGAAAAAATATGGAAAAAAATTATACGGTATATTGTCAAATTGTAACACAGAAAAATGAGCATTTCAAAGCTTCTTAGATCATGATACAAATAACGACGTTGCTAGCTGAAAATAATAACAGCAATTATTGTATTGAGAAGAGTTTACATTAAAAATAATAACTCATGATCAGTAATTTTTGATAATCTTTAAATGCTGAATGCTTTTAGGAAAAGACAGTCAGCTAGAATAAAAATTGCAACCATTAAGAAACAAACAAGAACAAAAGACGTCATAAAAACAATAAAAAGGCTAAAGTGGAAGTGCTCAGGCCACACAATCAAGGAAGTGAAAAATGGTCAAAATTAGTCATGAATTGCTTCACAAGTGACAAGAAGAGAAAACGAGGTACACCGTTAAGACGGTGGGTTGACGACATTAAAGCCATAGCAGGTGGTACATGGACAACAGTAGCTAGTGATAAAGAGAAATGGCGACAGTTGGAGGAGGCCTTTGTCAACTAGTGACATACAGACAGGGAGGCGACGCATGATAAGTGTTATAAATTGAAAAGTTTATTGTAAATAATGTAATGTTCTGTCTGAATGCACTATCTGAATAAAGGCCATTATTATTATTAAATTCTGGCCAATTAAATTGTTGATTCTACAATATTATATTTTTTTAATTAGTTTTTCTTTATTCATTGCTTTGATGATTAATGTAAGAATTTATCGACCCATTCCCGTGTTGTGGTGGATATACAGTGCATTAACATGAAATATAAAAGTATGTAAAAAAATATAAAAAAACACTAAATAATATAAAATAATATAATATATAATAACTAGCTAATCCGGAAAACGTTGTTCTGCCATATTAATTATTTGTTGTGAATATTTTGGTTGTTAAATAAAACATAACGACTGTACGAGTAGGGATGTGTAGGGATGGGATCTATGACAGAAAGAGTAATGGATAAAATAAAATAAAACGCCTACCATCCATTTTTTTTCTTATTCAATATATATATAGATTTAAAATAACAAATATTAAAGAATATAAAGAAGAGTAAATGAATATAAAATAAAATAAAAGAGTATGAAAGATTACAGTAGAGATAAAAGACTATCTCTCTCTGGTTTCAATACTGGGATTGTTTTGCAGCAATTTCCTCTATTCTTTTCTTCCATTCTTCCCTGTCTTGTGCGGCTCTTTTGAAGTCTGCATACGATGAGCAGCGCACGTCCACCAGCAGGTCCTCCAGGTACTCTCGGCGTGGGCGTCCCCTAGAATTTGTCCCCTCGGTCATACCCTCCATTATGGCATGAAAGAGGCCTTCTTGTCGTATTACATGGCCGATCCATCTTGCACGCCTTTCAGACAAGATCCTGAGCAGATGCCTACCTCCTTCGATTCTTTGGAGAACCTCCTCATTTGAAATGTGGTCTCTCCAGGAAATTCCTAATAGTCTTCTATAGGACCACATCTCAAAAGCCTCTAGTCTCCGTTTATCTCTTTTGGATAGGCACCATGTTTCGCAGCCGTACATCAAGATACTCCATACATAGGTCTTGATGAGGAGTATTCTCAGTTTTAGGTCTATATTATTCGATTCTATTATTTTCGACCTTTTATTGAGTGCAAGCCTAGCCTGGTGTATACAGCTGTCGACCTCGCTCTTAGACCGACCGTCCCATGTTATTTTGCTCCCGAGGTAGACAAACTCCTCGGTGTTCTTTAGTGGAACTCCTGACATCTCTACTGTCATCTGATGTTGCGTTCGGCCTACAGTCAGCAGCTTTGTTTTGTCTTTATTTATCTTCATGTTGTAATTGTTTTGAAGAATGCTTTGCATGATTGCTAAGGCCTCTAAAAAACTATAAAAAATAATATATGAAAGGGCATGCAATTTAAAAATATATAAAATCAAAATAAGTGCTATAAGAAATACATGCAAATACCTACAACATTGGATTGAATCACCGATACATTATTTTATTAGTATGCCTTTCTTGAAAAAAATGGGTTTTTATATGAACAAAACAATTTATTGACATTCATATTTCACATTGCGTACGAGCGCACAAAATTCGTCTTAATATTTTACAGCACATCTTGCAAAAGGGGTTTATTCCTAAAATAATTAAATTACCGCTATATATTTCAGTTTACCCTGAAGCTAGTCAAACGCAAGTAAAGGTTCTGCTTTATAATCAAAGTAATAAAGATACTCCACTTATCAATGTATTCATAAGGCAAAATGACATTGTACGAAAATACCCAGAACATGCCACATTTGTGGTACTTTTGGGTATGTAAGTTCATTTACATTTTCATTTGAACGTATTTTATCATTTATCCGAACATAATATTGTAATATATCATGAAAGTTGTTCAACAGAGACACGACCGTATATCTTCCGAAGCAATAAATTAAGGACCAGAACACAATTCAAATAAACATCTCGGTTTTCTACCCCTCAAACAAGACGTTGAGATATCACGTATTACAATATTATATAACACGAGTGGAGGTTTGAATATCTTGGTAATTGATAGCTTTGAATAAATATTAAACCACAACATGTATTGGGATTTGGGAATAATATATTAAAATTGTGTTCAATTTATTAGTATAATAGAAGATAATCTAATTGCTAAATACATCTTTTTGTTTTCTTGATTGAATGAACGTATTAATAAAGCCGAATCTTTGAAGTGGAAACTAACCCACTTTGTGACATTCGATCGAGCTGAAACTCGGCAGACAGACTCGTTGTCGATGACAATGTATTATCTCAACTTTTGGTGGCAATCGCATACACACACGCGGATATATTAGCATTTTTATGAAATTAGAATAAATTAAAGCACTTAACGTGCGAAATGAACGTCGGCCTTGCCAACGCTGGATTTGGCCCGGTTTGTAGCGCAGTTGATTCTGATCTCTGGGCAGGAAGGTTCAAACCTCTGAAAAACCAAAATTTAAAAGACGTTTGTATTACAGAAAAAAATCTTTGTTAGTTACATATACTTTAAACATGATTAATGTGAAAATATTTTTTATTCTAAATGTACATAGGTATTCGTACAAATATAATAGTCTACGTCTATTTATGAATCTAATTTAGAATGTCTATGGTGTACGGGCACGCGGGCAGGCGGGCGGGTGGCGTGGCTTTGATTTATATCTGGTCCTTTTTCTGTCTTGAGCTAGAGGTGATTTTTTACAAAAACGGCGCTCTGAATATCCAATTGTTATCATTAAATTTTCATTCTTTCTATGCATTTTATTTTCCCTCTGTTATTATTGTTAATACTTGCATTAAATTATTACTTTTATTTTTTTGTTATTTCTCTTATTACAGGCTTCCTCAACCGGGGGCAGTTCTTATTTTTCTTTTTATTTACTAACACTTTTATCTGTATATATTTTTCTCTATAGATTGCAGAAGAATCCACGGGCTGCCACATTTATTATTCTTTTGTATTATGTTAATGTAAGTACTTGCATACTGCTTTCTAACCCCGTATGCATGGACATTGGAGAGTGTATAGTCGTTCAAATAAATGTAGCTTCGTTCAATAAAATAGAGTCTTGACGTGTGCAGTGAAGGAGGAAACCATATTTTCCTTATAACGCCGTTGGGAAAGTGGTGGGGTCCCCTCCAATATTATCATTAAAGAAGATTGTCTGTGAGGGGTGGGCCCGCGGACGGGCGGCGAGAATTTAATTTTTATACAAATGTACAGGTTTATTCCGAAATTAATGAAATTTTGCACACTTGACCTTAAAACAAGAGGGAGAACAGCTATGTAAACTTAATTCAATGTACATATACGTAAGATTTCGAAAAACCATCACACTAGGTTTTTTCTTGCTCAAAATTTCAGTGCACATCTCGTTTCGAAAAATTCTACGAAAACCAGGGTAACGCGAACGCCGGGGTCTAGTAATAAATAACAGTTGGTTCAAAGAGGTCAACTTTAACCAATATTTTACAACAGTAATAACTTCTGTTGGTGGAATTAATGTGACATTTATAATAATAATAGCAATTTGCAATTAATTTATGTAATACTAGCTGACCCGGCCACGCGTTGCTGTGGCTAACTAAACACGACGCTATCTACTGGGTGGTTTTCCAACCTTTATAACCACCGTTATCTTTGAGTTTATCGCGAAGAGACATACAGACAGATGCCACGGAGGACTTTAATTTATAATACGTAGAGATGGTGCGAAAGATTAAATAATGTGCATGAAATGCTTGAGGTAACTAACGTATTTAAGTTAATAAATAATAAGGTTTTAATTAATACTGTATTTATCTAACTTTTCAATTAACGCGTTGTACGTGACCATTTTTTTAGAAGATGAATGGGTATAGTAAGCTATCCGTAAAAGATAGGTATATGCCATCACGGATTTTTTTGTAGATCTATAAAGGAGGAATACCACCATGCATTGTTTTGTTATATCTTAAAGAGAGTAGCCAGTGTTTTTGATGAAAGCTCCCATGCGGCTTGACTTTTTCCGACACTTCTAACAATTATCGTTCTGTTTCAACCAATTTAGACAAATCCTCGACAAATTATGTATCTAAACCTTCCTCACGAATCACTCTATCTATTAGTGAAAGCCGCATGAAAATCCGTTTAGTAGTTTTTGAGGTTATCGCGAACTGACAGACAGACAGAAGACGACGCGGAGGACTTTAATTTATAATATGTAGAGATTCCTGGACCCGATTTTATCTTAAATGACGGAAAATTTATTCCCATTTAAATTACAATGGAACGACATTTTCAGCGTTGGCCGGAACGGTTCTAATAAGGGTAGGAAAGCTACGGATGGTTGAAGCATCTGTTTCCCGCATATACATTCCTTAATTCCTGAATAACCCTGAACTTTGCAGTTGAACGTATAACAGATACCGTGAAACATTAAAGGTTGAAATATTAATTTCCAAAAGTAAACGCAATAATTTTCATATTAAATTATTACAAGGTGTAAAGCCCGTCCCAAAGTGGCGTGAAAACACTTGCTAATAAATGTTGTTTTTTTTTACATTAGCCCCACACAGGAGGCTCCGAGGAAAATAATTCCCCTGTGTCATCTTTGGGGATGCTATGTGGAGGGTCTTTTTAGGAAAGGAAGTAAAGGAAGTTCTAGGAAGGAAAAGGGTAGGTAGGAGGAATCTGGGGTCTGGTAGAAAAAATGAGGGGTGGGTAGGAATCTGGGAATCAGTATGTCCAGGAATGACAGACTTATGATTCCACCCCTTCCATTGCGGTGCAAAGCGATATTCCGAGAGAGTACAGCTGGAGAAGTCAAAAGGACTCCCCCAACCATTCTCTCTCGATCCGGCGTGCCACGCAGCTGGTGAGCAGACGCATCCGCCGCAAAGACCCGGACCAACCTCACCCCATAAACCCGGGCACCCCTGCCAAGTCATCAAACGCAGCGAACCACTTGGGCTGACTTATGGCAAAGGTGTTATCCTTATATTTCAATATCTTTGGTGTTATCCAATAAATGATTCCCGGAGCGGCGGTACCAACGCCCGCCTCCCAAATTGAATTCAACTTATATTCTATTACCTCATGCCGTGTTAAATGAACACTTTGCTTTCCAGTCCTTCCTTACTAAAATTTCAGGGGGAAATTTATTATGTTTATCATTTATTATGACGTGTTAAGCGAACAATGCATCAGTTTTACTATATTAATTGTTTTTGTGTTTAATTCGTAGAACTCCATTTTAATTTTTAGAAATTTAATTAAAATTAAATTTGATAATTTTATTATCGAGTTCTGCAAGTTTTTCACAGTTTTCTGACAGTTTGAAAATGACCTTACTAAGTCGAAACAGCTGTAACTAAAACACTAACCAAAAAACTTGCAGAACTCAATAATAACATTATCAAATTTAATTTTAATTAAATTTCTAAAAAAAAAAAAACATCAGTTTTACGGCTTCTATAGGCAGCTCGTACACCAATAGCAGACCTTTCATGATCAGAGACAGGCCAAGCTAAAAAGCGAAACATTCTGTTTCCGATTGCCGTCGTCTCAACTCTCAACTGCTCGTGAATTACTCCTCTTCCCCACCTTCCGATAATAATCTCTTATATAAATATAAATTATAACAAACAATTGTTTAAAAAATCTGAAAATAAAAAGTCTTGCTAATTTGATTTACCATCGTAATTATTCTTATCCCCATAATATTTTTTTTGCAACCGGAACGATTCTTCCTTCTACCGGCAGCGCGTGGTGTCTTCAGACTATTAATAATAATAATAATATTTGGATGATTTGTATAGCGCCGTTTTTGTGAAAAATCACCTCAAGTACATTTCAAACTTTTGGATGATAAGCCTTAATTCCATAAAAAAAATTTCGAAAGCAATTTTTTGATTTGGTCTTTTATTTTATCATTTGATTAACTAACTTTTCGTAAAACTTCTGAAAAATCTAATTCAGATAATCTAGTGCAGGGATGGCAAACCAATGGCACGCGACACCATATTTTGGGCACGTCACTGATCAGTGATCACAAAATTAATTATTCACTACGAAAAAAAGTGTGAGTAGGTGAACGAGCGAACCCGAGTGATCCCTACGCTACAGTATGTTCGGGGGGGGGGGGGGGGTGCGCGGGATGCGATACGCGGGGTACGGTGAGGTGCGCGGGGTGTCGGAGGAAAGCGCGTCACTATAATGTCATGCATATTATTGATAATTGTATTTTAAAGTTTATTTGAGTTGTATCTATGATTTAAATGTTATTTAATGTGGCTAGTTCAGCAAAAAACAAAAAGTGCGAAAAAAATAAACAGTCAACATATTTGATTAAATATGTTGGCAAAAATTGTCATACGAGCGCGGCAAGTTACGCGGCTGCAAATGTCATTGCTCGGCATAGGCCTTTTCAAGAGGGTCAACATCGTTTCCACGACAACGATTTGTTGTGTTTTCGTCTGACGTTGGCGAGTCCCCGCCTACTGACCATGGCCGGTCTTATGGAACTGGTGGAGTTGCACCTGTCTGCCGCGCCACCCGCCGTGACATGAAGAGGCTGGGGAGAAGGCTGAACGGCATCCGAAAGCTGTCCGTCCCGCCTCCGGCGACCCGACGCTTTTCTCCCTACAGTCTTCTTCTATGATTTCCAGTTACTTTCGTCTAGGCACTACCGGCTAGCTGGCTTAAGGACAACGCCCCCGGTTATCGGGAGGCCGGACAATTAGCCTTCTTCATTCTCTTTGGTACTGCCGGTAGTCAGGTTGCGGTGACACCAGTTCTACTCTGTATATATACATTATTTTTCTTTCGTTTCTTTTTTCTTTTATGTACAGTACCTGGTGCTGCCCGCCGGATTGTGTGTGGTCTTTCGCTGTCATGAGCTGATTACTCATGACGGCTGCTGTCATTTTGTATTACTATATTTTTTATTTTTTGTTGATGGTACTAACAACTTGTTAGACTGTCCATGAGGCTCACTGCTTTTGCATTGACACCTCCATGGGCTTTAGAATTGTAGAGATTGACCATTACAGTACAGTCCTGTAGGCGCGTCCGCATACCGCTACCTAACACAGTATAAGGGGACATTGAAGGTCTAGATTTGTTACATTAAATGTAGAGCCATTTATTAAAAAAAAAAAGATTCTTGCGAGAACTCCGAAGGGGCGACCACAAGTTGCCTATACCGGGGTGGGTACTTCAATGACGTTGGCAATAACTCGCTTAACCCCCCCCCCCCCCCCCCCCCAAAGTCAAAATTATTTGATGGCACGTCTATGACTTCATTAAACATTTCTTTAGAAAAATGGCACGTTGATACGTAAAGGTTCGCCATCCCTGACCGAGTGCTTTCCAAACTTGCCCCTACCCCTCTTTTTCCTCCTATTTTACCCTTACCCGGTTTCCTTCAGTTAAAGGATGCAACAGTTCTCCTACTGTTTCGAGGTAATTATAAATTGTAATTTTTATTAAAAAAATACGCTTTTTTAATCGCTAATATTTTTCGGATACAGAATTAAAAGGTGCGGGAATTGGGGTTTATTGTGAGGCTGAAGGTAGTTGGAGGGGAAGGAGATGGGGAAAAATAATGGGGGGTCATAAATCAGAATGCAGCTATATCAAGAAACCTTTCGATCTGAATTGTAGCCTTTATTAGGCACTAAAATTATCTAACTCTCCAGAACGTGCGAATACAGGGTGTCCGGGGGTAAAGTGCATTAACTACGGGAGGTGATTCTACATGATGGTAGGAGTAAAAAGGATGAACAACTTTTTTCGAAATTCCAACATTTTTTTTCCCATACAAAAAGATCTACCTACTAAAAATCGTTAGTGTGAGGTACGATCTTATTTGCCGGTAGCCTGCCGGACACGATCGTGGCAACATTGTATGGAGGTGATTGGCCCGTATCGTAACAGCGGAAAATAATAAAGATGGCCGCGCACGCCGCGCCGGTCTAATTTTATCTTTTTACCACAAAACTACTCCTAAAGGTTGGAATTTCGAAAAAAGTTATTTATCTTTTTTACTTATATCATGTAGAGTCACCTCCTGAAGTTAATGCGCTTTACCCCCGTACACCCTGTATACTAAAAATATATTATTTTCAATGAATAAATTGTGAAAAATCACAAAATTAATCGAAAAAATTTACTTGCTCACGCCGGGATTTGAAATCGTGACTTTCAGATTCAAAACCACAAGGATCGTAACCACTCTACCACAGAGACCCATATTTAAGTTTTTCGTTTCATCCTTCGAATTTTGAGCGGATTAAACGGCGCGCGGGTCCTAATACGGATGAACACATTATCTGGAGCCTAACGAACTTTGATTAATTGAAAGAACATAACAATGTTTAGATTTATAACCCATTTATGATTGCCGGCATAATATGCAATGCGCTTTTAACCCATTTCACATAAACCTTAATATCCGTTTAATTTAAGTACTGGTGACGAAGAAATTTGAACGTCAAACTATATCATTTTATAAGCACTTAAAGTATAAACTACCATTACTATTTGCGCATGACGTAGGATCAGCAATTTAACAGCGATCATTTGCCGAGGATAATGGAAAGCTAAAATGGATTAAAGCTTAAAGCATTCCGGAATGCCGGCATGCCTGTAAACAAAGCTTTCTTGAATACCGCATTCCGCGGTGGTAAGAAAGGCTTTGGTTTGTTGAATAAGGATATCAAATGATTTGATATGTACCATCATGTATATTTGAACAATCAAGTCAAACTATTTTGGTAGCCCGATTCTTTATCAGTATACCAAATTTAAACGGATTAGGTATGCACACATTAATTGATCGTATGTACCATGCGCATATTTGGGGTTAATTTATTAATGGTTTTTAACCTCTTTTAATTAATTTTTAATTTTACTTATTTTTTACTAATTTGACAAATATTTTCGCTTTTGAGAATAACTCATATAGGTCTCAGAGAAATCGTTGTGTCTCCCCTATTATCATAGTGAAAAATACGATCTAAATGATATTGGAAAGAGAAAATTGCCATCAAAGTTTTCGACTGCATTTTGAAAAAAAATTATGACACTTTGGGATTTTTTTATTAAATAATTTTACATGAAACAACAAAAAAGTGATTTGATGATAACGTTTATAATACATTTTCCTAATAAATTATGTATGTGTTTTCATTTTTTTTCGTTGTCAGTAATTTTAGTTAGAAAAAATGTCAGGTGAGTAATTTTTAAAACTTTTTACGTTTGCACTCAAATCTTTTATATTTCAAAAATTATATGTTAATTTTGAAATATAATATTTTTAAAGCGTATAGTTCCGGATACATTCAGAAATATTTAATTTATTTGGATTTTATTGTAAAGCGGAAATATTTTGATCTTCTCACAAAATATGCCCGAGACCTGAGGAGTTCATATTAAAATGATAAATAATTAGATGTAAGTGCATGAAAAGATAGTTTAAGAGTATTTAAGAAATCTATGTGTAGATGTAGAACGGAACTACACTATTCTTGAAAGTTCACCGCACTTCCAAACTACCAAAACTGTCTTAAATCCTCGCAGAAGTCAAATCTCGGGATGTAGTCTAGAGTCTAGAGCTAGAGGCACATTTGCATGGAGACTGTGATGGTCTGAGGCCATCTGAACCCTCCGCTAATAGATTCACCCCATAAACCCACCACAAAGGAATGCAAATGTAATCCCGCCACCGCCAATTGCAGCGGAACCACGAATAATTGGATTAAATTACATCAAGTCTTTCAGGATGTTTCAGGACTGCTGAAAAATGTATGAAATTTTGGCGAGGTTATGAAAATATTTTGTTTATTAGGTTGATGATATGGTAGGAGTTGCAACTGACTGCCGCCGGTTGATTTTGGTTTTAATAAACATATAAAAAAGCTAAAGTGATTCCTCTTTTTAAAGGTGGAGATCAACTAGATGTCAATAATTATAGACCTATATCCTTACTCAACACGTTTTCAAAAGTAATAGAGAGATTGGCTAAGTCAAGATTGGCATCATTCTTAGAACCAAATAAATTACACTCTAGGAATCAGTTTGGTTTCAGAGAAAATAAAGGAACGAGTGATGCAGTGTTGAGGGTATTGTCGAAAGTCACTAGTGCCCTGGATTATGGAAACAAAACCTTAGCTGTGTTCTTAGATCTATCAAAAGACTTTGACACGGTTTCCCATAAATTACTCCTCAAAAAATTATCTTCTCTTGGCATTCAATGTATAGCATTAAGTTGGTTCAAATCCTATCTTAGCGATAGAACACAACAAGTAGAGATAAATGATAATTTAAGCACAAGCAAATAAATCTCTTTTGGGGTTCCACAAGGTAGTGTACTTGGACCAATATTGTTCTTAATTTACATTAATGATTTGTGTAATTTAGATATTCCAGATAACATTGTTAGTTTCGCAGACGACACTGCTTTAATATTTGAGGGTAAAACTTGGAAAGATGCTTTTGACAAATGTGATTCAGGATTAAGAATAGTAAAGAGTTGGCTAAATAATAACATCTTAACTTTGAATACATAAAAAACAAAATATGTAACTTTTAGCATATCATCAAAAAATCAGCCTTCTAACCCTCATAATCTAATTATACACAATTGTCTGCAAAATTGTAATTGTAATTGCCACCCTTTAGAAAGAGATGACTGTATAAGGTACCTAGGTGTAAATATTGATAACTATTTGAGATGGAACGACCATATTGATATGTTAACAAAAAATATCAGGAGACTTAAATATATTTTTAAAGAACTTCGTCATATATTGGATAAAGAGAAATTAAAATCTGTCTATTATGACTTAGTCCAATCTCGAATTTCTAACAATAAAGTATGCTGGGGATCCTGTCTAAAGTCCAATGTTGAGCCACTAAATATTGCTCACAAATTAATTCTTAAAGTCATGTACAAAATTTCGTTATACATCTAAACTACTTTACAAGGAATCTAATGTTATGTGTATAAAACAGCTGTACATCACTAAAATAATTTGTAAATTTTTTATAAATACTAAATCTGCAGAAAGAACCCAACAAATCCATACCACTAGAATTGGCTCAACAATGAACTTTATGGCAATACATACTAAAACATCTTTTGGCCAAAGAAACTATTTATACCAAGCTCCACTTATGTTTAATATTCTGCCAGATTACATTAAATCTTCCAATTCACTAGCTAAATTTAAAAAGAATGTTAAGATATTTGTGTTGACAGAGGATTGGCATACTATTTTTTTATCCTTGTCATTTTTTAAATAAAAAGATTTCAATTTTTAAATAATAACTTTGATTTGTTTTTTAATAATATTTGTTTTTTTTTTTAATAATAAGCCTTTTTAAATAAATAGATTTTATTTGAGTTCCATTTGCCAAAATTGGAGTGTCACCCTAGATGTTTTGAACTAGCTTTGTTTCTTGGTGGGTATAGTAATTAAAGATTTATTTATGGTCTATATTGTTACAAATCATACTTAAATTACCCATATGATATTTTTATTTCTTACTTTATTATAATATTTTAGTGTTTTAAATGTAGTGTTATGTATTTTAGTATTTAGTGTGTAAAAATCACTCAAATTTATGAATGTTAACCTCAATTAGTTAGTCCTAGTGAGGTTAATTTTTTTTGTATTTAAAAATAAAAAATAAGAACATATGTATGGTGAGAATTATAAATAAATATGGTTGAGCATCATAAAATGGTTTAGTGTTTTTCTTTGATCTCGATTAAAAATAAAAATTAGATTACGCAAAACTGATATTATGGCGATATCTACCTCAAATATAGTATTTAAAAAGACAATCATCACGACTTTTTTAAGAAATGGAATTATAATATCCCATGATTTTTCACGGGTCTGCGCTATTGATAAAATAAATTACATAATGTAGTGAAGTTGTGATAAAATGGGAAAACGATATTTTGTTTTCGAGTGTTTTATTTTCTTTGTACATGCGTTACTTTAATTTTAAATTTTTTTGCTGGTGGTTTCGACACATTCGTGTCATTCCTAGAGCAAACTTAAAACTTACTTTAAAATTCTATATAAGAATAAAAATTATTAGATTTTAATTAGGTAATCTCAATTTGGGAGGCGGGTATGGGTACCGCCGCCCCGGGAACCATTTATTGAATAACAAACACCCCTGCTACATGTCACCCCAAGTGGTTCCGGGTAGCAAGCAAGGGTATCCGGGTTCATGGGGTGAAGTTTGTCCGGGTTTTGGCGGCAGATGGGTCTGCCCATCCATCTGCGTGGCAGGCCGGATCGGAAGAGAATAGTTAAGGGGGTCCCATTGACATCTTCAGCCGTACTCTCTCGGAACATCGCCTTGTACCACAGACACACTGACCCCCAGATTCCTACCCACCCCTGATACCCTTTTCCTTTCCAGAACTTTTTATCCTTCTCTATCCTAAAAATACCCTCCACATAGCATCCCCAAAGATGATATAGGCCCTGAGGGGAATATTTTACTCAGGGCGTCCTGTGTGGAGCTAATGTAAAAAAGGTAGGGGTAGTAGGATTGGTAATTTTGGGGGAGGGGGAAGATCGGTGGGAGGAGTCGATATTACATGGAAACATTGTTAATAAGGGTGATTTACATGGTGCTATTATTTTATTAACTAAATTCATTTTTGCCAATTGTATAGAATTTTTAAGTTTGCTAGTGAATGAGACGAATGTGTCGAAACCGGTAGCAAAAATTAAAAAAAAATTGTAACAAATGTACAAAGGAAATAAAACTTTTCAAAACAAAATGTCTAGAAATTGGTACATAGTTAATGCTCAAGAAATACAAAAATAGGAAAAACAATAACTTGAAACTTGAAAAAAAATCGGATATTGGGTTTTAATAAAAAAATTATTTTATTATATTAAGACTTTTTTTTTGCTAATATTCTTATTGTAGTGGCTGTCATCTATATATATATATATATATGTTATGATTAAGGTTTTCACGGGTGTAAGATGTAGAACAATTTTCTCGGTTTACCCGCGTAACGTAGTCCTTAAAAGGACTTTTTAACTCCTGACGTTTCGGACAGATCACATCTTCCTCAGTTAAAAAGTCCTTTTAAGGACTACGTTACGCGGGTAAACCGAGAAAATTGTTCTACATATATATATATATAAAAATCAAAATATGTTTGTTTCTGGGTTTGTACGTATGTATATATGTATGTTCGCTATGCATTGCTAAACCATTCATCCGATTGCCATGAAACTTTGGGGATTTGATGTGCGCATGCCCGCAATGGTTTCTGTATACAATAGTGAGCTATGGCATCATGAAAGTATACATTGCTAAACCGTTCATCCGATTGCGATTAAAATTTGGGGATTTTTAGGGAGGAGTGGGGAGGGGGAGCGGGAGGGTGGAGTGGGGAGGGGGGGGGTGGGGAGGGTGTGGGGGAGGGGGTGTGGGGAGGAGTGGTGGAGGGTGGAGGGTGGAGGGGGAGGGGGAAAAGGGAAACCCGGAAGGGTGTGGATGGAGGGGGAGGAGGGGAACTCGGGAGCGGGGAGGGGAACTAAAAGCCACCTGCAGGGCCTAGCAGCAAAAACCTGCGGAGTGGGTTTTTAACTGCTAGTTATTTATAAAATGGTTTTCTGCAGGGAGCTTTTAAAAACACAAAATCACGTTTTTGGGAAATTAAAAAACAAAAGTAGGCTGTAAAACGTAACCACAAGCAAATTGACTGTGAGTAATTCAAGGCTTTGACATAACATTCATTCGGTTTAAAATTGTCTCAAATAATATTATTCAATAGAAAAGGTTTTGTCATCAAACGATGACAAATAATAGAAAGGTAAAGCTCCGATGATCCGAGAAATGAATAAACCTCATTCAATGAATCCTCATCATTCCTCTTTGTTTCGGTTGAACGCGTCGTGAGGACATTTTGTTTCCCGAAAGCTCTGATCCAAAGCTCGCTCATGCGCTTCTGTAAACACAATCTCAAGGAACTTCAAATTAAGCTCCCACTCGGGAGATAAAGCTGAGGATTTGAAAAAAGTTTATCTCTGTGGTAAGTATTGTACTTGAGCGATTTCGAGATGCGACATTACCGATAAAAAATCAATTCAGATTAAAAAAACACCATTTTGATGTTTTTAAGGTAATTTATTTTGTTTTGTTTTGTTTTTTTTTTTTAATGTGTGTACTGTAAGTATCTCAACGGCCTACAAGTTTGCGATCCGGGGTCGCGGGTTCAAATCCGAGAAAAGAAAATTATATTTGATTAATTTGTGTTATTTCACCCTGCATGAAATGGCTTTAGCCGTATACGGTAACCAGACCTGAATTGTAATTACTCAACTTCCCCTTCCCCATCTTCTTCCCCGCCCAGACTAACTTGAGCCTTACGAAATACCTAATAGGGGATGACATTGTCTTACTGGCTCCAGTTTTCAATTTGGGGGTTGGTGATGGGTACCGCCACCCGGGAACCATTTATTGAATAACCAACGCGCCTGCCATAGGTCGCCCAAGTGGTTCGCTATTTTTGGCGGTTTGGCATGGGTGCCCGGGTTAATGCGGTGAGATCTGTCTAGGTCTTGGCGGCGAATGTGTTTGCTCATCTCCTGCGTGGCAGATCGGGAGAGACTGGTTGAGGGGGTCCCTTTGACCTCTCCAACTGGACTCTCTTGGCCATTCTCTTTGTACCGCAGTAGGGGGGGGGGTGGATTCTTATATCCGTCACTCCTGTACAGATGGACCCCAGATTCCTTTCCACCCCTCATACATTTCTCCTTCCCAGAACTTGGGACTCTAAAATATATATAAACCACATTTAAACTCCTTGTTCAGGACGCTTCCATATAATGAGCGACATACGCCACGCATGTGATGGCTAACGACGGATCTCTCATGAGTTCCACTACATTGTACAAAACTGTGGAAAATCATAGTTTCAATGATTTATTTTTATTTTTAACTTCGTATCTGGATTAGTTTCGGGATACGAAATGACGAACGGCTAGCATTAAATAAAATAAAACTTAATTATCTATGAGCCTTACTTTTATTCCTCGAGAAGTTCCCAATGAGATTAAGGTAAATTTACTGAGAACTGCTGTTTTTTCTTTGTTATTGTGGTCTCTATTATTATTTTTATTGTTAGTTTGGTTTTATTGATTGAAAAATACTAAAACCTTCCCAGTACGCACTTCCGTTCCTTATTGGTGAATTCCCAAAAGGGCAATTTCTTTCTTTATATCTTTTATTTTTCCATAATAAAAGAGAATATAACATTTCCAGAAGATAACGGTATTATTGACAATAAAGAAAACACGAGATAGGTTTCTTAGCTCTCCCGGATAATAATCCAAAGAAATTGCTTTCCGGAACAGATCTATACTAAATATAATTATAATGTAAAATTAACCCATAGAATCTTATAAACCTTGTTGTAATATTTATATAATATACAAACGAGGCATGTTCAGAAAGTATGTGTACTGATTTTTTTTTTTGAAAAAGTCTAAAAGATAAAAAAAAATTATAAGATATTGTTGATACACTTGTTGACTATTTTTCCAAATAATTGCCAACCGGATCAATGCATATGGTGAGCCGTGGCACATGTTTCTTTATGCCCTCCTCGAAGAATTCTCCCGCCAGCTCCTTCCCCCACTTCAGGACCACTTTCTGCACCTGCTCGTCGGTTGAAAATTTATTTCATCCATATGTGCCTTCAAGAAGATGAAAAGATGATAATCTGAAGACGCCAAGTCAGGGGAATACGGGGGGTGGTTTAAAACATCCCAACCAAGTGAGTCCAAGAGCGTATTGGTGGGTAAAACTGTGTGAGGACGGACGTTTTCGTGAAACAAGCACACTTCTCTGGTCAGAATTCCACTCCTTTTGTTTTGAATGCTCCTTTTGAGTTTTACTGTATCACAATATTGTTGTGCATTGATGGTCTCAACCTGAGGCAGAAATTCGACCAAAATGATGCCTTTTCGGTCGCAAAACACTGAGACCATGATTTTTTTGCCCGAAATTGTGGTTTTCAATTTTTTGACAGATGGGGAATTGGTGTGACGCCACTTTGACGACTGGTTTTTTTCCAGGCGTGTAATGAGTCACCCACTATCATCTCCACAATAGAGCTCAGAAATTCTCACCCTTTTTCTTGTAGGTGTTATTCCTTCCGTGAGTAAAAAGCGGATCACAGCACTTGACAGGATTTTTTGCCGACACCTCGCATACGCGGCCCATTTCTGCCCGTTTCATATAAATCTTAGATTTGGATTTGAGATCAAAATACCCAACCAAACTGAAAAATTATTTTTGTAATCAAAAGGTATTTCAAATATCTAGTTAGGATGTGAGCTACTTTATTTATTTTTGCTTTAAATAATCAGATATAGGCCATTAAAGATTTTAGTGTTTCATTATTTTGGACGCAATTTAGGTAATTATTTGTGAGTAAAATAAAAACATAAAAAAAATAATTTTACTATATTTATTTTAAATATACAATGAAAAATAAAATAAAAAATAGAAATTCTTAAAATGTATTTTTTGGCTAGTAATTTTAATATATAAACGACTATTTTATATTCCGCCGTAAATAGGTAATTTGTATTTTTAATTTACACCCATCAAAATTATTTTTTTTATAATTTTTTATTTTTTATTTTATATTTCATATTTCATCAGATTTATATGATAAATATAGTAAAATAATATTTTTATTGTTTTTCATTTACTCGCAAATAATCGCCTCTAAAATCCCGAAACATTAAAAATTTTAATGGCCTATATCTTTTAATTTAACGCAAAAATAAATAAAGTAGCTCACATCCTAACTAGATATTTGAGATACCCTTTGATAAAAAAATAAAAAATTCAGTTTGATTGGGTATATTGATCTCAAATCCAAATCTAAGATTTGTATGAAACGTGCATAAATGGGCCGCGCATACGTACCCCTTAACGCAACTGGATACTACAACGTCAGTTTACGTACTACAATGTTCCTGCGATGCTCGTTCAGGTCAAGAGACCCCTTTTTACCACTCAGTATTGCTAACCTTCAAAAAACTAAAAACCACCACCCGTTATGGTCACAGTACACTTACTTTCTGCTAAGTATGTAAAGGTAACCTCAACAAGTTCAACAACTCACAAAGAAAACATTAAAGAGAAACAGAAAATTCAATTCAAGGAAAAAGATCAATTCGCATAGACAGACGACGTCAGGCAATGTAAGACTAGAGGATCTGGGTTCGAGTACCATTTGTGCCCTTTACACTTTTATTGTTTTAAATATTTTTACTATAATTACGATATTACTTTCTCCAGTGATTAATTAAAATACTTTATCTACTTTTCCTCCTCAAACCGTCTAGTAATATTTTTATAGAGGCCCGAAAACCAGTATGGGTTCGGAAAATACAGCTGAGGAGTGACTTTTTATCAATATCGTAAATCCAAGTATGATGAATGAATGTATAATGTGTAATAGTTGGACCTTACAGGGCTATTCGTATTGGCATAGTTGCGTAGAAAGAGGTAAAATAAATTCAAAATCTTTTAAACAATGTTTGAAGTTCCATTGCGAAAACTAGGATTGCGCAGACATGCGTATTTTATTACACCAAAAATTTATAATGCTCTCTAAAAGACTACAGAAATTGAATGTAAAAATATATAAAAATTAAATATAAAATTTTTATAAAGTCTTTGATAAATGCCATTGATACAAGCATTTACTTGCTGTAACGTCTGACCTGCTGTAATATCGGACCTGATGTAACTTAACAATTTTTTAATCCTTATTAACATGTTGTTTGAATTGTAATTCAGTAAGCACTGATTTTATTGAAGTAAAACTTCTTTACGCACGCTTGACCTGGGGAGTAAGCTGGTGAATGCGTAACGAGAGCGTTACGAAAAGCGAGGCGAACGGTAGTTGAGAGAGAGATATAAGTTAGTGAAGATAGAAAGAGAAAGAGTTACGTTTGAGAGGTGCGAGCATACTTTTTTTATTGGAAATGATTTACTTCACGGGTAGTTTTATGAAAGTTTGGTTAGGTTCTGATTATGAGATCCATTACAAACTAACGGAACTCTTCAATTCTTAAGAGCAATATAACGATACTCGGCCGAATCTTAATCGAATTAGTTAGTGTACTTCAGATTCACTAAAAATCAAAAAAATAAGCAAAAATTTTAACAAAACAAAAAAACTACTTAAAAAAATGCACTAAAAAGTAAAAAAATAATTTCGTATTCTTCTACAACTTAATAATCAACTTACTTTTTCTACTCATCAATATGTAGGTACGATTGTTATTTTTGCAGTCGGTGTCCCGGCCCGGCTTGTTCACTTGACAGCTCCCCTCCCGCCGCGGCCCGCTCTCGTCTCTCACCGCGTCAAGTCGCGCGTGCGACGCAAGCACATCTCACCTATAACTATGTATGTAGTTACAAACCTACCTTGGCTGACACCGACTCCAAAAATAACAATCGTACCTACATATTGATGAGTAGAAAAAGTAAGTTGATTATTAAGTTGCAGAAGAATACGAAATTATTTTTTTACTTTTTAGTGCATTTTTTGAAGTCGTTTTTTTGTTTTGTTAAATTTTTTGTTTATTATTTATTTAATTTTATTATTTAATCTCTTCAAATATAATGTATGTATATGAGTAAAATTTTAAATGTTTTAAAAACACACAAGTATATCCACGAACTGGCGTTGCCTACGTAGGATTTTTTTTTGGTTAATCTGCTAATTGTATTATTCTTTACTTTTTAACTGATTATATAAAAAAGGCTTGTATTTATTATAAAATTAAACCAATGTATGTACCAAAAAAAAAGAATAAAGAAAAAAAAAAACAAAAACAAACTGTCTGATCTATGTAACTAAGTCAAATACGCCAATACGAATAGGCGTGTAAGGTACCACCATAATAATCTATTTACTCAATTTTTTTCAAATTATTATAAAGGTACACAGTCGTTTGTTAACTCGGTTCTAAATAACTAAAATACCAAAATAAAATGTGTACATATGTTTAAGCTCAGGTATGGGGGCTCCATCGAAGCCAGAGTAAAGTTAGCCTCCCAGAAACTGGGCGTACTGTAATAGTGCACAACTGCTAACCCTGTACAAATCGCAAGTGCGCCCCACGGTTGAATTTGGTAGCCACCTCTGGTCTGGAGCTCCAAAATACCTGAAAAATACCCTCGACTCTGTGCAGAAACGGGCGGTCCGTTTGATAGATTCTCCCATCTTAACAGACGGATTGCACTCCCATCTTACCAGACGGATTGCAATCTTTAGAGCACAGGCGTCGGGTGGGAATGCTATCCTTGTTCTACCGGTATTACAATGGAAGATGCTCCGAGGAACTAGCATCATTGATCCCTTCGGCACCGGTGCTCGGCACTCGGCTGTGGAATGATTTGCCGGCCTCTGTGTTTCCTCCTTCCTACAACATAGGTCTCTTCAAGACTAATGTTCATTCCTCCCTCTCCTCAAAAAGACCCCCCACACAGCATCCCAGATGACATAGGCCCTGATGGAAATTATTTTCCTCAAGGCCTCCTGTGTGGAGTTAATGTAAAAAAAAAACACTTAGATGAAATATGTTCAGGTGAATAATTTATTAAAACAAATATAAAACTTTTTTCACTTAATTTTAATTGGAAAATTAATTTAAAATGAAGTGGAAATAAAATGTCGTGAAGACCCGCTCTTTTCGCGACACAAAATACGAAACTCGATTACTCATCACCCCGTTACTTTCAACGGGCGCGGGTGCGCCCCGCGGTAGACGGTCGCCGCCCAGGACCAGTGAAGTCATACGCAACACAAAACCCAGGTTATAATTGTGTGAACGTTCTCTCACAGCTCACACCTGTAACTAGTAATGTCATGTCCCAGAAATTTGCTTCAGGGGTAAAAAAACAATGTTTTATCATGTTTTGGAGGATATAAAAACCTTGTAAAAAACGTGTTGTTCTGAAGCTTTTATTGAGAATTTAAATAAGTAAATTAGCTGTAAGCTGTAATGCTTTATTATAATTTCTTTTTATTAAGTCAGACATTTTACACTTTTATCAGTTTATACTACAATGCACAATTACATTCACACTCACAGGAAAAATGAAAAGTGTTTTTATGAAAACAACACCCGTTGATTAACAATACCAAGATACGCTCTAATTAAAAACGACTCCGTGTCTAGTCGAATATTCAAAAATCGAATCTACTAAACAATTCCAGACGTGACACACGGGCATGAAGCAGGATACTGTTACGTCACGCACGTGAGTGCGTTGGTCGGCAAACGGCGACCGAATGTGTCGCAGTTCGCGAGTTCCGGGAGCTGACACGTCTCGCCACTCGCCACATGGGCACCCGGCGATCGGTCCGTGAGTCACGGGGTGCAGGAATGTGTCGCAGTTCGCGGGTCACGGGAGTGTGTCGCGGTTCACGGGTCGCGGGAGTGCGTCGCGTTGTTCCTGTCGTGTTGTTCGCGAGTCGCGGATCGTGAGACCCGGGTGCTGACGAATAAATAACCCGCCCGCTCTTTGGTGGCTCGTGAGCGGGTTTCGACGATCAGGTCTTTCACGATCGACCCAGGACTAGTTCACACGTGTTAGAAGTGAAACCTTCATGAAACTAAAGCAGACATGAGTAGGGAGGCTACGAAGCACCGCACAAAGAGGAGACCGTTTAATCTATCTCATTCTCTCGCAGGCAGAATCCTATAGATGTGTGAATTTGTCTCTTTTTAGTGTCGTTTTTGGTCGCAAATCACAACGGTGCTAAAGAAGTTTTCACTTCAAAAAATTTTTCTTACGCAATTTTTTTCCCATATATGTATACGAAAATAACGAAGAAAGGTAAATGTTATAACTAAAAGAAGAAATAAACAACAAGAAAAAAAGGAATAATGAACAAAGATATGCATGAGCCCGAACCCAAAGTTGGATTTAACAACATTACAGTTTTCAGTTTTTTTTCAGTTTCAGTGCCGGTAACCCGGGCGTTTATTCTATTTTCATGGTGTACATAGATTTCTTTTACCCACATCACTAGACAAAATCTGTTCCAAGGCGGGTAAATAACAATTTTTATTTAATGAAAAAGATATGTACCGAAGTAGACATGGATATAAAAAGATAAAAATATAAAAAAATAATATAAGAAGACTTCTTTTCTTTTCCATTTAGTTGTAATCATCCATATCTGTATAACCTTGTTCCTTTTTTCTTTAATTGTTTTCTATTGTTGTTGGTTCTACTCAACCTGTCTTTTATTTTTTCGTCTTTATTGTATGTGAAACTTATATTTTTAATATCTAAATTCGTATGTAAAATTTTAACTATTTACTCCCACCCATGATTGGTATGTTCCTTCTGTCCTAAAATGAGTTCTTTAACTCAACGGGATTGCTCTAGCAAGAAATAAAAATAAAAAATAAAACAAAATAATAAAAAAATATACATATAAAAACATATGCATATACACACATGCGTACAAACATAATGTTATAATACATTAAATCATTACATTTAAATTTTGTTTCTTTATGCTATATTTCCATAAAAAAATTGCGTATGTAATTTAAAATTCACATGGAAATAAATGTAAATACAGTAGGTGCATAATAATTAATTACAGACACACATTGGCAAAAATAAACTCACAAAAGCAGTTCTATTAAAATAAATCATATAATATTCAGATAAAGTACAACAAGTTGCATCAATTTGAAGGAATAGCTTGAACTGAAAGATGTCCTCTACAACGCAGGTGAAGTCCTAGTGTGGAGGACAATATATTATTTATTTATTTATTTATTTATTTATTTATTTATTTATTTATTTATTTATTTATTTATTTATTTATTTAGTTATTTATTTATTTATTTATTTATTTACTTATTTATTTATTTATTTATTTATTTATTTATTTATTTATTTATTTATTTATTTATTTATTTATTTATTTATTTGTTTATTTATTTATTTATTTATTTATTTATTTATTTATTTATTTATTTATTTATTTATTTATTTATTTATTTATTTATTTATTTATTTATTTATTTATTTATTTATTTATTTATTTATTTATTTATTTATTTATTTATTTATTTATTTATTTAGACATATACGGCACAACACGTGCCATTAAAATAATTGACATACTTATAATAGTACAACAACATGAAGAATAACAGTATAAATGTTAGTAAAATTTAATTTAAGAAAAAATGTGAAAAGTAGGGTAATAAGTAGTGTATAAAAACTATAATGTATATAAGTAAATTATAAAGTGAATAGTATAAAATATAAAGTATTAAGTACAAACTATAAATTATTAGGTAAAAGTAAAAATAAAAATTTAAAGAGAGAAATAAAACAAAAAATGTAAAAGATACCTATCTCAAGGTACCTACAACGATTTAAATATAAAATACAAAAAGTAACAAATCCTGGATTATGTTAACCGATATGATAAAATTTACAAGTACCTATGATTTCTAGTGCATTAATAGTTTTAGAGTGAAGTATTGGTAGGCATATTATGTTTATATGATGTATTATATTTACGTGGTACTAGCAAACAAATTAAGTCTAACGCATCTTTTGTATGAAGCCAGATTACCGGCGGCGTGATCAATATTAGCATATTCATTGCCTAAAATATGCAATTATACCTTTGTTATGTAAATGTACTAAGAATAAATAAATAAATTTATTGGTGATTGGCTGTAATAATCGCACAAAAATTTTATCGTAATTAAATTCTAACGTTTTCCGATTTTGTGAGCGATTGGTTACAATCTACGAGAAATTATATTCTCAGATAAATCAATAACTTTGTGGTTAAACTTTTTGTATGAAAGGAAATCTTAATTTTGTTGGTAAAATAATTATTGTGCCCGTTTATTGACCTGAAGGGAGTTACGCATAAACATAAACATAAAATAGAATAGAAAACATTAATATAATAAAGAAATAAATTACTAATAATAAATTGCAAAAAATGAATTACTTAAATAAAATATAAGCAACAGAACAAATAATTACAGTCTGTCAAATAAGAGTAGAAAACATAGGAGGGCGCCACTGTCTTTCAAATGGCAATACTATGATCTATTTAACTGCACGGAACATAGGTACAAGACGGCTATGCTATCATATTTTTTTAATCACTATTAATTTTATTTCTCTTATAGATTTTTGCATGTAAATGTATCTCTGGTGTCACTTCCCAATGTATCGTCACAATTAACTGTTATACATACACTGTTTTACCATTACTAATATTTTGAATATGAATTTGTGACATGTAATTAATGCTTATGGCATACTTATGCCGTTTGTATTAAATAAATAAATAAATACTAAAAATATAAACACGGTGTTAATCTAAAGCTGTGTAACCTACATTTTAATTAAAAATTAAAAAGTGAAAAAACATATTTTTTTATTCCACTGATCTCAAATTAGAATTGCATACAGGTATATTATTATTATATCTAACAATTTTATGTTAACATTATGAAGACTAACGATATTAATAAAATATAATGCATACTTTAGAAATTGCTCACATTTATTTAATATTAGCTTAAGTACCTACTAGCGTTGTCCAGGCTTTAGATCATGTCTCTAATTTTAACACATTCAGATCTAAAAGTAGTGTAACTAAAATCACCATTAATGATTCTTCCTTTCTACCTACTGTTAAATTCAAATTTATGTTAAATTAAATGGAAGCCAATCACTTTGTACAACACAATTTAATCAAATGATGTAATTAAGTAGATACCTTAACGACAGTGCTTCCTCGATTTAATTTTTTTTTAGAAACAAAAAAAAAACTTTTAAATGTGTATACGGTGTTCTGCATCCTTAGTATGATTGCACTTTAAAATAATATTTGACAGGTAAATTGGTGTTGCCAGCCTACTAATTTTGTAGTTCATTTTTTTATAATTTCTACTCTTATTTGACAGATTCTACTTGATAATTTAGGAAAGTTCGACATAAAAAAAAAGAAAACTCGTTTACGTTCTGTCATTGTACAATTCTTAAGTTTGTGATAAGGATTTTTTTAAAAATAATTCTTAAGTTATTAACAAGTTGTCATCTCCTAAAGACAAGCACTTGCTTTATTAGAAGAGTGTATAAAATATGTAAGCTATATTATGTTATATTGTGTAAATGTAAAATAAATAAATATTAAAAAAATGTACATTTTTTGTAATACTAGCTGGTACCCGGCATGCGTTGCAATAACATTCAAAGAAATAAATTGATTCTCCCTGCACGTCCTTTCCCGTGCGTCCCCGTTCCCTTCCACCTTCCCCGCCTACCCCCTCCCTCATCTCTTCACTCTCCGCAAACCTCACCTTCCCCTGCCTTTCCTCCTTGCCGCTAAAATATATTAAACTAGCTGACCCGGCCACGCGTTGCTGTGGCTAATAAAACACTTTGTAAAATCCAACCTTTGTAACCACCGCCGTCTTTGAGTTCATCACAAAGAGATAGACAGATGCCGCGGAGGACTTTAATTTCTAATACGTAGAGATGGTGTGAAAGATTATAATAATGTGAATGAAATGCTTGGGGTAACTAACGTATTTAAGTTAATTAGGATTAATACTGTATCCGTCTAAATAACTTTCCAATTATCCCATTGTACGTGTCCAAGAATGGGTATAGTAAGCTATCCGTAAAAGATTGATGTGTGCCATCACGTACTTTTTGTAGATCTATAAAAGAGGAATATCCCACCATTAATTGTTTTGTTATATCCCAAAAGGATTAGGAAGCGTTTTCGATGAAAGCTACCAGAAGGCTGGACTTTTTCCGACACTTCTAACAATTATCGTTATGTTTCAACCAATTTACACAAATCCTTGACAAATTACATACTTAAACCTTCCTCACGAAACACTCTATCTATTGGTGAAAACCGCATGAAAATCAGACAGACAGACAGACGGCTCGGGGGACTTTACTTTATAATATGTAGAGATAGAGATAGAGCTACACACATTTTCATTTATACAAATTTTATAACGCCAGAACTTATGTTACTTGCTGTTAATGTAGCTTTCTATTGGTGAAAGAATTTTAAGAATCGGTTTAGGGGTTTAGGCGTGAAAGCGTAACAAACAAACATACGCCTTTCGCATTTATAATATTAAAGTATGGATTTACGTAGTTATTATGTTACATTTCTGTATTTGGCTTATTAAAATTACTAGTAGTTCTGTGAAAAGTAGACCTCAGGACCAGAAAAGTATATATTATTTCTAATTTTCTCTTATTTAATATATCAGAACCTACCTCCCAGTAGGCAGTAATGTACTTACATCTATCTACATTATTATTTCCTACATTGGTAATACAGATCTCCTAAGTACACTGTACACTAATGATATCGTGTATCACTTTTATGTAAAAGCCCTTTTGGGCGAAAAAATAAATAAATAAATTCTCTTCTTCAAATTTGCAAATTCACTTTGTAGCACCATTTTATTAATGAAATAATTAAAAACACTTTGCACAATAATTTCAAAGCTGAACTTAACACCATTAAAATAATTGCATCTAATAATGGTTATAACTCCAAATTAATAGACAATATATTAAACAAAAAATATAATAAAAAATTTCATTTGTCCTACATTTACCCATTGCTTACTGATAATATTAAAAAACAATGGAGAAAAATATTGTTCGTAAATCATCAAACCTCCAATTTAATCATGAAAAAAATTCCCAATACAATACAACCTGCTTTTTACACGCATAATAAATTAAAATTTTTATTTTAAATAACAAGGACATAGACCAAAAAATGAAAAAATCCGGAGTTTACCAATTGAATTGTAATGACTGCAACCATTTTTACGTAGGTAAAACTTCCAGATATTTTGAAACGAGGATTAAGGAACATTTGAAATGCCTAAATAGCAATAATTATTCGGAATTTGCTAACCATCTAATTGAATTTAACCATTCATTTGATATAAATACTGGTTTTAAAATTTTACACACCAACGTTAGTGGTTTTCACTTAGATCTTTTAGAAATATTAGAAATTAGGAAAAATTTAAATATTATTAACAATCAAATTAATTTTGTGAATAACCCTATCTTAAACATATTTCCATTGTAATTTTTGTCTTTGTTCTTCTAAGCACCCCCCTTTCCACCTCTCCCCCCCTCTCTCTTGTTGATCTTCGAAGCACCTCCCCTTTCCACCTCTCTCCTCCCCCACTACTTCCATTTCTACCCACACCTGTCTTTCTATGTTCGATCATTTATTTTAGTTTGCATTACATGTCCTGATGAAGAAAACATCGTTCTTGAAACATGTCGACTTTTAAATAAAGTTTATTGTGGTAAAAACAAAGTGTTTTTAATTATTTCATTAAATAAATTCTCTTTCTTTCAGCTACACAGAATCGCTTTTCCTAAACTATTTAGAATCTAAACGTTGGTTGCTTGAAATGATTGCTTTGGCTGGTGATGAAAACGAGGAGAATCACTGAAAATTCTTACGTTGATCTAAAAGTTGCAAACAAACACCTGCACGGTTTTAATTTCAGAGCTGGTCGAGAGAAATATTTTGTTGGAACTGACAAAAAGATTTTCTGCTTTTGTTTTGCACCTTAAAAATTAAACCCGTGAATTGTACTTTGTGGAAAATACCGATACCCACTCAGGGGTGACATGAAAGAAAACGGTTGACTGAATCTATCCAGATATCCTTAGCAACAGAGATGAGCAAGTAGGGGATGAAAGATAAGGCATAGAAATCCCCTGAGGGTTATTAAGGTTCTACGGTGCATGCTTCCGGCTGCTTCGGTCTAACTATCTACGGAAGGATATTTTTAAACATATTTAAGTATTCTACCCTTGCGCTCTGGAACAGTGAGATTATCGTTGGTTTTAACGACCTTTAAGTAATATTTTTCTTCGCGGTATTTAAATTCATGTAAAACAGGTTTTAGAATACATGTTTTCTTTAGAGATGGTCTTAAAGGAATAAGAAATGGTTTATTGCGCGATTAAAAGACGGTTTGCATGCAATTTTTTTGTTAAAATTAGTTTACCGCGTGTACCAATAGTATTATTTATTTATTAATGGGAATATAGAGTCGCAACTTTTGGAGCTAGGGTGAACAGCAAACCCAGTTATCATGGTAAGCCAACAATTATAATGTGAAAACCATTATTTTAATATTTGAGATCTAATTTCCCACCAATCACAATCTTGTATCTTTATGGTAAGGAATAGATATTATACTACACTGTTAAAATGTATCATTCATTATAAATTTATCCGTAAAAAAAAAATTATGTTATAAATTAAAAAAAAATTAAAAAAAATATATATATATGTGAACTAGACAGCTGCAGAATACAAACAGATAAGCAATGGAGCGCTATACTCCGCAAGAGCGTGGAATAATTGTGTCGATTTAAGCTTAAACGCTTTTAGCGGTTTTGTGTCGAAAGTCACCATGAGCGATGAGGCGCATTTCCACTTAAACGGTTACACCAATAAGCATAATATTCATTTCTGGGGCACTGAAAATCCGCGTGTGATACACGAAAAGCCATTACATCTACTCGAAGCCACTGTGTGGTGCGGCGTTGACGCGGGAGGAGTGATTGGGCCGTTTGAGGACGCCATTGGCATTACGGTCACTGTTACTGGCGAACGCTACAGGGCCATGATAAACGACTTCTTACTTCCGGAATTGGATGAGCGAGGCTTGGTAAATATGTGATTTCAACAGGACGGTGCAACCGCAAACACAGCACGAGCCACAATGGATATTGTGAAGGAAGAGTTTCCTGGTTGTGTGATCTCTTGTTTCGGCGATTTGGTATGGCCAGCAAGATCGCCCGATTTAATCATTCCAGACGTCTTTATTTGGGGCTATTTGAAGTCGAGGGTTTATGCCAACAAGCCTTAGACAACCGAAGCCCTTAAAGAGAATATTCGACAGGAATGCGAACAGTCACCACCGGAAATCTTGCGGAAAGTCATGGAAAATGCGATAAAACGGGCACAAATGTGTATCAACACTGGCGGCAGCCACTTGACGGATATCATCTTTTCCACTTAACAGAAAAAATTGAAAAAGTCCAAGTAAAGATTTTTATTACTCAAAATCATTTTTTTTATTTAGTAAAAAAGTTTTTCTAAAACAAAATTGGATGATTAATTTTGCGCCACCCTGTATAAGGGTATATCTATTCAAACTGATTTCGATAGGAAATTGCATATATTCAGTCTCGGTGTTGGTATTTGGACCACTACCCCACGGAGGAGAGTAATAAATCATTCAACGATGTATCATCCGACAGTTGAAGCATTGCACGTAATGGGGTTATTTTATTTACACGGGAACACTGCACAGTGCACGTGCAGTAAAACGGACAGCAAATACGGACGGCGACCGTTGCGCGTTGTGTTGATTTATTGCCTCGTGGAAATGAATTTCATGAATTAGTGAATGTTCAACTATAAATAAAATAAAATGTCTCACTCAAATTCATTCTTCAAATTTTATTCAGGTAAAATACCCCAATGTGTCAGAAAATGTGCAGTATTTGGGTGAAGTCACGTTACACCTAAAGTTAATTTTATTCAGGCGAAATACCCCAATGGGTCAGAAAATGTGCAGTATTTGGGTAAAGTCAAGTTACACCAAAAGCTAATTTTATTCAGGTGAAATACCCCAATGGGTCAGAAAATGTGCAGTATTTGGGGGAAGTCACGTTACACCAAAAGCTAATTTTATTCTGGTGAAATACCCCAATGGGTCAGAAAATGTGCAGTATTTGGGTGAAGTCACGTTACACCAAAAGCTAATTTTATTCAGGTGAAATACCCCAATGGGTCAGAAAATGTGCAGTATTTGGGTAAAGTCAAGTTACACCAAAAGCTAATTTTATTCTGGTGAAATACCCCAATGGGTCAGAAAATGTGCAGTATTTGGGTGAAGTCATACACAAAAAGCTAATTTGTGACGAAATCCTCAAATTGTGACGATTTCCAAGTATTTCAAGGGTTCAAGTCCCGAGTATTTCAAGGGTTCAAGTTTAGATTTTCAAGGGTTCAAGTACCGTTGGCAGCAAGTATCTTTTCTCGGAAGATTTTTTCAATGTAGATAAGTGTTTCAGGCTGATAATTATTGCTTATAATAATTGTTACCCTTTGTGCTATGCATAAAAATTTTGTCTGAAACGTTAATCAATAAAAAAATAAAAAAATAATATTTGACAAGTTAAAGTATTTCCCCAAAAAATGTAGACATAATTTGTCTCGACGCCACCTAGCGAGAGATTTAGCACTAACAATGCCTCTCTCACAAAAATAAAGTTGGTTGTTTTCTGGTGGAAAAATGTAATAAATAGTAATTGTTGAATGAATCACTAGTATATATTGAATTATTTGGCGGGTATTAGATAAGCCGCCATTGCTCAGTGGTGAGAGCACCTGACCGGCAATCAGAAGGACACGGATTCAAGTTCTGTTGGCGGCAAGTATCTTTTCTCGGAATATTTTTTCAATGTAGATAAGTGTTTCAGGCTGATAATTATTGCTTATAATAATTGATTTTCAGATAATCCAAAATCCTGAAATATCAGCATTCCGTACAAAATATTTTTAACGCATTAATATAATATAACTGGAGGGCAGAATTACTGTTTAAAGTAAATCAATAACGTCCTACAATAATCAGTCTTACTAAAAAAAACGTCTGAACGATTGTTAAACGGTATATCTGTTGCATGCCCGATGAACATTTCATAGGTTTTAAAGCTTTACTAATGTTGCATTGTTCTTGATCTGCGCATGCGCGGCTATCTTTTAGGCCTGCGGCGACCATCTTTTTTCAATAATTCGCTTTTTACTTTTGTGACATGTGGAAATTAATGCGCAGTTATTCAATGTAATTCTGTTCAATGCAATCCTCAAACACAACCATCTACCGAGTGCAATGACGAAACCCATTATAACCCCGATACCGAAATCAGAATAGCCCGATATGACCAACTCCAGCAATTACCGGCCAATATCCCTGGCAACTATAATTGCAAGACTATTTGAAAGGGTAATTCTGAATGAAATAAAAGGTAAACTCTATTCTAAACCAATCAGATGGGCTTTAAATACAGGTTATCCACTAATATGGCAATATACTCCGCTAAGCAAATAATAGAATATTACAAGAAACGAAAAACTACTGTATACGGATGCTTCTTAGATCTGAGCAAAGCATTCGACAGGGTCTGTCATAAAACTTTATGGGAGAAATTGAAAGCTAGAAATATACCTACTATATATATCAACACATTATCCCGATGGCACTCTCAGCAGCAAAATGTAATACGGTGGGCAAGTACGTACTCCCAACCGATATATTTGCGATCAGGAGTAAGGCAAAGAGGGTGTATGTCCCCAATCTTGTTCAATGTATACATGGACGAATTATCAAATCACCTAGACACCAAGGCGGGCTGTCGTATTAATAATTTATGCCTAAACCACATAAGCTATGCGGACGACATGATTCTCCTAGCTCCGTCGATCAAGGGGTTGAGAACATTATTAAAAATATGTGAAGAATATGCAAATGACCACAACATGATCTACAACCCCAAGAAGACGGAACTAATTGCATTCCACCATGGAAAAAATCCTGAGAAAATGCTCCCTGTAAAACTTAATGAGGAAAACATAAACGCATCACGTAACTACACTTATTACAAGATTATTAATTGATTTATTAGTAATATTACTAATAATTCGGCAAAAGAGAACTCTAATCAACATATTTTATATAACCCAGATATTACTTATTTTTCATACTTATACTACTTTCTACTGTCTTTTGAAAGAGAAAATGCCACACTCTAACTACATACGTTATTTATTTCCTGGATTTTATTTCAGATATTATTTCTTACTCAGATATTATTTATTTTTCCTAACTACATCATTTTGTTTACAGTTTTGTCGCTACATATTTCGTACTACAAGTATTGATATGATAATAAAATACTGTTTTAAAACTTTACCCAGAAAACATCAATTAATTTTTGAATTCTAATGGTAATAAACGATCTTCAACATGAAATCGATAGTATCATAGTGCCAAATACTGAAATAATTTTTGAAAACATTAACAAAATTATGCAATTTAATTGGGAATCAAATAGGATTAATATTGTTCATCAAAATATTAGAACGATGGGAAACTTGGATGATTTTCTTATATTTTTGGAAGAAATAAAATCTGTGGTAAAGTTCCATGTACTAAGTCTCACTGAATGCAGGTTAAATGATTCATACATAGCCAAACAAATTTCAGGCTATAACGAATACCATACAACATTGCATATTAACCAAAATAGCGGAGTAGTAGTATATATCGACAATACATTAAATTCCTTAGTACAAGAAATAAACATAAATCAGTGTAATTGTTTGAAAATCAACATTAATGAGAATTTAGGTATCCTAGCTATCTACCGATCACCGTCGTTCAATGACATCCAAGATTTCCTGGAAAATCTTATTGGTGAGTTAAAAAAAACTAAGGATTACGCACAATATGTACTGATCGGGGACATGAATATAAATACTATAGGAGAAGTATTGCATAGGCAGTCCGACGACTACTTATGTGCTATGGCTGAAAGTAATTTTATTTCCATTATTAATTCTCCAACTAGGGTACAAGGTAGCTCAAGCTCGTGTTTGGATCATATATATACCAGAAATATAACAAATTCAAATGCATTTGTAATACATAATACAATCACTGATCATTACACCACTGCAATCAGTATCCCAAACTCAATACCCAAAAAACATAAAACTAATCACAAACAAATTATCGATTATGAGGCTTTATTAAATGATCTTAATAATAAAAATTGGGAATATGTTTATAAAGAGACTGAAGTTAACAATGCTCTAAACTATTTTATTAATGAAATCAATACATTCATAACAAAACACACAATAACTAAACGCATTCCATATAGTAAAATACATTTCACCCCATGGATTACCAACGGCATTGTTAAATCTATACACAAAAGAATTTTTTTTTTAATTTTTTTTTTATTATTTATTGAAACATTTATTATAATTACAATTTTACAACTAAATATTTTTTTTACAGGTTTTTTTTTTACTACCCTTCCATTAAAGGCATTTGCTTGTGTATGGAAGGGGAGTGTACATAAATGCTATTAGTTATTAGTTAGGTATAAGTTAGTACTTAAATAATTAATTGTACATAAATATATGTGAGCTGCAGTATTTATTTGATAATGGTGTGTTTTTTTTTTTTTTTAAAGAAAGAGTGTTATGGAGAACTAAGATATTTGTAAGATTAGTTGACAGTAGTTCTTTTCTTAAGAACATCTTTAAAATGTCTCTTGACAGAGAGCAGCATTCGGGCCTTATCATCGATGCTTCTGATTTCCTCTGGTAGACGATTGAAAAAAGTTCTTCCCTGATAAGTATAATGATGCTGTGCAAAAGACGTATTTAGTTTTGGGCATAGAAAAACATGTTTAAGTCGAGTTCTGTTTTCATTTAAAAATGGATATTTATCTTTTTCTTTTATTATTTGAATTACTGAATTTTTAATATATAAATCTTTAAATGTGGGTACTTGAAATTCTTCAAACAGGCGTTCTGTTGGGTAGTCTAAGGATTTTTTTAATATAATTTTAATAATTGTTCTTTGTACAATTTCTATTGGAAGAAGGTTACATTTATACGCGGATCCCCAACTAATAATAGCGTATTGTAGAGTGGATTGAACTAAGGCATAGTAGATTAAATATAGATTTTTTATCGACAGAAAATTTCTAATTCTTAAAAATATATATATTAATTTTCTGATTTTGTTTACTACTTGACATATTTGTTCCTTCCATTTCAGATTTTTATCGATAATTACGCCGAGATATTTAATTTTATTTGTTGTTTTTAATATTGTACAGTTTGATTTGCAATAATGTTGGTTGTGAATTTTAGTGTTATCGTGTATGACAATGTTAAAATTTTTGGGAGCGTCGTTTGGATGGATTGCAAATGGAATTACAAATGTCTTTTCACTATTTAGTGATAGTAAATTAGTGTCGAAAAAATTCTTAAGCGTATTGATGTCTTCTGTGGCCTGTAATTCTACATTTTCCCAAGTATTTTCACTTATTATTAAAACTGTATCGTCGGCGTATGATGTAATTTGACCATGTAGATGTTGAAAAAAAATATCGTTTACATATATGGTAAAAAGGATTGGTCCCACCTTCATAAAATAGCTAAACGAGACCCATTGAACGATACTAAACAGCAAAACTATTACCGATACCGTAATATTTGCAAAACCGTTATTCGCAAATGTAAAGAGCGTTATTATAAATTCTTACTTGATAAGGATAATTCCAGCAAAAACATGTGGAATGTTGTCAGAGACATAACTAAAAGTAAAAGAAATACCAGTACATCTGTAACTGAATTAAACACCGGAAATTTGATTATAACTGACAATCAATCAATTGCATGTCATACTAATCAATATTTTGCATCTGTTGGGTCAAATCTAGCAAAAACATTTTATTAGAAACCCAGAAAACGGAAGACTCTTTAGCATTGACAATTGAAACAAAGGAACAATCCTTTTCATTTGATATTAAACCAACTACTGTAGAAGAGGTCTTAAAAATAATCAACAGCCTTAATACTACACATGCAAAGGGTCCAGATAGTCTAAATACACAAATACTAAAAAAAATTAAAAATCAGATTTCTGCTCCGCTATCATATATTTACAACTTAAGTTTTGCATCAGGAATATTTCCTGATCACTTTAAAAAATCAATAATTGTCCCAATTCACAAATGTGGACCTAAATCTCTTGTAGAAAACTACAAGCCAATATCACTTTTAAGCGCGATATCCAAAGTCATTGAAAAGCTTTTCAAAACTAGGTTAAACGAATATGTGGAGGAACATAACATTCTAAGTCCAAACCAATACGGCTTTCGGTCGGGTAAGGGAACGGATGATGCCATCGCATGTCTCACGGAAACTATTGCAGGGAATATGAACCGTGGCAAGAAAACTATTGCCCTTTTCCTGGACCTGGCCAAGGCATTTGACACAATATCTCATAAAATTCTTTTACAGAGACTTAGAAATATAGGAATAAAGGGAAAAGCTTTTCAATGGATAGAAAGTTATATATCTAATAGATTTCAACAAACCAGAATTAACGAGGCTATTAGCACTTCACTAAAATACACTTTTGGGGTACCACAAGGAAGTACACTTGGGCCCCTTCTCTTTATTATATACATAAACGAACTTTGTAACCAACACATTGGTGGCAAAATTATCACGTTCGCTGACAATACAGTTATTTTGTTTGAAGGAGATGATTGGAAAGAAACACACCACCTTGCGAACAGAGGTATAAACAGAGTAAAACAGTGGCTGGACAGTAATTTGCTTACACTAAACATACAAAAAACAAAATATCTCACATTTAGCGCTACCCTTGCAGGGCAACCCAAAACACCTCATCACCTCACAATACACAATATTAAGTGTAGCCTTGGAAATAATAACCATACTTGTAAATGCGAAACCCTTGAATGTGTTAAATCTATTAAATATTTAGGTATAATAGTGGATAACCACCTTAAATGGAAACAACAAATTGAAAACACCGCTAATAAAGTGCGCAAGCTTATTTATATATTTATAGCATTGCGGGAAATTATAAAAACTCAAGACATTAAAAAAATATACTACGGGCTCTGTAACTCCGTCATAACCTACGGTTGCATTGGATGGGGTGGAACAGGATTAACAATATTATACCCGCTACTGAAGGCACAGAAATCCATTCTACGCGTCATTATGAAGAAACCCTTCAGATACTCGAGCGACGCTCTCTTCAAGGAGTTTAATGTGATTGATGTTCGACAGTGTTACATAAAAAAAATAACAATCTGCGTCCACAAAAATATAAGCAAAACGATAACAGTCGATCATAATCATCAAACCAGAAGTAAGAGCAGAAACGACCTTTCCATTCCTACAAGCAATACTGCGGCTTATCAAAAAGTTTTCTCATACCTGGGACCAAAAATATACAACAAAATCCCCTCTCAATTTAAACTGTGTGATTTATCATCCTTCGGTACTAAAATTACAAAATGGTTATTAGACTTAGGTAGGACAGATTCCGAAAAATTATTAAAAAACGTAGTATGAGTTGATTTCTTCGATTTTGTATTTTGTATTTTCCTAAAAAATATATTTTTATTTTTCTTTCTTACATTTATATATTATATTTTTATTTTATATTTTACATGTATCTATCTGGATTTTATTGTTTATTACTGCTAATTAGTATTTTCCTAAAAAAATACTTTTTTATTATTTTTCTTTCTTACATTTATATGTTATATTTTTATTTTATTTTATATTTTACATGTACCTACCTGGATTTTATTGTTTATTACTGATGTACACCTAGAATAACACAACTTTTATCTGATATTGTACCTAATATCTAAGTAACTCCCCCAATATGTACCATTATTGTTTATTATTATTGAATCCATTAATGTGAAATTATGTACATGCAACCTGCCAATTTGACTGTCCTAAAACGGGAAACCTTCCTAGTTGGACAGTCAAAGCTTCCTTTTATATTGTTATTATCTTGTATGTAATAAATGTAATAATAAATAAATAAATAAATAAATAAATCTAAGAATGTAAAATACTTGGGACACATTATTATTGAAGACCTCTCGGATGACGGTGATATTGAACGACAGCGGAAAAGTATCAGTATATTGTCTAATATGATTGCCCGAAGATTCTTCAAATGCAGTAACGATGTAAAAAAAACATTGTTCAATGCATTTTGCACTAGCCTATATACATATACATGTGAAACATGCTGTCACTACCGAACCAGCTCAATAGAATGACTCCGGATCCAATATAATGATGCTTGCAGAATTGTATTTGGATACAGAAGATACAGCAGCGCATCTTCAATGTTTACGGAGCTAGGACTACACGGATTCGCCGGTCTGATGAGACACCTGGTCACTGGAGCCAGGATGCGGCTAATGGCTTCCGATAACACAGTGGTGATCACAGCCTTCCTGCACCAAGCGCCACTCCTGAGCGAGCGCTGGGCCCGAGCTCACTCCAGACCAATTGATTATCTATTTTATTTCTATTATCGCTTATGTTTTTTATTTATTTATTTCTTTTTTTTTCTTTTCTTTTCTATTTACTTTTTTTAAAACTTTATCTGTTCTGTAAATATGTACAACTTTATGGGACGTGTGGGATTGCACTATCCTCCCCACATGCTGGAATAAACATTATTATTATTATTTAATGTTTTTAAGCAAGGTTTCCGTTTAAATGATCGAATCACTATTATATTATCATAATTGAATATAATTTTTTTTTATTTGCGATATTTTGCTACGTGGGTTTTCTCGCCAAGCGGCAAAACCATGTATACATTTTATAAATCAACGAAGGGTATTATAATACTGACCAGGTACTCACAGACTTTATCCTTATGGAAGCGCCAATTCTGGACGGGATATGGTCCCGTCGAGAATATCTGTGGATCCCATCAATGCTCAGGGGTGGATCGTAAACCACGATATGTGTCATGCTTTAAAGAGGTGGTATGCAGGGTACATAATTTAAATGCGGAGATTGTGAGATCATACGTATAATTTTAAAAATATCTAACATAGGTCGAGGCCTCACTCGACAGTTGGTTATAAATAATACATTTGACTTACCCCCATGGAACCGACCTTTTTACTATGAGTACTACCGCTAGCTAACTAATAAATGACCGTCTAGTACAGCGGTCGTCACACTTTTCTGGTCAAGGGCCACATAGGACAATGTGAGGTATCACTGCGGGCCGCAGACTTATGATTTCGGGGGGGGGGGGGGGGGGTGTTGTACCCTTTTGTTTAGCAAGTTACAAAATCAATTATTTTGTATTTAAGCACCGGGTTGCTACTTCCTTCCTTCTTGTGTTCATGACATAATGTCAATTCTTGATAATAATAATACACGTAAATTCATAATATTACATAAAAAAAATAATTTGTTTGTATCTGTAATGGAATCTTTCAGTTCAATTTTCAACCACTTCGGGAAACTATCGAAAGGTGTGAATTTTCGCAAACGTGATAAAAATGATAACAATACATACAATAACAAAAATTAACCAATACTAAAGTTTATTTTGCTTTATTAGTACGTGATAAGCGTGATTTTTTGTTTTTTTTTTAATTTATTTTTTTTACCTTCCTACACCCTCACCGTGTCATCTCCACGCTCTCTAATTTTCTCTGGGTCTTCTACTGCCCCCCTGAAAGTCTCAAACGACAATATAATTAATTGTAAAAAAACGGATAATATATTTAATTGTACGTGAAAAAATATATTTTAAAAGAAAACGGCAGATATTGTGGGCCGCAAAAAACCGGATAATATAATTGTACATGAAAAAAAATATATTTACAAAGAAAACGGCAGATATTTGTGCGGGCCGCAAAAAAACGGATATAGTATAATTGTACTCGTATATGATAAAAAATATAGTAAAAAAGAAAACGACAGATATTTGTGCGGGCCGCAAAAAATCGGATACTATAATTGTACATGAAAAAAATATATTTAAAAATAAAACGGCAGATATTTGTGCGGGCCGCAAAAAAACGGATATAGTATAATTGTACTCGTATATGATAAAAAATATAGTCAAAAAGAAAACGACAGATATTTGTGCGGGCCGCAAAAAACGGATAGTATAATTGTACACGAAAAAATATATATTAAAATAGAAAACGGCAGATATTTGTTCGGACCGCAAAAAAACGGACAGTATAAATTGTACTTGAAAAAAAAATTAAAAAGAAAACCCAGATTTTCGTTATTTGTTTTTGGGGTGTTATGCCGTGTTGCGCTACCTCCTTCTTTAGCCAACGTTTCGGACATCGTTGCAGTGTCCATCATCAGGCAGATCCGACAGATCCGGTAGATGGATCACACATCTACCGGATCTGCCGGATCTGCCCTGATGATGAACACTGCAACGATGTCCGAAACGTTGGCTAAAGAAGGAGGTAGCGCAACACGGCATAACACCCCAAAAACAAATAACGAAAATGCTTTTGGCCGTGAAAATCTTAAAACTTATCAGAAAACCCAGATATTTGTGCGGGCCGCACAAATATCCGTCGCGGGCCGCATGCGGCCCGCGGGCCGCAGTTTGACGACCACGGGTCTAGTAGCTGCAAGGCTCAGGCAGCATTTCCTCATGCAGGATCCGGGAAGCCACAGCCGAAGCCGGGACATGGAGTCAGTTCCGCCGTCTAGTGGAGGTCATCAAGCGGCCTTTCGCCGCGTCCAAAAATTAGCAAGAAACCCCGCCGGGGGGTGTTTTCCGATGATGTAGGTTTGGCATGTGGTGATGCCTGCCCTCGGGCCAGACGAGTGTCAATGTCGGCGGAAAATTACGTTCCCGCCACAAAGAACAGTGAATAACTTCACGGGCAAAGAGGGCACAGATCATCAATCAATTCGGAGCTCTGTCCCAAGTATGATTGGACGTATTTAGCACGGATTTAATCTCTCAGGCTCTAAACATCGCATGGCCGCCGTACAAGTTTCCTTTTTTTGAAAGAATCACAGTTAATCCCATCAAGGGGTTTCCAAATTACCAATCACACATAACGTACTCGTTATAACTTTAAACGCCCGGCATTATCTATGTAAAAAGGAATTTTTTCCCGTACAAACTGAAAATTCACAAAAATACTCCGTTGACTGTTGCGTGTATAGGTCTCGGGGCCAACCTCTCCGAAACCTACCCACGCAAAAAGTGTCGTATTGCCGCGGAACTGATCCAGGTGTCGCCTCCGGCCGTAGACAAAATCAGAGCTGGCCCTCTAATAAATAATAAACTAGTTCCTACCTAATGATGATTTCGACGGGTAGAGACGTCAGGATGCAGTACAAATGATAAAGATATTAATAATTATATTTAAAGGAATACGGATTTGTACTGCATCATAACAATTTTTGTCAGTTTCTATGCTTTCATAATGTTTGTATTGTTAATTTAATTTTGTTAACATAAAAATATAGGTTATTTCGAATAAATTATTTTTTATCCGCTTAAGTTTAATAAAACTTCCACTAAAGTAATATTATTTAATAAGTTAAAGGGTTGTGCGTGTCTCAATAAATACCAAATTCGAGTAAATCAACGTTTATATTCTTCAAAAATTAATTCAAAGTGTCAGAATTTTTCAATTTCTCTTAGAACAATTGTTATATTTTTTTTAATAATTTTTAATTGTATGAACAAGATTGAAAGTGAGGTGACAGTTTTCTTCTAAATTTATTAAATAAGAGAACTTTGTTTTTTTTTTGAACTAGCTGAACCCGACGACGCTTCGCTGTGGCTTTGTCTGATTTTAATTATTAGAGGAGTTAACAAAAATTATCTAGCAACTGCGCATTTTCCAAGAAGACACATTGCTTAATTGAATATCTGCTGTGACTATGCTGTAGTGTAGAATATAAGTAAATAATTTTTAAAAATTATTTATTTATTCAGACCTTCAATGCTTTTACAATATCACTTTATTATAGATTAGCACCTACCTATTAGTGTCAGCAATTCTTTGTACTTGATCATTTCTGCGTTGCAAAACGATATCGCGAGGATGAAATTCTTCTCCAACCATGACAATTCCCACCTCATTAATTGTTGGCGCATTATATCGTCTGAAATGCTCACTTGCTGGTGTTTGATCAGCACTAATGATAATTTTATGGCTGTCTGATGGCATGAGATCAATTGCATTTTTGAACATTCGAATTCATTTATTGTTATCATGTAACATTTTTTGCAACGACTCAACAATATGCCTTTTGACTTTAGAAGAGATTTGACAGCGTGCATTTAGCTGATCATTTTGATCTCTCATGAAATATATTTGTAGAAATTTATGTTGATTGCTGTGAAAAGGAAGCAAAGAGCCAAATTTACCATAAAGCCAGCTTTATGGTAAATTTGTCCCTGAATTTTAAACGTCGGCATAAACTTTTCTGTTATAACGTTAGCGTCAAATGAAGTCATCTGAAAACATGAATAGTAATTTCCTAATATTTTTGAGGAAATGTTTTGAATCATCAGTAATTCCTTGCAACAAATTTATCAGTGATGCTATTGGCTGATAAATTTCAGGTAGCTTCACTTTGCCGCTCGCACAACACATTCCTTGAGTTTCTCCTTTAAATTTCATCGCTTTGCAGTGTGGACAAACTTTATCCATTTTACCAATTTGAACAAATTTACATTTTGTATTAAATATCTGGTTCGTGTGAAAAAGCAATTCGATGGTACGAAGCATGGTTATTCAAAACTTGCACTTGCATTCGTCTTCGGCGTTGATCTATTTCTTCTTGACGTTATTGAGATGAATGTGCTTCTCGTCTTCTTCGCGCTTCTACTCGTAAGCTTTTAAGTCTTTCTTCTCGACGATTCGCCAGTTCTTCTGCTCGCCTCTGAATAATTCTAACTCGAACATGTTCATGATCATCTAAACGTTCTTGATCAGTGTGGTTTGATCTTTTCTGACGATCTGCGTTTGCGTGTCGAGTACGACAGTCTATGTTTGAACATGAGCGAGGCATCCCAAGAATGGTGATCAACTTTGAATAAACTTACAAATCAATCAACTGGTCACAGTTACACTTTTTTGACTCTTTGAAAATTTTTCATATATAATTCGATTTGTTAATCTGATTTTTTGTAGGTTTTGCAAAGTTACGAACTGACATTCAGTACAATTATGAGTAAATTTAAAACGCACAGAGAAAAAAAATGAGTGAAGATAGTAATATAATTTGTTAGATATAATTCTACTTTTAAATCCGATTAAATTCTTTTAATTCCAAATTGTAGGTATCATAAATTTTTGTAACTTTTAATAAAATTAATAAAATGGCAACACTGTCTAGAACTGTCATTCCGTTTTTAACTATGACAAATTATGAGTCAATTTAAAACGCATAAAATTATCCCTTTCCTTTGAAACTTCCAAATAAAAAGTATGTATAAATGCTCTTCTGCTAAAATGCAATGTTCTGTAAAAAAATTGAGTCAATCCATCGATTACTTTCCGAGATTAGCGAACGCAAACATAGGGAACCTTATTTTTTATATATATAGATTATCCGAAATTTTTTGAACATTTAATAGAATATGTTTACGGTAAGCTGTTTCTTTCAATTTTTTTCGTGTTAGCTAAGCTTAAAATACTCCAATTTTTAAACACGAAATTATACTTCAGATTAAAAAATCTAAAAGGTAATTTTATCTAGTTTCTAAAATGGTACTTATTTTTACGATATCTTCAAAAATAAGAAATATACAAGACATAAATACGTTGGAAAAATTCCAAAATTCGTTCAGAAATGATTAACAAAAGAGTTGTATACATGAGATAAACTACTCTCTCAGGGTTTGTAAGCAATGTATATTTCTTTCCATTAACATTTTTTTAATTAGTAATGTTTTCAAATCCACGCTCGTTTATCAATTGAATAATTTTTTTTAGTAAGGCTGTGGAGTATGTATATCCCCAGTGAATAGAGACAAAACATTGATTTCATCACAATTAATAACCGAGAACTTTTTGTCCATAAGAAGAGTATTTTTTTATTAAACAAAATAATTGAATATGGAATTATAGGATGGGGTTCTACTACACATAAATACATACACAACCAGAATACAATTAAAAAAGGAATTATAAAGACCATACTGAAAGTACCTCTTAGAACGTCTTCGATTGAAATTTTCAATAGCTTTGACGTACCAAATGTACAACGAATATTTGCAAAAAAATGTTATATTGAAGCTATTCAAAAATAATACTGAATCCTTTACTAGACCACGTATCCATCATATAAGATAGAATAAAAATGACATAAAAAACATTCCATGTTATAAAAACACATTCGGACAATGAAACTACATATATTTTGCAACAAAACTCCTTAAAATTCTTCTCCAAGACATAAAACTAATAAAAAAATTTAATCAGTACAAATCAAGAATAAAAATATGGCTGAAAGAGGTCAACGAAAACATCCTAATGAAGACACTTAAAACGACATAGAAGACAATTAAACTATAATTAAATATATTATTGTAGAAAGCAATCACTTTGTGGTTTGACATATTTAATAAAATAAAATACTTTTTTAATACTTTTTTCAGCATTAATTTGACTTTTATTAATATTACTTTTTTAAATACTTTTTCAGTATTAATTTGTACCCTGAAGATGCTTAAGTTAAGCGAAACCGGTCGGTTAAAAAATTAATAAATATCGTGGTTTTAAACAAAAAAGTATTTTATTTTATTATAATTAAACAATTTTAACCTACCTCGGCACAGGAACCCCTAGTGAGGAGGACTAAGAAATACAATATCTTTACCTAACGGAACCATTATATTTTGTATACTTATAGAATTATTTTATATAGTCACTTAGAAAAAAAATAATACTAAGGTATTCATATTTCTCTCGAGGCTCTCGACTGGTGATATCGATTAGAAACTGCGTTCTTAAAAGCCATACATTATTTTTTATCAATTTCAGTCCAAAATTGAAATAATTTTGTTTGACAGTTACAGAATGTAGATATTCAACGAATAAAAATATTATTTTTTGGAATAATTTAATGATTACATTCTCAAATTGTAATGTGCAATCATTGAAGACAATATAAGCAACTCATTCAACAATATCCGTCTTAGACTTGTCTTAGACTTAATGAAGACAATATTAGCAAAACTCAAACGAAAATCTGAAGACAGGAAAATCAGAAAAAGATATTGGCACCTCTGGGACACGAACCCAGAAAAATATTACAATTTGAGGTTTTACTGTCTCCAGATTTTCGATTGAGCTTCGCTAATATTGTCTTCATTTAATTAAATATAAAAATTTGAAGTTTTACCCATAAAGTAGAAAAAAAGGAAATATTTATCCAAGACACCATCCAGATTACTTTTAGTATGGAAAGAATCTTGCAATCATATTATATAAAGATAGAGCCAATAAAATATGCGTTAAGAAAATGTAGGTAGTTCTTAGTTTAAGTATGATATAGTTAAATATGATCAAAGGGGTTAGGGTCGAATCAGTTCAATGGTAGAGCGGAGCCCTGGCAAGGCTAACGTTCTTGGTTCATTTTCTAGATATTCTATTTCGAATAAAAATAGTTACGCTCACATTCAAAATAAAATTTTCAGCAATATAGGTTATTGGCTCAGTAAACGTACCGGAAAATTTCATTCTTTCGGAAAAACTCAGTTATTTCCGACAAATTTTATTACACCGTTTTCCATCTAGGTCAGTGAGTTCCACGGGAGGACGAAATAAAACCATTCGTGTTAAAATAGATATTTGAAAACAAAGTAATACTGTAAGACTACCCTTATTTCGGGAATCAAATTCATGGTGTGTAGTTAATGTGATCTGACATTCCGGATTTGTGAGAAAAGGGTGAAAAACTTTAATAAAAAAATATTTTTAGACTACCCTTCAGATACGGAATATATCATAATATTTGGTATCTTTTTCTCATCAATCAGTAATTCAATTCAATTCATTATCTAAAATTGAGACTGATTGGTATTTGTGAAGAATTTAAACACGTCATAAATCTTATACATAAAAATCAATATTTGTTTGTTTGTTTATATTTTATGCGCTGCCATCCCGTTCACCCGATTGCGATGAAACTTAGGTGGTTCGTTGTGCGCACGCCTGCGAAAGTTTCTATATATGATGGTAAGCTCTGGCGTTATGAAAATTGTATACATGAAAATGTGTGTATTTCATGTATTTTAGCAGCAGGGAGGGAAGGCAGGGGAGGATAACGAAGAAGATGGGGTCCGCAGGAGGGGTGACGAGATAGGGGGAAGACGGGGGAGGTGAAAGGTGAACGCAGGAGAGGAAAGTGAAGCGGAAGGGGAACGAGGATGCATAGAAAATGAAATGCAGGGATAAAGAATTTATTTCTTTGAATGGCGTTGAAACCCATACCGGGGACCTGCTACATATTATATTTTAACGAGAAATTATTTTTTTATTTCTTCTTTTTTCAATTTGATTTGTATGAAATACACTTCTATCATGAGGAGTTACAACTTTCTAACGTAATTTTTACTACAAAAATATAAACACATATTTTTTTAAAACGCACAGAGTCGTTACGTCTTTAGTACAGTAGATTTCAAAGTAATTATAAAATAATAATATTTGTTATTCTGTTGAATTTTTCTCCATTAAGTGTTGGAGACAACTTTATGTAGTTTAAAAAGAAGAACAACCCACCTATCTACCTATTTTTAAATTTGCATTCAAGCCATGACAATTTCGTGTAGTCTTATTGTACTTTCAAACTCATTTATACAATTCTCAGTCACTTTGGAAATAACGTAAACTGCAATAACAGTCAAGTTGAGCGTGCTTGGGATAATTACTATTGTTTTACAGTTTTGAATTCCACTCAGCGCGTAGCTGTTAGGTAAAAACAGGGAAACAACTCTAGAACCAAACAGCTATATAACTTAACAACTATATAGCTAAATAACTATTTAACTAAACAACTCAAGAATTATATTGGATGTCTTTTCAATGGAGTTTTTACTTTTGGATTGCAGGACTCATAGAAACTTGATATTGTTGTTTTTTGGTTTTGAAAAGAGAACATTCTTACTTCCTACCGGGATCTCATTTATCCAGTTCTTACCTCTTTCTAACAATATTTGAAATTTGGAACAATGGCAAGAATAATAGTGCAAATTCGAGTGCATTTTTTTAAAAAACAAATGAGATTTGGACCTAAATTGGAAGCAAGTTTTTGATGTTTTTCGTGTACACAACTTTGTTTTTAAGTAAAAAAAAAGGAATTTGACCATCTCGGAAGTACACAAAATCGTTTTGTACTCATTCGTCATATCGTGACGTTAATTATCTCGTGGTATCCAACTATATTATGGTTGTGTCGTGTGCTCCTCCGCAGAGATACAGTAGTAAGTGTTTGTTCATTCCCTTTTCCTCGATTAGATGACACTAAGCGAGTTTACAAGCTACTATCTGCTATGTTAAAAAGCGGGTAAATCGGCGAGTGAGATTGTCATGATGACATATAAAACTATCCACACGCTCAGTAGCGTAGGAAACTGAGATCGCTGCTAGCGCCAGTAACAAGAATAACGACGCCTGCGTGAACTAATTCTGTGTTTTTTTCGTTATTTGTTTTTGGGGTGTTATGCCGTGTTGCGCTACCTCCTTCTATAGCCAACGTTTCGGACATCGTTGCAGTGTCCATCATCAGGGCAGATCCGGCAGATCTGGTAGATGTGTTGGCTAAAGAAGGAGGTAGCGCAACACGGCATAACACCCCAAAAACAAATAACGAAAATGCTTTTGGCCGTGAAAATCTTAAAACTTATCTAATTCTGTGTTGTTTGACAGTCGAAATCAGCTGTTTATTGGCAGCCATCTTGAAAAACATAAATAAACCAATCACGAAGAAGCGTGTGGCGAGTAAAGTTGACAACCTTTCAACTTTTTTCGTAGATTGTCAATAATCTGCTAGTTAGCAAGTAACACGATGACACTGAGCGAGTTTACTAACAGATAGTGAATTTCCCAGATAGTAGCTTGTAAACTCGCTCGTTCTATCATCAAATTCCAGCAAACACCATTTCATCTAGATACGTTTTAAGATTTTCACGGCTAAAAGGATTTTCGTTATTTGTTTTTGGGGTGTTATGCCGTGTTGCATCTGCCGGATCTGCTCTGATGATGGACACTGCAACGATGTCCGAAACGTTGGCTAAAGAAGGAGGTAGCGCAACACTTCATAACACCCCAAAAACAAATAACGAAAAACCATTTCATCTAGTTTGGCTCAAAATATTTACAGTCCATTTTCAAGTTCTTCTGAAGTTTTAATTCGTAAGCAGTTTTGTATGATTATGTACTGGTCACTTAACATAGTCAAAGCCATATCGAGCACGTTGGTTTCTGAGTCTAACCAGGCCGATACTGGAAGTACATTCCAGCCCTGAGAAAACAGCTTTATAGTTCGCCCACAAGGCCTCGCATTTAGTACGCAAGGATAAAGCTTTTTTTTTTCAAAATGTTATTTTTGCAGATTTTTTGGACAAAAACTCACGGATAAGGATCGCATCATGCTACGGAGCGTTATAGTGGTGTACAACTGATGCCATTTTCACACTTGTAAAAAATCGAAAACACGCACAAAGGTAGATTTACTCAGTACAGCGTAACTTTTACAAATGTCAAGCTGCGACGCTGAAATTTGGATGGAAGTGCCAATGACAGATGTGGTAATCTAACAAATAATTCCAATCGAGTGACTGACAGCGCCACACGGGGGCCGGTCCTTATGTTAACATAAAAAATGTTTACGTACATGTCGATGTCATTTGTAAATTTGTTTGCTAAATTATGTAAGTGAGGAAATGCCGAGTTTGCTGCATAATTTGTTTGTGGATGGCGAAATTACTGTAGGTCCTTATGTCTAGTGAGTTGAGTGGGTACTCTTAAATTGACTACACTCAAGAGAAAATTTGATGCACATATATAGATTTTCAGAATCTCCACATTATATTAAAATGTATTAAACTTCAAGATCTCTGATTGATTCTACTTGTTGCAACACTAAACACGTAATTATATTAAAAGATATCAAAGCATTTATATAACTTACTAGCTTTTTCCCGCGGCTTCGCTCGCACGGTATTAGGGGATTTCCACTCAGCCTCCTCCACCTTCCCTCCCCCCACTCCACTCCCCCCATTAATTCCCCTTCCCCTCCACCCACCCCTCCCCCCACTCCACTCCCCCCATCAACCCCCCTTCCCCTCCACCCACCCCTTCCCCCACTCCTCCCCATCCACCTTCCCTCTCCCCACACCACTCATCCATTAAACCCCCTCTCCCTCCCCCTCCTCACCTACCCCTCCCCCACCCCTCCCCCACCCCACACCCTCCCCACTCCACATCCCTCCGCCTTCCTCCTTCCCTTCCTTCCCTCCCCCCTCTTCCACCCCACTCCGCCTCCTCCACCTTCCCTCTCTCCACTCCACTCCCCCCATCAACTCCCTTCCCCTCTCCCTCCACCCACATCTCCCCTCACACCCCCTACCCCTCCACATTCCCTTTCCCCACACCTCTACCCCCCATCAACCTCCTTCCCCATACCCTCCTCCATCCTTCCCCTTTCCCCTTCCTTCCCTCTCCCTCTCCTAACCCCCTCCCCCCACCCTCCTCCCCCTCCCCTTCCCCCCTCCATCAACACCCTCCCAACACCCCCTACCCGCCTCCCCACTCCCCCCACTCACCTCTCGCATTCCACACATTCATTCCCGATACATTCAGTTTTCAAACTGCTCGCATGCCACCTATTATAATTTCTTATACAAAATTCATAATGCCAGAACTCAACGGTAGTTTTATACAAAAAAAAAATAATTATCCAATTAGGTTCAGTCGTTCGGGTTTACAAAACAAAGATTCGAGAGAACGTTTTGCAAAAAAAAAATTCTTAAATAAAAATTCTATTTAAAAAAATATTTAAATCAGCGAATTTATTTGAAGTACCTACTTCCCTAATAATTTGAATCGATTAAAGAATTATAGATATTACTAATCGTGCCACCTATTGCAATTTTTTCATACAAATTTCGTAATGCCAGAGCTCTGAGCAGCCTATAAGTTTATATTATTGTAAAGTTTCATTAAAATCCATTCAGTAAAGTAGGAATTAGTATTTTATACATTTTAAATTTTAACATCAATGGGATGCCCATAGTAACCTAATTTAAAAAAAAAACATCGTTTCCAAGGCGACAATAAGTCGATTTTGTTAGCCGTTATTACTAACTTACACGATCTTTTAATTTACTAATTGAGCCAGAACTCCCTCACCAAACACAAGAGCATTGTCTCTTTATGGTGAGGAAAGGCAATTTTTAATTTTTTTGTTAACCTTATGTAACTATGTAACTGATGTAACTTTATATGTATTTTTAATAAGCATTGCCAATAAAAAAAAAAAAAATAATAATAAAAAACATATATATAGCCTATAGATCCCGCAAATAATGTAGCTTTCTATTGGTGAAAGAATTTTTAAAATCTATTCAGTAGTTTTTGCGTGAAAGAGTAACAAACATACATCCATACAAACTTTCACCTTTACAATTATAGGATTTACGAAACGAGCAGAGAAATACTCCCAAATTGTTATAAATTTCCCAGAATACGAGCTTATTGGGTTCTTAAATGTTGTTTGATCTAACAGATGTGATGGATGAAGACACAAAGAAGAGGGGTTTTAATAAAGCGTTTATAAATAAAAGTGATGAATATTTCATTGAAAATTAACTAGAACTCTCTCAACTACACAACATGGCTCTCCATCGTTTTTACTATTGCCCCACCCAGACCTTGGTATCTTGAAACATTTTGATGGAAAATTCTATTTCTCTGGAATGTCAGATGTTTCGAAACTGTTAACCTAAAACTGTGAAAATTCCTACGACGAGATATTGTATTTTGATAAATTGTATTTTCCTGATTCAGAATCAACGATTAATTTAATTAAATATATCGGAGAACCTTTCCTGGTCTGTAATGCGTAAATACTACACATTGCTTCTAATAACTTTTATATCTCTATAAATATAATGAATTCTGGGTTCAGATTTTAGGTATTCCTCCGTTATACATTTACACACTGAATTAAAAAATAATATTTTAAATAATTAGCAAATTTAATTCAAAATCAGAGATATTTTGTTAAATATCTGGAATAAACCACAAATACAATCAACCGTGTGCCAGTGTGGACCGTGATATGCGAAGAGTGTGCGGGGGGAGATGACACGCTATGTGACGTCTCGCTATACTTTGCTATACGGGAACACGAGAAACAGAGACCGCCGTGTTGTGTTTCGACCGTCGATACCTACGACCGCGTAGTACCTGACATACATAGCTGTAATTATTATCACTTGTAACACAAATTACGAAAAACAAAAGCGATTAGCTATGAATGTTCATATATTTCCGACATAAAATCGATGATTTTAACACGTGAATTGAATACACAGCACCGGAGCGCGCGTATTTTTTTAGCACAGTAAGGGAAAGGTTAAAACATGTTTCGACAATTCGGAGGTCACGGGTTTAAATCTCGGCGTGTGCAAGAAATTGTATTCGATTATTTTTGATGTTTCATAATTTATTCGTTAAAAATGATTTATAGTTTATTTGCAACACGTTCCAGGGTATAAGATAGATTGTTTGAAATGGCTTTATTCGTGTTTGGTGGCCGGATAGGGGTAGTCAAATATTTCACCTTTATCTTTCCCTCACCACATCGTTAAGCCCCACAACATAAATATGAACATATCTCAATTGGGAACGCCATAAAAAACAATAACAAAACACTTTTGTAGATAAAATTTAAGGGTTTTCTGCTGATTTTGTTTATTATGTTTTTGTTTTTATGTCGATAAGTTTACGTAAAATAAAATAAATTTTGACAATACAAAAACATTCAATCTGCTGTTAGTTACACACAGGAAGCCCTGAGGAAAAAAATACTCATGCTGCGTGGAGGGTCTTTTTAGGGAAAGGAAGTTCTGGGAAAGAAAAATATGTGAGGCTTGGGTAGGAATGGGTAGGAATCTGGACGGACGTTCCTCTCACTGCGGTGCAAGGAGATACTCCGACTGGAGAGTTCAAAAGATCTCCCTCAACTAGTTTCTCCCGATCCAGCCCGCCCAGTATGTGGGCAAAAGCACTCGCCGCCAACGATTATTATTGTCTAAAGCAGGGATGCTCAAACGGTCGATCGCGAGTGCTTTTTGAGTCGATCTCGAGAAAAAATTACCAATGTAAATAGATCTATTCACAGTTCTTGTTTTAGTTGACCCTAAATTAATAAGACCGCCCATTTTTCACGCCTTTCTGTTTAAAATTTATTTGTAACTTATATTGTCAACAGTCGCGCAATTTGGTTGTTGTATACTCTATCTTCATCTGTGGTGTGTGACGTCACAAGTCCCCATAGAAAAAAAAATCGTAAAATTATTGCATATTCATGGTGAAATATTGTTGTAAATTGCCCCCTTCAAAAGCCCGAAGTTATCGATCTAGTTTCTAGTGTGTGGTTTGGTTTATTTATGAGTCAGTCAGTCCGAGTTGTAACTTGAAGGCGATACGAAGTTTATTAATAAATAATTCAAAATGAGGGTGGTGAATAGATTCACTCTTGATTCAAAACTAGTTATGTGATCAGAATGTAAAATTCCAGTTCTGGATTCATCTGCTGACATATTTCGAAGGAAACATTCTCTTATTTGACGTATAAAATTTCAGTTGCAGACTCTGTATGTGCTGACAGAATAAAGAAAAATCATTTTCATCTGTGTGTAGTTTTAATTCGCCGCATACAGTTTTAATTTAATCCAGTTCATAATGTAAAATTTATGTTGTAATATTTCGAAGGCAAACATGCTCTTATTTGAAGTGCAGTCATAAAATTAAAGTTGCAGATGTATGTGCTGCCAGAATCAAAGAGAAGCCATTTTCATGTTCTGAGTGTAGTTTTAATTTGCCGCACACAGATTTAATTTAAACCAGTTTTGTGTTTAAAATGTAAAATTCCAGTTGTGGATCCATCTGCTGAAACATTTCGAAGGAAAACATTATCTTATTCATATGATGCCAGAATAAAAAAACATTTTCTTGTTCTGAGTGTAGTTTTAGTTCACCGCAATCAGATTTAATTTAAATCAGTTTTGTGTTCAGAATGTAAAATTCCAGCTGTGGATTCATCTGCTGACATATTTCGAAAGAAAAACATTCTCTTATTTGAAGTGCAGTTATAAAATTCTAGTCGCAGACTATTTATTTACTGCCAGAATCATAGAATAATCATGTTTATGTTCTGAGTGTAGTTTTAATTAACCACTCAAAGAATTTAATCTAAACCAGTTTTGTATTCAAATTGTAGTGTAATTCCAGTTGTGAATTCATCTGCTGACACATTTTGGTGGAAAACATTCTCTTATTCGAAGTGCAATTATAAAATTCTAGTTGCAGACTATTTATATACGGAGTGTAGTTTTAATTCACCGCATACAGATTTAATTTGAACCAGTTTTGTGTTCACAATATTATAATGATAAATTAAATAACGAGTTGTCGATTTGAGTTGCATGCCTTATGCCGCAAATTCTGAGAAATTGACTCTTCCGTATTTAGCTTTTGTTTCGCGACTCTTACGCAGAAGCGATTGTAAATTAAAACCACCTTGGGTACCATTCCCGATTTCCGAGATCAGTCATAAATTAGAGTAGAATTAATGAACATGATTTTTATTGGAAGAATACTCAGTCACATGTGATACATAAATAGGCATAAAATAAGGTCGCAATAAAAAAAAAGAATTTCTACCAAATCCCCCCCCCCGGCGCTACTATGCCAGAGTCGATCGATCGGAGTCTAATAATATTGAGGTAGATCGCCAGCAGTTCAAGTATGAGCACCCCTGGTCTAAAGATTCATACGATGTAAATTCGATCACAAATTAAAAAAAGACTCACCACATAGTATCCCCAAAGATGACATACGAATACAATAATTAAGCAATTAGTTTAATGAAACGACATATTCATTTCATACAATTTATTATGATGGCGTGAAATGGTGTAACTTCTTCTTATTAATATATAATATGTTATTTATTTTAGTAATTCGTAATAATAATACACGTAAAATACTTGAAAACATCAGTCGCCTTACGTTTCAAAGGCTTTATTAATTATTCAACAACTTCTGAATTCGCTTGAAAGCTCTTAAATATCATTTAGAAAATAATATACATTACATTCGTTGAGTCACAAACTTGGAGTTTTAACAATTACGTGGAGTTAATAAACTTTTAGGCGTGTGCACAGGTGGTGCCTCTTTCTAGAGGATACATTTATAATTTGTTTATTTTAACTCCACACAGGAGGCCCCGAGGGAAACCTAAATAATTTTTGGGATGATGTGTGGGAGATCTTTTTTTATTTATTAAATTGAATATAATTACATCTAATACATTATAAGATATGGGTAGTCCCACAAAGCTGTGACAGATCAGCTTGTCTGTGGGTTCTACCATTTAATATTATTACATAACGCACATTAGCTTAAGTTACAATATTAATACCTAATATAAGATTTAGCATAGATAAATGTGTTGCTCATTTATTAACCATTATTTTGTCAGTTTAGGGCAGGGTTCCTCATTATTTTTTAAATTAATTTTTTCATTAAATATGTTTTGAATCAAAGGTATTATATATTCGAGCGTTCTGCTACCATACTTATTTGATATTCGTGGTATTTTTTTGTTTTCGGTAAATCTTGTTGTGTGTATAATGTACCAGAGAATCCTTTTAATTGGAAGTAGGCCCTCAGTCCTCAGACCCATATAGTAATTTTAAGTTGTTTCTTTGTTTGTAAATGCTAGGTTTAACTTTTTTTTTTAATTATAGCAGTTTGTAAATTTTGAATGTATTTAATATGAATTATGCTCGAGTGTCCCCAAGTTCGAATTCCATATCTAAGTATGGATTCGACCACAGAATGATATATAAGTTTGAGAGTGAAGTTTGAAGGACGAGGAGTGGGAACGCGAGAGGGGAAGGGGATGCGGGAGAGGAAAGGAAGGAGGAAGGTGAACGGGACGAATGGGAAAGGAAACTTAGGGAGAAACAATTTCTTTATTAAATGGCATAGCAATGCGTGCCGGGACCAGCTAGTATAATATAATAATTAGACATGATGCTGTTTTTAAATTTGGGCAGTGAATCGGAGTAAATGTCGATGTTAGAATTTAGACCAATATTCTTGAACATATGAAGAGCACGATTGATTGGCGAATTAGTAACTGCATTTGTCTTGTAATTAAGCGTGTGGAGTAGTTCTGTATGGCGTGTACGTATTAATGGTATATTAAAATTAACTGAACAGAGTGGAAGATACTCTCAGTATCGCCCTGGTGTGAGACCACCATTCAGAATTGAAACGTTGCTTGAAATGGCTTAAGCCATGTTTGGTGACCAGATCTGAATAGCCAGGTACTTCCTCACCTTCCTCTTACCTATCTCCTTCCCCTCCTCACTACCATCAGCCTCACAACATACCCCAATTGGGGATGCCATAGTCACACTGGCTCCAGACGGGAGCAGTTGGGACTCTTGTGCGGTATTCATGTAAAAAAAAAAAAAACTAGGGAAGGAAGTTCTGTACAGTCAAGGTTAATATTTAAAATTTTGTGTATAAATGACAAATCAGCTAATACTCGCCTTTGTTGCAAAGTTGGAAATGTGCATTCAAAGGTATTGTTGAATTTGAAGGTAAGATATTTTATAAATTTGTTTTGAATAATATGTTCTACGCTATCTATTTATACTTTGTACTGCGGGTTCCAAATTGGCGAGGCATATTGCAGTGTACTTCTGACTAATGCAAAATATAACATTACTACTGTACGCGGGTTACTGAACACTTTACTTGTACGAATGATTTAAACCTCATTTTATAATAATTAATAATTAATGAACACAATATTATTATTCTCGTGCGGAAAATGTCAACCGTGTGTGAATTTGGATACGAATTTAGTGTCCTGGTTGTGTTGAACATTGATTGAATTTCCCGGTGGAATGAACAAATCATTTGAACTTTGTTATTTCAATCAATTAAGTCAATACGTCTGCAACAAAGCGGGATTAAATCTAACTTACGCCACAAAGCGGGGAATTCGTGTTCAAACAAAGTTACAGATCGACATACTTAACTATGCTTACGTATCGAGGCTCCATAGAAGCTCGAATAAATCTGGCTTCCAAGGCATCTTGAATAGGGCTAACAAATTCAGACGCCCAACATTTGAATTTGGAAGCCATCTCTGGACTGGAACCCCAAAATATTTGATAAACCTACTTGATCCCGTGCAAAAATGACAATCCGTTCACCAGACTGATCGCCATCCCTAATGCAGTTGCAATGTAGGTTTGCTAAATCTGTTTTTCATGTATTTTAATGGAGCCTAGAGCATTTATCACATGTTCACCGGTACACGTGCATGAACCTGGATGAACACGTGTGGGACACCCGTTCGCAATTGATATTGGCTTGAAATTGGTGGTTTCTTGGACTCGTTTTGTGTAATTCGGCTCGTATGTGGAACGAGCTACCGGTATCTGTTTTCCTCCTTCGTATAATCTGGTCCTCTTAAAGACCCGGATTAATAAATCCCTTCCTACTGTCCCCTCCTGCTGCCTAGTCCGATGGCGACATAGTTCCCCTGTCTTTACACTGTGCAAACAGGTGTCCTCTTGTGAGGAGGAAAGGAATGAGAGGAAGTTCTGGGAAGGAAAATGGTATCAGGGGTGGGTAGGAATCTGGGGGTCAGTGTATCCAGGAGTGAGTGTGTGGGATGGATTTATACACTCACTCCTGGGCGATGTTCCAAAAGAGTACGGCTAGAGAAGTCAAAGGGACTCCCTCAACTACTCTCTCCCGATCCGGCCTGCCACGCAGCTGGTTGGCAAACATATCCACCGCCAAGACCCGGACTAACCTTACCCCATGAAACCGGGCACCCCTGATAAGTCAGCAACATAGCGAACCATTTGTGGTGACCTATGGCAGAGGTGTTGGTTATCCAATAAATGGTTCCCTGGCGGCGGTACCCAAACCCGCCTCCCAAAACTTAAATTTTAACTCGACCGTTCGGCATTTCGCCTGTATGTAAATTTATTCGTGCGTTTCGTTTCAGATTCAAGATGGTGGCCCTTTTAGTGGCTCTTTATAGTTTTTTTCAGTGTGCAATCGTCGTGTTTATTTGGACTTTCTTATCCCTACTTCAACTATTTTAGATTGTTTTAAAATTTAATAAAAAATAAATTTAATAACGTTATTATCGAGTATACCAAGTACTCGTATTTTAGTAACAGCTGTTTCGGCTTACAGTATCATTTTCAAACACTTTGAAAATGGCCTTGTAAGCCGAAACAGCTGTAACTAAAATACATACTAAAATACTTGCATAACTTGATAATGACATTATTAAAGTAAATTTTAATTAAGTTAAAAAATAAATAAATGGAGTTCTAAGAATTAATTACAAAAACAATTAATATATTTTCGATAGGACAAATTGTGTAATAGAGAACTTCAGCCGAATTTTTTTTTAATGAATAATGACCTTCTAACTTAAATACCTGCATATATTTTTTTTGAGTTAGTTTTAATAGTTAAAATAATTGTCAAAGTTTTAATTTTTCAAGACCCCCGAAAACCACCGTATGTATGGTGAATTGTGTGACGTCATCACTCCTGAAAAATTACTATAGGATCGGGCAATCAGCTGATCAACTGCCGCCATTTTGAATTCCGTTGTTCGAAGCATTCTCCCTAGAAGTAGCATTACTATTTTTTGTGCAGTAGTTTTTGAATATTTTCAATAAGAGAGATACCTTTATTTTTGAAATATTATTTAGGCCTAAATAATGTTTCAATAAACACAACAACTAAATCTCTATAAACAGTATGTAAATAAACAAATAAATTAATACGATGGCTTGTGTCATATCATACATTCCCATACAATGACTTAACGCTGTCAAGTTGGCATTAATGACTAAAATTTCAATAATGCCAACTTGACGGCGTTTTTTTACGACCCGATTAAAAATGGGACTTTTAATAAATTTTTTTTTAAGCCATAATATTTTTCACTGGAGTTCCTCATTCCTCACTTGCAACATTAAATTTTATATGAAACTAGCTGGTCCCGGCATGCGTTGCTAAGCCATTTAATAAAGAAATTGTTTCTCCCTGAGTGTCCTTTCCCATTCGTCCCGTTCACTTTCCGCCTCCCCTTCTTTTCCTGCGTCCTTTTCCCCTCTCGCGTTCTCACTCCGTCACCTCCACTTTCCCTCTCCCCACTCCACTTCCCCCCCCCCTTACCCCGTCCTGCGAACCCCCCTCCCAAGTTTCCCTCCCCCCTCCCAGGTCCCCCTCCCCCCTCTCAGGTTCCCCTTCCCCCTCTCCCACCCTCCCTCTCGCTTTTTATAGCAATAGCCGCTTCCACGCGTGCCACCAATAGCAATTTTTTTAAACAAATTTCATAATGCCAGAGCTCACCGGAAGTTTTATAAAAACCTTGTCCTGACAATAAGGAACACACAAAAAAACAGAATTATCCAATTTGGTGCAGTCATTCGAAAGTTATACGCTTAGCAACACATTCAGCGATTCATTTTTATATTATAGACTAGCTGGTCCCGGCATGCGTTGCTATGCCATTTAATAAAGAAATTGTTTCTCCCTGAGTGTCCTTTCCCATTCGTCCCGTTCCACCTCCACCTTCCCTCTCCCACTCTACTCCCCCCCCCCTTCCCCCGTCCCGCGAACCCCCCTCCCGAGTTCCCCTCACACGTCCCCTTCCCCTCCCGCGTTCCCCTTCCACCTTCCCCACCTTCCCCACCTTCCCTCTTCCCTTTCCCGCTCCCTCGTCCCGCCAACCCTCCTCCCGCGTTCCATATATTCAATCCCAGTACATTCAGTTTTTAAATAGCCCGCGTGCCACCTTTTACAATTTTTATTCAAATTTCCATTTTTCATGTATATTAAATTTGGTACCTAACATAGGTACCTATTTAAAATATCTAAAATTCTTGATTCGATTCAAACTATTAGGGGAGTACCTACTTTAAATAAATTTATCAACTTAAAGATTATCAAAAATAGAATTTCATTTAACAATCATTGTTTTGCAAAATGTCATTCTCAAACACGCGTATTTTCAAACGTGCGATAGTCGTTTAGGTTAGTAATAGGATTTCTAAAATTATCCAATTTTCTGCGCAATTTTCTTAATTTTTCTCTCCGTAAGAACCATCCTCGTACTTCAAGGAATATTCTAAAAAAAGAATTAGCAAAATCGGTTCAGCCGCTCTCGAGATTTGGGCTTAGCAACATATTCAGCGATTCATTTTTATATATAAGAAGATATACGGTTCATAATTAAGTAGATAGGAATTTAAGTACCTACTTACAAAGCTTATGATTTCAGAAGAAATTTTGGTTTTTATTAAATAAAAAAAATTAGAAACATACATTGTTGTAAGCGAGGCTTATTGTTCACAGAACTATACGTATTCATAAAAATTATTACCTACGACGAATTTTCTGTAGTATTGATTGTGAACAAATGGCGCCTTTATTATAATTATCTTGATCCTTAGCATTCTCCGCGTACATTCCTTAGAAACGCGTTAATTAAGCTCGGGATTAAGCTCCGCGTGTACCTACAATTTAGCGAGCAAGGAATTATGTTATTGGGTTTCTCCCGACATCCTACGCAACGGGGTTAGTCTACACCTCAAATCGGGCTTTATTTAAATATGGGGTGGAAAATAATACCACGTGACAGGAATTTGATAATTTAACTTAACTGTGTTGCAATTAAAATTTTTAATTAGTAGTAAAAGTTAAGAGTGATAGATACTCTAAGAATCGCCCTGGCCCTGGTGGAAAATCGTCATTCTGTATCTATAAACGAAACAGTACTTGAAATAACCGTGACACCATCCCACCGCATTCAGCTCGTAAAATACTGACAAACGTTTTACAATTTACTAGCAGACCCGGCCACACGTTGCTCTGGCTTACCCAACCTTTATAACCAACGCCATCTGTTAATTTCCAGGCAGATCAAATTCACAGCACTTGCCACTTGCGTTTGCCAGCTGCCCGGTGCCCGGTGCCTGAATTGAATCTTTGAGTTTCTCGACTTTTCTCTACTATAATCTTCTTCCTTGCGCTGTCCCAACTCATTGCCTAGGTAGGCTGTTGAGGTCGGCTCTTCTCGTTCTCAGGTTGTAATATCTTCTGTTCTGGGTATCGCCTTCATCCAGGCCGTTTCTCTGAAGAATTTTGGAACATTGAGTCATCCAGGAGTTCTTTGGTCTTCCTCTGGATGACTGTCGATGAAGCTGCATAGACATTGCCTGCCTCACAGTGGGGTCTGATGGTCTCCGTTTTATGTGTCTATACCATCTCAACTGTCGTTCTTCCAGCTTACTATTTACGTCTGTGACACCCAGGCTACAACGAATGCGTGAACTTTTGATCTTATCTTTTAGTGATACTCCTGCCGACCATCTAAGCATTCGCATTTCTGCTGTTTCAAGTTGCCTAGTGTAGGAGTTGTACATAGTCCAGCATTCGGAGCCATACATTATTGCGGGTCTTACAGTAGTCTGGTATATCTTTCCTTTCAATTTTATGGGCATTTTGGAGTCACACAATATTCCTGTTACGGATCTAAATTTAATCAATCCCACACCTATTCTATGGATAACTTTTCTCTACTATAATATGCATGTAATATACATATAAATCTTCCTCTTGAAACACTCTTATCTATTTGTGAACACCGCATGAAAATCCGTTGAGTAGTTTAAAAGATCTAAGCGCAAATACAGCGGGAGCGACTTCATTTTATACTATGTAAAGAAGATGTATTTATTTATTTGGTTCCATACCAACTTAGAATCAAGTCAACACAACACCTCTCTGAAAAGTCATTAAAAGTTTTTTTTTTTTAAATAGCCCATGACCCTAACCTAACGTAACCTAACGTAACCTAACCTAACCTAACCTAACCTAACCTAACCTAACCTAACCTAACCTAACATAACCTAACCTAACCTAACCTAACCTAACCTAACCTAACCTAACCTAAACTAACCTAACGTAACCAATTAAAGCAATTTATTTTATTTTTGTATCACCTTTAATGACTTTTCAAAGGAGGTTTTGGGTTGATTTTATTTTGAGTTGTCTGGCCACGATTTCTTTACGCTCACAGGGCTTTTACGTAAAAAAAGTCTTAATTTAGGAAGGAGGCTTGGGTATCGTCACCCAGGGATCCATTTATTGAAAAACCAACACTTCCCTCTGTCGTAGGTCACTCGAAATGTTTTGCTGTGTTTGGCGACTTAGCAGGGGTGCCTGGATTCGTCGGGTGTGGTGTGTAGTGTGTGCAGGTATTGGCGGCGGATGCGCCTGCCCACCAGTTGCATAACGTGCCAGATTGGAAGAGGTCGGTGTGGAGAGAACCTTTAACCTCTCTGATCCCTTTTCCTATCCGACCCTCATAACTTCCCAGAACTTCCTTTCCCTAAAAAACCCTTCATACAGTCACACAACATCCTCAATGATGATATAGGCTCCAAGGGAAATTGTTTCCTGTTGGCCTCCTGTGTGGAGCTAATGTAAAAAATATTAATATACCTATTAAAAAAAATAAGAACAAAATGAAGAAAAGAAAAAATTAAAATTAAAGAATTGAATTGTGGCAGTACCTACATTCAACAAATAACTTGACAGCCATAAAGATATTTTCTGGGCGTGCAACACCGAAGATTGAAAACGGAGTGATTGGCACTTTTTGAGATGCCCGTTTTCATTCTCGATGGTGATCTGTTTCTGGGCGGTGATTCTTACATAACTCTTTGTAATTTGCCAAGTCGTAATATTGTCGCAAGTTTAAATAAATAAATGACTAAAGTTAAACCGCGTAATTACTATTATTTTTATACATTACCTCCTGTGATAGTGAGTCTAAAATCAAAAACGGGACTTGATGCTGAGGTAAGTATCTACAAATGAGCGTCTAGTTCCGAACATGATAGAATAATTGAAAATATCAACGAAACTGAATGTGTTAGACCGCAGTCTCAAAATAACGACGTTTGTTTGAAATATCTCAACTGTTGGACACTCAATAAAGTTAGGGAATCGCTTACAACCGTTGTTTTGTGTATTTATAGTGAAAAAAGAAAACTTAAGTGTGAAAGTGATTACTGTTGAAAAAATGTTCTGTTGTACAATGGTAGAAAAGCTCTCCTCAGAAAAAGAAGAGTTAGAGATTTTGATATAGTATCCGACATTATCCACCCTCCGTATTTTCTTCACACAGAGTTTTCTTATAATTATTGCTCGAAAATAACACTAAACTTGTCTCCAAAAAAAGACCTTCTGGGGATTCCGAAGTAGCAATGTATTTGGGTTAATAATATTCTATTTATTTTTTTACTGACTAGCTCATAAAACATCATATACCCTATATTCCAAGATACCAGTTAACGTAAACACCGTGATGAAGTCACTGTAACGAACTAGGCGCCGTTTAACTATGGCTTCTCATCTCCCATTGCTCACGGAATTACCTCGGGGACTCTGTTAATTATGCTGTTAATTAATTAAATTCTCGCGGTGTCCTGTATTCTATATCTCGTGAAGCTAAATTCGATAAATGTACATGTTACCGTAAAACCCCACAAACTGATACATTTTAAGTTAGAAAAAAAGGAGAGCGTTAGCAATTTTTTATACGCTTTTTTTTTCACTAAGACACTACAATGAATATGTATTCACCTTTCTTCAACCTACCTATTTTCAAAACCTATCCTGTTTGACAATACGCCAATAAATTTAGGATCTCGGGTGTATTTATTTATATTGGAAATCTATTTACTTTTTCGATATGCCTAGATTAGATATTCAATTTATTACGGATGCATTTTTGAAGCTTATAAACCACATTGTGTTGTATAATCATTGAAGCAGATGATATTCATTTTAAAAAAAAATAAGTATATCTTATTTCTTTATCTTTTTTCTGTAATGACACGACTCCCCAATTTAAACACGAGAAATATTTTTCTCTTTTAAATTGGGTAGATTCATTAACAAGAAATTACTTTATTTGTAATTATTTTTAAGAACCTATATTTTCCTCATGTAAATCTGTTATATATATGTATATTTTAAATAATAAAAAAATTAACAATTCTCAATGAAAACTTGCAAGAAAAAGACATAGAAAAAAAGGTAATGGTCACAACCGGGAGTCGAACCCAGATCTTTTAATAAATTTAATATTACCTTAAAACCCGGCGAGATAGGGGCTGGGTCAAGATTACCCGCGCCTTTTAAGTTTGCCTAAAATTTTAAAACTATTCATGCGACGTTGCCGTTTTTCTCAGTAGCTAGATTTATTGAGTGCTTTGACAAGTTTCTGGCGCGAAATCAGTCAGGCATTAGCCGCGTTGTGAGCTACACGTGCCAAAACTTGAGAAAGGTAATTATTTCCCATGCCCGTATTCGGTGTAACTTTTTTTTCTGTAGGGATTGTAGCAATAATGATGATGTTAATTAGTGTTTTCGACTGTTTCCGTAATTGTTTATGTTAGTCAGAGGCGGCTTTAGGGTCTAGAAGTGGAAGGTCAATCGAAAAAAAATTATCAGAGTTATTGTTAATGCGTAGGGAATATTATAAAAACGCCAGTACTCACCTACTCCGAAGCCGGTAGCACAATATGGTTTTATTTAAAGTTATTTATTTTATTCAAAATTATTAACGCAATTAACTTTAAACTTTAGTGTACGTACATGTTATTAATTAATGTTTTTAACATCGTTTGAGCTCTTATTACTATGACTATGGAATTCCCCTATAATTGAAAAAAATTACAAAAATCTATGTAGGTACCGAGATAAAACCGTTACGATATGCACTAGGTATCTAATTGAATCCGAATATCAATGGTTCCTAACAAAACAAAACTCATTGAATTATTAATGTGCAATGTAGAATTAGAATGCTTTTTATTTTTTCTTTCAAATGTTTCAAATCACTGACACCTATCCGTGTCCATTGCGTATCACTTGAATCAAATAACAAACAGTTAAAACAAAAGTACAGGTTTCTTTTGTTACAGCCGCAAATCCATTCACAGAAATTATAACTTTTGAAATTAAAGTAACGTTTAATATCTTTATTTTTGTCTTTGGTTAATTTGGATACGTTTTTCATGGTTCAATGAATTATCCGATATTTCTTTCAAAATATTATCTACGGAATTCGACATTCTAATTTATACAATGCTAATCGCGTCAACAATGAAACGTGCTTTCTGCTGACTAATGAATCCAAGATGGCCTTGCCCTTGTCACAAGTCAAACAAAATATGTAATAAATCACATATCGGCTGACATTTTTTGACGTCTCAATCTAACATCCTTAATAAACTAACTTCTGTCTCGCCCGGGACTTGACCCAAGCTTCTTTGAAAAAATATTTGGTATTATTCTAGGCATACGTTAGACATGATCGTTTCACCTCTTTTGTCTGCATACCAAAGAAAGAGATAGTAGATCGTCCTGGGTCAAATTTCGAACTGACCCTACGATGAATTCGCACAATTACTTCTCATTTGGACGCAAGATGGCGCTAGTCCTAGTAGGTACGCTATGATTTTATTTTTTAAATAAAATAAAATAAAATAGCTTCTCATTTGGATACGAGATGGCAGTATAATACACAAATGAAGTATTGTTTTTCCAATGTCTGAACCAACTTTAGGGCGCATTAAAATAGAGAATTGCCTAGTTTTTTCGATCCAAATAATTAGGAGGTCATTCACCTAATGACCCCTATGGAAGGGCCGCCACCGATGTTAGTAAATTCATAAAGGAACATTTAAATAATTGAAGACTGATAATTGTTTATTTAACTTTGATTTTGCTAGAAGAAGCCAAAATTTGTTGATTTTTTTAGACATTAAGTTTCAAAGCCTTGTTCCTGTGATTAAAAGTTTATTTCTGAGATTTTTTTGGTGTTTTATTACATTGATAACAGTAACATAATGCTCGTAACGAATAATATTAATTTCCTTAAATAGATACTGAAATGTGTGACATTGTCTATTCCGGTAACAATTACCCGGCCCCTACCTCCATGTAACAATTTTCCACCCCCATCTCGCCGGGTTAAGACCGGGCATTCCGAATTTCTTCTAATTTATAACACATTTTTCTTGAACACCTTATGTTTTTTAGTTCTTAAAAAATGTGTGCCATTTTTGTAAATAACACCTATACATGCTGACCCGAAAGAGTAATTAAATGAAATTCAGTCGATAGAAAACCATCGCGAAGTTATGCTCCGAAAATTATTAAAAAACAAATTTGGTTGTGCTTATTCATCATGCTATAGATATTAAAAAATTCACAGACTATCTTTAAATGCTATTTTAGACATTTGCCGAGAGATTTTTGCTCTATTTAAAAGAGTTGTGTTTAATTAAATACTTTCACTATTTTCGCTAATTTACAATCGTTTTTTTCATATTAGCGCACTCTCTCTAACATTCGTAGTGATACATTTCCCTTTCAAATCATATCTTCTTTTTTAAAGCTTTCTACGAAACCTTGATTAACCTATCCTATTTTTCTACTTAACCTCCTCTTTCCTTATCTTAAGGGCCATTAACCAGCCAGCGGTCGAGAATTCATATTTCGTCGAAAGATGTTCTTACGATCGTACAGGGCGGTTCAAACGAGAAAGATAAATTATTCTCCGTACCAGCTTTTTAAAATAATAACTCAATATCGGTTTTATTTCATTCAAAATTTGCTTTAATTTATGCCTACATTCAAAAATGTTGAAAGGACAAAGACAAACTCAAGTATTTTCGTCATAAAACACGTGGGCTGATCTTTTTTTAAATGATTTTATTTAAACTATGATTAAAATTCTGAAACTTAGCTTTCCCAGATAATTTATTGATTTATTTTACTGCATGAGTATATGATTTTAAATGTGTGTTGTATAATACAAAATTTTGTTTGAAAATTTAACAAATCTGCTAACGACCTAAGGTAAAACCATATTGTACTAAAATTAAACACATTTTCTCAAAATTTAAAAGATAGCTTTACTAGATAGAAGAACAGTCCTTCGAAATCAATTTATAATTTTTTGTGGAAAAGAGTCAATACGTCTAAAATTTGATTTAAAAATGACATTTTTATGTATTTTTATTTTTTATTATTTCATACAATTCTTGAAAGTACACTTTTATGTTTTTTTTTTACTATCATACTAGGTTAATGACCGTGTTAAGGTAATCATAATATTTCCGGTTTTGTCTGGTTATTCCCTCTTTATGGTATTACAAGAAATACGAAACAGTAAACCCCTCAGTCCTCGGCATGTTCTGTCAGAAGGTCAGAAATTTTCCGCTTTGCAATAAATAAATAGAAAATTTCTAGATAAATTGGAGAACTAAAAGCTGCTTTTGAAAGGTGATGAAATACGAGAATTTAGCCTGAGGGGTTGATTATTTAAAAATAAATTCGCAGAATAGAGAAATAATACTAAAAACTATCATGGATACAAGGGGTGACCTACTGAAATTGGAAAATAACGCATCGGTCCTTCAAGTCGAAGATATGGTTTCAAGACTTGTTGCGTCTAAAGTATTTTTTTTAATTTTTAATGTGTTTTTCTATTTAAAAAAAAATATATATTTTTCCATAATTATTTATCTAACCTAACTGAGAATCCATTCCTCCCGCTGAGGTTCAAGACGAGGTGGAGAGGTCATAAGGTCTCAGCAAATCGGCCTCTTACGTTTAAGCCCACAATGCAGCTGGTAAGTATCCGCCGCTAAGATCTGAACACACCTCAACCGATGAACCCGGGCACCTCTACTAGTCACCAAATGTAGTGTGAATCACTTTGAGTTTGAGTTCACTATGGCAGAGGTGTTGGTTATCCAATGAATGGTTCCTGGAGCGGCGTTACCCATACCCGCCTCCCAAATAAAATATTATCTGACTTACCCAATAATTCTCAATTTGGGAGGCGTGTAGGCACATCCACCGCCAAGACCTGAACACACCTCACCCGATGAACCCGGGCACCTCTACTAGTCACCAAATGTAGTGTGAATCACTTTGAGTTTGAGTTCACTATGGCAGAGGTGTTGGTTATCCAATTAATGGTTCCCGGAGCGGCGTTACCCATACCCGCCTCCCAAATAAAAACTAATCTGACTTACCCAATAATTCTCAATTTGGGAGGCGTGTATGGGTACAGTCGCCTAGGGATCCCTTTATTGGATAACCAACATCTCTGCCAAAGGTCATCCCAAGTGGTGACTTAGCAGGGATGCCCGGGTTCATGGGGTGAGGTTCGTCCGAATCTTGGCGGCGGATGCGTCTGCCCACCAGCTGTATGGCAAGCCGAATCGGGAGAGAATGGTTCATCCCCAAAGATGACGTACGTCCTGAGGGAATTATTTTCCTCAGGTCCTCCTCCATGAGTAGCTAATGTAAAAAAGCGAGTGTGCTTTAGATCACACGACTGAAGTAAAACTGCATTAACTTATATCTCCCTCTCAATTTCCGTTCACCTCGCCCGATCACACTTTTCGTAACGCTCTCGTCACGCATTCACCAGCTTACTCCCCAAGTCAAGCGTGCGTAAAGAAGTTTTACTTCAAACATCCGTAAATTCTAAAGATCTGCTGATTTCGGGCTTTTACAGTAACATATAAATGTTGGAGCACAAAATTTGGCGTCAACAATTACATCACGCGACGCATGCATGTGTTGAAAACAACAGTCAACATAGAAACAATTGTGTCGAATCCACGGAACATCACAACGCCACCATATTATAAATTCTTGTGACTGACACAAACTCAAACGCAAAATAAACGCACAGGGATTATTTGTTTTCAGTGAAATAAACACCGCGCACTGAATAATTAGATTGTAATTGAAAACTATGTGAACGCTTTTACAATTACACACGTAACACAATTGAATTTAAACCCCGAAGGGAGGCTATCTCATATTTTAACGGGGGTTATTAGACGTGCAAAGAGTACGAATTTGCTCCTAAATGTCTCAATTAGCAACAGTAAATTAATAACCTTGTTCCAATATGTTTGAACACATTTGAATTGCAAAACGCGTTCCCGTCGCGTCGAGATCAACTATTTCTTTATATATGCAAATGAAAATTGAACCCCGATAAATGTAAATTGATGTCTACCGTTCTTGAATGATTTTTCCATTATGACTGACTTAAGCAACAATTTTATCCTTATATGATTTGAGATTTTGTAACGGTTGATTTAGTCACATGGATCATCCTACCCCGTTTCAGACGAAAGAGCGAATTCTCGCAACTCACATCAGTTGGGATCAAGCAGACCCATGTGACAACTCACGGCTTCCGATAATGAGCCGAATGTTGCAGAAACATCGATAATGAAAATCTTTCAATTTTATTAACTAGTTTCTTAATTATGGTTTTCCATTAAAGAGATTCTTGAAGAAACCCACGTTCACTTCTCATGAAGAGACTGTTGAGTTGAATTTCATTTGCCTCCGTCTCTATGCGTCTTGCGTCTTGGGTTTTCTCAGGACTTCAGGAACAAACCCAAAGTAATGGCTGGTTTCAATTAAATGCTCTGAAATTGCCGGATTGTCAGAATAGCCGAGTTTACATGCTCGAAAGTGTTCTGATATACTTTTGGAGATGGTTCGTCTGTTCGTTCTGTCTGGCTTACATAGATCTTGTCATTCCCGGAATAGCTGAGTTTATAAACTCCATATATCTCAAGAGAGAACTTGCTTTTTGCAGGCCTCAGTAGGGTCTTGTATCTTTGTCGTAGTTGCGAAGGCAGTCTTGACGCTTTCTTCTCTCAATATACTGGCAATTCCGTCCATCACATAGTGAACAAACGACAAGAAAGCGCAGCCTTTCGACACTTGTTCAATTCTATGTTCGTTTGAGGTAGATTCGGCTTTTCTTATTTGCCTTATTTGTCTTGCGGAGTAACCATTTCGCTCTACGTCGGTTAGCTTTATAAGTTCCAATCCGAGTTTTTGTTTATCATATATTTTTGTTGCTCGGGTCACCAAAGTATGATAAGTCCTCTCTCTTGCGCTGTGTGATGATCCGATTCAGCGTGTAGATACGGATTTAGTTTTCTATAAACGATGTGCCATAGGCTACCATCTTATTTTCGCATTACCTCCACTTCAAGAAAAGACAGATTTTATATTGGTTTTCCAGCTCCATTGTAAACTAAATTTTGCTGTGAATTGAATTAAGATGGTCCAGGAATTCGTTCAGTTTCTCTATCCCACGAGGCCAAATTATGAAGAAATCATCGACGTAGTGCCAACATACTTAGGAACAGTCAAAACTGTGTTGTTGCGATGGACAGTCTGCTATCGTCAGTACTAGCCAACTTTTTTTATGGAGATGTTTGAAGAAGTGGCTCTCGTTACAGTAAACAAAGTTTTTTCTACCTTTTGAAAGATTATTACAACATATCTACTTAAATGTTTCTTGTTTGTAAATTATTATAAAATCTCGGACTTGCTCTGTTGTATGTTTACTCCGTCAATCTGATTTTGATCGGTATATGTCTGTTAATTTTCCATCATTGCATTTTTAAAAATATCTTAGTATACATATGGTATATCCCAAAAAACCGTTGTCAGTGACAAAATACCTAAGTAATGTTTAAAAAAAAATTAAAATTCTACAGTTAACGTTTTTGATATTATTTTGTTCTTTACTGTCTGTATATACTTCTTCGCTGAATGCTGAATCTTGCGAAATGATATTTTTCCACGTTTGATTGACAGAAGTCTGTGTGCTGGTTCTGACATATGTTTTAACAACGCATGTCAATTGACAGGTTGTCATGTCAGTCAATTATTATTTTATTTGAGCAGGGTGAGCTCTTTCCCCTCGAGAAATCGTGTTGATATTTCAAAAACTTTCGTGAAAGTAAAATTTTCGTGCAAAGATATTAAATATGTTAGCCAAAAAATCTGCAGAAAATAGAATTTTTACTTAACAATCGTAAAAATTATGACGGCAAAATGACGATTCCTGGAAAAAAATACCTTCCATATTTCTTCCGCCAGTGTGCCACGCGCTGTCATTGTGGTCGGGTGTCATTTGAATGTTGACTTATAGCAAGAGTGTCGTAAAATTTATGAAAGTTTAGTATTTACGATAGCTTAGTATTCCAGGGTTAATATGTATGAAATAAAGGAGCGTATAAAAAGTATCTTGCTTGTTGAAGCGGCAAAAATTCAAGAAAAACATCTGCCTTTTGTCCATCCAAGTCAAGAAAAATGACAACAACAAACTTTTGCATGCAATGCAAAATAGCTATATGTTGGGCGCATAATATGAAAATGTGACCCAACTGTGTAGAATATTTAATTGTTTCATTATTACGTGATCTATTAAACCCAAATAATGTTGCTAGTTGCTACTGTTACTTCTAAGATAATGAAATTTTTGATTATCTCATTTATTCCCGTTTTATTTCTATGTCGTATTTTTTACGACTGTTTAGTATCAACTCTTCCTTGGCTTCCCGTACTTGCAAATATAACCCCGCCAAATATCAGGCGAGAGATTGCAATACTGAGGGAATACAAGAAGGCGCTGCAAAAAAGCGAAATACCCTTGCACGATGATGTCGTTTCTCACACGGCATGCCGCTTAAAGTTTCGAAAACCCTTCTGGACGGAAGGAGAAAGACTCCTTCGAACACCTCTCACCCCAGAAGATAGGTGGAAGCTTGAGTGGCAATCAGCCAACGTCAAAAACGCCCATCTCGTGCAAGACCCCACTGAGAGACAGCCTGGGTTCTCATTGCCTCGCAAACTCTGGACTGCCATCAATAGGATAAGGTGCTTCCATAGCCGTTGTGCTCACATGATGCATAGATGGGGCCTTAAAGAGTCGGCGACGTGTGAATGCGGTGCGGTGCAGACCACCGAACATGTGGTCAACGAATGCCCGCTCCATTCATTCCCCGGCGGGATTGATGAGGTCCACAGGGCAACGCCTGAGGCCCTAGACTGGCTCGCAGACCTAGATGTCCCCCTCTGACCCCCCACCATACGAAAGAAGAAGAAGTATCAACGTCACTCCTAGGATAGTTTGGTAATCTAGGGTTAAGGAAAACGGCAAAAAGCAATTTCGCTTTTGGACAATTTCAGTGGTCGGTGCTTAGATAGATGAAAGCGCGAAGTGAGCCAGGAAACATTCCAGCATATTGCGTAAAATTATTCAAGTTCCATAAAATTTTACTTTTCAAAATTGGAACTGAGTGCAATTATATCAGACAAGCGATAAAGTAGGTACCAACATTCATTTATTCATAAATAATTATTTATACGAAATCTGTTTTTCATTTGTTTAAATGTTTGACAGAAGACGTAGAAATTATTAAAGTTGAATAACATTCGATAATTTTTTTTTTCCTTTGAAGGACGATGATCCCGAGGAAAATATATATTTTTTAAATTATTGTTTCAGATTCAGAAATCAAAATCCAACGAGTATAATACACAGCGACTTTTTAACAGATCTGCGCTGGAAATAAATTATTGTTGTTTTTCTGGTGATAGTTGACCAAAAAGAAAACAAAATATTTCAAACAATTTTGAATTACGTGACGGCCTCCTTGGTCAAAGGGCAAGGTTCTAGTAATCCGGAGGACGCAGTTTCAAATCTTGGCGTGTGCAAATAAATTTTATTTGATGAATTGTGTTAATCTCTATTTCAAATATGTCTTTAAAAAATCCCTAAGTAACACCGAGAAGGGGCTGAAATCAACGGCGTTGTGATTAATAACATACTCGTAAGATACGCAGATGATACTATATTACTAGCTGACCGTATCGATGATCTCCAAGTCCTATTAAATCTTGTTAATAAAGCTGGTGAGCAACTGGGCCAATAAAACTAGGACGACTAGATCACTCTAGATCAGTGATATAGTTAAATTTATGTGATCACTGATACAGGTTGCAATGTCGAAAAGGTGGAAAGATTTAGATACCTCGGCAGCATTCTCACGGAGACTCTTGACTCAGATGTAGATTTTAAGTGCAGAATTGAAGCGGCAAGAACGGCATTCAAGAAAATGAAAACTTATTCTGCAATGACAATATCAATTTAAAACTAAGGCAGAGAATGTTAAAATGTTATGTGTGATCGGTTTTGCTGTATGAATGTGAGACATGGACTTTTGAAGTAAATACCATAAACAGGTTAGAGGCTTTTGAAATGTGGCTTCACCAGAGACTGCTCAAAGTTTCATGGACCGACATGATCACCAACATAGAAATTCTCCGGCGGGCTAGAGCAGATAGGGAACTGCTCACATTAGTAAAAGTCAAGAAAATTTCATATCTGTGTCGCATACTTTGAGGGGAGAAATATCACTTGCTCCAATTAAATTAAAATGCAAGATAGAGGGTCGCCGAGGGCCTGGTAGGAGAAAAATATCTTGGCTATGAAATGTACGAGAGCGGACCGGTATTAGAAAGGTGGAGGAGCTATTCCGGGCAGCGCAAGATAGAGATACATTTATCAGAGTGATCGCCAACGCTGATAGGGCATACAAAGAAGAAGGAGAATTGTGTTATTTAAAAATTTTATTAATTTAGAATAAAATATAGCATATTTGTGGAACGTTCCAGAGTGAAAGTATCCTTCTGGTGTAATACCACCATTCAGAATTGAAACGTTGCTTGCTTTAGCTGTGTTTGGTGACCAGGTCTGAAAAGCCAGGTTCCCCACCGTCCTCTTTATCATCACCTTCTCCTGCTAATTCACCCTCACAATATACCTTAGTCTCACTGGCTCCAGACAGGAGCGTTGGAACTCTTGTGAGACATTGACGTAAAAAACGTAACACTACGTGTTTTGTTGAGTTCCTAAACAACTTAAATATTTTTTTAATATTTCTATTTTTGAGACAATTCATGGTGGAATTCCATTATAATATATTATAATAAAACGTACATAAAAATTTATTCTACTCCAATGAAAACATGTATCCCTTCAAAAAGTAACATTGTTAAGAATAAGCAATTAGATTCATTTGCTAAGTCCCCGCTTTTGTTTCCAGTGTAATTTTCATAATTAAAATATGTATTTAGTTTAGACCATTCCTACTCCAATGTAAACATGTATCCCTTCAAAAAGCAATAAAAAATTCCATAATTCATAACGATTTGAGAATAAAACTAAGTCATTAGTAATTCATATAACTTGTAAGGTTTTTCCCTAATCAGCATTGAAGTGAGCTACAAACCCAAGGTAATTAGTCTACTGGAATTACCAAAATATTTAGAAATTCGACAGTCTAAAACGGCTTAGCAATAAATAAAATTAATATTATTGATTAAATTCCTTGTAGACCACTCCTCTCCCCCTCCCCCATATGTTATGTATATAAACGGTAGACTAAGAATTATTTGTACAAGTCTGAAGATGGCTCTAACGAGCTGAAACCGGTTACGGTCAAATAAAATTAAGTGTAATAACGTTTTATATTCGTTTTATTATAATAAACTTAAATGTTGTTTAAAATTCAAAATAAGTTCACTACTAATCAAAAATACCAACATTCCAAGCTGAACATATTATTTGGCTTAGAATTCATAGGTGATAAACAGTATAAACACCTGACTACGACGTTATTCATTGCTGAATTCGATTTACATAATACAAAGAAAGTATAGTAGCAAAGGTGGAATTGCAAGCTATCATCGCCCCAGATCGTGACACAAAGAAAAGCATCAGTGAGGGAATAAAAAACATTCGCAGCTAAACCTTTACAGTTATGCTCTTAAAAGATAAAAAAGCGCGGATCATTACAGAGCACCGGTTCATTTGCAAGTTAAACTTGCTGAGAACAATTTTATTCTCCGATAAATAGCTTTTGCCTTCACTGGTAAACAACGAAATAAATAAATTGAAAAACACTGTAAAACGTTCTTGAATATTTTACTAGACGAGTTATTTTGTCCCAGTATATTTTCCTTGAGAAATATTTCATTTACGTGTATGCTTTCGAAGGTTTTCATGATATTGAAATATTTATTGCGAATAACTTACTAATTTTCACGCTACATTGCAATAATATGAATTAAAATTCATGTGGAATGTACTTGACTTACTTTAACCAGTGATTCCTGATAAATTGACGTATAAATAGCTTAAATCTGTTTTCTTTATCTCTTTTAAAACGCTTTGAAATTTTATTTGTAATGTTTTAAAAATTAATAAATTGAATTGAATAAAGATGGGTAAGTCTGCATTTTGCCGGAGGCCTCCGAGACAAGGTTCCTTTTAAAAGTGCATGAGTTCTTAGAGTAGGTCCCGGGTCCGGGTTCTTGGGTGCGGACTGGGTACTGGGTGCTATTGCCGCTACCGGGAGGCACGGGTTCGGCCGGAGCCTAAACAAAAGAACTCAAACCCGAGACCTGTTCTCGACTCGCCAGTGGCTCGAACCGCGCACACGGAGACGCCCGTGGAAGCGTTCGAGTTCTGGCTCCGAGTCCGGTTCCGAGTTACGGGTTTGGAGTAATCGATTTTAAAAAGGAGTAGGAGTAAGATCCGCTTCCCGCGAAGAACACGAGTTCAAGAGCCCACTCTAGCTGAACCTACACTTCGCTAATTCCTGACAACATTTGAGTAAAAAACGTGAATGAAATTTCGGCATCCAGTGACAAAAAAATCGGGTTGTGGCGGTTACTCGTCTGAGTAACCGCCATACCCCGACCCTAACGGTCCAATACCAACTGATTTTTTTTTTTTTTTAAAGACTAGCATTCCCTGGTTATGAATATCCTGACAACATTTGAAAATCTCAATCTACCACCCATAAAAAGCGGAAAATGTTGCTTGTGTTGTGATGGAGAACTAAGCTGATGGAGGAATGGAACACATGACGCCTGGGTGGGACCCAAACGTGATGCCATCTCAGTCATTGTTGAGCCAACCGGCATTTGAAAAAAAAAACATCAAAAATGTCATCGGAGATATTTCGTTCTCATTTTTTACTTGTACCATGTAAATAAATAATAATATTACGAAAAAATTTAATTATATACCTCTGACAAACAGTGGCGGCTAGTTCATAAGAGCTCTCGAGCGCCGCACAACCCAAAAAAATTGAAGATCATAATACAAAACGCGGTTCGGTTATAAATTATTATAATATTTTCTCAAGATCTCGTACAGTACGTAGGAAGGTACCTATTATACGTGCTATCTGAGTGACGAGAGCCGGCTCTTGAGCCCATATTTATAGCAGTTCGTTTTCGATAGCGGTCCAGAATCTTACTACTTTGTGAGAAAATCCCGTGAACAGTCAGAAGCGTGGGTATATACAATTCTTTGCAAATTTCACGAAAGCGCGAACGTCGCTCCGAATTTTACCCCCAAATCTAAAGGAGCGGTTCGGTGTGTTAAATGAGAACGCTTATATGTTAAGTTTTTGTCCACATTTTGTCTTCAATTTAACAGCAGAGATACTATTTTCAACGAATGTTCCGCGCGGTCTTCTCTTCAAGTCAAGGCATGTCACTATATTATAATGATAATGAGTGATTAGCTGATTAGTTGTCAACAGGCGGGCATAACTCCGATGCAAAATGTTACCCGAATCTTTGTGTAATATCATAAATCATAAGTCCACTTTGGTTTGTTTATGGTCCCCGGCTACTACAACCACCAATAGGAATCTTTTATTTGTTGTTGCATTTCTCTGGTTTATTTTCGTTTGATAATTATATTTCCGAATATGAATTTTGGGAATTCACGTTCGAATGAAAAATGTGAAAACAGGACCGGTAATTGGAACAAAAGTACAAGTGAGAAACTTCTTTTGGTTGTTATTTCAGTGTTCCTACACTATTTTTTGAAATGTATTGTTGAAATTGTATTTTAAACTGTGTTGTAAGTATATGTTTCCGTTTTAACGGTACGGAGAATAGAACATCTTTATAAGTAGGTATGTACCTTTCCTAAATTTATTGACTCTGGTAAACCCCCACATATTTTGACCACCGGCCGTCACTGCTGACAAAGGTTTTCACAACGTTCGTATGGACATCGATTTCACTTTGTAAGGTAAAAAGCAGCTCCTCACTGGAATTATTGAAAATTTGTAAATAAAAATCTTATTCTTACATTATTTATAGAACTTCCAATATTCTTAAGTAAACAAAATTAAAACGGTTTCGCAGTTGATTTTTACTGTCTACTAGACGTAAACTGAATAAAAATCAATGCTGAATTCAGCGTTTTTAGCAGACATCTAATGACTTGGCATGCATAATATAAATATTGATTATTCCACGCAATTTAATTTTTCTGTGGGAGCAGACTTAGCAGTACCGAATAGAAAACTGAAAATATTTTTATGCCTGACTTATTGCGTGTAGTATGGCTAATGGGTGACCGATGGAATTTAAATATCGTTGGATGGCGTCATAGGTTGAAAAAGTGAAATAGATGTCGCCTACTCAAAAGTTTTTACAGTTCAAGCTTTGTTGTATAGACGGCTCTGGTGCTAGTAAGTATATACATGCTAGTATATAGTCTGATGCTCTAGTACTCCTGTAGTTTGTAGAATTCTTCAAGGGATGTCTCTAGTATATAGGTTCGCCTCTCCAGTTCAGAACCGAGGTGAGCTAGCAGTTAGATTTCTAGCAACAGAGAGATTTTGAGAGAATGGTAGTGAAGACGTTGGCCTCCAGGCCGTCCTACACACTTATAAGTGTTTCTATTCTAAATATAGGCAAAGTTGTTGTGAAGAAGGCGTTATTTAACATAAGAAACATTTATAAAATAAAACAAATGAAACAATATATTTTGCACTTTGTCCATAAAAGAATATGGAATAATTGCTTGGGGAGGAGCAACAAACAGATAGATCAAATAGAAATCGCACAGAAAACGATCTTAAAGGTAATTCTTATAAAACATTGACTGACCGATACAGATCAAATATTCAACAGTTGTGACGTACTAGATATACGCCAATTATATGCTAAAACACTACTAAACTACATTTTTGACCAAAAAAACAAACTCCAACAAACACAAAATATCACTAACAGACCGCTTGGACAAGCGTACAAAGAAAACATAAAAACTCCAACGGTAAACACTACCTTTGGATTTGGACAAAGACATCATAAATACCACGCTATAAAGGAAATTCAACAGTCTTTCACTTTAAACAAAAATTCAGGAAAACAAAAATTAATTCAGACACAAAAAAAAATGGATCAAAGAACAAAAAAGACAATATTACCAAAATTTTATAACATACAAGAATAAAACATATACACGCAACACACAAAACCAATATAAAACACGCAAGGATCACAAACACACAAATCATAATATATGCCGATTTTCATTTAATTTAATTTTTTTAAATTTACTTTAATTTTTAATCGTCATTTTTAGTTTAAATTTATCTTAATTTTATGCGTTTTTTCGTCACCAATATTTTTTTTTTCCAAAATGTATTATATATAAATTCTTATATTATAAAATGGGGGCCTCAGCACGGGTAAGTGGTAAGTGGTAAGTGGTACTGGATTGTAATATGAAATACAAAATAAATATTAAATAAATAAATTCACAAAAAAAGCTTATTTTCTTTTTTCTAAGCTGTTTCTTGTTATAATTTTGTTTATTTCTTGTTATTATATTCTTTGTTCTATTTTCAGCATTTCTTTAACATTAAAACCCCAGATGATAAAATACCCGAATACAAATTTAGCAAGACTACACACTTAACACATTGCCATATCACACAAAAACGCTGCGAACAGAAATTACTTTCCTTAGACACTGACAAATCTACTGGCCCAGACAACATTCCACCAATATTCCTCAAAAAATGCTCTAATACATTATCTAAACCACTCACATTATTATTCAACCGTCTCTTGACCCTTGGACACTTTCCAGACCGCTGAAAATCTAGCTTCATTACACCTATCTACAAAAAAGGAGACGTCACTAATATAGCCAATTATCGCCCCATTTGTATACAGTCAGTACTACCTAAGCTTTTTGAATCACTGGTCCTTGATGAAATCTATCCCAAATTAATAAAACTAATTGACCAAAAACAGCACGGTTTTATCAAAGGTAGATCTACCGCAACTATTTTAGTAATATTTCAATACTTCATAATACAATCGTTTGCAGAAAATAAACAAGTCGACTGCATATATACAGACTTTTCGAAGGCATTTGACAAAGTATCCCATAAACTACTAATCCAAAAACTATTTGCTCTAGGAATAAGGGATAACATGCTAAAATGGTTTACTAGCTATTTATTAAATCGTAAACTGTTCGTGAAAATAAAATCATGGATGTCGAAAGCTTTCTGGGCTACTAGTGGCCTACCACAAGGTAGTAACCTTGGCCCGGTTTTGTTCCTCATTTTCATCAATGATATAACCAATTGCTTCAACGATGTCGAGGTATTACTCTTTGCTGATGACATCAAGCTATACAAGAAAATAACTGATGTAAATCATTGCCATATACTTCAGTCAAATATTAGTATGTTTAAAGATTGGTGCGTTCAAAATAATTTATTCTTAAATGTAGAAAAGTGCAAAACCTTGACTTTCTTCAGAAATAAAAATCCTGTTTTATTCGAATATTCCATCAATAGCACAGCTTTAGAAAGAGTCGGAAATGAGAGATCTTGGAATTATTTTGGATGAAAAACTAAGTTTCGCCAATCATATCCACCAAATTGTAAAAAAAGGTATGAAAACACTAGGCTTCGTATTAAGAACAACCAAAAACTTTAATTCCATACAAGTCATTAAATTATTATATGTATCTCTAGTTAGAAGCCTAATGGAATATAACTCGGTAGTTTGGTCTCCATCTTACAAAATTCACATTAATAACATTGAGCGAATACAAAAAAAATTTCTGCGTTTTATAAATTTTAAATTAAATATCCCACTAGAAGACTTGAAATATAATTTATTATTAAATGTTTTAAAAATACACACACTAGAAGACAGACGTAAAATAAACGACTTAACATTTTTATTCAAAATACTTAACTCTAAATTTGACTGTTGCGAACTACTGCAACTCATAAACTTACGAATACCGACAGTAACTACACGACAAAATATACTATTCTACTGTAGCATTCATAAGCGGAACTACATTGCCCACTCTCCGATACAACGATTTCACACTATGGGAAATCAGTACTTAGGTGATATTGACATATTTAACATAAACTTGGCAAAATTTGTTGATCTTGTAAAAAACTTATTCCAAAACTATTCCTAAACCTATCTGTTTTTCTGAAAACCTATGAAATCGCTGTATTTTTGTATTTTTATGACTTGTGTGCTTTTTTATCAAATTTTATTTTTATTATTTCTGTATATGTTAAATAATCTGTCATGAATTATTTGTACTACCAAAATGTAAAAGCCCATTGGGCGTTAAATTTCATCAATCTCGGAATATAAATGTAAGAAGGTACACAGGGTGTAACAGGACGTACCCGAGGGATTTTAACCATCGATTCCTGAGCATATTTGGAGTAAAAAATGTAAACGAAATTTTTGTCTCCGGTTACTTTTTTGATGACATTTTTTTATTTAAAAATTTTTTTTTCTTCAAATTCAAACAACAAAAATTTCTTCCGCTTGTTATCGTTGGTCACTCAGCCGAGTAACCGACCAACCACTCACCCCGCCTCCAACTGTCCAACACCTACAATTTTTTAATTTTTGTAGAAAAAAAAAAAATAAACATCAAAGATATCACCGGAGACCAAAATTTCATAAACATTTTTTACTCCAAATAATGTCAGGAATCACTGGTTATATTAAGTGAAGTACGTCCCTTAACACCCTGAATAGTATTTAATTAAAGTTTACAATATTTATTTGCTTTTACATACATGTGAAGCACATACAAATTTTGTGGAACAGAAATCATGAAGTAAAACATGCTATTTAAATTACATGGAACCCATGCAGAACAATAGAAATATATTTATTTATTATTATTGAGGTGTTTTATTGTAGCCTTCTTATAACTACATACTACGTAGTTGACCACATCTACTAATTCTGAGAAATTATTATGTATGCATGTGTAATAGGCCGCTTGCATGGATTTCATAACGACTTCAATTATATACCTCTGACAAAGGTTTTAAGATTACAAAAATGTTAGTAAAAATTTTTAGAAATGTACAGTTTTTTTTTTTAATAAATAAATCCATTATTTGGGCTCGTGACGTCACTACATGAAAATGTCCCGTCTTCGAAAATGTTCTATTAATTTTGTAAAATTACACACTGATTTATTTTTTTCATATGACAACACTTTGATTTCAGGCGAATTTTTGAATTTGACATAACGTTCACTAGATTTATTGTTTGTTCTCTGCGAACTTATCATTTGGTTTGACTTTTTGACAGATGTTATGAAGAGAACCCCGTACAATTTATGCTATCTGTACCTGTTTTAGATGTATAATTGTAATGGTGCTGATTTTAACAAAATCAAATTTTATAATATTATTTTTATTGTTATAATTTACAAGTTCAAGTAAATTATATTGGATTTAGTAATATAGACGTTGAACATTATAATGATTAATGATCAATAAGATGGATCAAGGAAAAAAATATTTATGAGATGTAATATTTTTGGTGTGCCTCGTTATTCTCCTGTGCCATTCGTGTGGAAAATGATCTTTTTTTAAATAATTTTCGGCTATGTAATTATCGTTTTTTCGCACCCATAAAATTATGTCCCGTCTTTACGGCTTATAAAAAATGGTCTGATTTTTCGGATTGAAATTTTCAAAAAATCGCCTGGGTTTCAAAAATACAATTAAAAAAAAAAAACAGAATGTCTTGGAATATTTGCCTAAACCGGAATTTTTTTTTAAATGTGATGCAAGTGGCCTATTGAAATCAAGAGGAGTACATTAGTAAAAAGTATTTATATACTATATACTGATATCAGAGAGAAGCGCACTTACACGCAAACTAAATAAGGGGGGGTAAACGTTTTTCTTTTACATTAGATCCACACAGGAGACCCGGAAGAAAATAATGTCCCTCAGGGCCTCTGTCATCCTTGGGGATGCTGTGAGGAGGGTCTTTTTGGGAAAGAAAGGAGAGGAAGTTCTGGGAAGGAAAAGGGTATGAGGGGTGGGTAGGAACCTGGCGGTCAGTTCAGGAGTGACGGACGTATGAATCCATCTCTCCCACTGCGGCGCAAGGCGATGATCCGAGAGAGTCCTGCTGGAGAGGTTAAAACGTCTCCCTCAACTGGTCTCTTCCCATCCGGCCTGCCACGCAGTTGGTGACCGGACAAACCTCATCCCTATTAACCCGGACACTGGCGACAATGGCGGTACCCATACCCGCCTCCCAAATTATTTTTTATTATTATCAAACTGCGACCTTTGAATTGGTTTGAATACCACAAATATTTGATTTTGAAAGTACTATACGTTTATAACCGAATCAAAAATATTTATAAATATCATCATTCAAGTTATTGAATAAATTTTACGGAAATTTGAAGGCATGTAACTCCACGTACCCTAACAAACACATCCCATTCAATACAAGATTGACGTGATTTGATCAAACGACATTCTTCAACTCTCGGTGACGTAAGGGGATGAATTTTAAAATGGAAAATCCTTCAGCTACCGGAAAGTGACTGGCTTTTTGTTACATTTCAATTTAACTCTTTGCAATATCGAAATTCCCCCAAAGAAACTCCGACATAATATCATATTTTGATGAATTCATGTCAGTAGTACAGTTCATGTTTTTATGATTTCTAGATTTTAGCCTTTATATGAAAAATGGACACAAAGTCTATGTTCGAAACAAAAAACTGCTTTTACGTCATATTATACATAAGAGAAACACCACCAAGTTAGTTTATGCCACGGTTTAAATATGTAGGCACCTCCCATCTCGGTTTTCAAGTGAAAACGTTTTTGACAAGTTTCCCATACTAAAGTTAGCGGTGAAACACTTTTGTTATCGTTTTTTTTTAAAGCTGGTGAATGCGTGACGAGAGCGTTATGAAAAGTGTGATCGGGCGAGGCGAACGGAAGTTGAGAAGGAGGTATAAGTTAGTGAAGTTTTACTTCAGTCGTGTGGTCTAAAGCACACTCGTTTTTTTTACATTAGCTCCGCACAGGAGGCCCTTAAGAAAATAATATCCTCTATGTCATCTTAGGGGATGCTGTGTGGAGGGTCTTTTTTAAGAAGGGAAGGATAGGAAGTTCTGGAGAGTAAAAAGTATGAAGGGTGGGAATCTGGGGGTCAGTGTGTCCAGGAGTTACAGACGTATGAATCCATCGCTCTAACTGCGGTGCAAGGCAATAGGTTGAGAGAGTCCGTCTGGAAAGGTCAAAAGGCTTACCTCAACCAGTATCACTCGATCCGGCCCGCCATGCAGCAGGTGGGCAGACGCATCCGCCGCTAAGACCTGGACAAATCTTATCTCATCAACCCGGGCACCCCTGCTAAGTCACCAAACGTAGCGAACCACTTGGAGTGACCTACGGCAGAGGTGTTGTTATCCAATCAAATCAAATCAAATCAAATCAAAAAATATTTATTGTAAAATAAAAATTTCAAAAGGTGTAGCTTATGGGTAGACCCCATTTCTTCCAGTAGAAATATATATGGTTCCCGGGCGGCGGTACTCGTACCCGCCTCCCAAACTGAAGAAATATTGTCGTTAGTATATCTCGTGGCCCAAAGGTTATAGCGCCAAGTATATTCTAAAAATAGACCAATGTTCGCTGCTTGTTAGTGCGATTACGTCAACGTGCGCTTGCGTTATTTAGCTCCCCGCTCATCAGATAAGATCCTCGAAATTAACTCGGCGCAACCAAAGAATCAGTCATAACTCAGCACCGGTAAAAGGTTATATGAGTTATTCGTGCGTCTTCGTGTAGATCTTGGGGTGCTCTAAAAAGTGAGCTGAGCAGAAAAAACATAAATTATGCCCAAAGACGAATAAAAATGTTTTCACGCAAAATTTTACGTAAATGTAACGTGTTCACCATAGACATCAGAATTCATAGACCTGAGGGAGCGAGCCGGATCGGTAGAGACGCGGCGTAAAATAAAAGGCGTCAGTCGGTGTAATGAGTCAGTCTTTATTGAGCTACGTAGCGGGGGTCGGAGAGGAGCGGAGTGACGGTGGTGCCGTGAGTGTTGCTGCTGCGTTGCTGATGAGTGAGGAAGGTCGGAGACTACGGCGGTGAAGATCACTGGTCTTCAGGGAGCCGGCGTGTTGCTCTACACCATGGCGGTGTAGAAGTGACCTTGGTCCAGGCGGTCGATCGTCTTCGTGCTGACGAGATATGGCAGCTGTGTGTCCTTTGAGTCGGCTCACACACGTGACGCAGGAAGGAACCTTGAGAGGCGATGAGGATGATCTCTGGCAGCGGAACGCGATGGGTTTCGATTTGTCAGAGAACGGGTTGCATCCCAAGCAGAAAGCACGGCGGGCTTTATGTGCTGCGGACGGAGACATCTCATGTCGAGGCGCGAATGGGCCGGACAGCGGATGGTGGTTGGTGAAGGAATCCTCGAAGGTATTGGAAATGTTCCTAGAGTCACACTGGACAAATGTTATTCACTGCTGTTGACTGCGCGGACAAGTGCCCCACGCAGGCACGTACTTGGTCGCGGTACTGGTCGGACTGAGTTGCTTGACCGATGAATGAAGACTAAGGTACTGAGACTAGGTACTGACTGACTGATAGGGACTGACTTGAGACTGAGCTGTCAGCCCGCGCTGACTTTTACACTTTTGCCGGCCGGGCAAGTAGTTTCGAGAACGGCGTGTGAAATTCGACCGCCGCGCCAAGGTGAGAAAGTTCGCGAACACTCCAGTCGCTAGTGCTGATATATTATTGTGGAGACGGGAACTTTCGAGTAGGTTGCCGCACTAATTGTTACCAGGTGATAGATGTACTATCGGCCGTAGGTAGGTCCGGTAGCGGCTTGCATCTAGGTATTTATTTCTGGCGTTTCCTTAACCAGTGGCGCTGCGATGGATTTCGCAGAGCGGGTTAAGTGACCACTACAGATTAGAAGATACAGATGAGGGGTAAAACCAAACTATGGGGGGTGAAGAGGAAAAATGACTGTGATTCGTTAAAAAAACAATCTGACAGTATATAGGCAACTCGCATTATAATATCACCATTTTGTTCTTAAAAGCAAAACCTGCTTTGAATGCATAGACCTTTTTACATGGGAGCGCGAATTGCTTGCCACGTTAATAACATATTTGCTAAGGCCAAATGCTCGCCCCGAAAAGATTCGCCCCAATTTACATAGCAATATTTTGTTGCCGTGTTAAGTTAAGACACTTTTACAAATGTTTCATAATTTACTTACCCCTGTATCCAGCGACAAGCACACTGGAGAACCGCCCACATTCGCTATGTCCATATAATGTGTGGGTATAATGTATAGCACAAGCTACCGTTTTTGGCGTGTTATTTCATAAAAAGTATGGACCTTATTTCCGCGCTGGTCAGTACAAGAAAGATGACGTCACATATTTTAGATTCAAGCGAGGCTCTCTCCCCTCCCCATGGAGCGAGCTGACTCCAAGGAGGAGCTCCAGCTGGCTCCATGGGGAGAGGGAAATAATACGTCCGTGGTGTTCACGCAAAATGTAGTGTAAAAGATAATTTACTGTAAAAAGATTTTTTTTTGTAAAAAAAGTAAGTCAAAGATGACTAAATTTAAAAAACAGCTTGAAAGTTTTACGAAACAAGTTAAATTACTTTTAGTACATCGAATAAACAAATTAAAACAAACATAAACATTTAAACAGACTTTGAGGGTTGTGAAAGCTTTCAGTTTGTGGGATAAACTGAAAAGAATTAATAAAAAGAAAATTCATGAAAGTTTATTAATTTGAAAAGAACTTATAGACATTAAGAAGAATTTACTTACACTTACTCGCGTATGTTGTGAAGCTGAAGGTGATCGAGAGGGGGAGGAGATTGGGGAGAGGAAGGCGGGGAAGTACCTGGCTATTTAGATGTGGTCACCAAAAACGCCTAAAGCCATATCAAGCAACTTTCAATTTTGAATGGTGGACTTGCACAGGGCGATACTGAGAGTATCGCAATGGGACAATTTTCAGCGTGTTGTTTTATGATTTTATTTTTCCATAAAGTTTTGATCCTCCTGATTTTGTGGGAGTCTCATCTTAAGCTAGTAACCTTTCAATCAATTTCCACTGGAAAAATTCAAGTGAATTTCTATAACGTCGGCGTAGGCGCCACAATTGGTTTAAACGAATTTCGATACAATTTTCTAGAAAATATTTTGGTATTCGATTTATTTATTTTTTGGAATTCGCAAAAGGTGTAAATCGAAAATTTCGTTATAAAAATAATGAACAGGTATTCGGAAATAAACAATAATAATATCTTTTTTTTATTTTTAACTTTATGAGTAAAATCTCAAATTGTAATATTTAATTAAATACAGACAAAATTAGCGAAACACGATCGAAAATGTGGAGACAGAAAAATCAGAAAAAGATATTGGCACCTCTGAGAGCACTTGTCTCCTGGGTTCGAGTCCCAGTAGTGCCAATATCTTTTTCTGATTTTTCTGTCTCCACATTTTCGATTGAGTTTCACTAATATTGTCTTCATTTAATTAAATAATAATATCACTTCTATTGTCAAAAATAGAATTTTTAACAATTATTATATTCTCGACATTATTTTTCCATGTTCCTTAATGCCGTTCATAAAAGAATTTCTCATTTCCATTTGAATGAAAAATGGTAATTTGTTCGTTCTTTCTCACTTTTAAATATCACTTACTCTATTTTTTGAATTGCATCTACAAGTTGGAACTCCATTCACAATTTTCTTAGATGTCCTTCTCAGATTTAATTTTCACATTTCTTGCCATGCTCCTGAAAACTAAACTAAAGTACTTGTAATTGAAGTTATATTTTCTCCCTTCAAAATTGCATCTCCTATTAGCCTCAACTACATTCAGAAATATTTCTCCACTTTGATAAAGAAATATTTCTCCATTAATTATTCATCTTTTCAACTCTTAGACCTTGAATGGTTAAACACATCTTTGAAAGGCAAAAGCCAAATATTAATGAAAAACTTTCGGGTTTCAAAAGAAGCGTTGAAAGCTAAGTAGTTATTGAATTTTGAAATAAGTTCTTCAATTTGATTTACCAAAAATTTCATCTCACTTCATTTCACTTTGTTGTGCTTTTTAGAAATATGCATAATATTCATTAAGTGTGAACCAAATTATTTGCAAGGATTCCGTTGAAAATTGTAAATAAACCTTTTTGTATGAAGTGGGATCACATAGCCAAACTTTGTAAGCGCCTTCGATCTATTGTAGGTAGACTTCATAAAATAAAATGTTATGTGCCTATAAAAACTATGAAATTGATTTATTTGTCTCTTGCAGAATCAACAGTGAAATATGGGATAACTTCTTGGGGTCAATCATGTAAAACCAACATAAAACATGTACAAATGATTCAAAACGCCATGGTAAAATTGCTGGTAAGCAAAACCGTTTATAATCAAAGACGAGATATTAGTATCGTATATAAATCAATCAATGTATTACCTGTACGTGCTATTATGTGGCAAAAAAAATTATTGCAGCATATATCCGGCAGTCCATATAAAACAATGGTGGATCATGCACACAATACTCGTCTCATCATTACATAGTATAAAATGAAGTCGCTCAAAATGTATGTGCGCGTTAATCTTTTAAACTACGCAACGGATTTTCATACGGTTTTCTAGAGTGATTGAAGAGGAATGTTTGTATGTATAATACATGCAAATTATATTAGAGAAAAGCCGAGAAATTTAAAGAAAACATATTTTTGTGTGATTTAAAGCGGCTGGTGGGCCGTACTATAGTCACTTTTGAAATTCGTTCTACGGAAGAAATTGGAAAATAGATGACCTAGAGTAAGTAGGTATTTGATTTGAATTATTTTATTTGATGAAGTTGCTCAAAATGTATCTGCGCATAGATCTATTAAACTACGCAACGGATATTCATGCGGTTTTCAGCAATAGATAGAGTGATTCAAGAGAAAGGTTTATATGTATAAAAACATGCTTATTATAGTAGAGAAAAGTCGAGAAATTCAAATGTTCAATTCAGGCAGCGGGCAGCTGGCAAGCGGGTGGTGTGGATTTTATAAAGGTTGGGTAATGGCTTTGTGTTTCGTTAGCCACAGCAACGTGTGGCCGGGTCTGCTAGTACAAAATAAAGGAATGAAAGTACTAGTGTTTCAAAACAAATATGGTCAAAGAACACTTGAATATATTATACTATAATATATTTAACAAATTGCCACACGAATTTAAAGAAAATTGCTCTATAACGAAATTCTCACTGACGTTAAAATCATGGCTATTAAGGAGTAACCTTATGTATTAAGATTATATTTTGCTCACTCTCACCAATTCTAATTTGTTATTGTGTTATTAATGACTAGTGTATTATATACTCAACTGTCCAATGATATTTAAAAAAAATTCTTAATCTACATTTTTTCACCATAAAATACGGTCTCGGAATAATAATTATCAACATTGCATATCACATTATCACAATGTTTTGTGTATATATATAAATATGTTTATTGTTAATATGCTGTTATATGTGTATATTGTTGCCACGCTGACGAGTTTAGGATTATTTCATGTATTGTTTTAACTAATCTGTGGAACTAATCTCCTGCTGACAAGCTACTTTGTACAAGTATTGCCGTATAACCCCGCTTCTAAAGGATCTTCATTGGCTTCGATGCCCTGAAAGAATAGAGTTCAAGATCTGCTTTATGACCTTCAAAGCATTGCAAGGAATGGCGCCAGCCTATATATCGGAACTATGTGTCCGACAAAACTTAAGCGATAGGCAGCTTACTCTAAGGTCAGCAGATCGAGATGTTACTAATCGTTTAATCGAACTTTCTAGGTCAAATCGAGCCGTTTACTATGATCGATCTTTTCGTGTAACTGGCCCGCTCATTTGGAACAAACTTCCCTCAGCTCTTACTAATATCCAGAACTTGGCTGAATTCAAAAGAGCTTTAAAAACAAACTTATTTAAAAAATCATACCTTTCATGAATTTTAACTCCTTTTCAATCTACTATAATAAGCCATGTTTCTCAAGTTTCTGGTAATTGTTTGGTTTCGATTACCTCTTTACTATAGTTTTATGTGCACTCTGAATTTGTATTATATCTAAATGTTAACTGCCTCCTGTTCTATATAATTTAGTTTAAATGATTCTTGTTGAATGGCACCGTGATGGTTTATCATTATATATTGTCCTGTGCCAAAACAGCACTCACTATTGTTGTTAATATGGTTCTTTAGGAATTGCTTTGTATATTTTTGTATATTCGTTATTTCACATTATTTAATTAATTTTTTAAGGACTCGTAAGGAACACTGAAGGTTAATTTTAAGTTAATTATAATTAAGCGCACTTGAAGTGAAACATCACAAAACTGCGCTATATAAATACTACGTTATTATTATTACTTAGCGGGTATAAATTCCCATTGTATGTAACTTTTATACAATAATAATAAAATAAATTTAAAAAAATTCAAGAGTTTGAAGTACTGCTCCCAGCTGGTCGGAACCAGTTGTACTATGCTATCTCCGATTGGGGTAAATTGTGAAGCTGAGGGAGTGTGGAAGGACGGGTAGTACCTGGATGTTCTATTTTTATTAAAGAAAGACAAACATTTCTGGGTTGCGAATAATCTGAACATTTGAAAATCTCGTACTACGCCACAACACTAAACGGAATATGTTGCTTTTGTCGTGATGGATGACTTAGCCAGCCGAGGAATTTAAGAGGGTATTACCAGAGAAAACCAGAAATATGTCATTTTTAAATCACATTTTAGACGTATTAACTCTTTTCCACAAAAAATTATAAATGGATTTCGAAAGATTGTTCTTTTATCTAGCATTCGCACGTTTTAAATTTTGAGAAAAAATGTTTATTTTCAGTATAATAAGGTTATACCATAGGTCATTGGCATTTTTTAAATTTTCAAAAAAGATTTTTAATTATACCACACCCATTTCAAATCATATAATGATGCAGTAAAATAAATCAATACATTATCTGGGTATTGCATGTTTTAGAATTTTAATTTTAGTTTAAATAAAATCATTAAAAACATATACGTACATGTGATTCTTGACGAAAATTGGTCCGTTTGTGTGTTTATTTGCGCCCTTACAAACTAATATATTTAATGTTGTTATTAGTTTTTGGGGTATTATGCCGTGTTGCGCTACGTCCTTCTTTAGCCAACGTTTCGGACAGCGTTGCAGTGTCCATCATCAGGGCAGATGTGTCTGATGAATGATGTCCTGATGATGGACACTGCAACGCTGTCCGAAACGTTGGCTAAAGAAGGAGGTAGCGCAACACGGCATAATACCCCAAAAACTAATAACAAAATAATTTTTGGCCGTGAAAATCTAAAATCGTATCTAATATATTTAATTTAATATATTTCAGATTTTTTTAACATTCTTATTTAACTTAGACATTATTGAAATACTTATAATCAAAAAATAATTACAAAAAGTACATTATTTAATAGTTTTACCATCACGCCTTTCAGCATTTTTGTATGTAGGTATAAATTAAAGCATATTTGGAATGAAATAAAATCGATATTGGTTATAATTTTAAAAAGCTGGTACGGAGAATAATTAATCTTTCTCATTGTAACCGTCCTGCACGATCGTAAGAACAACTTTCGACGAAATGTGAATTTTCGTCCGCTGGTTGGTTAAACGCTCTTAATATAGGACGCACGCATGGGTGGGACTCAAAAGCGATGCCAACTCAACCACCTACCAGTCTCTTACGCTTGTATCTTATTTTATAAGTTGACTAGCGAGTTCTTGGCATGCGTTGCATGTACCAGTAATAAAGAAATTGTTTCTCCCTGCGTGTCTTTTCCCATCCGTCTCGTTCCCCTTCCGCCACCTCTTCCCCTCCCATGTCCCCACCTACCCCACCTACCCCCCCTCTCGAAAATAGAATTTTGATTTAACAATCAATTTGAAACAGGCATTCTCAAATTGTGACATTTTTGACAGTTTTGTAAGAGTTTTATTAATGTTTAAAAAACTTTTCAAATGTCATTTTCATTTTGCCTTGTGGTTTTGTCATGTAGTGGAAATGAGTTATTTTGAAAGTTTCAAACATTTCTTATGCTTAATTTAGCAATACATAGACAACTCACACACCTATATTATATTCATTTAAGCAAGCATATTTCGATTTTTATATATGTATTTAGATTGTTTTCTGTTGCGTATTGAATTCCATGACATAATATATTCAGGACTCCTAAAATTTGTAAATAATGTGCAAAAAATTATCAATATATACTCGTACAAAAATCTCGTGTGACGGTGTTTGTGGTCGAACGCCTCCGAAACGGCTCCAATGATTTTTATGAAATGTTTTATGTATATTTAGTAAGTATGAGAATAGGTCGTAAAGTATATTTTATACCGCTAGGTGATTAGGGTGTCCCTATCCAGTAAAAAAATTGGTTCCGTATGTTTGAGTCTGCAAATATAGGAAAGTAATCGATGGATTGACTCAAAATTTTTACGGAACATTGCATTTTAGCAGAAGACGGTTTCTGTAATACTGGTGAGCTTTGTCCTTATGAAATTTGAATAAAAAATAATTGCAATAAGCGACGTGCGAGTTGTTTGAAAAATGAGTGTATTTAATGTATTTTAGCGGCAGGGCGGATAGGCGGGAGGGGGAGTGGAATCCGGGAGAGGCGGAGGGGAATTCGCTGGAGGGAAGGTCGACGGAGGGGAAAAGGCGGGAAAAGTGGGGAGCGGGGGGGGGGTTCGCGGAACGGGTGGAAGTGAAAAGGGGTGGGGTAAAGGGGAGGAAGGGGAACGGGGACTAATTGAAAAGGACACGCAGGGAGAAACAATATCTTTATTTAAGTCGCGTTGCAACGCATGCCGGGTTCAGCTAATAATTTAATAATAATTATAATTTTGGAGGCTAACTGTCGGGTCACCGTTTTTAACATTTCATTCGATTTTTCTTTATCAAATGCGAAATTCTTGGTGTTCTTAAAGTCAGCAATCAACGCATTTTACCAGGTAATTAAATTTTAATGCGGGTGCGGGCTATAAAATATATAATGAAGGTTCATGATTCATAAATCCTTAGTGTCCGAAATATAGCTTCATTAAGATGAACTTTTTTTTCAGATTTAATGACAAACATAAAACTTTAGAGGGTCGCAATTATTAAGGCTATAACCAGATATTACGATGGGAAAATTATCTCCCTCGTGGCTTCTACATTATTTTCTTTAATAGATTCATTAACCCTAGAAGCCCAATCATATTATGCTATCTAAAAAGCCCAATCATAGGTCAAATTTACCTGCATGAATAAATACACTTGTAACATAGTTTTTTCTGTGTAATTTATCATTTTTATTTGTATTAACTATTTAGGAAATAAAAAAATGCATAATTAGAATAATATTTATTTATTGGGGAAATACTTAAACTTGTCAAATATTAATTATTATTTTTAATTGTTAAACTAACGTTTAAGACAAGATTTTTATGCATAGCACAAAGGGTAACAATTATTATAAGCAATAATTATCAGCCTGGGAGAGCAATTGAGAGAGCAGCTGACCGGCAATCAGAAGGGCACGGGTTCAAGTCCCGTTGGCGTCATGTATCTTTTCTCGGAAGATTTTTCAATGTGGATGAGTGTTTCAGGCTGATAATTATTGCTTATAATAATTGTTACCCTTTGTGCTATGCATAAAAATCTTGTCTTAAACAGTTAGTTTAACAATTAAAAATAATATTTATTTATTAGACTTTGAAAAAAACAACTATTACTAATTAAAACGAAATTTGGAACAAAATGAGATCCTTTCGGTTTGCGTCTTTTAAACTGTAAATATAAAAAAAAAACCAAAACAAATTTTTTTTTACTAACCAATAAATGTTTTATAACAATTAAGCAGCTTTACGTAATTATTTTTTCTTTAAAAACATTTTTCACAAATACTATCAAATTATAAAAAGCCTTAACCTAGGTCAAATATTTGTAAATATTTTATAAAAGGTACAGAAATATTTGTTCTCAAATTATACGTAAGGCCAAAGAATTATATTACAGGAACAAACTGATAACTGCAAACTTTGACCCGAAAAGCGTTTGGTCAATTCTAAGAGAAAGTACACATACACTAAAAAACAAAGATGATGAAATCAAAAAGTTACTTATTAACGAAGAAGAAATAGACTTCCACAAAAATCCAACACTTATTCTTAATTACATTAACAGACATTACATAAATATTGGAGCTAGCCTAGCCGAAAATATAAATAAAATTTCAACTGGAAACGGTAATCAAGTACCTCGAAACAATATGACTCAGTGTTCTAATACAAACAATGACAGACATTTCAAACTACATAAGGTAACTCTGGAAGTCACCAAACAAATAATACAATCCCTAAAGGATAACACAACAACCGGACCTGACGGAATAGACTCGAAAACAATAATAACACTAAGCCACCAACTGCTCATACCACTAACATACGTAATTAATCTTAGTCTGAAAGAAGGAGTTTTCCCAAGCATTTTAAAAAAAGGTCTGGTTATTCCCATTTATAAATCAGGACCAAAATATAATGTAAATAACTACAGACCCATTACTTTATTAAACACTATGTCAAAAATTCTTGAAAAAGCAATAAAAGTCCAGCTGCAACATTATTTGGAAAACATGCAAATACTTTCAATAAACCAACATGGATTTAGAAAAAATAGGAATACAGAAAACGCAATTGCCACTGTAACCGAATTTATTACGCATAACCTAGATGCTAAAAAAAAGTCATATCAATTTATTTAGACCTATGTAAAGCTTTTGACACAATTTCTCACGAAAAACTCTTCAAAAAACTAAAAAACGTCGGTGTTGGTGGCACAGAACTAGACTTACTGAAAAGCTTCATGTCGGGTAGAATGCAACAGGTCAAAATTAACAACATGTTAAGCGAGCCACTTCTATGTAGGTATGGAATACCACAGGGAAGTGTTCTTGGTCCCCTAATGTTCATTATTTACATTAACGACCTGTGTGACATTGATATCGACGGTCAAATCGTAACATTTGCTGACGATACAGTACTTCTCTGCCAGGCAGAAACATGGAATGAGGTATATTCAAAGGCCGAAAAAAGTTTATCGGTAGTTAAAAATTGGCTAAACAACAACATTCTTACCCTAAACACTACAAAAACCAATTATATTACACACAGCGTCACACAAAGAGGCCAACCTTCACCGTATTCTGACCTTATATTACACAACTGCGGACAAACTTCTCCCACCTGTCAATGCGAGCGTATTGAAAGGGTTAAATACACAAAATACTTAGGAGTTATAATAGATGCCAACTTGCGCTGGACTGACCACATAACTTATATCACAAGCAAACTGAAACGAGTCATGCATCTCTTAAATTCAATTAAAAACATATTTCCAAGAACAATCCTCAGGACCATATTCTTTGCACTTTGTCAATCCATTATCTCATACGGCATACTGGCTTGGGGAAGTGCAACGAATGTAGCTTTAGACCCTTTAGTAAAAATTCAAAAGGCAATAATTAAACTCATCCTCCAAGTACCGTTCCTTACAAACACGAATGTAATTTACGAAACACTGGACGTCATGACAATAAGACAACTCTATGCCAAATCTGTACTAATATACTTCTTCCAACATGAACTCCACATTCCAATGCAACCACAAATAGCGATTAAAACCAGGGCCTCTATAAAAAAAAACCATAAATATTCCAATAACTCATACCTCACACGGGCAGAGAAACTTTAAGTACTATGCAACCAAACTTTATAACTGCATGTCCAATACACTGAAACAACTATTATCTTCAAATACATCAACAATCCATCACAAAAAACTAATCAAAGACTGGATCAAACAACAAGGTATTCTCTTTACTCAAAAGATTATAACACCTAACCAAACATGACCCAACCCAAACTTAAAAAAAAAAAAAAAAAATAAAAATTGTTTCGGGACACAAAAAGTACCACAAAAAAGTACCACAATATTATTTAATACCAGTGGCGGGAGGTCTGTAGAAAAATTATACCTAATTGTATATCAAGTAATTCCTTTATCTTATACATATTCTAGATATCCTGAAATAACCTGCATATAGATCCTTACTAATATTTAATTTATGTATAGGATACTGCCGTCATGGATCGACCCACGGTGCCCTTCTTGACAAAATCAAGGAGGATACTGTGCTTCGACTCTTGCCGACAGAAGAGCACTTATCCTAAAAATGGGCACACCTCAGCACAGGTTCGCCTAGTGAGGTGTTCACAAAACACTACTTTTAACCAGATAAGTTTTAAGATTTTCACGGCCAAAAGCATTTTCGTTATTTGTTTTTGGGGTGTTATGCCGTGTTGCCGGATCTGCCCTGATGATGGACACTGCAACGATGTCCGAAACGTTGGCTAAAGAAGGAGGTAGCGCAACACGGCATAACACCCCAAAAACAAATAACGAAAATACTTTTAACCAATTTACGTACAGTTACGGATCAATAACATTTTTTATATTCTTTATTATACTGATACTTATTATTTATGTACTTAAACCAATGTAATAATCTGTTAAGTGTATGTTTGCGAATAGAAATAAATAAATAAATAAATTGACCTACAACAGAACGATAACTCCAATATGAAGGGACTTACCAAGACAACACCGCCGTCTTATGTTAGTTGTAGGCTCTTGGTGGGTACTAAGTTGGTTCGATCAATCAGGACAATCGAAAAAAGTGTGCGAAAGAGAATGCAGATATTTGTTTTGCGTATAGATAAAAATGACCTAGATTGGACTTCTAGGGTTAACGAATTAATGGTATATTATAATATTTAATGCCCTAGTGGCCAGATCATTCTATTTTCATATATTAAGGTTTGTAAGTTTCCCTTTAGTGGCATAAAATGTGTTGTATGAACCCTTAACAGTTATTTTGACATTAATGGTACCACGGAATGCTTGAAGTATTTCATACAGTCATGTAATTATGTGGGGCATGCCATTACTTTAGGGCAGTGGTTCCCAACCTTTTTCTAGCCCGGGACCACTTGTACGTTTATTTTTTCGACAGGGACCACAAGCAGTGGCATAGCGAGGGGGGGGCGGTGCCCCGGGTGCCACCCGACAGAGTTTCACCTTCCAAGAGCACAATTCTCTAGCCACCCCCCCCCAATTTTTTATGAAGTCGAAATTTGTGTTTGTCAATTTTATTTTGCGGGGTGGGGTGACACCACGTTGTCCGCCCTATCCGTCCCAGGTGACACCCATGCAGGCACCCGGGACGGATAGCACGACGGGAGAGGCGTAATGGGATAGGGTGGGACGGGTTCTAGTAGAATATTTACCACAACGGAGGGGGTAGAGCGGGGTAGGATGGGGTGGGGCGAAACGGAAAACCGTAATGGCCACTGACCACAAGGTACAATAATGATAAACTGAATATTGTTCCGATTTTTTTTTATTCAGACTTCTCTCGACTAGGGACCGCCCGCGCGCTGACTCGCTTATTGACCGGCGGACCATCTTCTAGCCTCTCGCGGACCACTGGTTGGGAAACCCTGCTTAAAGAGTGGCGCGTCCACAGCCCGGTACGAGCAGCCAGTTTTCTGTGCTCTTTTATAATTACCGTGAAGTTTCACGGTTACGGTACCGTGACGGAAAAAATGCAATAAACATGCGTTTCTAAACATAAAAGTGCTACAGCTCTTTCAAAAGATGAGATACCCAATGCACGTAGGTCTGTTTCCTCCAAAGAAAAAAAAGTCACGATTTTCTTGCATCTCCCTCACAAGGATAATATTGAAGTGTGAGTGAATTTCAAAAATTTAAAAACGTCAAATGTCAATTTCTTGATGAATTTGCTTTTGTTATTAATAATAATAATAATAACCTTTTATTTATACAGCGTAATTTAGTGTTATTTCACTTCAAGTGTGCTTATATAATAAATTTGAAATTAATCGTATGGTGTTCCTTACGAGTCCTTAAAAAATAATATGAAATATAATGCTGCAGTTCTTTTTAACACCCTAAATAACAACAGTCGAAAATGACACAAACGGTGAACGTAAGTCTGCACCCCCCCAAAGGAAACTACAATCATTATCATCTCTCTCAAATGTATAAAGAAAATGAAACGCAATTCTCGTCGCACAAAAGTGGTAATTTGGAGGAAACAGTCACAAGCATTTTGTATGTCTCACGTTTATTTAATGAGTAAGAAGGAGCTGCAGGATTATAGCGATAAGGAACGTATGTTTATTGCCTTTTTGCCGTCACGGTCCCGTAACTGTGAAACGTCACGGTAATTAAAAAAGCGCACATTAGATGTTTTCACACAAAAATGTTACCTATTTTATTAATGAATTTAGCTGTTTTTATTTTCTAAGCTAATGGGGCCGATTAAAATTTTCAGAAAGAAATATTTTGTTTTGAAATTTTCAGGTATTTTCAGCGTGATTTGAAAATTTTAATATTTTTTTTGTGGTACCTTCAAACGATTTTGATTTGAATATGAATCTAATCATAAATTCAAAATATTCTAAAAGTGCGTCTATGATCTATGTCAATAAATAAGTTAAAAACTAGCTGGTTTCCGGCATGCGTTGCTATGCCATTTAATAAATAAATTATTTCTCCCTGCGTGTCCTTTCCCGTTACCCTTCTGCCTCACCTTCCACTCCCGCATCCCCTTCCCCTCATGCGTTCCCACTCCGCCTCCTCCTCCTGCACCTTCCCCCCCCCCCCCACTCCACTCCCCCTACCCCTGTACAGCGAACCCCGCTCCCGAGTTCCGCTCCCCCCTCCCAGGTTCCCCTTCCACCTCCTGCGAACCTCCTACCCGAGTTTCTCTCAGCCCTCCCGCATTCCATACATTAGAAAACTGAATATCAGTCCCGGTATATTCAGTTTTCAAACAGCTTGCGTGCCACCTATTGCAATTTTTTTATACATTTTCGTAATGCCAGAGCTCACCAGTAGTTTTATACAAACCTTGTCCTGACAATAACGAACACCGACAAAAAAAAGAATTATCCAATTTGGTGCAGTCGTTCGGAAGTTATGCGCGTACATACATTTCGACGATTAATTTTTATTATCTTTTTCGACCGCATCTTTTTTATTTATTTATTTATTTAATACAAACGGCATAAGTATGCCATAAACATTAATTACATGTCACAAATTCATATTCAAAATATTAGTAATGGTAAAACAGTGTATGTATAACAGTTAATTGTGACGATACATTGGGAAGTGACACCAGAGATACATTTACATGCAAAAATCTATAATAGAAATAAAATTAATAGTGACTAAAAAATATGATAGCATAGCCGTCTTGTACCTCTGTTCCGTGCAGTTAAATAGATCTATCACATCTGCATATCTATTAGTAACTTCATGCAACCTAGGTAAAAGTGAGTGTTTCGTATACTCAGTCCGATTATTGTTACATTTAAAAAGGGTTTTAGAACGAGTGGTTCTCGTGGGAATATGAAATTCAATGAGCTTAGTTAGATCAGGACTGTCTATTCTACCATTTACAATTTTGAACATTAATATTAAGTCTGATATAATTCTTCGATCTGACAGTCTTAGTAAATTTAATTCTTTCATCAAGTAATTATAATTTATGTTTTCAATGGGAATACCGAGGTTAAAATTAATATATCTTAAGAATTTGTGTTGAATTTTTTCGATTGAATCTGAATGTATTTTAAAATGGGGGGACCAGATCGAGGAGTTATATTCGACTTGACTACGTACTAAGGATGTATACAAAATTTTTAAAGTTGAAATATTCTTGAAACCTCTGGAATTTCTAAGAACGAAGCCAAGCATTTTGATACCTTTATTATAGATTGAGTTTATATGGGATATGAAGTTTAATTTAGAGTCGAAAGTTATGCCCAAGTCACTAATTTCTTCGACAGAGGTAAGGGTAGAGTTGTTAAGTTCATAAGGATGAATAATTGGTTGACTTATTCTGTAAAAACTTATTGAATAACACTTATTTATGTTCAGATAAAGTTTGTTAATACAGCACCAACTAATTAATTTGTTTAAATTATTTTGTAGACAGGCACAATCTTCAGCGGTTTTGATGATTTTAAATATTTTTAAATCGTCTGCAAAAAGCAATACATCTACATCTTTATCAAATATGTCAACAATATCATTTATGAACAATAAAAACAAAATTGGGCCTAAATGGGACCCTTGAGGTACACCACTGGTAGCTATAAATTGATTGGAATAGAACAAATTAATTTTTACAAGTAGAACTCTATCAGATAGATAGCTTGCAAACCAGTCTAAAAGTTTTCCGTCAATACCGAGCTTACGTAGTTTAACCAGTAGAATTTTATGGCACACTTTGTCAAAGGCCTTGATAAAATCTGTGTATATGGAATCGACTTGAGTTTTGTTAGCTAATGCATTTGATATAAAGTTTTCATATAATGAGAGATTTATCAGAGTTGACCTGCCAGACAAAAATCCATGTTGATTTGGAACAATGAGATGGTTAATATATGGGGAAATTTTATCAAGAAGTAATTTTTCAAAAAGTTTCGGAATTATAGATAGCTTACATATAGGTCTATAGTTAGTGACATCACTTTTATTACCCTTTTTTAATATAGGTGTTAGATAACAACGTTTCCAAATGTCCGGGAAGCAACCTGTATCAAGCGATTGATTAAACAATAGACAAATCGGCTCAGCCAGTGAAGCAATGCAATTATGAGAATATTGGGGTGCACGTTATCAGGTCCGGCCTTTTTGTTTTTGTCTAGAGATTTAATTTTAGATTTAACGTCGTTTATATTGATGTGTACAGCAGGAATATGCATGCTCTCAATAAGGGAAGGTGGTGGTATGTAATTTTCTGGGATATCTTCGTCATATACACTTTTGAAGTAATCAGCAAAATAGTTAACCTTAACTTTCATATCAGTGCTACTCTTATCTTTGAAGTGCATTGAAATGGGTAAACCTTGTTTGTTTTTTCTAAGAGAGTTTACATGTGTGAAAAAGTTTTGTATATTAGAGGGTATAGATTTTTCGATTCCATTTATATAATTATAATATGATTTTTTTGACAGTTTTTTTACATTGAATTCTGTAATTGTGAAATAACTTATAGTCGTTAAGGGATTTAGATTCTTTAAAGTTTTTGTGTGCAGTTTTTTTGCAAATAATCAGGTTGATTAACTCGCTGTTGAACCATTTCGGGAACTTCGCTTCTTTGAAATGTGAAAGTGGTACATAGTTTTCAATGGCCCTGTTGATAATTGTGTAAAAAATTTCAAGATTGTAGTTAATATTATTGTTGGGGTGAAGAAATGACCAGTCTTCATTTTTAAGATATTGGTTCATATTAGGATAGTCAGGTTTGGAAAAATTATAAGTAAAGTTAGGAAGAATAGTTGTGTCGTCTGGTGAGTTATTCAACAAGATAGTTATGCTTAAAGCGGGGTGGTGGCAGTCTAGGGGGAGGAGCTCGTCAACTGATTTAACAATGTGAATTGAGAGATCACTACAGAACACTAAATCCAGCAGCCGGTTATTGGTATTGTAGACTTGATTTACTTGATGTAGAGCGAGTAAGTTCGTCATATCTATTATTTCACGAGCATTTTCTGGTAGGCTTAAGTTGTTATAAGAGGTTTTATTCATCCAATCAATGCTAGGGGTATTATAGTCACCAAATAAAATTGTTCTGGCATCAGGGTATTTATGTTTAAAGGTTTCGAGGTCATCAATGTGGTTTCGGTAGACTGTGATGTTGGATCCAGGAGGAATGTAGACACATCCCAGTAAAATTTTACTTGATTTAGTTTTTAGTAATACAAATACCTGTTCTACGTCTAGATGTTTGCAAATTAATCGAGTGGATGGCAGTGATTTTTTGACGGATATGAGAACTCCTCCTCCTCTGGTTTTATTGCTGGTGGCTGGATTCCTGTCAAGGCGGTAGGTGTTATAAGATGAGAATCCAAGTTCCTCGGTGTGAATATCAGGATCAAGCCAGGTTTAAGTAAGGAGAAATACATCGACGTTTTGAAGTAAAGGAATAGAAGTTTGCAACTCTAAGAGTTTGGTTCGGCAGCCCCGGATGTTTTGGCCGTATCCATTGATGTGTTTGAGTTTTTTGGATTTTTCTTAACTATTGTCGGCTTGCTGTTGATATATTTGATTGTTAGTCCAACTTCACCTCCCTGTATCCTACTTTCCATTGATTGACGTAGGTCTGATAAATATTTTCTTTGGTTCGGAGTTTGGTCGGAAAAAATTTTGACAGGGGAGTTGTTAAGATAAAAGTTTTTTTTTCTGAGAATATTCATTACTTCAGTTGAGTTTCTTAAGATCACTTTAATGGGCCTCGATTTATCAGGCCTCACTGCTCCAAGACGGAATGTGTTGATGGAATTTGGTTCTATATTGTTGTCTATTTTATTCAGAATGGTTGTAATTTGTAAATTATCATCCTTGATTTTTTCAATTTGGTTCAGTTGTGTGCTTTCGGGAACGTTTATAATTATGAGATTATTTGCTCTGTTTTTCCTCTCTTCAAGCTCATCGGCCGCTTCACATGTAGATTCTAATGGGTTAGGTTTGTTGGTTAATGCTTTGAAAGCTATTAGCTCGCACTCGAGTGCTGCCATTTTTGTAGCCATTTGCGCTATGGTTCCAAGAATAGCATTAGTTTTTGGAATCATTTTCGCAATTTGATCTTTGTTCAGTTTGCTACTGGGGTCTATTATTAGATCGGTTAGGGTTAGAGCCTCAACCGCGTTTCTCGCCTGACTGATAAATTCCTGGGAGTCCATTTTGTTAAAAAAAATTTTTTTTTTTTTTGAAAAATGGACGATGGATAAGCCTGGATTTAAGGTGGAGTTACTTGAACTACTTGAAAGTATGGGCCGAGTCGGGCGGTAGTAGCTTGGGTGACAATAATACTTATTGTTTTGACTTTTATTAATATTGAAATGCTCACTCAGTTATGATTTTAGAATCCAGCAGGTTTGCACTACAACTTCTTTAAACTTGCAATAAGTCACTGGCTCGTTATATTATCTGTTTCACTGTTTAAAACAACTGTAGACTGTTAATTAGTATTGAGCGCAAAATTGAATGTGCTCTCTGTGTCACTGTACGAAAGTTATTTTCTGAACACTTTGCTTTAAATTTTCGTTCGAGGGTCGCTAATATTGTTTTCAACTATTATTTTAACTACTATTATAACATTTCAGTTTCAGTGCCGGCAACCCGGGCGTTTATTTATTTTTCATTTATTTACAAAGTTTTATTTTACCCACCTCACTAGACATAGTCTGTTCCGACATTACAACATACATTCCACCAACCTACAACTAAAACGACTTTTTGAAAAATATATGATATATGATAGATATATGTAGATAGACAGATTGATTGATGTTACAGAACGTTCGAAGATTTACCTCTTTAAATTCTTCTTACAATATCGCACAAGATTCTACGCATACCCACTTTATTTGGTTATGTGGTGAGGCTGAAACTGGCTTTTCAGATCTAGTCACCAAACACAAAGCCATTTCAAACAACATTTCAATTCTTAATGGTGGTCTTTCAATAGAGCTATACTAAAAGTATCTAACACTTTAGAACGTGCCGTAAATATTCTATATATATATATATATTATTTTGAGTGAATAAAATGGGAAATACCATAAATTAATCAAATAGAATTTACTTGCGCACGCTGGTATTTTAATCCGCGACCTCTGGATTCGTAGGCAAGGATAGAAACCACGGAAGTCTATTGATAGCAATGCACAAGTAATAATACAGTACATGAAATCTAGTTCTAGGAACCAGCGGAAGTTTTTTTTTATTTAGTTACTACATATTTATCATTTTTTACATTTTTGTATGAAACGTGTTAGGAATATATATAAAATAGAAAATATATTCATAGTCCTCCTCACTAGGAGATCCTGTGCTGAGGGGGACTATGCTTTAGATAAGTTTTCAGCGACTTCTATGGTTTAACTTCATGGTTTGGATAAGGTTTTCCAGATACTACTATAACGATGTTTTAAGTATACTAGTAAGTTTATTTTCCGATAGTTCCTTCAGCCAACATTTAATGTCCTTAATGTAGTTATTTTAATTTGTTTGATACTAAGCGAGAGTTTGTTATATAACTTTACTACTTAAATTCAGAACTTCTTTGTCCAAATGATGAGTTACACTTTGGTATATTAAGTACTAGCTTTTGCCCCCGGCTTCGCTCGAATAGTATTAGGGGGGTACCCACAGCGCCTCCTCCACCTTCCCTATACCCACTCCAATCCCACCCCCTCCTCCTCTCCCCCGCCCCCTCTGCCCCTGTCCCCCCACCCCCCAAATCCTCCCACACTTTTCACCCTCCCCCACCATCCTCCGCCCTCCCTCATCCCCCCACCCCCCCTCCGCCCAGCCCCAACATCCTATCCCCCCCTCACCATCCCTCCATACCCGTTACATTCATTTTTCAAACAGCTCGCGTGCCACCTATTGCAATTTTTGTGTATAAATTTCATAATGCCAGAGCTCTAAGTTGTAGCCTATAGCCTAATCTGATGTATGAGCTATATTATTGTAAAGTTTCATTAAAATCCATTCAGTAGTTTTCGCGTGAAAGAGTAACAAACTTACATCCATACAAACTTTCGCCTTTATAATATTAGTAGGATGTCTGTTTGTTTGGCTCTGGTTTTATGAGCTTGTGAGGTGTCTGCCTCTGAATCATTTTTGTGGTGATGTACTTGAATATTTTTGGCATAGATTTTCTGTATGCTTGGAACATCAAACTGTTTAAAAATTTCTGTTGTTGAAGTCCTTATGGGGACCTTTAGTATGGTCTTTATGATGTAGTAATACAAGGGGAAAATTATTAGAAGCAACTGGGAAAGGGGAAGATTGGAAAGTCTCTGACTATTCAGATCTAGTTCAATGCAGTTCAACAAGCGATACTGAAAGTATCTTCCATTCTGATTAGCAAATATTTACTGGCTGCTATTTTGTATAAGATTCTTCGCGAATTTTTAATTTTTTTTTATATGAATACCTCACAAGAGTCCCAACAGCTCCCGTCTGGAGCCAGTGAGACTACGGCATCCCCAATTGGGGTATCTTGTGAGGCTGAAGATAGTGGGGAGGGGAAGGAGATAAGGAAGAGGAAGGTGGGGAAGTATCTGGCTATTCAGATCTGGTCACCAAACACGGCTAAAGCTATTTCATGCAACGTTTCAATTCTGACTGGTGGTCTTACACCAGGGCGATACTGAGAGTATCTTCCACTCTGGAATGTGCCGCAAATATACTATATATTATTTTTAATTAATAAATTGTGAAATAACGCAAATTAATCAAATAAAATTTATTTGTCACGCCGGGATTCGATCCTGTGACCTTCGGATTGCGAGTCAAGAGCCTTACCGCTGCACTACGCCGGCCGTCTTTAGTGTCTTGGATAAATACATTCATTTTTATTTTTATTTGCGTTAAGAATACGAATATAATGTTGGTAATTGTTAGTCGAAATATAATACAGTTAAATATGACCGAAGATGATATGGCCGAATTAGCTCGGAGGTTAGAGCGGAGCAATGCTAAGATCCTGGGTCCAATTCCTGCGACCGTATCTTTTTCTGAACACTCTGCTTTAAATTTTTCTTTGAAAGTCGCTAATATTGTTTTCAACTATTATATCATACTATTATATTCTACATTACAACGTACATTCCACCAACCTACAACTAAAACGACTTTTGGACAATGAAATAGGCAATACTTCTCTATAAAATTATTTAATTTACTCCCTCTTGCAACAAAAAGCTTTAAAAAATAACCGACTTCAAATGAAGCATTAAGATATGGATTATGGAGATGGGAAGGAAGAATATAGATACAATTTTGCAACCTATCAAAGATTAATGCTTTTATTGTAGTTTCTTTTAGATATAACTTTTTAATTTTCCTCTTGTAAAATCTTAACGTAGATATAACTTATATTTCAAACACGAAAACTTGTACTATGTGACTTACAAAGGGGTACCCCAGTAAGGACACATTTGTGTCTAAAAATTGTAAAAAAAATAAAATAATAATAATATTATCTTCTGTTCGCCATCTAAGTTGTAATAATCTCGTATTTAACTAAATTCAAGTTAATCTGTAAACAAGTTTGTCTATTAAGTACTACAATACTCAGCAAATAATATACTACTAAGTTAGTTACACAATGGTTATAACTTGGAGCCTAAAGACAAAGGTCTAAAAGGGTATCATTGTGGCATCACGTGGGTAGGTACCTAACATTAACCTGTAATATTTCTGAATTAGGGACTGTCATTAAATTAGGGTCCTGAAAAATTCGCGTTTTTTTTGTGAAAATTTGCGTTATTTTTCGGCGAAATTTGCGTTGTTTTTAATGTATTTATTTATTTTCTCATGTTCTCCATAAAACGGTTATACACAAATATATAACGGCCCCCGTTGTCTCTCTACTAGCAATCCGATAGCCACGGAATTCGGGCATGTGCAATTCAAATTTATTGAATTCATTTGTGTAATTTCACAATTTATTCATTTAAAATAATGTAAGTAGGGTATATTTGCTGCACTTTTCAAAGTGCAAGATACTACCAGTATCACCCTGGTGTAAGACCATAATTCAGAATTGAAATGTTGCATGAAATGGCTTTAGCCATGTTTAATGACCAGTTCTGAAATGCCACCTTTCTCTTCTTCGTCTCCTTTCCCCTCCAACTACCTTTAGCCTCACATCATATCCCAATTGAGGATGCCGTAGTCTTACTGGCTACAGACGGGAGCAGTTGGGATACAAAGAGTACCGCACAAAGAGTGGACCGAATATTCTATCTCATTCTCTCGCAGGTTAAATCCTATAGATTTAACCTGCGAGATGAATGAGAATAGAATGAGATAGATAGATAAGTGTCGCTTCTCTAGTGGCGTTTCATCGAGTTTTAAATCAACACGGTGCCAAAGAAGTTTTTACTTCAAGAAGGTATGTGGGCAGTTAAACTATTTTGTGCGCATGTTGCTTAATTGTCTGTAAGTGAAATTGAAAGTATCGAGAATCCGCAGTTGAGTTGCCCTGTTGATTGACGCGTTCTGACAGGCAAAAGTTTTTGGAAAAGCGGCGTTATATTTTTCAACAAAAGCGATGGATTTTGCAAACAAGTTGATGGTTATGTATAATTGGTAAATTTTTAGTATTGCACGGCAAAAAGTGGCGGGAAATAGTTTTATTTAATTTATTTTAATAATTTTCAAGAGCACAAAATAAACGACAGCACTCGATTGTTTTTGGTGAGAAATTAGGTGCGTTCCATTTTATAGCTATTCAAGCTCGTCAAAAAAAATGACAAAACAATGTTTGGAATGTACAATATTAAGATCACCTCCTAATAAAAAATTGCGATTTTCCAAGAAAATTACGAATTTTGCGTTATTATAGTGGAAACGGTAAAATTCGGGTTATTGCAGACTCGAAATTTTCAGGTCTGTAATAATTGTTCTAAGGGAGACTAAAATTCTCTGCTTTATCAACTAAAAGGCTTACGTTTTAAGGGCAGGTACTTGAATAGCATATAATTTTAAGTAATAAACACGCAAGTATATTGTTCTTTGAATATAAAATATGAAACATAATGAGACAATGAACTTGGAAAATTAGTAGGAAAATAAAGTGAGTTTTGTATAAGGAGTATTTGCAACGTGTAATGTTTAATTTAGATTTAAAAGTTGAAACACCTGAAATAAAAGAAAATAAAGAAACATTGGCTTGTGTAGAAAATAGCGATCCTTTTGATAGATCCCCTTTACTTAATATAAAGATTGGAATCTTTAAAACATGTGGGAATGGGGTTGGGTTGGGACTCTTGTACGGTACTTACACAAAATAAATTATATGTAATGGCGACCTTTATGGTAGATCGGTAAAGTCTTGGAAATGGATACAGGGGTTGCAAGTTCAAATCACAACGAATGTAAAAAATACATTTATTGAATTTATGCGGGTTTAGAATTAAAATGTCTGCCCCAGTTAGTTTTGATCCAGATTAACAGTTAAACTCAAAATGACTCTGTTTAGTTACTAGATCTGAACATTCAGATTCTTCCCAAACCCCTCATCCATATCTCAGACTTCTCACTCCTTTCTTTCAAATCAAATTGTTCAAAGATTTCTTTAATCATTGTCGGTTTTGTATAAAGCCCATCATATATGGTTTTAGATTTTCACGGTCAAAATTATTTTTGTTATTTGTTTTTGGGGTGTTATGCCGTGTTGCGCTATCTCCTCCTTTAGCCAACATTTCGGACAGTGTTACAGTGTCCATCATCAGGGCAGATGTGTAAATGTTAGTGGTGAAATGTGTGCTTAAGTACTTCGAAGCAATATCATGTTGCCAGCTCCACTCCACTGCGAGCTGGCATTATAGTATACTTGAAAATGGTTTTCTGTATATAGCTTTTATTACCGGATACCAAGAACTATTGAGCTTAGCACCGTCGTCTCTATTAATGTTAATAGGATTTTTATGAATTTCAATTGCCTCTGTAATTAGGCGTGCTCTATAAGTTTTGGGTCTTCCCAGGACTTCATGAACAATTCCAAAGTAAAGGCCGGTTTCAATTAAATGTTCGGCGATTGCCGATTTGTCAGGGTGGCCAAGAATGCCAGAGGCGAGATTGAGGCCATTTTGACGAATTTATTTTTACGAAATGATTTTCCAGTATATTTTGGTTTTTATCATAGACATCAGAATTCAATAGACCAGAACATACAGATGAGGGGTAAAACCAAACTATGGGGGGCGAAGAGAGGAAAAATGACTGTGATTTGTTAAAAAATCAATCTGACAGTATATAGGCATCTCACATTATAATATCACCATTTAGTTCTTAAAAGCAAAATCTGCTTTGAATGAATAGACATGGGAGCAATGAATTACATGGGAGCGCGAATTTGCTAAGGCCAAATGCTCGCCCCGAAAAGATTCGCCCCAATTCACATAGCAATATTTTGTTGCCGTGTTTAGTTAAGACACTTTTACAAATGTTTCATAATTTACTTACCCCTGTAAACAGCAACGAGCACACTGGAGAACCGCCCACATTCGCTATGTCCATATAATATGTGGGTAAAATGTATAGCACAAGCTACCGTTTTTGGCGTGTTATTTCGAAAAATGTATGGATGTTACTTCCGCGCTGTTCAAGACAAGAATGATGACGTCACATATTTTAGATTCAAGCGAGGCTCTCTCCCCTCCCCATGGAGCGAGCTGGCTCCAAGGAGGAGCTCCAGCTGGCTCCATGGGGAGGGGGAAATAATACGTTTTTATCACTTAGGGCAGGTCCAGATATATTCATATGTCCGTGGTTTTTATCAAAAATCGTTTATTTAAAATACAATCTGTATTTTTTTCATGACTATTTCAAAAGTGCTGGTTTTTATTCACGATTATTTCAAAAATGTTTATGGCTCATCCTATATAACAATGTGTGATTATATGTATATGTAATTAACGTTATAAAATCGATCCCAATATAACATTAATTAATGAAGCAAGGACAATTATTCTTTTTCCGCCTCTCAGTATATTCACAAGTCCTAAACAATACAAAACATCTAAATAAGTCATTAGCAGTCACATCATTACTAAATAGAAACATCATTTAGAAAATAGTGATAATAATAATTTATAGTGCACATAAAATAACTGATGTAATAATAAACATCCCAAAATTTAAGTTTTCAAATGCCATACATTTATCATTCAAGCTAAACAATAAAAAATACTCTATAATTGCTGTTTATCGCTCCCCTTCTTTAGATTCTAAATCTTTTATCACAGAATTAAAATATTTCATAAACGAAAATAATTGCAACCAATCAGATTTCTCATTTATCGTGGGGGATATAAATATTAACATAGAACATTCCATCCTGAGCGCAATTGCAAATGAATATCTAAATGTTATATACAGCGAAGGATATCTATCTTATATAAATAGCCCTACCAGATACGGTTCTTGTCTTGATCACATATTTCTTAAAACCAATAAAAATTGTATACCCAAATCAGCTGTCCTAAAAATTGATATAACCGATCATTTCCCAACTTTTTTCGGTCACAGTACCTTAAAGTATCATCATACAACTAAAGCCCAACAAGTGGGAAAAAATAAAATTAACTATCAAACCTAAACAGTTTTTAAAAAAAAGAAACTTGGAACTCAGTTTTATCCAATGATGACCCAAATCAATCACTAAACACCTTCTATTCAATATTAAATGATAATATCAAGAATAGTCTTGAACCAACACCAATACCTAGAAGCAAACATAAAAAAATTAAACCATGGATCACGCGTGGCTTGATAATTGCAAGCCAACACAGGAACAAACTGTACAAAATTTACAAAAATCATGAGAATTATTGTATGGCTAAAAACATTCCACCTAATGAAAATTTACGACAGCAATACATCATTTATAGAAATTTTTTCAATATTCTTATAAAAAAATGTAAACAAGAGTATTATACTAAACAATTACAAACAGCTGATAATGATTCTAAAAAAACCTGGCAAGTCATAAATGAAATAACTAATAGAAAACATAAAGTAAAAACAATCCCTGAAAAAATTGTTACAGATGATAAAATAGTCATAACGGATATAAGAAATATTGCAAATAAATTCAATGATTTTTTTACAAATGTTGCTTCAGATATAATAAATAACAATCCCTCATTTCAAAACCATATATATCAACACACTCAAATGGATGAACACTCTGAAAATAGTCCTAATTTAACCCAATTTAAACGTATTACCGAATCTGAAATAATAAAACACATTGACAATCTTAACACAAATACAGCCAATGGTCCAGATGAATTGAGCGCCATCGCTATCAAATCTATCAAACAACACATTTCGAAGCCCTTACAACACATTTTTAATTCCTGTTTTGAAAAAAACGTTTTCCCAGACGCATTTAAACTCTCCAATACTGTACCGATACATAAATCTGGATCAATCTCTAAACTTGACAATTACAGACCAATATCGCTAATATCCCAACTAGCGAAGATATTAGAAAAAATTATTAAAATACAAGTACTAGAGTTTCTAGAATCAAATGCACTTTTGTCCCCAAATCAATATGGTTTCAGAACAGGTCTTAGTACAGATGACGCTTTATTTAATCTAACAAAAAATATATACACCAATCTTGACTTAAATATGAAAAGCTTAACAATCTTTTTAGACCTAAAAAAAGCATTTGATACCGTTAATCATAATAAACTGATTAGAAAACTAAATAATATTGGGATTAAAAATAATTGTCTGTCACTATTAACAAATTATTTACTTGATCGCAGACAATGTACAAAAATTGGTGATAATATTAGTAAACCAGAATATGTGAGACATGGGGTTCCACAAGGAACAGTTATCGGTCCTTTATTGTTCCTAATTTATATCAATGACCTGTGTAATATCAGTATTCCGGGAAAACTATTCTCGTATGCTGATGATACTGCAATCACAGTCCATGGTAAATCATGGAAAGAAGTCTCTGAAAACGCAAATAAGTGCACATCCATTGTCAAAGAATGGCTAAACCAAAACCTCCTAACTCTGAACTGTGAAAAAACTATGTATATTCCATTCTATAATAACAAAAGGGCGGCACCCTTAACTCACTTAAATATAAGATTTCACAACAATTCTTGCAACCCTGTTTTGTGTTCTAACTGTATAGAAATGAATTCGGGGAACACAGTTAAATACTTAGGAATTATTATAGACAGCCAACTAAAATGGACAAATCACGTAGAAAACCTTGTAAATAAACTTAGGTATTTGACTTACATTTTTAAACGATTAAATAACATAGTTGATATTAAAAGAATGAAACTGGTATATCATGCATTGGTGCAACCATCAATATCTTATGGAATAATTGGATGGGGGGGTATTTATGATACCCATATTAAGCAACTAGAAATTACTCAAAAATTAATAATAAAAATTATGTTGCATAAAGATGTTACCTACCCCTCCTTGCAATTATTCCAAGAAGCTGAACTCTTAGATATAAGAAAAATCTACTGTATGCAATGTCTGAAATATATATTTTCACGAAATGTATATTTTACAAAAAACGAAAATCGCTCCAGCAGTAGAGTAAATAATGCATTTGAGGTTCCCCTATGCAAAACTAGGCTTGCGCAGAGACATGCTTTTTCCATTGCACCAAAAATCTATAATGCACTGTATCAGACTATAGAAATTAAATCTAAAAACATATCCTCTTACAGCATATACAAAAAATTAATAAAGACTTGGGTAACTACAAATGACACAAATACATACCTGCTATAACATCATACCTGTTATAACTTTACAAATCCTAATTTTTATTTAACCTTTTTTGTTTTTCATATATATATATATTTTTTTTCTTCTTTTCTTAACTTTACTTTTGTAAATACGGAATTATTTGTTCTATAAATATGTTAAACCATAATTATGTTTTAATTTACTAATTTAAAGTTTAATTTGCCATGTTGTAACTTAACTGCATTAAAAAAAACTTAAATATACCCACGAACTGGCGATGCCTATGTGGGATTTTTTTTTTTGTTATCATACAAGTATGTATACTATTGTAATATCTTTTGTTTTTGTTAAATTGTAATATTGTTTATCTTTAAGCTACATATTTAATTTCATAGTTCCTTTTTTTTACTTCTTATCAAAAGAAATGTTTTTTGTAATATTTTTATGTATGAAACAAAAAAAAAAATTATTAATAAAAAAAAAAAAAAAAAAAAAAAAAAAAAAACAAGTGTGGGGAAAACAGATAAAAAACTCTCCGCAGAAGCAACGATCGTAGAGATGTAAGTATGTCGCATCCTAAATCATGTGCACATTGTATTCTTGTGATTGTTGAAAAATATGATGCAGAAACGTTCATTCCACGAACTATTCCAGAGCTTCGGAACTCAGTGCCAACGTTTACTGGGGGAGAACTTACTTTACTCGAATAGAGAGTGAATTTACTTCTGCGGGTATGTTTAATATTTTATACGAGTGAAGATCCATTCTGTTCAACAGTAGAATTTATCTTCTGAACAGAAGAAATGCTGTTTCCTAGGGAAGAATTAAGCCGTTGCGAAAATGCAATAGGCCAATTGCATGGATTTCATAACGTGTGGATGGATTTTTTTACTAAGATTACGAAAATGTTAGTATTTTTTTTTAGAAATGTACAGTTTTTTTATTTATTTTTAAATAAATAAGTGCATTATTTGGGCCCGTGACGTCACTAAAAAATGTCCCGTCTCCGAAAATGTTCCTATTAATTTAGTAAAATTACACACTGATTTATTTTTGATTTCAGGCAAATTTTTGAATTTGATATTTAACGTTAACTAGATTTATTGTTTGTTCTCTGCGAAGTTATCATTTGATTTGACTTTTCGACAGATGTTATGAAGAGAACCCCGTACATTTTACGCTGTCCGTTCGTGTTTTAGAGGTATAATGGTAGTGGTGCTGATTTTTACAAAATAAAATTTTCTAATATTCTTATTATTATTATAATTTACAAGTACAAGTATATTACATTGGATTTAGTAATACAGACGTTGAACATTATAATGATTTATGATCAATAAGATGGATCAAGGAAAAAAATATTTATGAGATGTAATACTTTTGGTATGCTTCGTTATGCTCTGTGCTCTTTCTTGTGGAACACGTTCTTTTTTTTAAATGATTTTCGGCTATGTAATTATCGTTTTTTCGCACCTATAAAATTATGTCCCGTCTTTCCGGTTTATAAAAAATGGTCTGATTTTACGGATTGAAATTTTCAAAAAATCGCCAGGGTTTCGAAAATACGATTAAAAAAAATACAGAATGTCTCAGAATGTTTGCCTAAACCGGATTTTTTTTTTAAATGTGATGCAAGTGGCCTACTCAAAATTGTGGAACAAATGTGTACAAACTATGAAGAGATATGATTTTGATTTATTTAATTATTCAGCATAAAATCCTAAGCTGTATTAATTATTTACTCGATGCTATATTAACTCCTAAGCTATATTAACTATGGAAACAATAAATTCTAACCTCGTGTTTAAAGAATTTAAATAAAACTCCGACTTATTTCCCACAAAATTGTTAATTGTGTTGTAGACGGTCATGATTTAATAAGTTTAAATAATTTCCATATACCATCAAGAACTAATCGAACTAAAATCAGTTTAATTGCATCAACATCAATATCAGCACCGAGTCATTTAGGTTGTACCTAAATTGCATGCAATTGGCATTGTTTTCTCGGAAGTAGTATTTATGTGTTATTTTAAAAGCCGGTAAATTGGTAAATCTTTGAATTTACTGGAAAATCATAAGATTCACCGTAGTACGGCCTTTTACAGTAACATATGCATGGAATATAGTCACAAAGGAACTGTAATAACATTCCTCAATAATAATAAACAATGTTAAAATAATACTGTAATGTTCTTTAAATCTGTGGCTCACTAGCCCACAATAATAATGATTACAACGTAAGTTCGAAATTTTAGTTTATTGTGAATTACAATGATCGCAAGTAATATAGTATTTATGTCAACGGTAGCGACTGTTTACCAAGGCTTCGTAAATAGATCTGAACGCTGCCGAACACGCCAGCTGTTCCATTGTACTGTGTGCCCGCTCGTCAAACTCCGGAAACCCGAACCTTTCCGAGCGGGCGCGGTATGCGAACCTACATACTCATATACTACAAATACCCTCTATTCTTCTGCATGGGATCTATATAATTTAATTAGCGTATTTACCTCTTCATAACTGTCCAACATTTTTTTTTTGCATAACACACCCTTGTAAAAGTCCGTACAGGCATATATTAATATAAATATATAAGTTTATTTATTGTTCTGTTATACGTGGTGGAATTATATTGTATTAAAATTGAAATTAAAACACTTTTTAACTTATTTCCACTTATTTATTTTACCAGTACCGGTTTCATCCTATTATGGACATCTTCAGGCTGGCAATTGACATTATTTTGTTACAGAATTTATTCAAAATTAGGTAGGTAGGTATATGTTTATGTTTGGGTTATTATGTACCTACTTTAACATTGTGTACCTACCTACCTAATTTTGTATAAATTCTGTAACAAAAGAATGTCAATTGCCAGCCTGAAGATGTCCATAATAGGATGAAACCGGTACTGGTAAAATAAATAAGTGGAAACAAGTTAAGAAGTGTTTTAATTTCAATTTTAATAAATATAAAAATTTAATATTTTCCATTGCTTATTTTAACGTTAAGATCATCTAAAATCGGGTTGTATAAATGATCACAATGATTATTAGCAAAATGCAACTAATTTAAGCTCATAACATCTTTCTAAGCTTCACGATATAAGATCAAGTTAACATTGAGTAGAACATTATTTGGTGAAAAAAGTATTTTATTTGAAGAATAAGATTATACCAAAAAATCTGAACAAAATGTAAATAATCATGTTATTATGAGAACTTTGAAGGTAAAACCAAGGTTTCTAAAATATTGGAATAGTGTATAGTATTCCCAAAGTAAAAATATAAAACCCTTCCTCAAAAGATAAAGGGATTCAACTCTCCAGAGATTCTAATTCAAAATGTTTCGATGTGCAGCCAATTGGGAATATTGGAAAACCGATTGTCGAATTGGGCCAAATGTACACAGTTACACACAGACGAGTTGCCAATCAAATAGCAATCGGAAACCCATCGGCAATACAGCCCACGACCTACAACCTTAATGGAAACTGCCCACGTAGGCTGGCTGCTAACTTTGTTATCTAGGTTAGGTTAGATATCGATTCACGTAGTGTGCGGATGTTAAAGTTGAAAGCTCGCTGAACTATGGCAGGGGAATACTAAAGGGGATCTGAAGGTTATGTGCTTTGAAAGATTAGAACTATTTGTAGATTGAAGAATTTGGTATGCAGAATAAAGCTCAGAGCAAAACTTAATAAACCATATCAAAAATTGGTGGAACTTAAGTTTTTTTACTTGAAAAAATATTTCGGTGAAAAGGCATTATTTTTTTAATATATTTGGTTTTTGCGTCAAGAGACGGTGGGACTATGGTATCCGAGATTGGCGTAAGTTCTTGGGCTGAAAGAAGTGCGGGGGGAAAGGAGATGGGAAAGTGGAAGGTGGGAAAGTGGATACTTTTCCAGGGAGATCCTGAGTATGAAAACTGAAACAGTCCGAAAATAATATTTTTTTTATTTAAATGTGAAATTAGACACATTATACCTCCTAGTCAAGGGGTTTGATTTTTGGCTAGCAATTCGGAGGTTGCGGGTTCAGATCCCGGCGTGCGCACGTGAATTTCATTTAATTATTTTTTACAATTAATTCACTTTAAATTAAATATATCTACACTAAATTTATGACACATTCCAGAGCGGAAGATACTCTCAATATCACCCGGATAAAAAAAGACCATCATTCGAAAATTCCACCACCATTTTAGACGACCATTCCCACCTTCCTCTTTCCCATCTACTTCCCCTCCCACTACCTTCAGCCTCACAAAATACTGCAGTTTAAGATGCCATAGTCTCACCGGTTCCAGGCGGTTGAGGACTCATGTGCGGTATTCACATAAAAAATTTTAAAAAAAACAAAGGAAATACTATATACCACCATACCACGGGCACGAGCCTAGCATGGTGGTCGAAAAATCCACAAAGCAATGAATAAAGAAAAACTATTATATAAATATCGTTATTTCTCAAATTTATTTTATGTATTCATGCGTCGTGATATCAATAAATTGTAAAATTTTGTGTCGTAATCCAATCCTGTGTTATGCATTCAAAGCTACGATTTGCTATTCTATAGACCAAGTTTGAAAAATTGCATTCAGCTGAGTCGAGATTATATTTACACGGCCTTCCGTGTGCATGACAAACGTTGTCATGCATGGATTTTATCAACACTGCACGAGGCACGGCTCTGAATACGGTCTGCAAATACGTGAATACAAATACCGGAGTTCATTTTTGATGAAGAAAATGCATTTCCTATTTCTGAAAAATTTGTTCGAAAGGTGGCAAAATAAACTTCCAAGGCGAAGTAAGCTGTTTGGAATGAATTTTTATAATAATCTTTTATGCTCTTATTGGTAAAGAACACTACCTATCTATCTACTATTATTCACATTTTGTTTTTTGAAGAGTTTTATTAAATTTACATTTGTTACTTAAATTAAATTTTTCCGCGACCGGTTTCGATACAACCGTATCATTCACGAGCAGAATTAAAACTAACTTAAAAAATAAATGCAAGTACCAAAGATTAATTAGGTGGGAGTAGTGGGAGGGATGATTTTGGGGGGAGGGGGAAAGTTGTGGGAGGAGTCAATATTATACGGAAACATGGTTAGTAAAGACTATATTAAAAAAGTTTAATATTTTTTAAAGTGTGATAACTTTACAACCCTTCTAAAAGACCCCACAAAGAAGTTTCAAGAAGACGTCAAGGAGACAATCAAGAGCTGTCCTTTAATTTGCGGAAAACCTAAATATAACACTCTAATATTGACCAATCCTCAGCCACCTAAACTGTATGGTTTAGCGAAAATTCATAAACAAGATATACCCATCAGACCTGTTGTTCCTGCTTATTCTAGCCCCAATTTTAATATATGTTCTAAATTTGTACCTTTGTTCAAATCCAATAACTTATTCACACCACATCGCTCGATTAAAAACAGTTTGGAGTTAATCAATAAAATCAAAGATTTAGACATACCTAGCAACAGTAAATTAGTTTCGTTTGACGTTGTTAATCTTTTTCCTAGCGTTCCCGCTATAGAATGTAAAAACCTAATTTTAAATATTTTAAATAATTCCCATTTAGATCGAACCATTGTAAAGGAAATGTCCACTCTCTTAGAAATTTGCATGAATCAAAACTATTTTACCTTTAAGGGTCGGGTTTGGAAAACATCGCTCCGCATTAGCAGTAGCATCCGCGTCTCGTAGCAGCAATACTAGAAAATTATATACAGGTAGTTAGAAAAATGTGTAAAGTTACTAGTGATTAAATTTTTTTACTGTAATCTTACAAATTCTATAAGTTATACATACTGCAACTTAGGTTAAAACGTTGAAAAAGGCCTTCGCGATTATCTCTCCTGAACCTGTTGTAAACATTTTTACCAAAAATCCTTCCGTAATCTCAGAGTAAACATTATGTTAAATCAAGCTATTAAATTAAAAGCTCTTCAGTGTATCTAGATTTTTATTGTAATTCGCCTAAACTTTCTGAATTTTTCAACTATTCTCCGCCATACAAAAATGTATGGCAAAATATTACGCCGCGCGATGTCTTATATAACGGTTGAATTTCACAGAATTCATTCAGTCGTGAGATAGCGGTCAAGGCGACAGCACGCATATTTTTTTCGCAGCAATTTTGTTCGCTGTTTATTCGATTTTTGAAGGAATCATTGAGGAGATAGGTGTTACAGTAACCGGGTAAGTAGAAATAAAATATATTTATTATTATCTAATAAATTATTTTTAACTTGATTTACAGTTTTACATATTTTATTATTATTTTTTTTTTAAACTTCAGGTACCTTCAAAATGGGTAAAAATAAAGGAATTCTTGCTTACGGTGCCATAAAAAATAGACCCTCCCACTGGAAGAATAGGAAAATAAGGTAATAAAGTCAAAATTTAATTTTTTTACTGATTTCTATCAAGGGTAGTTTGAAGGTAGACTGAAGTCATTTTGCTTTTTGACATCTAAAAATTTCGGCATCCATCTTGAATTTCTTTAGTTATCTACCGATTTGGTTCAAAATCAGGATTAGGGCGTTTGGAAGTGCACTGAAATCGGATCTAATGTCAAAATGCAACATTTCGGCATCCATCTTGAATTTATCGTGTTCTCTACTGATCTGGTTCAAAATCAGTATATGGGAGTATTGGTGAGCACTGAACTCGGATCTAATGTCAAAATGCAAAATTTCGGCACCCATCTTGAATATCTTAAGTAAAAGTTGGGTAAAAGTACTACACTTAGACATTTTTCATGATTCCTTGCAAACATACAAAACTAATTTATTAAATTTCTTGGCGTGATAAAATTTTTTTTTAAATTACTTACACTTAACTTTTCATTAAACTTTAATCAGTCAATTACAATTAGTGAGCATATAATTCTTGATTTTAAAATTTCTCCTTATCTCCCCCCCCCCCCCCCCTTTTTTCTTCCTTTTTGTTATTATTACTCATTCATTCAATAAGAAGAGTATGTATGAGACGATGTATGAATGTGAGTGAGGCAAAGAGTGTGTGCCAAGACCGAGTTGTTTGGCGGTCCGTCCTCTCTGCCTACCCCTGCGGGGAAACGGCGTGATGGTTAGTTAGTTAGTTAGTTCAATAATTAAGTTTTAAGACCGGTTCATATCTCAGGCGTAATTACCAAATGACATTCTATGGACTTACGTAATAGGTACACAACCATGTAATAATTTAATTTAACATACCTTATAATCTGTATTATAATGTACTGTGTATGTCCTAATAAACAAATAAATAAATAAAGTATTTTGACGATTTGGTTCAAAATCAGGTTTAAGGAGTTTGGGGTTCACCGAACTCGAATTTAATGTCAAAATGCATAATTTCGACGAGCATTTTGAGTTCTCTACCGATTGCGTTCAAATTGTCACTAAGTTTTATTGAAAACAACGACTGTCAGATCTATTGATAAATCGAATGAATTTCGATGTTGGGTAAATTCTGGGTCGTATTATTACAAATAAATTTATTTTATATGTTTTTTTAGAAAAGCAGCAGAAGCAATATAAATGACGTCGTTATAACAGAAACTATCAGTTAACATGTAAGTTTTTTAAATAAACATAAGCGGCCTGAGTAATGGCCTTCCATATAAACTTTTTGCTATAATGAATGATCTACCACACTTTTTGTGAATGTTTAGAATTAATAAATAATATTTGGATGATTTATATAGCGCCGTTTTTGTGAAAAATCAGCTCAAGGGCGCTGTATGAATTATCGATAATAGACCGGGAGAAAGGATGATGTCATTACAAAATGACAGTCTTGTGAATAAATGAGGGGCTAACACTTATCACTCTGTATTGTTTTTTATTTTTTTATTAATAAGTTTACATTACAAATGTATAGTCTAATGTCCTCCACGCTAGGAATTCACCTGTGTTGTGGAGGACATTTTTCAAGTGTAAAATTATATAATAGTAAACAAGTATATAATAGTAACTTTGTTATTTTTGGATAATGCTGTGAAATAACTATAATAATTGTGTGTAATAATTAATTTATTTTGAACTTACATATAACATTTGCAATTTTACCTGTAACACGCACAACACGAGTTACAGCGTGTTTTATACAAAGAAAAAAAAACTTGTCAATAGCCTTCTATAAAAAAACAGAGTGGAAGATACTTTATTTATCGCCCTGGTGTAAGACCACTATTCAGAATTGAAAAGCTGCTTGAAATGGCTTTAGCCGTGTGTGGTGACCAAATCTGAATAGCCAGGTACTTCCCCTATATTATTCCCCTCCCACCTTATTCAGCCTCACAACATACCCCAATCACTGGCCCCAGGCGATTGATAGCAGTTGGGACTTTGTAAGGTACATAAAAATAAAAATAAAACATTTAGTTGTTTTATAAAAATTTGTCTGAACTTCTTTATATTTTTTACTGTCTTTTTTCTAAATGTGCTTTGTTCTACTTTATGTATATCAAAGATAAATTGTAAAATATATTCTTTCTTACTACGTATTAAAAAAAAACTGTATGCATATAAATAAACTTTCAAAAACAAAACTACCTGTTTTTTAATTTCTAAGGCACAGAGTAAAAACTGGTTGTCGTAACTTATTCACACCCATTATTTTCTGGTAAAATTATAAAAAAATTAATAACATTATACAAACCATATATGAACGAGAAATTTTTTCCACATCAAAACACCATTAGATTCTATGTCACATTGAGTCAAAAACTAAGACGTCTGTAAAGGTCCAGGGACTAAAAAAAGTCTATGTATCCTTGCCCTTGCATAATATGATTTATAGTCTGTCAAGCTGTATCAATTATGTTAGAAATAAATTAAAATTATACAAAGCAAGTGTATTTTTATTTCGTATTTTATCAAAATGCTGAGCAGCCGTGCCTGAATCTAACCGAAATACACAGTAGATCGCGGCGGCCGAGCTTGTTTGCAACTACCAAAAATACCTAACTGCAGTGAATGGGCAGTTTGACCCAGGCGCAAATGTCTCTATGAGCTATCCACGCTATTCCACCATATGATTCTTAGTATGTTAAGCTGTATCCATTATTATAGTAGGAACTAAATTTTATAAGGCAAGTGTATTTTTATTTCCTAAGTCCGTAGTGTCTAGTATACCCACATCTCCTCTAGTCAAACGCAGGCGGCCGGCTGCGGCCGTGTTTGTCTACAAGTACAAGAAATACCTAACTGCAGTGTCAGCGCGGTTTGATACCCGACCCTTAATGATAAATTATACAAACAACATAATGGCCTTCCAATGGGGAATCCCGCCTCTCCATTGTTCGCTGAGATATTTATGAACTCCTTTGAAAACAAATTATTCGATTGTGGACTTTCCCTATTATCTAATGTTTTTGTATGGTTTAGGTATGTTTATGACGTATTTGTAATTTGGTCAGGTAGTAACAGACAATTAGACAACTTTCTCACTTTTATTAATAACCTTCACCAAAATATAAAATTTACACTGGAACATAATGATAACAACAATTTAAATTTATTAGACTTAAATATCAATTTAGATAATAATAAGTGTGTATTTAATATATACAGAAAACCTACGCACACTGATTGTGTTATATCGTCTACTTCACTTCACCCTTTATCACATAAACTCGCCTCCTTCAACTCAATGATACATCGCGCTATTAATGTCCCTTTAAACAATGATAATTATAATAATGAAATTAACATTATAAAACAGATAATCATGAACAATGGATATAAACCTGAAATAATTGACCACTTAGTTAATAAGAAACAAGCAAAAAATTTTAACAAAAAAGTACATTTACAGTGGTAATAATATGAGCAAACCTGGTAACCACCCAATATATAAAAAACTCCTTTTTACAGGCGATTTATCCTTAAAAATATCCCGTTTATTACCAGATCATATTTCTCCAGCTTTCTATACTAATTCTAAAATAAAAAAATGATAAATAATAAGGATGTTTCTAATAAATTTGGAAAAAAACGGGATATACACTTTAGAATGTAACGATTGTGACGCACAGTATGTAGGTATGACAGCTAGAAATTTCAAAACTAGAATCAGGGAACATGAACTTTGTTTAAGAAATAATAATTATTCCGAATTTGCGAATCATTTAATAGAGTCAGGCCATAGCTTCAATAAAGAAAAAACAAAATTTAAACATTGCAATATAAATTCATACTTTAATCTTTGCGCTTTAGAAACGCTCGAAATAAACAAAAAAATTAAATCTAAAATTAATTTAGTGAATAAAATAATAGCACCTTGCAAATCTCCTTTACTAACCATGTTTCCGTATAATATTGACTCCTCCCACCGCTTTCCCCCTCCCCCCAAAATCATCCCTCCCACTACTCCCACCTAATTAATCTTTGGTACTTGCATTTATTTTTTAAGTTAGTTTTAATTCTGCTCGTGAATGATACGGTTGTATCGAAACCGGTCGCGGAAAAATTTAATTTAAGTAACAAATGTACATTTAATAAAACTCTTAAAAAAACAAAATGTCTAGAAATTGTTACATAGTTAATGCCCAAGAAATACAAAAAATTACTATTATTCAAGTTTTACTATTACGTACCTCTGCTTTTTTGCTCTTTAAAAAGGATGTAACACATTCTGAATAAAAAATTAAGCCTTAATTTATTTTATAACTAACGTTTCCCGCAGGGGTAGGCAGAGGACGGACCGCCAAACAACTCGGTCTTGGCACACACCCTTTGCCTCACTCACATTATTCTGACTTTTGACTTGGCCCGACTCAAGTATCTGATTAACTTGATCGTGCCATGTCTTCCTCGGGCGTCCCCGACTTCTTCTTCCATTCACATTTGTGTCATATATTCTTCTCACACTTTTTCTTCTTTCATTCGCTGTACATGCCCAAATCATTTGACGTCCCTTTCTTAATAATACCAATTATCATTATGCTTACATCAGCCTTACATTCTTTGAGGATATCCACATTTCTTACACGATCATACATGGTTTTACCACACATCCGCCTCAAGGTTCTTATTTCAACAGCATTCAGTTTACTTTCATCCTTCCTCTGCCAATTCCATGCCTCACTGTCATACATCAGGGTAGGTACTAGGACTCCAATGTGAGCTGCTAGCTTCGCTTCTTTTGACAGGTTTTTTTATTAGCGCCAACGGCATTCAGTCCTCCATTAATGAAGTTACCTGCATTTATCCTTCTTTCAATATCTCTTTCAGCCTTCCCATCTCTCGTAAACATACTTCCCAGATACACAAATACACAAACTCATCCACCCGCTCCAAGCATATTAACAAAAAATAAAACTATACTATAACAATTTTAAATATATCTCCTTGAAACACTTGTGGCACCATTTTATTTAATTTTAAGTGTTTAAAAGTTAATCAACACTTAATTTTAACAACTGTTATTAAAAAACTAAAATGCAATGTAAGCAATGTTTACTTCTTCGGGGTGTCTTCAGTTTTGTAAACCCTGAAGAAGAAAGCATTGCTTATGAAACATATTAGATTTTTAAACAATAAAAGTGGGTGAAACGAAGTATCGATTAATTTATAATTTAAACTATTTGGTTTCTTTATATTTAAATGAGCAAAAAAAGACCGAAGATGCACAATCTTCTATTTAATGCGGTTAACTAAAACAAGGAATTAACTATTTTTCGAGATTAACGATAGAAGATTGTTGACAGAGCGTTTTTTTAACCTTGTCAGGAGGCCCTAACCTTGCACAGGAGGCCCTGGGGAAAAATCCCTCAGAGCCTATGATGTTGTTAACTTTGATGACGCTGAGTGACGGGTGTTTTTAGGGAAAGGAAGGAGGGGAAGTTCTGGGAATATTCTGGGGATGAGGGGTGAGTAGGAATCTGGGGGTCAATGGTCATTCAGGAGTGACGAACGTATGAATCCATCCATCCCACTGTAGTGCAAGACGATGGGTCGACAGGGGAGGTTTTTTTTTACTTAAAAGGTCTTCTTCATCCAGTCTTCCCCGATTCGGCCCGCCACGCAGTAGGTGGTCAAAAGCAACCGCCGCCAAAATCTAAACAACCCTCACTCCATAAATCCGGGCACTCCAGTCCAAGTCACCAAACACAGCGAACCACTTGGGCTGTCCTGTGGCAGAGGTATTGGTTATCCAATAAATAGTTTCCGGAGCGATGGTACCCATACCCGTCTCCCAGATTGCAGTCTTTATTGCACAGATAAAATATACGAAAGCATGCTGCGTTTGGTTAACGGATATTAAAAAGGAACCTGCTCGCTTTTCGTCGAGAAACTCAGCGTAGAAGAACGCAACAGATAATTACGCAATTGATAATTCCAGCACGACATTGTGTAATTTCTTTGAAGGGTTATTTTGTGAAATAGCACGAGTATTATATCTATGAAGCAACACGCATTAAATTAATCCTCTCTGAGACCCAAATGAACAAATTCCTTAGCAAAGCCTCTTTACTCACCTACCAAAGTTACTCAACCAAATGGCGCTACAACACCTCAAGTTATACACAGTACGTACAGGGGAGCTCTTATGAGGATGGAATATTCAATAAATATAGCAATAATATTGTGTTATATTTTTCTTACGGCATTTAATTTCATACTCCTCCGAAACGGCTGGACCAATGTTGATGAAATTTTGTGTACTTATCTGGTAGGTCTGAGAATCGACCAACATCTATTTTTCATACCCCTAAAAGTAAAGGGTGTTCCACTCCGAATTTTTATTTAATTTTTTTGTGGACAATTTTTTTTTTTTTTTTATGCTGAGGCATTAAAAAATACATGCAACCCTAAATTTTCACCTTTCTTCCATTAACCCCTATTTTTTATAAGTGATATTAGTAATTCAAACCGGTGTCACTTCTGACCCGATGAGAACGAAGCCGGCCTCTTTTCTCTAATTTAAATTTTTTTACTAATCAATTACTGTTTGATATTGTTACTACAAACATGATTCACGGTCAATGCGGTAATTTGAATCGTTCATCGCCTTCCATGGTAGACGGAAATTGTACAAAGGGTTTTATTAAAGATTTCACCAACGATACGGTCACACATGTTGAAGGATATGCAATATATCGTCGAAGAAATACCGATAATGGCGGACAATCATTCATTAAAAATATCAGTAACGTAGACATTGACATTGACAATCGTTGGGGGGTACCATATGCACCTCTGTTGAGTAAAAAAGTGGGAAGGAAAAAGGCATGAGGGGTGGGTAGGAATCTGGAGGTCATTGTATCCGGGAGTGAATCCATCCCTCCAACTGCGGTGCAAGACCATTGTCTTGAGCGGAATTGACCTTTTACCTTGACCTTTCCAGCCGGACTCTTTCGACCCATTGGTCGAGAGAATCCGGCTGGAAAGGTCAAAAGGCCTCCCTCAACCAGTCTCTCTCGATCCGGTCCGCCACGCAGCAGGTGGGCAGACGCATCCGCCGCCAAGACCCGCACAAAAGTCACCCTTGCTAAATCACCAAACGTAGCGAACCGCTTGGGGTGACCTATGGCAGAGGTGTTGGTTATCCAATAAATGGTACCCGGGGCGGCGGCACCCGTACCCGCTTCCTTTCGAAAATTCCCGTAAGTAAGTGGAAAAGTAAGAAAATCACAAAAAATATAAATTCATACACAACGCCATCTCTGATACTGACAAAAACAAAACACGGACAGTTGGGCATCGATAATTGCTTTATTGTGTAATTTTTAACTTAATAAAAATACTTAATTTAATTCAACAGTTATTGATTCTGAGGCGGTACGAAGTTCGTCGGGTCAGCTAGTTAATTTATATATATGTAATATATTCATGAGTATTACATTTTCAGGTAACTATCGGATTAAACCCAAATCATTAAATACTAACATGCAACAAAGATCAGAAACTGTATAAACATATAAATGTAAATAATATATAACCTTAACGAGAGTGTAACCACACATGTTTAAAGGGAAAAAAATTAAAAAAGCTAAAATTAAAAATTATAACACATATTTACATATATAAATCACATACATAAAAAATATACAATAAATAGTAAAATACAAGAATTGTTGAATAAGTGTTGTTAATTCATTGTTAATATGATTCTAGGTAGCTAAATTATTGATGATATTATTGTTTAATTTATTTTTGAATTTATTGTAGTCAGGTTCTAATCTCAGCTTTATTGCTAGTTGATTAAACCACACCACTCCATTGTACGTGTAGTAGTGTTGTGAAAAACTGGTATGCATTAATGCGTACGTAAGCGACCCACCGTATTGTGCCTATTGCTCTCAATGCGTACCATGGCGTGGTGCGACTTCTTAGAAAAATCTTGGTGTATTTAAATCAATCGATTTTTAACATGTCTAAAAAAGTTTCGGTTTCGGTTTCATCATCGGTTGCATCAGTATCGGTTTCGGCAAAAAATCTGCCTGATGCCGAACATAGATTTGATGATACTGATGCCGAACCTGGATTTTTTTGCCGAAACTTACCGAAACCGAATCTTCGGCCGATCACTAATAATTTTTATTATTAATCTTTGAGTAATTTCTAGAGACAAACTTGAGGTTTTGTAAGCTCCTTCCCACGCAACGATACCGTATTGTATTATTGAATGGGCTAGAGCGTAGTATATATTTTAAAGAATACACCTTAAGACTTCGATGTTAAAAAAGTCACAATCGACAATTCCTTTCATCCTCACACTATGTAAAATGATAAAATTTAAAAACTCTCATCAGTTGACCATCAGTAAAAGTGAAGCCTCGTGCATACAAGAGTAGGAAAAATAAGGAAGGACAAGGAACAAGAAGGTTGATGATAACGTTGAATTCTTCTCATGGATGATAAGCCTATTTATCTCTATTTCTGGAGGCGAATTGTTTTTTTGCATGTTCAAAATGATGTCACTTCCAGTCTCCCCAGTAGCGAAGGTGGCACGACGCATGACTGGAGAGCGGGACGCTTACGCGTGTTGCTATATTTAATTTAACTAACTTTGATTAGGCGGCTAACCTCGATTAGATAATCGACCGATTTGCGTTTTGGAATATCTGCTGCATCCACTTTATTATTCAAGCGAGCCTTACTTTGACTAGATGGCTAACTTTGATTAGGTGGCTAACTTCGACTAGAGAGTCGACTGATTTGCGGTTTAGAATATCTGCCGCATCCACTTTATTATTCAAGCGAGCCTTACTTTGACTAGATGGCTAACTTTGATTAGGTGGCTAACTTCGACTAGAGAGTCGACTGATTTGCGTTTTCTAATGTCTGCTGCATCCACTTCATTATTCAAGCGAGCCGTACTACATGACTAACTTTGGTTAGGTGGCTAACTTCGAATAGAGAGTCGACTGATTTGCATTTTAGCTGCATCCACATTATTATTCAAGTAATTTATATTATATACTCGCAATCCGAAGGTCGCGGGATCGAATCCCATAATGGGCAAATAAATTTTATTTGAATAATTTATGTTATATCACAATTAATTCATTTAAAATAATATATAGTATATTTGCAATACGTTCCAGAGTGGAAGATACTCTCAGTATCGCCCTGGTGTAAGACTACCATTCAGAATTGAAACGTTGCTTGAAATGGCTTTAGCTGTATTTATTGACCAGATCTGAATAGCCAGGTACTTCTCCACCTTCCTCTTCCTCACCTCCTTCCCATCCCCACTACCTTCAGCCCCACAACATACCGCAGTTGGGGATGCCTCAGTCTCACTAGCTCCAGACGGGAGCAGTTAGGACTCTTTGTGAGTTATTCATACAAAAAATATTAAAAAATCCTTATTTTGACCGGATGGCTGACTTTGAGTGGGTTATTAATGTACACACATACCTGAAGAATGTTTGAAAAAAGTATTGTCATTGAGGTAGTGACGTTTCATTGGACAAATTGTGAATTTTATAATTTAAAAAAAAGTCACACAAAATGTACGGTTTCTGACTAAGTTTCTAAATAAGTACCTACTTACAAATCTTATGATTTGAGAGGAAATTTTGGTTATGATTTTATTAAATAAGAGACAGTAAGAAACACAGTTTTTCACAAGTTCTACTGTTTACAGAACTATGAGTTTATTATAAAAAGCATCGAAGTCGATTTTAAAGTGCCGTATCCCGCTTAAAAAGAAGAAGATGGAGAGATACGTAATTACGAATGTTGGAGAGAGTGCGCTAATATTAAAATCGGTAAAATTGAAGCGAAAATTATGAAAATGTTTAATAAAACACGACTCGTTTAAAGTAGAGTAAAAATCTCTTGGGACTGTCTAAAACAGCATTTAAAGAAACACTGTGAATTTTTTCGTACATATAAATTGTAAAATAACTGAAACAGACGTGAAAATAATAATTTTTGCAGCAAACTTTGCGATTTTTTATTATCGAGTGAATTTCATATAATTTGCATTTTGGCGTGGGAAATGTATAATATTATCTTAAAAAATAACATATATTTTTTTAAGAGCTTAAAAACTTCAAATGTTTAAGGGAGATATGTAAGAAATCGGTAGAAATTCGGGTAGCGGCGGCTTGATAAATTTACCAACAATTTAGCGGAACGAAGATTTTTACCCATCGCCAAAAGGCTTGTTGTGATAAAGGGTCGATTCAGAATCCTTTCCAAAACACCCAGCCTCACCACGATAACACAAGATGAAGAGAATGGGGTATTATTTGCCAAAGGTGTTGTACTAAACGGGTTTAATCTGCCCCGGGCTATGGAGCCAAACCCTGTGGGGGGCGTTAAGGTCTTATTTTCGAGACCCTTGAATCTACTTTATACTAGGGGTGTCCAAATTTTTGGAGACTTTTTATTGGTTACCTTTATTTTTGTTACAGATGTACAGAACAAGATTTCAGCATTAAAAAAACGATTTGTAGTAAAACACTGTGATGTACTTTGATTCCAGTGGTTAAGAAATGTTGTCGAATTATGTTCGAGAAATCTTTAATAAATTTCGAGGTTCGTCTAAATTATTAATTGCTTTATTTACGTTATCTTAAGATTTACAATGAATATTTAACTGGACCAGACGTCCGGCCTATTTAAAGATCTAAGTTATTTTGAAGCCAGGAAACCCGACACTACAGCAGACCAGCTGTCACAGTAGGACTTTAAGAAAACCAATTTACCTCAGGCCTATGTCATCTGAGATGCTGTGTGGTGGAGGGTCTTTATGAGGGGAAGAATGAGCATTGGTCTTGAAGAGTATTAGTAGCATTGGACTTTGTTGTAGGAAGGAGGAAAGACAGAGGCCGGCAAATCATTCCACAGCCGAGCTGTTGAACTTATGAACGAGTCGAAGAAGCGACCCGTTCTCAAGTGACAAATGTCAACCGTGTACATATGTTGGGTATGCGTTTGGTGTGTTTCCCGACTATGCACCGGTGCCGAAGGGATCAATGACGCTAGTTCCTCGTAGCATCTTCCATTGAAATACCGGTAGAACAAGAATAGCATTATCACCCGATGCCTGGTAGAAACCTTACTTTTAGCTCACTTCGATTCTGAATAGAGGGGTGAACCAAGACGTAAAGAAGACATCTCTTGGAGAACTATATAAACTCTATGAGCTACTAGCAGTGGAGCCAGTTATCATCAAACAGTATTAATAGACTAGCGACTGTACGGTTGAAATTTAAGAATCCTTCTAAGAATTCATCTCTGACGCCACGCCTTTCGCAAATCCGTTTTCGTACATGGAGTTTATACACAAATATTATTTGGTAATAGAACCGAATCAAAGCAATGCCAAAAGATGGCGCTACTTACGTTAACAGCTAGCATGGTTAGCATTGCCTGACAGGCGTAAGTATATTGGATTTGTAATTTCGTAAATCTCTCCGGATATGGAGAGATTGACGATAATATGATTATTATTGTAACTGGCAGTTGTCAACACCACGCGTCAATATACAGGGTGTTAAGGGACGTACTTGACTTACTTTAACCAGTGATTCCTGACATTATTTGGAGTAAAAAATGTAAATGAAATTTTGGTCTCCGGTGACTTTTTTTGACGACTTATTTTTTTTTTTTCAAAATTTTTTTCTTCAAAATCAAACAAAAAAAAATTTCTTCCGCACATCGTCACTGGTCACTCAGCCGGGTGTCTGACGAACCCCTTACCCCGCCTCCAACTGTTCAACAACTACCATTTTTTTAAGTTTTTGTAGAAAAAATAAAAAAATAAAACATCAAAAATGTCACCGGAGACCAAAATTTCATTTACATTTTTTACTCCAAATAATGTCAGGAATCACTGGTTAAAGAAAGTCAAGTACGTCCCTTAACACCCTGTATATGACATCATTGCCAGTCGCTGTTATTTCGTGCCGGTGACTAGCTGCCACCGGATCCCAGTGGATCCTTGAGGTAATCCAACCGCTTTCCCGCCCTGGTATAAGTAGCAGATGGTTACTCTTTCAGGGCTCTCACAAGGACTCTATTTTTTTTAATAAAAGAAGCTACACTTATGATGCACGAAGCTAAACCCTCAAATGTCCCTGTAAAACAGGAGTTAGTCTGAAAATGGGATGACAGGTTAGTGTAATGAATGATGAACATAATATGAGATAAATACAGACAATATGATTAATATTATTTTATAAGAGTGTGTTGAAAAATATAAGAAAAAAACAATGCTATCACTCAAAACAATGGAAAAATAATAACTGTAAAAATACTAAGATTACAAGTAAAGTCACCTGAAAGACCCCAGTGGATCTGAGAAACCGGCTATTTTTGGAACCAGTTCCTATCGGAGTTATAAAATTGTCACCAATACGCAAACTGGGCAAAGCCGAACCAAAAGCCGCCCGCAGGGCCTCGCAGCAAAAACCTGCGGAGTGAATTTATGATATATTATTTACTTTAGGTGACAACCCTGAAGCAATAAATGCTCGAGGCAATGGAAAACCTGTAGGTTGAGGGTTGAGAGTTGAGGGTTGGTTGCGCAGGCTAAAGCCCAGTCGAGCGAGATCTGCGAAAGCATTTTGTTTATGGCGGGAAAACCACTTTGTCGTCTCGTTTATGGGATTCCAATTTCAAAAAATTCGGCGGGGCTTCGGGGTTGCCACACGCAAGATTGCCTATTCGTTTTCATTCTTTGTGTGACCGAAATGACTTTGTTACCATATGGTCACGTTTCAGAATGTGGTCATGAAAGTAATGGCGCCCGCACATTGAATGGAAATTGACTTGGAAAATATATACGGTATACGAGTCAATACGTTGCCGGCGACAACCGATAAAACTGGTGCCAATTTTGGAGTTAATAAATACAAAATTTTGGAAGGGAAAACGTGAATAGGTAACCGACTTGGTAGAACGGATATGCAAAGAAATACGAGCGAATGTATTCTGTGAGGTTGAAAAGAGTGAGGATGGGAAGGATATGGAGAAAAGAATTGATGGAAAGTATAAAGTTACTCTGGTCAGGTCACTAATCAACTAATTACCTTTCATCAGGGCGACACTGAAAACCAAATCAAACAATGACTTTTCGATATTGAATTATTAGAATTATAGAATTATCTGAGAGAATTCAGGAGTGTCTTATGAAAAATGAGCTTGGGGTAGTAAATGGCTACCGATTTTAAATTAAAAAAATCTCTTGACCTGTGCAGAAACGGGACACTGGGCAAATGTGGTACAAGCGGAAGTCCGATTAATAAACGGATCGCAATATTTAGAGCACAGGCGATAGGTAGGAATGAAGTCCCTATTCTACCAGTATTTCAATGGAAGGTGCTCCAAAGAATTAGCGTCATTGACCACTTCGGCACCGGTGCATAGTCGGGAAACACGCCAAAAGCGCGTCCTCATTATTTGTACACGATTGACATTTGCCACATGAGAACGAGTCGTTCCTACGATTTGGAGACCTCTGAATTTTCCCCTCTCCCACAATATGGGTAAATTCAAGACCCATATTCACTCTTTATTCTCCTTAAAAAGACCCTACACACAACATCCCCATAAATAACGAGGTCCAAATAGAAATTCTTTTCCGTAAGGCTTCCTGAAGTTAAAATCAATATTTTTACCTCTTCCATATTCTCAAATTCACTTTGTGGCGTTTAATTAAATAAAAAAATTTGACTCTGGTTTGAAGATGGTGTTTCAGCTATGCGAGAGATGCCTTAACGTCCGAAAAGATTAAATAAAAATATGTCTGTTTGAAATTGGTTAACTTTTACTACTCCAGAAATTTTCGATCAGGCTGCCCTCGTAACGCTTATCGAAATACGGAATTCCATGAACGAAAGCTAGTGATTTGTATAAATTGATTCAATATTACTTACAAGAGCACGTCCCCTTAGCATGATTTCATGCATTTTGCAAAATCGCAATATATATCTTTGTACATTTTCTTGTTCATCTTTGAGAGCTCTCACACATGCCCTAGGGGGGTTAATCAAGAGTTTGAAATTTCTGACGATTTAACGTGGTTTCATGTTAAGTTAGTTTAATGAAATTTCTGAGAAATACCTACCTACTCCACTTAGGCGACTTTGGTATAAACTAAAACTCGTACGACGCGCTCGTCGCCTGACGCGCTTGCAAGTTCCCGCGCTCCTACCAATTTTGTTGCATGTTATTATCAGAGGGGTATTCTTGGATCGTTTGTTTATTTTTTTTTGCATTAGCTCCACACAGGAGACCCTGAGGAAAATAATTTCCTTCGGGGCCTATGTCATCTTAGGGGATGGTGTGCGGAGGGTGTTTTTTTAAAAGAAAGGAAAGAGAGGAGTTCTGGGAAGGAAATAGGTATGAGAAGTTGGTAGGAATCTGGGGGTCAGTGTGTTCAGGAGTGACGGACGTATGAATCCATCCCTCCAACCGCGGCGCAAAGCGATGGGTCGAGAGATTCAGGCGGGAGAAGATAAAAGACCTCTTTAGAGAGAATCCAGTACAAATTGTGCTGGATGGTTTTTAAATCAATCTACGAAATGGCCCCACCTTACATCTCCGAATTATGCGTCCCGGAAAATACCGGTCCGAGACAATTAACCCTTAGATCAGCAACTTCATCTGCTAAAGGCAGACTAATAGAACCTAAACGAAAGCCAAATACTATGTTTGGAGATCGTGCTTTCGGAGTATCTGGGCCTAAGGCTTGGAATAGACTCCCTCCGGAATTAAGATGCATAACAAGCCCAACAGAGTTTAGGTCCAAACTAAAAACCTTCCTTTTTGGGCTCTCATACCCGTAATTTAAATATACCTATTTGAGAGTATCATACTTGTATTGTCTATGATATGTCTTAATCACACTTTTCTTACTGAATTAAAATTACTCGATTCCTTACACATCAATCTGTCTCTTGACGAATCACATTTAGAAAGATCAAATCCTTATTGGTACTACTGCACCTCCCACCTTTATATGTTGCTTTTTCTTTCCAAAATACACTCGTCAAAGAATACATTACATATTAATATTAAAATATTTTTCAGGATTAAATAACATGTGTTCACAATAATGTCCTCTGCGTGCGAACTCTATCTGAATTTCTTTAAATGGACAATATACAGTGTTAATTTCAAGCGACCTCCCAGGTAAGTATGGTCCTGTTTTCATTAAATTTTAGGCAGCATCGCGTTCATTGGTCAAAATATTGTACACATATTTTCGTATCGGTGATCAATGAACCGATGTATGCAATTTTTAGCCATAAGTTGTTTATAATTGTTTGCCTAGCTTGTAGTTTTTTAGATTTTAGAAATGTATTATAAGTTTGTACAGCGCCCTTGAGGTGATTTTTCACAAAAACGGCGCTATATAAATCATCCAAATATTATTATTATTATTTTCAATCAATCTCTCTCGATCATACTCATCACACAGCTGATGGGCATTAGAAATATTAGATACACGAAGCATAAATTATAGAATTTTAAATTTGGGAGGCGGGTACGGGTACATTTATTGGATAACCAACACCTCTGCCATAGGTCACCCCAAAATTCGCTTCGTTTGGTGACTTAGCAGGGGTGCCCGGGTTCATGAGTTGAGGTATGTCCAAGCTTTGTTAGCCGATGCGTCTGCCCACCTGCTGTGTGATGGGCCGGATTGAGAGAGACTGGTTTTAACCCTTCAAAAATTTGGCTTTTTTTTCGGATCGTCAAAATATTTTCGCTTTACAATAAAATGCAAATATTTGGAATATTTCTGAACACATTCAAAAACCAAAAACTGTTTTAGAATGGTGATGAAATACGCTTTCAAATTATAGAATTCGAAAAATATATATATTTTTTAAATTATAAAATTTTTGCATACAAACATAAAAAAGTTTTCAAAATGGTTCACCTTATGTTTTTTCTAACTAAAGTTACTGATAATAAAAAAAAATAAAAACAGATGCACATTTTATTAGACAAATGTATAACAAACACATTATTGTAACCTCAATTTTTTGTCGCTCTATGAAAATTTTTTTAAAAAAATTCCAGAAGTTTCAAATTCTTTTTTCAATTTGCGATTCAAAACTTTGTGTACATTTTATTTTTTTGGTGGCTATTTTTTAGATTGGAATATAAAGCATGATGTTTTTCCTTTCTAACACCGATTAGAACATATTTCTAACTATAATAGTAAAGGAGTTACGGCGTCTTATGTGAGACCTATGTGCGTTGGGATAAATCTGGTCTCCTGTGATTAAACGGGTTAAGAGGTCTTTTTACCTCTCCAGCTAGAATCTCTCGACCCATCGCCTTGCACTGCAGTTGGAGGGATGGATTCATATGTCCGTCACTCCTGGACGTTCTGACTCCCAAATCCTACCCACCCCTCATCCTCATTTCCTTCCCAGAATTTCCTCTCCTTCGTTTCCTTAAACCCACACAGCATCCACTAAGCCGAAGGATATTATTTTCCTCAGGGTTTCGTGTGGAGCTAATGTAAAAAAAAATAGGAGAGATTAATTACTAAGTTCCAAACATTTTTTTACCCAATTTTTTTAACAATTTTTTTAGATAAGTTCGGGCTTTGGCACATGTTTAAGAAATTAGTTAAGGAATTAAACAATTTTGGGGCAATAAATTTGACGTCCTTTGTTTTTTTTTTTGTGAAATGATAAGTGTATATAAAATTGAGACTTAGGGGACACAGTAGATCCGCTTTAGTTACATAATTTCGGTTTCGTGAAATAATTTGTTAGTAGGATGGGTCTAAAACAGATTAGGTTAACAGGATGGATTTAAAACAGAACTTCTCTATACTCATTAGTTATGCCACTCAATATGCATGCCGCATGTCCAGAGTGACGCCCTCCAATTTAAGATAATGTAAGTAATAAATTAATGTTTGGAAAAGCGCTTTTGAAGTGACTTTAAAGCGAGTTAAAATGATAAGTGCTTTATGGTGTTGCAACTCTGAATAACGTAAAGTGGTGACGTTAAATTGGGATCGTTTTTGTAAAATAACAATCGAGGTTTGTTTATAAAGGATTTTGAGAGCCATTCTCCTGACTTATTTGACTTATTCGCCGCCTGGGGTCGAGTTGATCATTGATTGTCCAAACTTTACTTATTTGGCCTTTGGAACGGGCATTATTTCGTTTGTTTTTTCTCCCTTTCTTCATGTCTTTCTTCGTCTTGCCTCTCCTTGGCTTTTATCTTCTGGTCTTTTGTGTTTTCGTGCTTCATCTCAGTTTTTCTTGCTTCTTCTGGGTTCCTCTTTCTTCTTCGCATTTCTTTTTCACTCTCCTTGACTCTCCTAGTCTCTCTCTGTATCTTCGGGCTTCATCCAACCTGCTCTTTAACTTTCTTGGCTCTTCTTGCCTCTTTTTTCCCTTTTACTGCTCCTATTCATTGTGTTTGCCTCTCCTCGCTTCTTTTTTTTATTTTGTCCTCATAATTGAGATACAATTCAAACGTAAAAAGTTGATATTAACATTATTACGTATATGGATTGAAAATTTTTTTTTGTCAGTTTTCTCTCCCTTCAATGGTATTTATAATACAAGCACTAGACCCGTAAAACATCTCTGGATATTATAACGGGACATTTTTACAAATCATAAATACCTCTAAAAACGTGTGGAAGATTTCAAAGATCACAAGTTTTTTTTTTTGATTCTGATAATTGCTCTAAAAATGTGTAATTTTAAAATTTATATTAATAATTATTATTGATTTGAAAACCGCACATTCTGAACCCGTTCCAACTGGCTACAACTTAATTATGACATAGAAACCGCCTCTGGTTGGTAAGACGGCTGTCACCAACGTTGCTCGCGTGACGTCAACGCCGATAAAAACACGTCGTTTTGGCGACAAATTGAAAACGACTAATTTAAAATCGTTTATCTATATATATATATATATATATATATATATATATATATATATATATATATATATATATATATATATATATATAAATCTAAAAATGTTTATATGTATGTATGTTCGCTATGCGTTGCTATATTAAGCATAGGAAATGTTTGAAACTTTCACAATACATTCGGGCCCGCAACCCGGATTTGTACCGATTTATTACATATTTCCCTTAAACACGGTCAGTTTTAAAGCTCTTAAAAAAATGTTATTCTTGAAGATAATATCTAGACTTTGCCCGCGCCGAAACGCAAATTATATAAAATTCCATCGATAGAAAAAAATCGCAAAGTATGCTCCAAAAATTATTATTATCACGTTTGTTTCAGTTATTTTACAAGTTATATGTATGAAAAAACTCACAGTGTTTTTTTAAATGCTGTGTTTAAGATAATGCCAGCGAGATTTTTGCTCTATTTTAAACTAGTCGTGTTTTATTAAACATTTTCGCAATTTTCGCATCGATTTTGTCGCTGTAAATTTTAGCGCTCTCCTCTAACATTCGTAATTTCGTATCTCTCCATCTTCTTCTTTTCGGGCCCGGTTGCAGAACCTTCGCGAAGGTTTCTGGATTATCACAGCCAAATGACAATACAACTGAAAAGTTTTTTAATCATTACAAAAACCCTTGCAAAACTGTCAAAAATGTCAAAACTTGAGAATGACATTTTGCAAAACAATGATTGTTGAATGAAAATTCTATTTTCGAACGTCTTTAAATTAAAGGATATATTTTAAGTACTCGCCTCATACTTTGAATCGAATCAAGAATTATAGGTATTTAAAAAAGGTACCTATGTTAGTTACCAAAATTGATTGATTGTTCTTATTAGTGGAAACAATTTCTTTATTAGTGGCCCAGCAACGCACGCCGGGAACTCGCTAGTAGAATATAAATTTGTCTACAAAAATAAAAAATAAAATACCTTCACCATCGTAATTTTTTTTCGAGAATAAAAAAAAACAGTGAAAATACACTGAATGTTGTATTGTGATGCTGGAAGTATTTATAAATATTTGCCTTTCAAAGACAAATATATATTTTTTATTGACCAATTAGAGAGATGTCCGAAATTTGCCTTTCAAATGAACACACGCATAACGAAAAATAACTATATTATGTCAAAAATTAAAACAAATAAAACAAAAAATTTCAAACAAAAAATTATTATAAAATTAAAATTCCGCATTCACCGTTGCACCGACAATAGAAATGAGTATGTTTGATAAAATTACCATACCCATTTGAATAAAAGATGAACTCCCGAATAGTTGAAAAATTTTGAATCTGAAATTCTCCTAAAATTTTCCCTTAGACATTGTGATTAGAAAATATAGAAAACAGCGGAAAATTATCTTTTTAAACTAACTCCTCTGACATTCTATCTACCTTTGGTATTTATTACTGTAATATCGAAAAAACAATAAACTTGGGTAGACAAAAATAATATATCAATCAATGAGTAATCAATGGAAGGCGATTCATTTCAGATATATTATAACAAACGTCAAACAATGTCAATCGAAAGCAATTGCTTTCATCGAAAAAAGATAAATGAAAGTATTCTCCACGAAATTTTCCAAAAAGATAGACACAAAATACCAACAGTCATGAAATTGACATTCCACAGTGGACATATTGCGAAAAGGACGTTTGGTGTCAACGTGATTCACGCGATAGGTTTTCTATCACATTTTTGGCCTATCCGCCAAAGCGTTTCATTAATTTATAAACGTTTTTATACGACTCCTGGCTGCGAGAGGGTTTTTTTTATTGATTCCTTTTATGTCTACCGTTAAAAATGTATTCACATTGAAGAGATTATTTTTATTCTTAAACCAGTTTACGCTGTGATTGTGTTTTATTAGTTTCAATCTCAGGTTTTTTGTTTGCAAACTATGTTTTTTATTTACTAGATATGTTGTTTTTTATAAATTACAAGTGAAGTATGTTGTACTTCACACTAGGTTCACCAGTATTGTGTTGTTTTAACCACTCCGACCCCTATGCTTGTTTACACGACTATATAACAAAAGCGGTCAAGTACAATTAGCTTGTTTTCAAGCTAAAGCGTGTGTTCCCACAGAAATAATTATAACTCCGTTATTGTTCTATAATAAATCATGCTTCACATATTTATTCAAAGTTGTCCATAGAAATACATAAAAAACAATTATTTTATAGAAACAGTTTTCACCGGCCAAACCGCCTACGCGCCGTTAGATATTATTATTTTTTTATTAAATATTCTTGTATGAAATGGTAAAAAAGTGAAGTAACAAAATTGTGTATTATACATTTATACGATTTTTACATAATCCGTGATTTTAGCACCTTTTTTACTTTAAAACATGACTACAGTTATTTTTAAAAAGTTTTTATGTTTGCATTCTATATATTAATATTTACAAAAATGTTAATATTTATTTGTAATAACAGTTTTTAGTACTTGGCTATGTTTAGAAACATTTCATTTATAGAAATTTAATTGCGAAGCGGTAATAACACAATTTTTTTTATAAATCTGTCAGTTCGTTTAAGACAAAAAACTTACAAAATGGAAAAAATACCTGAGTGGTTAAGGATATGATTGTAATTTCTACTGAAATATAGTAATTAATCCAGTCACTGAAGTGATGTTTTACTAAATATATTATTTCTTGTAGATAATATAATATTTCACAGTTTATATTTCTAGCCACATGGGAGCCCAATTACAATAAAATAACGTGTCGAAGAAACGACCCCATCGTGAAGATGGGAAGGAAACAGAATGGTTATTGAAAGGGAACATATCTGAGATAGAACTATAAGAATGGACTCATTATTATTGAGCGATAAATATTCTTCCTATTAATAATAAAGGAAAACGCTTTGATAACTAAGAAGCCTAGACATAAAAAAATCCCTTAATAATAATGATTCCATATAGAGATTTAGGAAATGAGATTAAAAGAATTTGTATAACTATAAAAATATTACCATTTGTTATTTCGGCTACTGGCATTATACCTATGTCTAAAAATGTTAAAATCAGTCATTTTAAACATGTAGAATTACAAAACATTTTTTAAATATTTATATTGAGGGATCAGTAGGATTTATAGGTCAAATTAGGAGTTCCACAGAGCCGAAAATATTTGGAGTCGGTGAATTATTTTCCCATTTGGTCTCTGGTAGGTTGACATGTTGTTCTTGTATTGTTTTGTATTTATAATACTTATATAGTGCAATTGCATAGCGTGGATTGACTAGATGATCATTTGGGGAAGTGTGTGAAAGTGTTTTGTTTTTCCTGTGGGGAAAATTTAACCCGGACTTTTAAATCTGGTGCGTAAAAATTAATAAACAAAAATATTATCTTACAAAATGTCCGTTGCATTTCCACCCCCTCTCCACTTCACTAAACCCTAGCCACGCCTCCAACCCTACCACAAACAATCTTAATAATTACACTTTGTAATTATCAAATCATTATATGCTTGCCCTGAGGAAGGAACGTTCGTAAGTAGTTCTAATAAAGAAATATCGTTTAATTAATTTATAAGTAGCTTTTTCCCGCGGCTTCGCTCGCATGGTATTAGGGGGGTTCCCAGTCCTCCTCCCCCCCCTCTCCATTCCTACCTCCCTCCCCTAACCACCCCTCCACCTCCTCCCCACTACCCCCTTCCAACCCCCGCCTCCCTTGCCCTCTCTCCCCCACCCCCCCCCTCCCGCATACCATACATTGATTCCCGGTACATTCAGTTTTCAAACTGCACGCGTGCCACCTATTGCAATTTTTTACTCAAATTTTATATTGCCAGAGCTCACCAGCAGTTTTATACAAAAAAATAAGTATCCAATTTCAGCGATTCATTTTATTTTTAGATTTAGATATTAACTACGAAGCCAACATCGCTTCCACTGCAACCGTTTGTTTTGCTTTTCTTCTGACGTTTGCAATAACTCGATTTTGTTAAAGACAAAAAACGTATGATAAATAATTGCATAACGCCAGAGCTTACCAAAATATACAGCCTATATTACACGCAAATATTGTAGTTGTCTATAAGTGAAAGAATTTTTAAAATCCATTCAGTAGTTTTTGCGTGAAAGAGTAACAAACATACATCCATACAAACGTTCGCCTTTATAATTTAAGTAGGATAGGATATGATAATAGGATGGATAACCACAAAGTTATAGCTAGATACATTCAAAAGTACGAGTGAATAATAATATATTGTAGCTCCCAAAATATTTACATATAATTTACTTTTTCTTAAGAACCCATCTTATTTCAAAAAAACTATTCCAGCACAACTTTCAATGTATGAAATTTCCTCTCCTATTCGCATGCAAATTGGACAATGGACATTGTTCGTTCTCTCCATTTTTAAAATTGGTATACATATTTATATTTCTCCCTTCTCCCAGGATTGCCCTCGTTGTGGCTTTGAATAGGAAACGTTACATGACATAATATTCGCTTTCCTACCACAAATGTCAATTTTTCAACAAATATTTTTTACATTTTCAAACTTATTAACAAAATTGCAACTCACCTCATATCAATTATTCAAATGTCATAAAACAAAATCACCTTCTGCATGCCTCTGTTCTGAATAATTTCCATTATTTTAATTTGTGATTTATCGCTACAGTGCTGTTAGGATGCTACAGTGGTGTAAAGTAGACCTCGCGGTTAAAAAATCATTATATTTGTAAATAAGCACTTACATAAATACCCACCTACTTAATTATAAACCATATACTTTACCACATATTTACATGGCATAAAATGAAGTCGCTCTGTGCGCTTAGATCTTTTAAATTACGCAATGGATTTTAATGCGGTTTTCACCAATAGATAGAGTGATTCATGAGGAAGGTTTTTAGATATATAAAATTTGTCAAGGTTTTGAGTAAATTGATTGAAATATATAATATATCTGGCCAAGCGGCAGCGGGCAGCGGGCAGCGGGCAGCAGCCAGCGGGCAGAGGGCAGCGGGCTGACAAACGGGCGGTGTGGATTTTATTTAACAGGTGGCGTTGGTTAAAAAGGTTTGGTAATGGCGTGGCGTTGTGTTTTGTTAGCCACAGCAACGTGTGTCCGGGTCTGCTAGTTACTTTATAAATAAGAAAAAACCGTCCTTTCAACTCAATGACAATTCTTTTTTCAAAGAAAAAAACACTTTCTTATCACTTCGCAAATACAATAATAAAAAAACCGACTTCGTTGACTGAGAATAGCGAAGTAATGGGTTATCTCGACTGTTTGAATTTCATCTATCTGTATTTTTTTTTGTACGTTCCGTTTCCGTTTCAAAATGGTAGTTATATTCGGTAAGGATTTTTTTCAGGACGTAAAATCGTTGTGTTTATTTGAATTTTTTTATTCCCAGTTTTTTAATACTGTGGTACTTACCTACCTGCTTGAAGAAAGTGTGAAAAAAGAATTGTCATTGAGTTTGCGTTGTTTCTTTTAAAAAATTGATAATTATTCCTTATTTTTAAAGTAATGTCAGGCAAAATATATCGTCTTAATATATAAAACAAAGTCGGGTTGTTACACCATTTATAACTCAAAAACGGCTGGACCGATTTTTATGATCTTTGATTACTAGATTTGTCTCCGCCCCGAATAGCAGAATAGCTATTAAAATATTGGTAAAATTTACGAAAAAAAATATGAAGGAAATTCTTTTCCCGTACATGTTAAAAATTCTCATCTTTTGAAAGAGCTTGAGCAAAATTGTGATAAATATAATATTCAATAGTGAGTATAATATTAAAAATTCAAAAACGTCAAATGTCAATGCACTGATTATTTTACTTTTGTTCTTAAACATATAATGCTGCCCCTCTTTCTTACACACTTAATGTTAAGGGTCGAAAATTAGACAAACGGTGAACGTATGTCTGCACCTCTCCAAAGGAAAAATTCAATAATTATATTTAATTTCCCTAACAAGTATAAAGAAAATGAAACGCAATTCCCATAAATAAGTGGAAAAGTAAAAAAAAAATCACAAAAAATATAAATCCGCACACAACGCCATCTCTGATACTGACAAAAACAAAACACGGACAATTGCACATCGATATTTTTTTTTACATTACTTCCACACAGGAGGTCCGGAGGAAATGAATCCGGGCACCCTCGTAGGTCACCAAACGTGACGAGCCACTTGGGGCTATGGCAGAAGTGTTGGTTATCCAATAAATAGTTCCCGGGCGATGATACCGATACCCGCCTCCCAAATGGCTTCATTGTGTAATTTTCAACCTAATAAAAAAACCGAATTTAATTCATCTATTAAGTTAACACTAAAGTTAATGATTCTGAGGCGGTACGAAGTTCGCCGGGACAAGTTGTTTATAATTATAATTAAGTGCTTACTTACAAATAGTATCCGACCGAAACAGGACTTTCTACAGAAACCGAATCTTCGGTATCTGACTCAGTTTCGGCCGAAACCGAAACTTTTTTAGACACATTAAAAATCTATTGTTAACTAAAATTAGGCTTATCTTTTACACCTACACGACGGGTAACAAATGTGAAATGAAATAAAAAACAATAGAGTATGTGAAAAAAAATTATATAACCATTATATAACAATCAAAAATATAAAAAATAAAGAAACATGTTAAATACTTCTTGCAACAAAAATTCACGTTATAAAGGAAGGACCTCGTTAACTGAATATTTTAATTTTTATTGTATTTACAATCACAACATTCTTATAACACGTGCTAAATGGAATAAAAGCAATAATTAAAGCATGTGAAAATTAATTTATTTATTTTTTCGATTTTACTGCTTTATTTATTTATTTATTTTATTTTATAAGGAATATTTACAGGTTAATAACATTACATGCATTAAACAAAACAATAAATTATAATAATGAGGTTACAACCCAATAACAAATGTTCACATCATGCCCAAATAATAAATAAAAAGTCAATAATTATTAACTTTTTTTGCCTAATATTACAGAGATAGGAACTAGATAAATAATCTAAACACAGTCTATATATTGTGTGATGCTGTGTGATACATAAAATATACATATAAGATAAGATAATAAACAATGAAAGTAGAAAAAATAAAAAAATAAAAATAATAATGAAAACTGAAAAACACTAGATGTAGGATCGAGAAATAATCTGTACATTAATAAAAAAAACAAGTGAAAGTAAGATAAAAGTAAAGTGATAGTAACTCACAAAAAAATAGTAAAGCGTGGCAGTTTTATGGCTATTTAAAAAAAAAATAAAAAAATAATAAAATAAAAAAACAAAAAAAAATAATTGAAAAAAACACCGGACTTAAAGTGGAAAAATAATATATATACGCACATGTACGTATATACACATACAAGTACGTATTAAATTATTTTTAATATTTTTTTTTTAAAAAGCATGAAAAGTAAGGTAATAATTATTTAGTTTTGTTAAAGTGAATTAATCTTCGAGTATTTGGTAATGAATTGGTTATTATAAGGCTCCATTAACTATATGTTTGTAAGAGCTTAAAGTACATGACAAGATATCAGCATCGATACATTTTTTGTTATAATGATTACAAGTTCCCAATAAGAAAGAATTTTGCCTGAGACTAGTTGAACAATTTGACACGAAACAATGACTTGTCCATAGTTTTCTTACTCGGGACTCTAATATTAATTGATGACAAAAGAGCCGGACAGTCAATATGACCATTCAAGATTTTGTGTAAGTAAGTCGTATCCGTAATATCTCTCCTACTTTTTAGAGTTTTGAGTCCATAGTGTTTTATAGAGCTGTCCGTGTCACAATAACGCACATGTCTCTTGAAGTTCAAGTGATGTACAAATTTTCTTTGGACAGCTTCTATGCGTTTTGTGTACTGCTATAAAACAAACAAAAATTAACAAACGTGTTAACTATTTCTTGGAACAAATTTTTTTCAATAATCAATACTTCATTATAAAGGATGGATCTCATTAATTGAGTATACAATCACAACATTCTTATTCAATATTTATTGAGATAATTTGCAGTTAGTAATGTATGATTACCTAATTAATAACTAGGAATTAATTATCAGTCTCATCAAAGAAAGAAAAGAAAGTCAGGTACTGTTCGTATGATAAATTAATCAGTCTCAACAAAGGTTACTATAATTAGTTTGTCCGACAATTAAGCACTTAATTTAAAAATCAGTTCTTAAATTTAAAAAAAAAACTAAATATTATTACTAAACAATCACGCCGGACCGGCCGGCGAACTCAGCTGATGATAGCGGGTAACACACGAGCCGCGAACTCACTGGAAGTCAGCCGAACAACGCGCGATAATCCACGAACGCAGAGCTTCGGTGCGGCCGAAGATTCGGCAGATTTTCTGCCGAAACCGAAACTGAGGCCGAAACTAGATTTTTTTGCCGAAACCTGTCGAAACCGAAACTGAACTTTCGGTCGGTCACTACTTATAAATATTATGATTTTTTGAAGGCGAGGTCTACTTTACAACACTAGTGTGGCATCCCACCTGAATAAGGAACTCCAATGAAAAATATTATGGCTTTAAAAAAATGTGTTCATATAGATCAATAAACGCTTATTCTGAATATATAAGTTTTATTTAATAATATTAAACGCAGAGTTAAACCTCTCACACAGCGTCAAGTTGGCATTACTGAAATGCTTAGTGGTGACGTCACTGCTAACTATTCACCCTTGTGATAGCGGTTTATTTACGTATTTCGTGTTTTTTGGTTATTTTCATACTGTTAAAGAGATTTAGATAAATAATAGTTGTTGTATTTATTGGAAACATTATTTAGGCCCTCAACAATTAATATGATGACGGTAAAGGGCTATATTTGAGGCTAAATATAGTCGTAAATAGGTCATATTTGACACTTGGTTTACGATACATCGATCGTATTTTCGATTTTTTTTTAGTATCAAGGGCTGTTTATACAAGTTATTACACGATCGTCATGATCAGTGTATTATAAATACCAGTGTTCCTGTATGTGTTATACATAAAACAATGTACAAAGATGGCTTACGATGTCATTTGTATTTGCAATGAAAAAGATGATTTATTGTTTTTATATTGCACTTTGGTAAAATACAATAACATAGCGGTGAGATGTGGACATTTTACCAATGTTTTTCTACATTAAAAGCAGTTAATTTTGAATAAAAAACGTCTCGACTTCTCACACTTGTCATCATAAATCATAATGTCATTCCGCCATTTTTGTTCCATTCAAATTCAAAATGACAACTTGAAAGTAAATACAACTATCGGTGGGTGAAGACGTCACACAATCCACTATAGATACGGTGCTTTTCGGGGGGTCTTGAAAAATCAAAACTTTGACAATTATTTTAACTATTAAAACTAACTAAAAAAAATGCAGTTATTTAAGTTTGAAGGTCTTTATTCATAAAAAAAAAAAAATTGGACTGGAGTTCTCTATTACTGCTCGAGTGTAATCTTTCTGAGCAATAAAACACAAGTTAAAATAATGAACCTAAATAATTCAGAACAGAGGCGTGAAGTCTATATTGTGCTGTAGCAGATATACTAGGACATAAAACATGCAATGGCAACTCAATATTTTAAGTGTGTTGCAACGATTAGCCTATAATAACCAAGTTAGTAATAGTTAAAAAATAAAATGTTACCTGATTATAAGTTGAACTAGCCGACCCGGCGAACTTCATACTGCCTCAGAATCAATAACTGTTGTGTTAACTTATTACCCAAATTAAATTAATTTTTTTTAAGTTAAAAATTACACAATGAAGTAATTATAGATGCGCAACTATCCGTGTTTTGTTTTTGTTAGTATCAGAGATGGCGTTGTGTACGGATTTATATTGTTTGTGATTTTTTACTTCTCTGATTTTTGAAAATTTATTGTAATTATCGTATTTTTCCTTTGGAGGGATGCATACATATGTTCACCGTTTGTCTCACTTTCGACTGTTGACATTTAGTGTGTAAAAAAGAGGTACACCACTATATAACATATGAACAAAAGCAAAACTATCAGCGCATTGACATTTGACGTTTTTAAATTTTTCAAATTCACTCACTATTCAATATTGTACTTATCACAATATTGCTGCAGCCCTTTCAAAAGATGAGAATTCGTTCCATACGAAATGTATGAAGAAAGAAATTTTCTTCACAATTTTTTTTTCGTGAATTTTTCCGATGTTGTAGTAGCTATTCTTCTATTCGCGGCGGAGACAAATCCAACAATTCAAAGATTATAGAAATCGGTCCAGCCGTTCTTGAATTATAAATGGTGTAACTAACCCGACTTTGTTTTATGTGTATAATACGCCGACTTTGTTTTATATATGATAATGTTAGTATTCAAACATGTCTCACATACTAGTAGGTACAGTTCATTGCTATATATATATATACGAGAAACTGCAATAAATTTATCGAGAACGTAAAACAATCTTATTTATTACAAAGGTTTTAAAATGTTCAATGAACTCCCTGTAAATGTTAAGGAAGCTAAAAGTCTTGCAATTTTTCGTGGGTTATGTCTCAATGTTGTGAAGTCTAAATTTTAATACGTAGTTCATAGAATTATATTATACTCTTTAATACTAACTATAATATGCCCTGATAATGGACACTGCGACGTTGTCCGAAACGTTGGCTTAAGAAGAATGAAGCGCAACACGGCATAACACCCCCAAAACAAATAATGAAAATACTTTTGGCGGTGAAAATCTAAAAAACGCATCTAAAAACGTTTCCAGTATTATAGTAGTTTCAGAGTAGATATTTACTAGATACAAGATATAAAAAAATTATTACTAAAAAAAAATTACAAAGAAATACTAAATAATCAGAAAACATTTTTAAATTATCCATTATTGAACTTGTTCCCTTTGTAAATTGTGCCCCAAATTGCCTCCCTTCTCCCTTCCCTCTCCTACCTTCCAGATTTCGGCAAAACAATCTGGTTTCGGCATTAGTTTCGGTTTCGGCAGAAAAACTGCGAGTCTTCGGCCGCACCGAAACTCTGCGTTCGTGAATTATCGCGCGTCGTTCGGCTGACTTCGGGTGAGTTCGTGGCTCGTGTGTCACCGGCCGGTGGTTGTGTTGTGAGTTTATGTATTCATTTTTACAGTTTTGTTTGTTTTATAGCAGTAATATCAAAAAATAAATCATACTTTTTTTACATACGAGTACTTCAATTACTGTTTTTTTGTTAAATTTAATTTAACGCGTGTAATAAAAATGTTCTGATTGTAAACGCAATAAAATTAAAGTACTTAATTAATGAGGTTCTTCCTTTATAATGTAAATTTTGATAATTGTAAAATTTTTGTTCCAAGAAGTAATTAAAATATTTTATTAATTTTTATATTTTGTTTTGTTTTACAGCAGTAATATAAAAAAAATCCCTAACTTCAATATTATTGTTTTTTATTTCATTTCACATCTGTTAACTGTCTGTATAAGTGTAAAAAATAAGCCAAATTTCAGTAAACAATAGATTTTTAACATGTCTAAAAAAGTTTCGATTTCGGCCGAAACTGATACAGATACCGAAGATTCGGTTTCGGTTGAAAGTCCTGTTTCGATCGGACACTAGTTATAATAAATTATTAGTTTTGTAAACTTTGAGGAAGTGAGCATCGCTCTCGAACATCGCGTCGGTTATAAACAATAAAAGTGCTAAAAACAAAGCCATCTATTGATTTTTAATTAAAATGATGCCACAAAATAATTATTATAAGCAATAATTATCAGACTGAAACACTCATCAACGTTGAAAAATCTTCCGAAAAAAGATACTTGCCGCCAACGGGACTTGAACCCGTGTCCTTCTGATTGCCGGTCAGCTGCTCTTGACCACTGAGCTATGGGGGCTTATCAAATACCCGCCAAATAATTCAATATATACTAGTGTTTCATTCAACAATTACTGCTTATTATATTTTTTCCACCTGAAAACAACCAACTTTATTTCAATTTACTTGGGTTCAAGTCCCGTTGTCAGCAATTATCTTTTCTCGGAAGATTTTTCAATGTCGATGAGTGTTTCAGGCTGATAATTATTGCTTATAATAATTGTTACCCTTTGTGCTATGCATAAAAATCTTGTCTAAACGTTAGTTTATAAATTAAAAATAATAACCACAAAATAAATTTGCTGTGTTTGAAGAAATGAAAGAAATACTGTTCACATAACTACTGTAAACTTCTAAGAAGCCCCTATGTTTCTTCAGATGGTTTATCCTTGTTCCCTTTTTTAATATTAATTGCTCCTAAGAAAATATATAAGTAGCTCATCATTCTTCTTTCTCATTGCCTTCTCAGAGTTAATGCGCCGTATAGGAGTTCGCAAATAAAGACATAGTACTCTTTGATAATAAGGTTACTCCGGCATCTAGACGAGCTTTATCATCCTTGTAGATAATAGAAGATCTCTGAAAATTTTATTGTCTTGGAAATACGAGCTTTCAGAACGATGTTCGAATGTTTACTCCATCGAAATACAACTTTCTAGATATACTCGTGAAGGAAAACATAAATTAAGCAATGGAGTAATAGAAATTAAGAAAATACTTCTCATTAGACTGTGATACTAAAGTTGTCTAACTAACTAACGTACCATCACGCTGTTTCCCAGCAGGGAAATTCCAGTGTTTTATTTATTTATTTATTTATTTAATACAAACGGCATAAGTATGCCATAAACATTAATTACATGTCACAAATTCATATTCAAAATATTAGTAATAGTAAAACAGTGTATGTATAACAGTTAATTGTGACGATACATTGGGAAGTGACACCAGAGATACATTTACATGCAAAAATCTATAATAGAAATAAAATTAATAGTGACTAAAAAAATATGATAGCATAGCCGTCTTGTACCTCTGTTCCGTGCAGTTAAATAGATCTATCACATCTGCATATCTATTAGAAACTTCATGCAACCTAGGTAAAAGTGAGTGTTTCGTATACTCAGTCCGATTATTGTTACATTTAAAAAGGATTTTAGAACGAGTGGTTCTCGTGGGAATATGAAATTCAATGAGCTTAGTTAGATCAGGACTGTCTATTCTACCATTTACAATTTTGAACATTAATATTAACTCTGATATAGTTCTTCGATCTGACAGTCTTAGTAACTTTAATTCTTTCATCAAGTAATTATAATTTATGTTTTCAATGGGAATACCGAGGTTAAAATTAATATGTCTTAAGAATTTGTGTTGAATTTTTTCGATTGAATCTGAATGTATTTTAAAATGGGGGGACCAGATCGAGGAGTTATATTCGACTTGACTACGTACTAAGGATATATACAAAATTTTTAAAGTTGAAATATAAAGTTTTAAATATAAATATAAAGTTTTAAATATAAAATCCAATTGTTTTAAATATAATGTTCTCCGCATACAAAGCCGTATATTCTCCAAGCATTAACCACTCGAGGGACAGACCGATTTAAAACTTTTTCCTCCGATTGCTCGTGATTTTTTGGAGATCATTATGAATATTTTTGGCCCACATTAAAAAAATCATACTCCGAATTTTAATAAGGAGACATAAAAATTGATTATTATAGTTATCGTAGAAAGCAAACACTTTGTGGCTTGACATTATATAGAATGAAACAAGCACTTTGTTTAAAAACCACTTTATTTTTATTTATATTAGTCGACCGGTTTCGGTTGAACTCAACCTTCTTCAGAACAATAAACATATTAACTAAATTACAGTACAGAGTTAAGATTCTAAGGTTAACACAAAAGAAAGAGAGAGAGCATATGATCTCTCTTTATCCATCATTAACAACAAAATTAGCTTCAACATTTATAGAAAACCTACATTCACGGACACAATATTTCATAATACCTCTCTATCCCGCATAAGCACTCTTCTTTCCATAGTATAATACACCGGCTAGTCACTATCCCATTATCTGGTAATAATTTTTCTAATGAACTAATTACAATTAAACAAATAGCTATTAACAACGGATATGGCTCCGATCTAATAGATAAAATCCTCTCAAAAAAACTCCGACGAATCGCATCAAATAAATTTCTATATAATGCCCTACCATTTATTAATAATAATATAACTAATCAATGGCGTAGAATTTTGTACATTAGTAAATTCTCTTCCCTTTGCACGTCGACACTTCCATCAGAAATAAGGACGGCCTTCTATACTAACAATAATTTAGCTAAACTCCTAACTAATTCTAAAGATACAGAGGATAAATTAAGCCACTCTGGCATTTATAAACTTAATTTTAACGATTGCGAGGCCACATACATAGGTAAAACAGCGCGTAATATAAATATTAAAGCTAAAGAACACGTCAGGTGCCTTACAAGCACAGGTTTCTCAGAATTTGCTGACCATTTAATTGATATTGACCGTACATTTAACATAAATACAGGAGTAATAATAATACATATAAATAAAATAGGAATACGCCTTAATAATTCAGAAGCATTAGAAATATCCAAATCAAAGAAACTTAATTGACAAATTTTAAACAAACAGTTAGAATTAACCAACAGCCCGATTTTAAAGTTATTCCCTTTCTCCCTATGTAACCCCCACCCCCACCCCCACCCACCCGTGACTCCGCCTCCTACCCTTCCACCAACCAGTATCTGATGTTCTCTCCCTCTCGTATATGCTCTCTCTCTTTCTTTTGTGTTAACCTTAGAATCTTAACTCTGTACTGTAATTTAGTTTACATTTTTATTGTCCTGAAGAAGGTTGAGTTCAACCGAAACCGGTCGACTAATATAAATAAAAATAAAGTGGTTTTTAAACAAAGTACTTGTTTCATTCTATATGATTATTATAGTTCTAAATAGCCAATGAATTCACCTATCTTTGGTAGTTAATTTTATTCCAGGGTATGATTAATTAATCATACCCTGGACTAAAATTTGTTAGGCAACCCATGTGCAATATATTTATTGATATATTAAATTAAATATAAAATACGTTTCATCAAATAAACATCTCGGTGATGGTCGTTTTATATCGGGATCCTATATTATTATTGCGTCTAGCCCGCCCTGAGATATTTAATAAATACAAATTGAGTCCTAGTCAATCCAATTATTTAATAACGTTGTACAACCTTAGTTTCAATAAACTTTTTATTTTATGCTTCCTTCTTTTAGAATACTTCTGTCGTAATACATTCAACTATTAAATTGATATCTAATTATTTTCTGCTACAAAACCAAATGATACACTTAATGCAAGATTCATTTCGGTATCGCAGTGGCCAATCTTGTGAATTCCATCTCCAGAAATATCTCCTTCGGTAACGATTTCTATAAATTTATTATTGTTTTCGTTTTATAGAGATTGTTTATCAACACCCGGGTAGTGATTTATGCGCTTTATATTGCTCGGAGTGATAGTAAAAAAGGAAGTCATTAAAATATAATTTGGGATGATTCGAATTGCCATATACATTATGTGTCTTTCAAAATTTATTGACATCCACGTATAAGAAGCAATATTCGATGATCCTTTTCGATATAGAGCTAATCAAATGGAATTCGTTCTTCTACCGGGTTCTTTTTTTTAGATATTCAAGGTTTTTATTTCACTTAATGAATAAATTGTTTCTCCCTGCGTGTCCTTTCCCAGTCATCTCGTTCCCCTTCCCTTCACGCATTCCCACTCCGCTTTCTCCGCCTTTCCTCTCCCCACTCCCCTCTCCGCTTCTCCGTTCCGCGAACCACCCTCCCCAGTTCCCCTTCTCCCTCCCGAGTTCCCTTCCCCCTGCCGCATTCCATACATTCAGTCCTGGTACATTCAGTTATCAAACAGCTAGCGTGCCACCTATTGCAATTTTTTTATACAATTTGTATAATGCCAGAGCTCACCAGTATATATAGAAACCTTCACGGGCGTGCTCACAACAACTGAACGGTCAGCAATGCATAATTTCCTTATGCTAGAACCCATTATTGTATATAGAATGCGTACATCAAATATCCAAAGTTTCATCGCAATCGGATGAATAGTTTAGCCACGCATAGACATCTCATGTACTCACTCATATATGATTTTTATATACAGGGTGTCCCAAAAGAAAGTTTATATTTTGTGGATCAATTTTTTAAAAAGTAAGGGCTCTAAGGAAAAAAATGTTTGTTAAATACTAAAATACACAATTTTAGAATTTATTTCTTAAAAATAATATCGTCCAAATGTAAACCCTCGCGTTCGCGGCATTAATGCAAACGGCAAAAATGTTAAAAACCAAGTATTGTGATGTCGAACAAATTTTCATTATGGTAAACGATAAAAATCAAAATTACATCATTGGTTGCGTGTACATTCCTCCGTCAGCTAATTTATCTATATATAAAAATCATTCCGAAGATGTCGAACTTTTAAAATCAAAACATAAAAAACATAAATTCTTAATTTTTGGAGATTACAACCTTCCAAATTGTAATTTCAACTGTACTAATTACCAATCAGTAACATTATGCGAAAGAGAAATCATTGATATGTCAATATTTCTGAATCTCACCCAATTTAATAATGTACATAATTCGAGTAATCGTCTCCTAGATCTTGTTTTTTCAAATGAAGAGGACATAATAGTTAGAAAAGCATTAGAGTCTATCCTTCCCATAGATAACCACCATCCTCCACTGTCAGTAACTATTCCAAACAATTCAAAAAAAAGTAATAAACTCACAAGTTCTAGTTTTAATTTCAAAAATGACCATTACACTGAAATTAATGATCATCTCAGCAAGGTAGATTGGTCATTTCTCAAGGAAAACAATATGATCCATAATATAGAATCATTTTATCATAAAATAAATGCCATTATCATAGACTGTATACCTTTAATTAAATTCAAAGAATCAAAGCATCCAAAATGGTTTAATAAGGAATTAATCCAATTAATAGCTAAAAAAAAAGTTTTACACATAAAATATAAAGAAGAGAGATCCCTATCAAATTATATTGAGTTCAGTAAAATAAGAAAAGATTGCAAAAATATGTCAAAAATTTGTTACAACAAATACATAAATAAGGTAGAAATGTCAATTAAAGGAGATACAAAACAATTTTGGAATTACACAAAGTCTTTGAAAAATGATGATATTAACATACCCTCCAATATGTGCTATGAAAAAAAAATAGCCAACGACTCTCAAAACGTAGCTAACCTATTTGCCGACTTCTTTAAAAGTGTATATGTCCGTGACTCAATAATAGTCAATGATTACTCGCCTAGTTTTTCCTCAGATCATAACTTAAATTTAGTCAATGTAATAATTGAATATAAAGATGTATTGACTCAGCTAAAACAACTGGATCAAAGTAAGAGCGGTGGTCCTGATAATATCCCACCTGTTTTCTTAAAGAATTGCGCTACCACTCTTGCATATCCACTACATTTTCTTTTCAATCAGTCATTACAAACAGGACACTTTCCTGAAAAATGGAAATACAGTTTCCTCACCCCGATATTTAAAAAAGGAGACAAAAATGAGGTGAGCAATTACAGACCGATCTGCCTTTTATCAACTATTCCAAAATTGTTTGAGAAACTTATTTTAAATAAAATCATTCACTGTATCAAGCCAGTAATTTCACCTAACCAACATGGTTTCACTTCTGGAAAATCTACTTTGTCCAATCTTTTAATTTACCAAAACTTTATATCCGAATCCATGTCTAAGAAGTTACAAGTTGATTCAGTCTATACTGATTTCAGCAAAGCATTCGACAGAGTTAACCATGACCTGCTGTTAAAAAAGCTACACAAATTAGGAATAGCAGGGTATTTATACATGTGGTTTAACAGTTATTTAAGTAACAGGCAATTGGCCGTTAAAATTGATGGTTTTATTTCATATAAATTTATTGCTACCAGCGGTGTTCCCCAAGGATCACATTTGGGACCAATTTTATTTTTAATATTTGTGAACGATGTTCTTTCTATTTTCAATGATGTCCAAGTTTTAATGTTTGCGGACGATATGAAAATATTCAAAGCCATAAGAAATATCAATGACTGTCAAACATTGTCAAATAACTTGCTTAAACTTTTTTTTTGGTGCCAAGAGAATTATCTACAACTAAATATAAGTAAATGTCTAATTATGAGATTTCATAGAATAAAAAATCCAATAATTTACGAATACTCCATCAATAATGTAATGCTAACAGTTGTAACCGAGGTGAATAATTTGGGTGTAAACTTTGATCAAAAACTGAATTTTATAAACCATATTGAAATTACATCAAATAAAGCTTTGAAAATGTTGGGCTTTATAATAAGAATTTGCAGTCAATTTAAAAATATTAAAACCTTTAAAAATTTGTACATGTCTTTGGTTAGGAGTCAAATTGAGTACAACTCTACAGTATGGGCACCTAGCTACGCTAGTCATTCGCTCACGATAGAAAGAATTCAAAATAAATTCTTAAGATTTATTAATTTTAAAATGGGTATTACAAGGGATTGTGTCAACTATGATTATCTACTATGCCAACTCAATTTATTAAAATTATCTGAACGTAGAATAGTTAATGACCTAACATGTTTATATAAAATCATAAATTCAATAATTGACAGCCATGAACTATTATACTTGATTTCTTTTCATATACCTCGCAAACCAACATCGAGGCAATATCTACCGTTCTATTGTGATAACTCCAACACAGAATCACAGTTGTATACCCCCGCTCGCCGCATACAAAATTTGGGAAATGACTATAAAGATGTTGTTGACATATTCAACACACCATTCACCAAATATAAGCAAGTCATTACCCAATTTATATTGAAAAGAAGAATACATATTACATACAACAATACAACCTTTACATAGTCTTGGTAACAAATACTTATACAATATGGATGTTTTGATAACAATTTTTAACTTGGCAAACTTTAAACGCCGTTATGTGCCAACTATTTCAACTTGTTTCATTAACTATTGTGAACACAAATTTTATGCACTTTTATTAATATTATTGTTGATATGGAGGATATTAGAAAATTATCTAATACTAGCTGGGTTACCCGGCTTGGCTCGGGACAACATTCGAGATAGTTCTGGAATACTTTGCATCTTGTATTTTATGTAACCTTTATTTTATTTTCTATATTTTATGATATCTGTATTTTGTCAACTCTTTATTTTGTTTGTAATAAAAAAATGTACTGCGTTATATGTAAAATCCCTTTGGGCGTTTAAATAAATAAATAAATAAATTAATTAATTTAATCGAAGAGTAAAATTTCTCATGACGGCTCGGCAGGTAGGCTTCGTGATGGCTGCCATTTCGTGACGGATATTTTCTTTTAATTGCATCAGGGGAAATCGTACTTTTGGCGTATACTTTAGATTTGAGATAACCCTAAGGAAAAAGTGCATAGGGGTTAAGTCAGGATCACGAGGAGGCCAATTTATGTCACCTCTCCTGGAGTTCAATTTGCCAGAGAAAATTTCACGAACTCATGGCAGAGACGTATTGGACGTATATAATGTTGCTCCGTCTTGCTGGAACCATGTTCTTTGGTAATAGCCAGTAAGTTTATAGGGAAGCAGCATTAGGTATTTGTGCAAAATGGTGTGTAACGATGATCTATGCACATTTAAAGTACTTGCGCGCTTCCGAATCGAAAAGTCGTGACGAAAAGACTGATACACACTCTCTACGTTTTCTACCGTTCTCGATGACCTTGGTCGCCCAGATTTTGGTTTTGCCAGCGTTGTGTCGATCTCTTCAAACTTTTTGACCCATTTTCGAATGAGAGGAATGCTTGACGCATCATTGAATTGACGAAAACCTCAAATATTGCAGAATCCTCTACGCGCTAGAGTCGCCGAATCACCATTTTTGTAAAACTCCCGAGAAATGCGTCATAGCGACTAAATTTCCAAGAGCCAGACTACTGATTGACATACCCCCCGCGCCCCTCGGAAAAGTTGCGTTCACACAGAAAGCAAAACAAAAATAAACTTTCTTTTGGGACACCCTGTATATCGATTTACACTAGATTTTCTTTCATGATGGTAGAAATTATGACGAAAGTTGTTTCTTCATTCGTGTTGCCTTAAAATACTACTACATAAAAATCATTTTATCTAAAGCTATGCAAACTTCCAAACGATGAGCTTCGGCATCATGAAATTAACACAGCTTTTACTGTCTGGAATTTATTGCAGTTATTCTTAACGTCATTTTTGTCGTAAGCTAAGAAAGTACAAAATATTATCTCCTCCGACGAAAACACGTAAACATTTTGTAAATGGTTAGGTCGGGCCACAATGTTTTTGTTTTATCGTGGCCGATAGAACACAAAATTTTTTTTAGATATGCCCCAATGTTATAGTTTTTTTTTAAGCAATTAACCCTAAAAATAGTGCACCTGTTTTATTGAAACCTTTTTCTAAACGTATAAAAACTAAACATATTATTGTGTTTTTTAGATTTTCACGGCCAAAACCCAAGGGCGATCTGCCATGATGATGGACACTGCAACGCTGTTCGAAACGTAGGCTAAAGAAGGAGGTAGCGCAACACGGCATAATACCCCCAAAACTAATAACAAAATATTATTTTAAAATATATTTAAAATTATTTTAAAAAGACAGCCCTGATTTACTATGCCTTATTTCCTTCATACACGAACAAGAACTAATCGATCAAAAATTAGTTTAAATTGTAACAACAATATCAGGACTGACTCTTTATTTAGATACTCGCTTGTGTTATAAGGAACCCATGCAGCAAAATATTAGAGAAAAATAAGAGAGAAAAAAAAATTTTGAAGAAAAATAGAAATAAAAATTTTGAAGTGCAAAAATTAATACTTAAAATGTGGTGTTAAGAACTCGTGTATTCTTTGAAAACGCTCGTCCCCTTTCAATGTTGTACACGTGCTATATAAAGTGATTTAGAATTACTTGACTTTATGTCAGTACTAAGGGTATATATATATATAAAAAAATGAAACAACACAACTTTGTATAAACCACTTATAATGCGTAAATCCGACCGGTTTCGGAAAAAACGTTCCTTTTTCAGGGAAAGCTAACATACTAATTTGACAGTTTCGAACAAGGTTTTATTATGGTAGGGGTGGAGCCGTTGCTAGTTATTAATGTAGATTTGTGTATGATTATTCCCAAATATGTAACCCATTGGCCACAAACCCCGGCAGCCTGCCGGGTGTGCAACTCAGGTACTTAACCACAAACTCCGGCACGCTGACGGGCTAGAGTAGGTCCGTCAAAAAACGGAAAACGAGCACAATAGTGACATTTTTCAATAAAATTTTAAATGCCGAACCCTTTGCGGGTAATTAATCATTAATGTCTTAGAATTGGCAATAATATTTTTCTTATGTTTTTTCCCTGATATTTGTGTTTTAAGTTTTATATGCAGCCAGCCGCCATTTAATTAATTCAAAATTGCGAGTGGTTCTAGGCTCTTGGTATTAACCCTGAACGTCCCTTATTGCTTTGACGACTATCATATACAATTATTTTATTAGTTATTAGTATACATGTATATAAAAATTAAAAAAAATTTATTGTTCGATTTATGAATATTATTTTTTTTTGTAACTTTTTGAATAAAAATGTGGAAAAAAACTTACGAAAAAAGAGAAGGTTATATTTGTATCCTTATTTACACATATTTTAATATTTTTAAAATTTTTATCTTTACATTTTTATTTACCTTAATTCAATATGTAAACAAATTTAAAGAAATAAATTCATTTGAATATCCGGTTCAAAAGGAACAATAGATTTAGTACACCAATGCAGGTTTTCAATTTTTGGTACAAAATTAATTCAGTGGTGAAGGCCAACTTTTTAGCTCATTAATTCTGTGGCCAATGATATCTTTTTTAAATTAATAAATATGATTTTATTACTTTTATTTTAGTTTTCTTTTTCATTCAAGAATCCATCCTCACTTTTACCATTAGAAAAAACTGTAAATTATAACTGAAATAATAATTAAAATGATTTAATATCATGTACTCAATACATTCCCTATACAAATAAGAGTAGAGGGGGTAAATAAATGGACCAAAAAATTGACCGGCAAGATCCACATTATTAATCTTTGACCTTTTTTAAACTCAAATCAATTGATGGAATTCGGTCCTCACATTTTGCATACTCAAACTACCTCTAGCGCCCGGTCTAGATGGTCTAAGGGAAAAACACGTACAATTAACATTAGTTGTAGTTTCTGGAAATCAGGGCTGTCTATAATTTTGTTTAGAAAAAGGTTTCAACCAAAGTACGTATTTTTTTTACACTAACTCCACACAGGAGTAAAATTAATTTCCCTCAGGGCCTATGTCATCTGAGATGCGTCTGGAGGGTCTTTTTGAGGAGAGGAAGGAATGAACATTGGTCTTGAAGAGACCCATGTTGTACGAAGGAGGAAGCACAGATGCCGGCAAATACGCATACATAGCCGAGCTGTTGAATTCAAGAACGAGTCGAAGAAGCGACCCGTTCTCATGTGACAAATGTCAATCGTGTTTATATTATGAGTATGTTGGGCACGCGTTTTGCGTGTTTCCCGACTATGCACCGGTGCCGAAGGGATTGTTACGCTGTAATTAAGCGTTGAGTATAATACTGTATGGTCTATGTTTTCACCACGAACTTTACGGTTTTACCGAGCGCCAAAATACTGCTTTGTGCAGAATTATGCCCGTGGTGAAATAAAAACATGAAACTACATCTCAGGAGGGGGCATAGGTATGTGATCTCCAGCGTGTTAGGGAATTAAATAAATACAAGTATCTCATTTCCAATTTAAATGTTAAAGAACTTATATATTATTTTAATAATGTCAGGTACAATAAACGTAAAGTGAATCTACTCACCCTCAGGGACCGATTGAGGTTATACTATCTAGCTAATTCACTATATTCCTAACCGAACCGCGTCTCGTAGTTCGCCACAGGATGATGGGCAGGACCTCCAGCCGACCCTCATCTCGGCCAGTCCGCAACAGGATAATCGGCAGGACCTCCAGCCGATCCTCGTCTCCACAGATCGCATCAGGATAAACGGCCAGTTCGCAACAGGATGATTGGCAAGACAGGGCTCTCAGCAAAGCAGGGCTCCAAGGGAAGTGGAACTCCAAGGGAACGATGTTACGGGGCTTACGTAGCAAGCAAGCGGGACCGTTAGTATTCCCGCACGTGCATTTTCTCTCATACAAGCCGGTGAGCGGAATTATTCTTCTCCACGCGTTTAAAGAGGCATTCTTATTGTCGGCACCCGACAAGTACATACCGGCGCGTCTCGTGTGGCGAAAATACTCATACCGATCGCCTTGATAACTTTACGGTAAACTTCTCGTAATATAAGAACTACCGCGGAGAGCAATCTCGCGACATTATTCATTTAAAACTTTGGTGCACTTTCGCATCCTGTATCAAAGATCGTTCCACATTAATTTTTACGTGCCAATCGACTGAAATTTAAATCTTCGTCCCTTAAAATAAATTAATACTCCACGACTGTCACAGCCATGATCTGGCCCAAAAAGATCATGCCGGCCAGAGTGGGTTCCATTGCCGGACCCGGAAAAGAAAAAACACTCCCCCTTCCATAACGACTTGTGTTGCCAGTCCTCCTGTTGTAACTATCAACAATTAATTCACTCAATAGTTCGTGCCGCTAGGTTTGACGTTATAAAGCAGTGTTCATATTTTAAAATAAGAAAAGGTAATGATTTCAGCACTGCTTCATAACATTACCCCCCGCGCCACACAAATGTTTGCCCTCAAACATGTTTCGTTTAACTAACAAATTCCTAAACTATTCCGGTCAATCCTCAGGGTGTTTTAAAAAAGAAATTATAAAATACACATGAATAAAAATGAAAAAGTGAATCATCAAATGTGGTAGGCACACCATGTTAAACTTAAAATTGATGATAGCAAAAGCTAATAGTGATAGAAAAAGAAAAATCAAATAAATACGAATGAGTTCATTATGATTCCAATCGCACCCATGTTGTCCGGCAAGATGGTGACTTCACAATGCAGTCATTCAAGACCAACACTTAAAATTAGAAGAACTTAATCTAAAGAACAATGTGAACTAATGTTCCGTGAACGGGGTCCGCAAACACCCACAGCATTGAAAATACTGGATGAGGAACAGCTGACTTTATGTCTTGGACTACCGGTAACGTTACATCTACAGCATAAATATCATTAATTATGTAGTATAAACACTAATCAGTGGACAACACATCCTTAACCTTAATTATACCTATGTGTGTCCAGCACATTAATTAAACACCACCATATGCATTAATGCATCACTGACCCATAATTGGGTTTTAGAAAGCCATTTAGGCAACACTTTAGGGTGCAAGCAACCCTCACTTCACTGAATTTACGTCCCTTTTAGGAGATATAAGAAATGTTCACTACGAAGAGTTTCCTATTCTACCTAAATCGGTCGTTTGAGCGAGTATATGAAGTGAAGTAGTATTGTAGGTACTAAGACTAATCAACGAATTTTATAAAATAATATATATATCACTAAACTATTCTTTAAGTATACTCACAAGCATGTGAGTTGTTATTACGTGTTGAATTCACAACATTTCTCAGAATTTATTTATATTTGAAAACAATCATGTTTCAGATGGGAAGAGATAAACAGAAAAACAATGCTCAAAACACAAAGAGGTGTAGGGCTGGCATCCCTGTGTGTTCCGAGTTAAAACTTAAGAATAAACACAAAATTCAATAACCATGAACGCAGTTCAATGGGATGTACCCTGAACACAAGGGGAAGTGGGCATGTGTTCCACTTGTATTCGAGGTTAACAAACATAATAGACAAAAGTAAAATAAATTATGTCATTTATTTTGTTCTTTTGCTCGTGCTCAGTCCAAAAATTTTACAAAATTTATTTCAAATAAATTACAGATTATTACGCCTAACGAAAGCGAAAACTTATAAAACAACTCGAGTAAATCTTACCAGAGTGGAATTTGATTGCAATGAATCATAACAAACTACGAGAGTTTGCGTAAACGCGCCCCAAGAAAACCTGAATGAACAAAAGAAATATTCCTATGACAGGATTTTGACTGTCAGAATGTCGGGTCGTTTCAACTCGGTTGATCAGGCCGGGTTAAAACTCCCAGGCATCAAATATTAGCTAACAGATATGATAATTTGCAGTACTCGGTAGGGATGGCCAGACCCTCCGAAGTATTGCCACAATAAGACTATACCGGTATATTATTTGATTTTACTATGTCTTTCTCATGAAAATCACCCGCAACTTTTCCGTTTAAGTCTGCAAGTGTATAAATTAAGTTGGATTTTTTCTTTACTACCACGTTCTGAACAAACCGGGGTGCCAATTTTTGTGCGAAATAATTCAATGCGTTAGATTGCGCAAAATTCCTCCGCCACACCACATCACCAACCTGATAGGTAATGTGTTTTTTGCGCAGGTTGTAATGGTCAGCTCCTTTTTGAAAAGCTTTAAGAAGAGCATTCGAGACTTGCTCATAAACCGATGACAACTCTTCCAATTTCTGTGCATAAACCTTAGGTTGAGCACCAATTTGCGAATTGGTTTCCTCATCCGCTATTGGATTACGGTGTAGATCACCGTCTAGTATCTGCTCCCAACCATGCATCAGAAAATAAGGTGTATAACCTGTAGCGCAGTTTACCGTGTTATTCATCGCTGATTGAACTTGCGGAAGAAATTTAGACCAGTTTCGGTGGTCTGATTCAACTAAGATGGATAACGCCGTGCCCAGGGTTTGATTATAACGTTCGACTACGTTGTTTTGAGGCGTATAAGATGAATTGTAAAATGGTGGCGGCATGTTTTAACTATTAAGTAATTCTTTAAATTCTTTCGAAACAAATTGACGACCATTATCACAGACGATAGTTCGTGGTACGCCGTGAACAAGAAAGATGTTTTCTTCTAAGATTTTTATTATGCTTCTCGCGGTGCCATTGCGCAGCGGAAATAGCCATGTAAATTTAGAAAAAACGTCTACACATGATAGAATTACGGTAAAACCTGAGTAACTCCTAGGTAAAGGACCTACCAAATCTATCGACAACATTTGCATGGGTCTTGTGACCTTTTTTGGGTTTGAGGAGATTCCGTTAGGTGGGGCTGTACTTATTTTGTGGGCCTTACAGACTGTACAACGATTAACAAATTGCTTAACATCCTTGTACATATTAGGCCAATAGTAACGCAATTGCACCTTTTTGTAGGTTTTGAATACCCCAGGATGACAAGCTCGCGAAGATTCATGTAAATTAGATAAAATTGCCTGTCTACCTTCTTGCGGAACTACTTTTTTCCAGGCAGTATCCTCGCACAGAGCTAGACGAGTTTTTGTGTGTCGGAACAATTCATTATTACGTATTTGGAAGTTCTGGAATCGTTGTGGGAATTCTTCGCATCCTTTCCAAGCTTTCAAATACCACGTATCCTTTGTATTATCAATGTCCACACCTGTTAATACGGCAAGGTCCATTCGTGAGAGTACATCTGGAACAACATGCTGTGTCCCTTTGCGATGAACAACGTCAAAAGAAAATTGTGAAAGGCGAGAGCTCCACCGTGCAAGACGGCCACTAGGGTTAGACAAGGACCCTAGCCATTTCAAGCTTGAGTGGTCAGTAACTACCGTAAAATGAGCTCCTTCTATATATGGTCTATAGTGAATCACCGAGTCTAGCACAGCTAGGAGTTCCCGTTCAGTGATGCCATAATTGCGTTCATGCGCATTTAAGCAACGTGAGTAATAAGCAATGAGATGCTCTTGCCCGTCCACGTTCTGAATCAATACCCCTCCAATTCCCGCCGAGCTCGCGTCGGTGTGGATAGAGAAAGGCCTGGTGAAATCCGGGCAGCATAAAACTGGAGCCGTCGTCAACGCGCGTTTTAAATCATTGAAAGCAGTTTCAGCTTCCTGGGACCACTTGAAATTGCTGATTCCATTTTTTGAACCTGTGAGTTTAGTAAGAGGGGCAGCTATTCCCGAAAATCCTTTAATGAATCTCCTAAAGTAACCGCACAAACCAATGAATGCCCGGATTCGTTTCGCATTTTTCGGGACTGGGAAATTTTTGATGCTTTCTATTTTTATTGGATCCGTACGGAGACCCTGCGCATCTACTAAATACCCTAAATATTTAAGTTTAGATTTGCAGAACTCGGATTTTTTAAGGTTTATTGTAAGGCCTGCGTCTCGCAAACGTTCATATACACGATTCAACAGATTAAGATGTGAATCCAGGTCTTCTGATATCAAGATCAAGTCATCCAGATAGCAAAAAGCATTATCGTCAAATTCCGGACCAAAAAGGACATCTGCCAATCTTTGCAACTCACTAGGGGCGTTTTTCAGTCCGAAAGGCATACGGGTGAACTCAAACAAACCCCGTCCAGGTACGACGAAAGCTGTCTTCTCGCAAGAGTCCTTGTCTAAGGCAATTTGCCAAAAGGCCTTTGAAAGGTCTATAGAAGAGACGTACCTAGCTCCACCTAGCTTGTCTAGAATCCGCGATATATATGGCAAAGGGTACGCGTCGCGAATCGTGACATTATTAATTTTGCGAGAGTCTAAGCAAAAACGACCTGTACCGTCCTTTTTTGTAACGATCAATACCGGACTCGACCATGGAGAACGTGAGGGACGTATAACTCCTAATTTTAGCATTTCATCTACTTCTGCTTCCAATTGTTTTTGTCTTGCTGGAGATAAAGGATAATACCTCTGTTTGATCGGAGGCCCTGTCGTATTAATTTTGTGATTGACTAAATGCGTTAGACCTAAACCGCGCTTTTTGAAAGAAATCGATTCAAATTTTTTAATAATAGCAGAGAGTGACCGATTCTCTGAGGGACTTAGAGATGAGGCTGGCTGAATTGCCCGCAACCCATTGATTTTGTTTTCCGAAGAATGACAAATAGCTTTTGGAAGCAGCTCCGGTGCGATATGGAATTGCTTCCAAAAGTCTATACCTAGGATAAACGATGGTGACAATGTCGGGACGACGTAGAAAAGAATTGTCCGGGTAATTGATTTGTACGTCACCGGCAACGACATTGTACCCAGGACAGGCTGACTCGCACCGTCCGCAGTTGATACACAAAAATTAACCTTAACTAATTCTACACCTAATTTAATAAAAATTTTATAACTATCACCTCCCAAACACGATAATGAGGCGCCACTGTCCAACAGTGCGCTGTAAAAATTGTTTATTATATATACATTTACATACGGACGACCATCGTTTTCAATCTCCATCCCCTGTGGCAGTGGGCCCACTGTTCCAGACGATGGGACCGAAAGAAACTGATGTACTAGTCGGAGCCAACTCTTCCATTCCCGATTCCTCTGCGCATAGGATGGGACGTGGTAAGAGAGACTCCGCCCTAGTTTTCCGACTTACTGTTATTAAATCTTCCTTTAACTGCTCCCACTTTAGAATTATTTCCCGCTGCGGCTTTTTTCCTACAGTCAGCCACAACATGTCCCGGTTTATTACAATATAGACAAACTTGAGTCCTAACAAAGGTTCTAGAAGTTCGTTCAGTATTTTGATTATTTGTATTGAACGAAGACGAAGGTTTGTTATTGTTGCAACCAGCATTGGTATTAACGTAGTTACGCCCAGCATGACTATAACTATTACTATTAAACGACCGTCTATAGTTATTCTGAGAGAACCCAGTACGTCTATCAGTACCGGTATTACTGTTTGTCAAAGTTTTATTAGTTGGCACAAATCTATCCTCTTTATTAGTACCGTAGTTTTCATTAGATTTTTTGGAAAAAGAAGTTGAAGAAGTAGCAAATTCCTCTGGTGGTGTCGCATAAGACTCTAAGTTCCCTGCGTAGATTGTTAACTGATCGAATGTATCTATATCTCTAGAAACTAAAATGTTAGTGTACATTGGCAGCAACGCCTTTTTGGCAAGCCGCAAAAGTTCCTGCTCAGGAAGTTTAGCTTCCAACATGTTATTTAGGGATTTCATCCTAAGGGAAAATTCAAGTACCGACATACCTTTGGGTTGCCTCATATTGAAAAGTTTAACTTTTAAATCTGTTTGTAGGTCATTTGCCTCAAATTGATTGATTAAAAGTTTAGACAGCTCGTCCCATTTCAATTCCGAGTGATATATTGACCTGAACCAAAGTAATGCTAGGCCATCTAGAAGATCAGGAAAAACGCGTACCAGATTATCATGACTAAAATTTTTTGTCCTACATTTTTCTTCAATCAATAAGAGAAATTCTCTTATGCTTGATTTACCGTCAAATTTAATCTTCCAATTTTCTACATTGATGGAGGGTGATTCTCTATAAATAATTTTTGTATGTTTAATTATTGTAGGGTTGTGAACGGTCCTACTCTCTGAATCTGAATCAGAAGAATCCATATCTATTTCTGATATTGTTGGCATCTTAAGGGCTTTATTATATGCACGCGCCTGCGAGCGCAGCGCGTGAGAGGTGGTTGCCGGTTCGAGAGAACGACTTGATAGTTCTCTTATGAGATCCTCTTTAGAGGCGTTGTTGACGTTCGAAATAGGAGTTGACATTGTTATTGATGACGTACAATATTGATTGTTGATGATGTAAAAAAAAAATTTTTTAAAGTACGAGGGAAAAAAAAAGTTTTTGGCAACCCTGATTTTTGAAAAAAAAATCGAGATATTAATGTGTTTAGTCGATTTAATTTAAAATTGACAATAAAAATCGTGGTTACAAAATAAAATAACACATTTGTAATACTAAAAAAAATATTTTTTTTAATAAAAGAAAAATATCCCAACAATTTAGTTAAGTATGTCAAACTATTTCACAGTATAAGATGTACTCGTGTTGTTGATAATTTATGACACTCTTGTGTATAATGGAATTTAACGGAATAGATTATAAATTTAATCTCATTAATTACCATTCACTTGATTATAATGAATTATTTATTTAGTTTACTAGTTCATTTAAATTTGTATTAAGAATTCATCTACGATATAAACACAACATACCGTAATCTGTCACTTTTGACATTCGCTTGTCCACAATAAACATCAACTTGCATAGATGATGTTTACCTTTTATCATAAACCTTCAACCATAGACAATAATTTTTTTTTTTTTTTTTTAATAAATATATACTTTTTTTTCAAACTTATCATAGAAGAAGCATTGTCTATGATTGAAACCTGACACTTCTATGAAAATGTCATTTCAAAAATTGAGGTTATGTTGACATGTTGACAATGTAACCACACACTGGGATACTGAGCACGAAAAAATACAAAACATGACCAATGTAAAACACCAAACACCAACGTAACCCGCAGGAGATCAAATAAACGAGCTAAACCACGTTGGGCCCAATTTGTTACGCTGTAATCAAGCGTTGAGTATAATACTGTATGGTCTATGTTTTCACCACGAACTTTACGGTTTTACCGAGCGCCAAAATACTGCTTTGTGCAGAATTATGCCCGTGGTGAAATAAAAACATGAAACTACATCTCAGGAGGGGGCATAGGTATGTGATCTCCAGCGTGTTAGGGAATTAAATAAATACAAGTATCTCATTTCCAATTTAAATGTTAAAGAACTTATATATTATTTTAATAATGTCAGGTACAATAAACGTAAAGTGAATCTACTCACCCTCAGGGACCGATTGAGGTTATACTATCTAGCTAATTCACTATATTCCTAACCGAACCGCGTCTCGTAGTTCGCCACAGGATGATGGGCAGGACCTCCAGCCGACCCTCATCTCGGCCAGTCCGCAACAGGATAATCGGCAGGACCTCCAGCCGATCCTCGTCTCCACAGATCGCATCAGGATAAACGGCCAGTTCGCAACAGGATGATTGGCAAGACAGGGCTCTCAGCAAAGCAGGGCTCCAAGGGAAGTGGAACTCCAAGGGAACGATGTTACGGGGCTTACGTAGCAAGCAAGCGGGACCGTTAGTATTCCCGCACGTGCATTTTCTCTCATACAAGCCGGTGAGCGGAATTATTCTTCTCCACGCGTTTAAAGAGGCATTCTTATTGTCGGCACCCGACAAGTACATACCGGCGCGTCTCGTGTGGCGAAAATACTCATACCGATCGCCTTGATAACTTTACGGTAAACTTCTCGTAATATAAGAACTACCGCGGAGAGCAATCTCGCGACATTATTCATTTAAAACTTTGGTGCACTTTCGCATCCTGTATCAAAGATCGTTCCACATTAATTTTTACGTGCCAATCGACTGAAATTTAAATCTTCGTCCCTTAAAATAAATTAATACTCCACGACTGTCACAGCCATGATCTGGCCCAAAAAGATCATGCCGGCCAGAGTGGGTTCCATTGCCGGACCCGGAAAAGAAAAAACACTCCCCCTTCCATAACGACTTGTGTTGCCAGTCCTCCTGTTGTAACTATCAACAATTAATTCACTCAATAGTTCGTGCCGCTAGGTTCGACGTTATAAAGCAGTGTTCATATTTTAAAATAAGAAAAGGTAATGATTTCAGCACTGCTTCATAACAGGATCAATTACGCGAGTTCCTCGGGACATCTTCATTGAAATGCCGGTAGAACAAGGATAGCATTCCCACCCGACGCGACGCCGCGAAGCGCGACGCCTGTGCTCTAAAGATTGCAATCCGTATGTTAAAATGGGAGAATCTTTTAAACGGACCGCCCATTTCTGCACAGAGTCGAGGGTATTTTTCATGTATTTTTCAGTACGCCTAATTTTTTGAGAGGCTAGCTTTACTCTGGCTTCGAAGGAGCCCATATATCTGAGCTGGTCACTTAGAGTTACACCAAGCATATCAGTGGAGGGCCCGATCGGAAGATTGCTTCCGTTGAAGGAGACTAGATTTTCATTTCGATCCCTTTTAGACGTAATCAGACAGGATCGGATCTTTGAAACATTGAATTCAACGAGATTATTTTTACCCCAAGAAAAAACACTCTCGAGATAACCGTCCATTCTTTGCTTCGAAGCCCTCCGAGCGGTTGGAGTTTGTGAGCCTTTTGGGGGCTTGTCATACAAAAAGCTATCGTGGACTGTACTATCATCCGCGTAACAATGAATTGGTGTACATGACAAAAGGTCGTTGATGTGCAACAAAAACAAAGTCGGAGACAGAACCGATCTCCGTGGGACGCCAGCATTTATCAAGTGTGAGGAAGAGGTGAAACCTATAAAAATACGTATGAAGTAAGTATAAAAAACTTTAAAACATTTCCTACAATACTATCAGATTTAACCTGGAAAACAAATTACTCAATTCTGCTTAACTTCTTTCGGATGGTTTCAAGTACGAGTGAACTTTTCTACTTCAATCGAAATACTCGTAGTTATCTTTGGGAAGTCTTACAAGTAGAGGAATGAATCGGTCAATGGGTGAATCCGAAGCCAATTTCCCAGTCCGGTATTAAATAACGGAACTAACTTTGTCATTCGCAATGTTCGTAGTTGTTGGTAGTTGTTAGGATAGCTTGAACTTTTCAAATTAAATTGCCAAGTGCGAGTGGAGCCTCATTTGCTGAAGGGGTATTATAACGCGATGCAATTTTCGTGCAATGTGAATACGATGTGATAAAATAACTTATTCTTGTAGTTTGATGGTAAAATTATGGAGCAGTGTATTGCCCAAAGCTTTTTGCGTTGTTTTCATCTTTGACTCCTAATTTTAAACAAAATAAAGCTACAGGTCATTTTTTTTCGCATTGCACACTTCTGTCACATTGCGCAGTATAAATGATGTATTTGCTATATTAGATTTTTAGATTTTTTTACCTTAATTTTACACAGAAGGCCAAAAGGAAAATAATTCCCCTCAGGGCCCGTGCAATCTTTGTGGATGCTGGAAGGAGAGTCTTTTTATAAATGGAAGGAGAGGAAGTTCTGGGAAGGAAAAAGGTATGAGGAGTGTGGGTAGAATTCTGGAGGTCAGTCTGTCCAGAAGAAACGGACTTACGAATTCAACACCCACACTGCGTTGCAAGCTGATGTTCCGAGAGAGTCCTGCTGCGACCATAGTTGGTGGGCAGACGCATCCGCTGCCAAGACCCGGACAAACCCTACCATTAGGCACCCCTGGTGCCAGGCACCCCTGGTAAGTCACCAAAGGTAACGAACCACTTGGGGTGACCTGTGGCACAGATCTTGAAATTCATAAAATGAGATTCATTAAATGGTTCTCGAACAGCGGTACCGATTTAATTAAAATGTAGTATTATCTCAACGTATTTTTTGTTTTTTTTTTTTTACATTAACTTCACACAAGAGGCCCTGAGGAAAATAATTTCCCTCAGGGTCTATGTCATCTGAGATGCTGTGTGGAGGGTCTTTTTGAGGGGAGGAAGGAATGAACATTGGCCTTGAAGAGACCTATGTTGTAGGAAGGAGGAAACACAGAGAACGCCAAATCGTTCCATAGCCGAGCATCGTTTCACAAGAACAAGGCGAAGAAGCGACTAGTTCTCATGTGATAAATGTCAACCGTGTCCATAATACGTTTGGCGTGTTTTCTGACTACACACCGCTGCCGAAGGGATCAATGACGCTTGTTCCTCGGAGCATCTTTCATTGAAATAACAGTAGAACAAGGATAGCATTCCCACCCGACGCCTGTGCTCTAACGATTGCAATCCGTCTGTTAAGATGGGAGAATCTATCAAACGGACCGCCCGTTTTTGTGCAGAGTCGAGGGTATTTTTCAGGTATTTTAGAGCTTCAGCTTGTTGCCAAATTCAACCGTGAGGCTGACTTGTGTTTTATACAGAGTTAGCAGTTGTGCACTATTAAAGTATCTGCGGACCCTGTATAGCACTCCCAGTTTTTGGGAGGCTAACTTAACTCTGGCTTCGATGGAGCCCCCATATCTGAGCTGGTCACTTAGAGTTACACCAATGAATCCTGTATGAATTTATTTTGAATTAATAATGTATCTGGAGCTTATTGCTAGAAGTATATATAATATATCTGGGGTTTATTGTCAAATTTAGGAATGAAGATTGCTTAACGATGGTGGTCATTCAACAGGGGGATACTGGAAATATCTACCACGTGAACGTGCTACAAGTAAAGTAGGTGTATATTATTTTAAAATAATACTTTGTGATTAATAAATTAATCAAATAAATTTTACTTATTAACATGAAGGAGCTGTCCGAAATGTGAGCGTTGGTTTTGTTAGTTGACCTACTAAAGTCTGCGAAATTTTTTTAACAAAACCTCAAGTATTAAAAAGCAAATATTCAAAATGGACAATATTGACAGGGCGCGCGTGTAAAAAAACTCCGAAAATTTCACTCCCATCTGAAAAGGGCTTGAGATAGCTCCTACGACACTTTGTATATTATTTATCTTAAGTAATCACATTATGGGTCCTAAACAAACTTATATGTAGGTACACAAATTAATGTTGAGAACCCAATCACTGTAAGTATTGCATCATTTTTTATTTTTTTTATTGATTAAAAACAATAAGTTTATTGAAGTGAAAACTTCTTTAGCACCGTTGTGATTTGAACTCGATGAAATGAAAAAGCGACAGTATAAAGAGACAAACACATACATTTATAGGATTTAGCCTACGAGAGAATGAGATAGAATAATCAGTCTCCTATTTTTGCGATGCTTGGTAGCCTCCCCACTCTTGTCTATTTTAGTTTTCTGAAGGTTTCACTTCTACCGCGCGTGAACTGCATGTTTTTTTTAGTAATATATTCTTCTTCAATTATATATTATTGATCAGAATAACCTTCAACTTCTACAGTTAATATAAAAAGAGAGTTCTTCTAATAAAAATTTGAATATTCAGTTAGACTTTCAGAAAAAGGTCAAAAGGAGTCTCAAAATATAATCGGATATATGCAATCGAGACACTATCTGGTAACAAACCAGTTCTTCCAACATTTGTTTCTAGTTAAAAAGGTAGCTCTCAATAATATGGGAAAATATTTAAATTTTTTGAAAGAATTTGAAATATGAGATTGACAAAAATGATATAAAAATAAGAGATCTCAGTAGCCGAATTGAAATGGCGTTTGTTTAGGTAAGATACTGGGTTCAAGTTTCAGTTGCAACCGTTATCTTTTTATTTATCTTTTGCTTTTTCATTTTCATTTTCATTTTTCGTTTAGATTTTTGGTATTATCTTCTTCTTCAATAAATTATTCTCAACAAATGGCCAATATTTTCGGTATTATCCTCGCAGCATGTTAGTGTATACCCGACGCGTTATCCAATCGGGATATTTCGGCAGCGTTCGGGCGCGCGGTAAATGCCCAAAGTAAATACCAGACGTGTCGGATGCTAACACGCCAGTTATTTACGATCCTGCATATGCTACGTTTTTAACGAAAAGGAATTAGTGTTTTAGGTGATGTACCAAAAAACTACAAATTCATGTTAATCTATAAATGAAATTGATTTATTTATTTATTGAAGTGAAAACTTCTTAAGCGCCGCCGTTGGGATTTCAAACTTGATGAAACGAAAAAGCGACACTAAAAGTGACAAACACATGCACCTATAGCTTGCGAGAGAATGAGATATAATCAGTCTCCTCTTTGTGCGGTGCTTCGCAGCCACCCCATTGTTATCTACTTTTGTTTTCTGAAGGTTTCACTGCTACCGTGTTTGAACTGCATACTTTTTTTATCTACGTAGAGTTTGACTATGTAAAACAAAATTGTCACCTAAAACAAAATTGCGCATTTCTGATGTTTACAGAGATTCAGGCGACGAAGCCTTAAGTTACGAAGTTCCAACGTCTATTTAACTCTCAAAATTACCACAGACCCTTCACACAGCATCCCTAAAGATGACACACGCCCTGATGGGAATTATTTTTTTCAGGGCCTCCTCTAATGTAAAAAAAACTACATATTAATTATTTAAGATAATTAATATAATTTAGATACCAAAACATATTAATATTAATTAAATAATAATGAAAATCGTAAATTATGTAGCAGAAGTGCATTTTGAAGACCTTTTTGAAGTTGGAAATGCCAGAGAAAAAGATTGATGGAAATAATTTGTTCACGGAATTTTCGGCGAATATTGACGTTTTCGAAAAGAAATAATTAACATAAGGGACAAAGAAGTGTAATGATTAGTCAAAAGTATTGTTTGAACTTTTATTTCTTTCCTCTTCAAGTTTTTATTGATGTTTAAATCCACTTAAATTAGACGGGTTGCACCCGCGATAATTTGGTCTTGAACCCGCAATTGCTTCAAAAGCGAATAATTCATTGTTTATTTGTTTTTCCCCATATTTTTTTAAAATTTTGTAGTTGATTAGTTTAACACCTAACAAAATATATTAAGGCATATCATAATAAATATTTCACAATTAACATAATTTCGTGTTTTTGTCTTACGATCTGGAAAGGTATGTCCAAATTTGTTCCACCCGCGATAGCACTTTGAACCTCCCTCCTGACTATTTAAATACTTCAATAAAATTCTTATAAACGAATACAAAGTGAACAGTGAACATGTTAAAATGTAGCTCTTCCAAGAATAATTTAATTTAAAATGTTTTTATTTTATTATTAGGAAGCTTTACATGCGACTAAATGTTGCACCCGCGATTGTGGAATTGCCCTACAGATATTTTTTCGATGCCTGCCTCACTAGGATATAGCCGTGTCGAGGCAGACAGCAGATGTACGAGGTACATAAATGCGTAAAATCATGCTTACATAAATAGTACGATTAAATGCATATGAATATTCGTTCTCTGTGGTTGATAGAATAATCACAAATATATAAAAACAAAATACAACAATAAAAAGAAAAAAAGAAAGTGTAAGTTAAAGTTAATTAGCGCATTGTGACGCCTCATACGTCACTATGTCTGGTAATGTTTTATTATCGTGAAAATTATGGGTCCGAGCGGTTAACGCGGTGCACAACCCTAATAATTTTTGTTTGCTCTAAACTCACATTTTAACCATTTCCGGCGAATTCGTAACTATAATAACTTTTTTATTCCAACAGAACACTAGGGATGTAAGTTCTTTGTATTTAAGATGAATTAAAACTATACCTTATCATTAATATATTTTACGTACAACGATTTTAAAACTTTATAACCCGTTTTCCAACTATAAAGTTAGCGGTAAGCACTAGATTTTATTTTTCTAGACGATGAATTAATAACTTCGGGAGTGCGAAATGGGGACACATTTTAAATATTTATAACACGTTCTTCAGAATTAATTAAAATGAACGCGGCGGAAAGGTCGAATCTCCAGGCCTGCTAGGGTTAATTCGACCGTACGTCCATCCAATACGCCGTGCCGCGGGTGCATATTTGTTTACACGCTTTCTTCACTTACGTCGTTAAGATTCCCACATTATTTGTCTTCTTCTTATTTTCTTTGATAGGGCAAATTCGACAGTAGGTCCGTCCATTACACGGGTTGCGAGTCGAATTTCTATACACGGCTTCTTTACTTACGTGCGTCGTTAAGATTCTGAATATATTTTAGGGTATATTGTTGTCTTAAGTCTGTGAAAAGAAGATGTTAAATAAATAAAAAATATTATTTTTACTTATTTAACACATAAAAAATATTTTTTCAATTTTCAACATTTGTATGCGCACTAGAATATAATCACTTTTTATTTCTAAACTATCCTAACCTCACCTAACAATTCAATTTTCTATAAATAAAAATAATAATAATGTTTTATTTTTTATTTCATAGATAAAATAATAATATTATATATTATTTTATCTATAAAAACAGTTTAGATAAAATAGTAATATTCAATAATATTACAAAAACAGTTTAGATAAAATAGTAATATTATTGAATATACAATAACTAGCTTTTCCCGCGGCTTCGCTCGCGCGGTATTAGGGGATTTCCACTCAGCCTCCTCCATCTTCCCTCTCCCCACTCCGCTCCCCCCATCAATCCCTCTCCCCCTCCACCCACCTCTTCCCCCACTCCACTCCCCCCCATCAACCCCCCTCCCCCTCCACCCACCCCTTCCCCCACTCCTCCCCATCCACCCTCCCTCTCCCCACACCACTCATCCATCAAACCCCCTCTCCCTCCCTCTCCTCAACCACCCCTCCCCCACCCCACACCCTCCCCAATCCACATCCCTTCACCTTCCTCCACCCCTCCCACTTCCCTTCCTTCCCTCCCCCCTCTTCCACCCCACTCCTCCTCCTCCACCTTCCCTCTCACCACTCCACTCCCTCCATCAACTCTCCCCCCCCCCTCTCCCTCCACCCACTACTCCTCTCACACCCCCTACCCCTCCACATTCCCTTTCCCCACACCTCTACCCCCCATCAACCTCCTTCCCCATACCCTCCTCCATCCTTCCCCTTTCCCCTTCCTTCCCTCTCCCTCCCCTAACCTAAACTCCCCTTCACTCTTCCTCCCTAACCCTCTCCCCCCACCCTCCTCCCCCTCCCCTTTCCCCCACCATCAATACCCTCCCAATACCCCCTACCCCCCTCCCCACTCCCCCCACTCAAGTCTCGCATTCCACACATTCATTCCCGATACATTCAGTTTTCAAACTGCTCGCATGCCACCTATTATAATTTCTTATACAAATTTCATAATGCCAGAACTCAACGGTAGTTTTATACAAAAAAACGAACAAAAAAAATAATTATCCAATTAAGTTCAGTCGTTCGGGTTTATGCGCATACATACATTTCGGTGATTCATTTTTAGAGATAGTTATTAAGTACGAATTATTATTCTTCTTTTTATATTCTACCAAAATATTCAGTAGGTACGGCAGTTTTATACTTAAAGAATTCGATACCTTTCTATCCAATTAAAACAATAATTGTTGTGTGATAGAAAATGTCAAAATTTGAGAATGACGTTTTGCAAAACAAAGATTCTTAAATAAAAATTCTATTTAAAAAAATATTTAAATCAGCGAATTTATTTGAAGTACATACTTCCCTAATAATTTGAATCGATTAAAGAATTATAGTGCCACCTATTGCAATTTTTTCATACAAATTTCGTAATGCCGGAGCTCTGAGCTGTAGCCTATAAGTTTATATTATTGTTAAGTTTCATTAAATCCATTCAGTAAAGAAGGAATTAGTATTTTATACATATTTGAATTTTAACGACCCATAGTAACCTAATTTAAAAAAAAAACATCGTTTCCAAGGCGACAATTGGCGTTTGCAATAAATCGATTTTGTTAGCGACAGAAAACGTATGATAAATAATTTCATAACGCCATAGATTATTCATAACGCCAGAGCTTACCAATATATATAGCCTATAGATCCCGCAAATAATGTAGCTTTCTATTAGTGAAAGAATTTTTAAAATCTATTCAGTAGTTTTGCGTGAAAGAGTAATAAACATACATCCATACAATCTTTTACCTTTATAATATTAGTAGGATATTATTATTTTTGAAAACAGTTTAGATAAAAATAATATTATAATAATATTTTATATTATATAATTCAATAATATTATTATTTTATCTAAACTGTTTTTATAGATGAAATAATAATATTATAGAATATATAATATTATTATATTATTGAATAACAATAAAATAAAATAATAAAATTATTGAATATATAATGGTGAGTTATTATATAATGGTGAATTATTGAATAATAATAAAATAAAATAATAAAATTATTGAATATATAATATTATTATTTTATCTAAACTGTTTTAATATTATTGTTTTATCTGTAAAAACAGTTTATTATAAACAATTTCTGCTGTGTAATTATTATTACGCGTGTCAGCTGTTTTGCCCTCTGAAGATGAAGTTATGCGTGAAATCTTATTTAGATTAATCTTTACGACGAATCGGCTTACAGTATGAACACCAAAAAATATGCTACAGATAAATTGAAGCTTTTACTAGCTTTTCTATGTATTGGAATTACAATAAAATAATTATTTACATAACAAAAAATATAAGCGTAAACCACTAAAAAAATGTTTTTTCATGACTTAACTATGAAGTAACACAAAAAACTGTTTTTTTTAAATACCCCTTAATTGCTTAAACTATTTTTAAGGTTTTCTATGTTCTTACTTTTTTCGTTCTTATAAAATTATGCACAAAATAAATAAAAACCACTTTTTCGCTTACTTGCTAAGACGCTCGATTTTAAATTTTGCAGGCATTAGCATCGAAATATTTCTAGCGCTTATATTCCTCTGAAGGCAATATCAAACTGTCAATAATGTTTTATTCCAGTACGTGGAGAAGATACTGTAATCCCACACGTCCCATACATATTAAGTATATGAAACATAAAATTTGCTATCATGCGTATGCACACACACAGCGTAAAAAAATATGCATTTAAGGCGATGCACAAGATTTGGGATTGGGACGCTTACAATAAAACTCCTTATGTAGATGGCGATAAGATTTAAATTCCCGCTTAACACTGTGATGAACCTGCTTTGTTGGATAGCTGGCGAATAATTTTTTTTTTAAATAACAAATATGAGCATACTACCGACAGCTGTGGGGTAGATTCGAGAGAGAAATTAAAGGAATGTGGAGCAATTGGGGCTGGCCTTTCGAGGAAGGATTTATCTTCTAGGGTAACGAAAGCGTTCAACAAATCAGAATAGGCATCGAACCATATTAGGGGCGTCCCATCAATCACAGGAAAGGGCGAGTTCTGATGCCTCTTGGTGCATTTAGTACAAAATATTGTCCCACGTTTTAGGGAATAGTAATGTTAAGTGGAAGGAACCACTTCGCTCGAGTCATAAATCGCGTTTTGTAGGAAAGAGAACGGAGTCGGCAACGATTGGCTTCACGTCTGAAATTAGCGAGTTTTGCAAGTAATAGGTTACGCTAGTGACAAAAAGGTTAAGGTTTCGGGTTGGATTTTGTATCTTTCAGATAACGCAGATGAAAAATGTGTTCGATCACTTATATTTGAGTGGGATGTCAAGATCAAGATACGGCCAACATGTTCGTTGTAAATGGGATATCATTGAAGCTGAATTTATCTCTTGATTTTACGTGCACGAGATTCAAGAAAGTAATTAGTGAAACTAATAAAAATTAATGTCCTGTCAGAACTTTAAATTATGTGCAAATTCAAGTGTTTTTGCTGAGTGCAGTTCGCATAACTCCGAGAAATTATGAGTGATAAATTAATGAAAAACACGTTAGAAAGTAGGTTTGAGATGGGACCTACGAGATGGGAAGAGGGAAGAAGCGACAGACAGTTTCGAGTCGTTAAGAGGGTTGGTCGCGAAGTTCGGAAGGTGAGAGAACAGAAGATTGGACGCGCGAAACGGAAAGTGTTGTGGTGGACTTGGGACTTTAGTTTAAACTAGCTTCAGTGAAAATTCAGCAGTAATTTATTGTGTAAAATAAAGAAGTTCGGTGTTGTGTTACTTACTAAAAAAGGGATAACCGTTGTTAAACTTCGCGATTGCCGCGAGATAAACATTTAAATTTGGGAATAGAGACTTGATTAAAGTGTTGGACTCCCGTCATAATTAATAATAATAATATATCTCTATTGAACGAGATCTGCGAGATTATAACACAAAATACAGACTCAGTGTAAATGCTTATTTAAGTCGATCTATTTATTTCTCTACGCAACTTTAAGTCGACTCGTAAACATGGCTACACTTTTATAAAAATGTAATCACATAATAGATTGGTTACATTCATAATAATTGCGACGAATCATTCATTATGTAGAGAGAAAAATATAACAATAAATATTTATCTTGAGTAACGACGATGGTCCCGGATCATAATAATAATCGCGTAGAAAACTTTCCATCCTTTAGTTAAAAGACAGTGCAACGATTAAAATAGTGATATAAATAAAAATAGTGGAAAAATGGTGTTAATTCGGTTGAAGAGTTTTAACCAGAATAATTTGAGTTTGATAATAAATGTACAGTCAGTCGAGAGCAAAAATTCAGTCTAGAAACGAGTTTTTTTTAATTTGAAGTAGGTCCGACGTTACCGTGTATAGTCAGAGGGGGGGGATTAGAAGTTACAATTGCGCAATATTCTGATAAGGGGCCACAGGACGTGAGAGAAGATCTTCCCACAAATGCAGCTTAGGAAAAAAGGGAAGTTTTAAAATTACAGTACCCACATTAAGACCTTGTATGGTGAAAAGGAAAGGGGAGTTAATTGTGGGTTCTCGGGAAGGAAAGGCGGTCAAAAAGGGCGCGCGAAATCGAAGTGTTTGAGAATTTTTTCGGAGACTTAGCAAAAATCGTTTCGGCGGAGTGCCGACCTAACTTCAGTGGATTTTGTGCAAAGTGTTATTTAATTAGATTCAGAAGAAGGGGTACGAGCCAGTGGTGAGAAGCTTTTAGGAACTTAAAAAAATTGTGAAAATTATTTAAGGACAGTGAAAATATTGAGTTATAATAACAGATATTAGTTCGGTTTAAACAGGCGTGATCTAATAATAAAAACTTCAGTGTTGCGGCGGGTAGCAAATGACCCCTCTCAAGATCGAGGGATCAAATGCTGCGTTTTGTGGACTGTAAAATTGCGGCTCTTAATTACCTATTTTATTATATTTTTCTTCGCACTTACCCAGACTGCTTCCCACTTCGTTCAGTGTTCACTGGAAAGGTAGGTATGTTAGTTTGGGAGAGATGGGAGAGATGGAAGGGAATGGCGATTGGGAATGAACGTTTGATCGCGAAATAATAAGCGAGAATGGATGACGCGTGGCGATGGTACTTGCGAATAGCTGCGAGATTTAAAGTTCACTTTGCGGTTTGATTACTAAAAACTGTAAAGGCGGTGCGGTTTTAGGACTTCTGTCCTGTGCGGCGAGGTAAATTCAACTGAGGCAGAGGGCACCAAATAGGTAGTTTCAAAAGGCAACATGTAACAATAAAGGCGTGAACATTCAGTATTACTAAAATTTAAACGGGGTCGACAAATAAATGTTAAAAATAACATTGCGGATTTTATATCAGAAATAATAATAGAATAATAAAAAAAAAAAAAATCTTAATTACGAGAAAAAAATCGTTCTTTTGAAATGGAAAAAAAATGTATAAGTACCGAATAGTTTAGAAATAAAACAATAATAATAATAATTTACGAAAAACGTTCAATCTAGTGGTTTCGATACCAAGATATAGCAAGTGCTAATTTAACCTTAGGGAACACACATATTTAAAGAGGGACGATATATTTGAAATAATCTACAAAAAACGGTCAACCTGAGTATATTACGATTGCGAGATAGTCCGACTGGAGCGATAAAGATACCTCAAATCAAATTCAGATTATAAGGAAAGGGGGTTAAATTTAGTCATAAATCTAAGGCTACGTTAGGCCTTGTCGTTTTCTCCACAGGTACAGGTCTACAGGATACGTAATTAAGATGCAATTGGTCGTGTTTTCCCGACCGGAGAATTAAACAATTACGTACGGGTAAGTTAAAGAATCTATATTTCAATTACAGGTACCTGGTTGCAGAGTGACGTAAATGGAACGCGAACCCTGGCAGTAAATTTCAACAGCTCCAGCGCCGATAAAAAATAATATTATTGCAGAGCTAATATGAATATGTTTAACCGTTATTATCATTTAGGGCAGTGACGTTTTCTCCCAGACAGCCGATGCCGGGCGGTCGGGGGAACACACATACAAAAAAAATGAACGAGCAAGCGAGGTACCTACATCTCGGGGGTGTTGTACACTCAACCAAATGGAGGGCGTTCCGAGAGTACGACATATCAAATTGAAGGCGATTACCTGCAACCCGAACAGCTGAACATCTTTAGACAAGAGAGCAGAAGAGCAGAATCACAATATTAAATATGAAACAAATAAAACTAACAGGTACTCCGCTGAATTCCTACTTGTTGATCTACGCTTTTTAAATCTTTATGATTGAACAATGTGATGACGACACCGAGGCCACACATAAGTGTCAATTGGTGGTCCACCGGTAAGGGTCTTTCCGCATTGTCATGTTGGAGGATGCTCACCATAGACTGATCGGGTCACGCGAGGTCCTGGAAGCAATTCCCTTTCGCGGGACGGTGTCGAGTGATTGGGCGCGAAGGACCGTATGAAATGAGATGCCAATTTGTATGAAAGGGCATGGTTCGCTGTCGGAGGCGTCTTTGCCAAAAGCATCTCGAGTTACCGGCAAGGTAGTGTGGATGGAGGCATGAGCATGGCTTCTTGCGAAGAGATTCCTGCAGCATCATCACATTTTTTAATCCTATCGACCTGGAAGCAAACGTATCTCTTACAAGGGTGGGGATAAGTCGGCTTCCAGAGGTGGTCTGTAACGCTAGGTCGGTCACGTGGGAGGAAGGATCTGCCTGTCACAAGCTTACGCCACTTTGTACCGTGAGTAGAGCCTTGATAAGGGACGAAATAGATTACCCCTTCTAGAGCCAGTAAAGTAGTTCCGGAGGTGTTCGATACTGGAGTTGATCAGGAAAGGTTTGAAGGCATGTCGTTCTTCTTTTGTTATGGAGGGGTCTGGGTATCTGGTTTATCGTCAAGAGATTTTCCGGGTGCCATGGGTATAGCCTCATCATGCATTGGTCGGAGGGTCGTGTCCTGAGAGCTGACCACCTAGTCAATTTGGTCAAGTGGAGGAGCCAGTACTAGTTTGCAAAGAATTTCTTCCCCATCACCATCCATCCTATCCTCTATCCCGTCTTTATACTTCCATCCTAGGTATAAATTTGTGTTTACTAACAACAGAACGAATTATCACGATTATGTATAGGATCTAGCCATGGAAAGCGGTGCATAGAATTCGTCAATTATCCGAGTGAAACATTCAAGGTATGTACATTAAAAAATCATTAGGACGTAGAGGGAGAGAGATCAATTTTATAGCCTAGCGAGAGTAATAGCAACCGTGCTCATTAGGTGAATATTGTAGCAGTGTATATCATTAGGATCATAGTGGGGACTAATTTAGGATAGTTTAGACCGGACGTGTCCTTCAGACGGATAAGAGATACAGAGAAATTCTTCCACGCCTTACCTAAAAGAACCGAAAGTTACCACGAAATACATTAAATACCTATCCTAGATGTCCTAGGTGCTCCGAAGCAAAAAATCACACAACGTGGAGAAAAGGGTTTATTGTAAGAATTTCCCGGAAAACTACCTTTTACTGTGTTCAGTCACAGGGGTGGGAAAAACGAGTTATGATTCAAACATTATTGGCGAATCATCCAGTAGGTACGAGAGAAAGATCTACCAACCGGAGATCTGAACGCGCGAGAGAGGGGGGGGGGGGGGGTATAAAACCCGAGGAAAAGGGTTGCAACATCACAAGTGGTTCTGTGACCGAGGAGAGAGCGTCACCACCGATCTTTGTTGTAAATCTTCTAATTCAAATTCGAGAAGAAAGAATATTATAAAGTTTTCATTAGGGGGGGGGTGTACCATTACAACACCAACCGTCTGTTTTGATTTATGCAAGAAATAAACATCGCCAAAAGTGTTTTATTTTATTTTGCGAAGTTCAGGCACTAATATTTAAATGTTTTTCGATTTCTAAAGAACTTAATTTGCTATATCTTATCTTATATATAAAAATGAATCGCTAAATGTGTTGCTAAGCGCAAATCTCGAGAGCAGCTGAACCGATTTCGCTAATTCTTTTTTTAGAATATCCCTTGAAGTACGAGGATGGTTCTTACGGAGAGAAAAATTAAGAAAATTACGCAGAAAATTGGATAATTTCAGAAAACATAACGACTATCGCACGTTTGACAGTTCGCGTGTTTGAGAATGACATTTTGCAAAACAATTCTATTTTCGAAAATCTTTAAGTTGATACATTTATCTAAAGTAGGTACTCCCCTAATAGTTTGAATCGAATCAAGAATTTTAGATATTTTAAATAGGTACCTATGTTGGGTACCAAATTTAATATAAGTAGATGAAAAATGGAAATTTGAATAAAAATTGTAAAAGGAGGCAGGCGGGCTTATTAAAAGCTGAATGTACTGGGATTGAATATATGGAACGCGGTAGGAGGGTTGGCGGGACGAGGGAGCGGGAAAGGGAAGAGGGAAGGCGGGGAAGGTGGAAGGGGAACGCTGGAGGGGAAGGGGACGTGTGAGGGGGGAGGATAACTCGGGCTGGTGGTTCGCGGGACGTGTGAAGGGAGGGGGAGAGTGGAGTGGGGAGAGGGAAGGTGTAGGTGACGAAGTGGGAACGCGAGAGGGGAAGAGGACGCAGGAGAAGAATTGGAGGCGGAAGGGGAACGGGACGAATGGGAAAGGACACTCAGGGAGAAACAATTTCTTTATTAAATAGCATAGCAATGCATGCCGGGACCAGCTAGTCTATAATATAAAAATTAATCGATGAATGTGTTGCTAAGCGCATAACTTTCGAATGACTTCACCAAATTGGATAATTCTTTTTTTTGTGTGTTCGTTATTGTCAGGACAAGGTTTTTATAAAACCGGTGAGCTCTGGCATTATGAAATTTGTATAAAAAATTGCTATTGGTGGCACGTGATGGAGCGGCTATTGCTATGGAAGGCGGGAGGGAGGGAGAGATGGGGGAGGGGATCTAGGGAGGGGGAAGGGAACCTGGGATGGGGGAGGGGGACCTGGGAAGAGGGAGGGGAACTCGGGAGGGGGGTTCGGGGGACGGGGGAAGGGGGCGGGGAGTGGAGGGGAGAGAGGAAAGGTAGAGGAGGCAGAGTGGGAACGCAGGAGGGGAAGGGGACACGGCAGAGGAAGAGGAGGTGGAAGGGGAACGTTGCGAATGGGAAAGGACAAGCAGGGGGATTCAATTTCTTCATTAAATGGCATAGCAACGCATGCCGGGAACCAGCTAGTTTAAAAAAAACCATAAACAAAACGGATTTCGTTAGAGAGAGATTTTCAACTTTAATGCAGTTTTTAGAGACATTTTGTGTCTAAGCTTTACTTTCCATGCAAATTCATTACTAAAATTTTTTTTTCAGGCCTTTGTTTTTTTAGGCTTATCAGGCTCTGCGAAAAATATACTTTTAATTCTCAAAGATCTAAAAGTCAGTAAAAAGGCATGGTTTTATCGCAAACTGAGTTTAAGAAAAATAACAATCTAACGATTTGCTAAGAAATGTTTGAAATGTTGAATTTGTTAAAGTTGATTTACTTGTTGGTTTAAACGAAGAAAATTTAAGAAAAAAATGTGGTTTTCATATAAAAAAAGATAGATCTAAGCAGAAAACCACAATTCTCAAAAGCAAATAAAGTTTCTCTAAACCTCAAAAGAAGACCTTTTCAAATATAGTAATAAAATAACCTTTTTGGCAGACTTCTACTTCATATTCAACTTACTGCCAGTCTTATTCAAAGGCCATTTTAATAATGTCATATGAATGGCTTGGCCTTAACCTTTTGCGAGGGTTTTACGTAATGATGAAAATTTTGTTCATGTATTTGGGAAAAAATGTAACTCTAATTAAATTATAAATAATAATTAAATTTAGGAAATATATCAAAAATAATCATTTCTCTGTAATTGCAACTATGATTCAATAACCTTGGATTTGTTTTGATTTATATATTTATAATGTCACTAGCTGGCATGCTTTGCAATGCCATTCAAAGAAATAAATTGATTCTCCCTGCATGTCCTTTCCCGTCCGTCGACGTTCACCTCCCGAGTCCCCTTCCCCTTCCACCTCCCACGTCTTCCTCCTTCCTCTCATCCCTCCCGCGAACCCCACCTCCCCCGTTCCTCTTCCCCTCCTGCCTTTCCACCCTGCCGTTAAAATATATGAAATATACACATTTTCATTTATACATATTTCATAACGCCAGAGGTTACAATTGTATCTAGCCTTTAACCTTCGCGGGCCGTGCGCACAACAAATCACCAAAGTTTAATTGCAATCGGATGAATGGTATGGCAGCGCATAAAATGCGAATAAACAAACAAACAAATATTGATTTTTATATATAAGAAGATTTACGATGTTGGAACTGATGTGTTCGGAATTCAGACAAGCTATGAAGTATACGGGGTGTTAAGGGATATACTTGCTTCCACTCTCTCTGGTTACTCAAACGAGTGACCAACCAAGTCCCCGTCCCTTACTGCTTAATGCCTACTGATTTTTTTCGTTTTTAGATTTTAAAAAATCATTAAAAATGTCGCCGGAAACCAAAATATCATTTACACTTTTTACTCCAAATATTTATTAATTTATTTATATGTGCATATATATTACAATACATTACAAAATGATTCTTTGTCTGTCCAACTGGGAAGGACACCCGTTTCAGGACAGTCAAATTGTATATTTAGTTCATAATATTCTTCGTTTCGTTCAAGATATCACAGGAATTTGCTTCTGTCAAGAAAACTTTTGAGAACATTAAAAATTGTATTCTGAACAAAGGGATGATTTCTTAATGTCTTTGAAAGAATCGCAAAGATGTGATTTATTTTTCAAGGTCATTTTGGAGAAGATTAATAATTGCATTCAGAGTGAATGAGTGGTTTCTTTAGCGAGGTCACAATATTCTTTCCAGACCATTTTAGTGAACATTTACAATTGCATAATTAGAATTTACACATTTATAAACCAATATCTTACATATGAATTCCCAATGTATTTATGAATATTTAATTGTAATAAAGTACTATAATTATTAGAATTTCTTAAATAGTAGAAATTACACAATTATAAAAATAATATATGACAAATGATTTTTTTTCAAGCTCGTTTTGGAAAACATTAATTTATTTAGTTGTCTATTTATTTCTTTTATTTTACGCCCAGAGGGCTTTTACATAAACAATAAAGGCAGTACTTCCATCTTTAGCAAGATAAAAAAATGGTTTAGATAAAGATACGATGGAAATAAAAAGTATTTAAATGAAATAAAAATATAAGCAAAAAACAAAATAAAAATGAAACAAAAATTTAGTACAGTGAGATATATAATATAAATATGTTACGATAAAAAAAATATGTACATAATATAAAAATACATCCAACAAAAATTTAAAAGTAAGTGAACAAAGGTTTGCAAAATTGTAACATTAATCATGTCTTTAACACTATAATAATATCAGGATTAACTTTTTAAAGTACCTAAGTCAAGTACCAACGTCCCTTAATACCCTGTATTTTTATTAAGTATGAATTTTTGTCGGAAAATTTATTTTATTTTATAATTTGGAGGCGGGTATGGGTACCGCTACCCTGAGAATCATTTATTGGATAACTAACAACTTTGGCATAGGTCATCCCTATGCCAGATTCGCTACGTTTGGTGACTGCAGAAATGCCCTGGTTTATGGGGCGAGTTTTGTTATGAGGGAAGGATTCATACATCCGTCACTCCTGGACACATTGACCCCAGATTCGAACTAGCCCCTAATACCTTTTTCTTTTCCAGAATTTCCTCTCCCGCCTTTCATAAAAACCCTACACACAACATCGCCAAAGATGTCACAGGACCTGAAGGAAATTATGTTAAAAGATTTTTTTTAAATATATTCAAGAAGGTCGATAATATTTCGATTTATAACATTTGAAAGCTTATTTCATCACCTTTCAAAAACTGTTTTTAGTTTTTGCATACGATGATAAATATCCCATTTATTTGGATTTTATTGCAAAGCGGAAATATTTTGATCCTCTGACAAAATATGTTCGAGGCCTAAAGGATTAAGACAAGTAAAGTCACATTTCGTGATTTTTTAACTGTCTGCGCTTTTTCCATTTTCAAGAAAGCATTTGGCATTTTTTGCCAACTAAATAAAAATCGATTTTCACGGGTCTAGCTTTTAATAATGTATATAAAATCTGAAAATCGGGAACGAAGATTAGCTGGTGTTTAGATCATATCACATTTTTTCCGTCCGGTTTACCTCATGTCAATCTTTTTAATTTTATCAATAAATTTAGAATGATAATGGCGCCCATAAAATTGATTCATATCCGAGACTACTGACTTATATGTTTTTTATAATAGTTTCACACAAGTGAATGTAAATTTATTCCAATCTGATGAAAACTTTTCGAGTTTAACCGTCTCCCTGAAGTGTTAATACAATCGAAATTTACAGTAAATTAACCCAAAATCAAAATTAGGAATCTTTAAATTTGTACGCTTTAAACTTACATGTTGCAATAAATTTAACAACTTGTTATTTTTTCTTCATTCATAACCCCGAGTATTTATGAATAAGACACATCAATCGTTACAACAGTAGGTTATTTTGAGTATCGTAATAATTTTTTTTCATGCCCACGTAATATTTAATAATACTTCCATTTTAATTTACATGACTGTCGTCGACATGTATTTTATGACGCAGATAAATCTAGAAAAGCAATATGAGAATGACGCATTCGATTATTTAAAACTTGTATTAAAATTGAAACAACATATTACTATTAAGTTATTTACAGCTGGCAAGTTCTCGCAGTCTCGTAAACTCAGGTCCTTCATCAATAGGTTAAATTGCTCCCACATCCAATATGCCCACATGCTGCATATAAATAATAGGCTCGGTGAGAATGCAGTGTGGTGCAGACTATCGAATGTGTGGTCAACGAATGCCTGCTTCCTTCATTCCCCACAGACAGACAGCCCTAGACTAGCTCGCAGACCTAGATATCGCCATCTGACCCTACACCATACGAAAGAAGAAGAAAAGGTAAAGCAGGTAGAGTCCAGCCAATTAACTACCCGCCCGAAATTCACCCCTTAATTGACATTGCTCTTTTTATATCAAAGAAAAGGCCCACTTGAAATAGGCTGCGTGTAAGGACCCAACTTTACCTCAATTCAAAGTGTTAACCCATCGAAAAAGTGGTTCCACTTATCGGAAAGATATACATAAAAACATTTTCAAGATAAAACACTTAAATATATTCTGAAATAAAGCCTAGCAAACCGCATTAATTTAATTGACATGAGAGAAAACACCCCAAACCTTTATTATTTTGTCTTAGACTTTTTGTATTTGTTAGTAAAATCATTATCATCATCATTACATAGTATAAAATGAAGTCGCTCAAAATGTATGTGCGCATAGATCTTTTTAACTACGCAACGGATTTTCATGCGGTTTTCACCAATTGATATAGTGATTCAAGAGGAAGGTTTATATGTATAATACATGCTTATTATAGTAGATAAAAGCCGAGAAATTCAAATATTCAATTCAGGCAGCGTGCAGCGAGCAGCTGGCAAGCGAGTGGTGTGGATTTTAAAAAGGTTGGGTAATGGCGTTGTGTTTCGTTAGCTACAGCAAGGTGTGGCCGAGTCTGCCAGTATTATGTAAAATAGAAATAATTTCCGTATTAATGCTTAGTTCTGTCTACAAACAACATTTAAAAAGTGTTACAGTAGAATCTTAAAAATTATACCGAAAAAAGCTAATCTTTGTGGCTTGACATTATACAAATGAGAAAGAATCTTTGTTTAAAACTACTTTATATTATTTATACACATCGACTAGTCTCATAAAATTGAATAGAAATACGCCTTAATAATTTAGAAGCATTAGAAATATCAAAATTAAATAAAATTAATTGCCAAATTTCAGACAGTTAACTGACACTCCTATTTTAAAGTTGTTCCCCGTCTTCCCATGTAACCCCTCCCTTCCCATACCCCTTCACCAACTAGTCTCTGATGATCTCTCCCTCTCTTAAATGCTTTCTCTTAATTTTTTGTTTATCTTGTAGTCTTCCTTTGTGCTGTAATTTAATATTTATTGTTCTGAAATAGGTTGAGATCAACCTAAACCGGTCGATGCGACGTGTATAATTAAAATAAAGTGGTTTTAAACAAATAACCTTTTAATTTGTAGAAACTTATAAGAAATCTTCTTAGACCTAAACATTTCAGATGGAAAGGTCTGCGTTGACGGCAAGAAATCAACTTAATAAACGAAAATTATTAAGGATAAATGAAACAATTTAACTTTGTTTGAACCACTTTTATATTTGAATAAATTATTATGAACTTACACCACAATACACTTTTTATTTTTGTTGGTCGACAGCCTAAATGGATAGATGGATTGTGAGCGCATTATTTGTATACCTTCCAATAAATAAATCGAAGCGAGCGAAAGAACATTCACATATATAAGAATCAAACTTACTACCCATTAGAAAAATTCCAAACTCCCTCTGCAAAGTACAAAACCATGTTGGAAAATCATAATAATAAACTACCTTTCGTAAGTGTACTTCAAAAGTACAAAACCTTGTTGAAAAAATCCGATAAAAATGCTGAGGCATCCATTGTTTTATGACCAACACACTTAGCGATGAAAAACGCGACTAAACAATTATTTATGGCAAATTCTTTTGCGCCTGTGGAGCTATTTTATCTCGTAAAAACAAAAATCGTGTGCAAATTGAGTTACCCCATTTTAAAAGCACTCAATTTGCGTTGGAAATTCGTTGTAGGAAAAAAAATACACATCTACGAGGATATTCAGGAATACAAGACTTAGACGGATATCCCAGTATACGTTAATCCACGAGATTAAATTTCGCAATTTCTAACACTTAAAAAGAGGGCTTTGTGAGCGGATTGAAGACTAATACAAACATAAACATGTAAAGCTAAAGTACTACTACTTTGATTCATGACTTGCAAATTTTAAAGACGTTTTCCCGAGAAAAAATTACGAGAAAATGAAGAAGTTATTCGATTAATGAAATATCGCCGGTCTCAAACAAACTGGAAAAGTGAGGATCTACATCATTTTGAATGTATTTTTTGGCGCTTTTGTATTTCAAAGGGTTATAAAATCGGACAAAACGGTCACGAATAAAACAAAACAGTGACGAAATAGAACACGATAAAAGAGTAGGTAGGTTAGGGTAGGTTTATTATCTGTTTGGTTTTTTTTTCAATCCTTTTCAATGGACTGTTTTGTCATGTCTAGGTAAAGTGTTTTTATACTTAGAAAATAAATTTAAGAAAAGCAGCGATGGATGCTTACTTTGTTTTTTTCTTGACATCTCGACTAGGGATGTGAAAAAATAATCGATTATGAAAAAATCGATTTTTCTCCAACAAAAATCGATTTTATTGACCGATTTTATTTTTCTAAATAATCGATTATAAATCGATTTTTCATGCTAAGAAAAATAATCGATTATTTATGTAAAAGTCACATCCCTAATCTCGTTTTCTCTCCGACAACATATTAACGACCCCAATTTTGAAAAGATAGCCTTTGGTGTTCGGTCTATACTTATTGAATTGAATATTGCAAATGTGAAATCACGGAACCCGCAGACAGGATAATTTTCAAAGTTGGGAGAGTTTTAGTTCCAGACTGGGGCAAAATACCAATAATGTCACACAAAAAAACCATCTTTCCTGTCAACGTTATATACCCTTCGTCTATGTTTTCAATGTACTATCCATTCCGTCTGGGAATAATGGTGGAATGAAATAATTGTTAATTATATTATACAGTTTCAAAATGATAGGCGTTTCAGTCTAAAACAGTAATGCCATTATTATTTGAAATGTCTGAAGGCATTTTACCCAACTAGTAACATTTTACCGTCAATAACGTCCGCCCTCCGACCCTTCATATCAGTGCATTCCGAAACAGGACTCCAACAGACGTTAGACCTCGAAGCCAGACCCTTAATAATGTATATTATAAGTCATACTCTTAATAGCAGTCGGACCCTTGTCAAAGAACCGCAAAACTAAACCAAGTTGGGGTAGAACATGCCCCCAATTTCATCTTCATGTACCTATTGCAGATTTCCAAGCGTTTCTGACAAATAGTTATATATATTTTTTTTATTTTTTGCAGGAGGCTAGTAAGCAAAAAAGTGGTTTTTATTTATTTTCTGCATAATTTTGTAAGAACGAAAAAAAGTTAGAACATGGAAAACCTCAAAAATAGTCTTAACCATAAAGGGGTATTTTTTAAAAATTGTTTCTTGTATTACTTCATAGTTAAGTCATGAAAAAACATTTTTTTTTGTGGTTTACGCTTATATTTTTTGTTACGTAAATAATAATTTTATTGTAATTCCAATACATAGAAAAGCTAGTGAAAGCTTAGATTTATCCGTAGCATATTTTTTGATGTTCATACTGTAAGCCGATTTGTCGTAAAGATTAATCAAAATAGTATCTAAATAGGATTTCAGGTATATATATTTATCTTAAGTGGACATCTTCAATTTGTCACTAAACAGATACCAAATGTTGTTACTGCAGCAGTTCAGTTATGTACAACAAATACTGCATTTTTTACTATACATAATAATAATAATAATAATAATATATATCTTTATTGAACAAAAATTTAAAGATTTCTAACTACAAAAAAAGTATATAATAGTTTAAAAGTTGCATAAGTATAAAAGTTAATAATGGAAAACAATATACATGTAAACAGTAGGTACTTAAAGAATAGATATTTATAATTATAAACGTAGGTTTCTCGTAATCTGCCTCACTAGGCTAGCCTGTGTTGAGGCAGTAATTTTACGTCAATTTATAATTCTGTGAACATACCTACACCTATATTAGAATATAATCGCACAATAGATTGGTTGCATTAATAATAACAATAACATTGGTATTATAACAACATTGGTTCAATACTAATTTCGAATTTGGGTGAGTGCACCCTTAAATGCCCTATCATTATTTTTTATGCAAATTTTTATGTTTTTTTTTTAATTTTTTGTGAATCACATTTTTTTATACTAATTGGAAGAATTTATGTCAAGACATATGTTAAAGCCCCTAAAACAGGCGTTAATAAATAAAAATAAAATCAATACTAAAATGAAACTCAATTATAAAGTAGACAATTAGAAGAAAATAGATATAAAATACTCAAATAATATTAAAAAGCAAGGTTAAAAAACACGAAAAGTGTATTAAAAGACCTCCCGTTTGATTGAAATAAAAATCACTCTGCTGTATAGAGCGGTGAAGACATTCCACCAATGTATAAACATACGAAAATTACAACTATATGTATATGTAGAGCGGCGAAGAGCTCCCAACAAATACCAACAAATAAAAAAAATTGGTAAAATGTATTCAAATTTGAAAAAAGAATAAACAAATATGTTTGTATTTTAATAATTTAGATGTTAATTTCGTACGCCATTATTTAATGAAATGCTTTCAGTGTAAGATGCTGAAAATTGTCCCTGTGAAAGCTCACCAGTTTTGCAGTAGAGTTGCTGAATGTTTCGTTTCTGGATTTTTGCTGTTATTTAAATTTAAAAAAAATGTAGCTTTGTTTCGATATTTCGCATTTCATTTCTTTTCATTAAAAATTCCGAAAATACAGACTTTTAAATCAACGAAATAAGAAAATAAATGAGCCAACACATTTCAATTTTTCAAATATTAGCAGATCCGACTTTTTTCGTTATTTATTTTTGGGTTGATATGCCGTGTTGGGCTACCTCCTTCTTAAGCTAACGTTTCGGACAGCGTTGCAGTGTCCATCATCAAGGCAGATCCGTCAGATGATGACGGACATTGCAGTCCGAAACGTTGGCTAAAGAAGGAGGTTGCGTAACACGGCGTAAAACCCCAAAAACAAATGACGAAAATACTTTTGGCCGTGAAAATCAAAAAACGTATCAGACCGGCTTTGTTCTATGAACCGTCGATGTAATCCGGGCTTCTTCAAGACCCGCATTAATAAATCCCTTCCTACAACCCCTCCCTTAACCCACCTCACAAGCTACCCAACTGGGTTGTGTCTTAGTTCCCCTACCTTTTTACCCTACTGATAGGGGGCCCCTTTGTGAGGTGTCACGTGAAAAAAAGATAAAATCAAAAATAGTTTTCGTGAGAATATCATTATTTTAACTGTGCTTTTCAACAAAGTCACAGATTTTGAAAAGACTTAGTTGCGAATGCAGAAACCGTGAAGTGGATAAGTTTGTTTACGGAAGGGAAAATGCAGCCAACACGGTTCACAGAGGACTGCGTGCTCTAGTCACGTACATTATGTACAAGTTGGCAAAGTAAGCCAGGCTAGTCGTCCACAATAGAGACCATTTACCAACATAAGTGTATGGCAGTGAGGAGAGATATTGGCGGAAGGAAGATAGTTGACTGAATGACACAAAAACACAAGCGGCATTAAAACCAAAGAATTCTTAAGACTCTCAAAACAAATTTAGTTCAGACAAATAAACTTTAAATACATCGCAACCAAAGTACGCAATAACCTAACCGACAAGACAAGACTTTATTTTATCATCGTTTTAACTTTACATAGTTCCACACAGGAAAATACTTACCCTTAGAACCTATGTCATCTTTGGGGATGCTGTGTGGAGGAAATTTTTAAGGAAAGTAAGGAGAAAGTTCTTGGAAGAAAAAAGGTTTGGGGGTTGGGTCAGTGTGTGTTTTTTTACATTAACTCCACACAGGAGGCCCTCACGAAAATAATTTCCCTCAGGGCCTATATCGCCTGGGATGCTGTGTGGAGGGTCTTTTTGAGGAGAGGAAGGAATGAACATTGGTATTGAAGAGACCCATGTTGTAGGAAGGAGGAAACACAGAGGCCGGCAAATCATTCCAAGCCGAGCTGTTGAACACAAGAACGAGTCGAAGAAACGACCCGTTTTCTTGTGACAAATGTCAACCGTGTACAAATGTTGGGCACGCGTTTGGCGTGTTTCCCGACTATGCACCGGTGCCTAAGGGATCAATGACGCTAGTTCCTCGGAGCATCTTCCATTCGCCTGTGTTCTAATTGCAATCCGTCTGTTAAGATGGGAGAATCTATTAAACGGACTTGACCAGGAGTGACGTAAATAAAAATCCATCCCTCCCACTGAGGCGCAAGCCAATGGGTTGAGAGTGTCCGTTTGTGGAGTTCTAAGGTGGGTATAATGCGCGTTTTTATCCCCCGATAAAATAACCCCGACAAAATATCTTACGGATAAAACATCCTCCAACAAAATATCTTCTAAAACCTAACCTAACCTAACTTAACAGGATGTCTGTATTATTTTTGTCCATTTTACTATTTTTGAACAATAATTTATTGTCTTTAAAGGATGTCTGTATTATTTAAGTCCCATTTTTTGTTGTGTAAGGTTAGGTTTTAGTACATATTTTGTTGTGGGATGTTTTGTCCGTTGGATGTTTTGTCGGGGATATTTTATCGGGGATATTTTGTCGGGGAAGTTTTGTCGGGGATATTTTGTAGGGGATATTTTGTCGGAGATATTTTGTCGGGGATATTTTGTCGGGGAAGTTTTGTCGGGGATATTTTGTCAGGAATATTTTATCGGGGATATTTTGTCGGGGATATTTTGTCGGGGAAGTTTTGTCGGGATATTTTGTCGGGGATATTTTGTCGGGGATATTTTGTCGGGGATATTTTGTCGGGGATATTTTGTCGGGATATTTTGTCGGGGATATTTTGTCGGGGAAGTTTTGTCGGGATATTTTGTCGGGGATATTTTAACGGGGATATTTTTCGGGGATATTTTGTCGGGGATAGTTTGTCCGTTGGATATTTTGTCGGGGTTATTTTGTCAGAGAAGTTTTGTCGGGGATATTTTGTCGGGGATATTTTGTCGGCGAAGTTTTGTCGGGGATATTTTGTCGGGGAAGTTTGGTCGGGGATATTTTGTCGGGGATATTTTGTCGGGGATATTTTGTCGGGGATATTTTGTCGGGGAAGTTTTGTTGGGGATATTTTGTCGGGGATATTTTGTCGGGGATATTTTGTCGGGGATATTTTGTCGGGGAAGTTTTGTCGGGGATATTTTGTCGGGGATATTTTGTCGGGGATATTTTGTCGGGGATATTTTGTCGGCGATATTTTGTCGCGGGATGAAAAGTCGCGGAACCGTTTAGGTGAGATCTCCCTCAACCTATCTCGTCTCCAGTCTCTACCGATCCGACCCGCCGCGTAGTAAGTAGACAAATGCATTCGCCGCCAAACAAACCTCACCCCTAAACCTCCTGAAGCCCTTCTAAGTCACCAAATGTAGCTAATCACTTAGGGTGACCTATAGAAAAGGTGAGAGTAATTCAATAAATCCTGAAAAACATACCCGTCGAACCGACGCGCGACGTTTTTTTTTTTTTTTACATTAACTCCACACAGGAGGCCCTGAGGAAAATAGTTTCCCTCAGGGCCTATGTCATCTGGGATGCTGTGTGGAGGGTCTTTTTGAGGAGAGGAAGGAATGAACATTGGTCTTGAAGAGACCCATGTTGTAGGAAGGAGGAAACACAGAGGCCGGCAAATCATTCCACAGCCGAGCTGTTGAACACAAGAAATTAAACTTATTACGTTATTAAACTTACAGAAAAATATACATAATATTAAAACATAAAATATTTGCGAGCTAGCCTATCTCGACATGGGATATTCCGGATATTACTAGTGAAACAGGCCCTTTAAAAAAATGTGTACATCTTACTTATATATGATATGAAGGTAGGTATATACATAAGAAAAATAATAATTGATGTAGAATGAGATTCTTAGGATGCGATGTAAAGTAATGCATTTAAATGAGTGAAAAAAGAAGAAGATGTGTATAAGAATAGTTGAAAGTACCTGGTTATTAAGATCTGATCACCAAACACGGCCAAAGCCATTCCATGCAACGTTTAGATTATGGATGTTGTCGTTTACCAAAGCGATACTGATAGTATCTACCGCAAATTCAACACCCCGTAAACTCACAAATACACATTTACCTAGCAAAGTTTACTCACGGGTGGAACCAGGAAATCTTAATTAAGATGTAATATACATACTGGGGGCAGCGGCGTTTCGATTATCAGGGGATATTCTCGGAGATAAATTCTGATTATTACAATTTAACAGTATTATGACCTGTTTAGCTTTGAAATGAGAATATGCTTAGTTCTTACCGAGCTGTCATTTATCGAGTTACCTCTCCCTAGCCATCATCTAGCTGGAAAAGTATTTGATATTTGGAACAATGTCAAGAAAAATAGTGAATGTTCGACTGCATTTGTTTTGCAAACAGAAGATGTTTTGAAACTACCTTTCACGCAATTGTTTGTGTTTTTCGTGTAAACAATCCCTTTTTTGGGGCCTTTTACCAGCTACCGTCGAGAATCCAAATTTCGTCGAAAGATGTTCTTACGATCATACATGGCGGTTCCAATGAGAAAGATTAATTATTCTCCGTACCAGCTGTTTTTTTTAATTATAACTCAATATCGATTTTATTTCATTCAAAATTTGCATTATTTTAACCCTACATCCAAAAATGCTGAAAGGCGTGTTGATAAAACTATTAAAATTATGTACTTTTCGTAATTATTTTTAATCATAAGTATTTATAATTTCTCAATAATGTCTAAGCAAAATAAGAATGTAAAAAATCTTAAATATATTAGTTTGTAATACCGAAAATAAATAGACAAACAGAAGTATTTTAAGTGCACGGATCTTTTTTTCATGATTTTATTTAAACTAAAATTAAAATTTTGAAACATAGCTTTCCCACATAATTTATTGATTTATTTTACTGCATGATTATATGATTTGAAATGTGTGTTGTATAATACAAAATTTTGTTTGAAAATTTGACATATCGTCGCCTTAGTTCGTATTTGTCCAACAGACCATTAGAAAATATTACAGGACAAGAAGGTTTTCTTTCATTATTTCAATGAAACTTTTGAAAGGTGTTTAAGATAAATCTATTTCCGTAATGGTAAGGGTCTGAATAGTTTAGATACTTCTTATTTATGTGATAAACTATCATTTTTTATACTTTATTTTAAATTTTAAAGTGGAGATTGAACAAAAACAAAAATGGTCTGTTGGACAAATAAGAACTGAGTCGACGATATCTGCCAATGGTATAATCGTATTATACTAAAAATAAACATTTTTTCTTAAAATTTAAAGCATACTTTTACTAGATTAAAAACAATCTTTCGAAAGTAATTTATAATTTTTTGTGGAAAAGAGTCTAAAATTTGATCGAAAAATTACATATTTCCGTTTTTCTCTGGTTATTCCCTCTTAAGTAAAAGTAGGAATTTGACCATCTCGAAAGTAAATAATGTCGTTTTATATTCATTTGTTTTATTGTGGTGAAAATCACCTCGCGGTGCAACTATAACGTGGATGAGTCGTGTGTTTTTAGTAAGTGATTAGTCACTCCTTTTTCTTTGCATACCTTATTTTTCCTACACATACTTTCACCCAATTCTAGCAAATACCATTTCGTCTCATTTCATATTGAAGCTGTAACTCGTAAGCAGTGTTGGATGCAACACAACCAACGGATAACTTATGCTCTATAGTTAGCAGTATTTCGTACTTTGACTTGTGTCATATTTGTTTAGATATTTTTTTTGTGTGAGTAAAAATATCAGGTAGATATTTTAGCGTGCATTGAAATAGGAGATTAGTCGTATTAATTGCCAATTTTATTTTCAAAATTGGAACTGATTGGGGCATGAATTCAAACCAGTGATAAATTACCTACCATACAACATTTTTTAGAAGATAATTTTAAGTTTTTTTTTTTTAAATTTTTTGTTTGATATTGGTATATCCTTTAGTGATATTTCTTGACAAATATAGTCAGATTTCGTTATAATTCAAGGGTAAACGCTTTTTTGCTAAAAGACAAATTATCAGTCCTACTTTTTATTATAATATTATCCACGATTTCTCACTGGTCTGCGAATGTAATAATAATATTAATTAGTGTTTATTCTAATATATGGAGTCAAAATATGCCCTCAGTATCGCCCTGGCTAGCGATTCCATAATTTTAGTGGGTTTGTTATTGGGTAACGGACGTTATCTCCTGTCAGATTTGTGTGATTTTTACATATTTACATAGTCACATATAGCCCAGTAAACGAATGGTCCAAAAGGAGGTGTAGAGTGCGTGAGCAGGAACCTAAGTCATACTAAAAGTCCTGACGTCTAGGTTGCTAGCTAGGGGGGGGGGGGGGAGGTCCCGATTTTCGGGTTTCCGTTTATATCTCAAAAACGGTGCGTTGCAGAGGAAAACTTTTTAAGAATAAGTAAAAGCTTATAAAATTATCTACAACTTTTATTCTATACGTAATTTTGGAAATCCCAGCCGTTTTTGAGTTATACGCTCCACAAATGTTAATATTCTCTAAAAAAATCATTTTACCTCACATTTTTCATCAAACATTCCTTCATATCGTCTAAAATATTCATCCAAAAAAGAAATTTATTTGAATAAAGTTGTAAATAATTTAATTACCTTTTAGAATATATATATATACATATGTAAATAAATTTCTAACCAGTAAATATTTACAGCAATTTTCAGTTTTTTCGTAAAATGTCATCATTTTCAGAAAAAGCTGTTTTTTCTTACCAAATTAAATTAAATTATTAAGACGGGTTTTTTCTTCATGGGAAATTCCTTATTAATTTTTGCACGCAAGAAAGCAGGTAAGTTGTTCTCGAACAGATGATTAGTGGAATTCATTTTATAATCATTATTATTGTGATGGGTGATTAGACGAATACGAATACGAATACGAATATCAAACGTACTATCCGGCGAATATGAATACGAATAACTTGGCAGCAACAAATAAACACAAACACTACATAGCTAGCTACTTATTCAGTAATTTATCGAAATGTTTCCATATATCACTTTGATCACGTTTACGAGAGGACATTTTAATTAAATTTAGTTCCTTTTACTTCGCAGCTAACTCACATGTAACAATTTCCTTGCACTTGACCTGTGCTATCGACTGTCAAATACTGAAACTACTAAGAGAAAGAACGCGTATTAAAATCTGACGCTGGAAATAACGTCCGTTATCCAATAACGATCTCACAAAAAATACGGAATCGCTAGGCTGATGTAAAACCAACATACTGAATTGAACCGTTATTTGAAATTACCTTAGCTGCGTTTGGTGAACAGATCTGAATAGCCAGGCACGTCCTCACCTTTCTCTTTTACACCCCCTTCCCTCCCCATTACCTCCAAAAACATACGCCAATTGGGAATGCTATTGTTTCGCAGACTGCCGACTGTTGGGGTGCAAATGGGACTCTTGTGCGGTACTCAAATAAAACGGGCGCCGATATACGCACGGCGGAAGTAAGTACCAAACAATATTATCGTAATATTTGATAAATGAGTTAAAAAAACCTAACCCGTAGATCCTCGTAGTCAATTCTTACTGCTACGCTGTGTAGATCAAGTCTTCTATTTAGATTTCAATGAAAATTTATATTAATTTGTGATGCAATTCTTATCGGAAGCTTTGAGCTTTTGTTCGAACTAAAACAGCTTCACTTCGTCGTTTCCTGGGACATATTGTAAAGGATTTGACCCTTGATTCTTCTCTCATCGTTTGTTCCGTAACAATAGCATCTATTCTTCTCTTTTCTGTGTACCTTCAGGCTGATATAATGTCACTTCCACCAGCTGGTGGATTGGTGATTTTTCACACAAGGTTTTTCGTGGTCGCTTTTTGCAATCAAATACTATTCTCCATATAAACTCACTTTAAAAAATTAAACAAAGTGCTTTGAAGTGATTTTCCACCAAAACAACGCAATTCAAATCATCAAAGTAACGAGAATACAAAACCCCCTAATGTGCTAAATTAGAAAGTTTTAAATTATTCTGTGGAATAATTTATCTACGTCAAAATAGTTAAAAGTACTAATTTAGGTTGAGTCTCACAGTGGTTCCCAACGGATTTTTAGCGTTTATGTGGATTTATTTGGGCACTTTATAGTCCCACTAGTTCTGGGTAGTTGGGACTCTTGTGGGGAATTAATATTTAAAAAATCAGAGCAGTTGCATTTTTTATCAGAATATTCGCGGTATTCAGCGCCATTTCCTAAATCATACTTCAAACGGACGATTAAAAATCTCCGTCAAATTTTTGAAGAGAAACTTCCTTAGCCCCGTTAGAGTGATTTGAAATTCAGATGAAACGGAAATGACACACTACGGCACCTGCGAAGCATCAAACTGCGCTCAAGGCTCCTATTGGTTGAGACATAAAACGGAAACGACAATTGGTCTGCGCTCATCGGCCGCTTTGTTATTTTACGGGTCGTCGGAATATAATGCGTAAATTCACGCCTCGCCGATCGCGTCCCATAGCGCAGCGGTATAGTGCGTCGCAAATCTCGGCGACCAGAGAAATCCAGCGGACGGAGGTTCGAATCCTACGAAATCCAAAAAATAAACAAATTGTTTTTCTAAATCAATATCCAATCTTCAATACACTTTAAAATAAACAGGAAAAAGAAAGCGACTTTCTAGTTTCACTTCTATCGCGCATGAATTACACATTGTATTTTTTTTTCTTCGTGTTGGATCACATTTGACCCTCCGTTTGGCCCCAACGTGCTTTAAGGGTTAACGAAATTCTACGAATATTTCTCGTTCCATCATGAAAACAATTTGCTGGAACCCTCGTAAACCAGTTGTAATTTACTGTTGTTTTTGTGATACTGCGAATGAATTTACCTATCCATTTTGGCCTAATGAAATACCAAATACGATGAAGGAATTACCCAGTACTATCTAATACTCGGTCTCGGTACTTAGTTAATTGGTATTGGCAATAAACACTTAATAAAAGTTGATAGAAGTGTGTTTTGGGCATATCTTTTATGCCTGAAGTAGTTCAATTTTCCCTTAATTCTAGTGAAATTGATCGAACATTTTAAAATACCGAAATTCTTTCTTTAACAGATTATCAATTTCACTGGTTTGACTGAGGCCCAGAAGTCGAAAGGTTTTGGTTTTCTTTAAAATTGGTACAGATCAAATTTCTATTAAGGAATATCTGTTCGGTGGCCATAAAGTACCTACACCTGTTTAATGTTGTAAATATGGTTAAAGTTGATAAATAATACCATATTACTAACAATCTGGGATATTTCCCAAATTTTCACGAGAAAAAATAAATTCAATAATTTAATTCAGATTCCTACCCAACCCTTTTTCCTTTCCAGAACTTCCTCACCTTTCTTTCCATAAAAATACTCTCCACACAGCATCCCAAAAGTTGGCATAGGCCATGGAAGAATTTTTGTCCTCATTTACAAAAGATAGGGTGCTGTTGAATAAAATTAAACTAACTAGAAATTAACTAGACAAACATTGACATTTTATATACGTACATCTCATTCGAACTATGATTTACATTCTCCAATACAACGTTTGCATAGTCTTGGTAACAAATACTTAAACAATCTGGATGTATTTGACAATAATTTGAACTTAGCAAACTTCAAACGCCATATGTGCCAACTATTTATTTCTACCTATCCCGTAAACTAATGAAAACAACAATTTTAAAAATTACCTACTTTATGTCAACTACTATATTTTATGGACTATATTTTGTTTCTTATATTTTATGTTACCTGTATTTTGTTAACGCTTATATTTTATGTAACCTAAATTTTTTATTTTATTTTTTTTTTAACCCTTATATTTTATGTAACCTATATTTTGTTTTTAACAAATATTATGTTACTTGTATTGTGTATTGTATTTTGTAAACCCATTCTTTTCACTGTAATAAAAAAAAATGTACTGCATTCTATGTAAAAGCCCTATGGGCGTTTAAATAAATAAAAAAAAATAAAAAAATTAAGAATGGTTTTTATTAGTGGCGGTCCTTCCTTCAGGTCAATTGGTCAAAAACCTCCTAAAATTATAAATTGCCAGTCAAACATTGGGAAATATTATTCTAATCAAAACAACTGATATTATTCTAATGTATTTGTAATTTACCGGCAGCGGCAAGTAGAGATGAGTAAGTTCTGCATTTTGCCGGAAGCCTCCGGGACATGCTTCTTTTTAAAAGTACTTGAGTCCTTGGAGCAGGTCCCGGGAGCCACTCCCGACTAGCGAATCGCTCGGACCGAGACACACGAATTCAAGCGGAGCCGTACCTCGGTGCCAGAGCGCGCAAAAGAACTCGAACGCGCGATTACTGCTCTCGACTCGCGAGCCTCGGTGGAGGCATTCGGGTTCCTACTACTCACTAGCACCAGGAGAACTCGCGAATCGCGAGTGGAGCGAAGCGCCAACACACGGGGACGCCCGAATGCCTCCATCGGCCGGCCGGTGGAGGCATTCGGGTTCCCGGTCCGACTCCGAGTTTCGGGTTTGGGATCGAGCCCGAGTTCCGCGACCGGGTTCTCTTGGAGTAATCGATTTTAAAAAGGAGTAGGAGTAGGAACCGCTTCCCGCAAAGGACTTGAGTACAAGAGCCCATTTCAGCTGAACCGGCACATCGCTAGCAGCAAGCAGTGACATCTAACGTCTTAAATGGAAGCTTCCTTCTCCACGCACTATGATTGGCTCGGTCAATTTTGCGAATGTCCCAATATCAGGTCTTCTGTCTCACATACAGAAGAAATGATTCCGAATTCTGAAGACAGTTTGGGTCATGGCTGTGAGCGAGAGAAAGCATGATGAATATTATGCGTCTGAAAGAGATGGTTTGATGAACGTAGGCTGATTTTTCTAGAAGGTTTGTCGCATGAAATAATTGACTATTTTCAAATGTAATTTGACTCTCAAACTCGTGGGGTAATTACAATAAATATTCTCGTATTTAATTTGACATTTACTTATTTAAATTTACGGCACAAAGTGTCATTTACAAACTTGTGTTTATTTAATATTTTTTAAACAGTCGTAGTACAGTAAAGAAAGATTTTTTTTTTAAATGGCACATAACAATAGAAAAATAAAATAAATTACTAACAACTAATGAAGGCATTAAAACTAAACAATAAAACCAAAACCTTGTTATGAAGTGACCTCGTTAAAAGCGTATGGCTGAAATGTTTAATCAGTAGAACCTTGTATTTTGATATTGTATCATAATATCTTTTTTTTAAATGACCTTCCACTTCTGGGCTCCTAGAGCCGCATCTGATTTATATTCTTAAATATGTATTAAGAACGTCAAAATAAGAAATATTGTATTGTAAATGTATTAATTCGTGTTATTTTTCACTAATTTAAATTTTTTGTTGTCTTGTGATTTTCTTTCGTATGAATACTCTGATATTATAATTAATTACATAAATAGATATTATATTTTGAAAACAGTAAAGTTTATTTTGAGCCGTTTTACGAGAATCTGTTTGAGTGCCTAAATTATGTTTTACACCACACAAATATAGCCTTTTAAAATTAAACGTTCTTGGTTTTTCATTTGGTATTCCAGAGTAACCTATTAGTAACCTATTATCAACATCGTCATGTCGTAAGACCACTATCAGAATCGAAAAATTGCTTGAAATGTTTTGACGGTGATTGGTGACCAGATCTGAATAGTCAGGTACCCCTACTCATTGCCTACAACCTCACAACATGTCCGAATTGGCGAGGCCATAATTCCACTGGCTACGGAAAGTGGGGACCGGTTGGTAGGTACTCTTGTGCGCTATATTCTCATGCAAAGAATTTTAGTTTCAAGTACTTCTATAGAATCAAAAACACACTTTTCACCACGATCTGCCCTGATGATGGACACCGTAAGACTGCCTGAAACGTTGGTTCAAGGACGTGGAAACGCAACACGTCGACAAACTAATATCGGTAAACATATCTAAACTAATTTCGGTTGTCTGTGACGTGCGTTAGTCATATCTGCGTTAACTGGTATAAATAATTTAATAATCTCTAATTAATTCACACGATCAATTTGAATTTTCAAAATTAGATTGCCGTGGGAATAATTCCGACAAGCGATAAAGTAGGAACAGAAAATAATTTTCAAAATTGGATTTCGATTGGTTTGCTCTAGTAACGCTCTAAAAATTAAACACGATTAATAGGTAAGTAAGTTTAATGCTCAGCGTAGTTGCCTTTCATCAGTTTGGTAGGCGTGTAAGGGTACCGCCGCCCCGGGAACCATTTAGTGGATAACCAACACCTTTGCCATAAGTCACCCCGAGTGGTTCGCTTTGTTTGGGAATTCAGCAGGGATGCCCGTGTGTGTCGTGTGACGTGTGTCCAGGTCTTGGCGGCGGATGCACCTGCCCATCAGCTGCGTGGCAGGCCGGAGAGGGGTAGAGATTTTGGGAGACCTTCTGGAGACTTCTAGATGGTCATTCATACGTCCGTCACTCCAGGACACACTGACCCCTAGTTTCTTACCCACCCCTCATACCCTTTTCCTGGTCATGACGAAAATATTGTTTTATTTCATATTCATGAATACTATTTTATTTTTATTTTTTGCCCTTAAGTTTATTTGTAACATTTTTATTTATTATTTATTTTTTATGAGGTACTTGAGAGGAGTGGCGGGGGTTACGAAATGGGATCATATTATAAGAAACTCGACGATCCAAGATGATCTAAACATTAAACCACTGCTACTCTTCGTAGAAAAATCGCAACTGAGGTGGATTGGGCGTGTGCTAAGAATGTCTGATGACCGAATTCCAAGGAAGATACTGAGTGCGATACTGAGAGGATAGATGTCCAGTGGGCCGCCCCAGACACAGTTGGGCGAGGCAACTACAGAAACTGTGTGAGGAGAGGACGGGTCTACCACGGACGGAGGCCGAACAATTAGCACAAGAGAGGGATGAATGGAGGATCCTTGTTGACGCAGTGGGTCCCCGACCCGAATAGGATAAGGGAAAGAAGAAGATGGTGGTGATGATTTATTATTTTTATTCAATGTTACATTAAAACAATTTATTTATAAACAAGTTCTGCTGTGACTTCCACAAAATACGTGTTTAAAAGTCGCGTGCCGTTCCTAAAACGATTTTCACTAATTAAAATTGCCTTTCTCTTTGAGGTTAAGTATATAACCCAAAAGCTCTTTAAGTTTGTTAACTTACTTAAGTTTTTAAACCCACGTAACTTAATTAGGGGACTTAAATTAAAATTTTCCTCATTTCTGTGCCTTACTTTCATGTCAACATTTTCTATCTTCGGAGATATCCTTTAATTTTGTGAATTTCTTTACGCTTATATACTATGTTTGACGGAGTGTGAAATGCCTATAAAATATGTATATCTTTCGGTAAATAAACCAATCCTTTATTTGTAAGGAATTCATTTAGCGTGCGTTTGACATCTGAAGTAATTTTGTCAGACAAACGTAATTAAAATTGATTGTCATGAAATAATAGATAAATCTCAAATCAGTTGGAAAAGTTGGACATTCCCAAGATACTTGAAAAAGAGAGAAAAGTTAGGAGAACTTTCTATGTGTGATGAGATTTTTGCCAAATGGGTTCATTCGCCTTCATTTAGGTGATCCCCTAGTCATTGAAAAATTCGAAATCGGAATCCCCGCCTCTTTTTGGGAGGGATTTAAAAATACTTGAGAATACTTTTATGCAAAGGTTGGATAAGGTATTTGGGAGTTGTTTTTTACAGGTTGATTTAGTAAAGGCTTGTAACTCATTTTTAACGCATTGTTTATTATAATAACAAAGAAATTGTGGAAATTTTCCTCAGAGCCTCCTGTGTGGAGTTAATATAAAAAAAATAAAATCGATTGCACGGAACCAAGCGACTTACAGTTCAGGGACGTCCAATAAAAAATGTATATGTAGTATTTACGCAGTCGACGTAAGGTTTAAGGCTCTGCAACCGGGCCCGAAAAGAAGAAGATGGAGAGATACGAAATTACGAATGTTAGAGGAGAGCGCTAACATGTACAGCGACAAAATCGATGCGAAAATGTTTAATAAAACACGACTCGTTTGAAATAGAGCAAAAATCTCGCGGGCATTATCTTAAATAGCATTTAAAGAAACACTGTGAATTTATCCATACACATAACTTGTAAAATAACTGAAACAAAAGTGTAAATAATAATTTTTGGAGCATACTTTGCGATTTTTTTCTATCGAGGGAATTTTATATAATTTGCGTTTCGGCGCGGGCAAAGTCTAGATATTATCTTCAAGAATAACATATATTTTTTTAGGAGCTTTAAAACTTACCGTGTTTAAGGGAAATATGTAATAAATTGGTACAAATCCGGGTTGCGGGCCCTTAAGGCTCCGTATCTACGCTCAAAAAGAAGAAGATGGAGAGATGTGTAATTATACGAATGTTGGATAGAGTGCGCTAATATTTAAAACGCTGAAATTGTGAAAATGTTTTGTAAAACACGACTCGTTTAAAATAGAGCAAAAATCTCTTAGGGCTGCCTAAAACAGCATTTAAAGGAACTCTATAAATTTTTTCATACACATAAACTAGAAAAATAACAAACTAATAATTTTCGGAGTATACTTTGCGATTTTTTTCTATCTAGGGAATTTCATATAATTTACGTTTCGGCATGGGGAATGTATACATATTATGATATTATCTTAAAAAATAACATACATATTTTTAAGCGCTTAAAAACTTCATCAGCCTTACTAAAAAAAACCACAGCACGCCCGATAACCCGCATTGCTGCAGCAACATGAATAAAAAAAAAATACACTAAAACACGATAACATTACTAATAAGGTTTGTTCTTAAAATGTATTTTATAAGTTTGGCAAAAATGTAATTTTTTCATAGTGTAAGTACTAAATTGTGTGTTTTCCTTCATAACCGCCAGGTGGCGGCGCGGGCGCCTGCGCATTCGTCGTTCGGGCTGAAAGAGCGAAAAAAAAATCACTCCTCGGATGTGTGTGTAATATTATTACTTACTCAAATGTGATCGTAATTTCTAATAATATGACTAATTCACCATTATATTCGTATAATTGATATATTTACCGAGTTTTTGTGATTTTTAATAAGTTTAAGTCAAGTTATAATAAAAATAATCATACTTTGAAAATTGCAATGTCAAAAAGTATTTTATATAAAACATGAAAATTCAAATTTACATTTAAACGTTTTTATTTTATGAGAATTTCATAAAAGTGGTGTTTTTTTTAAATATTAATATCTAATACATGTTTTCCTAAACGTATCAAAATAATTAACGTTTTTAAAAATGCAAGAAATATGTTATAAAAGTCAGCATCATTTTTTAGGTTAGTTTTTTGGCAATTAAAAAAACTTTGAATTTTTTTATTACTATTTTATTGTATGCACGAGGAAAAAGTGAGGTGATAGTTTCGTTCCAAATTCATTATATAAAAGGTCTGTATTTTTAAAATTTTGTTTTTTTATAAATTTTTTCACTTTCATCAAATATGTTTTGGTAAAATAAAAATTCCATTTTTTTTCACGTTTCAATCTTAATATATGGCAGTTTTTTAAAACTTAAGCGTATTTCAATTGCACAAATCTAAACGATAATTTTATCTAGTTTTCATAAATGGTATTTGTTTTTACAACACCTTCAAAAATAATAAATTTGTACAACATTCAAAATACTTAGGAAAAAATCCAAATTTCGTTCAAACATCATTACTAAAACAGAGATAAACTACCCTCTCAGACTGTGTAAACCAAGTGTATTTTTTTCCATGAACAATTTTTTTTAGTAATGTTTTCTCATCCGCGGCCGTTTGTCAATTGAATAAAATTTTCACTGGGTTTTTTAGTAAGGCTGTATATGTTTAAGCGGGATATGTAAGCGGTAGAAATTCGGATGGCGCCTTAATTCTAAAAAGCAAATTCATTGAGCGCCGCCCATTTTGATTCATGCAGAAAAGAACAGCGCAAAATTACTTTGTTTCGTTTTATTTTTTGAAATTCAGGCACAAATATCAAATGTTTTTTTAATTCTGTTTTAAAGAACTTAATTTTCCACATTATATAATAAAACTTCATCCGAAAATGGATTAATTAGTAAGAGATTTTGCACTTGAAAATATTTTTTGAGGCCTGATACTTTATTTTTTCCAGTCTTACAAAAAGACTTAAAAAAAACTCGATTATTTACAAGGCCAAGCATTAGCTACTAGCAGTACTTAATTGAAACATTTGGTCGCCTTAGTTCTTAATTGTCCAAATGACCATTAGAAAATTTTACAGGAGGAGAAGGTTTTCTTTAATTATTTCAATGAAACATTTTGATAGGTGTTTAAGATAAAGCTTTTTTCGTAAAGGTAAAGGTCCCATTAGTTTAAATAATTCTTAGTTAAGTGATTTACTATAATTTCTAATACTTTATTTTTAATTTTAAAATGGAGATTGAATAAAAACTAAGATGGTCGTTTGGACAATTGAGAACTAGGTGACGTTTTATAATATTTATGAGCAATCACATTTCAAACCAAAACACATGATTTTGTAGGATTTTCCATACAAAATCATGTGAACGTCTGCGCTAGTAATAATAATAATTAAATAATTGGTTTTAGTGCCGTTTTAGTGAAAAATCATCCCAAGGGCGCTGTAGTAAGTAGGTAATGAGATTTTTTTTTATTTTTTTTTGGTACAGTACATACAATAGATAAATAAATGTAATAAATAAAACGAAAATATGCAGGAATTTAAGCCCAAACTAAAAAATTACCTGAAACTACTATAAAAGTCCCAAATATGTTTACTTTGTATCTTAAAGTCTGCTATTTTATAAATCATTTATTCCTTCTTTTTTCTTTCATTTCTTAGTTTTTAATCTCTGAGTCTACTTTTGTATAAATATTGCGTTCTTTCTTACGTATCCTTTACTTACTTATTACAATAATTTTTGTTACTAACTTACATGATTCTTCCATTTATAATGATTTTTTAATTTATATTATGATTTTTTTAAACTCTTCAGGATTTTTATTTTTAAATTATACAAGATTTTTTAACCTTCTTATTATTTACAATAGCCGTTATTACTAACTTACACGATCATTAATTTACTAATTGAGCTAGAACTCCCTCACCAAACACAAGAGCATTGTCTCTTTATGGTGAGGAAAGGCAATTTATTTTTATTTTTTGTTAAACTTATGTAACTATGTAACTATGTAACTGTTGTAACTTCATATGTATTTTTAATAAACATTGCCAATAAATAAAAAAAAAAAAAAAAATATATATATAATGAAAGTATATACAAAAAAAAACTTAATACAATTATTAAATACAGATAAACATATTTTTTAAAAATGTTCTCCCATAATAAGCAAATGCTTGTGTGTACGGGAGGAAGTATTATTTGTTAGGTTATTTTGATTTTTTTTTTTTAATTTAGTTTATATTAAGAATAAGAGAAACATATGTGTGTATATGTATATATTTTTTAAATTATTATTTTTTTTTTTTTAGTTAAGGTTTTCAGTATATTTTTTTAACTGTGTTTTGAAATTTTTGAAACTGTCCTTAAGGGATCTTATATTTTCTGGTAATTTATTAAAGAAATTTGTTCCTAAGTATTTATAGTTTTGTTGACCCAAAGTTTTTTATGTATTTTTGCCAGAGATTTACTGTGTTTTTGAAAGGTATGGATTTGTTTAGGATATCCTCTTTGTAAACTTGTACGGTTGAATGATACAAGAAGAGTGTATTTAATTTTCTGACTTTAAATTCTTTGAATATTAGTTCAGATGAATAAAGAAATGATTTTTTTAATATTATTTTAATTATTAGTTTTTGCGCAATGTAAAGAGATTGTGTGTGAGTTTTATAGGCGCCACCCCATCCTATTATACCATATTGGATTATGGATTGACAGAATGTACGTCATTCTCAGTAGTTCTTTACTTAGAATGTGTCTCAAACAGCTAAAAATATATGTCAATTTTCTTACTCTGTTTTTAAGAATGGTTATATGCGGTATCCATTTTAGACATTGGTCAATAGTGATTCCTAGATATTTGGTTGAAGTTTTCATTTCAATATTAGTACACAATAAGTTACAGTGGTGTTGTTGAGTGTGTGGTGCAGAATGGATCCTTATGTTTATTTCGTACGGCGTGTTTGGTTTTTTTATGAAAAATGGTATGTTATGTGTTTTTTTAGAGTTTAATGTTAGTAGGTTATTGTCAAACCATGTTTTTAATTCATTCATGTCTATGTTAGCCTTTTCATTCAGTTCTAACCATGTGTTTGCTTTTAGAAGAAGCACTGTGTCATCTGCATATGAGATAATTTCCTCGTATTTAGCAACTTCAAATATATCATTTACATATAATATGAACAAAAGTGGTCCAAGAACTGTGCCTTGTGGTATTGAGAAGTTACTACTTTCGGAATCACTTAGTTCATTTAATAATTTTACTTGTTGTGGTCTATTTTCCAAAAAGCTTATAATCCAGGATAGCACCAGTCCATTTATTCCAATTGATTTGATTTTTTTTTATTAAGTTAGTATGAGATATACTATCAAATGCTTTTTTAAGGTCAATAAATATTCCAATGCATTTTTCATTTGAGTCTAGGGCGGTATATATATAATTTGTTATTTTCGCAATGGCATCATGGGTGCTGGTGTTTTTTTGAAACCATACTGTTTAGAATTTATAATGTGATGTTGTTCTAAGAAGGCCCAGATTTGGTTTTTTACAATTTTTTCGAATATTTTTGATATATTAGATAAAAGGGATATAGGGCGGTAATTTTGTGGGTCTTTTGGGCAGTCTGCTTTATATATCGGTGTTATTATTGTTCTTTTGTAATTATTTGGAAATATACCTTTTATAAGGCTTGTATTTATTATATGAGTTAATGGGCAAATTAGATATTGTTTCATTGTTTTTAATATGTTTACATCTATCTTGTCATAACCGGGAGCAGAGCCCCCCTTTAAATCATCGATAACTTTTCCAACATCAGTTTCTGTTATTTTGTTGAAATTATTATATTAATAATTATTATATTAATATTAGATAATTGAAAAGAAAAAATTAAATTGACGATATTATAAAAATGGTCAGAGAGTGTGAAGGGTAGGACGATACGCACTTGTAAAAACTACACAGACGGTATTATGGACATGAAAAGAATCACTGTTTGAGGGTAACTAGATATCCATTGTTATTCCATTAGGGCTACTAACGTGAGAGCTTTTGTGGGCCGTTACAATACAATTTGGTCGCGGTCGTCAAATGGCTTTATGGGCTGCTGTGGCCAGATGGAAAGAAAAAGTACTAAACATCGTTATGTTCTATGTAATATTATGTACATGAAGTACGTATCTCCTATGGACATACATCCTGATTGGGAGAAGCTTTCAGTATCGCCCTGGTGATAGGCTATAATTCAGAATGGAAACGTAGGCGTTGCCTTACAACATAACCTATTAGGGTTTTCGTAGTCCCACTGGCTCCGGACAGATGGACTTAAAAAAATTAAAAAAACGTATTTATACATTTTTTTTATTGTAATATAAAAAGTATAAGTTACATATATACATACATATTTTACAAAATATTATATTAAAGGTCGTTTGTAGTCATGTATACCTGATCAGAAAAGAGAAGGATAAGGGAGTGAGGAGGATGTGCCTGATAAGGGAGCCACGATTCGTACTTAGGTTTTAAGTTGTAATAAGATTGTATTAAGAGTTTGGGTACTACCCTTTGTTGTATCCCTCTGATTTTCTCGCGGGAATGCTGGGACTAAATCGTCTCGACGTGAGGAGAAAAATTGCAATGGTGCTAGTAGTACACAAGCTGCTAAACGGGCACATTAGCAATCCTGATGTTCTGGATAGGATTTCACTTTATGTCCCCGATAACTTCACCAGAGCAAGGCAACACAGACTTTTTACTTTTCCTAGAGGCAGGACCAACCTACCAATGGTCGTGCCTCTGGGGAGAATGACCACACTATTAAATCTTTCTTCTGAAATTGACATTTTTCAATCGAACTACAATCATTTCAAGAGCTAAATAAAGGTATTCTTTAGCACCTGTCATTATTAATGTACCTATATAATTAATGTATTTCACTATTAACTAAAAATTGTGAAATGTAATTGGATATATATGTTACCTGTTTTTCACAATAAAAAACAAAAAAAAATAAAATAAAAAATAAGTTTTGTATAAGTAATTTTTTTTGAAAAATTGTGTAATTTTATTTATTTGTTCTGATTGGTTGATGACACAGCGTAATTCATAAGGGAGGTTATTATAGTTTTTTATGGCTTGGAAAATATAATGATTTTGCATTTGAGTTGTTTTAAAATTAGGTGTAATAAATTGGTTTCCATTTCTCATTAGTTTGTAAAATTCTTGATATTCTTTGTTATTTTTTTCTTTACACATTTTTATAATGGAAACTTCCTTGAATATGTCATCGATATTTGGTCCCGGAAACAATTTAAAAAGTGTTCTGTTGAGATGGTAGCTAAAAAAAACATTACTCAAATGATGATTCTCTGCGAAACTTTACTGCGGTTAGATTGTTTTCGTAAGATCCTCCCCAACCTATAATTCCGTAGATAAGTAAAAAATTAACAATGGCATAGTACACGTTTTTGATTATTTTTACATTTAAAATATTTCTACATAAAAATATATTTACATGCAAAATATATTTATATTTATTTTTATTTATATTTATATTTATATTTATTTATATAGTACGAGAGGTCTGGGTTCATGTCGCAGTTGCAACCATTTTCTTTTTTTGTTTTTCTGTGTCTTGTTCTCTTTCATATTTTCGTTTAGATTATTATTGTTATCTTCTTCTTCAATGATATATTTATATATATTCAGGTTGTAACAGCACGTATCCGAAGGATTTTAGCCAGTGATTCCTGAGCACATAAAAGTAGATGTCTTTTCGCTGTTCGATGCTATTTTTTTTTTCAATTAAAAACAATTATAATATTTTTTCATCACACCTTGCTACTGAGTAGTTGGGTATAGCCAAACGTAATAAGCACTCCGTTTCATTCCAGCAGCACGGTAATACACGAAACAGCGAGCGTATCACGTGATCCCGTCGCTACGTATAGTTAGAGTGTGATTGATTTTTTTTTGCCTTTTTGATATAAATAAAACATCATCGCCCAGCAAAATGACATCTCCTTTTTATAACCGTAAAATATAAGCAATATTTATAGATTTCCTTCCTGTACTAAGAAATTCACAGGATTACATAAAACAAAAAACAAAAAAATAAAAAAAAATAAAAAATAAAAAAATAAAAAAAAACAAGCAAACAAACAAAAACAAAAACAAAAAAAAACAAAAACAAAAAAAATAAAATAAAAACTATAATATAACAGTGTATTAAGAAAACATGACGTAAATCTTATTAAATTCATAATAAAATTATACAACCAACTACAAAAACGTTGGAAAAAAAACATTATTTTATGAACATCTTATGTGTATTCAGTTCAAGGTAACCTCTTATGAAAATGTATTTATTATTGTTTATTACATAATCTCTTCAAGCAAGTGTTTCGTATTAATCCCCCTTGAATCGGTTAGGAGAGCATGTGAAGCGCGCAGGTACCTACATTAAACTGAATCTTATTTAAAAACATAAGTTAAAAAATACACATATTTTGGGTTAGGGTGGTTCAAACTCATATTTGATCACCATCAAATCGACAATTAGCACAAAATTGATTTTTGACATGTGAAAGGCTTCCGTTAAACCGATTCTTAGGCACTGTAGCGCTTTTTGCCACAATACGGAACTATTTACTATTTTTTCCTAATTTGTAAGTAATTAAGTAGAAGTTTACGATTTTATAATATTTTTTTTATAAATCCTACAAATATGTGATAATCTAAAAGATAGGTGAATTCGTTGGCTGTATAGAACTAGTTATAGAATTAGTTTCTGCGTCTCCATATTAAAATTCAGAGGTATGATTTTTTTTATGTGGGCGGAAAACATTCAAAATTATAACCAAAAATCTTGCGCGATCAGAGAAAATAGTTTTAAATTGCGCTGTCGCTCCAGTGGATTGACGGTTTCAACTATTAAATAATTTCTATAAATCAGTTGACAAGCAAGACAACACATTTATGCTTGACAGCTGATTATATTTTGTACAAAGTCTGAAATTATATATACAGAATTTGCAATGAATACAAATATTTTAACCTTTTATATACATACATCAACACAGTGAAACTCAGGCATTCCTGTATATATATCCTTTTTTAATTTTATTTTTGTCACCAAACACGGTTAATGCCATTTCAAGCAACGTTTCAATTCTGAATGGACTTTAAAAATTCTTTCACTAATAGAAAGCTACATTATTTGCGAGTAATATAGGCTGTATATATTGGTTAGCTCTGGCGTTATGAAATTATTTATTATAAGTTTATTGTCCGTACCAAAATCAAAGCGTTGCTAAGTAATTGTTTGACGTGCGCTGTTATTTTGTTATTTATTTAGGTTAGCATGGAGATTCCTTTGATAGTAAAAATTCAAATATGTATAAAATACTTAATATTATAACGGTCCGTACTAATATTGTTTGACATATAATAAGTGTTTAATTGTTACGTCTTAATTTGTGGCACGCGAGCTGTTTGAAAAATGAACGTAACGGGTATGGAGGAGGGGGGGGGGGAGTGGGGATAAGGAAGGTGGAGGAGGCGGGGTGGGAAACCCCCTATACTATGCTAGCGAAGCCCGGCGCAAAAGTTAGTGTATATATTTATAATTTTGTGTCTATTTATATAATTTAAGAAGTTAACTACCCACGAACAGAGTAATAAAAACAATCCGGTTTTACGGTCAATAACAATTTGATTGTTCATGTTTTGTTGAGTTTTATTTGTCTACTTCAGTGTTTCCAGGAAGCTTACGATAATGTAGGCTGTTGGTGCCATAAAAACACAATAAAACATCTATCATTTTTATACATGGCTTAGTAATTGGTACCATTAATTGGTCTACGAATTTATTACACATCGTTAAACTTGAGTAGACTATTCCTTTCCAACAGATCAGTTGATTCTTAATTTGGAGGCGGGTATGGGTCCCGCCGCCCCGGAAACCATTTATTGAATTACCAACACCTCTGTCATAGATCACCCCAAGTGATTCGCTATGTTTAATCAGGGGTGCCCGGGTTCATGGGGTAACGTTTGCGCGATTTTTGGCAGTAGATGCGTCTGCCCACCAGGCCGTATCGACAGAGAATGGTTGAGGGAGTCCCTTTGACTTCTCCAGCCGTACTCTTTCGGAGGATTGCATTGAAACGTAGTAGGTGGGGTGGATTCATACGTCGGTCACTCCTGGGCATATTGACCCTCAGATTTTTCCTTCCCGTTCTCCTTCCTTTACTTTTAAAGACCCTCCACACAGCATCCCCAAAGATGACCCTGAGGAGAATTATTTTTCCCAGGGCCCTCTGTGTGGAACTAATGTAAAAAAAATGAGTAATACCTTAATAATTAAACAAAAAAATTAAAGTGTTTTTGGCAACATTTTGGTCAATTTGCAAAAACCCTCGAGCGTTCGCTGGTCAAAATGTGGCCAATTTAAAGAGATGTTTTGTAATGTAAACATTAAAAAAAAAAAGAAAAAAAAAAAATGTTTCTGGTAGGCAATTTGTGAAGGGGACATTATTTTATTCGCGGTTCAAGCAATTCTTTCATTCAACAAAATCACTTCGAGTCCCATTTGTGCATTATTGTGACTGCACCGAATGCGGACGTAAGGATATGGGCGCCCTTACATGATGCAATACTACATTCCCAGACCGACGCGACGCTCGTGCACGTTTGTCCCGTGCATCCACCCCAAATTTGAATCGTGGTATCGCAATATTCAATTGATTTAGCGTTATAAATCATTTCGCAACATCTTACCACATCTATTAATTGTTTATCTTCCATTTTAACAACAAAACAAACAATAAATGTCAATAAACCACAAAACAAACTTGACCTACGTCAAATCAACTTGTTGTGCGTTGGAAAGCCGTTCCCACGTCTGGTATCACAGGTACCATTCCATGACAGTTCGTCTCCCGACTGTTGGGTCACGGCGGTTCACGACGAGTTCATCGAAAACGAATTCATTGAAAATCAATTCATCGAAAATCAATTCAACGAAAGCAAATTCATCGAAAACCAATTCATCAAAAATCAATTCATCGAAAACCAATTCATCGAATGATCAATTCATCAAATCGCCAATTCATCGAAAAAATATATTTTGTTGATATTTGAGAGAAATACCGAGCGGACCGAGAAGTTAAAGCATTGGTCAACCTCAACTAACCTAACCTAACCTAACCTAACCTAACCTAACCTAACCTAACCTAACCTAACCTAACCTAACCTAACCTAACCTAACCTAACCCAACATAACCTAACCTAACTTAACCTATTTAACCAATTTTTAAATATTTTTTTATCATCACTCTTAATGAGCTTTCTGAGTTTTTTATGAATTGATTTCATTATGAGTTGTCTGGTCACCGTTCCTTAGATATCCCTTTTTTGCAGTATCAGACAATCGGAAATCGAAGAGATAACCTATAAATTTAACATTGTCACTACGAAACTGACAGTTTCTAAAGACATTTAACTCAGATAAACTCTTAACTCTTATCTTTTAACTCTTTTTGGGTATTTAATTTTGACAGCTCTAATATCAACAAAAAAAAAGTTTTTCGATGAACTGGCGATTCGATGAATTGATCATTCGATGAATTGATTTTCGATGAATTTATTTTCGATGAACTCGTTTTCGATGAATTTGCTTTCGATGAATTGATTTTCGATGAACTCGTCGGTTACCCCCACGGCATACTTATTTATACCTATACAATACAGTTGGTTAAGAGAAAATAAGATATATCCACTTACACAAAATGTTACTAATAATAGGGGTGTGCAGGTGCAGAGATGATCTACCGCCGAATAAAAAAGCATAAAACTAATATTTTCATCAAATGCATCAAGGATAAAACTATGTGTCTATATTCAGTATACACCAGTCAATAATAACACAAAAATCGACATCTTTAATATAAAAATGAATCTTTATTTTTAATTTTTTTTAAACTTTATGAGTAAGATCTCAAATAATAATATTTAATTAAATGAACACATAATGCTGTTGCCATGTAAGCAAAAGGTCCTGGGTTCGAGTCCCAGCGGAGCTAATATCTTTTCTGATTCTTCTGTCTCCAGATTTCGATTGAGTTTCGCTAATATTGTGTTCATTTAATTAAAAATGAATCGCTGAATGTATTGCTAAGCGCACAACATTCGGACGACTGCACCAAATTGGATAATTATTTTTTTGTGTGTTCGTTATTGTCAGGACAAGGTTTTTATAAAACTTCCGGTGAGCTCTGGCATTATGAAATTTGTATAAAAAATTGCTATTGGTGGCACGCGAGGTTTGAAAACTGAATGTATGGAAAGCGGGAGGGAGGGAGGGGGAGGGGAACCTGGGAGGGGAACTTGGAAGGGGAGAGGAGTGGGGAGAGGGAAGGTGGAGGTGACGGAGTGGGAACGCGAGAGGTGAAGAGGACGCAGGAGAAGAAGGGGAGGCGGAAGGAGAACGAGACGAATGGGAAAGGACACTCAGGGAGAAACAATTTCTTTATTAAATGGCATAGCAACGCATTACGGGAACCAGCTAGTTGTAAATAAATTCGTTTTTTTTAACCAAAACTAACATTATTAGGCATTTTTTAAGTCGATTTTTGTTTTTTAATTAAATAAAACATACAACGAAGTTGCACTCCCACTCCCATGAGTTATCAAAACTCTTAAGGGATCGCCAATTGGTACTTTTGAAAAGTTAAACCCAACCCAACCCAATATGCAGACACAATACATGAAGAAAAATTTTACAAAACATTTCACAGAAGCAACATACAGACACAACATATAAAGAATCACTTTACAAATATTTCACAGAAACATGTCTTATAAGATTTTGTGAAATATTATAACCACTCATTTGATTTATGTACTGTTGGTGTCAAAAAGTTAAAATAAAGTATCCTCCATGATGGACTATAGAAATGCATAAAAAAACAAAATCTGCAAAATACAATAAAAGATACGGGCTCAAAAATATACAGACCTAATTCAAGATGTTTACATACAAAATACATGACAAGATTCAAAAAAGATATAAACTGCGCCCATTATATCTGGATGTACAAAGTTTGGTACTTGGAGATAATCATGACAGCTATCAGAACAGAATTCGTCCAACTTATGACTCGTTTTCCAAATAACATTTGAAAAAATTGGATTTCAATATATCGTTTCGAGATTTGATAGAGGCATACCTGTCTTAATTCCTCAGGCAATTTGTTATAGTTAGTGTAGGCAGAGTTAGTTTATTCTAATAATTTCAGTCCGAACTATGTTGAGTGCATTTTTGATATATGTAGTTGGTTGTGTTGTCGTGTATTATATTGGTGAACGTCGTTGTTATAGTTCAGTTTTATATTTGTGTGGGTGTTGTACTGAATAATATTTAAGATGGTGTTTGTTATCTCAAAACTAGGACCAATCTTAAATGGCAATACAAGTGCGTGATGGTAAATATCTTTAACAGGTCCCAAGGCAAGCCAAAAATGTTACGTAGGGCTCTATTTTGAATTATTTGCACCTCCGATATCATTTTTTTGGTAGCACAACCCCAGATATTCGAAAGGTATACGAAGTGGGAGTGAATCATAGCATAGTACAATGATCGCAGTATGGCTGTGGGAAGCAATCTACGTATTCTGTACATTACACCGGTCACCGGAGCAATATTTGATTTAACATGGTCAAAATCGTTTTTCCATGTAAGCCGTGAGCCAATTAAAAGTCCTAGATACTTCGCGACATCTGTTTGTTCCAGTTTGTTTATTCCCAGGGAAATGTTTAGGCGTTGTTCTCTCTTATTCCCGAATAGCACAAAGTGAGTCTTTTTAATAGTAAGGCTAAGTTTATTAATTCTCAGCCACTCGGCTAGATGAGCCAAATCCCTTTACATGTCCTTTTCCATTTCGTTTAAATTAGTATTACGATGGAATAACATTGAGTCATCAGCATAAAGTTGAAGTGTACCTTTCAATCCCTATTTTGCAATATCATTTATTAAATCAAAAAAATGAAATTGGTGAATGTAACTTTATAATAATTATAATTTCTGGGGGCCAATTGTCGTGGGATCAACTATCGGGTCACTCCCACGGACAACGCAGACCGTGTTTGCATAGGAGCGTACGATTGCGTAGTGTGTGACAAGTTTTTCTAAAGCATCTATTTAAATAGAAAATGTATACGGATTGTTGATAAGTTGTCCATAATATGTCTTAAGGTGTTGCGTACATTGCGTACGAGGGCGAAGTGTGTTTTACCTTCAGTAAAGGCCAATTCTTCAAAGGGAGAGAGAACTCTGACAGTTAAATAGTTGGTTCCACAACGACCACAACAATGTTCTTGTTTTTCACGACCTATGTCTGTAGTTTCCGCGCTTTTATAGGCTTTAAAAACTGTTTACATAGTATTCTAGCCTGATTACCTGGTAGATACTTGCGAAGCTTCCCCTCTCTCTCCTTTCCTCCCCCCTCGCTAACTTCCGACCGTAACTTTCCCAATTAGGGTACCATTGTTTCAAAATTCACTGCCTTCAGGCAATTGTGTAGCATTTTTACATTAAAAAATAATGCTTCGTTCGCAAGAAAAGTGTATTGTTTAGTAGAAGCATAGAATACCCCCACGGTTTAGCAGCCGCTACCCGAATATCTACCGATTTCTAATATATCTACCTTAAATATTTGAAGTTTTTAAGCCATTAAAAAATATACCTATATGTTATTTTTGAAGATTTTACAGGGTGGGGCAGAGAGGACTTACTGATTTAAAAAAATCACTGAAGGCCCCCCAGACCTAGAAAAGGGGTGGGGCCGGTGCCGTTAGGTCGTGGAAATGATTCCGTTTATGGTAGTGACCGTACCTTGGTCAGGTAAGTACCGGGGCGTTGTTGTGGAGACGTTCTTTAAAAACGGGGAAAGCGTTGTGGCTACGCATGGGGCTTTCCGGGTCCGGTTCGAGTTAGATCGTTATGAGAGTGTTCCTGATCCTAAAACCATTCAGAAATGGATCAGTATTGTAAGGTGCATAGGAACTGCAGATCCTAAAATACCAATGGGGCAACCTAAAAGTGTTCAAACACATCTCCAACCCGAGCAGCGCGGAAACATACCGCTGCGCTTGGAATACCGTCCAGAATTATAGGGCAAATCTTCCACTCAGACCTTCACCTGTACCCCTATAAGATGATGCGTACACGGGAATTGAGCCCACAAGATCTTGTGAAACGTAGAGATGCTTGCATTGCAATCGTAACTGCTGTTTCCCTCGGCGCTGTTTTGTGCACTAGCGACGAAGGATTAATCATTACCGTTATTGAGTTATTCATATCACTACTGTGAGAAGTTGGAGAACCTTAGGCGTCCCAAAATGAAAAAATATCGCAAGGAACACGACACAGAAGCCTTTTGGTTTCAACAAGATGAAGCCATGGCCCATGCTGTCCATCGTTCAGGCGAAATTTTGCAAAAGCTCTTTCCAGGTCACTTGATCTCTTTGCGGGGGGATATTCCATGGCCCCCTGGCTCTCCCGATTTGACCCCGAGTGACTCTTTTCAGTGAGGATACGTCAAAGCTGAGGTAAACAAATTTCGACCTCGAACCCTTGAAGCTCTGAACGAGGCGATTGAGGACGTCATCGTAGGAATTCCGCAAGATATGCTGGGAAGAGTGGCCGAAAACTTCTTTAAGGCCGCCACGCCAGACGATATTATTTTCAAAACATCATGGAAAAAAAACTGCATCATTTTACCGACCTAACGGCATCCGCCCGCCCCTTTGCTCGGTCTGGGGGGCCTTCAATGATTTTTTAAAACTAGTAACTCCTCTCTGCCCCACCCTGTATGTATATATTCCCCACGCCAAAACGCAAATTATATGAAATTCCCTCGGTAGAAAAAAATCGCAAAATATGCTACGAAAATTATTATAAACACGTTTGTTTCAGTTAAGTTGTATGAATGAAAAAAATCACAGTGTTTTTTTAAATACTGTTTTAGCCCCCAAAAGATTTTTCTCTATTTTAAACGAGTCGTGTTTTATTAAACACTTTCGCAATTTTCGTTTCAATTTTTATTGTTTTAAGTATTAGCGCCCTCTCTCCAACATTCGTAATTACATATCTTTCCATCTTCTTCTTTTTGAGCGGGGATACGGCGCCTTAATAGGTTACGATAATTGGCTACGAATTCGGAGTTTAATCACGGATTCATATACCACCATGCGCAAATAATAATAATAATACTTTTTTATTTTAGTAATTTGTACATTTAAGTTTACAAATTTCTAATTGATTATAATATTTAATATTCACTATATTTTTTCAAGTTTTATGTAGCTCCTACAATACATCTTGAACTTTCCAATTGGTGTGAACTTTAAAGTTTCTGGTAGTGTGTTATACAACTTCATTCCCTTGTACAGTAGACGGTTCTGCGTATTCGCTTTGTCCTTTTTTTGTAGCCTAATTTCCTTGCACGTCCTTGTGTTATGTCTGTGAATGTCTTTATTGTATACAATTTTATTTGAGAAGTATTTTGGTAACGCGTTGCTCAATATTTTGTGGATAAATACCATCGTGTTCAAGGTCAGCATCTGTTTCACGGTCAACCAATTTAGTTCGTTTAACATTTTAATTATTTTTGAAAATCTGTTTCGTCGAAGAATTATCCTCATTGCCCTGTTTTGGAGAATTTGTAACTTATTTTGTTCTCTTTCGTTACATAGGAAAAGTATACTTGAGCATTAGTTGAAGTGTGGAGCAATAATTGAATTGTATATGGTGATTGCAGTTTTTCTAGAAATTTTTGGCCGAATTCTTCCAAAAAAAGATATCTTTTACCAATTTTCTTTTGGGTGTATTCAGCATGTCTATTGAGGTTTAGTTTGGAATCTAATATAACTCCTATTTTCACCATGTCATTAATATAGAGTATTGATTATTTATTTTTGTTACCTGCTTTCTGTCTCTCAAATACTCTTGTATTAATTTAATGGCTAAAGATGAAAAACCAATTTCTTTAAGCTTTCTTATTAGTATGTCTCGATCTATAGTTTCGAATGCCCTTTGAAAATCCAAAAATATTGCTAAGATAAATTTATTATTATTCATTCCTTCCTTCCATTCTTCGACAATTACGTTTAATGCTGTTTCACATGAGTTATTAGATCTGAACCCCGATTGCTCTTGGTATAAAATATCGTGTAGATAGTTTCCATGACTGTGGAAATTTTCCTACTCAAACGTCTCATTGATAATATTTAATAGAGTAGATCCAATTACTGGAAAAGCATTTCTTATTTTACTAATAGTTATCCATCTGAACTATTCCTTGATTTTATTTTGTTTAAAATATTAAATAAATATTCTGCATTTATTTTTCTAAAGACCAATGAATCTTTGTTTGGGTCAATATTATCATTTGTGAGGTTAACAGCAATGTTGGGTATTAATTTGTTAATTTGAATGATACTTTCAATAAAACATTTATTAAAGTTATTAGCCATGTTTTCTTTGTTTATCTCTTTTGGAAAGTTTACTATTTTTATGTCGTCTTTGTTTTCACCATGTACTATTTCTTTTATGCTTTTCCAAATTTTTTTGGGATCCCCTTCTTCTGAGTTGATTTTAATTTTTATGTACTCATTATGCGTTCTTATTATGTCTTTGGAGTATTTGTTTCTCGCTTTTTTGTAGTTATCCCAATCCGTAATACTATTAGTAAGGCATGCTTTTTTTATCCCAATCCGTAATACTATTAGTAAGGCATGATCTCTATCGTGCTGCATTGTACGTAGTTCGCTTTTGTACCATTTATTATTGTTTCTTTTATGTATCTTCTGTTCTGGAACAACTTTATCAATAGATTTTTTAAAGTTTAATATCATCTGGTCAGCTTTTTGGTTATATTCCATTTGATTTATTCCATTCCAATTAATAGTCTCTAAGGATTGAATGAAAATTTCCTTATTGTATTTTTTGTAATTTTTAAATGTTGTTATTTGTGTTTCTTTACTGGAGTTCCATTTTTTTCTGTCATTTATTAGAATTTGAATGATGTTATGGTCGGTAATTTTAGGATTATCTAGTACATTAATATTTAAGTTGAATTTATTAGAGATTTCCAGATCAATCGTCGTTTTTGAGATATTTGTAATTCGTGTAAAATCTTTGACTAATTGTTTCATCCCTGCAGTTTGAATAATAGATTTTAGTTTTTTTGTGTATATGTCTGCATTTGCTTTAACATTTATATTAAAATCTCCAGCTATAATGTTTATATTTTCATCTTGTAAATTTTCCATGCTCCATCTTTGAAAATATGTTAAAAAGTCGCTCTTGCTTGTGTTTGGCGATCTATAAATTACAGTATACACACCTTTCTTGGTTCCTGATTTAATGGTGATGGCTAAGATCCAACAATGTTTTTCAAATTGATTGTTCGATATTACTTCATATAGAATTTTATTGCTTAACAAAATCATCACTCCTCCTGTATGTCGACTATGTAATAATAAATTTTATGTGACCAATTTTTGCTATTTCACAAATTAATCATTTAAAATAAAGTAAAGTATGTTTGCGGAACGTTTCAGCGTGGTGTATACTGTTGGTATCATCCTGGAAACACCACCTTTCAGAATTCAAATATTACTTGAAACGGCTTTAGCCGTGTTTGGTGACTAGATCTGGTGAACTTCCCCACCTTTCTCCAAGCCATCCTCTCCGCTACCTTCAGCTTCATAATTTACCCTAACTGGCCATACCATATTCTCACTGGCTCCAGACTTAGAAGGATTTAGGTCTCTCACGCGGTACTCACATAAAAAAGGGGCGGAATGGATTTGAAAAAATAAAAGTATTTTTTTTTGTTTGCTAATCTAATTAATCTGTCTTAACATAATACTAATATAAACTGTAATACTGATATAAACTGTAATACTGATATAAACTGTAATACTGATATAAACTGTAATACTGATATAAACTGTAATATTTTCCATTGAAGAAGAAGACAATACTAATAAATTTAATCGAAACATGAAATTGAATAAGATACAGAAAAATAAACAAAGTTACGGTCACAACTGGGAATCCAACCCAGGATTTCTTATCTTCCAGGGACAGCACCTTAAGCACCTCGGCCATTGAGACTATTTTTTAGCACTAGATCACATAATTGATCAAATTACTCACAAATTTTCTCAATTTGAGATGCGGGTATACGTACCGCCGCCTCGGGAACCATTTATTGGACAATCAACACCCCTGTGGTTCGATACTTTTGGTGATATAGCAGGGGTGACCGAATTCATGGGATGAATCTTCGGGTCATGGCGACTGATGCATCTACCCACCTGTACGTGCGGGCCGAATCGGAAGAGACTGTTTGAGGGAAATCTTTTGGAACTTTCCAGCCGGATTCTCCCAACCCATCACCTTGCACCGCAGTTGGAGGGATGGATTCATCCGTCCGTCACTTTAGGACACACTGACCCAACCTGACCAACCCCTCACAACCTTTTTCTTCCCAGAACTTTACTTCCTTCAATTCCCTTAAAAGAACCTCCTCGCAAGTTCCCCTAAGATGATTTAGGCCCTGATGGAAATTATTTTCCTCATGGCCTTCTGTTTGGAGCTAATTAATATAAGAAGAAAAAAAAAACAAAAAGTGTAACGACATTAAAAATAAGATCTGACACAATTATGTGTTTCCATAATATAGTGTGTATCTACTTAGAGGGTAATATGCGGTTCGTCTTAGAAGCTTTCCACTTAGATATCTTATTTCCGCATAATTTAATTCCATTCAACCGGGCGCGTTTACCACCCCCTCTAGTAAGTAGCGCCGTAAAGTAGGGTCGTGTAGTATAGTACCTACCTTCTACAGTAACTGTACTGTGTACGTCATCATGCTAGGTCGGGAAGTCTTATATATGTAGAAGCGAGCCCAGTTAACTAAGTAATAACCTGCTGCACTTATTATTTTTGTTTTCATTGAAAAAAATGTGTGGGTGGATTTAAATTTTTATCTATTTACTAACTGATCCGACAAACGTTGTTCTGCCATATAAATTATTTCTAGTGAATATTTTGGTTGTTAAATAAAAAATAACGAATGTATTGAAAGTGTGTGGGGATGTGATCTATGAAAGAAAAAGGAATGGAGCGCTGTATACGATGACCGCCGATAAAAACAAAACAAAAAACCAACTAAAGTAGGAAAATGAAATAAAGAAAATCAATATGAATTTCGAAGAGCAATTAAGTGTACGATATTTTTGTCAGTCCGTCTTTAGCCTTGGATTACAAATGCGAATGGTCAGATGCTACGTGTTTTCGATATTATTTTATGGAATGGAAGCATGGACGCTTACTGAAAAACTAATTAGGCGACTTGAGGCTTTCGAGATGTGGATCTACAGAAGAATACTTTTGTATATTAAAATAAGCTGGATGGACAGGGTTACGAATGAAGATGTTATGGTTCGGATGAATAAAGAAAAGGGAGTAATTAAAACTATAAAAATCCGAAAACTTCAATATCTTAGACATTTGATGAGACATCCAGAAAAGTATGAGATCCTGCATCTCATAATGCAGGGAAAGATTGCCGGAAGACGGAGCCTTGGAAGAAGGAGAACCTCATGGCAGAAAAACCTGAGACAGTGGTTTGGCCAGTCTACCGTAGAGCTGTTACGGGCCGCAGTAAACAAAGTCCGCATAATCAACGTCCGTTGAACGGACTAAGCATAAGAAGAAGTCTTTAGCCAACACAAATAAGCTCGATGGTTTGCCCACGCGAGAACATGATGCCGAATGAAATATCAAAATGACTCGACGCTTCTCGTGAATGTCTTGCGCATGTGTGGATGAAAGTTCGATGAGCCGGACGTAGCGCCATCTGTCATTCAACAACATAAATAATTTCGTTCTGTTTGAAATACAAAAGACGGTTAAATTTTTTCATACAAAAATACAAAAATTAAGGGTTAAAGGTATTTCTGATGCCAAATTAAAAAAAAAAATACAAAAAAAATTGCCAAAAAAATAGTTTTTTTTTTCTGGATAAGGACACCCTAATCACCTAGCGCTATGCTACGCGGTCTAGCCGTTTCGGAGGAGTGCGACCACAAACACCGTGGTACGAGATTTTTATATGTTTATAAGATTATTAAAATATTTACCAGGATTAAATAATAGCATTTCCAATAACATGTGTTCCCAATTATGTCCTTAATTATGCAAACTACAACTACATTTCTTAAATAAATTAAAATAAACAATGTTAGCCTCAAGTGACCTCCCTGGAAAGTATGGTCCTGTATATTTTCTGCCTGTACAGAGTTTAAATAAAACAACATTCGTTCATTTTTACACATCATCGCGTTCATTGGTCAAACGCATTGTACATATTAGTTTTGTATTAGTGATCTACGAATCGGTGGATCCAATATTTTAGCTGTAAGTAGTTATAAAATTTTGTCTAGTCTGTAGTTAGAAGGCAGATTGTAGAAAACTTACTAATATTATAATCGCGAAAATTTTCATGGATGTAACAGACGTATCAGCGTCTTCACAAGAACTATAAAAAAGGGACCGGTCTCGTGCACGCCTTCCAGAGGTACACGCTGATGATGATGATATGAGCTGGCTGGCCTCCCTACATCCAGTGGTAATGGTCCTGGATGCGCCTAGTTTCTGCCTGAGCGGTGCCTTGGCCGACTGCAGCGGTAGGCACAGGGTACTCGTTCAGGCAGAACTTCAGCAGGAGGCAGCAGGTGGTAGACTTCCAAAGGTAGGTGTTTGGAGGAAACTTCCGAAGAATAAAGACAAGTATTTGTTGAGTAGAGATGTGAACTGATTTATTAGGAAAAGGGTGGGTCCTTTTATACCCAAATTTGGGGTAAAAGGTGCCCACGTGGTACATTTTTGTGGTGGGAGGTTAAACCTTGCCCGTATGTATAAATATGGATTTTTAAAATGGGAAAAAACGGATTTTGTAAGGAATTTGTTTGAGTTAAAAAATGCCCTAGTGTTGTGAGTTTAAGGGTTAGAGGCTTAAATTCTCTTTCCCTGAATGCCCGGCAGGACTCTGGAATGAAATGTGTTGATTTCATCGTCCTGCGGGTTGTGAGAGTATGATTAAATGAAAAAACATATTTTGCTCGCTGGCTTCCTGCAGGGCCATCACCCTGCCCAGTGGGAAAGGTGCGTGCCATTTTGGTTGGCTTCCTGCAGGGGCCACCACCACCGAGCCCAGGAAAATAGCAAGTATGTAAATAATACGAGTTGAAAATGTCTCCCGGTGGCAACCTTAGCATGTAAGCATTTATTTGTTGCACCGGGGCATTGTACATAATAAAAGGGGAAATAAATGATAATATTTTACATAAATATTTCCGGCGAAAAGATCGTCGCTGGCGGCATGGTACTAACGAGCTTAGTGGCCAGAAATTTCGGAGGAAATTCCCAAGAAATGACCACTAAATGTAGAGGATGCCGCCAGCGATGACTTTTGCCGAAAAAACAAACGAGGGTACGTAACACGTCCGTTACAATGGATATACGTTTGTTTTTTATTCTTTCACGCAAAAACTACAGAATATACATAGAATAACATATAGGCTATAATTTATAAAGCTAGCTAGGAAGGTGGCGCGGGAGGGGAACGGGGACGCACGGGAAAGGTGATTCAGAGAGAAACAATGTATTTCTTTAAATATGGCATTGCAACGCATGCCGGGAACCAGACAGTAATATTATAAACGCGAAAGTTTGAATGGATGTATGTGCGTTTGTTACTCTTTCACACAATATCTACTGAATGGATTTTAATGAAACTTTACAATAATATAGCTCGTACATCAGAATAACATATAGGCTATATATAATGGTAAGATCTGGCGTTATGATATTTGTATAAATGAAAATGTGTGTATTTAATATATTTTAGCGGCAGGGAGGAAAGGCAGGGGGAAGGGGAACGGGGGAGGTGGGGTTCGCGGAGAGGGAAGAGACGAGGGAGGGGGTAGGCGGAGAAGGTGGATGGGAAAGGGCATGCAGGGAAAATCAATTTATTTCTTTGAGTGGCACAGCAAGGCATGCCGGGAACCAGCTATTACAAATTTGTTCAGAGCCCTTGGGGTGATTTTTCACAAAAACGGCGCTATTTTTTTTTTTTTTACATGAGCTTCACTCAGGAGGCCCTGAGGAAATCAATTTCCCTGAGGGCCTATGTCATCATTGGGGATGCTGTGTGGAGGGTTTTTTTAGGGAAAGGAAGGAGAGGAGAGTTCTGGGAAGGAAAAGGGTTTAAGAGTTGGGTAGGAATCTGGGGTTCAGTGTGTCCTGGCCATCAGACCTAGACAAACCTCATCCCATTAACCCGCTACATATCATCCAAAAATTATTATTATAAAAATACAACTTAAAGATAAAGGATAGATTTAAAAAGAGCAATGAAGATTCCAAACACTTGTTGAAAAAAATAATTGTTTAGGGCCATGATCAAAATGATCAAATTGTCTCTTCATAAAAATATGAAGAACAGATTGCGTAATTTGGGGTTTTTGAAATAGTGGCATAAAAGGGACAAATGGAGATGATTTATAAAGTCAATTAATTCATGACTCACAGAGAGACGCGCGACGGTCCTTGTGACTTGTTCTAATTTCAAGTCAGAAAATGTAGTGTTCATAGCCAGACATACCATTAATAGTAGCTTTCCGTAGATGGAACGGGTGGGAAAACGGAGATAAGGTCATAAATTAATGAAGTCATTATTTTCTTCACTCTTTCGAAAGAAAGATTAAATATAATCTGAGTGCTTCGGCGTTAATAAATGTCGTTGAGATGAGAACAGATGTTTTACATCAGTTTATTAAAATGGAAAGAAAGTTAGTGTGCAAAATGAGGTGACTTATTGAAACTAAGTTTTTTTTTTAAAGTGCAAATTTTTATGACAGTAAAAATGAAATTCTACAGAGTCCGCCAAAACAATGTGATGGATCACCCCTCTAGAGGTCAGTGACAGCTCGTGACTCTTGGGTGTGCTAGAGTGCTTATATTAAAAAATGGCATAATTGATGTTTTTGTAGGCGAAATAAATATTAGATAAATGAAACAATTTAACTTTGTTTGAACCACTTTTATATTTGAATAAATCCGACCGGTTTCAGAACGACCGTTCCTTCTTCAGGGCAAATGTATACTGATTTGACAGTTTTGAAATATGGATGGGAACAATGTAGGGCTTCCGCGCCATTTTCCAATCCCGCGTGATGTGGGATTACGGGTGCGGGATCCGCGGGATTTGCGGTACTGAAAAAAGTTTAAAATGTTTTTATTTTGGTTGATTTTTTAATTTTCTTTGTGTATTTTTTGAAGAAGATTTGTTTGGTTTTGATTTATTTTTTGTTCAGTATTTGTTACTGTTTTTTGTGAAGAAAAAACGGTGTAATTTGATTGATCTCATACTAATAGTAATACCCAAATAAATGTGGAGTTACTTGATTAAATCACTCTTCTTGTGTGATAAATAAATGGTGTAATTTGATTGATCTCATACTAGTAGTAATTCTTAAATGAATATGGAGTTAGTTGATAATTCATAGGGTTTTTGTGATAAATAAATGGAGTAATTTGATTGATCTCTACTAGTAGTAATAATTCAATAAATGTGTAGTTAGTTGATTAATTCATTCTTTTTTTGTTACAAATAAACGGTGTAATTTGATTGATCTCATATTAATAGTAATATGTGCGTAAATAAATGTGGAGTTGATTAATTCATTGTTTTATTTGCCTTATATAAATGTGAATATTTTCAATACGCGGGATCCCGCAAATACCGAGATCCCACGGGATTGAAAATTGAATTCAGGCTGCGGGATTGGAAGCCCAAGAACAATGTATTATTATGGTAGGGGTGGAGCCGTTGCTAGGTATTAATGAAGAGTGGGTGGGTAGGGGAACATATCCATGATTGGGCTATAAGACAATACTTTTTGTTTGTTGATAATAGATTCATTATTTTTGAGGGTTTTTTTTTTATTTCCAAGGCTTCTAAGTTATCCAAACGTTTTCCTTTATGATTAATATGAAGAATATTTATCCCCGCATTTTATTCAAAACTATGGTTATTTTCAATGATATGGTTAGAGTTAGCTAGCTTATTTTTTATCGGTTTTTTGTATGAAAAATTTCAGGAAATTTCAGTCTGGGGTTAACCGATTAAGATGGTACGAGAGATTTTTCAATATTTAATGATTTTTGCGCGTTTTCGAAGTCGCCTACGTCCATAACCGTACAAACAAAAGAAAAGTTATACCAAAAGAATGATAGTTACATTTACGTTCTATCCTTAAAAATATAATTAAATATTAACAAAAAATATTTTTCATACTTTATTACTGTTTGAAAAATAGTTGTTTTCAACAAATCTCAATCGACCTGCAAATATTTTTCTTATGTTGTCGTACGCATAAAGGAAAAAAAAATAAAAAAAATATTTTTAGATAGAAAACATCTCAACGTATGCCGCTTCATTTTTTAATTTTTTAATTAAAGAGCCTTTTTAGCTAAATTACGATGTGATATTATTAAAAAAACTGCATAAATCAGTCAACTTTAGAATCGTTTTAATGTACCAAAAAACAGGTTAGTTAATAAAATAAAAATATCATTCAATAAAACAGTATTTTAAGAATCTCAATTTAAAAATAAATATATTAAAATCCAATGATTTATTTGGCTTGCATCAATTTTCGTATCATATATTTAGAGCAGATCTCGATTATTGTTTCAGTGCCTGGACAAGCCCCAAGACGGAAGGTTGTCTGTCACGCTACTTTAAATAATTTAAGTAAAAGCTGAATCACCCAAAAGATCAGTCATTTACTAGACCTGAATACATTGTCGGAATTGTTAAATGACCCTTTTTACAATTTCTTCTTTAATTTACTATCTACTCAAATCGCACGGGCGAGCTGTGTCGGCGCTGTTCAGGGATATTCAAAGTTAATATAATATTATATGTTTATGATAATTAAATAATGTTTTTGATAATTAAATAAATGCATATGATAATTAAATAAATGTTTCCGACATTTAAATAAGAACAAATAATATGAAATGCGAAATATCTATTCGATGGCAAATAACTATTTTTGAAAAATCTTAATGAAATTTTATAAAATTATTCACATAAAATTAATCACTTATACCTTAGTTTTGTTCACGTTTACATATCTTTATTTATAATATTTTTTTTCATTTCTAGTTTTGTTATTTTCGATAAGGCTCTCGACTGGCGTTCCGGAGGTCACGGGTTCAAATTAAGCATGCGGAAGTAAATTTTATTTGATTGGTTTGTGTTATTTCACAATTTGATCATTTAAAAATATTATAAAGTATACTCTTATTTGCGGTACGTTCCAGATTGGAAATAGTTTCAGTATCGCCCTAGTAAAAGACCACCATTCAGAATTAAAACTTTGCTTTAAATGGCTTTAGCCGTGTTTGGTGACTAGATGTGAATAATCAAGCTGTCTGATCTGACAGTAACCATGTAGCAACTTTAACTTTTTTTCCAATTTAACCTTAAAAATTTAGTCTTCAAACTCTATTTACTCGAAAACTAAGGTTTTTTGGTTTGAGTTTTATATATAAACATGTGTATACCCAGCTGAGTAGTCAACCAACCCTTCACCCCTCCTCCAATTGTACAACACCTACCATTTTTTTATGTTTTTGTAGAAAAAAAACATCAAAGATGTCACCGGAGACCGAAATTTCATTTTCATTTTTTACTCCATATAATGTCAGGAATCACTGGTTAAAGTAAGTCAAGTACTTAACATCCTGTATATGTGCAGTCCTAGTGCTGCATATATACATTATCCATTTTACCCTTAAATCGACTAAAATCAAACTAACCGTACATTGTACTTAAATGAAAACTATTAATTCTTGTTTATTATTTTCTTTTTAATAACTCTTTACTTAACACTATGTACTTTTATTTAATTTTTTTTTATTTAGTAATTTTATTTAAATAACTACTCGAAACTATTATTTCTGTATTGATTATTACCACTTTTTGATAATTTTTACAACGTGCTTACAATTTATACCTACTATAATTGTTTAATAACCACTTGATTTCACTGAACTTAACTGGTTTAAATTATATTCACTATTTAATGTACAATTACTTTACACACAATTGTATGCTTCCTAAATAAACATAAATAAATAAAATAAAATATATGTATTGTATAAATATATGTACTGTAAATATATGTAAAATATTGTGTAAATATATTTACTGCATATATACCCACAGGGTTTTAAGGGACGTACTTGACTTACTTTAACCATTGATTCCTGACATTATTTGGAGTAAAAAATGTAAATGAAATTTTTTGTCTACAGTGACATCTTTGATTTTTTTTCTACAAAAAACATAAAAAAATTTTAGGTGTTGGACAGTTAGAGATGGGGTGAGGGGTTGGTCGGCTACTCGGCTGGGTGACCAGTGATGACATGCGGAAAAAAATTTGAATTTGAGGAAAAAAGTTTTGAAAAAAAAGTCGCCGGAGACCAAAATTTCATTTACATTTTTTATTCCAAATAATGTCACAAATAACTGTTTAAAATACGTCAAGTACGCCTAATAATACCCTGAATATGTAATATTGTATTATACTCGTAATATAGGTATGCACATTTTGTAGTAATAAAAATTCTTGGTGCATAATTCCACAAGCAAATGCTTTTAATGGAGGAAAAGTAACACTGTAACATGTTCCATTTTTTAAGATAAATAAAATTATTAAAATTATAATCGTCTAATCAACCGTTATTATCAATTTTGTTAAGTTTTCAAATAAAACAATGACAACAAGAGGTTTTTTTCTTTGCGATGATATTAATAACAAAAATAATTATCGATTCATTAAAGTAACCTTAATTTACCTTTTGTGTTGAAAAAGTAATAATTTACATTGGAAAAATTATCATTTTTTTCACTTTCTGCAAAATTTTAAATAAAACTGCTTTTATACCCCTGATATCACCAAATGCTCGCTGACCAAAATTACATACGAGTTTCATGGTAAAGTCGACGCCCTAGAGCTTGACGGGAGGAGGAAATCGGGGAATTAGATTACAAGTAGCGTTGTGAAATTATGTACAACTTTAAAACACAATACCGAAGTTAAAATATCTAAAAACTACACGGGCGACTTTACGACGAAACAGCAAACTAATTTCACCAAATTTGAAAATACTTAAAGGACTGCTAGGCTCTTAACCCTTGCTATGTTCTTATGTCTTATTTTTTACGTTTCTTTACTAAACACTTGACTTAGATTTCTCACCAAATATTGATTCTACGTTGGGGTAGTTTCATCTGATTCAGCACTACTGGAAACAAAGTAAACGATGCCTCACTTGATCTAGATTAAAACCCCCCTCCGATTCCTCCTCTAGAGGGGTGTTGAATTATATTTTCTTGGACGGACTCTACAGATCGTAAAATCATGCGCCCAGCCACATCATTATCTGCCACATCGTGAAATGGCGGCAGATCGTGACGTACCTGAAGAGCATCATGATCTGTCTTATTTTACGATTGGCCTGTTACATGTACCTATATGACAAATTTTATATTTAATTTTTTTTAATTTTGAGCGTTTCGATTCTATTTTACCTGCACTATAAGGAAATATGCCACTTTTCTTAGCTTCCACAGTCATAACAATAATACATACCTACTAAATAAATTTAGCACCAATAAACTACTGTATTTTTAAAGAGTTTCCCTATATTTTTAGATTGTCATAGCTAACGTGGCCATTTTTTTCCTCCAAACCGGGACACCGGACAAAAGGCAGGTATATATAATAATAATAATAAATTTGGACAACTTATATAGCGCTGTTTCTGCAAAAAATCGCCTCAAGAGCGCTGTATAAAAGAGGCTAGATTACAATTCATCTTGCAGCTACCAATCGCATGGACGATTGGAATTCTAGACCCTTGTTCAAAATTTAAAGAGACTTTTTTTTACTAATAAACGAAATAAAGCAATATGTTACAGTCAAAATGTTTTAGAATAAAATTAGCATGGATGTTACTTTAGAATTTACTTCACTATGTACGAGGCTAGATCACAACAATTGGAATTCTAGTTCCATTCCTTAATAAATTAAATAAAATATCTTGTATATCTATATGTTTCAAGATTATCGGTATGTTTGTGGATGCACATAAAACGCATTAGCTCTCAAATATTTTTTCACAGTATCTACATAGTATTTTATGTTTGTTATATTTAAAAAAAAATCTTCTGCGAGTTTCTTTCTTTTCGAAAACGGGACATTTTGTCGTCCCGAAAATTTGGTCGGGGACACCGGCACACGCTGCCTGAAAACGGGACGTCTGGTCACATCAATCATAGCCCGAAAAAACAGAGTCAAACCATCATAAATAAAAACGCCACATACATTCTGCCAATCTCCATAAATAATTTGACTTTCACAGGCAAATTCAGGGTGTCTATTAAAATTATCGCCACCCAAAATTAGGTTACCTGCTCTACGGATTGCGAATTACAGATCCAAGGTGTGCACGGTAGCCGATGGTAATTGTTAGCTTAATTACACTTGGTATGATTCTCCGATTGATTAAACTTTGATTACCGTTCTCACGCAATTTAATCAGTTACGTCGAATTAGTTTACTTTACCTCCGCCGTTGATTTCCCCAGACAAACTGAAATTACGTCAAAATTGATTTTGGGCAGTGTTTTCAAAAAAGAGTGGAATGGTTTGTTTTTGTGTTGTACACAAATTGTTGAAATTTTTCACAAATGGCCTACAAAACATGAGAAAGGTATATTTGAGATTTCTAAAAACTGCCTCACCGCCCGTTTTACCCGTTTTAAGCCCTTAAAACAGATTTTTTATGCTTTTTGATGAAATGATAAGAACGAATTGAAATCATAGGTAGTTATATAACGAAGAATAATGTTTTAAATATCTCAAATACTGGATTGTCATTTACCAAATGAAAAGTTTGGGGGAAAATACGGGTGTGCAGAGAGATAGTACCAACGAACAATAAAAGTACAAAATATATTTGCATTCACCAGTGATTCCTGACAACATTTGGAGTAAAAAATGCTCCGGTGACTTTTCGATGATTTAAAAAAAAAAATTCTTTAAATATAACAAAAAAATTCTCCTGCATTGGTCTACTGATCACTCAGCCGAGTAACTGCCCAACCTCTTACCCCACCCCCAACTGTCCTACAACTACCATCTTATTATATTTTGGTAGAAAAAAAAAAAAAAAAAAGTCACCGGTGGCCTAAATTTCATTTACATTTTTTACCCCAGATAATGTCAGGAATCAATGGTTATCCCTTAACACCTTGTGTATTAAATACATATATACCAGGGTATGAGTACAAAAACTCGACACTGTAATAAGATTAATTTGATATCCATTCTACGTTACTTCGACATTATTAAAGAAATTTTTGAAGTCGATTTTACGCTTGAAATTGATAAATAATGTACAAAAAATATAATTTTTATTAATTATAATTTCGGAGGGGCAACTGTCGAGGGATCAACGGTTATTATTATTACAACGGTTATAATTATGTTAACTCCAAATGTAATTCAACAAACAAAATTTTAGAAAAACAGTGACAATAACCGAAATGGTATTTTTATACTGGAAAATATGCATAAGAAGTCAGTATCCCAGTTCAGTCAGAATTAGCTTTTGTAATCTTATCTTATAAATATAATATAATATATATAATATATGTATAATAATATATAAAACAAAGTCGGGTTAGTTACACTATTTATAACTCGAGAACGGCTGGACCGATTTTGATGATCTTTAATTTGTTGGATTTGTCTCCGCCCCGGATAACAGAATAACTATTAAAACATTGCAAAAATTAACGAAAAAGAAAGTTATGAAGAAAATTCATTTCCTCATACATTTTGTATGGAACGAATTTTCATCTTTTGAAAGAGCTGTAGCAATGTTGTGCTAGTTGAAGTTTGCGTGAATTCCAAAAATTAAAAAATGTCGAATTTCAGTGCACTGATTGTTTCGCTTTTGTTCTTTAACATACAATGCTGCCTCTCATTCTTTCACACTAAACGTCAACAGTCGAAAATGAGACAAACGGTTAACGTGTGTCTTCACCTTTCCAAATCAAAAATACAATAATTGGGGGGTGTGACAAGGAGTATGGGGGGGTCATCAGCTCTGTGATGTTACACGTAAAAAAACATTGAAAACTACTGTTTTGATTATTTTTAGATGCCTCACTGGGGGGAGGGGTCTCATAAATGTGGACAGTTGCGGATCAATAATTGCTTCATTGTGCAATTTTTAACTTAATAAAAAACTGAATTTAATTCAGCTAATAAATTAACACAACATTTATTGATTCTGAGGGGGGTACGAAGTTCTCCGGGTCAGCTAGTTATTCATATTTAAATGTTTATTTTCAATTTAATTTCAATTTCAATGTTTTATTAATTTCGCACCTGTACTAGTTGTTCCTTCTTAATGAAATAATTCAGTTATTTGATAACAAGATATTGAAAACCCAAAACTATACCGAATACTCGGACGAAGCTGATGCCATATATGTTTTCATATCAAATTAACTCTATATCAAGTTTTTCATAAACTAACATAACACTAGATCTCATTGTTAAAAACATATCCAACAAATAACGACCAATACAACATCTAGGTAAAAAAAACTTCTTATACCATGGTACTAAACTCTACAATAAAATCACACTTTTGCTCAAAAACCACAACAACGTTGTAACCATGGAACTATATTATAATATCAATAGTCTTAATTATTACATTTAATTTTCAAATACAATATAGAGATCAGAAATAGAGTATATACTGAAAAAGAAACCACTCAACTATACCTACTAAAAATACACAATCTAATTTATTTTATAATTATATCGGAAAAAAACACTACACAATATATTTATAATTACTTCATATTATTCATAAAATTAAATTTTAATATGTAAATTAAATCCTCCGCACGGGAGATCCCTGTAAAAATATGATTACTGTAGAATATAAATTTATTATGCATTATTTTCTTGTCAACAAACTGCATTCTTACGGACTTCCCGCATCCTTGTGTACGTGGATTGCCGACTTCTTGAGGGAGAGGTCGATTCAGACGGTAGTCGATGGTTTCACCTCTTCCTCTCACTCGATAAATGCTGGCGTCCCGCAGGGATCGGTTCTGTCTCCAACTCTGTTTTTGTTGCACATCAACGACCTTTTGTCATGTGCACCAATTCACTGCTACGCGGATGACAGTACAGTTCATGATAGCTTTTTGTTTGACAAGCCCCCAAAGGGCTCACAAACTCCAACAGCTCGTAAGGCTTTGAAGCAAAGAATGGACGGTTACCTCGAGAGTGTTTTCTCTTGGGGTAAAAATAATCTCGTTGAATTTAATGTTTCAAAGACCCAATCTTGTCTGATTACGTCTAAAAGGGATCGCAATGAAAATCTAGTCTCTTTCAACGGAAGAAATCTTCCGAACAGGCCCTCCATTGATTTGCTTGGTGTAACCCTAAGTGACCAGCTCAGGTATGGGGGCTCCATCGAAGCCAGAGTAAAGTTAGCCTCCCAAAAACTGGGCGTACTGTACAGGGCCCGCAGATACTTTAAAAGTACACAACTGCTAACCCTGTACAAATCGCAAGTGCGCCCCACGGTTGAATTTGGCAGCCACCTCTGGTCTGGAGCTCCAAAATACCTGAAAAATACCCTCGACTCTGTGCAGAAACGGGCGGTCCGTTTGATAGATTCTCCCATCTTAACAGACGGATTGCAATCTTTAGAGCACAGGCGTCGGGTGGGAATGCTATCCTTGTTCTATCGGTATTACAATGGAAGATGCTCCGAGGAACTAGCATCATTGATCCCTTCGGCACCGGTGCATAGTCGGGAAACACGCCAAACGCGTGCCCAACATTTGTACACAGTTGACATTAGTCACATGAGAACGGGTCGTTTCTTCGACTCGTTCTTATGTTCAACAGCTCGGCTGTGGAATGATTTGCCGGCCTCTGTGTTTCCTCCTTCCTACAACATGGGTCTCTTCAAGACCAATGTTCATTCCTTCCTCTCCTCAAAAAGACCCTCCACACAGCATCCCAGATGACATAGGCCCTGAGGGAAATTATTTTCCTCAGGGCCTCCTGTGTGGAGTTAATGTAAAAAAAAAAAAAAAAAAAAAAAAAAAAAAAAAAAAAAAAAAAAAAAAAAAAAAAAAAAAAAAAAAAAAAAAAAAAAAAAATAATATTATTAAAAAAAAACAACACGACAGGCAGAGTTTTGTTTCAGCCAACAATAGAGAACTCGAGTCCAATTTAAAAAAAAAATAATGAATAAAGACCTTCAAACTTAAATAACTGCATTTTTATTTTTATTTTTATAGTTAGTTTTAATAGTTAAAATAATTGTCAAAGTTTTAATTTTTCAAAACCCCCCGAAAACGACCGTTTCTATGATGGATTGTGTGACGTCATCATCCGCCGATAGTTTTATTTACTTTCAAGTTGTCATTTTGAATTTTGAATGGAATAGTTAATGGTGGAATGACTATAGGATGACTTTTAAGTATGAGAAGTCGAGGCGTTTTTTATTCAAAATTAACTGCTTTTAATATAGAAAAACATTGGTAAAATGTCCACATCTCACCGCTATTGTTATTGTATTTTACCAAAGTGCAATATAAAAACAATAAATCATCTTTTTCATTGCAAATACAAATGACATCGTAAGCCTTTGAATTTTGTGTTCAGGCGTGACTTTGTACATTGTTTTATGTATAACACATACAGAAACACTGGTATTTATAATACACTGATCATGACGATTGGGTAATAACTTGTATAAAAAGCCCATGATACTAAAAACAATTCGAAAATACGATCGATGTATCGTAAACCAAATGTCAAATATGACCTATTTATGACTATATTTACGACTATATTTAACCTCAAACATAGCCCTTTTCCGTCATCATTTTAATTGTTGAGGGTCTAAATAATGTTTCCAATAAACACAACAACTATTATTTATCTAAATCTCTTTTTAACAGTATGAAAACAACCAAAAAACATGAAATGTTGAATGGCGTACGTGTCTTACGTGGCATAAGATTTCAAATGTCAATACATCTTGATACAACTTCAACACGCTATCACCAGGTGAATAGTTAGCAGTGACGTCACCACTAATCATTTCAGTAATGCCAACTTGACACTGAGTTTTGACGAGAGGTTTAAAAATGGACTTTTTAATAATTTTTTTAATTCTTTTAATTCCACGAGTACCCAACTAGCATGAGAATTTACCTGCCGCCTTGTTACGATTTATGGCTCCCACAATAAAATATATCTGGCTACATATTTTTTGCCCCTTCATTACGATTATGTCTATTTATGACAAAAAAAGAAAATAATCAAATATTTATCATTACCATTATTAAAAAAAAAGAAAAATTCTACAGTTTTCTTCAATAGCAAACAGTGGCAAGGTGCAGCACTCCATCGAATATCGTCGGATATTAATGACCACAAATAAAAAAACAACGACATGTATTGCGTTTTCCTAATTGAAATAAATTACCCAAAATTCAAAGGTCGTAAAATTTCCGGAATTTCCGAACATTTAGTTTTAAGAAACTACTAAACATTGACGCTAAGGAACTACTGGTCTTTGATTAATCAGTTAACCCTTTCATTAACCCTTAAACTCTAGCGAGGGTTCAATGCATAAGCGGTTTATAGGGTCTAAATCCGGATTTCACTCAGAAATTATTAATACTAAAATCACGGGTCAGAGTCTCCTTTAGGACAAGGTACCTGTTGGGATTGGGATCCCTTTTTTAACAATATTTCGCACAATGCCTACGAACACAAAAAAACACTTTATTTGACGGTAATCCGTCAAAATACACTCCAACCGATACGAAATTGTGTTCCGTTTTGGGGCAAACTATTTATTTACGCCCTCAGGGCTTTTACATAAAACAAGTATTAATTTCAATAATGTATTCAAATTTAAGTTACTAAAAATAATAAAGTTTTATTCCCAGCTTCATTCATTTATTCACGGAATCTACCCATATTCTACTCATCTATGTATAATGTATATAAATATATAAAGAAGAGGGTCCCGGTGTGGGACTTTGGGCTTTTTTTAAATAATTAATAACAATTTTATTCTGGGATTAATGAATTTTGCAAAAGAAAATGCTGTCTACATGAAATTTCTCAAAAACATTTCAATGGTATTTTTCGCTATTGAAGCACAGTTTTGCGAGAGCATAGTTTTTGATAAAATTACCTGTGTTTGAAATAAAAATCATACAATCCTTAGTCGCGAAAAGATGCAGTAAAATTTTAGTGAAATAATAAATATATTAACAGACCTATGTATATTGAAACTTAAAAACTGCGAGGAGATATTGGAAGTGGATTTTTAAAACGCCTTCAAAGTTGAGTAATGCATTAATCAGGCGTGAAATTTAGGTGACAACTTTAAGGTCATCATACAGACCAACGACAAAAGTAACGACATAATTTAAAAATAATTTCAAACTACATGCCTGGGCCAATATTTGATTGATTTGTATTTTTGTGTAAGTGATACGTCTTGCTGAAGCGATAAAATGTAACTGATAATGTAATTAGCCCATCCCTGTTAGTAATCCTTAAAGTCCATTAACCTGCCAGCGTCCGAGAATTCTAATTTCGTCGAAAGATGTTCTAACAATCTTACAGGGCGGTTCCAATGAGAAAGATTAATTACTCTTCGTACCAGCTTTTTAAAATAATAACTCAATATCGATTTTATTTCATTCAAAATTTGTTTTAATTTATAGCTACATTCAAAGATGCTGAAAGGCGTGATGATAAAACTATTAAAATTATGTACTTTTTGTAATTATTTTTTGTTCATAACTTTTCATAATTTTTCAATAATATCTAAGCAAAATAAGAATGTTAAAAAAATCTTAAATGTATAATTATTATTTTTTAATTTATAAACTAACGTTTAGACAAGATTTTTATGCATAGCACAAAGGGTAACAATTATTACAAGCAATAATTGTCAGCCTGAAACACTCATTTACATTGAAAAATCTTCCGAGAAAAGATACTTGCCGCCAACGGGACTTGAACCCGTGTCCTTTCGATTGCCGGTCGAGTGCTCTGACCACTGAGCTATGGCGGCTTATCAAATACCCGCCAAATAATTCAATATATACTAGTGTTTCATTCAACAATTACTGCTTGTTATATTTTTTCCACCTGACAACAACCAACTTTATTTTTGCGAGGAAGACATTGTTAGTGTTAAATCCCTCGCTAGGTGGCGTCGAGACAAATTATGTCTGCATTTATTGGGGAAATACTTAAACTTGTTAAATATTAATTATTATTTTTTAATTTATAAACTAACGTTTAGACAAGATTTTTATGCATAGCACAAAGGGTAACAATTATTACAAGCAATAATTGTCAGCCTGAAACACTCATTTACATTGAAAAATCTTCCGAGAAAAGATACTTGCCGCCAACGGGACTTGAACCCGTGTCCTTTCGATTGCCGGTCGAGTGCTCTGACCACTGAGCTATGGCGGCTTATCAAATACCCGCCAAATAATTCAATATATACTAGTGTTTCATTCAACAATTACTGCTTGTTATATTTTTTCCACCTGACAACAACCAACTTTATTTTTGCGAGGAAGACATTGTTAGTGTTAAATCCCTCGCTAGGTGGCGTCGAGACAAATTATGTCTGCATTTATTGGGGAAATACTTAAACTTGTTAAATATTAATTATTATTTTTTAATTTATAAACTAACGTTTAGACAAGATTTTTATGCATAGCACAAAGGGTAACAATTATTACAAGCAATAATTGTCAGCCTGAAACACTCATTTACATTGAAAAATCTTCCGAGAAAAGATACTTGCCGCCAACGGGACTTGAACCCGTGTCCTTTCGATTGCCGGTCGAGTGCTCTGACCACTGAGCTATGGCGGCTTATCAAATACCCGCCAAATAATTCAATATATACTAGTGTTTCATTCAACAATTACTGCTTGTTATATTTTTTCCACCTGACAACAACCAACTTTATTTTTGCGAGGAAGACATTGTTAGTGTTAAATCCCTCGCTAGGTGGCGTCGTAAATGAGTGTTTCAAGCTGACAATTATTGCTTGTAATAATTGTTACCCTTAAATGTATAACTTTGTAAGACCGTAAATAAATAGACAAACTGAAGCATTTTCGTCACAAAACACTTTCGCAGATCTTTTTTTAATGATTTTATTTAAACTAAAATTAAAATTCTGAAACATCCGTTTCCCAGATAATTTATTTTACTGCATGATTATATGATTTGAAATGTGTGTTGTGTAATACGAAATATTGTTTGAAAATTTAACAAATTTGCCAACGACCTGTGGTGTAACCTTATTATACTAAAAATAAACAGTTTTTCTCAAAATCTAAAACATGGCTTTACTAGATAAAAGAACAGTCTTTCGAAATCAATTTATAATTTTTTGTGGAAATACGTCGAAAATTTGATTTAAAAATTACATATTTCCGGTTTTCTCTGGTTATTCCCTCTTAAGACGGTGATTTTGAAATAAGAAATTAATTCTGCAAGAATGAAACCATTTTGAAATAAGAAAACCATTCTGCAAGTATGAAATCATTTTGAAATAAGAAAACAATTCTGCAAGTGTGAAACCATTTTGAAATAAGAAAACAATTCTGCAAGTATGAAACCATTTTGCGAATTAGAAAGCTTTTTAGTTCGCCTTATTTCTGGAACAAGACGTCATGTCACACGCCACACAAAAAATAATTAAATTTCTTTGACTTTCAACAGACGCCGAGAGAAAAGTAATTAAATGCGCCCCCTCTTGTTCGTGCTAGGAATGTTTAATTATTGTAAATGTTATTCTTCGACGCAATTCATATTTTGTGGTTACGTATTACGAATACCTACGAATGCTCTAATTTAACATTTTTTCTAACAGAGTCGACAGCGTAATTAAATATTTTGTAGTTTCTAAAAAGCACACCTATTTTTTTGATCGCCTACTGGTTTTGCATAAAAATGACTTATATATATATATTTTTATAGTTAATTATAAATATAATAGTAGGTGCTAGCGCAGACCCGTGAGAAATCACGTGATATTAAAATTGTTTGATTTGTGAATCTGAATGTATTTAAAAATTACTTGCATTATGTAGGTATTACAATATGTATTTTTTCAGCCCGATTTCCGCATAGAGACCAAAGACAAAATTTGTTCAAAGACAAGATTTCAGTAGGCATCACAGCAAACAACATGGTTCAGTGTTGTTAGCAGTGATGACAATTGAAATCGTAGATATGATAATAGAGATGAAAATAGCGATCGCGTAAAGCGAATTTTTTTCTTTTTCTTTGGTCTCTATACAGAAATCGGGCTGAAAAAAGAGATGGTGTGATATGGTGTATACCTGCATTAGGATTCCTTCTTTTCGATATCATTACAATTGTGAGTTGATAAATGTTTAGAGAAAAGTTAAAAAATTAACCTTTTGAACAAACACTGTCTGTCAAAAATGTATGTAAGTGAAATACTCATCCCAAACAAAGAATTATTTTGTTTTTTTTTTTATATTTTTGGGATTGTGTGGAGGGTCTTTTTATGAATGGAACGAGAGAAAGTTCTGGGAAGGAAAGTGGCATCTGGGGGTCATTGTGTTCAGGAATGACGGACGCATGAATCCAACCCTCCCACGAGAGAGGACGGCTGGAGAAATCAAACTCCCTCAACCATTCTCTCCCGATTCGGCCCGCCATGCAGCTTCTGGGCAGAGAGAGACGCAATAGAGACTGGTTGAGGGAGGCCATTTGACCTTTCCAGCCGGACTCTCTTGACCACAGCAGTTGGAGGGATGGATTCATACGTCTGTCACTCCTGGACTCACTGACCGCCAGATTCCTACATCATACCTTTTTCCTTACCATAACTTCCTGTACTTCCCTTCCTTAAAAAGACCCTTCACACAGCATCCCCTAAGATGATGTAGGCCCTGAGGGAAATTATTTTCTTCAGGGCCTCCTGTGTGGAGCTAATGAATATTTAATGTATAATTTAGCCTCTCAAAAACTGGGCGTTCTGTACAGACCCGGAGATACTTTAATAGTACACAACTGCTAAACCTGTACAAATCACAAGTGCACTCCAAGGTTGAATTTCGCAGCCACCCCTGGTCTGGAGCTCAAAAATACTTGAAAAATATCCTCGACTCTGTGCAGACGCGTGAGGCCCGTTTGATAGATTCTCCCATCTAAACAGACGGATTGCAATCTTTAGAGCACAGGCATCGGGTGGGAATGCTATCCTTATTGTACCGGTATTACAATGGAAGATGCTCAGAGGAATTAGCGTGATTGGTCCCTTCGGCACCGGTGCATAGCTGGGAAACACGCCAAATGCGTGCTCAACATTTGTACATGGTAGACATTTGTCACATGAGAACGGGTCGCTTCTTCGACTCGTTCTTGTGTTCAACAGCTCGTCTGCGGAATGATTTGCTGGCCTCTGTGTTTCCTCTTTCCTACATCATGGGTCTCTTTAAGATCAATGTTCATTCCTTCCTCTCCTCATAAAGACCCTTCACACAGCATCTCAGATGGAAAATAATTTTAAGGAAAATCCTGAGGAAAATAATTTTCCTCAGGACCTAATGTTAAAAAAACACGATTATGCATTACTTAGTAGAGAATCAGAGAATCACCTTAAGTTGTTTGGTTTTATTGCTTTCCCCAAAGATATGGAAGACATTTCTAGTGTGTTCTATGTTCATATATTCAGTATATTTCGCATTCAGAGTAGATTTTTCAACCTTCAACTTTGAAAGATCATCAATTTCCTTCAACTCGACAAAATTTTATTCATAGCAATTTAAATAATAATGAATCCTTTCGTTATAATTCCACTTAAATGTCTTTTAATGCCAGCATCACCGAAAGATGGTTTGATAAATGGCGACTTTTGCAGTGAGCCGACGATAAATTAATGTACATAAAATAATGAGACATATCTCAAGAGATTGGAAATGGAGAGACAAGTTTTCGGAAAAGGAAAAATTTTGGAAACAAAAGCTTATTCCGAATAATGAAGTTATTTGTTTTGAACAAGAAAATGATTATTTTGTTTAAATTGCCTGTTAACTTTGTACACAAAACTTCAAGACGAGAAAATCTCGCGGTATTTTTTTTTTTGGTAACATCAGGTGTTTTTTTTAAAATTTAAATTCCATGCAAGAGTCCCATCTGAACACATTTGCGGTACGTGGAGAGGCTATAAGTAGCGGGGAGGGAAGAAAACTAAAAAAACTCAATATATAACATCCAATGCCCTCCTATTGAGATATTAAACGTCAATTTGGAAGACAATGCATCCTATTGAGTGATTAAACTTCAATTTGGGATACAGGAATGGGTACCGCCGCCCCGGGAAGCATTTATTGGATAGCAAACACCTCAACGGGTAAAACCTAAAACGGGTTTATCCAAGGGTTGTGCGACTTTTCAACTCATCCCGATAAAATATTCCCGCCAAAATATCCTGCGGACAAAACATCCCCCCAACAAAATATCTAAATACTGAAACCAAAACCTAACCTAACCTACATCAGTACAGACACACTGAAACCTAACCTAACCTAACCTACACCAGTACAGACACACTGAAACCTAACCTAACCTAACCTACACCAGTATAGACAATAATACAGACATCCCGTAAAGACAATAAATTTTTGTTCAAAAATAGTAAAATATAAAATAAGGTTGGGTTAGGTTAGGTTAGGTTTTAGCAGATATTATGTTGGAGTATATTTTGTCCGTAGGATATTTAGTCGGAGATATTTTGTCGCGGGATGAAAACGCGTAGTACCCTCCCCAAGTGGTTCGCTACTTTTGGTGACTTAGCGGAGGTGCTCAGATTCGTGGGTTGTGGTTTGTCTAGGTCTTGGTGGCGGATGACCTGGACGCACTGAACCCCAGATTCCTACCCAACCCTCATACCTTTTTCTTTCCCGGAACTTATTTTCCTTACAAATACCCTCCACAAAGCATTCCGAAAGATGGTACAAGGCCCTAAGGAAAATTATCTTCCTCAGGACCTGGTGTGTGGAGCAACTCGTAATGTAAAATAAATTTGTATGTTTAAATTGTGGTGTAATGAAAACAATAATATTTGCATGATTTTTGTGAAAAATCACCTTAAGGCGCCGTATCCCCACTCAAAAGGAAGATGGCGAGAAATGTATGTAAATGTATGTATGTAATTACGAATGTTGTAGAGAGTGCGCTAATATTTAAAACGGTTAAATTGAAGCGAAAATTGTGAAAATGTTTAATAAAACACGACTCGTTTAAAATAGATCAAAAATATCTTGGAGGCTGTCTAAAACAGCATTTAAAGAAACACTGTAATTTTTTTCATACACAAAACTTGTAAAAAACTGAAACAGATCCTTTGCAATTTTTTTCCACGGAGGGAATTTCATATAATTTGCGTTTTGGCGTGGGGAATGTATAGATTTTATCTTCAAAAATAACTTTTTTTTAAAAGCTGTTGAAATCGGTAGAAATTCGGTTAGCGGCGGCTCAAGGGCGCTGTGTTAACAAAGCATTTTAATTTTATTTAATATACCTTTAGTTTGTAGGTAGAGAAGGTATGCGACAATTTATAATAAATAGCAGATATAAAAAAAAATACTGCGAAATAAACTTTAAAAAGAAATAAGCAATAAAAAAATTAGCAAAAACATTGACATAATAAAATTCATCCCTCGTCGGTCAGATGTCAATTCAACAAATAAAACCTTCTGATAATAAAATAAATCTTTTTGTGCGCAACGTATTATATTGTTTGTGACATTCGCATCTATCCCTTGTGGGGTTCGAACCCACGACCTTTGGATTAGAAGTCCAACGCGCTATCCTCTGCGCCAAAGGGATGTGGCGACGGACGGGAATAAACTTAGTCTCTATTCATCACGGGTGAGGGGATGGGGGTGGATGCTCTTCATTTTGAAAGGTCATTCAGTATATTATTTTCAATTTAAAATGTGCCGAAAACAAAATATACGGGAGATAGACTTTAATCAGCGATTCCTTATTATTTGAAGTATCAGAAAATATAATTTAGCTGCTCCATGACCTATCGTTTCAATTAATTAATTTTTTAAATTAATATTAACACACCCTAAAGACGTACACGCCATACAGCATTATTCCACACCCTTAATTACAAAACAAATGCAGCAACTAATTCGCCAAACAACCGTGCTCTTGATTCGTTCAATTTTATTTGCCTAAAAACTCTAACATCGACCTTTTCTCCGGTTCACTGCCCAAATTTAAAAAGAGCGTCATGTCAATATTATGAACTGTTCAATGCGCACACATATCCCTTCACACATCACCACCTCTAACACTTACAAACACACTAACACTTACACAGACACCTACATACTACGCACATCAACGGGTAATCACAAAAATATACATATCACAAATAAGACACTACAAAGAAACATATCATAGGTACCCACGAAATATTACCTGTAAATTGTCTCATCATTTTTTATAATAATTTTTTTTTTAATAATTTTATTGATCTTAAAAAATGGAACATGTAACAGTGTTACTTTTCCTCCATTAAAAGCATTTGCTTGTGGATGGAGGAGCTTGTGGATACATTTTAAATATTTATAATTTATACAGTCAGGTGTTTCACATAATATATGCACAGATTCACAGTTAATATATATACACTGTTAAAACACAGTTTAATCATATCGCAATCAAGATTCTTTAACTAAAAGATAAAATCATCCACATGTTTTCAGTAATAAGTAAAATAGGTATAATTTTTACTGTGACATTCATGTGGTGATGAGGGAAGCAGCAATTTTCCCGTTGGTGATTTCTCTAAAATATTTTTTGATGGAGTTCACAATTGTACTTTGTCATTAATGCTTCTGATTTCTACTGGAAGGTTATTAAAGAAGTATTTCCCTTGGTGTGTATAATGGTGTTGGGCAAAAGACGTGTTTAGTTTGGGGCATACAAATACATGTGTAAGTCTTGTACGACTTTCAGTTATGAATGAGAATTTATCTTTTTCTCTTATAATCTGTATGATTGAATTTTTCTCAAATAAGTTTTTAAATGTTGGAACTTTGAACTCTTCGAATATGCGTTCAGTGGGGAAGTCTAGAGGTTTTTTTAGTATAATTTTTAAAATGAGTCTTTGAACAATTTCTAATTACAATTTCATTGTAACCAATGTACTTACTGTTTGTTTCTATATCCTATTAATATTATACAGGTGAAAGTTTGTATGGATGTATGGATGTATGGATGTATGAATGTATGGATGTATGAATAATTGTTACTCTTTCACGCAAAAACTACTGAATGGATTTTAAAAATTCTTTCACTAATAGAAAGATACATTTATTATAAAGGCGAAAGTTTGTATGGATGTATGGATGTATGGATGTCTGGATATATGTATGTTTGTTACTCTTTCACGCAAAAACTACTTAATGGATTTTAAAAATTCTTTCACTAATAGAAAGCTACATTATTTGCGAGTACTATAAGCTATATATATTGGTAAGCTCTGGCGTTATGAAATTATTTATTATACGTTTATTGTCCAGACGAAAAGCAAAGCGTTGCTAAGTAATTTTTTGATGTGCGCTGTCATTTTGTTATTTATTTAGGTTACTACGGAGATACCTATGATAGTTAAAATTTATTGCGCGTGTTTTATTGTTAGATACGTTTATAAGGTGGTTTAATTTAATTGTTTGAAAAATGAATGTAACGGTTATGGAGGGAGGGGGGGGGGGTGGGGACAATAATCCTCCTGACCCACTCCCCTCTACAACCGTTACATTAATTTTTAAAAACAAACAAAATCACGAAACTACTGATCACTTGATACGCGTTCCGTTTTGTGCGGTGCTGCTGGAACGAAGCGGAGTACGTACCACGGGATACATTAGTTTGTGGCGGGACCACCCAGTGTCGGGACTTTTATTTTTTTACATGATTACAAGAGCCCCAACAGCCCCCAACTATCCATAGCCAGTTGGACTACTGCATCCCTAATTGGGGTGTATTGTGAACTGTAAGGGAGTGGGGAGGGGAAGGAGGTAGGGAAGTGAAAAGTCATTATAACCCGAATGTACTGGACGCTCTCGCCAGTGACATCTACTGTAAATTTCCGGCTTATTTGCAAATGAAACACAGACTACACGAATGTCGTCGGACAACTGAGTGATTGGGCTAGTTGCTTCCTTATTTATTGTGCTAAAAGTGATCAGTGCCTACATTTTTTAATAGGCTTATTCTTATCATTGAATGAAATGCATGGGAGCCTGAATGAAATAAATACATACGTTATAGCGCCACAAATTAATTACTAAGAACCCGTCGTGCAAGTAATTCAATCTTATAAATGCAACATAAAACGTGCACGGTGATAATAAGAATAATTTATAATAATAACTATATGGGACGTGTGAGATTGCACTATCCTCCCCACTTCCTGGAATAATAATCTTTATTTCAGGATGTGAGGAGGATAATGCAATCCAACACGTCCCATATTATAGTTATACCTACATTCCGGACTATCAAATATTATAATCTTCCCCGAATCAATCAAATCTCTGTCTATACAAAAAAAAATTCAGTTAGAAAATTAAAAGATGAATTAAAAAACAAAAAAAAGAAATATTTATAAAAAAAAGATAACTTAAAGAATAAAACATACACACGTAATACACAATACAATTACAATACATACCTACATCATTATACCAGGGCTGTCCGTAAAATAAGGTCGAAAAATGGAGACGGCGAGGATGGGTGAGTGGAGGCTCCATCGCGAACAACTGCCACGCCGAGACTACCAGAGGGTGCAACTTGGTGGGGATTTGGTAAGGGGAAACCAGGCTACGCGCCTGTACTGCAGGATCTCGCGTAAAATAATTCCTCGCGACCGCAGCACCTTGAAGATCTTAGTTTACGGACAGCCCTATTTTACATACGAGTATTTTACACAGTACAGAAACAAGAACACAAATAGAAAAAAATTAAAAAATTAAAAGTAACAAAAATTAATTAAAAGAATCTGAGTCATTGCAGAAAGTGTGACGGTGCATCATCCGATACAACAAGTGTAAAAGATTCGTAATAGCAACCCGTTCCTAGTAGGCTATGAACAATACAAAACCTCGATGTCAATAAGCGCTTTTATTATTATCGTGACGATCCACGATTACGGTACCGTGACGGCATAAAATGTACGTTCTTTATCCTAAGAATGCCGCAGCTCTTTCTTACACACTAAATTATGGTGAGACAAAAGAGAGACTCACTATTAAAATATTTTAATATTTATATGAGTTCCTTCCCAAATGTAGATATTATATTCAGAAAAACAAATTTTAATTGTGCTAAAAATTTATGGCGAAGTCACGAAAACTTCCAAGATTTTGCTTCTAAAATTCAATTTGTCAGATAAACGAAATTACATATTTATATTTTGATGTATTTAAAATGATTTACGAACTTCTAACAAATTTATTTAAAATAAGCCAAAAGCATTATATATTTCTATTAGGTACATCAATTTTATTTGAAAAATGTATTTGACAGAGTGCTGGCGCTTAAGCACTTACACATCATTTTGAGAACTAAATGATAAGTGACTTTTATAGATAAAATATTGATGCTTTATATATTAAAGCTTTTTGTTGTTAAAACCATGTATCTAGAACCTACAAGTTAGGTTCCGTGACTTTTCATCCTCCAACAAAATATCTACAAAAACCAAACCTAACCTAATCTAACAAAAAATGAGACAAAAATTACACAGACACTCAATTGTAAAGACAATAAATTATTTTAAAAATAAAATAGCACGTGTAATTCACACGCGATAGAAGTGAAACTAGAAAGTCGCTAGATGTCGCTTTCTTTTGCCTGTTTATTTTCAAGTGGTTTAAAGATTGGATATTGATTTACAAAAACAAAAATGTTTATTTTTTTGGATTTCGTTGGATTCGAACCTCCGTCCGCCGGATTTCTCTGGTCGCTGAGATTTGCGACGCTATGGGACGCGCTCGGCGAGGCGCGAATTTACGCATTATACTCTGACGATTCGTAAAAAAACAATTCGGCCAATGAGCGCAGACCTATCGTCGTTTCCGTTTTATATCTCAACCAATAACAATTGCTTAAATATCACAGATATCAATTTCAAAAAAATGTCATTAAAAAATAAACAAATTTGGAAATGCCCAAAATGCAAAAGCAGACCGAGCTCACCTGCTACGTCGGCCGCGACACTCGGATCAGAAGCCGACTCCTTATATAATCGTCTCACCAAACATTTTGATCACAAAATTTTTGAAATAAAACAAATGTTTGAGGAGGAAATAAATGACCTCAAAAGAAGCAGTGAATTCATCTGCAAACAATATGAAGACCTGCTATTAAAATTCAAACAAGTAGAGGACATTCATAAAGAAGCAAAATTCCTACGCGAGGAAAACGAAAAAAAAAAAACAGAATCTCTTCCCTGGAAAGTCGACTCGCGGATTTAGAACAAGTCAAACTCTCCGACAGCGTGGAAATGGCTGGTGTGGACTTACGGACGGGAGAACAACCCGCGGAGGCCGTTCTTCGGGTAGCTGGCTCGCTGGGACTGCCCCTCCAACAACAAGACATCCGCATGGTGACCAGGACACAAGATCGCAGGCGGAACACCCCGGTCAAACTACACATTGCCTTCTACAGCCAAAAAACAAGGGAATCGTTGCTCTCGCTAAAGAAAGAGGCCAAAACCTTAAACCCAAACTCTCCTATCTTCATCAATGAAGTACTCTCTCCTTACTTCAAGGAACTGATGTGGAAAACGAAGCAAAGGGCCAAAGAAACCCTTTATCAATTCGTATGGTTCAAATCAAATAAATTGCTTGTCCGCAAAGCAACTGGGGAAAAAATAATTGAAATAAAACATGAAAATGATCTGAAAAAAATGGGGATTCAACTGTAGATAACTAAGCATTCTACTACAAACTTCCTGTATTGCAATAAATCATAATGGCAGAATTATTTAACACATTGCAATCATTGCAACTATATTATTCCCCTTCAAGTCCCATTTCATTAATTATTTCTACCGATTCTGCTTACAAAAATCTTTCTAATTCTTTCTATTGTCCAAATTATTTTAACACCAAATTTTACTCCTCTAAATGTTTGTATTACCAAAACCATTTTAATTATTTTAACATTAAATCTTATTATTCTAAATGTTTTTTTTACCCAAATTATTTAAGTTATCTTATCATAAAAATTGATTGTTTTGGATGTTTTTATTACCCAATTTTTTTAAAATTATTTTTCCATCATTTTTTAATATAACCCAAATTATTTTAATTATTTTTCCATCATTTTCTATTATAACCCTAATTATTTTAATTACTTTTCCATCATTTTCTATTATAACCTAAATTATTCTAATTATTTTACCATAATTTTCTATTATAACCCAAATTATAACCTAAATTATCTCTACATTTTTACCTTCAAACTTTATTGTTTTAAAGGTCTTTCAAAGAATTTTAATTATTTTTACATCGATTTCTATTTTTCCAAGGGTTTTTATTACCCAAAATTTTTTAACTATTTTGCGATAAAATGTTATTTTTTTAAATGTCTTTACTACCCAAACTTTTCTAATTATTTTATCATTAAATTCTATTATTCTAAATATTTTTATTACTCTAATTATCTTAATCACTTTACCATAAAATATTATTGCTCTAAAGGTTTTTATTATCTAAAGTTTTTAAAGTATTTTACCATAAAATTTTATACCTTTAAAGGTTTTTATTATCCAAAGTATCTTTATTTTTTTACCATCAAATTTTATGATTTAAAAGGATTTTATTATCCAAATTATTCTAATTATTTTAGCATGAAATTCTATGTTTTTAAAGGTTTTTATTATCCAAGGTATTTTTATTATTATACTATCAAATGCTATTGTTTTAAATGTTCTAATTATCCAAAGTATTTGAATTATTTTAACATCAATTTTTATTGCTCTAAAAGTTTTTATTACCCAAATTATCCAACTAATTTTTCCATCAAATTACATTGTACCGAAGGTTTTTATTATCCAAAGTATTTGAATAATTTTACTGTCAAACTTTATTGTTTTAAAGGTTTTTATTATTCAAAGTACCTAAATGATTTTCCTTTAAAATTTTATGCATTTCGAGGTTTTTATTATCCAAAGTATTTTCATTATTTTACCATCAAATTTCATGTGTTTAAAGGTTTCTATTATCCAAAAAACTGTTATGATTTTACCATCAAATGTTACTGTTTTAAATATGTTTTATTATCCAAAGTTTTTGAATTATTCTACCATAAAATTTTAAGGTTTAAAAGGATTCTATTTTATTATCCAAAGTATTCTACTTATTTTACCATGAAATTTTGTATTTTTAAAGGTTTTTATTATCCAATGTTTTTTTATTATTATACCATCAAATGCTATTGCTTTAAATGTTTTAATTATCCTAAGTATTTGAATTATTTTACCATCATTATTACCATATTACTTTATTGTTCTAGAAGTTTTTATTACCCATATTACTCAACTTATTTTTCCATCAAATTATATTGTACCAAAGGTTTTTATTATCCAAGGTATTTGAATAATTTTACTGTCAAATTTTATTGTTTCAAAGGTTTTTATTATTCAAAGTACTTAAATAATTTCCCTTTAAAATTTTGTGCATCTCAAGGTTTTTATTATTCTAAGTATTTTCATTATTTTACCATCCAATTTTACGTTTTTAAAGGTTTCTATTATCCAAAATACTGCTATTATTTTACCATCAAATGTTACTGTTTTATATATTATTTATTATCCAAACTCTTTGAATTAGTCTACCATCAAATTTTATGGTTTAAAAGGATTCTATTTTATTATCCAAAGTATTCTAATTATTCTACCATGAAATGTTATGTTTTTAAAGGTTTTTATTATCCAAAGTATTTGAATAAAATTACTCTCAATTTTTACTCCTATATTACTCCTAATTTACCACCACTAGCAAAATGTGTGAACTTTGTATGGATCAACTTATGTATCTTCGCAACCGCAACATGATCACTCAACTTAATATTGATACAGAAACATTTAACAACTCAGAACACACTTTTGACAAAGCGACAGATTGTAATTTTCTGTTCACAGAAAAACACAACTTAAACATAATATCCCAAAACATTAGAAGTATTCGAAAGAACTTCGATAATTTCTCGATCCTCCTAAACGAAATAAACATAAGCTTCGACATTATTATCCTGACTGAATGCTGGTTAGATGACTCGTACACAAACCTAAACTTAAAGGACTATACAACTCTCCATTCCATAAAACATCTAAATCAAAACGACGGTATAGTAATCTTTGCCAAAGATTCACTAAACTCATCAATAACCGAAATCAACCTAATCGAAGCAAATTGTATCCAAATCTCCCTCGGACCAGACATCTCCATATTTGCCGTCTACAGACTCCCATGCTATAACAATCTCTCACCTTTCTACAACTCCTTAAATAAACTTCTCGAAAAAAAATAAAAAAAACACAACAATTAATTATTGCAGGGATATGAATATTAACTTAATAAACGGGCAACCAATAACCACAGAATACTTAAGTCTACTTACTCACTATGGATTAAATTCGACAATCAACTCACCAACAAGAATTACGTCAAACTCTGAATCCTGTATTGACCATATATTTGTTAAAACTAGGAAAAAAACATCTTCATCCATTATTCGATCAACGGTCACAGATTATTTCACTACTACACTAAGCATGCATCTTAACAAGAAACAAAAAGATGAAAAAAACAACTCCGTACAAGACAAAATCAATTTTAAGTCCCTAATAGAGGACATACAGAATGAATCTTGGTCAAATGTAATAAATGAACCCGATCCAAACAACGCGCTGAACACATTTATGACCACAGTTGGAACCTATATTGCTAAACATACAACAAAAAATATCCCGAAAAACTACTCACATAAAGAAAAAAAAAATAACACCCTGGATCACGAAAGGATTAGTAAACAGCATTCATAAAAGAGACACAATGCACATGCGTACGCAAAAACCCATATGATGACAAATTAAAAAATAATTACCTGCTATATAGAAACCTTTGTAATAAATTAATCAAACAAGCCAAATACAAGTACTACAAAAAAGAAATAAAATCCGCCAAAAATGACCCCAAAAAAATCTGGAAAATCGTCAAAGATATTACTTTCTCCAATACGAAAAAAGACTCGAAGATCAAAGTACTGTTAATAAATGGAAACAAAACCCTTACAAAAAATGAACCTGGTAAAATAGCAAATTTTATTAACTCCCAATTTGCAAAAGTTGGATCTAACTTGGCTGAAAAAATTCTTTTAAAAAACGGCACAACAGAAGACTCTTTAACCAAACTATCCTCTACCATGCAACCAAATCATTCGTTTTATGCTCACAAAATAGGTACAAAGGAAATATCGGAGTTAATTATTTCTCTCAAACCAAATTGCGCTGTGGGCCCAGATAACCTCTCCAATCATATACTGATTAGTCTCCGAGAACATATACTTATACCACTTCAACATATTTTCAACCAAAGTTTCAGCCTCGGCTTTGTCCCCGATCATCTAAAAATAGGTTGTATTACTCCAATACATAAATCGGGAGACAAAACGCTGATCTTAAATTACAGACCAATCACTCTCCTAAATTCGCTATCGAAACTACTAGAAAAAACTATGAAAAAAAGACTGCTCGCATACCTTGACAAACACAAACTGATCTCCACCCGTCAATTCGGGTTTCGGGCAAAAATGGGAACAGAAGACGCCTTATCGGAACTAACCACCTACATAGTGAAAAACCTAGATGGCGGTTCAAAGGTGTTAGGAGTGTTCTTAGACCTAGCAAAAGCTTTCGACACCATCTCACACAAATTACTCCAACAAAAACTCAAACATAGAGTACAAAGTTATCAGTTATGCAGATGGCACTGTAATTTTATTCAAAGCCCAATCATGGGAAAAAGTCTTCAAAAACACGGAAGCAGGGATGACTGAAGTAAATAAATGGCTAATAAATAATCTACTGACACTAAATATTTCTAAAACAAAATACTTAACTTTCAGTAAAAAATTAGCTGGTCAGCCAGATAGTCGCCCACAACTATATCTTCACCCCTGCACAGTTACCTCATTAACTAACTCAAGCTGTGTTTGTGACAAAATGATTATGCGCAAAATATTAAATATCTCGGTTTAACTGTTGACAATAACTTAAAATGGGATCTTCAAATTAACCCAATTACAAAAAAAATACGGAAACTCTCTTACATCTTCAAAACAATTCGAAACATTATGTCACTACCTCAGCTAAAAAATATATATTATGCACTCTGTCAAAGTATTCTAATGTATGGTATTTCAGTATGGGGAGCAGCAGCAGAGACTCACCTCAAATCACTTAAAATTAATCATAAAACAATAATCAGAATTATGTTTAGAAAGCTTATCAACATCCGACAGAACAGATAATGATCAACAATAACCTATTAGACATAAATAAACTATTCATAAAGAAGATCATCTACAAAAACTGCATAAAAATATCACCACACTTCAAAACTCACTCACAATACACAAGAGCAAACACACACAATCAACTACAAGTACCATATATCAAATCAAATTTTGCAAAAAAACATGAATCTTACTTGGCACCATATATACTCAATAAGTTTGTAGCCCAAACAAAGACCTACGTCGCATCTAATAATTTGAACTGGGTTTTCAAAAGATTTTTAAACTGGTTGAATGTCAAGGAAAGAAGAGAGATAAGTAATATTCTTATATCTAATATTATATATTTTCTATTTTCTACTCTGTTTTTAAATTCTGATTTTCCTCTTATTTTTTATTATTATTTTTACTATAATATATATGTTTCTTTTTTTCTTTGTTTTACCACTTATTTATTTTTATGTAATTAGAAATTGTTAGTTACCAGCTTCAGAACAGACTTTGTCTAGTGAGGAGGGTAAGGAAAAAAAAATCATGTTGTACATAACTAATAATAAATAAACGCCCGGGTTGCCGGCACTGAATTGAAAATAGAAGCCTCGAGCGCAGTTTCATGATACGCAGGTGCCGTAGTGCGTCATTTCCGTTTCAGCCGAATTTCAAACCACGCTAATGAAGTTTCACTTAAAAAATAGTAGACAAAAATAATACAGACATCCTGTAAAATTAGGTTAAGTTCGGTTTTATGAGATATTTTGTCCTGGATGAAAACGCGCATTACCTATTGGTTATGTTTTGTGGTGTTTGATAATCTTAAGTAAATTATTCAATTGAGTAAATTCGTACAATCAATTTTATCAAAGAATAAAAGTAAATTGGTTTTCAAAACATTTAATTGCCATTTTAATTAAGTGGCCGTGATCGTCGACGACCTATAAACGATTAGGTCGAATATTTTGGCCACTAGAGACGCTCGCCTTTATTGCTTGAAATTAATATTTGCACAGAAAGTTTAACAATTTAATTAAAACATTATTTTTACAGTGCCAGCCGTTCGTAGTTGATGGAACCATCTTCAGAATAATGGGGGGAATAATGCATGGCTGAAATTAATGATTCAGGGAGAAAGGGCAAGAGGTGAATGGAGATGGAAAATACCAATGTAATATTTTCTCTATTTTTTAAATTAGTTGTAATGTGGACATGCAAAATTTGACTCGACTTGTGTCAAAAGTTGCATTAGCTTCAAAAGGTGAGCATAATTTTTTTTTAACATTAACTGATGGAAAATAATTTTCCTCGGGTAATTTTCTTCCTATACCATCTGAGATACCGTGTGGAGGGTCTTTTTGAGGAGAGGAAGGAATGAACATTGGTCTGGGAGAGACCCATGTCATAGGAAGGAGGAAACACAAAGGATGGCAAATCGTTCCACAGCGGAGCTGTTGAACACAAGAACGAGTCGAAAAAGCTACCAGTTGTCATGTGACAAATGTCAACCGTGTACATATGTTGGGCACGCGTTTAGCGTGCTTCCCGACTATGCACCGGTGCCGAAGGGATCAATGACGCTATTCCCTTCCTTTGTGCTCTAAAGATTGCAATCCGTTTGTTAAATTAGGAGAATCTATCAGACGGACCGCCCGTTTCTGCACAGAGTCAAGGTTTTTTTTTTAGGTATATTGGGGCTCCAGGTCAGAGGTGGCTGCCAAATTCAACCGTGGGACGCACTTGTGATTTGTACAGGGCTAGCAGTTGTGTACTATTAAAGTATCTGCGGGCCCTGTACAGTACGTCCAGTTTTTGAGAGGCTAACTTAACTCTAGCTTCGATGGAGCCTCCATATCTGAGCTGGTCACTTAGAGTTACACCAAGCATATCAATGGAGGGCCTGTTCGGAAGATTGCTTCCGTTGAAGGAGACTAGATTTTCGCGTATACGACAATGTATGAATCAAGTTATTCATCCTGCGGTGAAATAGCGTGATGATTGAATAATTAAGTTGCTTTTACTAGTAGGTATCTATACTCTTTGGAAGGCGGGTATGGGTAACGCCGCCCCGGTAGTCATTTATTGTATAACCAACACCTCTGTCATGGGTAACCCCAAAGATATTCAAATTCAGAAGAGATATGCTATGGTGTCCGCGCAACTGTCGCCGGACTACGCGCTAATTAGCGTAGTTTTCATACAAAAAGAATTTGTTCATTTCGTTGATTTTTTGAAAATGTGCATTAATATTGGTTAACAATATATTTTGAATAAGGAAAGAATTCGTTCATTTAGTTTAACGTTCGTTTGGTTTATTCGTTAATTTTTTGTTCTTTTAGTTTATTTGATAATTGGTAAACAATATCGGCGACACCCGGAAGCGCAAACCCACATAGTAAAAACAGCAGATAGCACATCTACTTATATTTCAATATCTTTGGGTAACCCCTACTGGTTTGCTACGTTGTGACTTAGCAGGAGTGCCCGGGTTCATAGAGTGAAATTTGTCTCGGTTTTGGCGACGAATGCTTCTACTCACCTACTGCGTGGCAGATCAGACCAAGCGGGACCGATTTAGGGACCCTGACCCTCAGATTTCTACCCACCCTTCAAACCTTCCTTCCCAGAACGTCCTCTATTGCCTTTCCTTAAAAATACCCTCCACACAGCATCTCCTAAGATGAGAGAGGCCCTGAGGTAAATTATTTTCCTCAGGGCCTCTTTCATCTTAAGGGGCGTCCTGTGTGGAGTTAATGTAAAAAAAAACTAGTATGTGATTTTAAAAGGCATTTAAATTTTTTATAATATTTCAGTACCTCATTTACTTCTAAATGCGTACAAATTATTTAAATAACACTCACATTAACAATGCTAGTATACATTGTATTCTGAGGAAGAGACTGTGTATTCCGAAAGTGCCGAAATATTAAAAAATGGTGTTTTATTTTATTACTTATATTCATGTATTATTGGTTTAATTTGCACTTATTTTCAGTAAAATAAGTGTCAATATACAGTTGTGAAATAAACTTAATTTTGTTCGTTTGCTTTGTATTTGTAAAATAAGAATTCATTGTTAATTAACTGGTTCAATCATATTGAAAATGTATCTAATAGATTAAGATCCATATTAGGGAAATTTTACCACCTAAAGAACTTTATTAATAAAAATATATTATACTACATACTCATATATACAACGCATTAGCAGAATCAATTATAGGATACGGAGTAAATAGTTACGGATTAACTTACGAAACGTTTAAATAAAATAGAACAATTACAAATCCGTTTCATAAAATTGATATTAGGCAAAAAAAACGTTCAATTATGTGAATAATTGGCGATTAAAAAAATTCTCCTTGTGTAATGTGATCTCTATATATAGTAAGGTAGATTACCAATTAACGCTAGATGAATTCTGGAATACAGAATTCAAAAAACCTGTAAACAACAACTGGCACAACTACCCTACTAGGCTTAGAGAAGCACAAATGTTTATTTTTAATATATATCAAAATGTATACGGTGGTAGAACAAAAAGGCATAAAATTCCGGAAATATTTAAGGCGTTACCTGAAAATATTAAAAATGGGATATCTTATTCAAAAATGAAAAGAAAAGTTAGATCATTCTACCTCCGTAGAACATGAAAACAAATAATATTGTGATCAAATACCTAGATCTTTCAATGATTGTTAAAAATAAAATAATTACTATCGTACGTTATGTTCATAAGCATTATATTAATTAGTTAATTATTATGTAATTTTCAGTATTGTACTTTTAAGTAATTACTATCTATTATGCACCAAAATATCAAACATTTAATTATATTATTGAAAGCAAATAAATAGGAAAAATGATTGATTTCTTACAATCAAACTGATTGATCAGTTTTGTAAGATTTGAGTTAGATAAAATATTGTTAAATTAAAAACTGAATAAACATATCTACTAAAACAAAAATGGTTTTTTATTACTGTGAGTAAATAAGAACTCACGTGAAATAAAATGCTGAATTTTATAGTCTTGTTTCTTCAGTTACAACATATACAATATTGTATCATCATATATGTGGCATCAGCCAATAAATTATCTCAAAACTTAATCTTGTCATCTATTTTCCGAGTATGAAAACGAACGGCAAACCCATTTAAAGTTCTAAATCGTAAATGATTGTCACAAACAATATTTGGAATGATAACCAACGGTATACAAACATTAAATGAAATATATAAAAACTGAACTTAATAAATAATGATGCGATATTTTAGTAAGATGGCCTATGTGGTCGATGGTGTAAAACTCTCTAAAATAAGCAATCCAAAGGTCGCGGGTTCAAACTAATTCAATTTGTGAAATTTCTCAAATAATTAATTAAATATAATACGTAGCATATTTGCAGCACTTTCCAAAATGGAAGATACTCTCAGATCTCCTTTGTGTAACACCACCATTCAGAATTGAAACGTTGCTTGTAATGACATTATTCATGTTTGGTGACCAGCTCTAAATAGCCAGGTACTTCCCCACCTCCGTCTTCCTCATCTCCTTCCCCTCCCTAATACATTATCCCCACAACGTACCCCAATTGGGGATGCCATAGTCTCACTGGCTCCGGACGGAAACACTTGGGACTCTTGGGCAGTATTCACATGAAAAGGCTAAATCAAATTATTTATTCTAAATAAATTCTATGTTCGACTCTTGCGAAGTCCTGCAACTCATAAACTTACGAATACCCATAGTAAAAATACGATAAAATACACCATTCTACTGCAGCATTCAAAAGCGGGTAAAAGCTATGAAAATATTTATTCCAACACTATATATATAGACATCTTGTATATTTGTAAACCTATCAAATCGCTGTATTATTCAGTTTTTGCTTTGTATTTTTATATTTTTGTATTTTTATGACTTATGTACATTTTTTATCGAATTTTATTTTTATTTATTCTTTCTTAAGTTTCAAAATTATCTGTCATGTTAAAATTGTACTTCTAAAATTGTAAAAGCCTTCTGGGAGTTAAATAAATAAATAATGATTTTTTATAAGACACTAAAACATGTACAATTATTTGCATAAATCTTTCTTACCTTATTATCTTTTTAGTCGCCAAATACATGACCCTTGATATCGAATTCCTTTTCAAATTCCACTCGAAATTTTAATCAAAGTTTACCTATAAACAAACACAAATCACAAAACTTTATCAACATGATAAAAACCGCACTCGCCTACGACAATACTATTAGCAGCAAAAGTTTTGTTTGAATTAATGCAATTTAACTAGTAATATTTTAACACCAATTTTCTACAGAGCTAAAAGAAAGTACTTCAAACAAAATTAAATCTTTCCGCGATCTTTCGACGTTGTTTTTAACAAGCATAAAAGGCGTCGCGGCGCCACGTCCGTCCTGTAACGAACGCCGAGTTCTACTGAAAACTGAAACACTGCGCCGGCGACCCAGGCAATGTTACGTACCACGTACTATAGTATTTGTTGAGCTATCAACTTTCTTGCAAAGAAAAATTAGCTCTGCATTGAAAATTAAAGTAAATACTGATTGTTAGCTTTGAAAACGTTTTGTACAGATTGATTTGAAACTCGTTTTCTTCTACAGTTTTAGTTCGAGATAAGTTTTCTTCTACAGTTTTAGTTCGAGATAAGTTTTCTTCTACAGTTTTAGTTCGAGATAAGTTTTCTTCTACAGTTTTAGTTCGAGATAAGTTTTCTTCTACAGTTTTAGTTCGAGATAAGTTTTCTTCTACAGTTTTAGTTCGAGATAAGTTTTCTTCTACAGTTTTAGTTCGAGATAAGTTTTCTTCTACAGTTTTAGTTCGAGATAAGTTATCATGGAATCTCATTAATTTTTCAAGCCTAGCCTACAAAAAAAACATCCTTTCTTCCACTCGCTTTTGTCTAAGTAGGCTCGTATATGGAACGAGCTACTGGCATCTGTTTTTCCGCCCTTTTATGTGAGTCTCAACTGCTACAGTCTGGAGCCAGCGAGACTATGATATCCGCAATTGGGGTATGTTGTGAGACTGAAGAAAGTAGGGAGGTGAAGGAGATGCGGGAAAGAAAGTTGGAGAATTACCTGGTTCTTCAGATCTGATCGCCAAACACGGCTAAAGCCATTTCAAGCAACGTTTCAATTCTTATTAGTGGTCTTGCACAACGGCGATACTGAGTGTATCTTCCATTCTGGAACGTGCCGCAAATTTATTATATATTATTTTTAAGTCGTTCTTTGTGTTTGAGTATCACCTAAGTTCTCCATCACGACACAAGCAACATTTTCCGCTAGTGGTAATAGGAGATTTTCAGATATTGTCTGGTTATTCTACCGTATAAAGCAAAAATAATAATGAGAACATAAAAAAAAATTATAATTTAATTCTCATTACTAAATAAAACTATAAAGTACCAACCATTTTGTTATTAATAAAAGGAGCGGTCATTGGTCAAAACATTTTTTGTCTATTCAACATTTTTTTTGTCGAATCATGGCGCATGCGTAGTTTTAAAAGAAATTCGTAAAGAAAATCGTAGTTCTTGAGATACGCGGTGTTATAAATGTGAGCGACGATATTGTATTTGTAAGCCTTTCTGGAATGATTTTAGCTGTTCATCGACAAAACAATTTATTCGTGATCATAATTAATATTAAGTACCTATAACTTGCAAAAAATGTTCTTTTCTGAAATAATTAAACTCACGTCATCTATGAAAGAGCAGATCATGAATTCTTTTAAGTATTACCTTAAATCACCTAGTGTATACGTCGCGTCGTTTCGGATAAGCGAATACTCTCAGTATCGCCCTTGTAAGAAACAATCATTCAGAACTGAAGTATTCGTATGAAATGACGAAGCTCGACGTATGTTATCTCGACACATTTCTCAACGGTTCTCTTTCCCTCATCCATATCATTTCCCTCATCATTCCCTTATCCCCTCCCCAAGTACCTTCATCGTCAAAATTTTTACTAAATTGGGAACACCGTAGTATTGATCTAGGATTCGACCAGTTATGATTCTAGTATTACAAATAACATAAACATTTATTTCAGGAGTTTCCTAACTTTGACGACCTCCGTAGTCCAGTGGGTAAGACTCTTGACTCACAATCTGGAGGTCGCGGGTTCGAAACCGGCATGCGCAAATAAATTTTATTTGATTAATTTGTGTTATTTCACAATTAATTCATTTAAAATAATATATGGTATATTTGCGGCATGTTCCAGAGTGGAAGATACTATCAGTATCGCCCTGGTGTAAGACCACCATTCAGAATTGAAACGTTGCTTGAAAATGGCTTTAGCCGTGTTTGGTGACCAGATCTGAATAGCCAGGTACTTCCCGACCTTCCTCTTCCCCACCTCCTTCCCCTCCCCACTACCTTCAGCCTCACAACATACCCCAATTGGGGATGCCATAGTCTCACTGGCTCCAGACGGGAGCAGTTGAGATTCTTGTGCGGTATTCAATGTAAAAAAAAAAAAAAAAAACTTCAAATCTTGGGGCAGGTCCGTTTTAACTAGAAATACATTTTGGGGTAGTAAAAATAACTTATACTCCAACTTAGAGTACATACTAATAAAATAAGTTTGTTTTAAAACAATTGGGATAGATTCGCTACTCAGCTAAATAAAACTAATTAAAAGCAGGGAACTTTACCAACTCTTAATATGAATTTATATTTTGTATATTCATTTTAGGAGTTCCATAATTGAATAAATGACCAAGTTCTCTCGAGTATAGAGCGCCATCTAGAAATTGGATGAGGTAGTTTACTTCTTGGCAAGTTTGAAGCGGGTTTGAAGTATGGCGGAGTACTAAGTTCATTACTTAGAAGGAGCGGAGTAAAGTTGCGTGTTAACTTATATCAAATTCTAGGTGTTCGCCTCGAGTGTTGCAAAATTACTTACAAAGTCTTGCGTTATTTAAAACATTATTGATTCAATTTTGAAACTGCATCTGCATCAGTGGCGGTTGGTGGTATGAGGCAGGGGAGGCTGTGTACAAAATATTAATTAAAACTTAAATTTTTTTTTTTTACATGAGCTCAACACAGGAGGCCCTCAGGAAAATAATTTCCCTCAGGGCCTATATCATCTTTGGGGATGCTGTGTGGAGGTTTTTTTTAAGGAAAGGAAGGAGAGGAGAGTTCTGGGAAGGAAAAGGGTTTAAGGGGTGGGTAGGAATCTGGGGTTCAGTATGTCCTGGTCATCCGCCTCCAAGACCTAGATAAACCTCACCCCATGAACCCGGGCACCCCTGCTAAATCACCAAACGTAGCGAACCACTTGGGGTGACCTATGGCAGAGGTGTTGGTTATCCAATAAAGGTTCCCGGGGCGGTGGTACCCATTCCTATTAAATACACACATTTCGTCGAAAGATGTTTTTACGATAGTACAGGGTGGTTCCAATGAGAAAGATTAATTATTCTCCGTACCAGCTTTTTAAAATTATAACTCATTAATAATAATATAAAATTATTTCATTCCAAAATTTCCTTTAATTAAGTACATCCAAAATGCTGAAAGGCGTGATGATAAAACTATTAAAATTATATACTTTTTGTAATTATTTTTCGATCATAAGTATTTATCATTTTTCAATAATGTCTTAGCCAAATAAGAATTTAAAAAAAAAAAATTAATATATTAATTTGTAAGACCGTAAATTGATAGACAAAATATAGAAATTTTCGTCATAAATAAGTGTTCGGATATATTTTTTAATGATTTTATTTGAACTCAAATAAAAATTTTGTAGCGTGCGTTTACTAGATAACGTATTGATTTACAATAATGTATGATGATTACGTGGTAAGAAATATGTCTTGTAAAATAAGATTTTCGTTCGAAAATTTAACAAATTTACCAACGACCTATGGTATAACCTTATTATACTAAAAATTAGTATAATAAAATATAAGTGGATAAACAGGTCTTTAAAACACGCGCGATTTTTCGAGCACGACGGCGTAGCCGAGTAACACTTTGAAAACATAAATATTGATATTATTATTAAAAATTTGGAAATAACAACTATTAATGAATTCGTGATGTGACATCTCAATATCTTGTTGTCATGGAAATGAAAAACACAAACATGAATTTGCAATTTGTCACATAAGATTAATAGTTGACTTCACAGTTTTTACTAGTTATTGTGTATTGTAATATGAGTTCTAACATTGATAATTTAAATACCAAAGCAGAATCGCGGTTAATACCTGAAAAATCCAAAGACGTTTATAAAAAAGAATATGAAAGGTTCATAACATGGATGGAGGAGCAAAACGTAGTAGATTTAGATGAACGAGTTGTGCTTGCTTACCTTCAGAAAATGTCGGAACAGTACAAAGCATCGACTATGTGGGCCATACATTCGAAATTGCAATGTCTGTTGAGGATAAATAAAGGGGTTGATTTAAAATCATTTGTCAAAGTGCATGCATTCATGAAGGCAATTAGCAAGGATGACGTTGCTAAGAAGGCGTATGTATTCAAAGTGTTTGTTTTATTTGACGTTTAAAATATTCCTGTCAGATTTATAGTTAAAAGTTGACATTTAGACTTCACATTTTGTTGATTTGTTGATGTGGCCATGGTAACTTTAAAAAACGCGCGTTCCATAAAGTGCAATTTAAACACGCTAGAGCGTACTTTAAATGAGTAAAAAAGGGCACCAATAAAAAAAAACATTTTGTCTCAAAATTTAAAACATGCGTTTACTAGATAAAAAAACAATCTTTCGAAATTAATTAATTATTTTTTTGTGGAAAAGAGTCAATACGCCTAAAATTTGATTAAAAAATGACATATTTCCGGTTTTCTCTAGTTATAATTCTTATAGTTACTTCTTTTAAATATTATCCAAGAATAGTTTCGAATGTATTTCACTAGGACTCATTGTATTTATATTATGTGGGTAATACATCACACATGTGGAAAGCGGCCGGCCACGCGTGGATTTTTGTCAACCGCCATGAACTACTACGCAACGCAGTTTTTCGAAGTGAAATTTCTAAAGCCCCGCTATGATTTGGATTTCGGATGAAACGGTAATGACGATTACTGCACCTGCAACGCATCAACTGCGCTCATTGACCGCTTTGATTATGATGTCACTTTAAAAGGCTCCTATTGGTTGAGATTTGAAACGGAAATTAGACTGGTCTGCGCTCATTGGTCGCTTTGATTATGACCTCACTTTCCAAGTATTGGTTGAGATTATTTTGGTAAAGTTTCGATTTTACCGCGTGTAAACTGAATTCGATTTTAAAATTTTTTTATAGAATATTTTATTTAGTTATTATGTTTATATCATATAACTAATACATCCTTTTCTAAAACATCAACAATATTATTAAGGCGATCCACTAGTTCAGGAAAAAATCGAAATCGGAATTCACGCCCTTGATGGGAGGAGTTTAAAAATACTTGAGAAAAAGCTTTTGGAAAGGTTGGAAAAGGTATTTTAGAGTTTTGTTTTACAGGTTGATTTCGTAAAGGCCTGTAAAAAATAATAATTCCTGTTTTACGCATTGTTTATTGTAATAAAACGGAAATTTAAAATTGATTTCACGAAATCAAGCGACTCGGAGTGACGCGTCCATCTCCCGCTCAGTTCGGGGCGTGACTGAGGTTCAGTGTTGCCAACTCGAAATCTCTGTTCCCGCTAAATCGTGACGGATCAACGGTCAGAAATCCGTCAGATACACAAATTTTCGTCCATTCCGGGGGGTGGGGGGGGGGGGGGGGTGGCTAGAGAATTTCAGAAAATTTCTCCATGCGACTGTGGCGTGAACAGTAGTTCTTCGGTGGAAGCCATAGGGTTCACTTTGAAAAACCGAATTCGTCGACTAGCGGCCGTATTGTAAAATAACAACGCGAAAATGCATATTTTATTTTATTTTGGGAAGATTGGGTGTAAATATCAACTTTTTTTGCGATCATTATACAATAAACTGAATTTGCCACATTATACAATAAAACCATAACCGAAAAGGGGTTTATAAATAGTAGAGTTTGGACTTGATAGTGTGTTTTTTAGACCTTATACTTTATTTTTTTATGGGCTTATTAAAAGACTTATTAAAAAAATGACCGATATTTTTAAGGGCCAAGATATGTTCTACACAAACTATTTAATTGAAGCATCTACAATACTTCTAAGCGATCAAATTTTCAAAACAAAAACATATGATTTTGTATGATTTTACATTATTTACTATGGCTTCATCTTAAGAACCACTTACTAAAATTTAAACTTCACAACATTGAAACATAATCCACGAAAGACTTTTAGCTTCCTTAACATTTACTGGGAGTTTGAACATAATGAACATCTTAAACCATTATGGTGAACATTGTTTTGTGTTCCCGATGAATTTGTTTTAGGAAGCCTTAAAGCATTGCTGTTTCTCATAGGATAGCAATGAACCGTACTATCAATTCTAACAGTATTCAATTTTTTAACTTAAAAAAATACTAGTGTATTTTTCAGTTTCGGCCGAAACCGAAACCGAAACTTTTTTAGACATGTTAAAAATCTATTGCTTACTGAAATTTGGCTTTATATTACAACTATAAAACAAACAAAAATTATTAAAATTAACTAAATACGTTAACTACTTCTTGGAACAAAAACTTGTCATTAATCAACACTTACATTATAAAGGAAGGACCTCATTTGAAATAACCCACAACACAATCACGCCGGACACACGAGCCACATACTCACCGGAAGTCGGCTGAAGGACGCGTGATAATTCACGAACGCAGAGTTTCGGCGTGGCCGAAGGTTAGACAGATTTTCTGCCGAAACCGAAAGTAGATATTTTGCCGAAACTTGCCGAAACCGAAACAGAACCTTTGGTCGGTCACTATCTGCTACAGCACAATATAGACCTCGGGTCTCTGTTCTGAATTATTTTCTTTCTTTTAACTTGTGTTTTATTGTGCAGAAATATTACATTTGTACAGTAATTCAGGTGGGATGCTATAGTGGTGTTACAGACCAGTTTCCTTGTTTTAATGCCTAATTTTCCTTTTATCCTACTTAAGAAATGAATCTTTTTTGCAATATTTTTAGTTACTCTTAACATTTCATAGTTAGTATTGAATTTTAACACGTTATCGATTATGATTCCCAAGTTTTCTTATTTAATTAAAGTAGAACGGATCACTTACAATAGGCCACTTGCATAACATTTAAAAAAAAATTCCGGTTTAGACAAATATTCTAAGACATTCTGTATTTTTTTTAATCGTATTTTTGAAACCCTGGGGATTTTTTGAAAATTTAAATCCGAAAAACCAGACCATTTTTTATAAACCGGAAAGACGGGACATAATTTTATGGGTGCGAAAAAACGATAATTACATAGCCGAAATCATTTAAAAAAAAAGAACGTTTTCCGCACGAATTGCACAGGAGAATAACGAGGCTTACCAAAAATATTACATCTCATAAATATTTTTTCCTTGATCCATCTTATTGATCATAAATCATTATAATGTACAACGTATATATTACTAAATCCAATGTAATATACTTTTACTTGTAAATTATAATAATAATAAGAATATTATAATATTTGATTTTGTTAAAATCAGCACCATAACCATTATACCTCTAAAACACGTACCGACTTCTAAAATGTACGGGATTCTCTTCAGAACATCTGTCAAAAAGTCAAACCAAATGATAAGTTCACAGAGAATAAACAATAAATCTAGTGAACGAATTAAAAAAATCGCCTGAAATCAAAGTGACGCCATATAAAATAAATAAATCAGTGCGGAATTTTACAAAATTAATAGGAGCATTTTCGGAGATGGGACATTATCATGTAGTGACGGCACGACCCCAATTAAAAGATTTATTTATTTAAAAATAAAAAAAAACTGTACATTTCAAAAAAAATTTACTTAAATTTTCGCAATCTTAATAAAAAGATCTATCCACACGATTTTTTCCAAGTCATTATGAATTCAATGCAAGTGGCCTATTAACGCTCTAGTGACCATGTTTTGGGTAACCGACGAGTTCATCGAAAATCAATTCATCGAAAGCAAATTCTTCGAAAACGAGTTCATCAAAAATCAATTCATCGAATGATCAATTCATCGAATCGCCAATTCATCGAAAAACATTTTTTTTGTAGATATTTGAGTTGTCAAAATTAAATACCCAAAAAGGTCTGTTTAACTGAGTTAAATGTGTTTAGCAACTGTCAGTTTCGTAATGACAATGTAAAATTTATAGGTTATCTCTTCGATTTTCGATTTTCGATTGTCTGATACTGCAAAAAAGGGATATCTAAGGAACGGTGACCAGACAACTCATAATGAAACCAAATCATAAACAACTCAGAAAGGTCATTAAGAGTGATGATAAAAAAATATTTAAAAATTGGTTAAATAGGTTAAGTTAGGTTAGGTTAGGTTAGGTTAGTTTAGGTTAGGTTAGGTTAGGTTAGGTTAGGTTAGGTTAGGTTAGGTTAGGTTAGGTTAGGTTCGGTTAGGTTAGATTAGTTTAGGTTAGGTTAGGTTAGTTTAGGATGACCAATGCTTTTTTAACTTCTCAGTCCGCTCGGCAATCTTTCAAATATCAACAATATATATTTTTTCGATGAATTGGTTTTCGATGAACTCGTTTTCGATGAATTTGTTTTCGATGAATTGATTTCCTATGAAATGATTTTCGATGAATTCGTTTTCGATGAACTCGTCGTGAACCCATGTTTTGTGATAATTTCTGAGTGACGTATTTGTGTAGGGCGAATTTGCAGTTGACGGTCTATCTCGTGTTGGCACATTATTTTTATCGTTTGTCGTAGGCAATAGTTACATTGTTTTTTTTTTTAGGTAAATGTTTTTGTCTCCCCACACTTCAACTGTATTTTGGCTTTTCCACACTATTAAACTGACTGGTGACCCGGACAACCCTACACCATGAAACCGGTCACCCCTGCAAAGGCACAAAACGTAGCGAACCACTTGGAGTGACTTATGGCAGAGTTGTTGGTTATAAAATAAATGGTTCCCTGGCGGGGGAACCCATACCCACCTTTCAAACATACATTTTTGATGATAGATGTCTCCTGTTTTCGTAGATCTATAATTATTATGATGTTTTATTCTAAAGTAGCATTGAACAGATCTTTCAGAATACTTAACACTTGATGTAAATTTCTTTCATAAAAAAAGCAATGGACTTACATATATTCCTAGAAATATTTCGTTGAAGCAGATCGTTTATACTTTACTCTATGGAAAACGAAAACAACAAGTGTAAAACATGGATTAATGAACAATAATTATTTATAGCATAATTATTTCCATCCCTCATTAGTTTTAATGAACATCACAACCATTTGTTTATTTTTCGAGGACAGTAGTTAATTAACTCAACCAAACTGAAAAATTATTTTGTAATCAAAATTTGTATCAAATATTTTGTACGGATGTGAGCTACTTTATTTATATTTGCTGTAAATAATAAGATATAGTAGGTTAAAGTTTTTTTTTATTTATTTTTTATTCCAAAAGAAAATTACATTTTCACTCATTTAACTAAAAACATTTTAAGAAATACAGTTAAATAGCTTAAAATTAAATAAATAGGCAAATATCAGAATAATATTAAACACGCAAAATTTAAAACAAAGAACATTCAAAATATCTACCTTATTTCAACAACCTCCCGTTAAATCTAACAATTATCAAAAATAATTATGAATTATAGCTTAAATTGAAAAATTACTTGAAACTACTTTAAGAGTTCATATCTATAATTATTATTTCTTTTAAAACTTGAAATCTATCTAATATATAAAAATGAATCGCTAAATGTGTTGCTAAGCGCAAATCTCGAGAGCAGCTGAACCGATTTCGCTAATTCTTTTTTTTAGAAAATTTATTGAAGTACGAGGATGGTTCTTACGGAGAGAAAAATTAAGAAAATTGCGCAGAAAATTGGATAATTTCAGAAAACCTAACGACTATCGCACGTTTGACAGTTCGCGTGTTTGAGAATGACATTTTGCAAAACAATGATTATTAAATCAGGATTCTATTTTTGAAAATCCTTAAGTTGATAAATTTATTTAAAAGAATTTTAGATATTTTAAATAGGTGCCTATGTTAGGTGCCAAATTTAATATAGATGAAAAATGGAAATTTGAATAAAAATTGTAAAAGGAGGCACGCGGGCAGTTTAAAAACTGAATGTACTGGGATTGAATATATGGAAAGCGGGAGGAGGGTTGGCGGGACGAGGGAGCGGGAAAGGGAAGAGGGAAGGCGGGGAAGGTGGAAGGGGAACGCGGGAGGGGTAGGGGACGTGGGGAACTCGGGAGGGGGGTTCGCGGGACGGGGGAAGGGGGGGGGGGAGTGGAGTGGTGAGAGGGAAGGTGGAGGTGGAGGTGACGGAGTGGGAACGCGAGAGGGGAAGAGCAGGAGAAGAAGGGGAGGCGGAAATGGAACGGGACGAATGGGAAAGGACACTCAGGGAGAAACAATTTATTTATTAAATGGCATAGCAACGCATGCCGGGACCAGTTAGTTATTAATAAATCTTGACTTTTTCTTGCTTGCAAAATTATTTGAAAAATTTTAATTTTACTTACTTACATAATTTAATATAATTGAGGATGAGTTCCCTCACCAAACACAATAGCCTTGTCTCTTTATGGCGAGGAAAGGCTATTTTTATATTCCTTTGTAACACTTTATAGCATATTGTAGAGTCTGTCAAATAAGAGTAGAAAATATAAAAATGGAACTACTTAATTTGTAGGCTAGCAACACCAAATTAACTGTCAAACATTCCTTTAAAGTGTAATGACTTGATTAAAGAAAAAAAACTTAAAATCAAGAAGAAGCACTGATGTAAAGGTACCACTACATGACAATTACACAACCACTTAATGACATAAATTTGATTGGCTTTCATTGGCAACAGTAAGTAGAAAGGGAGAATCACTAATGGTGAATTTAGTAACACTACTTTTAGGTCTGAGTGAGTTAAATATATTCAGATCTAAAATTAGAGACATGATCTAAAGACCGGGCAACGCTAGGTAGGTACATTAGCTAGTATTAAATTAACAGACGGATTGCAATCTTTAGAGCACAGGCGTCGGGTGGGAATGCTATCCTTGTAATACCGGTATTACAATGGAAGATGCTCCGAGGAACTAGCATCATTGATCCCTTCGGCACCGGTGCTTAGTCGGGAAACACGCCAAACGCGTGCCCAACATTTATACACAGTTGACATTTGTCACATGAAAACAGGTCGTTTCTTCGACTCGTTCTTGTGTTCAACAGCTCGGCTGTGGAATGAATTGCCGGCCTCTGTGTTTCCTCCTTCCTACAACATGGGTCTCTTCAAGACCAATGTTCATTCCTTCCTCTCCTCAAAGAGACCCTCCACACAGCATCCCAGATGACATAGGCCTTGAGGGAAATTATTTTCCTCAGGGCCTCCTGTGTAGAGTTAATGTAAAAAAAAAATCTAAACTGTGCTTTATATTTTAAAACAATATCGCCATTCTTCTTTATGTTAACACAAAATGGCAAAGGTATAATATTAACATATCTATAAGTAGGTATCTGGATTGCAAAAAAAAATATTTTTTTCACTTTTATGTCTTTTTAATTTTTTTATAAAAATGTAGGTTACACAACTTTACAATTTCACCATGAGTTTTTTTTTAGTATTGCCATTAGAACAACACTGGCGCCCTCCTATGTTTTCTACTCTTATTTGACAAACTTAATACTAATGAACTTATTGTAAAAAACAAACAAATATTAAATAAATAAAAAATGTATTCCCAGTGGTACGATGTTTATTGTCTTATAAATAATACATTATTATTTTATTTTTATTTTTGTTGTAAACTGCTTATGTTGCGCCTTCTCTCAAGACAGGAGTTCCAAGTGAGCCATACACAACACAACACCAATATAACCTCATTAACAAATTTGAATAATATGTAAAAAAAATAATAATCACGACGACCGTCTACCAAATTGAAAGAAAACGGATGTACCCAATTTACAAAACACTTTTGACTCCAAGGTCCCATAAAAGCTAAAGAAATTGCTAAAGATTCCTAGGTCCCACAAAAGCTAAAGACTCCAAGGTACCATAAAAGCTAAAGAAACTGAATGATATTTTAAATTAACGTTTTACCAATATTCGAAGTAAGATCAAATTTACCCTACTTCAGGTAAACAGACACGCTCACAACGCAATTCTAAGCTTTATCTCCTAATTGGAAAAATAACAAGCACTGTTCGCAGCAAAATTACGATACCAAAAATGTTTTGATACCTACCTAAACATATCAATTTCGTAAATCAGAAAAAATCCTTAGAATCTCATACTAAGTATTTTATCAATATGTACCTTCTGTTATAGTGTCATTGATATAGAATGGACTAGTTGCGTCAAACGACCCAACTGAAAAAAATTAACGAGATACGTATTTACTTATCAAAATAGGCATAATAAATGATTATAACAACAATATTACTAATTTCGGTTTTGGGTGACTTGTATTCCAGCGCAGGCACGCGTGATTTGTATTCCTGCGTAAGGCGTGATTATTCAAATAAGAACTTTTAATTTTCAAAATCAAAACTGACGTGGAAATCATATCGGACAAGCGATGAAGCAGGTACCAAAAGTATTTTATTCATTACTAGCTGACCCGACAAACATTGTTCTGCCATATAAATTACCGATTTGGGAGGCGGGTATGGGTACCGCCGCCCCGGGAACCATTTATTGGACAACCAACACCCCTGCCACAGGTCACCCCAAGTGGTTCGCTACGTTTGGTGACTTAGCAGGGGTGCCCGGATTCATGGGATGAGGTTTGTCTAGTTCCTGGTGGCGGATACGTTTGCCCAACCACTTCGTGGCGGGCTGGATCGGAGGAGACTGATTGAGGGAGGCCTTTTGACTCCCGACTCCTGAGTAAAATAATTTCCCTCAGGGCCTATGTCATTTTTGGGGATGCTGTGAAGAGGGGTTTTTTTTTAGGAAAGGAAGGAGAGGATAGTTCTGGGAAGAAAAAGGGTTTAAGGGACTTATATCATCTTTGGGGATACTCTAGAGCCGCGGTCGTCAAACTGCGGCCCGCGGGCCGCATGCGGCCCGCGACGGATATTTGTGCGGCCCGCACAAATATCTGGGTTTTCTTTTTAATTTTTTTTTCAAGTACAATTTATACTGTCCGTTTTTTTGCGGCCCGAACAAATATCTGCCGTTTTCTATTTTAATATATATTTTTTCGTGTACAATTATACTATCCGTTTTTTGCGGCCCGCACAATATCTGCCGTTTTCTTTTTAACAATATTTTTTTTCATGTACGAGTACAATTATACTATATGCGTTTTTTTGCAGCCCGCACAAATATCTGCCGTTTTCTTTTAAAATATATTTTTTTCATGTACAATTATACTATCCGGTTGTTTGCGGCCTGCAATATCTGCCGTTTTCTTTTTAAATATATTTTTTTCATGTACAATTATAGTATCCGATTTTTTGCGGCCCGCACAAATATCTGTCGTTTTCTTTTTGACTATATTTTTTATCATATACGAGTACAATTATACTATAACCGTTTTTTTGCGGCCCGCACAAATATCTGCCGTTTTATTTTTAAATATATTTTTTTCATGTACAATTATAGTATCCGATTTTTTGCGGCCCGCACAAATATCTGTCGTTTTCTTTTTGACTATATTTTTTATCATATACGAGTACAATTATACTATATCCGTTTTTTTGCGGCCCGCACAAATATCTGCCGTTTTCTTTGTAAATATATTTTTTTTCATGTACAATTATATTATCCGGTTTTTTGCGGCCCACAATATCTGCCGTTTTCTTTTAAAATATATTTTTTCACGTACAATTAAATATATTATCCGTTTTTTTACAATTAATTATATTGTCGTTTGAGACTTTCAGGGGGGCAGTAGAAGACCCAGAGAAAATTAGAGAGCGTGGAGATGACACGGTGAGGGTGTAGGAAGGTAAAAAAAATAAATTCAAAAAAGACCAAAAAATCACGCTTATCACGTACTAATAAAGCAAAATAAACTTTAGTATTGGTTAATTTTTGTTATTGTATGTATTGTTATCATTTTTATCACGTTTGCGAAAATTCACACCTTTCGATAGTTTCCCGAAGTGGTTGAAAATTGAACTGAAAGATTCCATTACAGATACAAACAAATTATTTTTTTTATGTAATATTATGAATTTACGTGTATTATTATTATCAAGAATTGACATTATGTCATGAACACAAGAAGGAAGGAAGTAGCAACCCGGTGCTTAAATACAAAATAATTGATTTTGTAACTTGCTAAACAAAAGGGTACAACACCCCCCCCCCCCCCCCCCCCCGAAATCATAAGTGTGCGGCCCGCAGTGATACCTCACATTGTCCTATGTGGCCCTTGACCAGAAAAGTGTGACGACCGCTGCTCTAGAGGGTTTTTTAGGGAAAGGAAGGAGAGGATAGTTCTGGAAAGGAAAAGGGTTTAAGGGGTGGGTAGGAATCTGGAGTTCAGTCTGTCCTGGTCATCTGCCTCCAAGACCTAGACAAACCTCACCCCATGAACCCGGGCACCTCTGCTAAATCGCCAAAAGTAGCGAACCACTTGGGGTGACCTAAGGCAGAGGTTTTGGTTATCCAATAAAGGTTCCCGGGGCGGCGGTACCCATTCCCGCCTCCCAAATTGTAAGCAATGGAGTAGGTACCAAAGATATTTTGTGTTTTTAATAATTCTTTGTTTGAAATTTTCATTTCTTTTATTTAAATGTTTGGCAGGTATAAATATGAAACATTATTGTTTTTTAAAGTTTACCAACGGTGTACATTTTTTTTATTATTGTATAAAAGTTACATACAATAGGAATTTGTACCCGCTAAGCTACCGCAACTAGCATGTCAGCAGGAGATTAGTTCCACAGATTAGTTAAAACAACACATGAAATAATCCTAAACGCGTCAGCGTGGCAACAACATACACATATAACAGCATATTAACCATAAACATATATATATATATATATATATATATATATATATATATATATATATATATATATATATATATATATATATATGTAGAACAGTTTTCTCGGTTTACCCGCGTAACGTAGTCCTTAAAAGGACTTTTTAACTCCTGACGTTTCGGACAGATCACACTGTCCATCTTCAGAGGCCTTATGTCTTGAGTTTTTGTCTCAAACTGATAGCTTTCGCATGTCTGTTCGGTCCAAAAGCTAAAACTTTGGACCGAACAGACATGCGAAAGCTATCAGTTTGAGACAAAAACTCAAGACATAAGGCCTCTGAAGATGGACAGTGTGATCTGTCCGAAACGTCAGGAGTTAAAAAGTCCTTTTAAGGACTACGTTACGCGGGTAAACCGAGAAAACTGTTCTACATCTTACACCCGTGAAAACCTTAATCATAACATATATATATATATGTATATATATATACACTAAACATTGTGACATGCAATCTTGACGATAATACAGAGACCGTATTTTATGGTGAAAAAATGTAGATTAAGAATTTTAGTCATTAGACAGTTGGGCATAAAATACACTAATCATTAATAACATAATTGCAAATTAGTACATGGTGAGGGTGAGCAAAATATAATCTTAATACATAAGGTTACTCCCTAATAACCATGATTTTAAAATCAGTGAGAATTTCGTTATAGAGCAACTTTCTTTAATAATTTGTTAAATATTAATGGTATAATATATTCAAGTGTTTTTTGAGCATATTTGTTTTACAGAAAACAGAAAGAAACACAAGTACTTTCATTCCTTTATTTTGTATGAGACGAGTATTGTGTGCATGATCCACCATTGTGTTATATGGACTGCAGGATATATGCTGCAATACAATTTTTTGCCACACTATCACGTACATTGGAAAGATAAATGAAAAATCACGGGTTATTTTACTTCCAATTTTGAAAAGAACAATCTACAAAGAAAAAAAACTAAAAAACTTAATTTCCCGTTAAAATGTATGTTATTATTATTATTATAGGTAGGTGCCTAATGTATCGCCTGTCAAAGTCCTTCACACAATCATTTCCAATTATAAAAAAATAACGCTTTTATTCAAAACAAAGTGAAAAATCACGGGATGTTGTAATTACATTTTTGAAAAGGCCAATTAAAATCTAAAAATACATTTAAAATATTTTTTTAATAAAATATTAATTTACGGTTCTTATGTATATTTATTTTGGGTACATTTTTTATCACTTGTCTGAGTCCTTCACCCAATAGGATCCTAACTAACTAACTAACCATCACGCCGTTTCCCGCAGGGGTAGGCAGAGAGGACGGACCGCCAGACAACTCGGTCTTGGCACACACTCTTTGCCTCATTCACATTTATACATCGCCTCATACATTCTCTTCTATTATTCTGACTTTTGACATGACCTGACTCAAGTATCTGATTCACTTGATCGTGCCATGTCTTCCTCGGGCGTCCCCGACTTCTTCTACCATTCACATTCGCGTCGTATATTCTTCTTACACTACTTCCTTCGTGCATTCGCTCTACATGCCCAAACCATCTGAGGCTCCCTTTCTTAATCTTACTCATTATGCTTACATCAGCCTTACATTCTTTGCGGATATCCACATTTAAATGCAAGCATAACACTTCAACTCAAAGCAAATTCATTCAAGCAGATTGCAGGAAGACAAATAATTTCACAGGACCAACAATCACGCACATACAACCGAAATGAGTAAATGTTCACAAATACGATTAGCTCCTTATAATCAAAACATAACGTAAGAACACTTCGAAGACACTGACAAAACATACCAAAGTCTAGTTTTCATACTAACGAGACTATTTCACACTATATAATGTCATTTTTGTACCGTGTAGGAACACATAGTTTATCTTTTAATCTTTATACAGGTCGTAGTCATCCAATATCTTCTTTATTGTATTTACAGATAAGATAGCGTCCTAAAATAAAAACTTCAGCCATTTTGCGAACCGTATCAGTCAAAACTTTGGCATTGTGATTACTGGTGTCATTGGACTCTGTTCAGTAGGGGCAGTTAATTAATAATTTGTTATTGTTTAATGTTTTACACATAAAACCATGTCTCTTAAAACGTGTACTGTTGTGTTCCACGAATCACCGAAAGGGGAATTCAAAAGTGGACAAATCGTCGGTGGATTAATTAATTTAACACAAGAGAAGCCAAAGAAAATTTTAGGTAAGCAATATTTGTTTTATTTTGCGTTACTTGAAGGCGCCGCTACCCGAATTTCTACCGATTTCTTACATATCTCCCTTAAGAGGGCATTACCAGAGAAAGTCTGAAATACGTCATTTTCAAAAAAGTTTTTAGACGTATTGACTCTTTTCCACAAAAAATTATAAATGGATTTCGAAAGATTGTTCTTTTATCTAGCATTCGTTTGTAATAAATTTTTAGAATTTTTTTTAATTTTTAGTATAATAAGGTTATTCCGTAGGTCGTTGGCAGATTTGTTAAATTTTCAAAAAAGTTTTTGTATTATACCACATCCATTTCAAATAATGTAATCATGCAGTAAAATAAATCAATACATTATCTAGCAAAGTTATGTATTAGAATTTTAATTTTAGTTTCAATAAAATCATTAAAAAATATGTACGTACATGTGTTTATTAACGAAAATTGGTCCGTTTGTGTATTTATTTGCGCACTTACAAACTAACATATTTCAGATTTTTTTAACATTCTTATTAAATTTAGACATTATTGAAAAATGATAAATACTTATAATCAAAAAATAACTACAAAAAGTACACTATTTTAATAGTTTTATCATCACGCCTTTCAGCATTTTTGGATGAAGGTATAAATTAAAGCTAATTTGGATTGAAATAAATTCGATATTGAGTTATAATTTTAAAAAGCTGGTACGGAGAATAATTAATCTTTCTCATTGTAACCGTCCTGCACGATCGGAAGAACAACTTTCGACGAAATGTGGATTTTCGTCCGCTGGCTGGTTAAACGCTCTTAAACAATTGAAGTTTTTAAGCTTTTAAAAAAATATATGTTATTTTTGAAGATAATATCTAGAAGCGTTCCACGCCGAAACGCAAATTATATTAAATTCTCTCGATAGAAAAAAATCGCAAAGTATGCTCCGAAAATTATTATAAACACGTTTGTTTCAGTTATTTTACAAGTTATAGTTGTGAAAAAATTCGCAATGTTTCTTTAAATGATACTTAAGATACCTTCAGCAAGATTTTTGCTCTATTTTAAACAAGTCGTGTTTTATTACAGTGAATACCGCACAAGAATCTCAACTGCTCCCGTCTGGAGCCAGTGAGACTATGGCACCCCCAATTGGGGTATGTTGTGAGGCTGAAGGTAGTGGGGAGGGGAAGGAGGTGGGGAAGAGGAAGGTTGGGAAGTACCTGGCTATTCAGATCTGGTCACTAAACACGGCTAAAGCCATTTTCAAGCAACGTTTCAATTCTGAATGGTGGTCTTACACCAGGCCGATACTGATAGTATATTCCACTCTGGAACATGCCGCAAATATACTATATATTATTTTAAATGAATTAATTGTGAAATAACACAAATTAATCAAATAAAATTTATTTGCGCATGTCGGGTTCGAACCCGCGACCTCCGGATTGTGAGTCAAGAGTCTTACCCACTGGACTACGGAGGTCGTCGTATTAAACATTTTCGCAATTTTCGCCTCGATTTTATCCCTTTAAATATTAGCGCGCTCCTCTAACATTCGTAATTACACATCTTTCATTCTTCTTCCTTTTGGGCGCGGTTGCGGCGCCTTAGGAAAGTATTGTGAGTGTGTTAGGTGTGCCTTAAATCTGAAGTCACGTCGAATTTTTCTTACTTCAGCTGATTTTTGGCATTAGTATTTATTGAAGTGGTTCGCTTACCATTATAGCCTCATTGTGTCTGCATTCTCTGCAATAGAGAACTCCAGTCCAATTTTAAAAAAAAAAAATTATGAATAATGACCTTCTAACTTAAATAACTGCATTTTTATTTTTATTTTTAGAGTTAGTTTTAATAGTTAAAATAATTGTCAAAGTTTTAATTTTTCGATACCCCCGAAAACCACCAGAAATATGGTAAATCGTGTGACGTCATCACTTCTGAAAAATTTGCATAGGACCGGGCAATCAGCTGATCAACTACCGCCATTTTGAATACCGTTGTTCAAAGTATTCTCCCTGGAAGAAGCGTTACTATTTTTTTTGTGCAATAGTTTTTCAATATTTTAAATAATAGAGATAAACTAATAGAGATACCCCTATTTTTGATACTGAATTATTTAGGCTAAAATATTGTTTCAATAAACACAATAACTAAATCTCTATAAACAGTATAAAATAAAGAATAACATGAAATGTTGTTAATACTAATGGCTTGTGCCATACCCAGATTTCAATTGATTTCAATACAATGTGATACAATGACTGGTGACGCGTGACGTCAGCACTAACCATTCAATCGTACCAACTTAACAGTGTATTTTAACGAGACGTTAAAAAATGCACTTTTTAATAATTTTTTAAGAACTCTACGTTTAAAATTATGAAATAAAACTTATATATTCAGAATCAGCGTTCACTGGTCTGTATAAACATATTTTTTTAAAGCCATAATATTTTTCACTGGAGTTCCTTATTGAACATATCCACTACTTCTGCGAAAGTATTATCAACTGAAGGAAACCTAGTTACATATAAATTACTGAAATATTTGAAAGAAAATTAATAATTGTCGATAATATTATTTGCTCTTCGTTATTTAATTATGTTTGACTCTTTTAGTTGTATTTGTAAATTTGAAACACATATTTTAAATATTAACTTGAGCGTTAGTCCATAACTGATTAATCACTCCATTAACTCTTGATTCCGCTAAAGCGTTAAAGACGCAGTACACTTGAGGTAATCCAACCGCTTACCCGCCCTGGTATAAGAAGTAACAGATGGTTACTCCTTCAGGGCTCTCATTATATATATATTTTTTTTAATAAACGAAGCTACACTTATGTATAAAACTAAACTAATGCTAAACCCTCAAATGTCCCTGTAAAACAGGAGTTAGTCGGAAAATGGGGTGATGGGTTAGTGTAATGAATGATGAACCTAACATGAGATAAATACAGAGAATATGATTAATATTATATTACAAAAGTTTGTAGAAAAATATAAGAAAAAATTAAGAAAAAAAAAGCCATCACACAAAACAATGGAAAAATAATAACTGTAAAAATAGTAAGATTTTAAGTAAAGTCATCTGAAAGATACATTTTTTTTTACATTAACTCCACACAGGAGGCCCTGAGGAAAATTATTTCCCTCAGGGCCTATGTGATCTGAGATGCTGTGTGGAGGGTCTTTTTGAAGAGAGGAAGGAATGAACATTGGTCTTGAAGAGACCCATGTTGTAGGAAGGAGGAAACACAAAGGACGGCAAATCGCCAAAAAATGTGTTCAAAAGCCGAGCTGTTGAACACAAGAAGTCGAAGAAGCGACCCGTTCTCATGTGACAAATGTCAACCGTATACATATGTTGGGCACGCGTTTGGCGTGTTTCCCGATTATGCACCAGTGCCGAAGGGATCAATGACGCTAGTTCCTCGGATCATCTTCCGTTAAAATACCGGTAGAATAAGGATAGCATTCCCACCCGATGCCTGTGCTGTAAAGATTGCAATCCGTCTGTTAAATTAGGAGAATCTATCAGACAGACCGCCCGTTTCTGCACAGAGTCGAGGGTTTTTTCAGGTATTTTGGGGCACCAGACCAGAGGTGGCTGCCAAATTCAACCGTGGGGCGCACTTGTGATGTATACAGGGTTAGAAGTTGTGTACTATTAAAGTATCTGCGGGCCCTGTACAGTACGCCCAGTTTTTGAGAGGCTAACTTAACTCTGGTTTCGATGGAGCCCCCATATCTGAGCTGACCTTCCAAAAATAGGCCCGAGTTCTGACTAGTTCAAACATCGCAATTACGGTAATTTGGTAAATTTAATACTATTATTATGTGAAGAATACTTCACTAATCAGGTTTAGAGTCAAAACTTACGACAATATTAAGTTTTCTTTTGTTAAAATACGTCAATATCGATAATTGTCGTCAATGTCATACTTTAACGTCAATCAAAACCTCGCTAATGACAGCCCGTACGGTCTCCTTTAGATCCTTTCATTTGCGAAGCGTAAAGGAAAGGATTCAACTGTCATCGAGAGAACGTGAATCGCAATTGACGTTAATTTGAAGGGAAGGAAAGGATCACTGCGTTAAAAAGAACCAGAATCGCGCTCCTGGTCACTTAGAGTTACACCAAGCATATCAATGGAGGGCCTGTTCGGAAGATTGCTTCCGTTGAAGGAGACTAGATTTTCATTTCGATCCCTTTTAGATGTAATCAGACATGATTTTTATTTTATTTATCAACCATTATAAATTTATAATTTCAAATCTGTAAACTTCACCCGCCATAACACAGGGCTATCCCTAGCATGGCGGATGAAACACCACAAAAAAACTAAGCAATGTACAATATTCTTATAAATAAATAAATGATTGGATCTTTGAAACATTAAATTCAACGAGATTATTTTTACCCCAAGAGAAAACACTCTCGAGGAAACCGTTCATTCATTGCTTCAAAGCCCTCCGAGCCGTTGGAATTTGGAAAGACCGAGGTGGAGTAGACAATGTAATCATTTGACGGCCGGCGTGGTCCAGCGGTAAGGCTCTTGACTCGCACTCCGAAGGTCGCGGTATCGAATCCCGGCGTGGAAAATAAATTTTATTTAATTAATTAGTGTTATTTCACAATTTAATCATTTAAAATAATATAAAGTATATTTGCGGCACGTTCCAAAGTGGAAGATACTCTCAGTATCGCCCTGGTGTAAGACCACCATTCAGAATTGAAACGTTGCTTGAAATGGCTTTAGCTGTGTTTGGTGACCAGATCTGAATAGCCAGGTAATTCTCCACCTTCCCCTCCCCTCTACCTTCAGCCTCATAACACACCCCAATTGGGGTGCGGTATACATGTAAAAAAAAAAATCAGTGTGGAGTAGACAGACGCGGTAGGAATAAATAAGATGCGTTTGCTTTTCTAGCAATAGAATAATAATTTATGCTCATTATTATTTATGTAAAGGTAGAACCTGCAGACAAGCAGCCATGTGACAGCTTTCGAAGACCGCCTTTTTTGCAAAACCTGTATTATCCATGTCTTACAAAAAAATAAAATGTAAAAAAAATCCTGATATTAATGTCATTATATCGTGGGGTAAACTACTCGTACAACTGTCTAACTCCGAAATCAGTGTTTTTGAGTAACACACCAAAATTTACTCATTTATGTATAGTAAAAACAGAAAACTCGTAATGCATTCGAATCTTCAATACGTTTTTGTGGGTGTCTCCAAAAATATCGTTTAATTCTGCAATTAGTAAATCTAGTAACCACAAGTGCTTTTCCATGATACAATTAGACAACTAGACTTGGCTAGTTGAAGCACTAAATTTCGTGGAAGTGCTAAGTTGATTTCGTTGCATTTTATTTGTAACAACTAGGTAAGTCATTCCATTTTTGTAAATAAATACTTTAAAAAAAATTATTAGCCATTTGCTTATTTCCAAAATATAAGTATTGCGGTTCCCAACACATCAATCTACGATATAACCAAGCTTATCAGTGTAAATATACAACAACCAATTTATCAGTTTGATTATCATCTTATAATTCCATTTCCCAACAAAGTTGATTTCGGAGTTACCTAATTGTAGCTAATGAAAAAAATATTTGTTTTTTACCACGTTATTTAACAGAAGGCAAACAATCCATACACAAAAAAATCTCGTGTCACGGTGTTTATGGTCGCACTCCTCCGAAACGGCTTGACCGATTTTTATGAAATTTTTAATGTATATTTGGTAGGTATGAGAATAGGTCGTAAAGTATTTTTCATACCGTTAAGTGATTAGGGAATCTAGGAAAAAAAACAATTTTTTTGACATTTTTTTTTTTGTATTTTTTTTTATTTGGCATCAAAAAATAGATACAACTCCAAATTTTCACCCTCTCAATTTTTTTATCGCGCCCTTCCCATTTTTTAATCGCGAATTTAGTATTAAGAACAAATTTAACCGTCGTTCGTATTTCAAACTGAACGAAATTATTTATGTTGTTGAATGATGTAGATATGTTGTTGTAGAGGGCGCTACGTCCGCCTCAACGAACTTTAATTTATATGGCAGAACAACGTTTTCCGGGTGAGCTAGTATTAGATAATACCTAAAGGTTTTATTTTAAATTAACAAAAACAATTACCCAAAAGTAAAATTTTATAGCAGTTCCTTTTCTGCTCGTGTAACCCCCACCCTCAACATCCTTCTCCTCTCATATGTGCTGTCCCCCTCTAATATTTTTTCTCTCTTTTTCTTCTTATTGTTTAACTCTTTATACGTATATATGTGAATAACTGTACTTAAGTTAGTTTATATTATTAAGGTCCTGTAGAAGGTTTTTTATAACTGAAACTAGTAGGCTATTTGTAATTTTTTATAATAAAGGGATTAACAATATAAATTTTCATTTAAATTATTGTCAAGCTACAAAGATATTGCTTTCTTCGATAATATTTTTATTTTTTATTAAAGGTTGCAGTAGGAGTTTTTCATATATTGTTAGGTTATTTATTATATTAGTAGCCTGGGAATGTTTTTTTTAAACAAATGAAAAATTCGAAAAGACGACACTAAAATTATAAAAAAACAAAATATATAAAAAACAAAATAGTACATCAAAAAATAAAAAAGGTAAGGTTAGCGGTAATACTTAAATTGTGGTTAGAATGCTCAAAAGTTGTTTAAATAAATTGTAAAATATTTTTTTGATTATACTGTTCAATTAGTTCACCTGCAATATTATTTGTTTAAGATCGGTTTTTTTAATATAAGGTCCTGTAGAAGGTTTGTTATAGTTATAACTGAAACTAGTAGGCTATTTGTAATTTTTTTATAATAAAGGGATTAACAATATAAATTTTCATTTAAATTATTGTCAAGCTACAAAGATATTGCTTTCTTCGATAATATTTTTATTTTTTATTAAAGGTTGCATTAGGAGTTTTTCATATATTGTTAGGTTATTTATTATATTAGTAGCCTGGGAATGTTTTTTTTTTAAACAAATGAAAAATACGAAAAGACGACACTAAAATAATAAAAAAACAAAATATATAAAAAAAAAAATAGTACATCAAAAAATAAAAAAAGTATCGTTAGCGGTAATACTTAAATTGTGGTTAGAGTGCTCAAAAGTTGTTCAAATAAATTGTAAAATATTTTTTTGATTATACTCTTCAATTAGTTCGCCTGCAATATTATTTGTTTAAGATCGGTTTTTTGAATATCTAGAGTTTTCAATTCAGTCTGTAAAAATCCGGAGAACATGCAGCTGATGGTTGATAAGTTATCGTTCATTTTTTCAGGTATGACATGGGAAATTATCGGCGAAGCAAAGACCCAATGGAAAGGAAAGCATGCCGAAGGTTCCGAAAAAAAGACAGTAAAATTCGGAGCACATGACATTTACTTTAGCACTGTTCCCACAAACCTTACTATTGGATTACCAAGGCAAGGTAAATAATGTTTATAATATTAAGTTCTGAAACAATATCAACGAACAATCAAATCAAAATATTCGGAAAAAGCTTCAGGAAAAGCCAACAAAAATATGGTGGTCAAAATGGCAGAAATGAAGGTTGATGATAATTCAATCGGGAAAGTATTCGGCTGAATAGTACAAACTTTTATCTGAATAATTCTGATTGCTGTTACAAACAACTTCTAGATATGCACCTATCCAAAGAAAATTTTAAAACTTTAATATTTTCGGTATTATAAAACTCTACTTAAAAATTCTCTACTCAAATTGAAAGGAAAAAAAAATAACCAACTCACCTTCACTACAAGAACAAAAACCTCAAGAACATTCCAAAATTAAATTTAAATTTCACAAAATTAAATCCCTACAGAAAAATTATTTAATTCCAAAATTATTTAAAGCCCTACCAAATGAAATTAAAATACAAAGGAGATAAACAAGTAAAGAATATAGGGTAAGTACGCATGAAGTAGATGAAATCTATCAATATTAAGATTTCCTAATCATAACGAAGAAACCCACATAAAACTATTTACAGTCCGCCTCGGATCAGGAATCCCTAGTAAGAAGAGCTGTGAATAAACTACTATGCTTAGCATTTAAATAATCATTCATAATTATTTAAAGTATAACGTTAACGATTAATCTGAATGATTGTGTTATTCTTCCTAATGTTTTTTATACCATTTATTACAAAAAATTCGGTTTTGTGATCGCATACACAATTTACATCATCTTGAATTATTACGTAAATAAAATAAACCCATTTATTTGTATGTGTTTTTTTTTACATTAACTCCACACAGGAGGCCTTGAGGAAAATAATTTCCCCCAGGGCCTATGTCATCTGGGATGCTGTGTAGAAGGTCTTTTTGAGGAGAGGAAGGAATGAACATTGGTCTTGAAGAGACCTATGTTGTAGGAAGGAGGAAACACAGAGGCCGGCAAATCATTCCACAGCCGAGCTGTTGAACATAAGAACGAGTCGAAGAAACAAATGTCAACCGTGTACAAATGTTGGGCACGCGTTTGGCGTGTTTCCCGACTACGCACCGGTGCCGAAGGGATCAATGATGCTAGTTCCTCGGAGCATCTTCCATTGTAATACCGGTAGAACGAGGATAGCATTCCCACCCGACGCCTGTGCTCTAAAGATTGCAATCCGTCTGTTAAGACGGGAGAATCTATCAAACAGACCGCCCGTTTCTGCACAGATTCGAGGGTATTATTCAGGTATTTTGGAGCTCCAGACCAGAGGTGGCTGCCAAATTCAACCGTGGGGCGCACTTGCGATTTGTACAGGGTTAGCAGTTGTGCACTATTAAAATATCTGCGGGCCCTATACAGTACTACGTGTACATCTAATGTGTTTTAAAGTTCCCGGGGGTAAAATATCTAAAAGCTTTGTAAATTAAGATGAATGCCAAAAGTTAATCCCTTTCTGATGCTGATCCCCTGGCATCAAGATAATTATTTAAAATGGTGCAAAATGTTTCAAACTTATTGTTCTTTTTTCTTTTTCAGGTGAATATATACAGCTGAAGAAAGGACTCACATCTTTTAGTTTCTCTTCTCCTCTTCCCGAAGTTCTTCCTTCGTCATATGAAGGACAGTTCGGCAGCATTAAGTACTACATTAAAGTAACTGTGAAGAAAGACCCCAAACGCGACGATTCCATCACGTTTCCATTCACAGTGTTTTGTAAAAGTGAGCTCTACGAAAATCCTGCAACCTCTGTAAGTAAAGAGTTATAACATAACGTTAAAAAACATAATTTAAAAAAATTGGATTTTAAGACTATGTTACATCAATCTCGTATTTTGGTAGAAAGGACATTTGCTGCAAGGCAGAATGAGATTGGCACAGCCATGAGATTGGTTGTGGATCTTTGATGTGGTGGTTATTTCTTTAAACTAAATAGGAAGACGATCAAGCTCATTTGGGAAATCCAAATATACTTGTAGACTAAAAACCCCAAGTCATATTTTTAAGATTTCCATTACTTTCGCAAGAAGTTCTTATAATCCTTTGATCAGTTTGAAAAACTTTACGAATTTTATTTAAATCTTTTTTATTTAATTTTTTATTTTTAACTTTATGAGTAAAACCTCAAATTGTAATATTTAAATTAATAAAGACAATGTAAGCGAAACTCAATCGAAAATCTGGAAACAGAAAAATCAGAAAAACATATTGACACCTCTGGGACTCGAACCCAGGACCTCTTGCTTTCCGGGCAAACGCGCTAACCACTGCGCCACGGTGTCGATATGAAATTCGGTCATGTTTAACTGTACCATACTTCGACTAAGAACCACCTACATTATCTTCATTTTCTTTAACGCATATATTATTGGCAACTATAAGTTAAAAATAAAAAATTAAATATTCATCCTAGACTTGCAGAAAAGTCGATAGATGTCGCATATTAAATAAAATGGATAAAGATTTATCCAGACACTATCTAGAGAGCATTTAGTTCGGGTTTGAATCTTGCAATCATACATAAAGATAGTTGCCAATAATATATGCGTTAAAGAAAATGAAGATAATGTAGGTGGTTCTTAGTCGAAGTATGGTACAGTTAAACATGACCGAATTTCATATCGACACCGTGGCGCAGTGGTTAGCGCGTTTGCCCGGAAAGCAAGAGGTCCTGGGTTCGAGTCCCAGAGGTGTCAATATGTTTTTCTGATTTTTCTGTTTCCAGATTTTCGATTGAGTTTCGCTTACATTGTCTTCATTTTTATTTAAATCTGTCGGCTGACGAAAGTTGATAGGTCAGCTGTAATTTGAAAAGTTTTTGATTGCTTTCTTGTCTTTTTGTAACTGTCCATGTTATTTTTTGATAATGATTTGTGTAAATGTTTGAGGATTCTTCACGATATTTAAAGAGAAATAAAAGTTAGATTAACCTAACAAAATATCAGTGCTGTACTTGACCAGAAAAAATATTCTTACCTTAAATGAATCAAATGCTAATTTATTTTTAAAAAAGTGAATGTTTGTGTCATTTGTAAATATTTATGAAAAACGAAATTTCACGAAAACATAATTGTGTTTCTTATAAGAATTCTCATTTTTTTCAGATTCCCATAAGGCACGAACTAGTCAAATCTTTCTCCTTCTTAGGGACGAAAATAGGCACACTGTGGATATATTTTGACCTCCCGATGACAGGATATTTACCCGGCCAACAGATCCCTATTAACTGTTATGTCAACAACCAAAGCAAAGTCTACGTCTCTCATTTTATCTTCAGTTTTGAAAGGGTATGTTAAAAGCATTCTACATTTACAAGCATACACAAAATCCTCAATAAAATTATAAAGATCAGACACGCAGAGCTGCAATCAGGGTGAACATTTTCCGAATTATATACAATCTATGATTTGAGAGGCTAGCAGAATATAATTTTAAAGGTTACGACACAATTTCATATCCTTCGCCTTTCTCTGAATGAATTTAAAGCTATACATTTACTTGTTTTGTGGCAACAACTTTTAGAGTTTTTAATGGAGAAAAATTAATCAAAACAAATATACGGAACTCAATTCCCTAAACGAATCAAAGTTTGAGATATATTGGTTTGGTTCCCTGGTCATCCAGGAATTGAGGGCAACGCGAAACCGGACTCTCGCTAAATTTGGAACAATCTTTGGTTCTATTCCTTTAGATTTTAAAATTCCTATCTCTGACGTTTTCTCTGTTCTTAAATCCAATATGTCTCGTTCCTGGGAAGGAAATTGGATGAATATGAAAACCCGAACTGGATCTTTCTATGCTGGAATTCGAAATCATATTCCAAGTAAGCCTTGGTTCCACGGCAAAAAAAAATTAAAAGGATTTATTTCATGCATTTCGAGAATGAGAATTGGTCACCGCTCTATTGCTGCGCAATTGTTTAAAATTCGAGTCCTCGATAGTCCACTCTGCCAGTGCGGTGTGGAGGAGGAGACTCGTAATCATGTCTTCTTCAATTGTAAAAATCATTCTTCCTTCAAACGCATATATCGTTTGCTTATTAAAATCACCCAACATTTTCCCCTCAGTATTCCGTATTTGCTGTATCTCAACAATTCTCGCGTTTTTTCAGTTCTTATAAGTTCATAGACTTGAATGACTTCAATATTTGATTTGTCCTGTCCCTTTACAGATTATCTTCAAAATAATAACTATCTTTCTATCACAAAGCACTCTTTTAGGGTGAATTGCCTATTTAAAAAAAAAAAGATACGGAATGTGATTTTTTACTTGATAATGACGTGACGTCATTATCAGAATTGCACGAGATAAATTTGTACTGATAAGTAATAATTAGAGATTGAGAAACGGGGAATTTTACAGAATGACTAATAGGATCGATTAATTTGCTACTTGAAAAATAAAGAATTTAAAAAAATTGTGAAAAAAGAAGATGACTGCAATACTACAAAAATTATGAATCTTCTGGTAGTATTTTTGAATGTTTTGCTTACCTACTTAGATGTAAAAAAAAAAACGATATCTTTTCGCAAAATATCTTCAAAATACTAATTTGGTCTGTTTTTGTTTTATTTTTGAAATTTTTATTTAGATGTACGTAAATTTTTTCATACATCTAGTAAGAAAATATAAAAAATACAATTTACGAAGTACAGTAACATTTACAAATACATTTGAAGAAAAAAAATAAAAGATAACTAGAGAAAAATACACTATATAAGATAACTACAATGTGACTAAAATAATATTGGTAAGTACGAGTATGTTACAAATCAAAAAATATTTTTTACATATAATGCGCATATCCTACGAAAAGTGCTAAGACTTGAGGCTTCCTTTACGGCATTTGACAGACTGTTATAAAGTTTTTGCCCTTTATAAAACGCGCTATTTTGTGTGCGCGAAAGTTTAGTTTTGGGAAACCTAACGTCTCCGCTTTTTCTCGTAGGAAAATAGTCAACATTTTCTTGAAACATAATATTACTCTGCAGATAATTTGAGAGCATATTATTTTTATGCTTGTATATCATTATTAATGTATTTTATGTTATATATTGTTTTGTTGTCAGTAAAAATGTTGTATTTTAAAATCATCCTCATTCCCCTATTTTCTGAGTGATTGTATCTCTGGTTCAATGAACTCGGATAAATTATAAAAATAAAAAAGTTTTCAAATTTGGACCTGATTGTGAAAAGTATACTATCTGGCAATAAAGCACCTACCTACCTGTGTAAAATATAATATTAAAAAAAAAATATTCTAGTTGTCATTTTCAAAATTGGAACTTACGTGTCAAGAATTCGAAGTGCACACCTATCATGCTTATCAAAGTTTGTAGAAAATACGTTTAAAAAGGTCAGCTTATACGGGCCTTATCCAAAAAAAAACTCGTCTAGCTGGTTGCGAAATTTCGAACGCGTGACATAGTTTAAAGTAAAACACTGCCACTTGTATTGCAGTTAGTTCAAATCTCCCATTGGAACATGGACTTCAAGCTATATCACGAATGTTTAGCCAATCACAGCTCTATCCCATCGATGAGCCAACTTTGTTAAACGAATTTTCTACGAACCTTGCCTATCTTATGGTACGTATTTTTTTACCAGAAAATTGTCTTAATTCTATGTTTAACATCTGAATTTCTTTAGTTTAAATTTCTTTAAGTTTATCTAGACAAGTACACAAATAAATTAAAATCAGAATTCGTGACCAGTTTTCGAGGGTCTGTGCTTTTTTCCATTTAAAAAAAAGGGTTATTATTAATAACTTTTTTTATTAATTTCTGTATTATGGAAATTAAACTTCATTTCAACAATTATTACAAGAAACAATATTAATTTTTGGGGATCGCTGGCAACGGTTAATATGCACCTTTTTTTAAAAAAAAACCTTTTGATTCACCTTAATTACATTAAAAGGCAACTATTTGCATTGGGGGAAGTGGAAAATATTTCATTCTAAATTTCATTGCGTAAAATTAAAATTAGCTTTCGTCTTGTGAGATTGTATGCCAGAATCACAAACCGTGTTACACAAACCTAGCGTAGCCGCTAAACTACTTGAAAACTGGGATGTTTTTCTTGCCTTGACGCGAGTAGGCGTTAAAAAGGGGCACTTTCTTTTGTATCACAAACCATGTTACACAAAAATATTTTCCGCTTCCCCCAATGCAAATAGTTGTCTTTTAATGTGATTAAGGTGAATCAAAAGATTTTTTCAAAAAAAGTGCGTATTAACCGTTGCCAGCGATCCCCAAAATTTACCGAAACAATTATTTACGAAAACAAAATAGGTTATTAGGTTCTTAGTTTAGGTAAATTAATTAATTCATGCGTTTTTGGTTTGAAACGAAACTTCACAAATGTCAAATTACAAAAAAACGTGGCCGTAATGGAGATGGTGATTTTTAAACTTTTAATGAAAATCGAATTTGAATGCATATTTTTCCGTCTATCCCGACTGAAACCGATAGTTCTTATGATAATTAAGTTTAAAAGTAGTTTACTTTTCAAATTTTATGCATTTTAGTATAGCGGCATGCGGCGGCTTGTCCATACTTTATCCGTTTTTTATATGAATACTTCACAAGAGTCCCAGCTGTTCGCGTCTGGAACCAGTGAGTCTATTGCATCCCCAATTGGGGTATGTTGTGAGGCTGAAGATAGTGGAGACGGGAAGGAGATGGGGAAGGAGGGAGGTAGGAAGGTAGGGAAGTACCTGGCTATTCAGATCTGGTCATCAAACACGGCTAAAGCCATTTCAAGCAACGTTTCAATTCTGAATGGTGTTCTTACACCAGGGCGATACTAAGAGTATCTTCCACTCTAGAACGTGCCGCAAATATACGTTATATTATTTTAAAAGAATTAATGGTGAAATAACCCAAATAAAATTTATTTGCTGACGCCGGGATTCGATCCCGTGACCTTCGGATTGCGAGTCAAAAGCCTTACCGCTAGACAATAACTCCACACAGGAGGCAAATGATTGAGGAAAATGATTTCCCTCAGGGCCTTTGTCATCTGAGATGCTGTGTAGGGGTCTTTTTGAGGAGAGGAAGGAATGAACATTGGTCTTGAAGAGACCCATGTTTGTTTGTTTTGTTTTTGTAACTTTATTTAGATGTAAGCAAATTTTTTCATACATCTAGTATTAAAAAAAAACATATAAAATACATAATAAAATAAATATAGTCATAAAATTATAACGGAAAGAATACAGTTTTAAAAAGAAATACAGTTACTCCATTTAGAAATACAAACAATAGGGTTTAAGACATACAGTTAATACAAATAAATACAATTCATAAATTTTTCTTAATGTATGCAGCACATGTTTTACGAAAAGTGCCAAGACTTGAGGCTTCCTTTATGGAATTTGGTAGGCTATTATAAAGTTTTTGACCTTTATAAAACACGCTGTTCTGTGTACACGTAAGTTTAGTTTTGGGAAGCCTGAAGTCTCGGCAACTCCTCGTAGGATAATTGTGAATATTTTCATGGTACATAATATTAGTTTGCAGATATTTAGGGAGCATGTTATTTTTAATCTTGTACATCATTGTTAACGTATTATATATTATATGTTGTTTAGTTGTCATCATATTTAAGTTTTGTAACATAGTTTTAACTCTAGTAAAGATATTACATTTCAGAATCATCCTCATTCCCCTATTTTGTATAACCTGTAGTTTATTATTTTGGGTCTCGTTACATAAGAATAGAACATTAGAACAATAATTTAAATGAGGAGTTACAATAGAATTATATACAAGGTGCGTTGTCTTGAGATCCAAGTTATTCCTAATCCTTTTTAAGAAGCCAACTTTTTTAGCAATTTTCTTAGATATGTAATCGAAGTGTGTGTCGAATTTTAATTTATCGTCTAATATTACACCCAGATATTTAATATTGTTAACCCTTTCTATATTGATGTTATCAATGGTTAGTATTGCATGTTCAGTTCCACCTTGACTATCAATAATCAAAAATTTAGTTTTCATAACATTCAGTTTTAGTTTGTTTATGTTTAACCAAAGCGTTACATTATTTAAGTAATTTTGTATCTCTTCAATGGCATCCTGTAAATTTTTTCTGGCTATATATAACAATGTATCATCAGCAAATAATTTAATGGCACAATGCTTTAAAACTTTAACAATATCATTTATATATATAATGAATAACAATGGACCTAGGACAGATCCCTGTGGAACGCCTTTGCTAGTATGACGTGGATCCGATGTTATTCCACCATATTTTGTTACTTGCGTTCTTTCTGATAGATAATCAACAAACCAATTAATTTCTTTACCGTTAATTCCAATATTTCTTAATTTTTTTATTAATCTGTCTCTATCGATTGTTTCAAATGCCCTTTTTAAGTCTAAAAATACTGCAATAATTTTACTGTTTTTATCTCTATAATTTTTCCATTCTTGTATTACATAGTTAATAGCGGTTTCACAGGAAAATTTATTTCTAAAACCCGATTGTTGTCGAACTAATATCTGCTTTGTCTCAATATAATCAGTTAATTGCTCCTTTACAATGTATTCAAGTATTTGTTCATATTTGGGTAAGCAATTTATCGGTCGGAATTCGTCAAATTTTTTTGGGTTATCGATTTTCGGAATAGGAGTTATTACAGAAGTCTTCCAAGTTTTGGGAAACACTCCACTATTCAGAGAATCATTGATAATTTGGACCATCGATTCGCCAATAATATTAATGGAGTCTTTGATTATATTTATTCTAATACCGTCAGGAGATTCTTTCGATTTCATGTTACTTAAGACTCTTTTTAAGTATGGTAAATCTATATTTTTAAACTTAAACTCTTCATCGGTGCATACAGGCCTGTCTATGTCTAGTTTGTTAACAGGACATTCTGGAATACTTTCGCTTATAAGATCTATGCTCGATATAAAGTGCTTGTTAAATTTTGTCGCTATATTCTTAATTTCTTCTTCATTTCCATCTGGGAAATCAATCGATTTTACAACTTCTTTTTGTTTGCCCTTTATGATTTCTTTTAGTGTTATCCAAAGTTTTCTTGGCTCATTCTGTTGTGTTTCTAATTTTTGTTTATAGTAATCGCACTTATGTTTTTTTAATTTGTTTTGAATAAAAATTGCGAATTTTTTTATATGCATTCCATTTTTCATTGGATGGTTCCAATTTTGCCGCTTTATATGCATTATCTCTCTGTTTTTGAAGGTTATGTAACGGTATCGAATACCATCTGTTAGTATTTTTAAACTTAACCCTTCTTATCGGCATATTTTTATCGATTGCGTTCGTCAAAATTTTGACGAAATTTTCTGCTTTGTCATTTAACGAATTAGACTCAGTAATTTGTGAGATACCATTTTTTAAAGTTTCACAGAATTTAAAGTGATCATAGTTCCTTTTATCTCTATACATAATTTCCCTTGACTCATTTTTTATTACACTCGTTTCAAGTAGTGTTATTATGTTTTCGTGGTCTGATATTTTTGGTGTATCCACAACCTTTACGTTCAAGTAAAAATGATTTGATATAACCAAATCAATAATGGTTGCTGATGCGTTTGATATTCTCGTTGGTTTTGTCACAAGTTGTTTCATTCCTAGATCATCCACTAAACTTTGGAGTCTATTACTGTAGGTATTCTTTACTTTCATATCAATATTAAAGTCACCAGCTATGTAAAACATATCTTGGTTTTTCATATTTTTAATACACCAACTTTCGAAGAAATCTAAAAATTTCGAATGGCTTTGGTTTGGTGAGTGGTATGATACAGAGTAGGTTCCTTTAATCAAGTTTTTTGTTATTTGTATTACCAGAATCCACGTATTTTTTTCCATCAAATACTTCATTTGATATTATTTTGAAAGATATACAATCTTTAATGAACATAATCACTCCTCCCGTATGTCGACTATGTGAATCGCATCTTACAGTTGAATACCCTATAAATGATACTTCGGAATCGTATACATCGTTGGTTATACACGTTTCACTTAGCATTAAAATTTCTGGTTTGACTTCTTGCAATAATAATTCAACTTCATTTACATGGGCCAAAAGGCTTGCAATATTTAAGTAGTATACAGTTGCTTTTCTTTTTATCCTAAAAAATCAATTTTTCTCTTCTCTGATTCTATATTTATTTTGTATATAGGACACTCCTTGCTCCGTGCCTGATGGTTATCGTTCAAATTTAATGAAAGTTTATCATTTGTGAGTTTGCAGTTAATACATTTCATTTTGTCAATATTTTCCTTACATTCTGACGTATCATGTTCGTTTGAACATCTTCCGCAAGATTTTTTATTTTTACAGTCCCCTGCCTTATGTCTATAATTGTTGTAGGAAGGAGGAAACACAGAGGCCGGCAAATCATTCCACAGCCGAGCTGTTGAACACAAGAGCGAGTCGAAGAAACGACCCGTTCTCATGTGACAATTGTCAATCGTGTACAAATGTTGGGCACGCGTTTGGCGTGTTTTCCGACTATGCACCGGTGCTGAAGGGATCAATGATGCTAGTTCCTCGGAGCATCTTCCATTGTAATACCGGTAGAAGAAGGATAGCATTTCCATCCGACGCCTGTGCTTTAAAGATTGCAATCCGTCTGTTAAGATGGGAGAATCTATTAAACGGACCACCCGTTTCCGCACAGAGTCGAGGGTATTTTTCAGGTATTTTGGAGCTCCAGACCGCCAAACCGGTGGCTGCCAAATTCAACCATGGGGCGCACTTGTGATTTGTACAGGGTTAGCAGTTGTGTACTATTAAAGTATCTGGGGGCCCTGTACAGTACGCCCAGTAGGTAGTAGTTTGCACTAGACTTGTAATAACCTTAATTTTTTTTTCAGGTGGTAACATTTTACAGCACATTTCCTTGCGCAACCAATTGTGTCGAGACGAACAAGCTGGTGGAACAGGCCAGCAAAGGACTCCACTCAGAGACGGAAGACAATTTTAAAGTTATTCTGATTGTACCCACCGTGCCCCCTTCGTCCCTCTTCCGGAACTCCGTCATCTCTATTGACTACGTCATAAAGGTATGAAGCGAACCCGAATAGAGTACAATCCTGGGCACGCAACCGTCAAATGACGAAGTCAGAACTGTCGCTAAGTAATTTTCAGGTTGCTGTGGCTAACGAAACACAACGCCATTACCCGACCTATATAAAATCCACACCACCCGCTTGCCTGCTGCCCGCTGCCTTAATTGAATATTTGAATTTCTCGGCTTTTCTCTACTATAATAAGCATGTTTTATACATATAAACCTTCCTCTTGAATCACTCTATTTATTAGTGAAAACCGCATAAAAATCTGTTGTGTAGTTTAAAAGATCTAAGCGCACATACATTTTGAGCGACTTTATTTTATACTATTACTAGCAGAACCCGGCCACACGTTGCTGTGGCTAATGAAACACAACGCCATTACCCAACCTTTATAAAATCCACACCACCCGCTTGCCAGCTGCGCCCGCTGCCCGCTGCCTGAATTGAATATTTGAATTTCTCGACTTTTCTCTACCATAATAAGCATGTCTTTATACATATAAAACTTCCTCTTGAATCACTCTATCTATTGGTGAAAACCGCATGAATATCCGTTGCGTAGTTTAAAAGATCTATGCGCACATACATTTTGAGCGACTAAATAATTCAAATCAAATACCTACTTACTCTAGGACATCTATTTTCCAATTTCTTCCGTAGAACGAATTTCAAAAGTGACTATAGTACGGTCCGCCAGCGGTTTTAAATCACACAAAAATATGTTTTCTTTAAATTTCTCGGCTTTTCTCTAATATAATTTACATGTATTATACATATAAATATTCCTCTTCAATCACTCTATCTATTGGTGAAAACCGTATGAAAATCTGTTGCGTAGTTTAAAAGATTAACGCGCACATACATTTTGAGCGATTTCATTTTATACTATGTAATGGTGATGATTAGATTAGATGAGGATTATCACAATAAAATAATCAGAATATGCAGTTCACTCATAGTAGAAATGAGAACTTCCAAAAACTAAAGTAGACAGGAGTGAGGAAGCTACGAAGCACCGCACAAAGAGGAGACCGATAACTTTATCTCATTCTCTCGCAGGCTAAATCCTGTAGATGTACGTGTTTGTATTTTTTTAGTGTTGCTATCTTTCGTTTCATTGAGTTTAAAATCATAACGGTGCTGAAGAAGTTTTCACTTCAAAAACATTTACACATCCATAGATTTTTACAATTTTACACATTTTGTTTATTTATCATTGATTCTATTGACAAAACACAAGTGTGCAGTTCACACGTAGTAGAAGTGAAACCTTCAGAAATCTAAAGTAGACAAGAATGGGGGTTTCGAAGCACCGCACAAAGAGGAGACCGATTATTCTATCTCAATTTCTCGCAGGCTAAATCCTATAGATATGTGTTTGTCACTTTTTACTGTCGCTTTTTTGAGTATAACTTCTTTACGCGCGCTTGACTTGGGGAGTAATCTGGTGAATGCGTGACGAGAGCGTTACGAAAAGTGTGATCGGGTGAGGCAAACGGTCTGGCCTTTACGCACGCTTCACTTGGGGAGTAAGCTGGTGAATGCGTGACGAAAGCGTTATGAAAAGTGTGATCAGGCGAGGCGAACGGAAGTTGAGAGGGAGTTTTTTTACAGTGAATACCGCACAAGAATCTCAACTGCTCCCGTCTGGAGCCAGTGAGACTTTGGCATGCCCAATTGGAGTATGTTGTGAGGCTGAAGGTAGTGGGGAGGGGAAGGAGGTGGGGAAGAGGAAGGTTGGGAAGTACCTGGCTATTCAGATCTGGTCACCAAACACGGCTAAAGCCATTTTCAAGCAATAGTATCTCCCACTCTGGAACATGCCGCAAATATACTATATTATTTTAAATGAATTAATTGTGAAATAACACAAATTAATCAAATAAAATTTATTTGCGCATGCCGGGTTCGAACCCGCGACCTCCGGATTGTGAGTCAAGAGTCTTACCCACTGGACTACGGAGGTCGTCAAATAAGTGACTAAACTTCACTTATAACGTCAGTAAGTTATAAATGAAGTTTTACTTCAGTCGTGTGGTCTAAAGCACACTCGTTTTTTTTTTCATCGAGTTTCAAATCCCAACAGTGCTAAAGAAGTTTTCACTTCATAAAGTCACTGCTCATCTATACATTCAGGATTTCTCCTGGAACGTATCTGGTTTTCAGCAGTGCCTGTACATTCCTAATATTTGCGAATTGCAATATATTTTATTATTGTGATCAAAGATGTATTAAATGTTCGTGTTATTAAATTAAACCACTGACCTATGATTTTATCAATACTGTTATATCATAGTATACACATTATTATCAGAATCAAAAGTGGCGTGAAGTTTGGTTAAAAATCACCCAAGGCCGCACAATGAATTGGTTTTGTTTGCAGTTTTAAGGATTCAACAGAAGTAGCTAGGTGTTTTGGGTCAGCTTGGTGTCAGCTTGGTACAAATATTCAACAGAAGTAGCTTGGTGTTTTTGGGTCAGCTTGGTGTCAGCTTGGTACAAATATTCAACAGAAGTAGCTTGGTGTTTTTGGGTCAGCTTGGTGTCAGCTTGGTACAAATATTCAACAGAAGTAGCTTGGTGTTTTGGGGTCAGCTTGGTGTCAGCTTGGTACAAATATTCAACCGAAGTAGCTAGGTGTTTTGGGGTCAGCTTGGTGTCAGCTTGGTACAAATATTCAACAGAAGTAGCTTGGTGTTTTGGGGTCAGCTTGGTACAAATGGTGTATAACGAAATACCATTGGTTAAATATATTTTTTTAAATATTATAATAAACTTCATAACTGGCTTTATCTCTCGGATGTCGAATATCTTCAAAAAAACTTTATTGTTTAAGCCAAAATTAAAACTATAATTTTCTTAAACACTGACGTTTATTGTAAAATATAATATACCAAAATAATGGTTAAGAGAAAAATATTTTAATAAAACTAATTTTATCTGTCGGACATTATTCTGCAAAAAACATTACAAAAAAAACTTTTTGAAATACTAATATATAATGTAACAATGCTATTTTATGCTACAACAATGATATTTTTGCAGAAAAAAATGTTGTTTGCACCAACGACGACGTTATGGCGACTATTTTTAAAAATTAAAATGTTTTCACGACGCAAATGCCTTTTAAAGATCCTCCACACAGCATCCCCAAAGATGACATAGGCCTTGAAAGATTTTTTTCCTTAGGGCCTCCTGTATAGAGCCAATGTAAAAAATTCTTTTTGGTTTTCATCAGTTATGTTTTGTCTGTGGTTATTTCGGCACAGTCTAAGTCTAAATAAATTAAACATTCCTTATATTTCCATTCAGGTCTGCGTGGTACTGAAAGGCTTCCACTCAAATCTGAAGTATGAATTTCCAATCACCGTCAAGCCAGGTGAAAACCTACCAGCACTACCCATTGTACCTTACAGCGCACCATCGACCTCTTCTTCTTCAGCCCCGCAAGACTATGATCTCATCTGCCTTGACGATCAGTTACCTTCCTCGCCGCCACAATATGTTGACAATTCAGGTACGAAATTGGCATGAACATTACAATACAATAATGCTTATAGCCAACTGTTCCGCCTAACGAGATGCTGCAGCGATACGGAAATATTCCTGGAGGGACAAGCCTACTCTTTCAGAACCCTTCTCCGCCATCGCATGAGAAGTTTATGTCGCCGACTACGCCAACCGAAGAATACTATTGTCACTGTCATGGTTGCCTGGATCGAGTCCCTCCTGATAGCCCTCTGGAGACGGGATACAGTCAAATATCCCCCATAATCAACTATTAGCATATTATTTAGTATTTTTTTATTTTTCGCTTTTTTTCTCTTTTTACTCTATTCATTTTGTCTATTATTTAGAAATATGGAATACACTATTATTGTAATTTTTTTTGCACTTTTTTTATGAACACCACCTTGAGGTATGTGTAGATATCACCTAACGAATTCATTGACGAATAATTATTGATTAATATTAGCGAGGCCCTGTTTTAACTTGACCGTTTGAATTACATCTGTCTGTAAATTTGTTTGTATGAACCTTTTCCGTTTTATTTCTAATCTGCTGCGTCGTCTTTATCATTCAAACGAAATAGGGACGTCAATTTGGACGAATTGCGTAATTCCTTATTAGAAATAGAATGAATAATTATGTACAAAAGCAGGTATTTAAGTACCTACTTACAAAGCTCATGATTTCAGAGGAAATTTTCGTTTTGATTTATTAAATTAGTGAAATTTGGAAACAGACTTTTTTGGACGTGAGGTCTGCTCTTCACAGAACTGCTAGTTATAGTAATGGTTTTTAAAAATTGAGAAAGCTTTACCTTTTATGGAGAGTTTTCAGAGGGATAATACTTATAATTGTTGTAGACCGTTTGTTAGGCACTATTAAAATAGCATTTTTTTATTATTTTCATTGCAATCGGTTTGTGTTGACGGAAAACACATTATCTAATGAACCCCGTATAGATTTGTGTGCAAAATATCAGATTGAAAACGGAAAAATCCATGGTAGAAAGCTAAAAGAGTCAAAAATAAAGCCAGATGAATTTTAACCAACGTTACTTCTGCTGGCATTTTACTACCTCCATTCAATTTATAATGACTCGTAACAATTGATATATAACTACGGATCGATATTTGCAAATTATGAAGTTTGATACTTAACTTTAGGTTTATTCATTCGATACTAAATTTTAGATTTATTACTTTGATAATTTTAAGTTATTTCATTGATACTAAATTTAAGGTTTATTACATTGATACTTAATATTTGGTTTACTAAATTGATTCTTAATTTTAGGTTTATTACTTTGATACTTATTTTTAGGTTTATTACCTTGATGCTTAACTTTAGGTTTATTAATTCGACACATAATTTTAGATTTATTACTTTGATACTAAATTTTAGGTTTATTACTTTGCAAATAAATTTTAGGTTATTACTTTGCTACTAAATTTTAGGTTATTAACATCGATACTTAATTTAAGATTCATTACTTTGATACTTAAATTTAGGTTTATTACTTTGATACCTGATCTACTAATAAGCTTACTATGGAGAAGACACAGTTTTTAAATCTCTTAAAAAAATGATGACCGAAATATCGTTGAAGATGCTCTTAAAAATTTTAGATGATGTAATAGATGAGGTAACCGGGCAACTTAAGACAGTGGCAATTCAACATACTTTTAAAAATTGATATAAAGTCTTTAAAAGTGGTGAAAAACCAGTTTTTTTCGTCACTTTTAATGACTTCATATCATTTTTCAAAGGTGGGTTCAATTACTACTATCCTGATTTATCACGAAACCGACAGACGAATATTCGGAAAACAATTATAACATTGTATTTTTTAATTATTATAAGCAATAATTATCAGCCTGAAACACTCATCCACATTGAAAAATTTTCCGAAAAAGATACATGACGCCAACGGGACTTGAACCCGTGCCCTTCTGATTGCCGGTCAGCTGCTCTCCCAATTGAGCTATGGCGGCTTATTTTATACCCGTCAAATGATTCAATATATACTAGTGTTTCATTCAACAATTATTGCTTATTATATTTTTTCCACCTGAAAACAACCAACTTTAGTTTTTTTGCGAGAGAGACACTGTTAGTGTTAAATCCCTCGCTAGGTGGAGTCGAGACAAATTATGTCTTCATTTATTGGGGAAATACTTAAACTTTAAATACTTAAGCCATAGTTCAATTGGGAGAGCAGCTGACCGGCAATCAAAAGGGCACGGGTTCAAGTCCCGTTGGTGTCATGTATCTTTTCTCGGAAGATTTTTCAATGTGGATGAGTGTTTCAGGCTGATAATTATTGCTTATAATAATTGTTACCCTTTGTGCTATGCATAAAAATCTTGTCTTAAACGTTAGTTTAAAAATTTAAAAAATAGTAATTGTATTTTTTGGATGGTATTTAATGCTTATTATTTCTTTCCAGATTTGCCAACCTATGAGGAATCCGAGCAGACAATTAAAGCTATGGAGAACTACGAGACTTCTTACGCTCCAAAGCCTAATGACTACGTCAAAACAAAAAACCCTCTTGACTGATAAGATTGCTGTTACACCCCTAACTATATGTATAAACGCAGAATATGATTAGAATGAAGACAAAGAAATTAACATATTGTTATGTTATATCTGATTAAGTATTGCAAGTAATTGTTATTTAATTATTTACAAGCTATTTTACCAACTCAATGTGACGCCTTCACTTAACTTTTTTAATATTCCCGGGGTCTGCTGAAATCTTTTCAGAGATTTCTGGCGATCTTTGGAGATCTTTGGTGATCTGTGGAGTTCTTTGGGATCTTTAGTGATCATCTGTGACGATCTTTGGAGGTATTTTGAAATGTTGCCTGAAATCTTGAATTGTGAAATTATTTTCCAGTACAACTCTTCAAATGTGAATACACCTAACAGAGTGTAAATGAAAATTAAAATAAACATTAATTTGTGTTGGGTTTTATCAACCAATGCAAAAAAAATTATAATTGTTATTGTTATGTTTTTTTTTTTTTAAATATATTTATAATGAAAAAAAACCTACACCGATTTTTTATTTATACATATTATCTAGGTTTTATAGGTCGGTTTTACTAGATTTTACGTGAGAACAATACCGTTGTAAAAACTAATTTCAAATTCCAATAGGTATACAAAATTATAAAAAGCTACTCAGTCAAGGGATACATAATACCTACAAAATACAAATTTATAAACCTACATAAAAGTTCACTCAAATGACAAAAATCTAAAGAGACAAAAGATACTAAAGAGACGAAAGAGACGAAAGAGACGAAAGAAACGAAAGAAAAAAACATACAAAAGAGACAAAAGAGACAAAAGAGTCAAAAGAGACGAAATAGACAAAAGAGACAAAAGAGACACGAGAGACAAAAGAGATACAAGAGGCAAAGAGAAACTTCAAGTGATACATAAATTAATTAGCTCAATATATTTATTACCGATAGCAGAACTTTCTTTTGAATCCGCATAAATTTTATCGAGGGAAATGTAGACTTTTTGTCGACAACTGTCGAACTTTTTCTCATTTTACCATAGTCGATAGATTTGTATCAGAGGGCTAACATAAGCGATATTATTTTTTTATGTATTCAGGTAAAACATTATATGGCTTCTTATAAAAGGAATTGGAGACATTTATTTCAATATTGCTAAAGGCTCGATGACACAGAGCAAGTTAACATGCTAATATCTACTAAGTTTAAAAGCGGGTGAATCGGCGAGTGAGATTGTCATGATGACACACAAAACTGTCCACTCACTCAGTAGCGTAGGAAACTGAGGTCGCTGCTAGCGCTAGTTACAAGAATAACCACGCCTGCGTGAACTACTTCTCTGATGTTTGACACCCGAAATCAGCTGTTTATTGGCAGCCATCTTGAAAAACATAAATAAACCAATCACGAGCAAGCGTGTAGCGAGTATTGTTGACGACCTTCCAACTTTTTTCGTAGATTGTCAACAATCTGCTAGTTAGCAAGTAACACGATGACACTGAGCGAGTTTACTAACAGATAGTGAATTTCCCAGCTTGTAAACTCGCCCTGTGTCATCAACGCTTTAGACATAATTTATTATCAAGATGGCCGTGAAATACTTTATGTGAAGCTATCAGATTCCTACTATTACCCACCCCTCATACCTTTTACCTTCTCAGATCTTTATCTCCTACCTTTTCGTAAAAATACCCTTCGCACAGTGTCACGACCAATATTGTGATACTAGAGAGATGTGGACTGTAAATCAAAATATTGCGAAAACAAGACAATGGACCGCGTTTTTAACTCAATCACAGGAAATGGCAAATGGAAGGATAAGTCCCTAACTTTTGATGGGTTCATCCGCTGTTTCTGGACCGATCTTGGTGATGGCTGCACTTCATTTCAATAACGGCACAACTTGTTTAAAATTACCGACACTTTGGGGTTATATTAGTAATTTTGCGATTAATAGAAAGATTTCAATGGCGAGATGTGACCGATGTTACTGCGATTTTTCAACTCATACAAGTAGGTAATTTTAAATTTTGGTGCCAATATTGAAGATGGGTTCCACGAAGGTATGAAAACATCTTCTTCTTTTCCTAATAAGTAGGGACTTTCAAGGAAAGGAGGAAGGCAAAGGAATAAATGAACAATGAAGGACTGGGAACATGGGTTTAGTTTTTAAACTGTTTCAGAACTAAACACACAGCGTTCTCAAATATACAATGATTTTCCTCATTGCTTCCAGTTAATGTAAAAAAAGAAGAACTATCACTGTCTAAGTATGATTTGATCGCCGGAGAGTTCAGCTAGTTATACTATAAAAATATATATTGATAGTCAATGTCTAAAAGTTCCGATAAGATGATTCCGATAATGAAAACCGTCCGTTATCTACAATTGAAACAAAATCGAGAAAAACATGACGGCTGATTGCCAACCCTATTGATAAACAACTCGAATCATACGAGTAAGTTGTTGAATAAAATATGCAGTACGCTTTACCATAGTGTCAGTAACGCCGTGATACAAGTGCTTGCTGGCTGCCAGTTTGAGCCAAAATTAAATAAATCAGTGCTTAATAAAAAATAAAAATGCCGTTCCAAAATTGCAGTCTGGTGTTTAATGAGAATGCGCAACGCGTGTTTTTCAGTGGACAAACTGTCAATGGAGTATTTAATATTCACCAAACTGAGCCCATAATAATTCAGTGTATGTAAGCCATTTATACTTATTCTTCTTCAAATATATATCTAAAGTACAAAGTAAAAAGTCTATGGAGTAAGGGCGGACGGTGTGGATTTATTTTGTATTCAAAACCGTAGTGTTATTCCGAGATTGATGATATTCGGCACAATTGACATTTAAAACATCGGAAAACACTATCAGCCTTACTAAAAAACCCAGTGAAAATTTTATTCAATTGACAAACGGCCGCGGATGTGAAAACATTACTAATTAAATTGTTCATGGAATAAATACACGTGTTTTACACGGCCCGAGAGGGTAGTTTATCTCTGTTTTATTAATGATGTCGGAACGAAATTTGGAATTTTTCCAAAGTATTTTGAATGTTCTATATATTTCTTATTTTTGAAGGTGTCGTAAAAACAAATACCATTTATGAAAACTAGATAAAATTACCTTTTAGGTTTGTGTATTTGAAATACACTTCAGTTTTCAAAAACTGCCATATTTTAAGATTCAAACTCGGAAAAAAATGGAAAAAAAAATTTCCCACAACATTTTTGACCAAAATGTAGAGAAATTTAAAAAAAATCAAAATTTAAAAAACAGTCCTTTTATGTAATAAATTTGGAAGGAAACTATCACCTCACTTTTTCGTCGTGCATACAATAAAAAAATAATAAAAAATTTCAAAGTTTTTTTTATTGCCAAAAAAATAACTTAGAAATAATACCGAAATTTAAAACAAATTTCTTGCATCTCAAAAGACGTTAATTTTTTTGATATGTTTACGAACACATGTACCTATTAGATATTAATATTATAAAAAATTATCACTTTTAAGAAATTCTCTTAAAATAAAGATCTTAAAATGTAAATTTTATCTTTTAAGTAACCTATAAAACAATATTCTGACAGTTCAACTTTGAAAGTACGGCGTTTGTACAATAATTTGATTAAACTGATGCAAACCACACAAATAACATGGTAAATATATCAATTATGTGAACAGCAGAGTAAATTCGTCACTACAATAGAAATTATTAAGTAAAATCACAACATTTAGGTACTAACAAAATTTTTCATATCCCGCCATAAACACACCGAACTGTTTTGTCATCGCGGGCTGTCGCGGGCCATTAAGAACTAATGCAAAGGCGCGCCAATAATGCCCCTTGCGGAGAAAAATTAAAACGACATTGTTTCCTAGTAAATTAAAACCATATACAACGTTGTCAGACCTTCAATGCATTTTAACAGCGTGATCACGTAAGAAAGGTTATTGGTAATAAAACGTGTTTTAGTGTACACGGGGTTTATTTACGTTATTGCAATAAAACAGGTTATCTGCCGTGAAACGTTTTTTTTTTAGTAAGGCTGTATTTATATACACGAGATTTCAAAAAACAATCCCATCACAATTAAAAAATAGACTGAAAACCTAACTAAAAAAATAAAAAATAACCAAAAATAAATAAATAATAGAAATTAAAATAATTCTCTTATTCTTCACATAAAATAAATTTAAAAAAAAACTGCAAACAAAAACCAAAAATTCTAAATAACTAAACATCCTCCCGTACATTACAAGCATTTGCTTATTATGGGAGAACATTAAAAAAAATTAATAATAATACAATACACTCGAGAATAATTCTCCACTAACCGGGAATGAAATTAGTTAATTAAGTTGTTATATATTAGTTTTAAGATTTTCACGGCCAAAAGCATTTTCGTTATTTGTTTTTGGGGTGTTATGCCGTGTTGCGCTACCTCCTTCTTTAGCCAACGTTTCGGACATCGTTGCAGTGTCCATCATCAGGGCAGATCCGGCAAATCCGGTAGATGTGACAAATGTTGGCTATAGAAGGAGGTAGCGCAACACGGCATAACACCCCAAAAACAAATAACGAAAATGGTTATATATTATTTTATAATATTGTAGGCATCTTTTATTATACAAATAAATAAATAACTTTTCCCACTCATAATAGCTGTAAATTGATGATTCTATGAATTTTGAACATTTGACTTTCAAAATAAAGGAAAATAACGGTCTAAATCTGATTTCGAAAAATTCTGCATAAAGCCCGGGCAGCATACAGAATTGGGAACTTTAGCTATGTATCTACATATACATCAAAAGTGTACTGGTACGGTTTGTTTTTTATACACATTTATTTTTATATAAATCGCGACTAATGAAACTTTACACATTTGACCTTCAAAATAATAGAAAAATCACTGTCTAATTGCGATTTTTAAAAACTCTATGTAAATCGCAATCAATGCTGAGGTATTCAGTAAGTTTCTTATACACATAAGTATGATCTTCACTTTTTCATCTTCAAAAATGTTCTACTAATCTCAGATAAAATGCTTTTTTATTCGGAGCATGTAAATGTATTTTAATAATATAGATATATTCTCATGTAATTTAAGCACCTGAAAAAAGTATGTCATAGCTAACATTAAATGGTTTTTTGACCATTTTGCAAGTTATCATGTTATTGCAAAATGGTCAAAAATTCTTTCCATTTACTTGCCATTTTTATTAATGCTTTTATGTAGTGAGAATAGTTTTCTGACTCTGACTACTTTATGTTTTGAAATTTAGTACCTAAGAGATTACCTAAATTACCTAAATTTAGTACCTAAGTGTGAATTATAGTTTATATTGTGTTTTATTGTTTTTTATTTTCAAGGTTATATTTTTGTTAACTTCTTACGGGTACAGAACCCTTATTTTTTAATTATGTGAAAATCTATTTTTGGATATAATGTGTATTATTAATGATATTATTATAAATGTAAAATGATTGTTGATTATCCCTAATAAATAAAAAATCGTGCTACTTTCTGTAGCTTCAGTGTGCTAAGTCGTGATTTCTTTTGAATTATCTCACTGATGAATTTATTTTTAACAGCTATGCTCTTCCAAATGACTGGAGAAGCGAGAGTTCTATGGACAGAAAGCGAAGGAGATCGAAGAACCGTTGTATATACTGGCCATGAGATATATTTCAAAACTACTCCGTTAAATCTGACCTGTGGATACCCCGATCACGGTAGCTACTTTTTAGATAATAATTTCTATAATAAGTTTTATAGTAGTTGGAACTCAAAATGCATAGATTATTTCACTACGGCTATTGACGCTCTTGTAAGGAGATTTTATGACCGAAAATCACAGAACAAAGAAAACAAAAAACTTTTTTTTGGAATTCCACAAGGTTCCATTTAATGCCCCCCTATAACTGTAATTTTAATTTATTTCTAATTAAACGATTCAAATATGTTTGCAGATGGTAACGTGGAGATCCCATCTGGTCACAGTTCTTTTACATTCTCGGTGCAGCTCCCTCCAATGTTGCCTTCGTCATTTGAAAGTGGCTATGGCTATAATAGATATTACATACTAGTGACTTTAGCGAGGTCCTATAAAATGGATAAAACTGCGAAATTTCCTTTCACAGTCATATGCATGAACGATCTAAACGCTGATCCTATTAATAGTGTAAGTAATTTTCATATAAGTTTCTAGGGATATTATTCACACGCCAGAGTGCAATCACATTGTATAGCAGTATTACTCTTTTTGGAATTAATTTTAAATTATCAAGCTTTATTATTATTTTTTTTTGTATTTCTTGTACTTGTACTTGTATAGAATTTTTAAGTTAGTTTTAAGTTTGCTCGTTAATGACACGGACGTGTCGAAACCGGTCGCAAAATTTTAAAATTAAAGTAACAAATGTACATGGAAAATTAAAACTTTTCAAAACAAAAATTTATTATTCTTGTCTGTATAAATGTGTACGTGTAAGCCGTTCAAAACTTTGCATCTTGGTGCTTTACTACAGGTTACTCCCACTAGGTAACTGTCATATTATGTAAAAAAAGGCAGGCCTCTCAGGCACTGGTTCACTTTCAGGTTTGTGATTTAAATGTAGAAAATCATTTATTTATTTTTAAAAATAATATCAAACATTACCGTTTTACGAATAACTCGATCAATCACGACAACCTTCTTTGCATGTTTAGATGTGTTTCTGAATTTTAACAATATTCGCACAGTGACAGCGGTTAAATCATATTGTTGCTTTTTAACAAATCGATTTATCCATATTAACTCTTATTCCTTCGTGTTCAGACTAAGCCACCTTACTTTTGCGGTAGGTACATGAGAAGAAATATTTACCGTGACTTTAACTAATGGAAACGAATCATTTCTTCTTTTAAACCCCGGGGAGGGGGCAATATATTAAGAAAAAGTCAAAATATAGGGAAAATATGTTTAATAAAAACTTCATAAAAACAATTAGCTTATCCAGGAAAAGGAGTGCTGATAAAATACGAACTTCCAGGGAGCAGTGTTAAATATTTAAAAGTCAATTATTATAATGTCATGAAGATGACAATTTTAATGGTGAATTCTTGATTTTCTTACAGATAGCACTGCGGCAGGAATTATCCCAGGACTTCTCTTTCCTCTTAGTAAAAAAAGGACGGCTTCGGATGACCGTAGACCTACCGATGGCAGGATACGTTCCCGGACAGGAAGTGCCTGTCACCTGTTCCGTTAAAAACCACAGCAAAATCAAAATTACGAGCTTCACCATGTGTATTGAGAGGGTAAGACAACAATTGTATTATATCATTGACGAAGAAGTGTATTTTTTGTGTCAACCATGGCGAAAGTAATAGGCTTACTTCTTACAAGCCCCTCTCTTCTTCTTCCTTGCGCTGTCCCAACTCATTGCCTAGATAGGCTGTTGGGGTCGATCTTCTCGTTCTCAGGCTGAAGTTTCTTCGGTTCTGAGTATCGCCTTCATCCAGGCTGTTTCTCTGAAGTATTTTGGAGCATTGGGTCATCCAAGAGTTCTTTGGTCTTCCTCTGGATGACTGTCGATGAAGCTCCATAGACATTGCCTTCTTCACTGTGTGGTCTGGTGGTCTCCATCTTATGTGCCCATACCATCTCAACTGTCGTTCCTCCAGCTTACTGTTTATGTCTGTGACACCCAGGCTACCATGAATGCGTGAATTTTTAATCTTATATTTTAGTGATACTCCTGCCGACCATCTAAGCATTCACATTTCTGCTGTTTCGAGTTGCCTAGAGTAGGAGTTGTACATAGTTCAGTATTCAGAGCCATACATTATCGCGGGTCTTACAATAGTCAGTATATCTTTCCTTTAAGTTTTATAGGCATTTTGGAGTCACACAATATTCCACAATCTCATTTTAATCCATCCCACACCTATTCTATGGATGCCATCCGCTGCACATACCCCGTATCTGAGGAGATTTATACAAGACCCTCAAAACTCTAAATTTCAAGATCAACTTCACACGAACAACAGCGTATCTTAACTCCAAAAAGTCTATTTCACAAAACAGCCAAATTAAAAACAAATTGTCACTTTGTTTTGCTTACAACTGTTTTATTATTTAGAAAAGCAACATTCACAGAATATCTACATCAAAGAATGCACTTTTCAAGATCAAATTGATTCTGTACCTGAAAATGACGTCTTGTCAATTAGTTTGCTTTGTCGCTGTTCGTACCTGCATCCATACCATTGACGATATGGATACAAATTATCCGTTTAAGTATTTTTATAATATGTATGAATGGTGCTCTCGCATCCTCATATAGGAAATATATAGAGAAAAAAACTTTTCAAATTCAAGCGAAGTGACTTTTTATTATGGAGCCATAAAAAGTTTTATTATGTTGATATTATAAAATATAAAAAATAAAGTGATGTAAACTAAGTTATTTTCTTTTAATAAATAAATAATGACATCACAAAGTAACAACCTTTTAGAAGAAGTTTTCTTCGAAAAATTCATAAAAAGTTGTTCAAATCATTTGTTTTGTTGCTTTTTTTAATTTTTTCGAAAACTTCAGGGTTAAGAAACTATTAGATCCAGGTCGATGCTCGACTTATTTTAAAATATAATAAATAGTTGACACTATCCACGAAACGACCGTTTTTTTCTTCTTATTTGACCAAAAACATTCCAATTTTGGGCTCTATTTAACCGAAAACAAAAGCCCAATTCAAAAAGTTGTACCTCAAAATCGACTCAAAATGTATCGTAGATTCACCGCTTTATGGATTTATTAGTTTCTGGATACCTTGTATAAAGAAATTTACTGATTTAGAAATTTACAAAGACACTTTTACGTTTTCTTCCAAACCCTAAAAATCTGACATTTTCTAAAACCTAACAACATAAGCTGAGATATACCTTTTATCTTTTATTACAGATGGTTACCTTTTCTAGCCAATCACCATATCCGAAATGCCATTACGGAAGGAATAAGTTTGTGGAATATATTGGGAAAGGTGCAGAAAAGGGAGAAGAGATGCAGTTCCAAGTTGGGCTTTTGATTCCTGGTATTCCTCCTTCATCTACCTTCCCATCTCTGATCATGTTTCGGTACTTCGTCAAGGTATATAGCATACTTATTTACAATCACAGGAGGATGATATGAATGTTGTTCATTGTTATTCCTTCTTTGGAAAATTGGTGTTTGTTTTAAACTTCAATTTTGTTTATTTTTTTTATTGTATATTTTATTTTATTACTTAGTTCTAAATCTTGGACTTTTCACATTTGAGATATGTCCCACGAGTTAATTAATCATTTTAAAACCTTTGTTGTAAATATTGTTATGTGTTCCCGATAAATTTGTCTTAGAAAGCCTGCGGCTTCTCGAAGTATTTTACTATTATTATTCTTTTCGTTTCTATGGTTGCGTACGTGCTACCACTGCGTAGCACTACGTGCTAGTAAAAATTTCACTTCACTTATTGCGTCACTTTTTTTTTTAATTTTAATTATTCTCCTGTTATTTTACTTAGCATGTTAAAAAAATAAGAGTATTGTGATCATAACGGGCGGTGGTTTTTATTTTTTGAGGATTGGCAACACTAAGTGATGTAGGGGGGTCTCCTGACCAGAACAAGCATCGCAGAAACATTGTAGTAGGTAAACTCACGTTGCAGTGTCCAGTTGCGTGAAAGACGTCAGCAAAAAATCCTTGATCTACCTTTTACTCACAGAAGGAATAACACCTACAAGAAAAAAAGGTGAGGATTTCTGAGCTCTTTTGTGACTGAATGTGATAGTGGGTGACTCACTACGCACCTGAGAAAAAAGCAGTCGTCAAAGTGGCGAAACATTTATTCCCCATTTGTAAAAATATTGAAAACCACCATTTCGGGCAAAGAAATTATGGCCATCAATGCACAACAATGTTGTGATACCCTAAAAAAGCTCAAAAGGAGCATTCAAAACAAAAGAAAGGGAATGCTGACCAGAGAAGTGCGCATATTTCACGAAAACGTCCGTCCTCACACAGCATTAACCACCAATACGCTCTTTGACTCATTTGGTTGGAATGTTTTGAACCACCCCCCGCAATTCCCTGACTTGGCATCTTTAGATCATCTTTTCACCTTCATGAAGGCATGTATGAATGAAAATAACATTTCAACCGACGAGAAGGTGCAGAAAGTGATCCGGAAGTGGGGGAATGAGCTGGCGGGAGAATTCTTCGAGGAGCTCATAAAGAAACTTTTGCCACGACTCACCACAGTCATTGAACGGGTTAGCGATTATTTGAAAAAATAGTCAACAAGTGTATCAACAATATCCCCTAATTTTTTTTTTCTAATACACTTTTTCAAAAAAATATATCAGTACCCTTAATTTCTGAACATGCCTCGTATATTGATTGGTATTTTTTTGGAGATCTTCAACGCTAGTAGAATCCACGTAAATTTTAGTGACCGACCGAAGGTTCGGTTTCGGCAAAAATATCTAGTTTCGGCATCAGTTTCGGTTTTGGCAGATTTCCTGCTGAAACCGAAACTTTTTTAGACATGTTAAAAATCGATTTTTAATGTTGTTTGGCTTATTTTTTATACTTATTCAGACAGTTAACACGTGTTAAATTAAATTTATAAGAAAACAATAATTGAAGTACGTGAAAAAATTAATTATTATTTTTATATTACTTCTATAAAATAAACAAAATTTATAAAAAAATAACAAAACATGTTAACTACTTCTTGAAATTCTCGTTCGGCTGACTTCGAACGAGTTGGTGGCTCGTATGTCACCCGCCATCATCAACAAAATACTCAATTAATGACGACTTCGCTTTAAGTGTTGATTATTGACAAATAATGTTTGTTCCAAGAAGTAGTTAACTTGTTTGGTAATTTCGATTTGTTTTATAGCAGTAATATCAAAAAAAATCAAGTTCTTTTTTTACTTACTTCAATTATTGTTTTTTTAATTATTTCATTTAACACCTATAAAAAGAATTTTGTGATTGTAAACGCAAAAAAAGATAAAATTCTCAATTAACGAGGTCCTTCCTTTATAATGTAAGTATAGGGCGATTCCACAATCGCGGGTGCAATATTTAGACGCATGTAAAGCTTCCTAATGATAAAATAAAAAACATTTTAAATTAAATTATTCTTGGAAGAGCTACATTTTAACGTGTTCTCTTTGTACACGTTTATAAGAATTTTATTGAAGTATTTAAATAGTCAGGAGGGAAGTTCAAAGTGCTATCGCAGGTGGAACAAATTTGGACATACCTTTCCAGATCGTAAGACAAAAACACGAAAGTCTGTTAATTGTGAAATATTTATGATGATATTCCTTTATATTTTGTTAGGTGTTAAACTAATCAACTACAAATTTTAAAAAAATATAGGGAAAAATAAATAAACAATGAATTATTCGCTTTTGAAGCAATTGCGGGTGCAACACCAAATTATTAATTTAATCTAATCTAAGTGGTTTTAAACATCAATAAAAACTTAAAGAGGAACGAAATAAAAGATCGAACCAAAGATATTCAAATACAGAAGAGATATGATATCGTAGTTTTCATACAAAAAGAATTTGTTCATTTCGTTGATTTCGTTGATTTTTTGAAAATGTGCATTAATATTGGTTAACAATATATTTTGAATAAGGAAAGAATTCGTTCATTTAGTTTAACGTTCGTTTGGTTTATTCGTTAATTATTTGTTCTTTTAGTTTATTTGTTAATTGGTAAACAATATCGGCGACACCCGGAAGCGCAGACCCACATAATAAAAACAGCAGATAGCACATCTACTTATATTTCAATATATTTGGATCAAACAATACTTTTGACTAATCAGTACACTTCTTTGTCATTTATGTTAATTATTTCTTTTCGAAAACGTTAATATTCGCCGGAAATTCCCTGAACAAATTATTTCCATCAATCTTTTTCTCTGGCATTTCCAACTTCGAAAAAGTCTTCAAAATGCACTTCTGCTACATAATTTACGATTTTCATTATTATTTAATTGATGTCAATATGTTTTGGTATCTAAATTATATTAATTATCTTAAATAATTAATATGTAGTTTTTTTTACATTAAAGGAGGCACTGAAAAAAATAATTCCCATCAGGGCCTATGTCATCTTTAGGGATGCTGTATGAAGGGTGTGTGGTAATTTTGAGAGTTAAAGAGACGTTGGAACTAAGGCTTCGTCGCCTGAATCTCTGTAAACATCATAAATGCGCAATTTTGTTTTAGGTGACAAGAAGGATTTAATCTGATCTGATACTGAAGCTGAAGGCACAGATACATCAGGACACAGAATTTCCTTTCGTATTTTGTAATTTGTAAGATGTTCCAAATCTTTATCGCTCCAATCACTTTCTGTTTCAGTGGTGGTTTTTGGAGATTTCAAAACCAAAATGCATTTGAGATGAGATAGTGAGGTTCGTCCCACGGAAATGCTATCGCCGAATTCAGATTGAATGAAATGTTTTGATTGAATGCCTGGTATATTTCTCAGGCTTTTCCGTTTATAATCCAACATGACCCTTTAACTTCTTCTTTTCTTACTAATATGAACAAGAATTTTCTTTAAATTTTCACCTATTTTCTTTATATTTCCATGAAGCGGTCTCTTTCCTTCGTTCTTTTATCATTTTAACCCATGTTTCTGTAAAAAAGGGGAATATAATATAAACATCCTTATTAAATATAAATTACTAATCATACACAGCATACATATTATTATTCCAGACAATAAAATATACGATAAATGACACAATAAGGGTAGTTGTCAAAGAGTTGCACCCGCGATCTGGCATAACATCGCGGGTGCAACCAATTTGAGTCAAAGTTTATTTCAATTCAGCTAACATTATACTCTTAAAAAAGATTGCTTTAAGTTTGCCTTTGATTTCTTCTTTCTTTTACAACGTTTCAAAACGTAAGTACTTTATTTCTGTGAAAAACACAAACTTTTATATCTTTTTGCATCTCGGGTGCAACAAGCTAACTGTGACTTCTTGTAGTCAATGATGCTTAAAAAATAACAAAAATTACTTACATCTCTCGACACATAAATATAAATTAATATTGTCACTACACGTTTAGCAGTAAAATATAACCTCAAACTATCGGTAACAGCTGTTTCGCGCCAGCGTTGCACTGTGTGATTTTGCAGTTTATATATTGATTCTTCGAATGATAATGTTTCGAAGCGCGCCAAAAATTTCAATATGAAGTAAAATCCAAAATTCTTTTTTTATTATTAAATATTGATTTTCTTCTTTGCATTGATATCAAAAAAAGTAACAAATACTGCGATTTAAAAATTAATGTAGAGAATCGTCTATAGCGGAATCGCCCTATACTTGGTCGAAGGTAAGTGTTGATTATTGACAAATTTTTCTTCCAAGTAGTTAACAGGACTTGCTATTTTTTGTAAATTTTGTTTGTTTTATAGAAGTAATATAAGTTTTTTTTCACATACTTCAATTATTGATTATTTATTTATTTAATTTAACACGTGTTAACTGTCTGAATAAGTGTAAGAAATTAGCCAAATAACAGTAAACAATCTATTTTTAACATTTTCGTTATTTGTTTTTGGGGTGTTATGCCGTGTTGCGCTACCTCCTTCTTTAGCCAACGTTTCGAACATCGTTGCAGTGTCCATCATCAGGGCAGATCCGGCAGATCCGGTAGACACTGCAACGATGTCCGAAACGTTGGCTAAAGAAGGAGGTAGCGCAACACGGCATAACACCCCAAAAACAAATAACGAAAATGCTTTTGGCCGTGAAAATCTTAAAACTTATCTATTTTTAACATGTCTAAAAAAGTTTCGGTTTAGGTGGAAAGTCCTGTTTCGGTCGGACACTAGTAAATTTTATTTTAAATACTTAGGAATATTTCAGTTTTCCTCGTATTACATTTACCAAAAAAAATTTCTTTGTTTTTTTCATACATTATTTCTAAAAATCCCACCTGAGATCCGATTTCGTATTAAATGTAAACCAGGTTGTTAAGTTGGGTATTTTTGATTTTTTTTTACTATCGGCAATTGCAAAAACTTTGTCGTTAGTTAACGCCGTGTTTAATCTTGTTAGTATAATGTGACAATAGCCGATAATAAACAAAAACCCAACTGAAGAACAAAGTTGAAAAAATATAATACAAAGTTGATTTTAGTAACTATGCTTATTTCAATAAATTGTGGTATATTTAAAAATTTTACCACATTTCGTGTAATTATTTTACTAAATTCAGTAACATGAAAAATCCATTGATATACATCATGATGCGCCGGAAATATTAACGTCTTATCATCACGCGTCGTCCTTAAATGATTTATTGTTTGTAATTAGTTATTTCCTATTACGAGAAAAATGTCATTATTTTTGGTTCAAAAGAAAAAGATGAAAGTAGCATTATATTTTACTAAGAACACTTCAGTTTGAAGATAAGATTTGAAGCAAGGATTCTTGTAATTATTTTTTTTAAATCTCAAAAAATATTTAAATTGCACACCATAAAGCTTATCTGATATCTACACTATCTTATCGAACACAGTATGTGTTATGATTTTAGATTTCTTTCTCTCATAGCCAGTTACGTTTCTTATATCTAAGACACAGTGCAGGCCTATTGTATGTATCACACTGTAGGAGCAAGAGAGAGCAGTGCGCGCGCACATTTTCTTTCTCGTTTTACTTCAGTCGTGTGGTCTAAAGCACACTCGTTTTTTTAAAATGGTTTGAAGATTGGATATCGATTTCACGAAAATAAAAATGTTTTTCTTAGATTTCATAGGATTCAAACCTCCGTTCGCTTGATGTCTGTCTCTCTGGCCGCTGAGACTTGTCTGGCGCCTTGCCCACTGCGCTATTGGAGGCAAGGCTAATTTACCGCATTATATTAGAACCAAGGACCCGCCAAATAATAAATTTGCGACGCATTTTCGTAATTCGAAATTTAAATTGCTAACGGGGCTAAAGAAGTTTCACTTCAAAAATCTTGTCAAAATTAAATTAAGCCTGTATTCGATAACGCATACTGTTTTTTTTTTGTTATTTGTTTTTGGGGTGTTATGCCGTGTTGCGCTACCTCCTCTTTTAGCCAACGTTTCGGACAGCGTTACAGTGTCCATCATCAGGGCAGATGTGTCAGGGCATTACAGTTTCGGACAGCGTTACGGTGTCCATCATCAGGGCAGATGTGTCAGGGCATCTGCCCTGATGATGGACAACGTTTTAGCCAACGTTTCGGACAGCGTTACAGAGTGAGTGGAGCGATTTCGGTTCTCCTTTAGATCTTGTCCAGAAGGGGCGAATTCGCCGAGAATCGTTTCTCGCGAAAAGATTCACGCGTCGGCGAGGTACTGGGTGCCAATGCAAAAATAAATTAAACCAATCTATTTTGAAACGATTCTTTTACATTGTTAAATTACTCGTATATTGAAATATATTATTTAAAAAAAATCACGTGTGCAATTCACACGCGGTAGAAGTGAAACCTTCAGAAAACTAAACTTCGAGAGAATGAGACGAATGCAGAATATCTGGGGTCCTAGCATGGTCGGTCGATATAGGTTTTATCGAAAATGTCGGTAACTTGACATCGCTCCCAAGCACGACTGCAGGCCGCTAACGAACAAACAACAGTTCTCATCGGCTAAGGGTTCCTAATTTATTTGACGTAAACTTTTATTTCTTCGTTAGCGTCCTGCAGTCGTGCTCGGGAGCGATTTCAAGTTACCGACATTTTCGATAAAACCTATGTCGATCGACCATGCTAGGGGGCCAGGAGTAGGATAATTGTAGGGTTTATCTACAATATAAAAATGAATCGTTGAATGTGTTGCTAAGTGCATAACTTTCGAACGACTGCACCAAATTGGATAATTCTTGATTTTGTGGGTTCGTTATTGTCAGGACAAGGTTTTTATAAAACTTCAGGTGAGCTCTGGCATTATGAAATTTGTATAAAAAATTTGATATTGGTGGCACGCGAGGAAGCGGCTATTGCTATGGAAAGCGGGAGGAAGGGAGAGATGGGGGAGGTGAACCAGGGAGGAGGGGGGAACCTGTGAGGGGGGAGGGGAACTCGGTAGGGGCGTTTGCGGGACGGGGTAAGGGGGGGGGAGTGGAGTGGGGAGAGGGAAGGTGGAGGTGACGGAGTGGGAAACCCCTAATACCATGCGAGCAAAGCCGCGGGAAAAAGCTAGTTTATTATAATATTGTCACAAAAAGAGGATACCGATTTGGTCGAAGTGATTAGTCTATCTCATTCTCTTGCAGGTTAAATCCTAGATGTACCTATGTGTTGTCTTTTTTTAGTCGCTCGTTTCGGTTTCATCGAGTTTCAAATCAAACAACGGTGCTAAAGTAGTTTTCACTTCAAAAAATTCCAATATTGCTTTGGCGACAAAAAACTTTGAATAATATTCTATTCAATTACACCTTTTCTTCCGATTGCAAAGGAAAGATAAGATAATCCATTTTAAGAAAGAGATGATAATGTCATGATGAAGATTGAATTCAATAATCATCAACTTGCACACAATATTACGTATTATCTATAAATTTTTATAGGTGATTAAAAAATTGCATTGATTTGTTTGGATTTTTGTAAACCATAAAAATTTTATAAAAAAACTAGCTGATCCGACAAACGTTGTTCTGCCGTATAAATTATTTCTAGTGAATATTTTGGTTGTTAAATCAAAAATAACGAAAGTATTGTACTATTGTATTGAGTGTGTGGGGATGGGATCTATGACAGAAAGAGGAATGGAGCGCTGAAGACGATTACCGCCGATGAAAACAAAAAACACCAACTAAAGTAGAAAAATGAAATTTAAAAAAATCGATTTGAATTTCGAAGAGCAATTGAGTATACGACATGTTTTTCCAGTCCGTCTTTAGCAAACACAAATAAGCTCGATGGTTTGCCCACGCGAGCATGATGCCGAATGAAATATCAAAATGATGCGACGCTTCTCGTGAATGCCTTGTGCATGTGTGGATGAAAGTTCGATGAGGCGGACGTAGCGCTATCTGTCATTCAACGACATAAATAATTTCGTTCTGTTTGAAATACGAAAGATGGTTAAATTTGTTCATACAAAAAAACAAAAATCGTGATTAAAAATGGGAGGGTGGGGGTTGGAGGGTTAAAATTTAGGGTTATAAATATTTTTTGATGCCAAATAAAAAAAATACAAAAAAATTGTGAATTTTTTTTTCTGGATAGGGACACCCTAATCACCTAGCGATATGAAATATACTTTAAAACCTATTCTCATACCTACCAAATATATACATAAAAAAAATCATAAAAATCGGTCAAGCCGTTTCGGAGGAGTGCGACCACAAACACCATGACTCGAGATTTTTAATATAAGAAGATATAGCGACCTCCATAGAAAAGATGTAAGATACGAATCATGGATTTTAGTGAAAACCACCATTTTGAATCGACACTTTGCTTTAAATTATTTTAACTATGTTTACTGAACAAATATGACAAGCCAGGTAAACACGCTGGCAATTGGGCAGCCGCCATTCTTGCGAAATTTTCACAAATTCCTAATAACAATTTTATTTTGTGTTTCAGGTTTGCCAACTTACGAGGAATCCCAGGTATCATCCAAGATGGAAGAGGCGGACCAAAAGGTAGCCTTCGCCGCCAGATATCCTGTCTACCAATTCAACACGGAGAAACCTCTTTTACAGTAAATCTAATCAGAGACGGACTTCCGCTACAGGCCCGAAAGGCTCTTGCCTAGGGGCCCGATGTCGCACACAAGGACGGCAAAAGGAAATTACGGCGCCAAAAATAGGAAAAAGCATCGTCTTCAAATCTATAATATAAAAATGAATCGCTAAATGTGTTGGTAAGCGCAAATCTCGAGATCAGCTGAACTGATTTCGCTAATTCTTTTTTTAGAATATTCCTTGAAGTACGAGGATGGTTCTTACAGAGAGAAAAATTAAGAAAATTTGGCAGAAAATTGGATAATTTCAGAAAACCCACACGTTTGACAGTTCGCGTGTTTGAGAATGACATTTTGCAAAATGTTAAATCAGGATTCTATTTTTGAAAAACTTTAAGGTGATAAATTTATTTAAAGTAGGTACTTCCCTAATAGCTTCAAACGAATCAAGAATTTAAGATATTTTAAATAGGTACCTATGTTAGGTACTAAATTTAATATACATGAAAAATGGAAATTTGAAAAAAAAATTGTAAAAGGTGGCACGCGGGCCGTTTAAAAATTGAATGTACTGGGATTGAATATATGGAACGCGGGAGGAGGGTTGGTGGGACGAAGAAGCGGGAAAGGGAAGAGGGAAGGCGGGAAAGGTGGAAGGGGAACGCAGGAGGGGGAAGGGGACCTGGGAGGGGGGAGGGGAAATCGGGAGGGGGGTTCGCGGGACGGGGGAAGGGGGGGGGGGGAAGTGGAGTGGGGAGAGGGAAGGTGAGGTTGACGGAGTGGGAACGCGAGAGGGGAAGAGGACACAGGAGAAGAAGGGGAGGCGGAAGGGGAACGGGACGAATGGGAAGAGACACTCAGGGAGAAACAATTTCTTTATTAAATGGCATAGCAACGCTTGCCGGGACCAGCTAGTTAATTATAAATATTTTTTAAATGTTCTCCATAAACCAGTTCAAAATGAACCGCAAGAATTTATTTTGTGAACGCAACCCAATAAATAGCCTGCGCATGTGCCCAATGTTGAGATATGTATCGCGCTGCAATATTTGTCATTAGTGCCTGATTGTCTGATTTCCGGGCAGACCTAGACTGAGATGGGAGGATGATGTCAGGAAGGATGCAAGCGGATTACTCCATGTTGCAGATTGGAAGACGACGGCCGAGGACAGAGGGCGGTGGAGGCTTATTTTGAAGGAGGCCAAGGCTCCAAATGGGCTGTAGCGCCATTATAATAATAAATTTGGACAACTTATATAGCGCTGTTTTTGCAAAAAATCGCCTCAAGAGCGCTGTACAAATTAGCATGGATTTTACATTAGAATTTACTTAACTTAGGAGGCTAGATAACCACTCGTCTTGCAGCTATCAAGCGCATGGATTATTGGAATTCTAACCCACCGATAAATAAAATAAAATATATATATATATATATACATACATATATATATATATATATATATATATATATATATATATATATATATATATATATATATATATATTTATGTCATACCACATTTTGTGGCTCATCTTAGAAGAACCCACTTTAGTAGCTCATTCTTTCGCATGTACGTACATGAAGTACCAACATGCTGTCTTTTAAATTTTGTTTTAAATATGGTCAGCTATTATATGTAATCAAAAATTATGTTTATTTATTAAAAAAATATATCTTTAAATAACGTGCATTCGTTGATCTATTTTAAGAACACACTTACCGCATCACGCTACGTTGCCAAGTTTAATGCTACATATACATACCAATATAGTCACATATGTAGGTAGGTTGACGGAACAGGTCGGATGTTGCTTTGTTGATTATTCACACATTTATTATTTCTAGCGGCCGTTTTTGATTATTGGCGCGTTTTTTTTAAATTGGAGTATGATTTGCTAATTAATATGGTTATTTATTTGGTGTTTACGGTTGTTTTTTTTTGTGTTAAGGTTTATTTTATTATTATCATAATAAAATTAGATATTTAAATACATATTGGTGAAGTTTCTTTTATTTGCTACATAATTATTTTATCTTAGTTTTATTAGTGTTTTCGAAAAATTATGAATAAACTTATTAGAAATATATTACATAATTTACTTTGTTCATTGATTCGTACGCTTCTTTAAGTTGTCACCTCCGATCTATATGATAAAATCGATCTAAAAGAAACTAACTAACTAACCATAACGCCATTTCCCCGCAGGGGTAGGTAGAGAGGACGGACCGCCAAACAACTCGGTATTGGCACACACTCTTTGCCTCACTCACATTCATACATCGTATCATACATTCTCTTCTATTATTCTGACTTTTGACACGGCCCGACTCAAGTATCTGATTCACTTGATCGTGCCATTACTTCCACGGGTGTCCACCTGAGAAAAAATCTCTCAGTTCCTACCTTTGTCATCTTTGGGGGGCTTCTTTTTATGAAAAGAAGAAAAGGAAGTCTGGGGAAGGAAAGGGGTATGAAGGGTGGGTAGGAATCTGGGGGTCAGTGTGTCCAGGAGTGATGGACGGTTGAATCCATCCCTCCCACTGCGGTGCATGGCGTTATTTTTTAGAAAATCCATCTGGAAATATCAAAAGGTCGCCTTCAAGATTAAGATTTGGGAGGTGGGTATGGGTACCGCCGCCCCGGGAACCGTTTTTTGGATAACCAATACCTCTGTCATAGGTCACCCCAAGTGGTTCGCTACGTTTGGTGACTTAGCAGGGGTGTCCAGGTTCATGGGGGGGTGAGGATTGTCCGGGTATTGGCGGCGGATGTATCAGCCCACCAGCTGCATAGCAGGCCGGATTGGGAGAGAGTGTTGAGGGGTCCCTTTGACTTTTTCCAGCCGTACTCTCTCGGAAAATAGCCTTGCACCGCTGTGGAAGTGATAGATTCCTGGACACACCGACCTCCAGATTCCTACCCACCCTTTATCGCTTTTCCTTTGGGGTCGTCCAATAATCACGTGATGTTTTTTAGCAACTTTTTAACCCCCTCCCCCCCGGTGATGTGTGGTGGGGTTTAAGACAACCCCCACCCCCATACCCAAAATCACATGTATTCTTTTAGAACACGGTATGGTGAATTTTCAGAATATTATCATGCGTTCGACGAAAAATAAATACACGTGATATCATTTATATCCCCCCCCCCCCCTTGTGATATTTCGTATTTTTCCGACCCCCCCCCCCCTTTAGAGCCTCGCGTAATAACGACGGTCTTTTTGGGAGAGGAAGGAGAGGAAGTTCTGAGAAGGAAAAGGTATAAGGAGTGGGTAGGAATCTGGGGGTCAGTGTGTCCAGAAGTGACGGACGTATGAATCCATCCCTCCCACTGCGATGCAAGGCGACGTTTCGAGAGAATGCAGCTGAAGAAGTCAATGGACTCCCACAATCATTCTCTCCCGATCCGGCCTGCCATGCAGCTAGTGGGCAGATGCATCCGCTGTCAAGACCCGCACAAACCTCACCTCAAAAACCTGGGCACCCCGGCTATGTCACCAAATGTAGCGAACCACTTAACCTATACCTAAAGGTTGGGAGGCGGGTATGGGTACCGCCACCCCGGGAACCATTTTTGGATAACCGACACCTCTGTCATACGTCACCCCAAGTGGTTCGCTACTGTTGGTGAGTTAGCAGGGGTGCCCGGGTTCATCCGGTAAGGTTAGTCTAGGTCTTTCGGTGAACGCGTTCGCCCATCTACTTCGTGGCGGGCCGGATCAGGACTGATTGAGGGAGAACTAACCTGAATTATATATGGGTGCCTGGGTTCAACGGGTGAAGTTTGTTTAGTTCTTTTCAGCGAATGCATTCGCCCATCTACTGCGTGGCTGGCCGGATCGGGAGAGTTTGGTATGTAATAATATTAATTGGTTAAATTGTATTTTTTCTCGCATTAGCACTACACTTGATAAAAAATTCCTCAGCAGGTGGATGAGTTTTGTGAATCTGGGTAGTATGTTTACGAGAAATGGGAAGGCTGATAGAGATATTGAAAGAAGGGTAATTGCAGGTAACTCCATTAACGAAGGACTGAATGCCGTTCTAGCAGTCCACAATGGAGTCCTGGTGCCTACCCTGATGTATGGTAGTGAGGCATGAAACTGGCAGAGGAAGAATGAAAGTAAACTAAATGCTGTCGAAATGAGATCCCTCAGGCGATGTGTGGTAAAACCATATATTATGATCGTGTGAGAAATGTGGATATCCGCATACACTGATGTAAAAACATCGCCTAGCGTTTCCCCGCAGTGTTGCCAACAGCGCTTGGCCTAATATCGCCGTTACTCATACATAAAGTAGCCTAATGTAGCCGAATTTTAGTTGCAGTAGCCTTATGTAGCCCAAACGCCAAAATATCAATTTGAATAAAATAATATGTAAAAATATCTATGCCATTTTGACCCTTATGTATGAAGAAACTATATCAAAAACAAAGTCAGAATCGCTTGCGCCATTAGTATTCTTGATACCGCCAAAAGTTTCATTCACCTTACAGCAACTGATATCAGAAAGAGACAATTATTATTGTTTAATTGGTTGAAGGAATTTGTAAAAATGAACTCAACATTGTACAGGTGGTTACTACTACTTAAATTGGGTTTTCGGTTTTAGTTTTAATTGCCAACTTGTTTAGATTAGGTGGTAATATTCATCTGGGAGGCAGATATGTGTACCGCCGCCCCGAGAACCATTATTGGATAACCAACACCTTTGCCATAGGTCACCCCAAGTGGAAAGCTATGTTTGGTGACTTAGCAGGGGTGTCCGGGTTCATGGGGTGAGGTTTGTCCGGGTCTTGTTGGCGGATGCGTCTACCCACCAGCTGCATGGCAGGACGGATCGAGAGAGACTGTTTTTTTTACATTAGGTCAACACAGGAGGCCCTGAGGAAAATAATTTCCCACAGGGCCTATGTCATCTTTGGGGATGCTGTGTGAAGGGTCTTTTTAGGTAAGGAAGGAGAGGAAGTTCTGAAAAGGAAAAGGGATGAAGGGTAGGTAGGAATCTGGGAGTCAGTGTCTCCAGGAATCTATCCCTCCCACTGCGGTGAAAGGCTATGTTCCGAGAGAGTACGGCTGGAGATGTCAGAGGGACTCCCTCAACTCTCTCTCCCAATCCATCCTGCCATGCAGCTGGTGGGCAGAGATGCATCCGCCGCCAAAACCTGGATAATCCTCACCCCATGAACCCGGGCACCCCTGCTAAGTCACCAAACGTAGCGAACGACTTGGGGTGACCTATCGCAGAGGTGATTTTAGATTTTCACGGCCATAAGTATTTTTGTTATTAGTTTTTGGGGTATTATGCCGTGTTACGCTACCTCCTTCTTTAGCCAAAGTTTCGGACAGCGTTGCAGTGTCCATCATCAGGCAGATGTGTAATCTCTTTCAACCCATCGCCTTGCAATGCAGTGGGAGAGATGGATTCATATGTCCCTCACCCGCGACCTCCGGATTCGTAGTCGGAGTTCGCAATCTCATTTTTTTTACAGTAGCTCCACACAGGAGGCCCTGAGAAAAATAATTTCCCTCAGGGCCTATGTCATCTAAGGGGATGCTGTGTGGAGGGTCTTTTTAAGGAAGGGAAGGATAGGAAGTTCTGGGAAGGAATAAGGTATGTGGGGTGGATAGGAATCTGGGGTCAATGTGTCTAGGAGTGACGGACCTAAAATTCCATCTCTCCAAATGCGGTGCAAGGCGATGGGTCGAGAGAGTCCGGCTGGAAAGGACAAAAGGCCTCCCTCAACCAAACTCTCTTATCCGGCCCGCCACGCAGCAGGGCAGACCTATCCGCCGCCATGTCCTGGACAAACCTGATACCATAAACCCGGGCACCCCTGCTTAGTCACCAAACGTAGCAAACTGCTTGCAGAGGTGTTGGTTATACAGTAATGGTTCCCCGGGCGGCGGTACCCATACCCGCTTCCCAAATTGGAATACCTCGTTTATAATAATTCAATTAGTCCTCACTCAAGTCATCTCGATTAGGTATGATTAGTCTATTTTATATTTATCGGCTTAGTCCAGCGGTAAGGCTCTTGACTCGCACTCCGAAGGTCGCGGGATTATAATTTGTGTTATTTGACAATTTATTTATTAAAAATAATACATATATATTATATATTTTTTTTTTTTTTTTTTTTTTTTTTTATTATAGCGACTATATAGAAAAATTTTACATACAAAATGAAATGTGAAATTAAGTACAAAATATTGTATTTCTTAGTCCTCCTCACTAGGGGGTCCTGTGCCGAGGAGGACTAAAGTTATTCAAATATAGTTCATTTGTCTTCTATGTCGTTTTTAGCGTCTTCGCTAGGGTTTTCTCATTGACCTCTTTAAGCCATATTTTTATTCTTGATTTGTATTCAATTGGATTTTTTATTAGTTTTATGTCTTGGGGGAGGATGTTATGGAGTTTTGTTGCAAAGTATGTATAGTTTCTTTGTCCAAATGTGGTTTTATAACTTGGAATATTTTTTATATCATTTTTATTCGATCTAGTGTTATGCATACACGGTCTAGTAGAGGATTCATTATTTTTGAAGAGCTTCAATAATATATTTTTGGAATATATTTGCAGCACGTTCCAGAGTGGAAGATACTCTCAGTATCGCCCTGGTGTAAGACCACCTTTCAGAATTGAAATGTTGCTTGAAATGGCTTTAGCCGTGTTTGGTGACCAGATCTGAATAACCAGGAACTTCCCAACCTTCCTCTTCCCTATCTCCTTCCCCTATCCACTACCTTGTGCGGTATTCATGTAAAAACAAAATAATCAAGATTTTTGAACCCTACCCTAAATCCAAAATCAAATCCAAAATCAAATTCAAAATCAAATTCAAAATCATGAGAACTGGTCGCTTCTTCGACTCGTTCTTGTGCTCAACGGCTCGGCTATGGAACGATTTGCCGGCCTCTGGGTTTACCCCTTCCTACAACATGGGTCTCTTCAAGACAAATGTTAACTCCCTCTTCTCCTCAAAAAGACCCTCCACACAGCATCTTAGATGACATAGGCCTTGAAGGAAATCGTTTTCTTAAGGGCCTCCTGTGTGGAGTTTTTTTTACAGTGAATACCGCACAAGAGTCTCAACTGCTCCCGTCTGGAGCCAGTGACACCATGGAATCCCCAATTGGGGTATGTTGTGAGGCTGAAGGTAGTGGGGAGGGGAAGGAGGTGGGGAAGAGGAAGGTTGAGAAGTACCTGGCGATTCAGATCTGGTCACCAAACACGGCCAAAGCCATTTTCAAGCAACGTTTCAATTCTGAATGGTGGTCTTACTTACACCAGGGCGATACTGATAGTATCTTCCACTCTGGAACGTGCCGCAAATATACTATATATTATTTTAAATGAATTAATTGTGAAATACCACAGATAAATCAAATAAAATTTGAAACCTGCGGATTGCGAGTCAAGGGTCTTACTCCTGGACTATGTAGGCCGTATATTGTAATTTATTTTAAAATTATTGTTTATTTTTGTTCATAATTTTTTTTATAAAATACACCAAAACAACAATAAAACACCTTTTTATCACTACAATACAACTAGAGACAATGCTTTTGAAAAATAGTCACGCGTTAAGTAATTACCTAGGTACAGAGCATTTTTAAAAATGAAAAACTTGTTAGATTTCTTAAATATGATAATATAATCCATTATAAAAATTACGTTCTACTAAAAAAACATTTAAAAAAAATAATATAACTGTATGTAAACATGAAAAAACATATTACATGAGTACCTAATATATTTCTGAAATTTTTAGAAAACCCTATATAGATATCATTACATTACAACTGACTATGCTTTCGGAACGCAAAAGACAAATACATAATTACGTAGCAAAATTTTATTTATTTAAGAAAAAACTACATAAATGTGTATTAAAATACGTAATAATATAAACTTTGTAATAAAAATAAAAACAATTAACACAAAATTAATAACGATAAATAATAATAAAAGCAATTCGTAAATCAATCTTCAATTTTAAAAAAGCGCGCGAAATATTATAATATAATGTCTGTTCTTCTAATATCCCACAGCGAGCGCTTGACAGTCTGGCTACCTATGTAGATGGAATACAACATGTAACATGCCGGCTAACATATAACATATCGCAAAAAGATTCAATCTGACATAGCAATGTCATGCGATAATAGATTTTGAGGAATTTAACCATTGAGTTCAATATCGCAAAGCATTGATAAACGACTTGGAGTTTGAATGATATTGTATGACGAGAACATCCGGCAACGTCGCATGCCGTGATGTTATAGATGCGATAAAAAGTGTACCCAATTGATGTTCTAAGTATGGATGAATATTTACTGATAAAAAACGCATTCCGGAGCATTAACGGTCCACGTAAAAATGTCATTTATTCACTCAAAAATTTTTTTTACACCGTTCGACTCGTCTCATCGAGTTTGATATGATGGACTTAAAAAAAAAAACGATGAGCCACTAAGTGCCCAAATGAGCCAGTAAGTCGAAATGATCAAGAAGTTCCGGTAATTAAAGGACGCTTTGAGCCACTAAATGCCGTAACATAAACCTATATATATATATATATATATATATGATCATTTCGACTTACTGGCTCATTTGGGCACTTAGTGGCTCATCGTTTTTTTTTTTTTAAGTCCATCATATCAAACTCGATGAGACGAGTCGAACGGTGTAAAAAATTTTTTTGAGTGAATAAATGACATTTTTACATGGACCGTTAATGCTCCGAAATGCGTTTTTTATCAGTAAATATTCATCCATACTTAGAACATCAATTGGGTACATTTTTAATCGCATCTATAACCATCACGGCATGCGACGTTGCCGGACTTTCTCGTCATACAATATCATTCAAACTCCAAGTCGTTTATCAATGCTTTGCGATATTGAACTCAATAGTTAAATTCCTCAGAATCTATTATCGCATGACATTGCTATGTCAGATTGAATCTTTTTGCGATATGTTATATGTTAGCCGGCATGTTACATGTTGTATTCCATCTACATAGGTAGCCAGACTGTCAAGCGCTCGCTGTGGGATGTTAGAAGAACAGACATTATATTATAATATTTCGCGCGCTTTTTTAAAATTGAAGATTGATTTACGAATTGCTTTTTTAATATCGTTATTAATTTTGTGTTAATTGTTTTTGTTTTTATTACAAGGTTTATATTATTACGTATTTTAATACACATTAATGTAGTTTTTTCTTTAATAAATAAAATATTTGCTATGTAATTATGTATTTGTCTTTTGCGTTCCGAAAGCATAGTCAGTTGTAATGTAATGATATCTATATAGGGTTTTCTAAAAATTTCAGTAATATATTAGGTACTCATTTTCATTTTGTTTTTAAATGTTTACGTACAGTTATATTAATTTTTTTAAATGTTTTTTTAGTAGAACGTAATTTTTATAATGGATTATATTATCATATTTAAGAAATCTAACAAGTTTTTCATTTTTAAAAATGCTCTGTACCTGACTATTTTTCAAAAGCATTGTCTCTAGTTGTATTGTAGTAATAAAAAGGTGTTTTATTGTTGTTTTGGTGTATTTTATAAAAAAAATTATGAACAAAAATAAACAATAATTTAAAAATAAATTACAATATACGGCCTACATAGTCCAGGAGTAAGACCCTTGACTCGCAATCCGCAGGTCTCAAATTTTATTTGATTAATCTGTGGTATTTCACAATTAATAATTAAATTGTCAAATAACACAAATTATAATCCCGCGACCTTCGGAGGGCGAGTCAAGAGCCTTACCGCTGGACTACGCCGATAAATATACAATAGACTAATCATACCTAATCGAGATGACTTGAGTGAGGACTAATTGAATTATTATAAACAAGGTATTCCAATTTGGGAAGCGCGTATGGGTACCGCCGCCCCGGGAACCATTACTGTATAACCAACACCTCTGCAAGCAGTTTGCTACGTTTGGTGACTAAGCAGGGGTGCCCGGGTTTATGGTATCAGGTTTGTCCAGGACATGGCAGCGGATAGGTCTGCCCTGCTGCGTGGCGGGCCGGATAAGAGAGTTTGGTTGAGGGAGGCCTTTTGTCCTTTCCAGCCGGACTCTCTTGACCCATCGCCTTGCACCGCATTTGGAGGGATGGAATTTTAGGGCCGTCACTCCTAGACACATTGACCCCAGATTCCTATCCACCCCACATACCTTATTCCTTCCCAAAACTTCCTATCCTTCACTTCCTTAAAAAGACCCTCCACACAGCATCCCCTTAGATGACATAGGCCCTGAGGGAAATTATTTTTCTCAGGGCCTCCTATGTGGAGCTACTGTAAAAAAATGAGATTGCGAACTTCTACTACGAATCCGGAGGTCGCGGGTGAGAGACATATGAATCCATCTCTCCCACTCCATTGCAAGGCGATGGGTTGAAAGAGATTCCACATCTGCCCTGATGATGGACACTGCAACGCTGTCCGAAACTTTGGCTAAAGAAGGAGGTAGCGTAACACGGCATAATACCCCAAAAACTAAAAACAAAAATACTTATGGCCGTGAAAATCTAAAATCACCTCTCCGATAGGTCACCCCAAGTCGTTCGCTACGTTTGGTGACTAAGCAGGGGTGCCCGGGTTCATGGGGTGAGGATTATCCGGGTCTTGGTGGCGGATGCATCTCTGCCCACCAGCTGCATGGCAGGATGGATTGGGAGAGAGTGTTGAGGGAGTCACTTTGACTTCTCCAGCCGTACTCTCTCGGAACATAGCCTTTCACCGCAGTGGGAGGGATAGATTCCTGGACACACTGACTCCCAGATTCCTACCTACCCTTCATCCCTTTTCCTTTACAGAACTTCCTCTCCTTCCTTTCCTAAAAAGACCCTTCACACAGCATCCCCAAAGATGACATAGGCCCTGTGGGAAATTATTTTCCTCAGGGCCTCTTGTGTTGACTTATGTAAAAAAACAGTCTCTCCCGATCCGTCCTGCCATGCAGCTGGTGGGTAGACGCATCCGCCAACAAGACCCGGACAAACCTCACCCCATAAACCCGGACACCCCTGCTAAGTCACCAAAGATAGCTTACCACTTGGGGTGACCTATGGCAAAGGTGTTGGTTATCCAATAATGGTTCTCGGGGCGGCGGTACACATATCCGCCTCCCAGATGAATATTACCACCTAATCTAATCAAGTTGTCAATTAAAACTAAAACCGAAAACCCAATTTAAGACTATTTATTCAATGTAGACTTAACCACCTGTACAATGTTGGAGTTCATTTTTACAAATTCCTTCAACCAATTAAACAATAATAATTGTCTCTTTCTGATATATTTGTATTTCACACGACAAACAGAGAGGGGTATAATTTGACTGATGATTCTAAAAAATGTAAATTCAATATTTTACCGGAAATGTCCCAGACGGAATCATCTAGAACCGGCACGCAAATATTTAAGCATTGTAAAAAGATCATATGAGATGCAAAGTGTAAGCGAACGGGATGTAGTCCTTTCCATTAACTTAGAAATTGCTTACTATTGCTTGAGTTGTCAAGTTACGCTTTACTTTCTTCCTCTTGTATACCAGCATACATCCTAGCATTTCTTATAAAATCTCGGAAAGAATACTTTTGAAGTAATATTTTGTGCATTTATTTTGAACTATCGTTTGTTTTATGTACCGAAACACATTTCTTGAACAATAAACTATCGATAAAAACACCATTACTTGTGTTAATTTAATGAATTGACAGGTTTTAAAAAGTTTTTGTGACCGATCATCGACTGACTTTAACATTCTTTGACAGGGATTAGTATATTAGATAATTAATTTAAAAACATACTGTTGCTGCCAGGTGAATGAAACTTTTGGCGGTATCAAGAATACTAATGGCGCAAGCGATTCTGACCTTGTTTTTGATATAGTTTCTTCATACATAAGGGTCAAAATGGCATAGATATTTTTACATATTATTTTATTCAAATTGATATTTTGGCGTTTGGGCTACGGCTACTGCAACTAAAAATCGGCTACATTAGGCTACTTTATGTATGAGTAACGGCGATATTAGGCCAAGCGCTGTTGGCAACACTGCGGGGAAACGCTAGGCGATGTTTTTACATCAGTCTATGCGGATATCCACATTTCTCACACGATCATAATATATGGTTTTACCACACATTGCCTGAGGGATCTCATTTCGACAGCATTTAGTTTACTTTCATTCTTCCTCTGCCAGTTTCATGCCTCACTACCATACATCAGGGTAGGCACCAGGACTCCATTGTGGACTGCTAGAACGGCATTCAGTCCTTCGTTAATGGAGTTACCTGCAATTACCCTTCTTCAATATCTCTATCAGCCTTCCCATCTCTCGTGAACATACTACCCAGATTCACAAAACTCATCCACCTGCTGAGGAATTTTTTATCAAATGTGGTGCTAATGCGAGAAAAAATACAATTAAACCAATTTAACAGTTGACATTTGTCACATGAGAACGGGTCGTTTCTTCGACTCGTTCTTGTGTTCAACAGCTCGGCTGTGGAATGATTTGCCGGCCTCTGTGTTTCCTCCTTCCTACAACATGGGTCCCTTCAAGACCAATGTTCATTCCTTCCTCTCCTCAAAAAGACCCTCCACACAGCATCCCAGATGACATAGGCCCTGAGGGAAATTATTTTCCTCAGGGCCTCCTGTGTGGAGTTAATGTAAAAAAATATATATATATTATTACATACCAAACTCTCCCGATCCGGCCAGCCACGCAGTAGATGGGCGAATGCATTCGCTGAAAAGAACTAAACAAACTTCACCCGTTGAACCCAGGCACCCATATATAATTCAGGTTAGTTTTCCGTCAATCAGTCCTGATCCGGCCCGCCACGCAGTAGATGGGCGAACGAATTCACCGAAAGACCTAGACTAACCTCACCGGATGAACCCGGGCACCCCTGCTAAGTCACCAAGAGTAGCGATCCACTTGGGGTGACGTATGACAGAGGTGTCGGTTATCCAAAAATGGTTCCCGGGGCGGCGGTACCCATACCCGCTTCCCAACCTTTAGGTATAGGTTAAGTGGTTCGCTACATTTGGTGACATAGCCGGGGTGCCCAGGTTTTTGAGGTGAGGTTTGTGCGGGTCTTGACAGCGGATGCGTCTGCCCACTAGCTGCATGGCAGGCCGAATCGGGAGAGAATGATTGTGGGAGTCCATTGACTTCTTCAGCTGCACTCTCTCGAAACGTCGCCTTGCATCGCAGTGGGAGGGATGGATTCATACGTCCGTCACTTCTGGACACACTGACCCCCAGATTCCTACCCACCCCTTATACCTTTTCCTTCTCAGAACATCCTCTCCTTCCTCTCCCAAAAAGACCGACATTATTACGCGAGGCTCTAAAGGGGGGGGGGGTCGGAAAAATACGAAATATCACAAGGGGGGGGATATAATGGGATATCACGTGTATTTATTTTTCGTCGAACGCATGATAATATTCTGAAAATTCACCATACCGTGTACTAAAAGAATACATGTGATTTTGGGTATGGGGGGGGGGGGGGGTTGTCTTAAACCTCACCACATATCACCGGGGGGGAGGGGGTTAAAAAGTTGCTAAAAAACATCACGTGATTATTGGACGACCTCAAAGGAAAAGGGATAAAGGGTGGGTAGGAATCTGGAGGTTGGTGTGTCCAGGAATCTATCACTTCCACTGCGGTGCAAGGCTATTTTACGAGAGAGTACGGCTGGAAAAAGTCAAAGGGACTCCTCAACACTCTCTCCCAATCCGGCCTGCTATGCAGCTGGTGGGCTGATACATCCGCCGCCAATACCCGGACAATCCTCACCCCCCCCCATGAACCTGGGCACCCCTGCTAAGTCACCAAACGTAGCGAACCACTTGGGGTGACCTATGACAGAGGTATTGGTTATCCAAAAAACGGTTCCCGGGGCGGCGGTACCCATACCCACCTCCGAAATCTTAATCTTTAAGGCGACCTTTTGATATTTCCAGATCGATTTTCTCAAAATAACGCCATGCACCGCAGTGGGAGGGATGGATTCAACCGTCCATCACTCCTGGACACACTGACCCCCAGATTCCTACCCACCCTTCATACCCCTTTCCTTCCCCGGACTTCCTTTTCTTCTTTTCATTAAAAGAAGCCCCCCACACAGAATCCCCAAAGATGACAAAGGTAGGTACTGAGAGATTTTTTCTCAGGTGGACACCCGTGGAAGTAATGGCACGATCAAGTGAATCAGATACTTGAGTCGGGCCGCGTCAAAAGTCAGAATAATAGAAGAGAATGTATGATACGATGTATGAATGTGAGTGAGGCAAAGAGTGTGTGCCAATACCGAGTTGTTTGGCGGTCCGTCCTCTCTACCTACCCCTGCGGGGAAATGGCGTGATGGTTAGTTAGTTAGTTTCTTTTAGATCGATTTTATCATATAGATCGGAGGTGACAACTTAAAGAAGCGTACGAATCAATGAACAAAGTAAATTATGTAATATATTTCTAATAAGTTTATTCATAATTTTTCGAAAACACTAATAAAACTAAGATAAAATAATTATGTAGCAAATAAAAGAAACTACACCAATATGTATTTAAATATCTAATTTTATTATGATAATAATAAAATAAACCTTAACACAAAAAAAAAAAAACGTAAACACCAAATAAATAACAATATTAATTAGCAAATCATACTCCAATTTAAAAAAAACGCGCCAATAATCAAAAACGGCCGCAAGAAATACTAAATGTGTGAATAATCAACAAAGCAACATCCGACCTGTTCGTCAACCTACCAACATATGTGACTATATTGGTATGTATATGTAGCATTAAACTTGGCAACGTAGCGTGATGCGGTAAGTGTGTTCTTAAAATAGATCAACGAATGCACGTTATTTAAAGATATTTTTTTTTAATAAATAAACATAATTTTTGATTACATATAATAGCTGACCATATTTTAAACAAAATTTAAAAGACAGCATGTTGGTACTTCATCTACGTAAGTATATATTACATGCGAAAGAATGAGCTACTAAAGTGGGTTCTTCTAAGATGAGCCACAAAATGTGGTATGACATAAATATATATATATATATATATATATATATATATATATATATATATATATATATATATTTCATATGTACGTATATCAAGATTATCGGAATATACATTTACTTAACTTATGTAGGAGGCTAGATAACCACTCGTCTTGCAGATCAAGCGCATGGATTGTTGGAATTCCAACCCCCCAATAAATTAAATAAAATATTTTCCATCTATCGATGGTGATTCGTGTTTTGTGTGCTGCCTGTGGAACGTAGTACAGTTGTTTCAACAGATGGCGCTTCAATTAGTTTACTGACAATAAATTGCCGAATCAAGAAGTGCTGATTTAAGTTATTTTTAACTATTAAGAGGGCATTACCAGAGAAAACCAGAAATATGTCATTTTCAAATCAGATTTTAGACGTATTGACTCTTTTCCACAAAAAATTATAAATGGATTTCGAAAGATTGTTCTTTTATCTACCATTCGCATGTAATAAATTTTGAGAATTTTTTTAAATTTTTAGTATAATAAGGTTATTCCATAGGTCGTTGACAGATTTGTTAAATTTTTAAAAAAGATTTTGTATTATACCACAGCCATTTCAAATAATATAATCATGCATTAAAATAAATCAATCCATTATCTAGCAAACGCATGTTTTAGAATTTTAATTTTAGTTTCAATAAAATCATTAAAAAATATATACGTACATGTGTTTCTTGACGAAACTTAGTCAGTTTGTGTATTTATTTGCGAACTTATAAACTAATATATTTCAGATTTTTTTACATACTTATTGTTCTAAGACATTATTGACAAATCATAAATAAGTTTGAGCGAAAAATAATTTTAGGAAGTATTTTTTAATATTAATTAATTTACAGCTTCGCATTTCACGATTTTTATCATAGCGCCGTAACACAAATTTCACACTTCATTACGGCCCGAAAAGTGGCCCGACAAGGACGTGTCCACGTCGCTCTGAATCACAACAGTTTGAAATAATATTTTGGGAACGAAACTGTAAATACATACGAATTCCTTGTTTCACGTTCGTAAAATCAACAGGGTTGACCGAATTTCATTTTCATTGAATATTTTTATGCAAAAAGTTTTATATTTAAAAAGAAATGTTTTTATTTGTCCCTCATTATACGATACAAGAGACAAGAGTCCCGACTGCTCAAGAGTCCCAAATGCCCCATTTTTAAAAAGTAAAACTTCTTTACGCATGCTCGACACATGGGGTTAACTGGTGAATCGTTACGAAAGGTGGTGATTATTACGAAAAGTGGTGCTGGTTACAAAAAATGACATGCGAACGGTAATCGATGCGAACAGTGATCAATTGCTAGGCGGGTCGGGCCTTTAGGCTCGCTTGTTATTCGTGTTATTATTATATTGTTAATGGACTATTTGTCCGTAAATAAATAAAAGAAATTATATACAGAGCGTACCCAGCATGCGTTGCAAGGCTGGGGATGGGGGATGGGGACGGGGATGGGATTTTTTTTTATTGTAAATAATTTTTATGTTTATATCGCACAAGAGTCCAACAGCTCCCAAGGGAGGGAGGTTGAAGAAGAGTTGGGATGAGGGGTAAAGGAGGCGGGGATTGGAAGGAGGGTATGAGGGGGGGGGGTTGAGAGGGGGTGGGCGGGTAGTTTTTTTTTATATGCATTTTTCGTATTACAAAAATAACAAACACGAGAATCGAGTATGGGTACCACCGCCCCGGGAACCATTTATTAGATAACCAACACGTCTGCCATAGGTCATCCCAAGTGGTTCGCAAGGTTTGGTGACTAGCAGGGGTGCCTGGGTTTATTGGGTGAGGTTTGTTCAGGTCTTGGCGGCGGATGCGTCTGCCCACCAGCTGCATGGCAGGTCAGATCTGGAGAAAGTGGTTACGGCGTTATGAAATTATATATACATATATTCTATTATACCATTCACCCGATTACCGTGAAACTTTGTTGATTTGTTTTGCGCACGCTCTCATTTCTCTCAGAATTTTTTAACACAGAAATTTAACTTGGACGTTATTGAAATATTAGAAATAATTTGTGACCAAAAGTATTTTTTTTTTTTAATTTTAATTCTATTGAATTTGCGACACGCCTTTGTTAATATTTTATTCTGTATTTTGACGCACGCAGCGCCAACCAAAACTGTTATTATCTATGTTTCTGTCTCTCTCGATTCACGGCAGCGAGCGGTCGTGTTGTCCGCGCCGGTCCAGTTTATAACGTTTTAAATTTATTCATCCGCTCAAAATGGGGAGAAAAATACGTGTAGACAAAATTTTCACCAAAAAAAAAACACTACACCAAAAACATATCTGGGAGAAATATAACGAGAAAAAACGAATGTTAGTAATATTAAATAATCAATTTACGTTGTACATAACTTATATGCTACAGGGTCGTTGGAACGAATCTGTCAGATTTATTGTACATTTTTTATAATAATATGTTGTTTAATTTCCCGAGAAAAGAATCAACATTCTAAAGTTAATAATGACTGAAGTTTCATCGGTATGTGCAATTCAAATTTTTATTACATTACTAGCTGACCTAACAAACGTTGTTCTGCCATGTAAATTATTTCTAGTTATATTATATTATTATGTAAATGGGCTTTGACCAAGTATATTTGATCACTGTAAATGGCTAGCCACATCATGATCTGCCGCGCCGTGAAATGGCGGCAGATCGTGATGTGCGGCGCATCATGATCTACCTGATTTTACGATTGGCCTGCGACATATACACGGTGTCGGGAAATATGTGGTACATAACTCAATTCAATTGTGATTGCAGTGTTAATTGTAAACAATAATTTACTAGCGTGCCCGGCGTTACGGCGGAATTTTGTGCCTGACGGTCTTTTTATTTACGAAAATAGTCTATTTCTGAAATTTCTACCCCCCTCCTCCCACCCCAACCCAGTACGGACCATTTGGGAAGTCGAAATTGGGGGTGAAGGGGGGGGGGGGGGGGGGGGCGAGTGGCGCGTGTGAAGCCAGGGGCAAAAGCTAGCATATATATATATTCTGAAATTGATGAAAAATGTAAGGTTAAATGATTTTTCGAAAATATCTACGTTTGTGGAGCGTGTAACTAAAAAACGGCTGGAATTTAGAAAATTACATACAAAATAAAAGGAATATCCTCGGAATATCCTCTCTGCGAACTTATCATTTGATTTGACAGATGTTATGAAGAGAACCCTGTACATTTTACGCTGTCTGTACGCGTTTTAGAGGTATAATGGTAGTGGTGCTGATTTTAATAAAATCAAATTTTATAATTTTCTTATTATTATTATAATTTACAAGTACAAGTATATTACATTGTATTTAGTAATATAGACGTTGAACATTATAATTGATTTATGATCAATAAGATGGATCAAGGAAAAAAATATTTATGAGATGTAATATTTTTGGTATGCCTCGTTATTCTCCTGTGCCCTTTCTTGTGGAAAACGTTATTTTTTTAAAAATGTTTTTCGACCATGTAATTATCATTTTTTCGCACCCATAAAATTATGTCCCGTCTTTCCGGTTTATAAAAAATGGTCTGATTTTTCGGATTGAAATTTTCAAAAAATCCCCAGGGTTTCAAAAATACGATTAAAAAAAAATACAGAATGTCTTAGAATATTTGCCTAAACCGGAATTTAAAAAAAAAAAGTGATGCAATTGGCCTATTAAACAATTATAGTAGGTATATGGTGTAAGCACTTTGTAAAAAATTATCAAAAAATAGTTACACACAATAAATACTGTAAAATTTCTGTTTTGAACTATTAATAATAAAAAATGTCATTAACGGACTGCGAAAGAGAGGCCAGACACCATACGCTTGAAATTCCCGTCAAAATGACAGTTTTAATTTGTGATTGTGTAATTCAAATTGTGTTTTTGTTAATAATTTCTGTTCTAATGACTAAGTCACTATTATATTAGTCTATTATCAATATATTTCATATTATTTTCCGTTTTAATCTATTAATAATGCCATTGTGCACACGAATAAATATTTCAAAATGAGACATTTTTTACAATCCAACTGAATATTACTCGGTTAATTTGATTAAAGTACAATTAAAAAACAAAATATTTAAAAATTATAACAAATTTTTTATTCATGTCTATATTATATCATCTACTTTATACCTACTGTGTTTACGCATTTCATTTGTATATATTTGTGTTTATGTACTTCGATGTACAAATTACAAATAACTACCTACTACTAATTAAAATTCTGGAAACGAGAATTCAACATCTTCACCTGACCCATACTGTAGCCAGCCCTAGCTCCGCGTGAGATAGTCCTAGTAGATACGCGAAACCAAGCTTGCTGCGGAACGAAATCTAGTTCCAAAAACGTCCGCTCACGACCGCTGATGTGTGAGCGCTATAGTCGGAACCGAAATTATGATTTGCTGGTATGACAGTCTTAATTGTAAATAGACCACAAAAGGTTCACTGATATTCACATTTAGTCACTTCCCAACGGGATTTTGTTCGTTTGGTAATAGTTTTCCGGTAGTTATTGTTCGTTTGTCATAAAAGCTGGTAGCTTCACTATTCATGTTATTCACTATTTATAGGCAATCAAGTTATCATTTCACTGTGACTATTTTATATGTTGTAAATCAGTTGTTTATATATCCATTATATTCAATTGCACTGGTTTTTAAGCACTGATTTTATTTTTAAATTCACAAAATCCACGGAGCTAATGTTGAACTTGGTACAGTAGCGCCCTCTTCCTTCCTTCCCATTTTACATATTATAATAAAACCAGATAACGAATGTAATAATTGATTGACTCTTACCCCCTCCCCCCTAATTATTTAAAAGCTTTACAAGCTTTATGCTGTTCTTTCAAAGCACATTCGAATTAGGAAAATTTAGAACAAGCTCGTCGCTCACTCTTCTCTCCCCTTCATTCCTTTGGCAGCGCCTCGACACCCCTTTACGTAATATGTTTTAGGTATACGTGGCGAGATGCTCTCAATTAATCAACTTGTAATTAACCCCTTAACGTTGTGTCATTTTTTGTTTTAAAGGTTTGATATGGTTAATCCAATTTAATTAATAATTTGTTTGTGGTAAACCCTTTGTTCTTTTAGGTATGGCGTGTTACAATTCACTAGGGTTCGATTTTCAATGACTGACTCTAGCTAACTTGAAAATAACTAATACTACCGTTCGTGCAACTTCCTCCCCTACTAACGTCCGTGCTATACTTGTTTGTTGATGATTATTTCTTCTGAATTAACCCGCGTCATCTTCCCTAGTACCTAAAACATAAATATACCCTTATACAGTGAATTGGGAAGATCCTACCTTTAGTATAACGCTGCGAATCCTCTGCTATTCTTGGAACGCTAACATAAAAAATAATTTGACATTTGTGCTCTAGCTACGGATTTACAATCAAAATTCAATCAAAACAGGCCCGGGATGCACAAATTCTACAGTCACAGTTGTAAGTGGAGTTTGTTAGTTAGTTTTGAGTTTGAGTAGGTATTTTTTGGAGATTACTAGGGATTGACATGAAACAAAATATGTCTTGCTACAAGAAGAAGAAGAAGTGCCTGATTGTCTATTTCTCTATCTTAAAATCAGAAAGTTTTCAAAATGAATAATTAAGTGTCAGATAAGAACTTTATTTCGCAATTATTTTTACTATAACAGATTTAAATTAATATAGATATTATATATGTTAAATGAAATATTATTTATGTTAAAAAAATAAATTGAAATGTTTGCTTCAACTAGAGCAGTGTTTCTTAACCTGTGGTCCGCGGACCCCTGGGGGTCCACGATTGTATGTATGGGGGGGTCCGTAGTCTCATCTTTGGACCGTTTAACAATAATACATAAATGCCAACAAAAGATAAAATTCAAACGATGCTAAAAAAGCTTGACCTTTGGACAAAACACCTAATTCAAAAACACTATAATCACTTTCCTACACTGTCAAGGTTTTTGGAATCCTCTGGTGGGGCAATGTTGCCAGCAAAAGTACAAGACAAAATGATTAAACACCTCCGCGCTTTAAATTCTTAGTTTCGTATATATATTATTTATAGTTCGTAGTTATCCAGTACACGGCAAAAATAAAAATAGGATATTATACCCTTTCAACACCGATGTTACTAATATTATTGGCTTGACAACGATCAATTAATTGAAATATTTTGTGATTCAGCTTTGAAAGGCAATTTCTAAGAATCCTCTGTCAATATCTTCATTTCATGGTCGGGGCAGTGGACTTTTTTTTATTGTAAAACACTTTTTTAATATGGAGTCGTTTTTATTTACAATCTCTTTGAATTTACAACAATGAAATCAACACTTTTATAATAATTTGGCCCGGACCCCGCCTGGGGAAATAAGAAAACTGTACCCTAGGTATTGTTTAATGCGAGAGAGATAGTATTTTGAACAACACCCTTTTTATACTATTAAAAAATATAAAATACCCGGAGATAAGACATCCAACTAACCGACAATAATAAACAAAGACGGCTGTCGGAACCTACTTGGTCACGCGGCGTATTTTAGCCAGCCAGTATCAATAACTAGCTTCAATAAAAATTACCTAGATGTGTCTAGTGTTCATTATTTCTTAATAACCTGATCAAGATTAAATCAATGATTATGTACAGCAATCATCTCATAGATGTCTCTATTCTTAACACTCCCCTCTGAAATGTATTAATTTCGATAAAATTCAAAAATTTCCAAATCTAAAAACTAATGGTAAGTTCAAATATATATCCCGACAGATTAACAAACTAAATATAAATGCTTCTTCAAATTTAGCAAATTCACTTTGTGGCACCATTTTATTAATGAAATAATTAAAAACACTTTGTTTTTACCACAATAAACTTTATTTAAAAGTCAACATGTTTCAAGAACGATGTTCTCTTCATCAGGACATAAAATGTACTAAATACTAAATGATCAAACATAGAACGGCGTGGGTAGAAATGGAAGTAGTGGGGGAGGAGAAAGGTGGAAAGGGGAGGTGCTTAGAAGATCAACAAGGGGGAGGGGGGGGGTGGAAAGGGGGTGCTTAGAAGAACAAAGACAAAAAATTACAATGGAAATATCTTAAACATATTTCTATTCATATTCCTATCTTAAACATATTTCCATTGTAATTTTTTGTCTTTGTTCTTCTAAGCACCCCCTTTCCACCCCCCCCCCCTCCCCCTTGTTGATCTTCTAAGCACCTCCCCTTTCCACCTTTCTCCTCCCCCACTACTTCCATTTCTACCCACGCCGTTCTATGTTTGATCATTTAGTATTTAGTACATTTTATGTCCTGATGAAGAGAACATCGTTCTTGAAACATGTTGACTTTTAAATAAAGTTTATTGTGGTAAAAACAAAGTGTTTTTAATTATTTCATTAAATATAAATGAACTGAAAAATACAGAGTTAATCTAATAAAATAAACTAATTTTTCATTTAACAATAAAATTTTAGTCTAACAACCAAACATAAAAATCCTGTCATTGATTTAAACTAGGTAATTCGTCATCTATAATGTTGAACTTTATTTAAGTATTAACTAACGTTAACATTTGGCAATTTGTGCCTTAAGCATAAAAAATACTCGCTATTTAATTTCAATTGCAAAGTTTAGCCTATTTTCATTTTTTTTAAAACTCTCGTAAACAAAATACTAATACTGACATTATATAAGTAAAAAATTCCACATTATCAGAAAGAACACAAAAAAATAAACTCATAGACCAAAATATGTAAGATAAATAACCTCCACCTAGAATAAAATTTATCAACTTAAAAATTTTAACCAAATAATTTAAATAAACAAACATGCAAATAATAATTACATAGTAACGACTCATTAACACAAACACTCAAGTCTTAAAGCCCGAAATTTGTCATCTGCTTGATCCGTCTTGAAACTGCAAGACAAGATCATCCAGCTGGTCAAGGGTAGAGACCAGAAAGCGTATTGTAGATCTCAAGATTGCCGTGTTGTGCCTTAATTTTCTTCCTTTTTGTAGGAACCTTCTCTTCATCTTCTTCTGGGAACTTCTTTCTTCTCTTTATGGGATCTTCTTTCTTCGTTTTATGGAATCTTCTTTCTTCGTTTTATGGAATCTTCTTTCTTCGTTTTATGGGAACTTCTTCTTCTTTTTATGTGAACTTCTTTTTATGGGGGCTTCCTTCTTCTGGCCGGTTCCAGATCGCCATCCAGGAGCAGCAACCATATTTGGTTGTAGGCCGCACGAATGTCCCTTGAAGTTTTAGAGTGGTTACTCTCACCGTTTCATCAGCACCAGGAAGAGCGGATAGAATGCGGGCCATCTTCTAAACAGTAGGCAGCAGATTATTCCTTCAGGGGTAGTAAACAGAATTTGGTTATGGGACGCCCGAAATTTCCTTGTGAAGTCCTGAGGGTGACCACCCTCACAATGCCATCAGACCCAAGATGAGAGGATAGAACGTGAGCCATCATCGACCAAGTCATCCTTCTTTAAAGACCTCTGACTACTGGTTTGCCGTTTATTTCCTCACTGAAGTTCACCGAGGTAATAATTTTTTCACCTGGTACAAAAAACATTGAATTAGCTCTGAATTTATATTGATTCAGTCAAGTCATCAGCGTCTCCTATTCATCTTCTTCAAGCATACCAGGTAAGTGCCCAAGGAGAGGGTAAGGAATGAGAGGGTTAATTAATAGGATCATTGGATGCAAGTGTTAAGTGTTTAAAAAACAATCTTGATCTTTCATAAAGCATCCTACACAATTACACTTTTATATAATACAAATAATTTTTTTTTTTTTTTTAACTTTATTTATTCTCATTTCTTTGTACATATAATGTATAATAGCAAATAGTATACATACAATAACATAATATATAAAAACAAATAGTATGAACAAGAAATGAAAACCCACTAAGGCTCTGCCTGAGTGTGGGTAATATTAAAAGAAATTCCTATATTTCCAAGTACCCAAAGTACAAAATAGACTTAAAAACATATAAAATATAAAGTTTGTATAAAAAGTTGGTATTTCATAGGTAGAATAAGTGAAAAAGGTTTTTTTTCAGCTATTATAAAATTAAAATAAAAATATGGAAAAAACATCTTGATTTAAAAAATTTTTTTTTTTTAGTTATTTTAAAAAACTAAACAGAAAACATATTGTACTACAGTTTAGAAAGTTACAGAAAGTAAGTTGTAGAAGGAAGGATAAATTTATAGAAATAGCGTTTTAATATCTACATTATTCAACCATAATTTTACCACTTTTATATATTTTATCATTTTATTTATCATTTGAGTTTGTAGTGGTAGAAGGTTAAATGAACGAGGACCAATGAAACTGCTATGTGTCTGCAATAATTTAGTATTGGTTTGTGGGGTGTAAAATTTTTTTTTTTCTTTTGTTTATTCTGTTTTCATTTATTTCGAAATTATTTTTGTTTTTAAATACATATTTGAATGTTTGTAATATAAATAATTTACGTATATTAAATATTTTAGTTTCTTTGTATAATAAGTTGGTCGAGAATGTTTTATTTTTGTTATATATGACTTTAATTATGTATTTTTGAATTATTTGTAGAGGCTTAATAAATGTATCAAGTGCACCACCCCATCATATAATGCCATAAGTGATTGATGATTGCACCAGGGAAAAGTAGATCATTTTCAATTTTTCAGTGTTTAGTACTTCATTAAGTCTATAAAATATGTAGGTCAGATATCTTAATTTAGAAGTGATTTGATTAATATGTGATTTCCAATTAAGATTTGTATATATTGATACTCCTAAATATTTTATATTTTCGACATTGGTGAGTTCGTTGTACATGAAACACATTTCTTGATTGCAACTAGTATTATGGATTCTAATTTTAAAGTTGTCTGTAGGTTTATTTTTAATGGTTTTATAAAAAGGTTAATAAAATGTTTTACTATAGTTTAAAACGAGTAAAATTACTCATAACAATTCCCTAAACTTTTGAACCTTGTCAACATTCTTCCTTCAAACTGCTAAAGGACTCCTCGAGTCAGTTTAATTTTTAATTCCATTGTCAGAAATTCTTATCTGAGCTACCCTTATGTGTAGCGAACCATTTATAATTTAATACTTTTTTGGTAAACACTAGTTACAGTGCGCCATTTGTTAACAAATAAAGATAAAAATACAACTAAACAATGTGTAAAAAACTGATTTCACCGAGTGTTGTCTTCAATTATTAATACCTATTTCATTATAAAAGGTCTTATTATCCGCTGGCAAGTAACAGTAATCCAAATCGTGACTATATTTTAATAACAATTGTCTTTATAACATTTTCAAAAATAACCTTTAATTTTAGGGTCAGCTAGTAAAACCATTTTAAATAAATCAAATTGAATTTAAATTTTAATAAGTTAACTTAAATTGAAAATTAGTGGAACATTGGTTTATATTTAAAATTACGTTGATGCGCAATTATTTTTCTCACTTTATACTAGATGTACAAGATGTACATCCGCGCTTGCAAAAGGTCCAGTCATTCTGAATTTTTTATATGTTAGGACCTAAACCAGTATTAAAAAAAAAATTTGCAACTTCGAAAGTGCTGTGCGAGCGGCGGGAGACCCAAAAAACCAGGAAATTTTCGGATTTTTTTCAGTTGCTGCTCAATATCTCAGTGAAGGAAGGATCTGACAGGTGTAGTCAGTAAACATACTTTTAAAGTAGATAAAATTTTCTACAATTTGAGATCAAAGCGAGCTATATACAGCCATTGGTTTTCAAGATACAGTTCTTCGAAAATAGGCCCTTTTTTCCCAAAAGTGAGATTTTTTCGGAATGGTAACTTATTTTGTATAATATTTTCTAAAACACGCATCCCACGTCAAATATTAAATTTAATAAAGTTGTAGTAAATCTAATTAACCTTCATTTAAGACTAGATTGATATCTATAGATCTAACGGTTCTCTAAAGAACGCCAGATAACCAAAAACAGTCATAAGTGGGTTTTTGGGGGGGAAATGCAAATAAACTGTTCTCACGTCTTTTTATGGTTTTATTTATCAAGTTAAATTTTTTTTGTTATTCTTAACACATTTTTGATGAAAAAAAGAAAAGATAATACATCTATCGGGAATTGTGCTTGTACAAATGCTTGTACAAACATCATGGTACCTACTATAAGGACAAATTACATGTCCACAAAAAATAAAACTCATATAAATCATATAGGTATTGTGTGTTGGTTGCCAAATCGTGTCTTTCTTTTTATCTTAGATAGCCCGGGCTTAGGCTCGCATGAAGGTGACTCGATATCTGTAATGGACGCTGGGAGAGGCGCTCAGTCTGTAGTCGGGTCATCTTCATCGTCCGAGCATTTCAGCTCCACATCCGGGACGTTAATGCACAATTTGCCACCGCATGACTGACAGAGGACTGAGCAGTGGAGCCCAGCCTTTCTACACGAGCAGCTCCCAAAGCATCTTTTCTTGCATTTACATGAAATTTTTCGCAGAAGGGCAGGAGGTGCGAGATCCATCGTGGTGGGGATGGGGGTGAGTCCTTGAGAAGACAGCTTCCACCCCCATTCAGTGGGATTCAAGTTGACTCCCCGCCACTTCTGCACTTGGTGGTAGCACTTTGCTGTATGGTGGCCTGTGGCATCTTCCGTTGGTGGCAAATGGGCGAGGTTTATGCTTGTTGAAGTGACAAATGTCTTATACCTCAGGAAATCCAAAGTATCTCTCGCGATGTCACCCCCATATAGAGCCACAAAGCATTTGATGCCTGCTTCACTCGCGGCTTGTGAGGTGGAATCTGGCCGAAGGAAGACCTCCACTTGCTCAGCAAGTGGTTCACTCTTGCTCAGAAGTGTGGTGATTTTGGTCTTTCCTTAACCAAACGGTGCTGAGGTGGTATCGCACCCGGTAAACGCGTGGGTGAATAGTACCGTTCCTGGTAATCGCCGGGAACCCTGATGGTTGTAGGAGGTCGTAGAGTAGTGACAGCAACCAGCTTCACCCTTCGTGCTCTTCTGAAGATAGACGTTAGTCTTTTCAGCGCCTAAACCATTGAGAAGAACGAGCAGGTCGGCGTCTTCTCCCACTATGACGACCCGATCGGCTACTGCTCTTTTTGAAAGCGCCATCATGACGATCTCTCGATCCGCATCTTTTTCGGCAACAGCCACTTCTACTCCCTCCTTCTGAAAGGCATCACAGAGAAGAGTTATAAGGCGTCTCTTATTTTTCTCATTGCCCAATACATGCTCTTGAGCAATTTGAATTACTATGGATTCATCGACGGAATGAGCTGCGTAGCGCCGGAGTCGTTCCGCTGTTTTGGTGTTTTTTTTTGTAGCATCTTCGGGGTAGCCGTCAAAAACGATGGAGACGTTCTTCCCAAAGTGGTTTCGGATGTAGGTAGTATAAGGCGCCAAAAGTGCTCGAACCGTGCTCTTCCGCTGCCAAACGACCTTGTGCAAGAGGTAGCCACCATCCAAAATGACGTGAGTGCTGGCATCCGATAGACCGGCAGAGTACAGAGTAGATTTTGTGCCCATGCGCATCCCTTGTTCATTGAACAGAGACATCGGGAACGGGGCCAACTCATAGTTGAAGTCATCCTGTAAATCCTATTCAGATTGCTTTGCAATACACACTCGCTGGAAAATTGTGAGCGGATCCACAGCCACTCTTCTGTTTTTGTCCGGCAGTTTAACGGTTGAAGTGATCGATGCCCATGGTAACTTTATTTTTCCGTTTTATTACTACCTTTGTCGTACATTTGCCCCACAATTTTCATCACTCCCTCCGTTCCAACTCTCTGGGCTGTGAGGCAATTAATTTCAGGACCTGCCAGTAAACCACTACTGATAGAAATCAAACTACCAGTTTTGGGAAATGGAGGGTGGAGAGATAATCAGTTTTTTAGTTTTTCCACATCACTATTGATCACAAACAATCATGGATTTGTTCCCCTACCCACCCACTCTACACTAATACCTACCCACCCAATCTACATTATTAACTAACAACGGCTCCACCCCTACCACAATAAAACATTGTTCTAAACTGTCAAATTAGTATAAGCTTTCCCTGACGAAGGAACGTTTGTTCCGAAACCGGTCGGATTTGCACATCATATAAGTGGTTTATACAAAGTTATATTGTTTCATTTATCTATATTTCCCCCAAACCCACTTATGACTGTTTTTGGTTATCTGCCATTTTAGAGAGAACCGTTAAGTTTAGAGATATAAGTCTAGTCTCAAATGAAAGCTAATTAAATTTACAACAACCTTATTCTTTGTAATATTTGACGTGGGATGCATATTTTAGAAATTATTTTACAAAATAAGTGACCATTTCGAAGAAAATTCACTTTTTGAAAAAAATGGCCTATTTTCGAAGAACTATATCTTGAAAACCAATGCATGTATATACCTTGCTTTGGTCTCAAATTGTAGCAAATTTAGTTTACTTTAAAAGTACGTACACTGACTACACCGGTCAGATCCTTCCTTCACTGAGATATTGAGCAGCAACTGAAAAAAATCCGAAAATTTCCTGGTTTTTTGGGTCCACCGCCTCGCACAGCACTTTCGAAGTTGCAATTTTTTTTTAATACTGGTTTAAGTCCTAACATATATTAAATTCAGAATGACTGGACCTTTTGCAAGCACAACCCCCTTTTCATGTTTAACTTGACTGGACTATTATGCCTTGCTGGCCGATTTTGTTTATTCACGAAGTGTTCTAGCTCAGCCATACCTAACGAGTTATTATTCGGTATTTTTAAACACTTGTTTTTGCGGACAGCAATATTTTTTTTTGAAAGTGTCAATACACCCTTCAAAACTGAATCTCGCTCAACATTAATCAACTTCCTAATGCCATTATTTTTAAATTTAAATTTCCTGCAGTTGTTTATAACTTGCGATAAATTATTTGTTATTTTCTTAAGCTTACTAAAGGAAAATTTAAAGAAAGTAACCCATTCCTGTAGGGTAACAGTTATTCTCGATTTTAATTTACATTTGACCCCCGGTTGGTCTAAAACCGAAATTTTTGAAGGGGTACAACTGCTGACGTTTTTAGCCAACCCAGTCGATTCATGTCCCCGTATAGTTGAGTCCGACAACCTTTTTGTCGGGACTTTCTTTTTTTATGTCGGAACCTGACATGTTAATACATCTCTCCCGATGTTTTTTTTTAATTTCTAGCGTCTCTTTGCGCTGAGGTGCTTCTACGCGCTGTTTTATTTACCAGCTCCCTTGCACGGGATGTATTGAAGCTTGGCCCGCCAGCATTTTCTGCAAAACCCAAAAGTTTTGCAGAAATTACTTCGCTTAACCCACGGCTAGCATGCGGATGACATTCTCTACCTACAGATAAACCACAAAAAACGGATACAGGCCTTATTTCGGAATGGGCTTCCACTGATCCGCACACAATCCACCCCAGCTGCGTACGCTGGATGGTTATGCCGGCGGAGACCTTCATTCTATCATTCGTCGTGATATCCCAAAACTCTTTAGCCCCCAAGAGCATTTCAATGGATGCGGATACATTGAATTTCGGGTCTGCTAGTTCCAATCCAGAATGCAGTTTTAATTCGCTCCTGGGTTTGGTCGCCTGCGGTATATTTGCTGTTATATCCTGTAAAATTAAGCAAGAAATGTTCTTTTTATAATCCGATTTCAAAGAATTCAATTCTACCGATATACTTTTTCTTATGTGGGTGACATTATTGTGAATTCCCGATACCGTATTGTTTATTTGATCAAATTCTAAATTTAATCTTTTTGCAAAACCTTCCCTCAATAAGTTAGCTTGGGATCCCTGGTTGATCAAGACCCGGGCTGTATGTATATTGTTATCCGCTCCAGTGATGCCAACCATCGCTGTAGATAACAATACTATTTTTTTCGCTCTGCCTACCGCAGAGTAATTGTTTATACATACTTCCTCAGCATCCGTCTCTATATTCGAGGGTTCTGACCCGAATTCTTTTTTATGCAGTAACGTATTGTGATTTTTGCTGTTACATATCCTGCATTTAAAGGTTACCTTGCAATCACTTGCAAAATGACCCAGTTTCAAGCATTTAAAACATGCTTGTCTCTCTTTTGTCGCATTAACCCGATCCTGTATTTTCAAATTTAAGAATTTTTTACAATAATATACTAGGTGATCCTTATCGCAAAAATTACATTTCCCCCTTTTTAATGATAAAAATGCTACGGATTCCCTTTTCGGGTTATTAAAATACATCTGAGGCTTAATATTAACCGAGGGCTTTTTATCCGTCGTCTGCATTAATTCTAGAGTTTGTGCTCGTAATGACAAACACTTTAAGAATTCCTTTAAAGTAGGTGATTAAAATTGATTATAAACATACATTCCCTCAATGGGCGTTTATTCCCAAAATTTTCTCGTATTTGAATCTAATTTATTGGAAATCATGTAAATTATTATAGTGACTCACTGCTCTATGGGGACTGTAAGGTTTTGTAATGCCTTTAAATTTACGTTGGTTGCATCTATTAATTTTCGTAATCCAACCTGATCTTCCATCTTCATATCCTTTCATTGGAATAATGTCTGAATGTGCTTATGCACTGTAGTTCTTAAATTGGTAAACCTTTCTTGAAACAATTCCCATGAGGTTTGATAACCGCATCATCTTTTAAACACGATTGCAAATAATAATATTTTTTGAAATTACTTAGCGAATTGTTCCAGTTTTTTTGATCTCCATTAAATTCCTGAAGTTTTAAATGGGGTAACTTAATTTCAAATTTAGTTTGTTCTACTGAATCCATGGCTCCCTTTTCTGTAGCTAACACAGTAAAAAACTGATTTTCGAAAGTTTCACGTTGAATTTCGTTATCCTCTACATTCGAGTCATCAATACTTTCTATTTGGCACTGGATTTTTTCGAATTCGTCTAATAAATCCTTGATCTTGTCGTACCTCAATTTAATCTCGTTAGCCTATAGTGTATTTACAACCTGATTAAATCTTGTTTATTTGCCTTTTAAAACTGACCGTTTATTGATTAAGCTCTTTAATTTCTCCATCCTAAATTTCTGTCGGCGACAATAATTCAAAAAAAGAAAAAAAAACTATATCCTACCTTATACGTAGTGGCGACAACACTCAATAACAAAAATCGCAAAAAATATATTCGTTCCTTTGTTTGCTGCGTCTGTCTGATTCGATGCACAAAACAGAGAGAGAAAAAAATATCGTAGCTCGTATGTACTGGCGATAATACTCCAAAGAAACAGCAAAAAAAAATATATATTCTGATCCTTTGTTTCACACAATTACGAATCACTTGCAACGGGATTAAAAAATAACATACACAACACAAAAAACAGTTTTACCGGGCGATGTTGATAAGATTCTTACAGATCAAATAATAATTCAATTTGTTCAATGGTATTTTATCACTTGCAAGTTGGAGTTACAACTGTGATTTATTTTAAATATATTATGACTTGCATTTTTAATTGTATTGAAGATAGGTGATAACAAAAAACTGATTCTGAACTATTTTTCTTTAAAGGAATTAATTATTGAGATTGATCTTTAGGACTGGGGTAGAAGATGATAAGGGAATCGGATAAGGGAATAACCGGAAACTCGCTAGTACTATAATAAAATACTGCATTCCTGTTAAAGCTTATAATGCCTACAGTCCGGGTAGCAAATTGTGAGACAGTGGACATAGAATAATAAAGCATTAAAAATGCAATCTTACTCAAATTTCGTAATAAATCAAACACAAAATTGGCAACGCAATAAATTGTAATAGATGCTGATAATGGTGAATCATTCGTATATTTACTGAGGGGATTCAAACATACCATCAGGTAATTAGTACTTAGAATTTATCAGATAACGATAAACCGACACGTATGCTGTCACAAAACACACTGATAAGAGTAAGGGCTACCAAACCGGCTTAAAACGTTTACGGTTTACCGGTTAGTGGGACAAAATAAAAATATTAAAAGATCGGTCAGTTAAAACTTTGCATTTTGCTGTTAGTGGATGAAGGGTGAAAATTTTAATAATAACTACCAACCTCCGACAGGAGAGGACAGAAAAAAAAAATAAAGTTCATATTACAGCTAATTTGGATTACAGTTAGTTAATTATAAGTACCGCCGCCCCGGGAATGATTGATTGGATAACCAACAATAAGGGTGCCCGGGTGAGGTTTGTCCGGGTCTTGGCGGTGGGTGGGCCCACCGTGTGTGTAGACGCGATGCGTGGTAGACGCAGCAGGACTCTATCGATGTATTGCCTTGCATCGCGGTGGGGGGATGGATGTATACATGAGTCTCTCCTGGAAAAACTAGACCTCAGATTTCTACCTATCCCCATATTTTTTCCTTTACAAAACTTGATCTTCTTCCTTTCCTTAAAACATAGCATCCCCAAATAAGACATAGGCCCAGAGGCGAATTATTTTTTTCAGTGCCTCCTGCGTGGAGCCAATGTAAACAAATTACATGTGTGCACTTCATACGCGGTAGAAGTGAAACCTTCAGAAAACTGAAGTAGGCAAGAGTGGGGAGGCTACGAAGCATTGTAGATGTTTGTGTTTGTCTCTTTTAAGTGTCGCTTTTTCCTTTGATCGAGTTTCAAATCACAACGGTGCTAAATAAGTTTTCACTTTAAAAAAAACTGACCTGGGCGCGCAACCTGTAAATTATGAAGTCAGTATTAATAGTTTGTTTATGTAAAGTATAAACAAACAATTAATATTTAATTCGCTTAATCACTCTTTTTATTTAAGTACATACATACTTGCGGTAAAAAAAATACCCAGATCAGCAGTAACAGCGAGTATCAACAACGCTGATATGGATATTTATTACATACATTGACAATGCAATGCTAATGCAAAGTTGGCAATGTACTCGATGCACTTCATGATTGAGTTTTTCAACTAATCCTGTTGTAAGTGAGGAACGGTACTGGATTAGTTTCTAATTTACATTGTTTTTTAATTTAATTTAATTTTTATTTTATTTTTTATTATTATTGTACAACAGAATAATTCCAATTACAGTACAATTTAGTTACCCTATCAGCATTTAGGCAAGTGACTCTTCAATAATGTTTTTAAGGCTAATAAAGAACAGTCACTTACATCCAAATGGTTTGCAATTTCATTTAACAGCAACATTCCCCTCGTCATGCTATGCTTTGCCAAGACGTCTGTTCTGCCGTTCGGTACTTTAAATAAATCATGATGTCGACTTCGGCTGTAGTGGTCTGGTACATATAAATCTTAGCATCCCAAGAGAAATGGGCTATTGATGAAATTGTTCCAAATTTTGAAAGACAGAATAGCAAGACTTGCTTTCCTTCTAGTTTCTAGGCTCACAGAATCAGTTTCCTCCAGTAAGTCAATATGGTGCATGAACCTTGGATAGGTTCCATGCTTCCGCATATAAACATACCTGAGGAATTTTTTCTGGATTTGCTCTAACATATCAATGTACTTCTGGTGGTACGGTGCCCAAACATTGCTCGCGTACTCCAGCTTGATTCTCAGTATGCCATAGAATAACGCTAGCATAGCTTCTTGGTTATCAAATTGCTTACAAGTCCTGATGATGAACCCAAGAAGTTTGTAGCAAGACTGAGTGAGCTGCGATATATGGCAAGAGAATGTCAGTTCGGGATCAAAGACGACACCGAGATCCTTCACGGATTTTACACGTGATAACGTTTCGCCTTTTATTTTATAATCGTAAATTATAATGTTTTTACAACGAGTGAAGGACATTGTGACACATTTATTTGTGTTAAAATCTAATTTGTTTGCCAATGACCATTCAGATAGTGCATCCAGATCAGTTTGCATTTTAAAGCAATCTTGTTGGCAGGTTATTTCCATCATAATTTTAAGGTCATCAGCAAACAGTAGACATTTGCCGTTCCTAACACAGTTTTGGATGTCATCTATAAGTATTAGAAACAATATAGGTCCGAGGAATTTTTTTGAATTATGTCCATTTATCGAAACAAATTGGCTTCTGGATATATATATTTCTTCGATATGCAGAAAGGATCGACGGACAAATGAGTTTCACGGGTAGAAAGACAGGCATTCACAAGATAAAACCATTTCACCGTTATCTATAATTAAGTAGAAAAACAAACTGGTTAGTCAAATCAATAAGACGGCTAATTTGGCAGCCCTGCTGATAAAACAACTCCATCAAAGTAGTCAGATAAAACATGCAGTCCGCTTTTTCAGAGTATCAGTAGCGCAGTGGTGCGAGTAGTGGCTGCCAGTTTGTGCCATAAATAATAATAAATAAATCAGTATTTTGTTTAAAATAAATTAAAATGTCCTTTCAAAATTGTGGTCTGGTGTTTAATGACAATGCTCAACGCGTGTTTTTCAGTGGACAAACTGTCAATGGAGTATTTAATATCAACCAAGCTGAGCCTAAGAAAATTCAGTGTAATCATCAATTTATTTTTATTTCTTATATAAGTTTCAGTTGGGCTACTTTTTGTCACTTGAGTTTGCTTATCAATTTATATTGAAATTTATTGCCATTTATCCGTTTTACATTTAATTTTATCATCGATGAATTTATTTTTCAACAGCCATGCTCTTCCAAATAACTGGAGAAACGAGAGTTCGATGGTCAGAAAGCCATGGAACAGGAAAACACAGAAGAACCGTTGTATATTCTGGCCATGAGATATATTTTAAAACAGCTCCAATAAATCTGACCGGAGGATACCCTCAAAGTGGTAACTACTCTCAAGATGTTTATTACTATAATTGCTTTAATAAGTTTTAAAAGTTGATACAATATCTCACTCAATTTCCATTGATTATTTCCCTATGGCTGTGAAATCTCCTATGAGTGAACCATTTTATGACCGAACAGCACAGACAAAAGTACCCAATTTTTTTCTGGAATTCCACAGGGTTCCATTTTGCCTGTTTTTGTGTGCCTCCTTTAACCATTATTTTATATGTCTATTTAAATAAAATTTCTTTCTCTGTCATCCTTTAGTTTTTATCTTTATTATTAGTAGTGGACAGTATCTCAGAATACTTTGATTTTTTGATGTCACAGTGACTATTTAAAGTTATCATGCACAATACAAATATGGTTTAAAAAGATATACGTCCTTATAACTCATTAGCTAGATATTGACTGGCGAGCTCTCGCAAAAGGAATTGCTTTGTGGTTGATCAGGTATGTTCGGCACACGTCGTAACCGACACCATGTGATCCGAGCATAGCTTAAACAACAGAACAATGATAGAACTGATCATAACTATTATTCCGATTTCTTACAGTTGGTATAAGATCTCACACAATTTCCGTTGATTATTTCACTATGGCTATGGAACAACCTACGAGTTGATTTTGTGACCAAAAAGCACAGAAAAAATACCCAATATTTTTTTCAGAATTCCACAGGGTTCCATTTTGCCATTTTTTAATTGCCTCCTTTAACCTGCAATTTTTCTGTCTATTTAAACATTACAAAAATTTTTGCAGATGGTAACGTGGAGATCCCACCAGGTCTCAGTTCCTTTAATTTCTCAGTGCAGCTTCCTCCAATGTTGCCATCATCCTTTGAAGGCCCCTATGGCAAGATTAGATACTACATCAAAGTGACTATAGCGAGGTCATATAAAATGGATAAAACTGCGAAATTCCCTTTCACAGTCATATGCATGAGTGATCTAAATGCTAACCCTGTTAATAGTGTAAGTAATTTTCATTTAACTCTATAAGGATTTTCTCACGCCACCATGTAGTAACGTTTTGTAACCGTACTAAGCAATGCTCCTTTTAGAAGTCCTCTGAAATTATGAAGTTTTATTTTCCTTGTCTATATGTATTTCGTAATTTCATTGGTTCGTGGAAGCTTTTTTCTGCTTTCTGTCAATGGCAGAGCACAAAATTAAAAAAATTCACAGTGACGAAAGTTAAAACTGATTATTGAAACCAATTATTTTTCTTCTTTGAAACTCTCTGGAGAGTGGTACGAAGAACCAATCAATGTACGGAGAAATTTTCATGAGAATATAATATACATAAAGTTATTAAAAACCATTAACTTATCTATGAAAAGATGTTCTGATAGCAGATGAATTTCACGACTGATGGATTTCTTTTGCTCTATTCCTGGGAGTTGTGTCAAAGATTAAAAAGCCAATTATTATAATGTTATGAGGATGAATACTTTAATGATAGTGTTAATTTTCTTACAGATGCCACTGCGGCAGGAATTAAAACAGGACTTCTCTTTCCTGTTAGCCAATAAGGGAACCCTGCACATGACCATTGACCTGCCGATGACAGGATACGTGCCCGGACAGCAAGTGCCTATCACCTGTTCCGTAAGAAACAATAGCAAAATCAAGATTACGAGCTTCACCATGTGTATTGAGAGGGTAAGAAAACAGTTGTATTACTTCTACATTTTAATTACAGAAATGATTTGGTATCGGTTATACATAGATAGGTATGATGTTAGGGCTCGTACACATAAACACGATACGACGTCGCATCGTGCTACGACTAGGGCTTCCAATCTCGCAGCCTGATTTCAATGTCGGTATTTGCGGGACTACGAATATTCAATCCCGCGGGATCTCTGTATCCGGGATCCCGCATATTAAAAATATTCACATTTATTTAAGGCAAATAAAACAATGAATAAATCAACTCCACATTTATTTATGTACATATTACTATTAATATGAGATCAATCAAATTACACCGTTTATTTATAACAAAAAAAGAATGAATTAATCAACTAACTACACATTGAAGTATTGCTATTAGTATGAGATCAATCAAATTACTCCGTTTATTTATCACAAAAATCCTATGAATTATCAACTCACTCCATATTTATTTAAGTATTACTACTAGTATGAGATCAATCAAATTACACCGTTTATTTATCACACAAAAAGAGTGATTTAATCAACTAACTCCACATTTGTTTACGTATTACTATTAGTATGAGATCAATCAAATTACAACGTTTTTTCTTCACAAAAAACAGTAACAAATACTGAATCAAAAACAAATCAAAACAAAGCAAATCTTCTTCAAAAAATACACAAAGAAAATTAAAAAATCGAATAAAAAAAACACATTTTAAACTGAAAATTTATATAGGATATATGTTACTTTAATTATTAAGTTCATGCTCATGTAAAAATATTGAACTAGTCTCTAAATACGTATATCTAGGCTTAACAATTGATTGTAATTTTAAATGGGATATACATATACAAAAAGTTTGCACACGGCTTAGAGCTATAGTGAGCAAACTTTATAGACTGAAGTTTTTTGTTCCACTAAATACTCTTAGATTAGTATATCTGTCATTGGCGGAATCCCTAATAAGATATGGAATAACCACATGGGGACATTCAACAAAAACAAATCTTCTTTCAGTGCAAAACGTACAATATTCTTTGGTAAAATTATTATTAAAAAAAACTGAATACGAACAAAGACATGATATACCAAAATCATTATTATACAACTCTGTAAATGTATTATCTGTTCGTGCTATATTGTGGCTTAAAATTGCGAGTCAGCATACATCTCAATCTGAATATAATAAACTAGTGGTTCATATTCATAATACAAGACTAACTGCAAATGATGGACTTATAATTCCCAGATACCTAAATAAATACGGTCAAAGAACTCTAGAATACCTTGTTCCAATAATTTACAACATGTTACCCAACGCAATAAAAAGCTGTGAATTGAGTTTCAGAAGGAAATGTGCGCTAAAAAAATGGTTAAGTGAAAGAACTTTTTTGTACTAATTTCTGTTATTTTCCGCTTTTCGTTTTAATGTTTTTTCCATTATTATTTTCTCTTGTCTTTTCTTTTATTTCTTTCATTTTCTCTGTTCTGTATTTCTAATAAATTTTATTAACAATTTTTTTTTCATGTACCCGTATATTTTATGTACCTGTCTCTTCGACTTGGTCGAAGACCTGTCTCAATTTAAAAAAAAGTAATTGTCAAAAGAACCCGTTGACAAACTGATATCAATCAGTTTAACGGGACTTAATTTAAAAATGTAAAAAACTGTAAATAAATAATAAAGGAATTTTATTAATAAAAAAATAAAATAAAAAGTTTGTCAGCTTTTAACTGAAAATGAAACACTATATGTCCTACCTCTCATCTGCCAAACTACTGCGTGTTTTAGACGCAATATAGCCAGCAGCAGAAAATGCCCTTTCGGCTTCCACACTCCCACACAGTCCCGCAAATCCCACGGATCCCGCGCCCGTAATCCCGCATCACGCGGGATTGAAAAATGGCGCGGGATCCCGCAATACCGAGATCTCGGTATTCCGGGATTGGAAGCCCTAGATACGACGAAGCATCGTACCGAATGCACATTCTAAAAATCTCCTCGCTCAACTCAAGGGACGGTTAAAAATTCTTCGTCCTACAACAAAGAATTTTTAACTAGACGAGTTTGACGGTAGCGCGCAATGGCGAAATTGGTAAACGCACCTCCCGGATAGACGAGAGGTTCTAGGTTAGAGTCCCAGTTGCGACCATTATCTTTTTCTGTGTTTCCGTGTCTTGTTCTATTTCATATTTTCGTTCAGATAATTATTATTATCTTCTTCTTCAATGATGTATTAAGTTGATGGGAATAACCTTCAAAAGTAATAAAAAAGAGAGTTTTTCTTTTAAAATTAAAAAATTTAAAAAATTAACGTTGGTAACTATTGGTTATGTTTTCTTCCAAACCCCATAAATCTTATATTTTCTTTTATCTTTTGTTACAGGTGGTTACCTATTCTTGCCTATCACCATATCCGAAATGCCAGTACGGAAGGAATAAGCTAGTGGAATATATTGGGAAAGGAGCGGAAAAGGGAGAAGAGATGCAGTTCCAAGTTGCGCTTTTGATTCCTGGTGTTCCTCCTTCGTCTACCTTCCCATCTCTGATCACATTCCAGTACTTCGTCAAGGTAAATTATAACTATAACACACGAATTTCCCATTCAGGATTGATGCTGGTCTTTGTTATTTTTTATTCTTTGTAAACTATGTTCCTATTTATATTTTTTATGTTTTTTTGTCAAGCATATTACAATTACAAACTAATAGTTTATTTTTTCTACTTCCTACTAATTATTTTCTTATTTTACTCGCTTCCATATAACTTTTACAATATCTTACTTTAATACAGACAACCTAAGAACCTAGATTAAATATAATAAAAAAGTGAGTTCTTTGTAATTTATTTTCAAATAAAACGGTTCAAAACCACAAGAGAAACATGTTGGGCACAAAAATATAGCTAGACTAACGTAGGACATCAAAATATAATATATCCATTCTAAAGGTTTTCAAATGAAAGAGCATATTGCAGAAGAAAGGGACAACTGCATCCCAGGATTATAATACCTACAAAAAATCGTAAAAATCGAGGTTTTATTACTGTATTATAAAAAAAACTCTCTAAAATTTAAATTTAATAAAAAAAAAAACATTGTCTAGTTTGTATACCAATTATCTGTTGACGGCTTTCAAACCAGGCAATTTTAACGATTTTTGGAGGGTCATAGCTCATGAATCATAACTTTTATAAGAAGTAACTTGGCAACAAAATCAAAACTTACCGACACGCTAGTGGTCGATATCTATATTTTTTTTATAATTTACAGTAGTATCAAAATGCAGAGAGGAAATTGAAGAATACGTTTGTATTGACAAAACGCCGCGCGTGTAGCCCGGTTTCCTCTGTTCAATTCCAAAAGTTAGTTAGGTACTCTATTTATAGGATTACACGTATTGTAGACTCTTTTTAATTATTCACATCATTCAGAGGTGGAGAAAACTAGAAGAGATTTTTTAAGAGTCAGTTAAATAAAATAAATTTAATTCAAGCGAATGTCAACCAGGTCAAATAAATTTTGAGTATCAAATACTAGCTATTATTGATTCTAAATGGCGCCATATCATTTAGACATAGTGAAAAGAAAAAGAAAATAAGGAACTCGGGAAATCTGTCGTCTTAAAGGGAGAACACCTTAAACCACTGATACCTATTTAATTGATATCGTTTTTGTCGATCTCATATTTAAAATGAACGACGTTAATTAAAAATCTACCAATCGTCACTTCATTTGGATAGGGTTCTAACTTCGCTTCACCTTGTTCTGAGATATGAGGTGTCAAAGTTTGCAAAGATGATTTCTCATAATCTGTTTACAAATTTCCGATTTTGATGTTGAACCTTGTGTAAAGTATTTTAATTGAACATATTTTAAATGAAAGTAATTAACGGGGACGTAAACTTACCCTTTTAGAACATACCTAAACATACAAATAGAACCCTGTGCAACCAGCTAGAGCATAATAATTCATTGCACAAGGTTCTAATTACATTACCCTAATGCTATTCCTAGCTAGGGCCAAGCCCTATTAAATATTTTTCATTAAAATACGATAAACTAAAATACATAAACTAAAATTCTGACATAGATTTCGAAAATTCGTCTTTGGAAACTTAGAAACCTTAGAAAATGGTAAGACGTAGTTAGAACCCTATCCAAATGAAATGACGGACCATAATGTGCCTCGTATTTAAGATCAACTGTCAGATACAAACAAAATAGAGAGTGTAAGTGATGTTAGAACCTTGTGAAATGAATTATTATTGATAAAGCTTGAAGTTAGAACTTTGTCATACTTATATCTACGAAATTACAACACAGATGGTTCTGAAAATTATTTAGGTTATAGAAATAAGCAAAAGAAATGCTTTGGCATTCAAACGTCATTTTTGAAAAAAATGTCAGTTAGAACCCTATCCAAATGAAGTGACGCAATGGCGTCATTTGTGTCGTTCTCATATTTCAAATTTAGAATTAAAAACGACACCAATGATACTAATGGCATTGTCCCGGTAAGACAGAGTTCGATTCCCAGATAAGACCGTTATCTTTTGTTTTATTTACTGTGTCTTGTTCTCTTTCATGTTTCGTTTAGACATATTAGCATTATCTTCTTTTTCAATGATTAATGTTTCATTGATGGTTATAACCTTCAAAAGTAATTCCGATAAAATTGAACACAAATTGCTTTATCCTAAGAACACTTCAGATTGAAGATAAGATACGAGTGTTTTATGAATTCTCGTATTTATATATAAAATCAGAGTGTGCAATTCACGCACGGTAGAAGTGAAATCAGAAAACTAAAGTAGACAAAAGTGGGGAGACTATGAAGCAATTTTTATCAATGTGAAGGATGATTATTTTCATATTTTTTTGTCGAATTCCAGCGCACCTTTTCCTATACATTTGGTCATCTTATTAATTTATGTGATTTCTTCTTCGGAGTCGCTAGATGGCGCTTTATTTTTTGTTTTCTTTGCCTGTTAATTTTGGAGTGTTTTGAAGATTCTGCCATAGGTCACCCCCAGTGGTTCGCTACGTTTGGTGATTTAGCAGGGGTGCCCGGGTTCATGGGATGAGGTTTGTCTAGGTCTTGGAGGCGGATGACCAGGACACACTGAACCCCAGGTTCCAACCCACCCCTTAAACCCTTTTCCTTCCCAGAACTCTCCTCTCCTTCTTCCTAAAAAAATCCTCTACACAGCATCCCCAAAGATGACATAGGCCCTGAGGGAAATTATTTTCCTCAGGGCCTCCTGTGTGGAGCTCATGTAAAAAAAAATTTAAAAAAAATGATTTTTTTTTTGGATTTCGATCCTTAGTCCCCTGAATGTCTGGCCGCTGAGGTTTTTCAGGCTTTCTTGGGATCGTGGATTTATGGTATTATATTGAAACTGAGTACCCGTGAAATAATAAATATTTTATTGCTATCTCGTTCTCTCGCAGGCTAAATCCTTTAGGTGTATGTGTTTGTCTTTTTTGGTGTCGCTCGCTCCCGTTTCATCGAATTTTGGTGTTCATTTTGAATATTTTCCGCCCACATTAAAAAAATCATGCCTCCGAATCTTAATATGGAGACATACAAACTGATTATAGTTCTAAATAGTCAATGAATTCACCTATCTTTTGTCGATTATCACATATTCGGCAGCAAAGCAATCCGAGGTGTTTTAAATAGTGCCATATTGTGGCAAAAAGCGCTCCAGTGGTAATCTTACCTTATACAGGCTCAATGTATGCATACATGTATATTTTATTAAGATGTTTTTTAACAGGTGAGAGCCATAGCAGGTGGAATGCACTCTAACCTCAAATGTCACATGCCAATCAACATAGGAAATGTGCCAGTCTACATGGGCCAGTATAATGGTGGTGCCTCAACATCTTCAGGACCCTACGATCCTTCAGGCTCTGGTCAAGCATCAGCTCCTCCCCCAGAATATGCTCAAATGGGTAAGGACATTTTTGTTGTTGCACGCCGATTGGAGGAGCGATTCCGATTTTAGTATGGATAAGGAATTGTTCCTAATCCTTAAATTAACGACTTTTTCGTTGTCATCCGAGAGACTTGGAGTCGAGTTAACGAAAAGTCGACAAATTTTAAGGTTTTGATATTTCCTTATCCTTAAGGCGCCGCATCCTGGCTCAAAAAGAAGAAGATGTAGAGATACTAAATTACGAATGTTAGAGGAGCGCGCTAGTATTTAAAGCGACAAAATCCATGCGAAAATTGTGAAAATGTTTAATAACATTTAAAATAGAGCAAAAATCTCGCGGTGTTGTTTTAAACAGCATATATAGAAACATTGTGATTTTTTTCATACATATAACTTGTAAAATAACTGAAACAAACATGTTTATAATAATTTTTGGGGCATACTTTGCGATTTTTTTCTATCGGGGAATTTTTTTTATTATTTGCGTTTCGGCACGAGGAATGTCTAGATATTATCTTCAAGAATAACATTTATTTTTTTAAAGAGCTTTAAAACTTAACGTGTTTAAGGGAGATATGTAAGAAATCGGTAGAAATTCGGGTAGCGGCGGCTTAAGTAAGACCGGTATCGCCCCTTTGGATTGCTTTTTACCAGGTCCATGCTGTAAGAAAATTTATTTAACATTAAGGACGTATTTTTTCACAGAATTTGAACAATTCATCAAATATCGATGTTGTATTTCAAAATCCGTAAACGTTCTTTTCTGTTACTGTATGAGTCATGTGAAGTAACTGACCCATAATCATATAAAAATATATATTGAATAGAACTTACACAGAACTTGAAAATTGACTTTGAAATTTGATGAATTGTTCAAATTGGAGGCCTGAAAATATAAAAAAGACCGTGTCCACTTTTATACAAAAATTAGTTAGGCATGCCAAAAGGTTTATAGCTTTTGTGGGAACAAATAGATAAAATAAGTACATTTCATTTAAACAAAACAATACGACCAATTGCATTTATTGTATTATTTCAGAATATAAGCAGACCATGAACATTTTTGGCTTTTGGTCTACTTGTAATATATTCGGAAATAGAAATAATACTGACACCAATTACAGACTAGAACTGAAACCTCTCAACTGCACTAAAAATGCACTATATAATTTATTTTTTAACTATTTCAGAAAAAACACTGCTTAAATACATTTATAATTACTTAAAATTATTTGTATAATTAAATTTTAATTTGTAAATAATTCTCGGCATGGATGATCCCCGTGGGGACATCATTATATTTGTTTGTAAAAAAGATGAGTTGCTCTATGCATGAGGTCCTGAAGAAGTTTTATAGATAAAAAATAAACTGTTTCTATTAAATAACATAGTTAAAAATAAAATTCTGGAAAAAGAAACAACTTTTATTCGGTTCATCACTGTAATTTGGTTGTTAATTATTTAGCATTTTTTGTACGTTTTATATTTTTTATGAGATTTTCCAGATCCCGGAAACCAAAAGCGTTTTATTTAAATTTTATTCTACTTTATTTATAACTAGCTAGTTCCCGGCATGCGTTGTTTGCAACTTGGTAAAGAAATTGTTTGTTATTGCGTGTCCTTTCCCATTCACCTCCCCTTCCTCCTCCCGCGTCCCCTTCCCCTAACGCGTTCCCATTTCGCCTTCTCCACCTTCCTTTTCTCCACTCCCCTCTGCCACTCATTATTAGCTCACTATTATACAATATAGAAACAATCGCGGGCAAACAAACGAATGAACGGATGAATGGTTAGCAACGCATAATTTCATGATGCCAGAACTCACTATTATATTTATAGAAACCATCGCGGGCATGCGCACATCAAATAATAATAATAATAATAATAATATTTGGCTAATTTACATAGCGCCGTTTTTTGTGAAAAATCACCTCAACGGCGCTTTACAAATAAGTATTTAAAGGAATTAATATTACTGGCTTACAACTAAGATTTACAATTATAACTAGTGACTTACATCTAAGACTTATAGCTAGAGACTTTTTCTACTGGCTTACAATTAAGATTTACAATTATAACTAGTGACTTAAATCTACGACTTATATAGCTACTGATTTATGGCTTAGAATTAAGATTTACAATTATAACTAGTGACTTACATCTAAGACTTATATAGCTAGTGACTTATGACTAAGACATATAAATGCTAACCTAAAGCAAGTGACTTAATAACATACATATTTACAATTAGATTAAGATTAGCGCTAGAAGAAGTAAGAAGAAAGAATAATACTCATAATACATAATATGTTTTGTAATGAGCGCACTTTGAAAACAAAATAAAATCCCCAAAGTTTCATCGCAATCAGATGAATGGTTAGCAACGCATAATTTCATGACACCAGAGCTAACTATTGTATATAGAAATCGTCGCGGGGTATGCGTACATCAAATCCCAAAAGTTTCATCGCAATCGGATGAATGGTTTAGCAACGCATGGACAACTCACATACTCATTACATACCCATATATATACATACACCCAAGCAAGCGTATTTAGATTTTTGTAAACATATATATACATATATACCGATTTTACTATAAAAAAGGAAACAACACTAAAAAAAAAACAGCATACTAGTGACATGGTTGTAGCAATCAGACGTGCTACGTAAACGCGTAAAGAAAACACTGGAATTAACTGTTGATCGTTTATTAATAAGAATTAATAATTCAATTATTAATAATTAATAATAACGGAGCGTGACAGTAGTAAATAACGGGACAAGTTGTTTGGCTTGCTATTCTATCGACTGACTGGGTCAAACCATTACTCCGGCTTTTATAATGCTGTGGCGGAGGTAACAGTTTAATAATTCGGCTGGTAATATCGAGAGAATACGATACGTTTCTCGATGGTTCTAACGCCTAATGTACAGGGAATGTGAATGCTCCGGCACTTTCCATAAGTACCGGAGCATTCACATTCCAGGTAGGTAAGTATTTCTTCGTGAAAAACTACGTTTTTAAAGAAATCTTCATTTTTTTTTAGATTTTGATTTAGATATCAGTTAATGTAATATTAAAATGTGGCAAAAATAAATCACAAATCTTTTTGCAAAAAGCGATTTAAAAAATTGACGACATTAAAAATACTTTGTATTATCTCAGAAGTGTTTTTTTGTGAGCTGGTCTACTTGTATTTTCTATCCTCAATTCTATGTACCTAATAATAATAATAATAATACTTGGATAATTTTTAGAACGCCGTTTTTGCGAAAAATCACCTCAGAAATCAAACACTTAAGAGGGTATTACCAGAGAAAACCAGAAATATGTCATTTTTATAACAGATTTTAGAAGTATTGACTCTTTTCCACAATAAAATATAAATGGATTTCGAAAGATTGTTTTTTTATTTAGCATTCGCATGTTTTAAATTTTGAGAAAAAATGTTTATTTTCAGTATAATAAGGTTATACCATAGGTCGATAGCAGATTTTTTAAATTTTCAAAACAGATTTTGTATTATACCACACCCATTTCAATTCATATAATCATGCAGTAAAATAAATCAATACATTATCTGAGTATCGCATGTTTTAGAATTTTAATTTTTGTTTAAATAAAATCATTAAAAAATATATACGTAAATGTGTTTCTTGACGAAAGTTGGTCCGTTTCTGTATTTATTTGCGCACTTACAAACTAATATATTTCATATTTTTTTAACAATCTTATTTAACTTAGACATTATTGAAAAATGGTATATACTAATAATCAAAAAATAGTTAGAAAAATTTAATTATTTCAATAGTTTTATCATCACGCCTTTCAGCATTTTTGGATGTTGGTAAGTTGGTATAAATTAAAGCAAATTTGGAATGAAATAAAATCGATATTGAGTTATAATTTTAAAAAGCTGGTATGGAGAATAATTAATTTTTCTCATTGTAACCGCCCTGCACGATCGTAAGAACAACTTTCGACGAAATGTGGATTTTCGGCCGCTGGCTGGTTAAACGCTCTAAAATTCCACTTTTCATCAAATCCTATTTTAAAATTCTGAATAGGTAATGGTCTGGACTTCACTCGTTTAACAATTTAATGGAAAACCACATGCAGTCAAGACCAACCCGACAACCAAAAATTTGCAGGACTAATTGTATCAACATAATATATGTGCGCAGTATAACACACGATTTAAATAATGCGCGAAAATAGAATGTATCGAGGACACCTTCTATCCTTATCCAAACTCTAACGCAAATTTGCATTGAATCATTTTTAAAATTGGAACTGATTTGTCAAGAATTCGGACTCCCCATGATTTTTCGCGGGTTTGCGATTTAAATATTTTGGTTTTTCAAAAAAGTGTTTTTTTTTTTTTATTTTTAAATTACCGAATTAAATCTATTATAAAATCCTATCATATCCTACTAAGATTATAAAGGCGAAAGTTTGTGTGGATGTATGGATGTATGTAGGTTTGTCACTCTTTCACGCAAAAACTACTCAATGGATTTTAATGAAATTTTACAATAATACAGCTCATACATCAGAATAACATATAGGCTATAGTTCAGAGCTCTGGGATTATGAGATTTGTATAAAAAATTGCAATAGTGACATGCGAGCTGTTTGAAAAATGAATATAACGGGTATGGAGGGAGCGGTATGGGGGGGTGTGGGGGGTGAGGGGGGAGGGGGGGAGGGGGGAGGGGAGGAGGGGGGAGGTGGAGGATAGGGGCGGGAAGGGGGGGGAGGGTGGGAAGTTGAGAGGGGGGATGTTACGGGGGGGAGGGGAGTGGGAAAGGGAAGGTGGGGGAGGTGGAGTGGAAACCCCCTCAATACTATGCGAGCGAAGCCGGAGGCAAAAGCTAGTGATTCTATAATATTCACATTATTTTGAAACATATTATCAAAAAAATATTTCCATTTTTTATTTTGTAACAAAATACTTTGAAATCGAATTATACAGTTCCTTTTAATTAACAAAGGAAAAAAAAACAGACAATCCATTTTAAATAAAAATAATTTCATGATAACGACTGAAAAAACTTGCACACAATTTATACGAATTACCTGTAGAAAAGTTAATTATCAGAAGTGGTTAAAAAATAGTTTTGGTTTAATATAAACGTTTGTAAATTATCAAATGTTCATTCAAAAATTTGACGACCTTCGAAGTAAAGATGTAAGTTTGTCGCGAGTTTGAGTGAAAACGACAATTTTGAATCGAAACTTTGCTTTTAAATTAATCTAACTTCGATAGTGAACAAATATGACAAGCTAGGTACTTTACAAACCTTTCTCTTCCCAAAAAAGGCAATAAATATACATCCCTTATTACGATAATGCTGCTGCTCTTTATTGTACATTAACAGCCTTACTAAAAAACTTCAATTGACAAACGGCCGCGGATGTGAAAACCTTACTAATTAAAAAATTAATTATTATTTTTTAATTTATAAACTAACGTTTAGACAAGATTTTTATGCATAGCACAAAGGGTAACAATTATTACAAGCAATAATTGTCAGCCTGAAGCACTCATTTACATTGAAAAATCTTCCGAGAAAAGATACTTGCCGCCAACGGGATTTGAACCCGTGTCCTTCCGATTGCCGGTCGAATGCTCTGACCACTGAGCTATGGGGGCTTATCAAATACCCGCCAAATAATTCAATATATACTAGTGTTTCATTCAACAATTACTGCTTGTTATATTTTTTCCCACCTGAAAACAACCAACTTTATTTTTGCGAGAAAGACATTGTTAGTGTTAAATTCCTCGCTAGGTGGCGTCGAGACAAATTATGTCTGCATTTATTGGGGGAATACTTAAACTTGTTAAATATTAATTATTATTTTTTAATTTATAAACTAACGTTTAGACAAGATTTTTATGCATAGCACAAAGGGTAACAATTATTACAAGCAATAATTGTCAGCCTGAAACACTCATTTACATTGAAAAATCTTCCGAGAAAAGATACTTGCCGCGGACTTGAACTAGTATATATTGAATTATTTGGCGGGTATTTGATAAGCCCCCATAGCTCAGTGGTCAGAGCATTCGACCGGCAATAGGAAGGACACGGGTTCAACTCCCGTTGGCGGCAAGTATCTTTTCTCGGAAGATTTTTCAATGTGAATGAGTGTTTCAGGCTGACAATTATTGCTTGTAATAATTGTTTTAATTAAAAAATTGTTCATTGAAAGAAATACACATTGTTTACACGGCCTGAGAGGGTAGTTTATCTCTGTTTTAACGATTGATGTCCGAAAGAAATTTGGAATTTTTTCAACGTATTTTAAATGTCTTGTATATTTCTTATTTTTGAAGATGTCGCAAAACCAAATACCTTTGTAGAAACTAGATAGAATTGCATTTTAGATTTTTTTATCTGAAATATACGATCATTTTTGAAAATTGCAATATTTTAAGTTTCAACATGAAAAAATTTGAAAAAAAACAGCTGACTGTAAACATATTCTATTAAATGGTCGAAAAATTTTCGAAAATTCAAAATTTAAAAAATACACACCTCTTACTTTATGAATTTGGAAGAAAACTGTCACTTAACTTTTTATCTCGTTCATACAATTAAAAAGGATAAAAAAATATAATAGTAATTCCGAAAAAATAACTGAAAAAATCTGACATCTTGGATTCATTTTTACGCAATTAATACGTAGATTTCTCGAATTTGTTTATATTTACACATGCATGAGGCTTTTACATTATTAAATTATATTATTTTTATGGAAGTTTTATTAAATTCACGCAGAAAAGTCGTTAAAAAAATAAAATTTCAGAAATAACCTAAAACCTATCGTTAACGAAACTATATCATCAATAAAACAATATTTAAAGGACTTAAACTGAAAAAAAGTAACGCCAGCATTGGTAATTATGTTGAATTACACTAATATCACAGTGAATTGATCATTTAAACGAAAATTATCTTCAAAAACATAAAAATTAACTGCAAATACAACTGAACATTGTCAAACATTGTTTTACCGCGAAGTTTATAAAAGAAGATGGCGCCTGCGCAGATCTATGTGAGATTTAAGGGGACCAACATAAAAATCATAAAATACGTGATTGTGTTATTAGTAAAGACGTAAAAACACAGTGCACCGCGCAAGCAACAAATATGCAGTTGACCGCTCGTTAAGGCGTTTTGTTATTAGTAAGGCTGTAAATAAATAAGGTGAGACACACAATGTGCGTATGTCTGTTTCCTCCGAAGGAAAAAAAAGTTGGAGGAAACAGACAGTCGGCATTCTTGTAAAATATTCACAAATTCCTGTTAACAATTATATTTCGTATTTCAGGTTTGCCAACTTACGAGGAATCCCAGATATCATCCAAGATGGAAGAGGCAGATCCAGATGACGAGGATAGTGGAACAGCCTACGCCCCCAGATATCCTGTCTACCAATTTAACATGGAGAAGCCTCTTTTACAGTGAAACTATTTCCGTTAGAGGCCCGAGAGACCTGGGCCTTGGGCCCAAAGTCAACTGCTCCCAACCATCTGGAGCCAGTGAGAATATGGCAACCCCAATTAGGCTACGTTGTGTTGTTGAATGTGGTATGGGGGTGGGGGGGGGGGGGAGGAGAGGAGAAGAGAAGATGGGGAAGTACCTAGCTATTCATATATGGTCACTAAACACAGCTAAAACCATTTCAAGCAATGTTTCAATTCTGAATTGTGATCTTACACTTAAGATTATCTTCCTCTCTGGAACGTGCCGTAAATATGTTATATATTATTTTTAATGAATACTTGCCTAAAATAAAGATAAAATGTTTTTTTGCGAATTTTTCTCTTAATTTAAATCAAAACCAATTGTTCATCTAAAATCATAAGACTTGGAAGTAGGCACTTAAATACCTACCCGCCTACCTAAATAATCACATTGATTTCACACTCGAAAACTATATTTACGGAACCAAATGGCCACCATCCTTAACCGGAACAGGAACGTGACAAACAAATCTACAGACATACGAAATGCCAGAGTTAAAACGCAGCTCAGTCGTTTATCAGATCGTTTCTTTCCGATCAAATAGAATGGCGATATACGATGTCAGGAAGTTTAATGCTGCATATAACCGCGAGCCGAACCATGAATTATGGGAAAAGGATCGAAGCAACCGCAATCGGCAGCTCACTGTATTTTTTCTCCTGTCTAGGCGCAGCACACGAGAGTATTTTATTTAGCACGTGCTCTTGCACATGCTAAATGAGCAAGAGCCAAAAGATACTAAGTGAGATCTTGATCGAAGGAGATATATATTTTTTTATTGAAACATATAACAAGTGTTACGTATCGACAGGCTCGAACCGCCTGATTACGAACTTATAACAAATTTGAAATTAAATAACACAATGTTCAAGACTCAACAACAATGGTTCAATTTAAATACTTACCAAAACCAAATTATAATACAAACCTCGGCTAGCTCTTCCCAGGGATATTGTGTTCTCAATTCGATCGGATTTGATTCAAAACGATCGTCGCTTCATTTATTGCAGGTAAGGGTTATAATATAATAAATAAAAAGATTCCTTGTTGCTTTAAATTATGAAGAATTTATTGGTGATTTTACGCTACTAGGAAAAAGCGTGTACCTCTTTGTGAACGGATTAGTTAATGATTTTAGAACCCAATCAAAGGAATGAATTAATAACATAATTAAATAAGGCTTACGTACATTATCTCGCACGGTTTACATCTGGGCAGGGCCGCTCCTCGTCAAAAAGACGTCACTGAATTTATTTCAATTTCTAAGCACGTGTTTTTAAAAAACTGTTATGATATAAAGGATCTATGCCAACCACGCAGGTGGCGTGACCGATTCTTAGCGAAGCTGGGACGAGAAGAGCCCGCCAAAAACCCCCAAGCCTTCCGGCTTCGTCCCTTTGGCCCCTCCCACCGAAATCTGGGCCAATCAATGGGCACCTCGGTGTGGCAAACCTTACAAAAAATACTATTGAATTTAGTACCTAGCGCAAATTATTGTACAGGGGTTGAAAGTAAAGATTCAAGAAACTACTTCATAACACATCCCCGAAAACACCAGCAAAAAACCGCCGTTGTAACGAAGGTTTTTTGACTTTAACCCTTCAAAGAATTCCCACAATAAACTTTACAAAAAAAACATCATTCACAAAGAGATTCTGCATTAAAAAACCTAGGCAAAAAGTTGTACAGTTTACAGACACATGATAAGTTATTAAGTTTAGACAAAATATCAAAAAACAGCAAAATCAACACGTCCAAGCGGCTGACAGGAACACCGTTAAACTCAGCTTTCGAGGCAGTGATGTCCATCAGGGCGTCTACAGCAACAGTAATGATTCTCAGCAGCAGGGAACGACTCAATGAGTAACGTCAACATGAAAGCAAAAAAATGACATAATTAGAAAAGTACGAACACCAAGAGTAAACAAAACTATCGGAATGGTAATGTATAAGCAACAAGAGATCAAAGCGTAAGGTAACTCCACATTAGATGTCGTGATGTATGTATTGACATATCGTAGAACAAAAAGCACATTTAACCCCCTTTTAAAGAACAGGTAATGGCTCAGTTAAGTCAGTATCCACTTTTTAACAGTACGGATTACTGGTTAACGACATATTAAAACAAAATAGATGATAAAACAGACAACAAAAATCAGAGTCCTTTAAAGACCCAAACAGCGTCCTGCATCAATTCAATTCAGGATCACTCATACAACATCCTATAATTCAGGACCATTCAACCAACGTCCTATAATTCAGGACCATTCAAACACCGTCCTATAATTCAGGACCATTCAAACATTTCAAGAAAACACCTTAATAATACCTCAGGTTTTATCACATTCACTGTAATATAATTGTCGTCGATATATCGCGTTTTAAGGCAATATTTGAAGTTATTAGTCAGCGCATTATATTATTTTTTTTAATGATGACAACAATAATTTAAAGTTATTATTTTAGTCAGCGCATTAGAGTATTTTTTTAATGATGACAAAAATAATAATAATGAAATAATAATTCAGAAGTCAGGGACTTTTCCACTTCATTTACGCGGGCTGTGCCGCGGGGCGCCAGCTAGTTTTTTCCCGGAACGAGCAAACCATCAAATCGCAATTATTAATCACCAACGACATTCATTCTCGAGCTTGAAAGAGAGGTGAAAATAATAGCAAGCAGAGGCTAGTTATATATGAAATACAATACGAATGTCGAATGATGTACATGAATAGTTATAAAATACAAGTGTAGTGTGTATGTAAGGTGTGTACACACTGTCTTCGAATGGGCCCCTTCGAAAACAGTGTCAAGGTTAGTGTATGTGTGCGTGGCGAATGTTAGTGGTTATCACATTCGGTTAATTACTCCGAAGCGATTGTAATGTACGTGTATGCACTATCCCAAAAGCGTCCTTTCGAAAACAGCACGATGAGTGTAGGTATGTGTGGAAGGGTGTGGTGTCAATTTCATATCTTATTTTCACAATACGTTGATTTCTCCGGTTCCTACAAAACCATTTGAGTGATAAATCAGTCAAAATACGATTCACGTCCGTCGCTTAGCGCGAAACTCTACTCAAACAAATAAATTTCAAAATTATTTGAAGAAATAATTTTCCACTTGGCTAAGATGGATTCCATCTTGATTTTCTTTGAATAACTATTTTCTAATTGGTATGGGCCAACATTATAGTTGCATTCCGTCTTGATCTTCTTCTATCAACTTATTAAATATCTGTAAATAAGTTCGTTTCTTATCTTTATTATTTCAAATAATAACTTTAATTTCAATTAACATCTATTGATTTCTATGCAATCAATCTACACCGTTAGTTGAATAAATCTAGACACTTGTTCTATCCTGAGCAAAATCTCGAAAATCAAAAGTAATAATCGAACCCACTATCACTTTTCCGTAAAATAATTAATTAATAGTAATACCTATACATTAATATTAACAGATACCGATTATATCCATCTATTTAAAAAATAGCTATCGTACTTCCGTTACATAGACTTCGTTGTCGTATCAATTTGTTGTTGCGGGCATGGGTACCGCTGCCCCGGAACTATCTATTGTATAACCAGCGCCTCAGTTATAGGTAATCCTCTTAAGGGATTCGCTACACTTGGGTGTTTCGTTCGCTACGAGTGCCTGAGTCCATATGGGGTAAAATCGGACTGACTACCTGCCGTCGAACCGTAATTTGGAGAAAGGAATTCCTATGTCTGTCACTCCTGGACACTGACCACTAAATTTATATCCGCCCCTCATCCCTCTTTCCTTCCTCTCCTTCCTTTCCTTAAAGGGCACTCCACACAGTATCCCCTAAAATATCATAGGCACAAACATATTTATCTAATCGTTAATAGGTTTCTACTCTTCGATAGAGAGATCGGCATGGTTACGGAGATATATAATTTCGCAAGGAATCGAACCCGCGACTGAATTTTGAAGTAAGGTAATTACGTCGGAGTGCGTTGCATTATTATCATTCCAGATTCGAACTGGTAGGTATTTATATCCCATAAGGAAGGCGGTATCATTGAACACTAAAAATTATATCTCACTGGTAAATCACGAGAATTGAACTCGATTAAAAGTTTTTTTGGCGTTCGTTTATTTTTTAACTGTTAAAAATCTATGTTTAAATAGGTAAATACTATTTTACCACTCTAAATCATCAGCTCGTTTCAACGAAAATAACGCTAAAATATGGTCTCAACACACTCTGAGACTGGTCAATTTCTGTTTCAAACTAATGGCCGTTATTCTAAAAATAATCGCATCTACTAGGTAAGTACTTTCAGATATTTGAAATAAATTCTTTGCCTATGAAAAAAGACAATAGTTATTGTCTCCAAAGGAACCCAACATACAATCGTTATTCCCGCTACCCGGTGATAAAACGAACCTTAAATTTTATGAAGGTCTCCAAAAAATATTTTGAAGAATTCTACCTGCTTTTAGGTGCCTGCACCCCGACCATTTAACTTTTGTAAAATTTTAAACTCGAACATGGCAAGTAAATTACGTCGATTTAAAATTATTCAAATATATTTAAAACCTATGTCAAGCAAACTAAACTTGAGGTCACACAATTTAAATTGGCGTGCTATGCGAGCGGCACTTACTAAAGGAAAATTTGTTAACCCATTTGCTTGTTTAGGAATAAATACATCCCAAAACACGTAATCGCGTTATACTTTCATAAGACCAAAAACGTCCCGAGCGACCTTACATTTTAAAAGCTATATAGCTTCAATATCTCTCTTCTTCTCATGCAAACATATGTATTTTTCTTTTATCCAGAAAGAGAACGAAATAATGCTTCTTATTGTCTTTGAGATATGAAAGTTATCTTGCATAGATATTTTACAATCTCAATCCAAAATGACGGTTTTAGAATTTACGCGCAAAATCCAGGCTTCCGATTTGTGAGGTGCAAATATATTGAACCAAGCAGACGGGTTAAAGAACTAACTAACAAATAACCACAACGCCGTTTTTTAGCAGAAGATCACAATATGCACCAAATATGCACCAAATATGGCTAAATCCATTTCAAGCAAGGCTTAAATTCCGAATTGTGGTTTTACTCGAATTTCACTATCTCCCTTTTTGAGCGGGTATACCGTACCTTCAATGCATTTACCTACGCTAGCAGATTTTAATCTGAGGTATCTAATTCTGAGATTTCCGGTAACCATTTTGTTTCAAGAATCGCGTAAAACAAAACGAATCTTTTCAAAATACGGCATGACTAAATATTTACCGGTCAAAAACACGTGGTGATTTGAGATGCTTCCAAAATGGTGGCTGTTAACGACAAAAAACTTGGTTTAACGGTCAAAAACACGTGGCGATTTGAGATGCTTCCAAAATGGTGGTTGTTAACGACAAAAAAACTTGATTTAAACAGTCGAAAACACGTGATGGTTTTTTAATCCGGAGATGCGGCCGACAAGATGGCAGATCCTTAAAACACGCGTGAACTTTTTAAATACTTCTCGAACACGTGTTGAAAAAACACGTGGATCAAAATGGCGGCGTTTGAAAACACGCTTGAACTTTTTTAAAACTATTCACAATCACTTATTTAGCTATACATTTAAAGGGGAAAAATTATTATTATTTACATATTTATACATACATCACGAAAAACAGCATGGAGTTTATGAAAAAAAATCAAGGAAAGCGACATATCATAATGAACCAAATCTAGCTCCACGTTGAAAGGCGACAGTGTTACGTATCGACAGGCTCGAACCGCCTGATTACGAACTTATAACAAATTTGAAATTAAATAACACAATGTTCAAGACTCAACAACAATGGTTCAATTTAAATACTTACCAAAACCAAATTATAATACAAACCTCGGCTAGCTCTTCCCAGGGATATTGTGTTCTCAATTCGATCGGATTTGATTCAAAACGATCGTCGCTTCATTTATTGCAGGTAAGGGTTATAATATAATAAATAAAAAGATTCCTTGTTGCTTTAAATTATGAAGAATTTATTGGTGATTTTACGCTACTAGGAAAAAGCGTGTACCTCTTTGTGAACGGATTAGTTAATGATTTTAGAACCCAATCAAAGGAATGAATTAATAACATAATTAAATAAGGCTTACGTACATTATCTCGCACGGTTTACATCTGGGCAGGGCCGCTCCTCGTCAAAAAGACGTCACTGAATTTATTTCAATTTCTAAGCACGTGTTTTTAAAAAACTGTTATGATATAAAGGATCTATGCCAACCACGCAGGTGGCGTGACCGATTCTTAGCGAAGCTGGGACGAGAAGAGCCCGCCAAAAACCCCCAAGCCTTCCGGCTTCGTCCCTTTGGCCCCTCCCACCGAAATCTGGGCCAATCAATGGGCACCTCGGTGTGGCAAACCTTACAAAAAATACTATTGAATTTAGTACCTAGCGCAAATTATTGTACAGGGGTTGAAAGTAAAGATTCAAGAAACTACTTCATAACACAAGGTTACAAATTTTACAACATAATATATACATCAACATTTCAATCACTCTCCTAATAAAGCAGCTGCTTGTGTTTAGGAGAGGACAACTAAAAAAAATTACATTTGTTTAAATTAAAACATAAAATATTAGTTATTTAACAAAAACATTAGTGATTTTATGAGAAGATACCTTAGAATCATAGTTCCATGGAAGATACAAATAAAAGTAATAAATTAAAGGTTAGTTAATAAATTAGTTAGATTTGAAGTATTGATAAGGCAAAAAATATTTCTAAATATTCAATACATATTTCTAAATATAAAATACAATAAGTTAAGTTATGAGGTGGTACTAGAATATTTTAATTTAATTTTTTTTTATATTTTTCGATATGTGTATAATATTTTGTTCTAATACTGTTAGAATTTTTTTTTCAATCGGTCCAGTTTTGGAGGAGGTCCAGTGAGAGCAACAGTTTGGTAAAAGACCTTTTTTTTAAATCTCATGGGGACCGGGTTTCCTATTAAATAAATCGTCTGAAACGTTCTAAAAAGACATTCACGGTGAAAACCTTTTACAGTTATTTATGATTAAAGAAAAACTAAACCAATTAATTGACAGTCCTGCCGATCAAACAACTCGATTAAAGTCATTAAATAAAACATGCAGTCCGCAAGGCCGAGACACTCGAGTAAAATTTCATTATGACCTTGAAAGAGTGACGTCATAGATCCGTTTTCTCATAGAAAAAAGTATACTGGCTGAAAGCTCACATCTCATTGGCTCTCGTAGCATCAAGATGAAAGTTTGATATCTCGCTCTTTACTACGTAACGTCTCGTGTAACAGAAAGAGAGAGACCACTGTCACACACTGAAACGCGGAATTAGTTTGTTTACGGTTTTACAATGCGGGTGGTGGCTGTCAGTTTGTGCTATAAATAAATAAACAAATCAATGTTTTGTAAAAAAACATTAAAATGTCGTTCAAAAATTGTAGTCTGGTGTTTAATGAGACTGCGCAAGGCGTGGTTTTCAGTGGACAAACTGTCAGTGGAGTATTTAGTGTCAACCAACCTGAGCCTAAGAAAATTCAATGTAAGTCATCAATTTGTCGTTTGAGTTTGTTATTTGGTTTATATTGAATTTTAGATGTTATCTTTTTAATATATTAAAGATATATGAGATTATTGGTGAATTTCGAATAACTGACAACGTGAAATATTGACAGTGACATCGACATACATTCGAAGCTAAGTTAGCTATTATAACTTGTGATTGGCTAGCGCCATCTCCATTTTTCTTTCTCTGGCCATACAGCTTGCTTGCATCTCTGTCTCAGACCGCGCATGCGCATCGTACTGTTCCCGCCGAAAAACAATCTACTGCCAGGGTAACATGCGTTCGAGTAAAAATACCTGCTCCCAACAGCAAGAAAATCTAAACATAAAAATCTAATCTAACAAGGTCCAAAAATAGAGTGAATAGTTAACTTAACTTAACTTAACTTAATACCAGAAGATATTAAGCCAAAAGAATATGTTTTTTAAAAATATTCGGCTTCGTGGGTATATTTAAAACTAAAAAAAAACGCAAATACTCAAAAACATCGATGAAAAAAATGTTAATGTTTTACAGAACAACCTAATTTATTTGTCAGAAATATTTATTTAAAATTTACGGCACAAAGTGCCATTTACAAACATGTGTTTATTTAATATTTTTAAACAGTCACAGTAATAATAATAATAATATAGCGCCGTTTTCGCGAAAAATCATCTCAAGGGCGCTGTACAAATAAATACATAAAATAATAAAATTACTGGCTTACAACTAAGATTTACAATTATTACTAGTGACTTACATCTAAGACTTATAGCTAGTGGCTTATGACTAAGACATATAAACTCTAACCTAAACTGAACTCAATGACATACATGTTTACAATCATGACTTAAAGTTAGAGATTTACAACTAACATATAAATATTTACAATTAAAAATACTTCTACACATCTTATACATGTTATACTTTCGCCAGAATCATCCACAGCGCCAGAAGAAGAAGGAAGTTTTTACATAATATTACTTTTTAAGGACATGGACGCAAAAATTATCGGATTTACGAAAACGTATGGATATCTTAAATAAATTATTGAAATTAATCGCCAATCTTTACCGTATTAAGATGATTCACCGCACAACATTAAACAGATTGAGGTGTTAGATTATCACTGACAGTCTATTCTACTATACAGTAGGGAATAGCAAATAAAATAGTATATATTCGTGGATATAATGAGTATAAATAAACAGAAATAAAAATAAAAATAAAAATTACGAAGTTTAAATCAAGTTAAATCAAATGAGGAATTTATGGAAATGAGTATTTGAAAAAGTGAGTTTTTAGTTTGGATCTAAATTCCGCTGTGTTGGTTATGCATCTCAATTCCATGGGAAGTTTATTCCAAGCTTCAGGGCCGGATACTCCAAATGCACGATCACCAAAATTAGTGTTCGGATTTCGCTTGGGTTTTTTCAACCTTCCAATTGCAGACGATGTCGCTGATCTAAGAGATGACTGCCTTGGACCTATATTTTCCGGAATGCATAGTTCAGAGATATAGGGTGGAGCCATTTCATTGATAGCTTTAAACACCATCCAGCATAACTTATACTGGATCCTTTCAGGGCACTTCAACCAGTGAAGATTTCGGAGGTGTTCCGAAATGTGCGAAAACTTGGGTACCCCAGTGATTAGTCGTGCTGCGGCATTGAACACTGATTGTAATTTATCAGTTTGACATTTAGGAAGACTTGCATAGATACCATTGCAGTAATCAAGACGTGATACAATATATGAATTCACAAGAAGCTTAGTTGCTTCTGTTGAAAGGTTCCTACGAACTGATTTAAGTTGTCTTAAGTAGAAGAACCCTGTGCTAACGGTCCTATTCACCTGACTTTTCAATGAAAGGTCTGAATCTAGATAAACTCCCAGAAGTTTGACAGTTGTTTTCGCAATTACGTCATTGCCGGAAATAGCAATTGGTGAGTTGTCTATTAGATGTTGACGTCTATTTGTGGCTGCCCACAGAAATTCGGTCTTTGATGGATTGAGCTTCAGTTTGTTTGAGGACATCCAGAGACTAATTGCTTCTAGACACTCAACTGTGCGACTTTTAAGGCCGGTGATCTCATTTGGTGTGCAGTAAAAGTAGACTTGCTGATCGTCGGCGTAACAGTGAGAAAGGAGACCAAATGACTCGATAATTCTTGCGACATCATTTGTGAAGAGGATGAAGAGAAGTGGACCCAAAACGGATCCCTGGGGTACCCCTGAAGAGAGTTTTGTGAAGTTAGATTGTTTATTTCCCACCTTCACTGCTTGTGAGCGATTCGTTAGATAGGATTGTAGCCAATTTTTTACGTTAGAATGCAAACCAAATGTTACCTCTAGTCTCTTAATGAGAAAGTCGTGGTCAATGGTGTCAAATGCGGCGCTCATATCTAAAAGTGAAAGAAGTGCTAACTTACCTGACTCTATGGCAAGGGTAATATCTGACAGGACACGAAGTAACCCGGTTTCTGTTGAGTGGAATCTTCTGTAAGCGGATTGATGATCGGTAATTAATTTATTTAGGTTTAAGTGGGAGGTTATTTGGGAAGCAGCAATTTTTTCGAGTAGTTTTGCTACGAAAGGCAGATTTGACACAGGTCGATAATTACCCAAGTTGTCGGCATCAAGCTGTGATTTTTTTATAATAGGGGTAACTACTGCATACTTAAGTGCTTCCGGGAAGTCACCTGTGCTTAGGGACTTATTAAACACGTGAACCAGGTAGGGGGCCAACACGTTGCAACATTTCTTGAGAAGCCACGTTGGGATAGGGTCTAAAACACATTGTTTATTTGGTGAACTTAGAATTAACTTTCCTACTTCTTCTAGCGTTGTAGGTTTGAAGGATGACAGTGTTCCTTTGGAATTGGCTGTAAATATTGGCGGGGGGGCAGAAGATGTGGAGGCGCGAATGGATTCTATTTTTTCACAGAAAAACTAAGAGAAGGCCTGCGGAGTAATGTCTGTAGAGGTTTGCACGGTGTTATTAGCGATGATAGTTTTAACGGAGTTCCAGAGACATCGTGGATTTTTCCGCTCAGAGTCAATTTTATTGAGCCAGTATTCGGATCTCTTTGTGCTTATTATTCTTCTGTACTCTGTCTGAGCATTAATCCACTCGTCTCGTGAAGTAACGTCGGGGCTTCTTCGGTATGACCTCTCTAGTTTCCGCATTAGCCTCTTCTGACTCCGACACTCTTCATCGAACCAGCCATCAGATTTTCGGACTTTCCGCGTTTTCGAGGTGGTTGGAGCATATTTAATTAGCAAACTTGAAAGAATTTTGTTATACTCCTCGATGAGTTTAGTCGGCGTCTTAGTTTCCCAGTTGCTTTCTATGCACAAGGAAGACTTTTTAAGTTCTTCAAGGAAACTATCGAAATCAAATTTATGCCATTCCCTCGATATTATTGTTCTATATGGCACTTTAGGTGGGTTAAATTCAATTTCCGTGCGAATAAGACGATGGTCTGACAAACCTATGTCAAAAACTTTTGCTATCAATGATGGGCCATTACACCTGGATACAAAAATGTCTAAGATTCCACCAGCATCATGAGTTGGCACATCGACCCATTGACGGAGTCCAAAGCTATCCAATAAGTCAATGAATTTAACAGCATTGGGTGACGCCTCGCGCTCAAGATGAATATTTATGTCACCTGTAATGACAGTACAGTAATATGATGATATAATTAATATAATTGACGGCCTCCGTGGTCGAGGGGTAAGACTCTCGACTTGCAATCCGAGGGTCGAGGGTTCGAACACGAAAGCCAAAAAAATTTTATCCGGCTAATTTGTGTTATTTCACAATTAATTAATTAAAAATAATTAGATGAATGTAAGTAAGTGTTGCTGTGTATTGTATAAATGAAGAAAAAACCATGCCCCTGCCTGGAAGGGCATGAAAGAATCCACTTCCAAAAACCATAAGAGTGCAATAAGCATCATTTTATAAACAAATTCTTAAAATTGGTGAAACTTAAAGCTAAAAGAAGGGCAATATCTGATAGCCAAGTCAACGGACTATGTTTTTGCGAAGGTAAAGGGCAAAGTTTTACTACTGCCTTGCGGTATAATAATATTTGGCTAATTTATAAAGCACCTATTTTGTGAAAAATCACCTCAAGGGCGCTGATATGTATGATATATAAAGGCGGGCATATGTGCCGGTTTTTTTTTTTTTTTTTTATTAGAAAATAGTTTTTTTTCTTGTTTACATTGCACCTGCAAAGCTACTGCAAGTAGCTTGTCGGCAGGAAAATAGTGTGGACAACAACATGATACAATATACAATGTTTTACAATAGAAGAAAAAATATTGCAATTTAATAAAAAACATAATAAAAACATAAATAAGTATAAAGAAAAAAAATTTTTTTTTTTTTTTGGTGTTTGTCTTGACGTAGGCAACGCGAATTACTACGTCTGCACCAAGATAGACATTGACTATTATGCCAACGGGCCATTGAAGAGGCGCGATGTTGTCACACTTGATGATTACGACAGTTCCTGTAGTTACCGAATTTACGCTCGTGTTCCAATTTTGACCAGATTGTAGAGCATTTAAGTACGCTAACGTTCCAGAAAGTTTGGACGAGATGATCCGGCTCGAAGGACCATGTATGGTATGTGATTTATGCGGCTGTGGATATCGAAGGACCTTGAAATGTTTTTTTTTTATGTATTTTTACCACTGCACAAGTCAAGAGAATGTACATAAAGGAAAGAAAAAAAAGGACTGTGGAAACTTGAAGCACTCTCTGCTTTCTTGGTTGGCGTTTATTATGCACTGGTGGTATGACTATATTAGTCGCGCGGTATGCGGGATTCGGTTTGCAAATGCGGTAAGCGGTATCGGAAGATTAATGCGAGATATTTATACGGTGAGGGTCGATTAAAGACTGATGTGGGTAATATAAAATGACAGGTATATAGGGATGGGTAGGAAGTAACATGTGGTAATAACTACAAGTTCAGGGTCTATGGTGTATAGATCAATGTAAGTAGCTCTGTATTGTGTAAATACCCAACCAATAATATACAATATATTTGCGGAAGGTTCCAGAGTGGAAGATACTCTCAGTATCGCCCTGTAACACCACCATTCAGAATTGAAACATTGCTTGAAATGGCTATAGCCGTGTTTGGTGATCAGATCTGAGTAGCCAGGTCTTCCAGCCACTTACCCTCCTTCCTCTTCTCTCCATTTCCTTCCCCTTTCCACTAATTTAGCCTCACAACATATCCCAAATGGGGATGCCATAGTCTCACCGACTCAAGACAGAAGCAGGTGGGACTCTTGTGCGGTATTCACATTAAAAAAACTCGCTTAGACACGAAAAAAAAGGACTGTGGAAACTTGAAGCACTCTCTGCTTTCTTGGTTGGCGTTTATTATGCACTGGTGGTATGACTATATTAGTCGCGCGGTATGCGGGATTCGGTTTGCAAATGCGGTAAGCGGTATCGGAAGATTAATGCGAGATATTTATACGGTGAGGGTCGATTAAAGACTGATGTGGGTAATATAAAATGACAGGTATATAGGGATGGGTAGGAAGTAACATGTGGTAATAACTACAAGTTCAGGGTCTATGGTGTATAGATCAATGTAAGTAGCTCTGTATTGTGTAAATACCCAACCAATAATATACAATATATTTGCGGAAGGTTCCAGAGTGGAAGATACTCTCAGTATCGCCCTGTAACACCACCATTCAGAATTGAAACATTGCTTGAAATGGCTATAGCCGTGTTTGGTGATCAGATCTGAGTAGCCAGGTCTTCCAGCCACTTACCCTCCTTCCTCTTCTCTCCATTTCCTTCCCCTTTCCACTAATTTAGCCTCACAACATATCCCAAATGGGGATGCCATAGTCTCACCGACTCAAGACAGAAGCAGGTGGGACTCTTGTGCGGTATTCACATTAAAAAAACTCGCTTAGACATCGTGAACGAACATATTAATGTTCAAAATTGTAAATGGTAGAATAGACAGTCCTGATCTAACTAAGCTCATTGAATTTCATATTCCCACGAGAACCACTCGTTCTAAAACCCTTTTTAAATGTAACAATAATCGGACTGAGTATACGAAACACTCACTTTTACCTAGGTTGCATGAAGTTACTAATAGATATGCAGATGTGATAGATCTATTTAACTGCACGGAACAGAGGTACAAGACGGCTATGCTATCATATTTTTTTAGTCACTATTAATTTTATTTCTATTCTGGATTTTTGCATGTAAATGTATCTCTGGTGTCACTTCCCAATGTATCGTCACAATTAACTGTTATACATACACTGTTTTACCATTACTAATATTTTGAATATGAATTTGTGACATGTAATTAATGTTTATGGCATACTTATGCCGTTTGTATTAAATAAATAAATAAATAAATAAATAAATAAAGGAGAAGTTGAAAGCTTGAAAAATGATTTGGCAAATAAAAGTAATATTATTAAGCATCTGGAAACTGGCTTGCTTGGAATAGTCGAACCTTGATGACTGTGTAGAAATAATAAGAATTAACGAAAATCTGGTGAACATACCAAAATCGGTGCCACAAAACTAATAAAAAATGTTAATATCAAATAAAGCTCTGATGATTTAGACTTCGGATTCGGCAACTAGACAATATGTGACAGAATACCAGATTATCCGAAAAAAAATTAGAAAAATCAGAAATCCAGAAACAAGATTAAATTTATTAACAAAAAAGGTGATTTCAAACCGTGAGAAAGTTATAATCCTAGAAGAATCATTATCTCCTTATTTTAATAAACTATTTTGGAAAGCCAAAATAAAGGAAAAAATTGATATATAAATATATTTTGTTAAAAAATGAATCCATTCTAATGACAGAAGATGAAGGCAAAAAATACAGTTAAAAAAACAGCAAATATTCTTAACTTTGTTTGAAAGTTAGAAGTTTAAATAAAAACTTTGATGAAACCATAACTATGCTAGATTGTATTGAACATCGTCCTGAAGTTATAGTTTTTATATAAGCTTGGCTGAAAAAATAACCAATATAGGAACCTAACATTGCCGGATATGCAGTTTACAACACAATTAATAACTATTTGCAAAACATTGGTGTAGTTTCCTATATAAGACAAAATGTTCATGCAACTCTGAAGAAGTTGTTTTCCCTGGCGCACACTGCTTAAGAATGCAGATATCGAGTACCTACCTTATGTTTAACTCTCGACAAGATGCCAAATATAAGTTTAACCTTGGAGTTGTGTAAGATACGCAATTAAATTTTGTAAATCACATAAAACAAATAACTAACAAAGGCATGAAAACACTAGGATTTATAATCAGAACAACAAAACACTTCGATTCGTTGGAAGTAAAAAAGATAAAAATCGTATATTTTTCACTCGTGCGCAGCTTGCTGCAATACAATTCCATAGTTTGGTCCCCATATTGTCAAATTCATATAAGAAATATTGAAAGAGTGCAGCACAAATTTGTATGATTTATTAACCTCAAGTTACACATACCTATTCAACACATTAACTACACATCTTTACTAAATACACTTAAATTGCATTCCCTAGAAAACAGAAGAAAAATAAACGGCCTAATTTTTTTTGTTTAAAATTATTCACTCCGAATTAGATTGTTGCGAACTCCTGCATCTCATTGATTTCAAAGTACCTAATCGAGAAACAAGGCAAAACATATTAATCTGCAACAATAATTCTGCAACCAACTACCACACACATGCACCAATTTCTCGACTACACACACTAGGAAACAAATTCACCTCAAATATCGATGTGTTTAATACATGTTTACCATTATTCAACAAATATCTCAACAATATTTTTATGTAGAATATTTTGATATCTAAGGAGCATCACACTATTGCATATATTTGTGTATTTCTATGTTAATCTACAATGTAAAAACTTGTTACCGTTTTATTTTTATGTATCTTGCATTTTTTCATGTATTATTCATCACATTTAATCAGTCACCTGTAAATTTTGTAATTACTAACATATCTACTAGTTTTTTTCTATGCCATTTACAACTTAGAAACTTTCTGTTTTATTGTCATGCTTTCTTTCCTTCTGATTGCCGGTCAGCTGCTCTTGACCCAATAAATGTAGTCATAATTTGTCTCGACGCCACCTAGCGAGGGATTTAACACTTACAATGTCTCTCTCGCAAAAATAAAGTTGGTTGTTTTCAGGTGTAAAAAATATAATAAGCAGTAGTTGTTGAATGAAACACTAGTATATATTGAATTATTTGGCGGGTATTTGATAAGCCCCCATAGCTCAGTGGTCAAGAGCAGCTGACCGGCAATCAGAAGGACACGGGTTCAAGTCCCGTTGGCGGCAAGTATCTTTTCTCGGAAGATTTTTCAATGTTGATGAGTGTTTCAGGCTGATAATTATTGCTTATAATAATAGTTATATTTTTATAGTTTATCTTTTTTATTCAAAAAAACTGTCTCTGTATTATAAACTTGTCATGTAAAAGCCCATCAGGGTGTTGAAAATTAATAAATAAATAACTTCCGTAACCATGTATGTCGGCCGATGACCCCATGCAATTTTTTTTGGGTATTTAAACCGTACAAATACCTTTTTTTCTTATTTGTCCATTTATTGGGCAGGGAATAATTACCTATATTTGACAAAATATTTTTTCCTGCGATCAACGATTTTTCTACATTTTTTTAAGCGGCACAATATGTTTTAATCCTTTGCGCAGGAATACCTAAAGTACTAAAAATATATTTCATGTATTTAAGTAGATATAAGAAGGATAGGGGTCTACCTTCGGCCCCAGTTGGCTGCGGAAGAGCTATACACAGATCATTCATAAAGATTATTTCCTTGAATCTCTAGTGCATTGCTTGACTCTTCATCTATACAAAATAAGGAAATACGGGTCAAGTATTTATACTTTCGACTTCGGTAATATGAAAACTCAAAAATACCTCTCAATTTTGGCTTTTCATGGTTTGAAGCCAAATACAATTTCACCTGCTAGAGTTTCTTGTTCAAATGTTGAAGCAAGAGAAAAATTATGTATATTCCGAAAGTCTTGAAATACGTACATATAAAAAGATATTTTATTTAATTTATTGGGGGGCTAGAATTCCAATAATCCATGCGCTTGATAGCTGCAAGACGAGTTGTTATCTAGCCTCCTACATAGTTAAGTAATAAGAGCGCTTGATAGCTGCAAGACGAGTTGTTATCTAACCTCCTACATAGTTTAAGTAAATTCTAATGTAAAATCCATGCTAATTTGTACAGCGCTCTTGAGGCGATTTTTCGCAAAAATAGCGCTATATAAGTTGTCCAAATTTATTATTATTATTATTACCATTTCAAACAGCATCGATCATATTAGGATACAATCTTAATTTGAACCACAGGGAGCTGTCTTCACTACATGATTCGATATTGCTGATATTTATGAGTTTTACACTAAAAAAAACAGCAAAGGATAATAAAAAAAAACATCACATAACCATCTTTCGAATTTCAAATTAAAGGAGGAATCATGTAGTCGGTTTTGTCATCGCAAGATGTTAATTCAGCTGCTGAAAAATGCACGTGGAAAGTTGTAAGTCTGTACAAAGCGAAAAACATAATACGAAATATTCCAAACCTCGTATGAATGATATAATTAACAATGCCTCAGAACCCGTGACAAATTGCACAACCTATGTCGAGGAGACTTAAATAATATTCAACTGCTGGAATAATACAAAAATGTAGAAATACCAAGCAACATTGGAAGAAAAGGCTGCACATATACAAAAGGAGCAAATGTCTATAAAAAAATTAAAAAATCAATAACAATATTATTTCAATGGAGGAGAATCCAAACATAATACGTCGTGTATTTTTTTTATCTTTGTCATATAATAGCATAATATATAATGTACATTTTTTTTCTTTTCATCTTACATTTTCACTTTTTTAAATTAATAGCATATTTTATTTAAAATAAAATTTACGTGATAAATGTACTAGCATCATTCAGCTAATAGGTACCCGTTATCTGTAAGAAATATTATTAATGTAACAATATTGTTCTTTCAATAACCTTAAACTCTCCACACAGCATCCCCAAAGATGACAAAGGCCTTGAGGGAAATTATTTTCCTCAGGGCCTCCTGTGTGGAGCTCATGTAAAAAAAAATTAAAAAATAATGAAAATAAAATAAAATTTAAGAAAATAACTACAAGGGTCAGTCAAAAAGTAATGCCTCCTAATTTGTTTCTCCTTTAATCGTCCAGAAAAAACAAAATTTTTAACAAAATAAAAAAACGACTTAAAAAAATGCACTAAAAAGTAAAAAAATTATTTCGAATTCTTCTACAACTTAATAATCAACTTACTTTTTCTATTCATCAATATGTAGGTACGACAGTTATTTTTGGAGTCGGTGTCAGCCAAGGTACCCGGCCCGGCGTGTTCACTTGACAGCTCCCCTCGCGCCGCGGCCCCGCTCCGCCTCTCGCCTCGTCAAGGCGCGACTTGTCTGTCAAGATCCGGATAGCCTGTAAAAGATTCGGCCGAGTATCGTTAATTTGCTCCTAAGAGTTGAAGAGTTCCTTGTTATGGATCCTATAATCAGAACCTAACAAAACTCTCATCAAACTACCCTTGAAGTGTATCTTTCCAATAAAAAAGAATCATCGAAATCGGTTGACGTGATATTGAGTTATTCGTCCATTTGTCGCGCACTTACTTATTGCAAATTAAAGACTTAAATGGTTTTCTTATGGATTCCATTGTCAGAACTGGACCAAAATGAAATGGGACCACACGGGAAGCACCAGCTTTCAAACAAAAAAGAATCATCAATATCGGTTCACCCAGTCAGTTCTGAGGTAACAAACATTAAAAAAAATACCGTCGAATTGAAAACCTCCTCCTTTTTGAAGTCGTTTAATAAAAAAAATGCAATTTCACAGGTCGAAAACCACACTATTGACGATTAATTTGTCACTTTTTAATATAATCTCCGACAATTTAAAAAGTTTTGGTCCACCTTTTAGTAATGGCATGTATCCCAGAGTGGTAAAAAGCACGGTCCTTATTCCTAAGGCCGTAGCCGCCATAGCTTTTGTTGGGCGAAGCTTTTTAAGGGTTGTGACGTTTTGGACAGAATTTATTGTGCATCCCTGTTCCAAAAATCAATCACAATCAAACCCTCTGCATCCCTGAACACTCTCACCATAACTTTCCCTGCCGATCGCACGGTTTTGAATTTTTTCGTCCTCGGTGAGTTTGTGTGATGGAATGGTCTGCCCCTTTGATTCAGGTTCCATGAAACTAATGTTTAGTCTCCGGTCACAATTTTTGCTCAGTTGCATTTTTCAGTCTTTCATCAATGCTAATAGGTGTTTCACCTTCTGCACTCAAAAATTCAATCACAGAACGCTGACTAATACTGTTTTTGACTGACCCTAGTGTATTACTTCGTCTTATTTTTATTACTTCACAAAATTATTAACCTTTAAGGTTAAAAATTGAATAGTAAAAAATAATACCTGCTATGTGAAGAAACAATAAATAAATAAATGTGTTTTTTAATGAATTTTCTCTATTTTTCAACAGCCATGCTCTTTCAAATAGTCGGGGAAACGAGAGTTCGATGGTCAGAAAGTCATGGAGCTGGAAAACACAGAAGAACTGTTGTGTATTCTGGCCATGAGACATATTTCAAAACAGCTCCAATAAATCTGACGGCAAAATACCCCATACATGGTAACTACTCTCAAGATGATTATTAATATTAAGAAAAGAGAACAAGAAAAACCTTTTTTCCGGAATTTCACAGGGTTCTATTTAGAGTCTCCTTTAACCAGTATTTTTTCTATGTCTAATTTAATGACTCAAATATGTTTGCAGGTGGTAACGTGGAGATCCCCGCAGGTCTCAGTTCCTTTAATTTCCCAGTGAAGTTTCCTCCAATGTTGCCAACGTCCTTCGAAGGTACATATGGCAAGATTAGATACTACGTCAAAGTGACCATAGCGAGGTCCTATAAAATGGATAAAACTGCGAAATTCCCTTTCACAGTCATATGCAAGAGCGATCTAAATGCTAACCCTATTAATAGTGTAAGTAATTTTCATATAACTCTCTAAGGAGTTTATTATCACGCCATAGTGTTTAACCATTGTTCTACCGTCCGGTCCTAGGCATTGCTCCTTTTAGAACTCTATTGAAATTATCAAGTTTTATTTTTCTTGTCTTTGTGTTTCGTAATGTCATTGATTCCTAACGGTTTTTTTCTGCTTTCCGCCAATGTAAGAGCCAAGAAGAGAAAAAGTGAGGTTGAATCTGCATGATGCGTACAATCGATTGCCGCTTGCGATCAGTATGGAAGTATTCACTAACCATCACGCCGTTTCCTCGCAGGGGTAGGCAGAGAGGACGGACCGCCAAACAACTTGTCTTGCACACCCTTTGTCTCTTTCACATTCATTCATCGTTTCATACATACTCTCATATTATTCTGACTTTTGACATGGCTCGACTCAAGTATCTGATTCACTTGATCATGTCATGTCTTCCTTCGGCGTCCCTGACTTTTTCTTCCATTCACATTTGCGTCATAAATTCCTACACTTCTTTCTTCACTTCCGACTTCTTCTTCCTTTCGAATTTGCCTCACAAATTCTTTCACTTCTTTTTTCGTATTTCGCTCTACATGCCGAAACCATCTGAGGTTCCTTTCTTAATCTTTGAACGCTTAGATCAGCCTTGCACTCTTTGCGGATCTCCACATTTCTCACAAGACCATACATGGATCATCAGGGATCTCATTTCTACAGCATTCAGTCTACTTTCATCCTTCCTCTGCCAGTTCAATACCTCACTGCCATCCATCAGGGTAGAACTCCATTTTAGACTGCTAGCTTCGCTTATTTGGACAGTTTTTTGTTGGCACCAGCGGCATTCCTGAAGAGTGTTACGAATAACAAATCAATACCGAAAAAATATCATGAAAATAAAATAAACAAATAAGTATTAAAAACCATTAGCTTATCCATGAAATGAAATGCTGATAGAAGAATCTCTGTTTCTCTATTCCAGGGAGTAGTGTCAAAGATTAAAAAACAATTATTATCCTGTCATTATGACAAAGACTTTAATGGTGATTTTCTTACAGATGCCAGTACGGCGCGAAAAATCACAGGACTTCTCTTTCCTGTTTGCCAAAAGGGGAACTCTGCATATGACCATAGATATGCCGATGGCTGGTTACATGCCCGGACAGCAAGTGCCTGTCACCTGTTTCGTCAGAAACAACAGCAAAATCAATATTACGAGCTTCACCATGTGTATTGTGAGGGTAAGAAAACATTTGTATTATTTCTACATTTTTTGGTGTCGGTGTACATTTTTATGACAGAAATGATTTGGTGTCAGTTATATCTATTAAAATGCTGAGTAGACTGCATCGGTAGTGGGTATTCGTTTCTATACAGGTGTGCCCCCAGGGAACTGGGGAAGTGGAATTTTTTCTACAGTGTGTACATTCGAAACTTCTGTGAATTGTTGATACTTCCACCATCCAGGAGACCAGAGGTGGGGAGAGACACGACACGGAACATGACGAACCTTGTACCGGTTAACATTTCAATGATATATATCATCATAAAGAAATTCCCAAGGGTAGTGGTTATGTTTTCTTCTTGATTAAATTAAATCTCATATTTAATTTTGTTTCATTAAAATAATTGTTATATTAAATTATTAGATGAATTAAATTCAGCTTTTATAATAAGTTAAAAATTACACGATGAAGCAATTATCGATGCGCAACTCTCCGTGTTTTGTTTTTGTCAATATCAGAGATGGGGTTGTGAACGAATTAATATTTTTTGTGGTTTTGTTACTTTTCCACATACTTACGGGTTTCGCCTTTCATTTTATTTATACGTGTGAGAGAGATTTATTATTTTTATTTATTTATTTCATATTATTATTTTCATATTACATTTGGTTATAATATTGGCGTATTGCCCATTTTACTAGTTGTGAAACGCCTGTGTTGAGATGGCAATTTACAGAGTGGTTATCTATGATTTTGTTTAAGTAATATTATGAAAGTGACAGGTTGATATAAAAACTTTTTTTTCTTTATATGCAATTCGATGTAAAATCTTTTTTTTCTTTAAATATGCAATTCAAGTATGTTACATATATATATAGAAGATTGCAGTAGGTACATGGTTACATATATGTATACACACAGTAGGTATAAAGGTAAGTATGTTATTAAATACTCGTGATGGAAATGTTTCATTGAGGTGATCAATGATTTTACTTTTAAATGCATTTTTGGATTGCGTGTTTGTAATTGCATTATATTTAAAACTTCTTTGCCCATAAGAGGTTTGACAAACTGGGATGTTAAAAGATTTTACATTTGACTCTCTTAATGCTCTAGTGCTTATTCGTTCTTCAAACATGTGTGTATTTTGAAATTGATGAAGCAGGCTATTTTTTATACAATTTTTGCAGGTTAGGAACATTTAGTGTCTTAAAAATAAAATCAGTGCTCGTTCTCAACGGAACTTTAAGAATAACCTTCAAAATTAGTTTTTGAATCTTTACTAAAGGCTCCAGGCAAGAATTTGTGGCACTTCCCCAGCTGATAATACCATATTCAAGTGATGATTGTATAAGAGCACAGTAAACTTGTTTCAGTTGTTTTCTATTTAATATATCTCCAACATTTTTAAAGAAGAAGACGAGTTTCCTCAGTTTTGTCGTTAGGTTTGTAACTTGTACGTTCCATTTAAGAAGATCATCTATTTGAATACGAAGATATTTAATACTGTCAACTCTACTTATAGAAAGACAGGTACATGGAGTTAATAAGGGGTTACATCTGTGAAGTTTAAGGCTTTGTTGTGAAGGCAAGAGCTTATTTGATATTCGAAATGTTAGGAATTTGGTTTTGTCTGTATTCAGGGTTAGTGTGTGAGCATTAAGCCAATCTTTAACAATACGAAATATCGTTTTCGTATTGTTAAAGATTGGCTTGATTTATTTTTATAGTGTCCGACCGAACTTTCGGTTTCGGTTTCGGTTTCGGCCGAGTTTCGGCCAAAAATGAGTTTCGGCTTAGTTTCGGTTTCGGCCGCCATTTAGCCGAAACTACGGCCGAAACCGAAACCGAATTGGGGAAGTTTTTTGCGATCGGACATGTTCGGTATACTGAACTACGAGCATGACTACGAGCCACAAAGTATCATTCTGCTGCGTCCGCGCTCATAGTCGTGTCAGGACTTCATTCACTTGTTTGTGTTCGCTCCGCGAACTTTGCGGTAGTTTGGTTTATTTGTTGTGAAATTGGAGTTGTTTATACATAACATTATTTCGAAATAGATAAGTTTTATTCGCTATTGAAATGATTTAGTTCATGATAGGCCCGGAGGAAAACAATTTCCCTGAGGGCCTATGTCATCTTTGGGGATGTGTGTGGAGGGTTTTTTAGGAAACGGAAGGAGAGGAGAGTTCTGGGAAGGAAAAGGGGTGGGTAGGAATCTGGGGTTCAATGTGTCCTGGTCATCCACCTTCAAGACCTAGACAAACCTCATTCCATGAACCCGGGCACCCCTGCTAAATCACCAAACGTAACCACTTGGGGTCACCTATGGCAGAGGTGTTGGTTATCCAATAAAGGTTCCCGGGGCGGCGGTACCCATTCCCGCCTCCCAAATTATTTTGTTCTTAAGATGAAAGAGTATATTTGGTTAAGTGTACTAAACAAATTAGGTTTAAAAAAATTAATTTTGTTTTCTAATTTTATTTTATGTTATCTTAATACCTTAATCTTAATATATAAAACAAAGTCGGGTTAGTTACACTATTTATAACTCGAGATCGGCTGGACCGATTTTGATGATCTTTGATTTGTTGGATTTTTCTCAGCTCCGGATAACATAATAACTATTAAAACATCGCAAAAATTCACGAAAAAGAAAGTAATGAAGAAAATTATATTTTTCATACATTTTATATGGAACGAATTCTCATATTTTGAAAGAACTGCAGCATTATTGTGATAGGTATTTTCCAAAAATTCAAAAACATCAAATGTCAAAGCGATGATTGTTTTGCTTTTGTTCTTAATAATATAATGCTCTCCCTCTTTCTTACACACTAACAGCCTTACTAAAAAAAAAAACATTTCACGGCCGATAACCTGTGTTATTGCAATAACATAAATAAACCCCGTGTACACTAAAACACGTTTTATTACCAATAAGCTTTCTTATGTGGTCACGCTGTTAAAATGCATTGAAGATCTGACAACGTTGTATATGGTTTTAATTTACTAGGAAAGAATGTTGTTTTAATTCTCCTCCGCCAGGGGCATTATTGGCACGCCTGTGCATTAATTCTCAACAGCCCGCGATGAAAAGACAGCCCGGTGTGTTTATGGCGGGATGTCAAAAAATTTTGTTAGTACCTAAATGTTGTGATTTTACTTAATAATTTCTATTGTAGTGACGAATTTACTCTTCCATTCACATAATTGATATATTTACCATGTTATTTGTGTGGTTTACATCAGTTTAATCAAGTAATTGTAGAAACGACGTACTTTCAAAGTTGAACTGTCAGAATATTGTTTTATAGGTTACTTAAAAGATAAAATTTACATTTTAAGATCTTTATTTTAAGAGAATTTCTTAAAAGTGATATTTTTTATAATATTAATATCAAATACATGTGTTCGTAAACCTATCAAAGAAAGTAGCGTCTTTAGAGATGCAAAAAATCTGTTTGAAATGTGGTTATTATTTCTAAGTTATTTTTTTGGCAAAAAAAAAACTTTGAAATTTTTTATTATTTTTTTATTGTATGCACGAGGAAAAATTGAGGTGATAGTTTCCTTTCAAATTTATTACATAAAAGGACTGTGTTTTTGAAATTTTTATTTTTTTTTAATTTATCTACATTTTGGTCAAAAATTTTTGGGTAAGAAATTTTTTTCTATTTTTTTCCGAGTTTGGATCTTAAAATATGGTAGTTTTTGAAAACTAAAGTGTATTTTAAATACACAAATCTAAACAGTAATTTTATCTAGTTTTCATAAATGGTATTTGTTTTTACGACACCTTCAAAAATAAGAAATATATAGAACATTCAAAATACTTTGAAAAAATTCCAAATTTCGTTCAGACATCATTAATAAAACAGAGATTAACTACCCTCTCAGCCTGTGTAAGCCATGTGTATTTTTTTCCATGAACAATTTTTTAATTAGTAATGTTTTCATATCCGCGGCCGTTTGTCAATTGAATAAAATTTTCACTAGGGTTTTTAGTAAGGCTGTAAATGTCAATAGTCGAAAATGAGACAAACGGTGAACGTATGTCTCTTTTTTTTTTTTTTTTTAAAGTGAATACCGCACAAGAATCTCAACTGCTCCCGGCTGGAGCCAGTGTGACTATGGCATCCCCAATTGGGGTATGTTATGAGGCCTAAGGTAGTGGGGAGGGGAAAGAGGTGGTGAAGAGGACGGTTGGGAAGTACCTGGCTATTCAGATCTGGTCACTAAACACGGCTAAAGCCATTTTCAAGCAACGTTTCAATTCTGAATGGTGGTCTTACACCAAGGCGATACTGATAGTATCTTCCACTCTGGAACATGCCGCAAATATACTATATATTATTTTAAATGAATTAATTGTGAAATAACACAAATTAATCAAATAAAATTTATTTGCGCATGCCGGGTTCGAACCCGCGACCTCCGGATTGTGAGTCAAGAGTCTTACCCACTGGACTACGGAGGTCGTCTCTGCACCCCTCCAAAGGAAAAATACAATAATAATATATCTCTGAAATGAAACGCATTTTTTTACGTAAGCTCCACTCAGGACCTATGTCATCTTAGGGGATGCTGTGTGGAAGGTTTTTTTAAGGAAGGGTAAGATTGGAAGTTCTGGGAAGGAACTTCCAATCCTACCTAGGCCGTTGTCTTAACCGGAATTGACCTTTTACCTTGACCTTTCCAGCCGGACTATTTCAACCAAAGATATTGAAATATAAGTAGATGTGCTATCTGCTGTTTTTACTATGTGGGTCTGCGCTTCCGGGTGTCGCCGATATTGTTTACCAATTAACAAATAAACTAAAAGAACAAATAATTAACGAATAAACCAAACGAACGTTAAACTAAATGAACGAATTCTTTCCTTACTCAAAATATATTGTTAACCAATATTAATGCACATTTTAAAAAAATCAACGAAATGAACAAATTCTTTTTGTATGAAAACTACGCTAATTAGCGCGTAGTCCGGCGACAGTTGCGCGGACACCATAGCATATCTCTTCTGTTTTGAATATCTTTGATTTCAATCCATATGTCGAGAGAATCCGGCTGGAAAGGTCGAAAGGCCTCCATCAACCAGTCTCTCTCGACACGCAGCAGGTGAGCAGACGCATCCGCCGCAAAGACCCGCACAAAGTCACCCCATGAACCCGGGCACCCCTCCTAAATCACCAAACTTAGCGAAACACTTGGGGTGACCTGTGTCAGAGGTGTCGGCAATCCAATAAATGGTTCCCGGGGCGGCGGCACCCGTACCCGCTTCCTTAGAAAATTTCCCGTAAGTAGGTGGAAAGTAAGATAATCACAAAAAATATGAATCCGTACACAACGCCATCTCTGATACTGACAAAAACAAAACACGGACAGTTGGGCATCGATAATTGCTTCATTGTGAAATTTTTAACTTAATAAAAAATTTAATTTAATTCAATAGTTTTTGATTCTGAGGCGGTACGAAGTTCGTCGGGTCAGCTAGTTTGTTAATAATGTTCAAATAGATAATACCTACTGTTTTTTTAAATATTATTTACGAAGCGATTTACGATTACGATTTCAAAAAGCATAAATAATTTATTTGAAATAAGGAGTGACAATTACGTTATGTTTATTTTTAGTTCAAATATCAGCCTGAATGATTAATATATGATTTTAAAATAAAGGCTGATTGATTAAGATTGACTATTTTTTTCCACGAAAAAATGACCTTATAATAGAAGTTTCGGTTTCGGTTTGTATCATCGGCAAAATTTGTGATTTTTCCATAAATTTGTAGGTTACACAGATCATTAATATATTTTAAGAATAAGCTTCTTCGCGTGATATTCGGCTAGGCAGCGTTGAAAAACGCAGTATATAACCCCTCTTTCATCACTACGTATTGGTTTGTTCATTTTAATTAAATTCAAACAATGCAAAGGCAAACAATGAATAAAAATATTATCAAATGAGCGATCTTCTACTCAGATTTAAGACAATAAATCGACCATAACATGCGATAACATGACAGCCATAGGAAGCGTCATAGCAAAGCGAGTAATTCGGTGCTGCCATAGTAATTTTAATTAAGAAAACATTTAGTTACAATTTATTTAATTTCTAGACTTAATTGCCAAACTATACACGTCCCCTCAAGCCACAAGCTAATGCTTCAATGGAAGAGTATTATTAAAATATTGGAACATAATAACAAATTACAACTATCTTATAAAAATAGTATATACTCGTATGTACCTACTTACCTTTTCGAATTATAAAAAAATATATATTTAAATAAAAAATTGATCACTCGGCCATTGATTTTGTGGCGTAAATACAATACCTAAATAATATTTATATTAACTTTTCAAAAAATCCGAGAACTTAATATAACAGAGATATATTTTCAAAAAAAGGCAATGGGTAAGTTATCGTCCAATCCCTTAAAACCTGATATTTTCAAAAGCCGAACAACACAAGTTCAAACACAAATTTTATCTTTTGTTACAGATGACTGCCTATTGTAGCCAATCACCATATCAGAAACGCCGGTACGAATGGCAGGAGGCGGTGAAATATATTGGGAAAGGAGCGGAAAAGGGAGAAGAGATGCAGTTCCAAGTTGCCCTTTTGATTCCTGGTGTTCCCCCTTCGTCTACCTTCCCAGCTCTGATCACATTCCAGTATTTCGTTAAGGTATAATATAACACACAAATTTTCCATTCAGGATTAATATTGTTCTTTGTTATTTGTATTCTTTGTAAATTGGTTATCATAATACAGTATTAATAGCCTAGCGACTGTACGGTTGAAATTTAAGAATACGGCTAAGAATACAACTCTGACGCCGCGCCTTACGCAAAAAACCGTTTTTGTAATTTTGGATTTTAGCTGTAAACTGACAGAAGTTTTTTTTTACATAAATACCGCTCAAGAGTCTGGAGTCAGTGGGACTATGACATCCCCAATTGGGGTATGTTGTGAGGCTGAAGGCAGTGGGGAGGGGAAGGAGATAGGGAAGAGGAAGGTGGGGAAGTACCTGGCTATTCAGATCTGATCACCAAACACGGCAGAAACCATTTCAAGCAACGGTTCAATTCTGAATGGTGGTCTTACACCAGAGCGATACTGAGAGTATCTTTCTCTCTGGAACGCGCCGCAAATATACTATATATTATTTTAAATGAATAAATTGTGAAATACACAAATTAATCAAATAAAATTTATTTGCCACGCCGGGATTCGATCCCGCGACCTTCGGAATGCGAGTCAAGCGCCTTACCGCTGCACTACGCCGGCCGCAGAAGTTATATAAAATAAAAGATAGATTTGTGTGTTTTATGGATTCTCGTGTTTATATTTTTTAAAATCTCAAAAACAAAACTAAGTTTACCTACTAATCTTATACAGGCTCAATTTATGCAAAAATATTTGTTTAAACACAGTTTTTCAACAGGTGAAAGCCATTGCAGAAGGAATGCATTCTAACCTCAAATGTCACATCCCAATCAACATAGGAAATATCCCAGTCTACATGGGCCAGTATAATGGTGGAGCCTCAACATCTTCAGCACCCTACGATCCTTCAGGCTCTTTTCAAGCATCAGCTCCTCCTCCGGAATATGATGACGGTAAGGACATTTTTTCTGTTGCGTGTCCATCAGAGGGATTATTTTATACGAATTGATTGTGAAACAACGCAAATCAATTCAAATAAATTTTACTTGCGCACACCGTGAATCAAACCCGCGACCTCTGGATTAACGGTGGAAAGCCTTACCCATCAACCATGGAAACTGTCAATTCTAGTGAAATAATATCCACTGAAGCGCTTTTTGCCACAATATGGCACTATTTAAATACCTTGGATTGCTTTGCCGCCAATTTTGGCAAATTTTCCCTTATTTGTAAGAAATTAAGTAGAAGTTAACGATTTTATAATTTTTTTTTAATAAATCCTACGCATCTCTACATATTATAAATTAAAGTCCCCCGCGTCGTCTGTCTGTCTGTCTGTTCGCGATAAACTCGAAAACTACTTAACAGATTTTCATGCGGTTTTCATCAATAGATAGAGTGTTTTGTGAGGAAGGTTTAGGTATGTAATTTGTCAAGGACTTGTGTAAATTGGTTGAAACATAACGATAATTGTCAGGAGTGTCGGAAAAAGTGAAGCCTCCTGGTAACTTTCATCGAAAACGCTGCCTAATCCTTTTGGGATATAACAAAACAATTCATGGTGGGATATTCCTCTTTTATAGATCTACAAAAAAGTCCGCGAAGGCATATATCTATCTTTTACGGATAGCTTACTATATCCATTCTATCTTCTAAAAAAATGGTCACGTACATTGCGGTAATTGAAAAGTTATTTAGACGGATACAGTATTAATCCTTATTAACAATACGTTTGTTAACCCAAGCATTTCATGCACATTATTATAATCTTTCACACAATCTCTACGTATTATAAATTAAAGTCCTCCGCGGCATCTGTCTGTCTCTTCGCGATAAACTCAAAAACGGCCGTGGTTATAAAGGTTGGATAACCATCCAATAGATGACGCTGTGTTTTATTAGCCACAGCAACGCGTGGCCGGGTCAGCTAGTACGTGATAATATACAAAAGATAGGTGAATGCATTGGCTATATATTTATTTATTTATTTTTTTATTTATTTTTTATTACTAATAAAAGGTACATAAATTACAAATAAATTTTATACATTAATTAATTACATAGTAGATATATTTGATGTACCTCCATAATTAAGCAAGGCTTACAACTATAATCAGTTTGTATTGTAATTAAAATTCGGAGGTATGATTTTTTTAATGTGGGCGGAAAAAAAACACCAAAAAATCTCGAACAATCGGAGAAAAAACTTATAAATTGCGCTGTCGCTCCAGTGGTTAAAAAAAAAGAATAATTCTATTTGTATTTCAGGTTTACCAACTTACGAAGAATCCCAGATATTATCATCTAAGATGGAAGAGGCAGACCCCGATGACGAGGACAGTGAAACAATATACACCCCCAGATATCCTGTCTACCAATTCAAAATGGAGAAGCCTCTTTAACAGTGAAACTACTGTTGTATAATTACTGTTGATATCGTTTTAAACAATTACAAGTGGGTTATTTCTTACCTGGTCCGTGCCTTAAAGGTGCTAGTATACGAGCAAGATAAATTTTATGTAATTGCCTATTACCAAACAATAGGCCACTTGCATGTATTTCATAATGAAATGGAAAAAATCGTCTGGATTGATTTTTCTACTTAGATTACGAAAATGTTACAATTTTTTTTTTAATTTACAGTTTTTTTTTATAAATAAATCCGCTATTTGGGCTCATGACGTCACTTCATGAAAATTTTCCATCTCTGATAATATTCAATTAATTTTGTTAAATTCAACAGTTATTTTTTTGGCATCATTTTATTTCCGGGGAATTTTTGCACTTGACATTTAAAATTCACTAGCTTCATTGTTTGTTCTTTGCGAACTTATCGTTTGGTTCGACGTTTTGACAGATGTCACGAAGTGAACCCCGTTCATTTCATGCCTTCTGTACCCGTTTTAGAAGCATGGTGCTGATTTTAACAAAATCAAATATATTCTTATATAATATAGATTTAGTCATATATAGATTTTGAACATTATAATGATAAATGATCAATAAGATGGATCAAGGAAAAAAATATTTATGAGATGCAATATTTTTGGTATGCCTCGTTATTCTCCTGTGCCATTCGTGTGGAATACGTCGTTTTTTTTTTTAAATGATTTCGGCTTTGTAATTATCGTTTTTTCGCACCCGTAAAATACGTGTCTTTCTGGTTTATAAAAATTGGTCTGATTTTTCGGATTGAAATTTTCAAAAAATTGCCAGGGTTTCAAAAATACGATTAAAAGGAAAAAATACGGAACGTCTTAGAATATTTGCCTAAATCGGAAAAAATATTTAAAAAATGTGATGCAGGTGGCCTATTGTCTTGGCCATCAATACTTAAAGCCCTTGACTGTTAATATTTTCGTGTCCTGTCAAGTTTTCAGTCATGTATGCCATATTCACAGCAAAAAGAAAAGAATCTCCTGCAGTAATCTCCACCAAATTGGTATAAACTTCGCGAAAAAAATGTCGAAATTATTTATTAACTAGTCCATAATTTAACCATCTAACCAAAATCATGGTGTCACATGACGTCATAAAGCAAGGATCATACTGAGCAGACGCAACGCGACGCAACGTTCCTGTCCCGTTCACACTGGCCGACGTACGTACGCGTCGCTGTGACCACGTGACAAGGGGTCTCTGGTTGTGCGCAGGCGCGTTTTATTTGACACATTTGACATTTATTTTTTAGGTTATGTTTATGTGATTCTTTTCTCAGCAGATGACAGCTTTGCCATGTCTTGAAAGTGAATTTGAAGATGATTTGCTACGATTATTATTATTAAATCAATATTCTCGTAAAAAGAAAAAAGTGAGAAGTATTTGGGTCCACAACATTAACAGACAAAGACAAATGTTTGGAGAGTTCCATACTTTAGTAGAATCTAGTTAACTAATCTAATTAACTATAATCTGATGACGGACGATTCTTCGTGTACTTCCGTATGAGTAAAGTGGTATTTGAAGAGCTTCACAGCATAATTGAATATGACATACAAAAAGAAATCACGAAAGTCCATTCGGATCAGAGAAAGACTGGCAGTGTGTCTATGTCATGTTTGATTGTCATTCATTATAGCGGTATAATATTGAAAGTCATGCCATGAATGGCTGAAATTTCCTCCCAAGCTGCACTGCGTATGCAGAATCTCAATAATCCTGTAATTTGATTTTATAAATAACTTCTTGCCGTCCAGTTTCAATGAACTGTTCGTCATCCATTTTTGAATAATATCTGTCAAAAAACAACCACAGATATTGCGAAGCATAACGTTAGATGCTTAGATAACACCAGAAAGATGTAAAATCATCTCGTAGTAGGCGTGACCATACCCCCTCCACCTTCCACATGGCCCACGCCGATCTGGCAGCGGCAGATCCGCGTCGCGTAGGGGGCGTCGGTTTGCGTTGCGTGGGGCTAGTGTGATTCTAAAGCACCCGTTTCCATAGAAAATGTATGGATGGTAAGTAGTCCAGATATGGAAATGATGACGTCTACCTACGTCGCGTGGCGTGGCGTGGGCCTAGTATGTCCCAGCTTAAGAGTTGTACGAGAAAATCTCTCCATTAGTAATTTATTTTTATATTGACTCTTTTATACCCCCATCGGGTTTTTACATTGGTTATATAATAGTGGTGTCTGATCTATTTACATTCAGACATCTAGTAAAGTGTTGGGTTCTTCCAATGTATATTAGGTTCTCGGTTACAAGTTGATTTATCAATTATCCTGTATATTTACAATGTTATATTATACCCGACAGACGTCCGTTATCTGTCTGGCTAGGAATTAGATCTGAAGCTGGCTCCCATTTTTTTTTTTTTTTACATGAGCTCCGAACTCCCATTGACGGCGGTGGCTTATTCTACTAAAAGTCTTCGGCTCTCATCGTAACTGATCGGTTGACGACACGAACGGCGTTAGGTGGTTCTATTCTTACTCTTACTACTTCAGCGGACATAATATGTTGGGATGTTACGTGTCTATCCAATACACTACAATTGTGCTTTAATTTTTTTTACAAAAGGGTTAATAATGACCAATAAGTTGAAAAAAAATATTTAATTGGGTACATTTGAAAATAATAAAAAATAACAATAATAAACTGATATTATCAAAAATAATATATTGACAAAAAAAATTGATAAAATAAGTTCTAATTCTTAACCACCGACGTAAGGAGCGGTGTCATAAGTTTGACTTTCTGTGTGTGTCTGTCTGTCTGTAGCTCCTAAACGAATGGACTGATTATGATGCTTTTTTTGTTTGAAAGCTGACGTGATCGGGATGGTTCTTAACTGCAATTCATGAATATCTGTTCAGGCGTTTCAAGATTATCAGCTCTTTTTTGAGTCGGGGGTTGCTTAAAATGTTGAAAATTTTACATATATTATATAATAAACTTATACATGCTTTGTAATGTCGAATGATGCCAGGGGCATTTTAATATTTTTCAAATGTCGAATCTAAAATTGCATGATATTATTTACGATAAAACTTGTTTATTAAGAATCATCCTTTATTTATGTACAGGCTGTCCCAAAAGTCAACGTTACACTTTGGAGGACTGACAGGCCAACCCACGACGATCAGGATGTCATAATGTGACCTTTGTAAAGTGTCCTTAGTTTTCAAGAAGTTGGCACTTTTTCGCAAAAATCGACACCTTAGATCAGTTTTTCGAATGCCACAGTTATAAGAAATCTGTATTCTGATTCTATTTTTATTACGCAACCCTGAACAGCCCTGCTATTGATCACAGTACAAAATAAAACTACAAATGCCAATAACTTAGTAAAAAAAAAAAAAAAATGTGCCCCATTTGAAAAGTGCTACTTCTTCTTCGTCTTATTGTGCCTTGTCCGTTCAACGGACGTTGGCTACCATGTTGGTTATGCGCACTTTCTTTACTGCGGCCCGGAACAGCTCTACGGTAGACTGGCCAAACCACTGTCTCAGGTTTTTCAGCCATGAGGTTCTCCTTCTTCCAGGGCCATGTCTTGCATTATGAGATGCAGGATCTCATACTTCTCTGTATGTCTCATCACATATCCTAGATATTGAAGTTTTCAGATTTCATAGTTTAAATTACTTCCTTTTCTTTATTCATCAACCCTGTCCATCCAGCTTATTTTAAGTATTCTTCTGTAGATCCACGTCTCGAATGCCTCAAGTGGCCTAATTAGTTCTTCAGTAAGCGTCCATGCTTCCATTCCATAAAATAATATCGAAAATACGTAGCATCTGACCATTCGCATTCGCAATCCAAGGTTGAAATCATGACTGCAGAACATTTTTTTCATGCGGATAAAGGTTGCACGAGCTTGCTCAATGCGGCATTTGATTTCAACCGAAAGATCCCATCTAACATTTACATTGCAACCCAAGTATAGAAAAGTGCTAACATCTCGAAAACTAAGGACATTTTTCAATATTGTGATTTGTCGTGAGTTTGCCTATCACCCGCCAAGGGATAATGTTGATTTTTGTCTGTTTATTTTATTATTTAGTGTCAGTTTTTCGAGTGCCTCAGTTATAAAAATCCAAGTTAGAAGAGTCTATTTATTCGAATACTAAGGATATTTTGCTTTATGATATTTTTTATTAATTTATTTATTTGTAAGAAACAAACAACTATCACATTGAATACGGAGATAAATATATATACAAACCAAAAAAACGAGTGTGCTTTAGACCATACGACTGAAGTAAAACTTCACTAACTTATATCTCCCTCTCAACTTCCGTTAGCCTCGCCCGACCGTTCGCCTCCTTGTTACGGATTTACGTACTTAATGTATATATTTGCCTCATGTATAATGCTGAAAGGAACATGATGTTGAAATCTTCTAATACTAGAAATGAAAGTCGATATGAAGTGTAACAAAGGTTTGGTTTATTATAGATGATTATTATACTAAAAAAAGCGATTCTAATTCAAGTAAGACTCTACTTTGAATTCAAGGCATGGTTTTCGAGCTCGAAGAGTTCTTTCAATTTCCATTTTCATAATCTAGAATAGGCTAAAATTACTATCAACAAAGTTAACGCTTGTCAAGATTTCTCCTAGGTAATATTGTTAAATGGTTAAAAATGGGCGCCATACTCCTGCGAAACAAGGTATTATTTATCTAAACTGTTTTATCTAATAGTCGGCTTCGCATCTCGAGAAGTCACCCTCCTGCTGCTGAATGAGGAATTCGGTGCGCCCTCCGTCAATCAAATCTCGGAACTGCCATTGTTAATCTTGTCTCTGGTCGCGATTAAAGACCATTGAGTCACGTCTAGATAGAATTCCCGTGACCAATGTTTTACTGCGTTACACGGTCACACTTTTCGTAACGCCCTCGTCACGCATTCGCCTGCTCACTCCCCAAGTCAAGCGTGCGTAAAAGCCCGACCGTTCGCCTCGCCCGATCACACTTTTCATAACGCCCTCGTCACGCATTCGCCAGCTTACTCCCCAAGTCAAGCGTGCGTAAAGAAGTTTTACTTCAAAAAGTCCCTTATGCTAAGGTTAATTGTAGATTGAGTTTTATTGTGTCTTAAAATTAGTTTTAGGTAAAAGGGAGAGGAAGACGAATAAAAGACAGGGATAGGAGATGCTGAGAATATTCTGGATTTTCATATCTAACTTTTGGGACATCCTGTATATTTTAATGCTAAGAGTCGCAATATTTGTCTGGATGGATGTAAAATCCATTCCTGGATCCATAGAAAACTTGAGTAAAGATCCATTATCCTGATTTAAGTTTTTAATTAAAAATAATTATAAATTATAGTTATTTATTTTTGGGTTGTTGATCTACCTCCTTATTTTGCCAACGTTTCGGACAGCGTTACAGTGTCCATCATCATCAGACTGGTCGTTTATTAATTGCTCACACCATACAAAAATAAAAAGAATGATATTTAATTCTTTGTTTAATTCGTCTAAATAACAACCTGCTGTGTTATATTCAGTAAATTGTCTGTAAGTAATATTTCTTCTATTTAATATTTCTATTTTTGATGCTGACAATTCGTGGTGGAACTCCATAATAATAATATATTAAAACAATTTGTATATAAACCATAGTTTAAGGAAAAATTGTACCAGTCAGATGGCCTTAAAAAATTGAAATACAACATTACTACACGGGTTTCATAGCGAAAATAATGCTACAGATAATTTAAATGATAAAAATTTAGTTATAAGGATAATTATAAACTAATTATATCGATGATAAAAGGTGAATTTGTACAAAGTTTACAATATTACGTTATTTTTAAATTTTATTTTCCTTATTACACGAGTGCATTGTATAATATTATATAGCTTAAGATAACAGCGTTTTAATATCATATTTATCTCTTTATTAAAAATAGCACGAATGATAATATGATGTTTTGTCAAGTTAGATAGATTACCTAGATTTTTTGTTCCAAGGAATTAAAAATATGTTTATTTAAGCTTTATTTGAGTTAAACAAATATTTATATTACAGCTAATCAACATATATAAAAGATAGTGTACAAAAGTGTCTCGGTATCAAGATCAAGGGAGTTATATGGTGTGGTAGCCCTCTACCCCCCATCCATGGAGCAGGTTCTCGATTTTACCTGAAGGGTGTGCTTTTGAATATATAAGGGCTGGATATTTCGTCCTCTAGAAATGTCTAGTCTAGAACAATCCACAACATTTGAGAGTATTCCAGAACATCCCTCAGTCAGCGCCCTTGAGGTGATTTTTCACAAAAACGGCACTATACAAGTCATTCAAATATTATTATTTTATTCCGGAACATTCTGGAATGTTCGGGAAAAAGGCATCGGGAACATCATTGTGGAACATTCCAGAACACTCTCGAATGATGTGGAATGTACTGGAATATTGTGAAGCATTCACAAAAAACAAAAATACAGTGAAATTTTTCATAAATACAACGCCTTGAATAACAGAATAAAATGTGTTTTGAATAATTTTCGGAGTTTACTCCGCGATTTTTTCTAAGGTGTTAACTTCAGATATTATGTTAAAAAAATAACTTATATTTTTTAAGAACTTAAAAACTCAAAGTGTTCAAGGGAAATATGTTAAAAATCGGTAGAAATGCGAAATGCCGATGCTTTATCTTGTGTATAAATATGCCTTTAGTGTTTTTAAGGGTTTTGTGTGCCTTTGAGTGTGTGTAAGCCTATGAATATGTTGCCTGTGTTTTATCTGTCTGTCCATGTATTTTATGCCTTTGTATTGTAGGTATTTGAAGAAATGTTATTCTTCTATGTCTATTTTCTGTATTGTGGTTTCTCGTTATAAGTGTGCTTTAGTGTTATATTAATATTGTTAAATTGAATTGATGCCAAAGTGCTTTGGTAGTGTTTGCACCCGCTATATGTTATAAAGTTCGCGGGTGCATATTATGAAGAATAATAAATAATAAAAAAATGTTTTAAATAAATGAAGACAATATAAGCGAAACTCAATCGAAAATCTGGAAACAGAAATATCAGAAAAACATATTGACACTCAGAGGTGTCAATATGTTTTTCTGATTTTTCTGTTTCCAGATTTTCGATTGAGTTTCGCTTATATTGTCTTCATTTATTTAAAATATTACAATTTAAGGTTTTACTCATAAAGTTAAAAATTAAAAATAAAATAAAAAAATGTTTTATATACGTATTCCATGTAATAAATAATCTGATATTAATTATGTTCACGTTTTATACAGGTAATTTTTAAATTAAATAAAAATTATAAAAAAAATTATCATCATTTAAAACAAATAAAATATTTGAATCCATTAAGTCTTTTTGACAACACGATTTTTTTTCGCAGTGTGTAATTTATTATGTACCTACTGATTACTGCATAAGCGATCTTACTGCCCGAATCGGGTCGAATCATGGAGAAACCCCTTTACAAAGTGTTATGAATTACAAAATTTGACCAATCATGCCCTTTCCGCGTAGGGGTAAGCGGAGGTTGGACTGCAAAACAACTCGGTCTTGGCACACACACCTTGCTCCATTCACATTCATACATCGTCTCATGTATATCCTTCTGTTAATCAAATTCTTGACTTGGCCTAACTCAAGTATTTGGTTCGCTTGGTCTTGTCGTGTCTTTTCCATGCGTCCCCGACGTCGTCCTTATACGTCTTGCATTCTTTGCAAATCTTTACAACTCTCACACAATATTTCGTGGTTTTATTAAACATACACCTCAGGGATATCATTTCTACAGTACACTTTCATCCCTTCTCTGCCATTTAAAATTACAGACCAATATGCATACAATCGTCGATACCAAAAATTTTTGAAAAGTTAATTCTTCAAAAAATATGTTCTTGCATAAAATTTAATATCTCATCATTTCAACGTGGTTATATCTCTGGACCATCTACTTTAACTAACCTTACACTATACGAAAATTTTATATCAGGTGCTCTTGCTAATAGAGAGCAAGTTGACTCAATTTATACGGATTTTAGTAAAGCCTTTGATAAGGTTTGCATTAAAATTCTTATAAATAAATTGTCTAAACTAGGAATAAGTGGTGAATCATTATGCTGGATTAGGAATTATTTATCAAAACGTGTACTAACTGTCTCTATTAAAGAACACTTGTCTTACGAATTTGAAGCAACTAGTGGTGTGCCTCAGGGTTCGCACCTTGGTCCAATATTGTTTATACTATTTATAAACGATGTCACTTCCATATTCTCTGATGTTAACATATTATTATTTGCTGATGACATGAAAATTTATAAAATCATTAAAAATATATACGACTGCTTGTCCCTTCAATCCAATTTTGTAAAATTCGCAGAATGGTGTACCATTAACAAACTTACACTTAACATTAAAAAATGTCAAATCATGAGTTTCTTTAGAATAAAAAACACCATCAAATACAGTTTTTCAGTTAACAATCACAGTTTAATGTCAGTACCTGTAATAAGGGACTAAACTACTATTTATCAACCACATTGATATCATTACTAATAAACCTATGAAAATGCTGGGCTTCATTCTATGACTATGTAAAGATTTGAAAAACATTCATACATTTAAATTACTATATACAACTCTGGTTAGGAGTCAATTGGAATATTATTCCCCCATATGAAACCCTCTCTACAAAAGACACGCAAACTCCATTGAAAAAATCCATCGCAAATTTCTCAGATCAATTAATTTCAAATTAGGAATTCCCGCGGATGACATAAACTATGATTCTCTATTACAAAAAATGCGACTCTTATCGTTAAAAGATAGAAGAATACTCAATGATCTAATTTTTTTATTTAAAATAAACAATAACTGGTTTGACTCCCCTGAATTGTTATCGTTAATAAATTATCATGTACCTAGTAGAACAACTCGACTCAAAACACCTTATTATTGCAACAACACTCTCAGTAATGCAGAACAAAATTCAATAATACATCGTTTACACACTTTAGGCAATGAATTTGCTCATATCGATCATGCCGAAAGTCTGTCATCATACAAAAGATGCATTAGACAAAATTTATCTGCTAGTACTACCACGTAATCATAATAAATATAATCATACAACCATAATATTATGTCCTACCAGTATGCACTCTAATACCTATGGCTTAGAAACATATCGTAGGTACCTATTTTTTATATAGCTTTGTATACTCCGTAATACCTTCCTTTTATTTATTATATATATTTTTTTAATTTTTGGTTTTCTTCAATATTTGGCTCCTAAGAGCATTTCTTACTGTTTACTTGTCATACTTTTTTTATATTTATAACTTTTGTACTTTATATTATTAACAAAGGTAACTTATAGTATATATTATTTCCTGCCTTTCAACTTTTTATCTTTACTTTTTACTTTTACATTATACTTTATATTTTATAGTTTACACTTTTACTTTATACTTTCATTTTATACATCATAATTCTATTTACTACTCATTACCTTAACTCCTTTTTTTACCTTTTGTTTTTATATTTAACTTTACATTTATATGTCACTTTCTTATGTTATTGTATTATAATATATATACATATAATTATGTCAATGGCACATGTTGTGCCGTATGTTTTGAAATAAATAAATAAACAAATTTCCATACCTTACTGCCATACATCAGAGTAAGTACCAGCACTCCACCGGGTGCAGCTAGTGAGTAGGCTAGACGTAAGCAAGATAAAATGCTGTTTTTCAGTGACGCTTCACAAGGATATCGCTATCGGAAATGAACACATATTATATTATGCACCAATATAAACAATCACAAAGTTTGCATTGTTTGGGTCAACCTTAAGGCTCTGCAACCGGGCTCGAAAAGAAGAAGATGGAGAGATACGAAATTACGAATGTTAGAGGTGAGCGCTAACATTTATACCGACAAAATCGATACGAAAATTGAATAAAACACGACTCGTTTAAAATAGAGCAAAGTCTCGCGGTCATTATCTTAAACAGCATTTAATGAAACACTGTGATTTTTTTCATACATATAACTTGTAAAATAACTGAAACAAACGTGTTTATAATAATTTTTGGAGCATACTTTGCGATTTTTTTCTATCGAAGGAATTTTATATATAATTTGCGTTTCGGCGCGGGTAAAGTCTAGATATATTTTTTTAAGAGCTTTAATACTTACCGTGTTTAAGGGAAATATGTAATAAGTCGGTAGAAATCCGCTTTGCGGGCCATTAAAGGAATCATTTCTTCAAGGGTAATTAATTTGGGAGGCGGGAATGGGTACCGCCGCCCCGGGAACCTTTATTGGATAACCAACACCTCCGCCATAGGTCACCCCAAGTGGTTCGCTATGTTTGGTGATTTAGCAGGGGTGCCCGGGTTCATGGGGTGAGGTTTGTCTAGGTCGTGGAGGCGGATGACCAGGACATACTGAACCCAAGATTCCTACCCACCCCTTAAACCCTTTTCCTTCCCAGAACTCTCCTCTCCTTCCTTTCCTTAAAAAAACCCTCCACACAGCATCATAGGTGAGAATAAAGATGATATAGGCCCTGAGGGAAATTATGTTCCTCAGGGCCTCCTGTGTGGAGTTCATGTAAAAAAAAAAATTTGCGACATATATACAGCGTAATAAGGGTACATGACTTAACTACCAGTGTTTATTAATATTACTTGAAGAAAAAATGTAAATGAAATTTTCGTCTGCGTTGACACATTTGGTGACCTCACCCATTCCCCAGCCCTGACACTACCTGTGAAATACCTACTGATTTTTTTATGTGTTGTAAAAAACATAAAAAATTTCACTGGACACCAACATTTCAGTTCTGTATTTTATTCCAAATAATAACTGATTAAAGTAAGTCAAGTACGACCCTTAACACCGTCGCTCGTCGCCTTACCTTAATAATAGATTTTACGATCGAAATGTTTGTGTTATATTTTTATGCTAACATTGTGTTAATTGGCTGTCATTTTAGTATGATTTACTGACGAAATAAACGGACAGAATTGTATTGTGAGCGTGTCTGTATTTTCGAAGTAAACTCAATTTTTAATCATAATTGAATATAATCTATATACTATACATGTATTGTTAGTTGTAAGAAAATTGTACCGTAATTGGACTCACCTGTCTGTCGTACAATAAAAAAAATAATAAAAAATAAAAAAAATAAAAATAAATAAAAAAAATTATAAACGGGAAAGTGTCTGTGGATGTATGTGTGTTTGTTACTCTTTCATGCAAAAAGTACTGAATCGATTTTAATGAAACTTTACAATAATATAGCTCATATATCAGAATAGCATATAGGCTATAATTTATAAAGCAAGCTAGAAAGGGTACCCGGGAGGGGAACGGGGAAGCACGGGAAAGGTGATTCAGGGAGAACCAATGTAATTCTTGAATATGGCATTGCAACGCATTCCGGGAACCAGCTAGTATCTACTAAAACTTAACTTAACCGAACCTAACAAAAAATGGGTTAAAAATAATACAGATAACAATAGTAAAAGGAGACAAAAATAATGAAGATAACAATAGTAAAAAAGGGACAAAAAAATAAAGATAACAATAGAAAAATGGACAAAAATAATACAGATACAAAAGATTTTTTAAATATTTATATTGAGGGATCAGTAGGATTTATAGGTCAAATTAGGAATTCCACAGAGCCGAACCCTCTGATAATAAAAATATAATGTCTGGAGTCGATGAATTATTTTCCCATTTGGTCTCTGGTATGTATGTTAGCATATGTTGTTCTTGTATTGTTTTGTATTTATAATACTTATATAGTGCAATTGCATAGCGTGGATTGACTAGATGATCATTTGGGGTGTGTGAAAGGGTTTAGTTTTTCCTGTGGGGAAAATTTAACCCGGACATTTAAATCTGGTGCGTAAATAAAATGGGACTAAAATAATACGGATAAAATACTAATATGGGACATAAATAATACGGATAAAAATAGTAAAATGGGACAAAAATAATATTTATAACAATAATTTATTGTCTTACAGGATCTCTGCATTAATTTAGTTCCATTTTTTGTTAGGTTACGTTAGGTTAGGTTTTAGTAGATATTTTGCTGGGGAAGTTTTGTCCGTAGGATATTTTGTCGAGGATATTTTGTCGCGGGATGAAAACCCGCAGAACCCCACAGTTGTTTGGGAGCATTAGGACTCGGGTGCGAAATTCACATAAAATATAATAAAAGATCCCAATTCTAGGACTAACCTCTCCAGTGGTTTGGCGTACGTGAAGAGTTATTGATCGCAATTTGTTATGGAATATGTTATGTCTCGACAACGCATTAGTCTTATCAAAAAATAGTCAAAATGAATATTTGGTCGTGAAAACACGAAGAAAATTACGTGGTTTTTTGGTGTCCAAAATAATAATAATAATATTAATTTTGTTTTAAATACGTTACACATTACAAACTAATTTAATAAGTTACATATTACAAAGATTTAGCAAATTTAAAAGGAAAAAATACAGGCAGTGGCAAATATCTGGTTAATAAATCTAGAGTCTAGATTGTCTAGAACACCGAGCTTAAGTATTATTTGTTTTTAAGTTCTGTAAAGCGGCGGGGGTGATGTGAATACCTATGACTGATTAATGATTATTGATAAGTAAAGAAAATGTATCCAATTAATAAGACTACGTGACGTGAGAGGGGTTTCCCTAATTACCTCAGTGTATTGCAGATTAAATGTGGGCTATTAATAGCATTAATAGTCCACACACTAAAGAATTAGGAGATAATGAATCATGATTCTACTTGCCATAATATTGTTCTTCTCGGGGGGTTTTCGTAGAATCAATAAGATTTCCCTTTTCAAATTTATCCTCAATGATACAACTTGATATATTATGACTACATCCAAAGAAATCTTGGTCAGGAGCAGTGGTGACCGCTGCCCTGCGAATGTGGTGGTTCACTGACAATCCGTACCTACTTATGACAAAAAAATTATTAATAAAGAATTTTTAATTCATTTTCAAACAAAATGTTATTTCCTCTTATATTCAATATTAGTTGCACTCATTTTGCTAATAAAATTATATATTAACAAATTATATCATTAATATTTAACACAACCAATACAAAAAAAAACAATGACAATTATCACGTCACCGGTCAATATAACGCCGTGCCGCTAGACGCAAGTGAACGTAAGCTAGACTGTTCTACATATTATATGATCTTCGCCGTAATTCGATTGTATTCGTGTCACCTCGGGTCATGGGTTGATGGTCAATCGGTAAACTTTGGCAAGAATCGGATTATGTCGGTTGCGGGTGGCACACGGATCGAGCCAAATTCTGGTACAAATTGCGAAATCGACGCGCTTCGAATGTTTTAAATATCCCATACAAAAACATGATTTGATCAGCTTGCAAACGAATGCACACGGCCGATACGAGGGCGCTCGGCGGCCGCGCTATGTTCAAGCTTTTCATAGCATTATTCATATTGGTAACTAATATTTTGAAATTATTAAATTAGAGAATTAAAATTAGAGATTTTATAGTCTTCAGTAAGTAAATAAAGTAAATTTAGCAATATAATTTGCCAGTGCTGCATTATGTATGTTGCTCCTGACCAAGCGCGGCTGGTCAGGAGCAACATACTCGTACATCTCCCCACCGGGAGAACTATTGGAACATTTGTCAAGCAGGAAGATAGAATAATCCAGGGGTTCCCAAAGTGTGCGCCGCGGCGCCCTGGTGTGCCGTAGAAAGTAAAGAGGGGCGCCGTGAGTCGATCCTCTATCATTATCCGAAACCACAAATATTCGCGGGTACCTATAAAGCAACAATTCCTACTTTGAGCGCTCGCATCTTTAAAGAACATAGGTACATACTCATCGCCGTCGCTCAATCGTCGAAAACCGTTGATACCCTACCCCTCTCACGTCTTTACCCGCCCACGACTACTTGCTCGAATGTCCGTTTAATATTGTACTGAACCAGATTTTTTGCTAAAACTAACTTTTGTTGCAAGGCAACAACACGCACATTCTGAAACTATCGGAGAGAATTGCGGCGTTTAGGAAGAAATGCAGTTGTGGATTAAAAAAAATAATGAAGGCCGCGGTCAAGATTGCTTCCCGCAATTATAAATATGCGAACTGGTTGTCTCACAAGAACTGATGGCCCTTCTAACCGAATGGTTTTCGAAGTACTTTGCAGATGATGACGTCAAAAAAATTGCGTGGATCCAAGATCCTTTCCGTATACAAGCTCCGCCAGGATTCACAACACAAGAGCAAGAGAGTCTCATTGAACTCTCTTGCGACAACAACCTCAAAACTAGATTCACCAGATCCGATTTGGTGGAGTTTTGGTTATCGATTCAAAATGATATCCAAATTTAACTTCAAAATCTTTAAAAATTTTCATTCCGTTTGCTACATCATATTTACGTGAACCTGGACTTTCAGTTGTAGCTGTAATCAAGAACAAATATCGCTCAAAAATCGACGTGGAGCAAGAAATTAGAGTAGCTGTCTCAAGTCTTAATCCTTGCTTTGAAAAACTGTGCGGAAATCATCAAGCTCAACCGTCACATTGATTTAACTGAGTAACTGTGGTATTTTATTAAGTAAGTAGTTAAGTAGGTAAGTCTTTTTTGTTCTCTATTCCAATTCTAAATTTTTATAAATATAATAAAACTCAATTTCATGTTGTGGATGTTTTAATGTTTGTGCCTATCTACCTAAGCGCCGCGCCGTGACAAAATACTAAACTTGTAAGTGCGCCGCTGGCTGAAAAAGATTGGAAACCCCTGGAATAATCTATGATCATGCTCTCTTACTAGTCATTGAGCACTTTTATTAGTACTATAACGATTCACGACTACGGTACCGTGACGGCATAAAAAAGGCAATAAACATACGTTACTTAACACAAAGATGAGATGCACAATGTACGTAGGTCTGTTTCCTCCAAAAGAAAAAAAACTACTCATTTTCTTGCATCTCTCTCACAAACTGCACCGTGTCATCTTCGTAGACCCCCACAATACTACTTGCCGTGACGATAATTTAGAAAGTATGGAATATAGTCTTAAGGGTAATTTCAAAGTGTGAGTGAATTCCAAATATTCAAATACATCAAATGTGGTTGCGCTGATGGTTTAGCTTTTGTTCTTAAACCTATAATGCTGCCGCTCTTTTTACACACTAAATAACAACAGTCGAAATAACAACGAATGAACACATGTCTGCACCCCCCAAAGGAAACAAACAATCATTATCATACATCTCCCTCTCACGTATTAAGAAATTGAAATGCAATAAGGAACTCCAGTGAAAAATATTATGGCTTTAAAAAAATATGTTCATATAGACCAAGAAACGCTGATTCTGAATATATAAGTTTTATTCCATAATATTAAATGCAGAGTTTTTAATAAATTATTAAAAAGTGCATTTTTAAACCTCTTCGGAAAACACAGCGTTAAGTTGGCATTACTGAAATGGTTAACCGTGACGTCACAGTTAACCTGTCACCTGTGTATTGTATTGTATTGACATTTGAAATGACTTGAAGTGCACACGTACCTATGCAATTCAACATTTCGTGTTTTTGGTTTATTTTCATACTGTTTATAGAGATTTAGATAAATAATAGTTATTGTGTTTATTGAAACATAATTTAGGCCCTCAACAATTTACGAAAAGGGCTATATTTGCGGACAATCTGCAATAAATGTTGTCTATTTGAGGTTAAAGTCGTGTCATATTTTGACGTTTGTTTTTATGTATTTTCAAATTGTTTTTAGTATAGGGCTTTTTATACAAGTTGTTACACACTCGTCATGATCAGTGTATTATAAATACCAGTGTTTCTGTATGTATTATACATAAAACAATGTACCTACAAAGTAACACCTGACACAAAACACGATGTCACATGTATTTGCAATGAAAGAGATGATTTATTGTTTTTATATTGCACTTTGATTAAATACAATAACAGTAGCGGTGAAATGTGGACATTTTACCAATGTTTTTCTATATTAAAAGCAGTTAATCTTGAATAAAAAACACACCTCACACCTAAAAGTCATTATCCGCCATGATTATTCTGGGTTCTTCACAGTGTTGCCAACAGTTAGAAGTGAAATTTCCCTAGAATTTCACATTTACGCAATTACCTACGTAGCCACCTGATTGTGTAACACTAATCCTGTTATATGTTAATTAATATGATAATTAATTGGAAAGATATCGGAACTTGGTAAATATACTAATACTACCGTGATTTTCCAAATAAAACACTTTTTGCTACGTGAAGTAATAATTTAAAAGTACGAATACACTCACCACTGAATTAGAAACTAAATTCCAAATTAAAAAAAACACTTTGCAAAATAAAAATCATAAGCAACCCGCCGCTCATTTGTACCAAGCGTGGTATTTTGAAGACCCCCCCCCCCCCCCGAACGTGTCACGTAGTATGGGTACGTTCCCTAATATCATTTTGAGTTGTCAGTGTTAAAAATAACATGGCATGTAAGTACATGAAAAATAATTAAGATTCATAGGAATTCCAAAAAATATATATACGTATATATATAAATAATACCAGTAATACTGTCATATGTAATAAAATTTTTGCCAGAGTTCGAAATTTCCCTAGATTTTGTCCTGATTTCCCTTATCCCTAAAAAATATTTTTCTCCCCTAGATCTAGGGAAATTTCCCTCGACATAACATCACTGATTCAAAATGACAACTTAAAAAGTAAAAAAATTAGACCACCATAGATACGGTGCGTTTCTGGGAGTCTTTAAAAATTAAAATTTTGACAATTATTTTAACTATTAAAACTAACTATAAAAATAAAAATAAAAATGCAGTTATTTAAGTTTGAAGGTCTTTATTCATTAAAAAAAATAAAAAATTGGACTGGAGTTCTCTATTCCCGTCCACGTAGCTGAGCCATAATAAGATATTTATGTTTCCTCCAAAAGAAAAACGTAGTACTTTGTAGGAAACAGTCACAAGTATTTTGTGTGTCAAATATTTTGTTTCACCATTTCCAATGTTTAAGAAATAGCTGCAGCATTATAGCGATAAGAAACGTATGTTTATTGCCTTTTTTGCCGTCACGGTACCGTAAACGTGAATCGTACCGTAAAACTGCGGAGCGGGAAAATAATAATCCATATTTGTTAATGTTCTATAAAGCACTGATACCTAAGTAAAGAAAACCTATCCAATTAATAAGACTACGTGACGTGAGAGGGGTTTCCCTAACCAGCTCAGAATATTGCAGATTAGAATATTGGCAAATAATAGCATTAACAGTCCCCACGGTAAAGAATCAAGAGATAATGAAACATGATTCGATTGCGATAATCTTGTACTCAGGGGATTTATCGTATATTTGAGTCATCCAATATAAAACTTCAGTAGATTTTAGTTACTATAGAGCTTGACAATTAAAATGCGTCCAAAAGAAACTCATATTTACCATGGTTGCGCTGGTTTAGTACTCACTTATAAATGAAATGATTTCATGTTTCTAGTTGAATTGCTTAAGATGAATATACACATGAAATCCTATTTAGATACTATTTTGATTAATCTTTACGACGAATCGGCTTACAGTATGAACTTCAAAAAATATGCTACGAATAAATCGTAGCTTTTACTAGCTTTTCTTTGTATTGGAATTACAATAAAATTATTATTTACGTAACAAAAAATATAAGCGTAAACCACAAAAAAAAATGTTTTTTTATGACTTAACTATGAAGTAATACAAGAAACAATTTTTTTTAAATACCCCTTTATGGCTAAGACTATTTTTGAGGTTTTCCATGTTCTAATTTTTTTTCGTTCTTATAAAATTATGCAAAAAATAAATAAAAACCACTTTTTCGCTTACTTGCCTCGTGCAAAAAGACGCTCGATTTAAAAATTTTGCAGGCAAGAGATTCGAAATATTTCAAGCGTTTATATTCCTCCCGAATTTCTGACGATTTATTGCAAGCCTCCCTTAAACATTTGAAGTTTTTAAGCTCTTAAAAAAATATAAATGTTATTTTTTAAGATTATATCTCGGCATTCGTCGCGCCGAAACGCAAATTATATAAAATTCCATCGATAGAAAAAAATCGCAAAGTATGCTCCAAAATTTTTATAAACAAGTTTGTTTCAGTTATTTTACAAGTTATATGAATGAAAAAAAATCACAGTGCTTCATTAAATGCTGTTTAAGACAATGCCCGCAAGATTTTTGCTCTATTTTAAACGAGTCGTGTTTTATTAAACATTTTCACAATTTTCGCATCGATTTTGTAACTTTAAATACTATGCGCTCCTCTAACATTCGTAATTTCATATCTCTCCATCTTCTTCTTTTTGTGCGCGGTTGCAGGACCTAAAAATACTCGTATGCATTCCTATTTCCTTCCAAATACTCCAAAACCCACAAAACAAAACCTCAGTTTTCTTATATTGTGATTAAAAGAAGTGTTTTGAATAAAATTTGAAATGTTGGAAAATTTCCAATGGAAATATAAACTTGATAATAATCGGCAAATCAGTCATTATTGTGAATCCGACTCCCGCTGCAGTAATCTAACTAATATTATAAACGCGAAAGTTTGTATGGATGGATGTGTGTTTGTTACTCTTTCACGCAAAAACTACTCAATGGATTTTAATGAAACTTTACAATAATATAGCTGATACGTCATAATAACATATAGGCTATAATTTATGAGGACGTGGGAGAGGAACGGGGACGCACGGAGAGGTGATTCAGGGAGAAACAATGTATTTTTTTGAATATGGCTTTGCAACGCATGTTAGTTTGTACTTTAATTAAGTATATAAATGGTAGGTATGCATATATTTCACAAAGGACTAAAACATAAATGAATCGAAATGTCGTGTTTATTTAAATGGTTTTAGTCGTGTTAAATGGCCAGATCTGGGTAGCCACTTCCTAACTTTCATCTTGCCAGTGTAATTCTTTTTAACGTTAATCCCGCACAAGGGTCCCAACCGTCAAAAGCCAGGTGGTGGGGAGGGGAAGAGGAAAGTGGGAATGTTCCTGGCTATTCAGATCTGGTCACCAAACATGATTAAACCCATTCGAGCAATGTTTCAAATCTGAATGGTGGTCTTACACCAGGAGGATACTGATAGTATTTTCAACTGTAAAACGTGCCACAAATATAGTTTATATAATTTTAAATTAATAAATTGTGAAATAACACATATTAATAAAAAAAATTCTTGCGCACGCCGGGATTTGAACCAATAATAAGGTTATTGAGGTAGGTTAAAAACAACAAAGCGGTTGTCGTAATTTATTTTTGGGGTACTATGCCTTGTTGCGCTTTCTCCTTCTTTAGCCAACATTGCAGATGTGTAATTAACTTTAATTAGCTTTACACATCTGCCCTGATGATGGACATTTTAATGCTGTCCGAAACTTTGACAAACAAAGGAGGTAACGCAGCACGGCCTGGAAAATCTCAAATCATATCGAACAATGCGATTTTTTAATGTTCATCCTGACAAAAATTAAAAATATTTTATTATTAAAAAAAAATTGAGATTATTTGATATGAGTCCTCAAAAAAAATTTTCGAAATTTATTATAGCTTTGATTGAATCAGCAGATCATCTTTTAGATAACGTTCGCACATGATAAGATTGATAAGATATTTGGCAAAAAGATACATTTCGTTATCATTTGTGACTTATTTGTGTAAATGCTGTTGTTATTTGTAGATTTCTTTGTATAATCTTATTATTCTTCTTCTTTTGCCCAATACGTTCAACGGACGTTGGATATCATGTTGGCTATGCGGACTTCGTTTACTGCGGCCCGGAACAGCTCTACACTTTGTACAAATAGACAGTTGTTTTAAACGTAAATTCGGTGTTGAATATAAACAATCAGATTTTTTGAAGTCACAATGGCCTTCAAACGTTATTGCCGATTCGAGTTCTTCAGTAAGGTTGGAGTATTCTTCAGTGGGGATGTGATGAGAGGGAGGGTTACTTTGACGTTAGAGGAGTCGAAAAAGTGTACAGGTGTGTTACATTTTTATGTTTATTTTTGTGTTTAATTCCCAGAACTCCAGAATTTATTTTAATTTAACGTTAATCAAATTTAACAATATTATTAATTACTTCAGCAAGTATTTTAGTGTTTTTTAAGTAAAACTTCTTTACGCACGCTTGACTTGGGGAGTAAGCTGGCGAATGCGTGACGAGAGCGTTACGAAAAGCGAGGCGAACGCTTCGTATATTACTGTAGGGGCAAGAGAGAGAGGTGCGAGCACACATTTTCTTTCTCTCTCTTTCTCTCATAGCCAGTTACGTTACACAGTGCAGGCCTATTGTCTGTATCGCAGTGTAGGAGCAAGAGAGAGCAGAGCGCGCGCACATTCTCTTTCTCTCTTCCTATCATATAGATGGAGCAGAAGTTTTACTTCAGTTGTGTGGTCTAAAGCACCCTCTTTTTTATTATTGTGACAGCTGCTTCGGCATTCAAGGCCTTTTTCAAAACGCCACGTTAAGAATTATTAATGTGATTATTTTTACCCCCACCCAATAACAATTTTTATGGCGCCTGAAATGATCTAAATACATTGACATGTTAGAGCAAATCCAGAAGAAATTCCTCAGGTATGTTCATGTGCGGAAGCATGGAACCTATCCAAGGTTCATGCACCACATTGACTTACTTGAGGAAACTGATGCTGTGAGTCTAGAAACTAGGCGGAGAGAAAGTCTTTCTATTCTGTCTTTCAAAATTTGGAACAATTTCATCGATAGCCTATTTCTTTTGGGATGCTATGATTTATATGTACCAGACCAGTACAAGTGGGAGCGTGTGAGCTGCACCATGATTTATTTTAAGTACCGAACGGCAGAACAGACGTTTTGGCAAAGCATAGCATGACCAAGGGAGTGGTGCTGTTAAATGAAATTGCAAAGCATTTGGATGTAAGTGACTGTTCTCTATATGCCTTAAAACTATTATTGAGGAGTCACTTGCCTAAATGCTGATAGGGTAACTAAATTGTACTGTAATTAGAAGTATTCTGTTGTACAATAACAATAAAATAAAAAAAGAGTATGAATTTCATCATGTTTCAACTAGACTTATCTTTATATTTCAACTAGGCTTATCAGGACTTCGAAAAAAAATTGATTCCAATAATGTATTAGTTCACAAATTATCAATATGCATGTATGAGCATGAAATAAAATCACCCTAATTGAGGTAATAAATTTAATTTTAATGCATACAGCACAATATGTTGTGGCATCAGCATAAGAAGAAAATTAAAAAAGAAAAAAGTATAGAGTTTTAAATAATGTCACATAAAAGTCATGCACGGTGTCCGGAATCTAGTGGTACAAGCGGAAAACTGGTTGGAAAAATGAATCTACACCAAGAAGAGAACCCATAAATTTTTTTTTCGATCTGAGTTTATTTTTTTGCTTTTTTTGACAACTGAGGAATAAAAAACCTTTCGGAGGAGAATTTTTTAAAGCGTTTTTTACAGCTGATTGCACGTGGTGTTCAAATTTGACTAAAAAAATTCAAGGTATTTCGATTTTCTCGAAAACGAAAATACAAATTAAAAAAAGTTATTCGAGAAAAAATTATGTTATACAGATTTACCAGTTTATCGCTTGTCCCACTAGTTTCCGGACACCGTATATGTCAAAAGCTGTGGGTTACTTTACTAAACACCAATCACCAAACGGGCATAGACGCACCGCATTTTCACTACATCCTTTTAAATGAACTCTAGCGGGGAGATTGATAAATCCTTTAACCATTTAACTAGGGTCATTTTTTGTATGTCGTTTTTGTACTTGCTATTTATTATTCGTATATTTTAATTAAGGTAATGGTTGTTGGTTCGTTAATGACAAAGGTGTTAACGCCATTGAAGTAATTTTTCAAAAAAACGTTAAAGTTTCAAATTATCCCAATTTTCTTTTTTTTATGTCCGGGTTAAATCTTTCCCACAGGAAAAACTAAACCCTTCCACACACTTTTCCAAAAATGATCATCTAGTGAAATCTAGTCAATCCACGCTTCTCAAGTTCACTATATACGTATAATAAATACAAAAAAAATACAAGAACAACATGTCAACCTACCAGAGACCAAATGGGAAAATAATTCACCGACTTCAGATATTTTCATATCAGATGGTTCGGCTCGGTAGAAGCTGGACCGATAAATCCTACTTATCCATTGTCACATAAATAATTATGTGACTAATGCAGTTCTTGCTTAGGTGGTTATTTTGTCTATGGTGTTTTTTTTGGACACTGGTATTTTTTGGAAAAGAGAGAGTTCCTTTTTGTTTATGGGGACTTCCTTGCGATCAACTTGGGCAGTTGGGTCGGAAATTGGTCACTCACCATCCTGGTGTTTAAATTTACGTTTAATCATGAGAATCTAAGTCGATTTTAAACCTTAAAGAACGCGGGGTGTTTTTTACGTAACACGCGAGGTTCGTGTACGAGTTATTTATAGTGGATGACGTGAAAGTCCCACTTTTTTCCGATGTGGCTGGTTGGCCGTTTTGTGGAATTATTTCTGGAAAAGGAATCGTGAAGTGAATTGCTCCTGGTGTTGGCTACTATAATATGCCTTCACGACCCCGCGTCGCAAAGTCACGGTCTGCTAACCGTAATACGCCAGACTTGGATACTGTTGGGGGCCACGTGCCTTTTGATTGGAGTTCGTCGAGATGGCCCGTGGCTGAATGCGCTCCTTGGAGGTATAGCGGCCTCCTGCCCAATTAGAAGGACGACCTTGGTGCTCTGGATTCCGCGCCGTTCCCATATGGGAAGACTGGAGTTCCCGTCCCGTCTCGTGTTTTCTCACTGCGAAGCAAGATCGCGTTCGTCTACCGGGGTTATTTCCGTATAGTTAGTTTAGCGTGTCCATTAGGAGTCCATCTGGTATGTGTATTTTTTTATATTTCCTTTTGTTACCTTGGTACGAAGTTTGTACACTTCCTTGTTGCTTTTTGGTTTGGATTCAATACATTTTTATAAAGTTCCTCTTCTTTTATTTGACTGAAAACCCTACCTACATGACAGATAACTACTTGGCCCACTATCCTGAGCCCTGGTCTCTGCTCTGCCGCAAGGTTACATTTTATACGAACATGATACGTTTCAGTGGCGCTTCCAACGTGTAAAATCAGTTATTTTCGGTGCCCGAAACGTACTTTTCTGTCATGTGGGGTGGATTTTCAGTTCTTTTGCTGATAATTTTAGTGAATCAGAAATGAATCGGTGTGTGTGCATATATTTGGTTATATATCTATCTTGTTGATATAGAGCCTGATTAACTTATCGCTTCTTCATCCCGTCAAATGACATTAACCGGTCTGCAGAGACACTGTGTGTCGTATTATTGTTATTAACTATTATTATTACCGTCAAATGACATTAACCGTTCTGCAGAGATACTGTGTGTCACTTAATTGCTATTAAGAGAATTAAATTCTGAAATTACATTTCATTAAGTTATGTTCTGTTTCTGTTGAATATTTTTGTTTGTTTACCGATTTGTGAGACTTCAGGTTACTTTGACAGCAATTTTAAGTGTTGCCATTAAAATAATGTTAAACAGAAAATTAATTCATAATATCTCTAGAGGTGATAGCCGAATTGTTGTTGGGAATATTTTTTCAGTTTACTGGCAATTTTATTTTTACTGTCAGCTGTCTATTTTTCATCTATGTAATGCTTTATCGGAGCCGAGCTGTCAATTCTTGTTGACATTTGTCAGGTTATGTGCATTGTTTACTTACAAAGCCGCGAAAGTTCATTATTAAATACATTATTTTTGTTTTTTAAACATAGGACGACTTGTGACAGACATTTATCATAAATAATTGTTTATTATAAGCTTGCGGTTACTAAAATATTGGGAGAATATAGTAACGGCACTATTCTTGTTCGCATTTGTGTCCGTTTATACCTTCAAACATATAAAGGGAGTTCGTGGAACGTATGTTATAAAAATAATTATTATTTTAAAATATTTACTGCATTCTAAGGTGGTTTTAAATAAATTATAAATGGCTTCGTCGCTATTGAAAATCAATGACTATTTATCGAGTTCATACGTACAGAGTGTTTGGTAATTGACGTGTTACAAATAAATAATTATTTATAACAGTTTGGTTAATCCTATTATTACCTTTAATTTCAGATAATTATTTGAGAATAATAATTTAATTATAAATTAAATTAAAAAATTTATTTACATGGTTAGACATTTATCATAAATAACCGACGATCTTTTGCGTTCTGTGCACAAGGATGACAGAAGGTCGTCGTCAGTTACACAATATGGACGCATATATTTTAATGACAAATTTTGGCGAGGATTTTAGACCTCATACGTATATTTTGATTAAAATCCTAGTTTATTTATAGGTATTTATAAGTAGTCGTTTATACATAGTTAGCTATATTTATTTATAGGTATACTTATCTTTATAATTAATACTATGCATATATTAGTATTAGAATAATACTACCTTCATATAGTTAGATATATTAAAAACTATTAATTTTTTTTAAATATTTTCTTTTTTATGCGGTGGCATGTGGGAATACCAAACCTTCATACTGCTTCATTTAATTACATTTGTTTCTTTTGTGATTGTTCTGGTCTCATGATTTGGAGTTTGGTACCTCCAAATCTTGTGCTCAGTACAGACACTTAATTCTAGTTCATTGACGATAAACCGTTTATTTACCCTCGGTAAACTGGAATGTGATCCTTGTGGTCACTGGCGCCCAAATTTTGTTAGTTAAGTCTTTCTTTCCTCCGTTAATATGCTTTTCTGTTAATAATAACATGCACTAGTTTCGAGTTTTTTTTTTTGTATTATTAAACGTATGATTATTTTGGTAATAATATACTTGTTCACATGAGTACACACACACTGATTTCATAACTTGTTCCATCTGTATAACGGATTAAGTTGTAATGCTATTATTTTTAAGTTTATGCCCTTCTTTCTTTAGTCCACTGGAGGCTCTTTTATTGCCCATTGCCCATGGAACCTCCAGAGAACTTGAGAAGGAATATTTTGGAATTTTGTGTTTCAGAGACTTGAGCACCTTTCTGATGCACAAAAGTTCTGTTAGTTTTATTATTGATATTTTGTATTTCATAAGTTTAAGTATGGTATAGCTTTCCTAAAAGTTCTTTATATAAATCTTAGTTCATAAGAAAGTTGTTTTGTCTCTAACAAAGTTAGTACTGCTTCGGCGTGCTTAACTAATAATTAATTCCTTTGGAATTATCGCTTTGCCTCTAATACAGGAAAGTGTGTTCTGTATAGTTTTTTAAGTCTAAGTCTGTTCTGTATAGTTTTAACTCTAAATAATATAAACATTAATATCTTACTGTTAGTATCATTATTAAACTTTAAATTAAGTATTACTAGTGTCATTCATTAAAATTTTGAATTGATCACTCCTCGAATAGTGTCAACTCACTGAAAGCCATAGTTGATCACACATTTTGTTTTGTTTGTACAAGAAATGCTGACTTTTGTGCACTCGTGGAGTGTTTTTTTCAAGGGATGCCAGCTTGGGTATTACCGTGGTCTCATTTTTTTTACAAACAATGTCACTCTTTTGAGTTTTTGATGCAGGTTGTTTAATGGATTTTTGGATATCCTAAGCTGCAAGCTTAACTTTCTGTTTTGCTGTTAAGTACCAATTGACTTATGTCATGATCTGATAGATAGGTATTGTGTTATGTAAATCCTAATCTGACCACCTTGATTGGCAGGTATTTATTGTTTTATAAAACCTGACCTGATTTGATTTTTGAAAATTGGATAATTTAAATATTATTCTAGTTTGACGACCTTTTTACATATAGGTATTTCTTCGGAATTGTAAATCCTGGTTCAATAATGACAGTTAGATGATCCAATGTAAGATCCCTACTCTGCCCACGTCTGATAGACAGTTTGTATACTGATTCTATATTACTTATAACACAGAAAAGTATTTTCTTGTGTCCTAGTTTTGCCAACATTGAACTCCATTGTTCTGATTGAAAAATCTATATCTATATAGTTATTTTCATAATTTAGGCTTCTTTAATTTTAAGTATTTGTTTATTTTTAAGTTTTATCTTAAGAATGTTAAACCGGATGGACTTAGTTAGATAGGTTACTTTTTTTTGCTATTCAAATATAGCGTAAATTCAGTGCGAGTGAGGGCTGTTTAACCCTAAAAAGTGAAGCCAAATTGGCCTTTATTTCCTGTATAAGGAAAAGTGATCAAATTTTTTTTCTTTTCTACAATTTATTTGGTTGTGTTTTTTCTTAAAATATAAAATGTTGAGTATTTTATAAATATAAATCTTGTTAAATTGACATGAAAACAACAGATCTCCTTTTTTTTTTTTTTTAAAGTAAATTCAAAACTTTGTTTAATTTAGTAGATGATGGTTGACTCCTTGTTTTCGTGCCTTTCTTTTCTTATTTGTTCTTTATTATTAAGAAATTTTGTTTTTTAAGAAATTTACTTTTAAGAAATTTACTTTTAAGAAATTTAGTTCTAAGTTGTTATTTTAATTACTAATTAATGTTTTTGTTATCATTTTTCTAGATACCTGATGGACTCATAGTTTAGTTAGTTTGTGGACTTAGTTTTTCATGTTTGAGGGCAAACATTTTCGTGGGAAGGGGGAATTGTCACATAAATAATTATGTGACTAATGCAGTTCTTGCTTAGGTGGTTATTTTGTCTATGGTGTTTTTTTTGGACACTGGTAATTTTTGGAAAAGAGAGAGTTCCTTTTTGTTTATGGGGACTTCCTTGCGATCAACTTGGGCAGTTGGGTCGGAAATTGGTCACTCACCATCCTGGTGTTTAAATTTACGTTTAATCATGAGAATCTAAGTCGATTTTAAACCTAAAAGAACGCGGGGTGTTTTTTACGTAACACGCGAGGTTCGTGTACGAGTTATTTATAGTGGATGACGTGAAAGTCCCACTTTTTTCCGATGTGGCTGGTTGGCCGTTTTGTGGAATTATTTCTGGAAAAGGAATCGTGAAGTGAATTGCTCCTGGTGTTGGCTACTATAATATGCCTTCACGACCCCGCGTCGCAAAGTCACGGTCTGCTAACCGTAATACGCCAGACTTGGATACTGTTGGGGGCCACGTGCCTTTTGATTGGAGTTCGTCGAGATGGCCCGTGGCTGAATGCGCTCCTTGGAGGTATAGCGGCCTCCTGCCCAATTAGAAGGACGACCTTGGTGCTCTGGATTCCGCGCCGTTCCCATATGGGAAGACTGGAGTTCCCGTCCCGTCTCGTGTTTTCTCACTGCGAAGCAAGATCGCGTTCGTCTACCGGGGTTATTTCCGTATAGTTAGTTTAGCGTGTCCATTAGGAGTCCATCTGGTATGTGTATTTTTTTATATTTCCTTTTGTTACCTTGGTACGAAGTTTGTACACTTCCTTGTTGCTTTTTGGTTTGGATTCAATACATTTTTATAAAGTTCCTCTTCTTTTATTTGACTGAAAACCCTACCTACATGACAGATAACTACTTGGCCCACTATCCTGAGCCCTGGTCTCTGCTCTGCCGCAAGGTTACATTTTATACGAACATGATACGTTTCACCATCTATATAAATATTATAAAAATCTTTCGTAATCCTACATCTACATGACGACTGATTTTTGTATTTTAATATATAAATTCTTTGACAAATCTAATAAGCCTAAATCTAGGTAAAAGCTAGGTATAATGCCAGTAGCCGAAATAACATATGGTTACATTTTTATAGTCTGAGAATGCCAAATTCTTTTAATCTCATTTTCTAAATCTGTATATTTTCTTATTTTTTCAGAAACAGAGATTTTAATATTACAGGAATTTGGAATAGCGACATCAATGATACTCGTATACATTATTTTTATATTTTATAGTTTTATCGTAATATATTTTATAAAATTCATTTTCTAAAAATGAATTTGGTACGTATTCATAATATGGTACTATATTACGGCAGTCAATCAAGTTATGTTTAATTACCAAACTGTGGTGAATTATTTTTAAAACCTGATTGTTCCTAAATGTATACTCGGACGGCGCTAATACAGAACATCCCGATATAATATGTTGTATAGTTTCCGGAAAATACAAACATTTTCTACATAAATCAATTTGATTTGTATCTTTGATTATATGCTCAATCATGACGAAGATTATTATTATTAATGCGTTGTATTTTTTGGTGATCCAACAACCTAACAAAGTGACACTTCACTCCTTTTAATGACCTTTCAGAGTGGTGTTGAAATGTCTTTTTGTTGAGTTGTTGTGTAACCTTATTTTTAATATGTTTGTAGGATTGGAGTTAACAATAACGGGTGGAGCAAAATGTCAATGGGTCGAGACTTATTCCACCGGAAAAGGAACTATTGTAATTGTTTACACTGGAAGGGAAAAGTACTTTGAGATCACAAATAATCTGCTAACAGAAAACCAACAATCGACGATAGCACAGAGTAAAGGTAAGACACAAGATCGATGGTTTTCTATAAATAAAAGAAATGCGGTAAATTTATGTGTGGACTATTCACGATTAAACTTAAATATTGAGCAAATATAAATATAAAAGTTTTTTTTTTTTTACATGAATACCGCACAAGAGTCCCAACTGCTCCCGTCTGGAGTCAGTGGGACTATGGCATCCCCAATTGGGGTATGTTGTGAGGCTGAAGGCAGTGGGGAGGGGAAGGAGATAGGGAAGAGGAAGGTGGGGAAGTACCTGGCTATTTAGATCTGGTCACCAAACACGGCAGAAGCCATTTCAAGCAACGTTTCAATTCTGAATGGTGGTCTTACACCAGGGCGATCTGAGAGTATCTTCCACTCTGGAACGTGCCGCAAATATACTATTATATTATTTTAAATGAATAAATTGTGAAATACACAAATTAATCAAATAAAATTTATTTGCCACGCCGGGATTCGATCCCACGACCTTCGGAATGCGAGTCAAGCGCCTTACCGCTGCACTACGCCGGCCGTCAAATATAAATAATTAAGTCTGTATATAAATAATTACTATAAATATAAGTACTGCTCTGAAATTTTTTTATTTATTTTTATTTTATAAAAAAATTTAGAGGCAATTGTGTGAATTGAGTTATAGTTATATACAAGTGTCTGTGTTCGTGAGTTTAGTTATTTACACCGAGTTTTTACAGATATCGCCTAATTACCCCTTCCACTGTGATACCTTAACACATTAATAATGACAAGTGTCCGTGTTCGCGAGTTTAGTAATTAATACTGAGTTTTTACAGATGTCGCCTAATTACTTCTTCTACTGTGATACCGACATTAATAATTACAAGTGTCTGTGTTCTTGAGTTTAGTTATTAATACTGATTTTTTAATGTCGCCTTATTACCCCTTCCATTGTGATACTTCTACATATTAATATTTACAAGTGTCTGTATTCGTAGGTTTAGTTATTAATACTGAGTTTTTACGGATGTCGCCTAGTTACCCCTTCCAGTATTGTACTTCAACACATTAATATTTACGTGTCTGTGTTCGTGAGTTTACTTATTAACACTGAGTTTTTACAGAATGATGTCGCCTAATTACCCCTTCCACTGTGATACTTCTACATATTAATATTTACTAATGTCTGTTCATGAGTTAATACTGAGTTTTTACAGATGTCGCCTAATTACCCCTTCCCCTGTGATACTTCAACTCATTAATATATACAAGTGTCTGTGTTCGTGAGTTTAGTTATTAACGCCGAGTTTTTACAGATGTCGCCTGATCACCCCTTCCACTGTGATACTTCTATATATTAATATTTACAAGTGTCTGTCCATGAGTTTAGTTATTAATACTGAGTTTTTACAGATGTTGCCTAATTACCCCTTCCCCTGTGATACTTCAACACATTATAATTAGTGTCATTATAATTAGTTCAACACATTATAATATTTACAAGTGTCTGTGTTCGTGAGTTTAGTTATTAATACTGAGTTTTTTACAGATGTTGCCTAATTATCCCTTTCCCTGTGATACTTCAACAATTAATATTTCCGTGTGTCTGTGTTCGTGAGTTTAGTTATTAATATTGAGTTTTTACAGATGTCGCCTAATTACCCCTTCCACCGTGATACTTCAACATATTAATAATTACAAGTGTCTGTTCGTGAGTTTAGTTATTAATACTGAGTTTATACATATGTCGCCTAGTTACCCCTTTCCCTGTGATACTTCAACAATTAATATTTGCATGTGTCTGTCAGTAATCTTAGACGTAATGCAAAATGATTTGGTTTAAAAATTTGATCGCTTAGTATTTAAAAATTTAAAATTTTTTTAATGATTAAATTAAATACTACGAGCAAGATAAATTTTAGTCTTTGAAATAATCCAGTATTTTTTTATGAACCTTTTTATTAAATTAAAATTAATTTAATTAATTAAATTTTAATTTTGTAAAAACTGATAGATTTCAAAATCTCCTACTTACAAATCCCTTTTCGGTTATGTATGTGGAAAATTAAGTTCTTTAGAAAATGATCGGAAAACAATTTAAAAATATTTGTTACCGAACTTCAAAAAATTAAATCATGTACGGCGGTGTTTTTCTCTTGTATAAATCAAAACATGCGGTCTTAACAATAAACTTTATCGCCATCTAAATAATAAAAAAATCAAATATTGATGTTGTGTTAGAGATTGAATAAATTAAATTTAAAAAAATATATTTATATTATATTTGCCAAAAATTATAAATTTACATATGATTAAAATGTGGTTGAGTCAAGGTCGCTATGCACTAAATTTATGACTACCACAATACGGTAGTGTGTGGTAGTCAAAAACAGACAATAATCTTTAACAAATAAAATATTATTAAATAAAAATAAATAAATTAAAAACTAAATAAAATGTTTTACTTTATTTTGTAATGGTGGCAACCCACAGTAAATTCCTTAATTTATTGATGTAATATATTTGTAGAGTACACGGTGCTTCCCCCAGGCGAGCACGTGTATGATTTCTCCGCCTTCATTCCTGCAGAAGCCCTGACCTCCTTCGAGGGTGTATTCGGGTGGGTGCGCTATACCGCCAAACTCACCCTCAGGAGGCCCGGTACACTGGAGTTCAACCAGACCCAGACAGCCAGCTTCACGGTCCTGAGGCAACATAACCTCAATTTATTGGGCTTCCTCAAAGTATAACATAATATATAATTTTTTGTTCCTTGCCAACTCAGAATCAAGTTGACTCAACACCTCTTTGAAAAGTCATTAAAAGCAATGAGAAAAAATGAAAAAAAGACCAAAACCTATCCTATTAAACCAATTTTTTTTTAATCAATTTTAATAACTTTCCGTAGGAGGTGTTGAGTTGAGTTCATTTTGAGTTGTCCGGTCACCATTTTTTTGCGAATTTTCGTGTAGCGAAGAACTGTTTTGACTCGACCGTTTTGCATTTTGTCAATCTGTAAATTTATTTGTACATCCCTCTTCCGGTTCAAGGCGGTGGCCGTTTTAATGGTTCACTATAGATTCTTTTTTAAATTTGAAATTGTCTTGTTTTGTATTTTTTTATTATTTTTTTTAATTTTTGCCGGCAACCCGGTCGTTTATTGTAATAATAATCATATACACACAAGTTAGTAGCCCGCCTCACTAGACTAAGTCTGTTCCGAGGCGGGTACATATATATATATATACATAAACTTAGACACATATACATTTACATATATATACAAGCATATACACAATTATGTTCATACACACATACACGCATATGCGCACATACTTACACACAGGTATTCGCATACGTGTACATAATCAAACTCATAGATACAAATTAAAACCTAAATACATATAATCAAATAAGAATTATTGGGAGTTGAAATACAGTTATCAAGGAATTGACAAATTTCCATAAAACCAAAAATTAATCAAGTACACATAGTAATGCTAGCGTCTAAATCTAGAACTATAAGATTTCAACAAAATAATATACATATGTGGTAATAATAATATAAACTATCGCAAAACAAAAGCAGTATTAATAATAAAAGCATTCGTAATACAAAAGCAGTATTAATAATTAAGATAAAATTTCTATAAGTAACCAACACATATAAGTAAATAAAGAGTGAGGATTAAAGACTAAGATGAGATTACTAATAACTTGGTGATGCTTGCCCTTTTTTTGTGTAGTAACCATGTATTGAAATGTTTGTATAACCAGTTTAGGTTGTTTTTTGTGGTACAGTAGGTGGTTTCTTTTAGGAAGGTGTTGAAAATGTGAGGTGCGAGGTAAGATTCGTGTTTTTGGGCAAAAGTTGATTTAGTTTTAGGCACTAGAAGTAGGTTACACGATTTAGCTCTTGTGTTTTTCGGGTGAGTTATGTGGCATGGAGAGGAATTTACGCAGTTTATTTGTATGATTTTTTTAATGAACAGCTTCCTGATATCTAGTATGTTATTAGTAATAAGTATGTTTTCCGTCGGGTGAAGATAAGGTTTTTTGAACATGATCCTAATTAATGTTTTATGAATTGTGTTAAGCGGTTTAATGTACTTGTCGGCAGCTCCCCCCCAAGCAGAAATTCCATAAGTTAGGAGGCTTTGACAAAGAGCGTAGTAAACATTTTTTAATTGTTTTAGTGGCATAATGTTTCTAATAGTTTTGAAAATAAATGTTAGTTTACGGATTTTTTTAGTTAGTAAGTTAATATGAAGTTCCCAGTTTAATTTACAATCCACTGTTAAGCCTAGATACTTGATATTATCAGTATGTTCTATTTTTTCGCAGTTGTGGTTTGAGGGATTTGAGGTAATATCAGGGTGTAGGTATAAAGGCGGAGTGATTTTTGGTTGCCCGGTAGTGGTTTTGCTGAATGTTAAGTATTTTGTTTTGGAGATGTTTAAGGTAAGAAGATTTTCGTCCAGCCAATTTTTTATTTCTAACATACCAGTTTCCGCACTTTTGAAGGCCTTTTCCCAACTCGGTGCTTTGAATAAAATTACCGTGTCATCTGCGTAACTGATTACCTTGTAGTCGATAGATGCCATTTTAATATCTGTAAGTTCATTTATGTAAATGAGAAATAGAAGGGGACCAAGTACACTACCTTGAGGGACGCCATACTTGATTTCTTCCGGATCACTGTAGCATTTATTAAGTTCAACTATTTGTTTCCTATTTTTAGTATAGCTAATAAACCATTCGAGCGGCGGACCGTTGATACCATTATTTTTAAGTTTTTCGTACAGAATGTCATGAGAGATAGTATCAAAAGCCTTAGCCAGATCTAGAAAAACTCCGATGACTTTGGATCCTACATCTGTATTTTTGACAATGTAATCAGTTAATTCGGATATAGCCTGTTCTGTGCTCATTTTAGCTCGAAAACCGAATTGACAATCTGAGAGTAAGTTGTGTTTATCGAGGTAGGATATTAGCCTTTTTTTCATTGCTTTTTCCAAAACTTTCGATAAAGAATTTAATAGTGAGATAGGTCTGTAGTTAGATATGAGAGATTTGTCCCCTGACTTGTGAATTGGAGTTATAATGGCAATTTTTAGTTTATCCGGGAAAATCCCTTGGCTAAAGCTTTGATTGAAAATGTGTAGAAGAGGTCTCTCTCTCTGGTTTCAATCCTGGGATTGGTTTGCAGCAATTTCATCTATTCGTTTTTTCCACTCTTCCCTGTCTTGTGCGGCTCTTTTGAATTCTGCATATGATAAGCAGCGCACGTCCACCAGCAGGTCCTCCAGGTACTCCAGGTAGAAGAGGTATAACAATAAATACTCGCAGATTAATCAGAATTTGGTTTGAGATTTTGTCCGGGCCCGGAGCGCAATGTGGTTTGAGAGATAAAATAAAGTCGGAAATTTCTGTTTTATTGAGTTTATATATATTAAAAGAGTGTAATGGTTGCTTGGTAGGGCTGTGTTTAGATGAAAGTTTTTTTGCAGTGTGGTGATTGTTTAGGATTTTGCTTGCTAGATTTAGGCCTACGTTGGAAAAATGAGAATTGATATAATTAGCTAGTTTAAATGGTTCGTTCTTAGTTTCAAGGATTTCTCCATTAATTGACAGTTTCTTGATATTATTATTCTTCTTGGGTTTTAAATATGCTGCTTCATTAATGACTTTCCAAGTTTTTTTTGGATCCCTTCTGGCATTTTCAATTGCGTTCCTATAAAATTTGTATTTGGCCTGCTTAATTAATTTGTTACATAGATTTCTATATAATAAGTAGTCATGATTAAGTTTACCGTCATGTGGGTTTTTATGTACTCTCATGTGCATTGCGTTTCGTTTGTGAATACTCTTTACTAGCCCTGCAGTGATCCATGGTTTAATTTGCAATGTTTTGTGAGCTTTGTTTTTATGTGTTTTTATTGTAGTGTGCTTGTTAGTGTACTTTTCCATAGTTATTAGGAAAGCATTTAGAGCTTTGTTCGGGTCTTTTTCTTTTAGTGTTGAAGTCCAGGATTCATGACTAATTTCTGCCCTAAGTGATTTGAAGTCTATGACGTGTTGTGTGGTGTTTGTAGGCATTTCCGTTTTATTTTTGCAGTTCGATCTAATGCCGAGTGAAGTAGTGTAGTGATCGGTGACCGTTGTGTGAATAATGGATGAGATGGTTATTTTCTTGGTTTTAGCAAAAATGTGATCAATGCAAGACTTGGACTCAAGGCTTATTCTTGTGGTAGAATTAATAGTTGATTTAAGGCCATAATGACTTAAAAGACTTAGATATTCGTTAGTTTGAGGATTGCAATTCAAAATGTTTATGTTCAGATCACCCGCTAAGATGAGTTGTTGGGTATTTGTGTTATCATTCAGAAGTTTTTGTAGAGAATTTAGGAAAGGTGTAAGATTTTTAAAGCACGGAGGTCTATAAATCGCAAATACAGATAAATCAGATCCAAGTGATATTTTTATGCAATTTGCTTCCGTTAAATTTATTTCAGAGATAAAGGGATTCAGCGATTCTGTTACGAAGATAACTATCCCATCATTTTGGTTGAGTTTAGTAGTAGTATGAAATGTCGAATATCCAGGTAAGTAGATATCGGTGTAAGAGTCATCTATCCAGCATTCACTTAAAATTATTATATCAAAGCGGGAGTCGAGGTCTTGTAAAAGAATTGTAAAACTGTCTAAGTTCTTGCGAATGCTTCTAATATTTTGGGATATTATATGTAAAGAGTTATTTGTGTGGAATACTTTGAAATCTTGAGAATTTTTGAATATATGTTCTTCATGATAGGGTGGTTCAAAATCAATGTTTAGTAGTGAGTCCATTTGTAATAGATGGAGTTACCTATACAGTAGACAGTTAAAAATAATGTAACCAATTAGATTAAGAGCTGTAAGTCGTTGACATGTTTTACGTTTATTATTTTTGAAGTATGATCAGAGTTCTTTTTTGTGAGGATTTTATTATTTTTGAACCAAGTATACATATAATTATTATCTTTAGCTTTTTGTTTTGTCTTTCACAGCAGCTCTTTAAAGTAAGGGGTTAATAGTTCGCCTACAAATATGTTCTTCTCTCTAGCATTCTTGCGGGAGTTCAAGACTCTCTGCTGGGCTTCCTCATCTTGAAGTTGTACTTTGTATCTGTAAGTTCCGCCCTCCATTTTCTGTGTACGATCTTGATAACGGATTATTCTTTTTATCTTCTGTGATTCGACATTAACTTGTATTTCCTTGAATAATCTGTTTATGGTGTCCGGCGGTTCTTCATTAGGAAGGGTAACTACACCCGCAAACTCCGCCCAATTGTGGCTCATACTGACCTGTTCAATTTCAGCCAGTCGAGTTTCTAGGTTATTGATTCTGATTTCTTTGCTGTTGTTTGCTTCTTCAAGAATATCTACTTTTTATTTAATTGTAGGATTGTGTCAACCTTGGTTGAAATATAAAATCTACACTTTTTTTCATTTCTAAAATTTCATGTTCTAGATTTTTCTTAATGTTTAGTGTCTCTTATTCCATTTTTTTGAAGAGTTGCTGCTTTATTTCGTCCATCTTTTTGTCTACATATTTGATAAATTTATCATAGTGCACTTCACCGGCATCGGTTGGTAGTGGTGACTCAATAGGTTTTGATCGTGTTTGCACTTTACTAGAAGTAGCCATTATTATCGTTGTTGTTGTTTCGTACTTTGTATGTAATTGCGCCTGAATTTGTAAGATCTTCAAATTTCTTTTCACTAATTACACAGTGATTTAAATAAGGATGCCGAAAAAAGGGGAAAAAAAAAACACTTTGGTATTACTAGGATTCGAACCACGGACCTTCGGATCTAAAGGCAGACGCTCTCGCCACTCTGCTACCAGACAGTTGTAAATCACTGGGAGTAATGTGTAATATAAATTGCCTTTGCATAGGTATATTTACGGAGATTATTAAAAGTCAATTTTACTGCTAAGGTTAGTCTTCAAAATTATTTTCACTTATTTCAGAATTATGTGTTAATTAATCTTCAAAATAATTTTCACAGTACTTTTTAATAATGTTGCAGAAAAAAGAAGAAAAAAAAAAAAAAACACTTTGGTATTACTAGGATTCGAACCGTGGATCATCGGATCTCTAGGCAGATGTTCTCTCCACTCTGCTGTCAGCCCTTTGAAACTGAGTGGGAATTATGTGTATTATAAAATGTCTTTGCACAGGTATATTATTGGAGATTATAAAGGGTTAATTTTACTGCAACAATATTGACACACTTCAAAGTTGATCTAAACACTATAAAACACAGTAAGTTTAGAGCGATTAAGTAACACACGTACGGGTTACACTTCAAGGACACGTTTAACAATGAGTTATATGGTTTTTTTTAATTTTAGACACTAAATTTTGTATATTTTTGTGGAGCAATTTATGACATGCACTCTGTTGGAAATAATAATTACTAATCTTTATTTATTAAGTTACATAGATGATTATGCTGTGCCTATCTCACTAGGAATTCCTGTGTTGAGAGCAGGCGCATTTTAGCATAAGTAGTTTAAAACAAAAAAAAGGATAACAACAACAATGTTATTTACATTTAATGTAAAAGTACAAGGATAATCAGCATCGAACCAATGGGAAAGCATGCATTAGGAGGTTTTAAAAATATTGTTAATACATGATCTGTCTTTGCTTGGTATCTGATTTGTATTTTACGTAATTAGTGTGCTGTCTAATGGTCAGTGGAAGTGTATTATAAAGTTTAGTTGGAAAGTACCTGAAGTTTCTTTGACCAAACGTTGTTTTGGCGAAAGGGATAAGAAAGATATTTTGCCCTTTATTTCTCGTACCACGAACAGTTCTATGTTTGAATAGATAAATTAGAATATTTTTGGCATAAAGTTGCCTAATGTCCAGAACACCGATTCTCCTAATGATTTTGCCCAAACTGCTTGTGATCGGTAGTTTTAGAATAATCTTTATTATTAGTTTCTGGGCTTTAGAGATCGGATCAATGGCGGCAGCGTTTACTCCTCCCCAGGCTATGATACCATACTCGATTAGAGGTTGACATAGTGCATAGTAAATTGTTTTGAGTTCGTTCAAGTTAAGACAGTTGCGAGTTTGTCTAAAAAAGTATATAGATTTTCGAAGTTTGTTTGCTGTAGTGATAACATGTTCTTTCCACTTTAATTTACTGTTGATTTTTGTAACACGTTCTAGATAGGGGCAATCACATATATTAGCATTTCACGGGGGCCAAGCACATATTTGAATATTATTTTCTGGGTTACTTAGGGACGGATTAATACTAAACTCAATGTATTTGGTTTTTAACACATTCATTGTTGGTGTATTATTGTCTAACCATCTTTTAACAATAGCTATGTCCCTATTTGCTTTTACGTAAACATCATACCAGTTCCATGATTTGAAGAGGAGAACCGTGTCATCAGCGAAACTTACGATTTTTGCATCTATTGGCAGATTACACAGTTCATTTATGTAAATTAGTAATAAAGTGGTACCCAGGACACTTCCTTGAGGCCCGCCAAAACTAATTGGCAATTGATTGCTGAGGCAGTTAATGATTTTTACACTTTGTTTACGGTTCGAAAGGTAATTTCGAATAATACTAAGTTCATTTGAACTTTCTTAATAAGCACTTTTTGGGTAAGATCGACCTTCCTGATGAAAATTTAAAAAAGAGTTGTTATTTTAAAATTAAGTAATACCTATGTATTTAAGTAGGTTCATATCTACAAATAATTTTCCTTTTTTTGTGAATACCGAAGAAATAAATGTTTTTGTATTAAAATGTGATAATATTTTCAGGAACCAGTAGAATTTAAGGACGAAAAAACATTTCACGTATTTTTTGCGAAAGCGGGAAGTTTGACCATCAAGGTTAACCTGATCCAAACAGGATATGTTCCCGGACAGTACATTGAGTTTAAATGCCACCTCAAAAATGACAGCAAGGTGCCCATCATGGAGGTCAAGTTCTATTTGACACAGGTCAGTCTAACGAAATATGAAATTCTGGTTATACATTTATTCGTTTACCTGAGTTTTAGAATTAATGATTTGTCGAATAAACATTTTTTTATTTATAATAATTAAAATACATTTTATAATAATATACAAAATATTGTGGATACAAAATATAACATGAAGTTAAACACAGTAACAGTATTTCTTCTCACTAGGGGGTTCGTGTTGAGGCGAGTTTATTTGTTTTCTATGTCGTTTTTAGCGTTTTTTTAGGGTTTTTCGTTAATCTTTTCTCTCAGATTTTTATTTTTGATTTGTACTTTAGTTTTATATCTGGAAAAGGATGTTGGGAAGTTTTGTTACAAAATAAGAACAGTTTCATACTAAATTTTCTTTGTAGAATTTTTGCTTTTTACCGGTGACTTCAAATTATACAAAGATATATCCAATATAAGTGTCCGCCTAATCCTACAGTCAAACATCGACAAATTACACAATTAGTGTGTCAGTAAATATAAAACACTAACATTTTGTCGAACAAAGACCCCGCTATCTTTTAAATACACAATACATAATAAAACTTTAGTAAAGTCAAAGAAATTAGGGATCTTGGAGTTATGTTTGACAATCAATTAAATTTTATAAATCACATACAACAAATAACCAACAAAGGCACGAAAACACTATGATTTATAATCAGAACAATCAAAGACTTCTATTCGTTGGAAGTTATAAAAACCGTATATTTGTCACTAGTACGCAGCTTGATGGAATACAATTCTATAGTGTGGTCTCCATATTATCAAATCCATATAAGAAATATTGAACGAGTGCAGCATAAATTTTTACAATTTATAAACTTCAAGTTACACACATTAACTATACAATATTTCTAAATACGCTAAAATTGCATTCCCTAGAAAATAGAAGAAAAATAAATAACCTTACTTTTTTGTTTAAAATTATTCACTCTGAATTAGACTGTTGTAAACTCCTGCATCTTATATCCGGTACGTAATCAAGCAACACGGTAAAAATATTATTCTGCAACAATAATTCTGGAATCAACTACCACATACATGCACCTATTCCTCGATTTCACACACGGAAACAAATTCACCTCAAATATCGAAGTATTTAATATAAGTTTATCACTATTTAAGAAATACTTGAACCATATTTTTGTGTAGCACATTATGATATTTAAGGAGCATCGCAAAGGAGCTGTTGCATATATTTGTGTATTATTTATATTTATCCTGTAAATTTTGTATTACTAACCTCACTGATTATTATTTCGATGCCATCTGCAACTTAAAAACTTTCTCTTTTCTTCTAATACATTATTCTCTTTATCCTAACTATTCATATGATGTTTATTTATTCAAGTTCATCTTTTTAACTTAAAAACTGTGTCTCTGTATTACCTACATACTATTCATTTAAAAGCCCATTATGGCATTGAAATTAATAAATAAATATTTTAAAAAAATAAAAATAATAGTATCCAAATTTTATTGGAATAACTCTTGTTATAATAACTTTTGTTAATTAAGGTTATACTCATAAATGTAATACACCGTTGAGAAGAAGGTATGTAATACTAATAAATCTAAACAAAATTTTGAAAAAGGACAAGACACAGACAAATAAAAAGGTAACGGTCGCAACTGTGGCCAGAATCCAGAATCTCTAGTCTTAACGGGACAAACGCCTTAACTTAAAAATAACTTTCGATAACCCCACCACTTTCATGTCATCCATAATACTATTTTATTTTTATTTTTAGAATATCTTAATAAGTAAAATCTCAAATTTTAATATTTAATCATTGTACATAATATTAGCGAATATCAAACGAAAAACTGAAACAGAAAAATCATAAAAAGATATTACTAAGAAGATCTACCAACATTATTTAACTGTTCTTAACACACGATTTCAAGATTCTTAAGTATGGTTTTAGACCAAACTTGAGTACCTACTACCGACGCCATAGACTCTATCATAAATTAGATGACGAAAACTGCTAATAAGATATATATTTTTTTTTTTTTTATTGAAACATTTATTATAATTACAATTTTACAACTAAATATTTTTTTACAGTTTTTTTTTTTTTACTACCCTTCCATTAAAAGCATTTGCTTGTGTATGGAAGGGGAGTGTACATAAATGCTATTAGTTATTAGTTAGGTATAAGTTAGTACTTAAATAATTAATTGTACATAAATATATGTGAGCTGCAGTATTTATTTGATAATGGTGTGTTTTTTTTTTTTTTTAAAGAAAGAATGTTATGGAGAACTAAGATATTTGTAAGATTAGTTGACAGTAGTTCTTTTCTTAAGAACATCTTTAAAATGTCTCTTGACAGAGAGCAGCATTCGGGCCTTATCATTGATGCTTCTGATTTCCTCTGGTAGACGATTGAAAAAAGTTCTTCCCTGATAAGTATAATGATGCTGTGCAAAAGACGTATTTAGTTTTGGGCATAGAAAAACATGTTTAAGTCGAGTTCTGTTTTCATTTAAAAATGGATATTTATCTTTTTCTTTTATTATTTGAATTACTGAATTTTTAATATATAAATCTTTAAATGTGGGTACTTGAAATTCTTCAAACAGGCGTTCTGTTGGGTAGTCTAAGGATTTTATTAATATAATTTTAATAATAGTTCTTTGTACAATTTCTATTGGAAGAAGGTTACATTTATACGCGGATCCCCAACTAAAAATAGCGTATTGTAGAGTGGATTGAACTAAGGCATAGTAGATTAAATATAGATTTTTTATCGACAGAAAATTTCTAATTCTTAAAAATATATATATTAATTTTATGATTTTGTTTACTACTTGACATATTTGTTCCTTCCATTTCAGATTTTTATCGATAATTACGCCGAGATATTTAATTTTATTTGTTGTTTTTAATATTGTACAGTTTGATTTGCAATAATGTTGGTTGTGAATTTTAGTGTTATCGTGTATGACAATGTTAAAATTTTTGGGAGCGTCGTTTGGGTGGATTGCAAATGGAATTACAAATGTCTTTTCACTATTTAGTGATAGTAAATTAGTGTCGAAAAAATTCTTAAGCGTATTGATGTCTTCTGTGGCCTGTAATTCTACATTTTCCCAAGTATTTTCACTTATTATTAAAACTGTATCTTCGGCGTATGATGTAATTTGACCATGTAGATGTTGAAAAAAAATATCGTTTACATATATGGTAAAAAGGATTGGTCCAAGCACTGTACCTTGGGGGATTCCAAAGCTTGAAATCTCTTGATCACTATTAATACGATTGATTTTTACCACTTGAGGGCGGTTTTTTAAGTAGTTGGTGATCCATTTAATCGCGTTGCCTTTTATGCCAATATCATTTAATTTTTTTAATAGTATCTCATGGGATATGCTATCGAAAGCCTTTCTGAGGTCAATAAATATGCCCGCACATTTTTTACCTTTATCTAATGATTCGTAAATGTATGAAGTTACGTTAGCAATTGCATCTTGTGTGCTGAGTGATTTAATAAAACCAAACTGGTTTTTGTGTAGTATTTTATTACTATCTAGGAAATTTACCAATTGTTTTTTTACTATTTTTTCAAAGATCTTTCCTATGTTAGAAATTAGACAAATTGGGCGATAATTCGTTACTTGGTGTGGATCACCAGATTTGTAAATAGGTGAGATTATTGTGTTTTTGTAGTTCATTGGAAATATTCCTTTCGTTAAACTCAAGTTTATTAAATGAGTGATGGGTTTTATTAAGTAAGATTTCATAGATTTTAACATGTGTGCCGTAATAGAATCAAAACCGGGAGACGAACCTCCTTTCATATTTTCTATTATTTTTAAGATTTCACATTCTGTTGTTATTTCAAATGTTGAAAGTATATTACGTTTCTGTAAATTTTTATTTTTATATTTTTCCGGGTTAGAAGGTTTATGAATATTTTTCGCAAGATTTTTTCCAACATTTGCAAAGAAGGAATTAAATATGTTTGCACATTGTTTAGGCTGTAAATTGGCATCTATAATTTTTTAATCATGTTCGATGTACTTAATATTTTGTGTTTTTTTTTTATTGTCTATGGCCAAATTCACAGTTTTCCACATTTGTTTATGGTTATTTTCTGAAGATAATATTTTATTTTTAAAAAACTCTTCCTTACTTTTTTTAATATAAGATGTTAATTTATTTTTATATTTTTTATAAAAAATATATGCTTTTTCATCATGGGGATTTTTTAAAGTTGTTTTATAAAGTTTTTCTTTGTTTCTGATAGATATTATAAGTCCTTTGGTAATCCAAGGTTTTAAACATCTTAATTTTGATTTTATGTGTATTATTATTTCAGTTGTCGAATTTTTAATGTGTTGTGACAGGATTTTTTCAAAGTTAGTCGATCATATTTCAGTATTAAAACATTGTTCCAATCTTCCTTTTTAAGTTTTTCAGAGAGAATAGTCATGTCTATTGTTGATTTTTTGGGTATTAAATTATGTTTTTTATGTTTAATATTATTATTATACAGAAGTAAGCATGAATGATGATCAGTTATGTTAGTTTTCCAAACAATTGATTTTAGTTTGTGAAGATCTTTAATGTTTACGTTTGTCCAAATGTGATCTAAACAAGATGGAGTATGTTCTTTTATTTCTCTAGTATTTTTATTTATGCAAGATATGAAATTTTGTTCAGTCATACAATTGATGTATTCAGTTTTGTTATTATTTTCAATTTTTTCATTAATGTTCACATTAAAATCACCCACCACGAAGCAGAGTTTATTTTTTAATTTTAATAATATGTATTTGAGGTCATTAATAAACTTATAATACTCGAGCCATGCGTTCTATAGATAGCTATTAAATGATATATTGATTTGCCGAGTTTGAAATGTACTTCGATGCAGTTTACCAAAGGTATTGGGTGTTCTATAATGTTAACAATACTAAATTTATTATTTGCAAATATTATTATTCCCGAGTTTTTGTTGATATCTACTTTGGTAGAAATATAATTGTACTCAGGTAAGTGATAAGACGGTGACTCAGCGTTCGTAAATGTTTCGGTTAACACTATGAAGTCCGGCTTTTTAATTAAATTATTTATTTTTAGAATTAGTTCATCTAAATTTTTCTGAATGCTACGGATGTTTATGTGCATAATAATTATATCATTGATGTTTTTAGAAATAATTTTGTTACATGAATCAGTACAAATATACATTCATATTCTTGAATTTTAATATTTAATTCTAATTCGCTATTTAAGAAATCATCCATTTAATTAATGCATTTTTGGTTGTATTTTGCAATATTATATATAAGTTTTTTTTAATCAATGTCGTAGTTTATTCTTTCTTTGGCTAATTTAAGCATGTAAGAACGAAACTTACATGTTTCGCTGTTTGTTCGGTGGTCTATTTCATTCATTTTACTGTTGAAGGAGTTTATTTCTTTCTTCTTGTTAGCTGAGTGACAGTTAGCGTCATATATGTCAGAACATTCACAGTGTGTTGAAATTGAAAAGCGTAAAAGTAAACCTCTCCCAATCAGTTTCGGTGTATCGCAAGGAAGTGTCTTAGGACCTTTATTATTTTTAATATACATAAATGATATTTGAAATTTACACACCAAAGGAAAAATCATTAGTTTTGCCGACGACACTGTCATTTTATTTAATGAAAGTGATTGTTTAACTGGACCGGAGGACTGTGAACAAAACACTTTACTGTGTATTTTTACTTACCAGTTGTAAATATAAATTTGTAATGTATTGTCGTTAAATAAAAAATAAAAAATGTCTTGGATAAATAAATTAATTTTTTATTCGATATGCGACATCTATTGACTTTTCTGCAAGTCTAGGGTGAATATTTTTGTAGATGCGGCTGTATCTTTTTCTGTTTTAAATTTTCATTTATTTAATTACAGGTTTCAGTGCATAAGGTGACGTGTCCTTTCAGGAAGAAGCGGGCCGTGAATAGGAGCCTGTCTGAATGCATCTACGGCGGACTAGTGAACGGACAGGAGGCTGACGTAGATGTGAACCTATACGTGCCCGCGGTGCCCCCCACTTCCGATCCCAACGTGCCCACCATATTGGGAATATGGTACTTCCTGAAGGTATTTTGGACTTACATAAATAATCCTTAAAGAACTATAAAGATAAATAATCTTCGTGCGGATGCATGAACACATGCGAGCACCATATGGACTTACTTGAGACTACGAATAGAATTTAACTAACCACTGAAGCGATCACGCGAAATAAATAAATTTGAAACGATTGCTCGAGATTTCTCAGAAGATCATTTTTAAAATTTTTCGCTAACATTAAAAAAATCTTACCTTCGAATTTTAACATGGAAACATAATAACTTATTATATTATAGTACTGTACAGCTAATGAATTAACCTGTATTTTACCGTTAATCTCATATTTGTAGGATTTAAAAAAAATCGTAAAGTTTATAACCGCGCGAATTCTGCGTGTTGTTAATTTGAAACTGCCGTGATGGGGACTCCAGATACGAATATCTACAGCTCATATGTTGGACTAATATCTACGAACTTTAGAGTGTAGACTAATATCTACAGAGCTAAGGTCGGACGAACATCTATGACGGTCCCAGTGTTGACTATAATATCTATGGAGCGTAGGTTGGACTAATATCTACAGAGGGCAGCTGAGCAAGAGGTTGTACGGAGAAGCATAAATTACTTCAATTACGTAATTACTAATTACATAAAGGCTTAATTGTTTAAAGTACATAAAGTTTTTGCATAATATTACGTATTTTGCTGAATACGAGGACAATAATTTATTGAACAAACATGGAGGTCATAATACAAGATATTTATTTATTTCGAAACACACACACCACAACCTAACCTAACTTATCCTAACCTAACCTAACTGACATAGAAATGGTCATGGTAACAGACTAAATAATTTAGTAGTACTCGAAATAAAGAAAGCTGTTAAAACAAAAACCCAAATCCTTAATAATCAGCTAAATGTGTCCAATAGTCCGATATTAGCGATTTTTACATACTTACATACATAAATTAAGTTTTTTAAACTGCAGACGCAATATTACGTTATTCCAATATGCTATACATAATTGCAAATCCAACCTCTTCCAGTGCTGTAGATATACGTCCACACTTTGGTTCTCATAGATATTAGTCAGCAGTTAGAGCTGTAGATATACGTAGGTACGCACTTTGGTTCTCATAGATATTAGTCCGATTTGTTCAGTTTTTGGAATTCCTGTAGATATTAGTAGACGCCTCCGCGAGGGGTACTTATTCGAGTCAATAAATTTTCGATTTCAAATTTTCAACATATCTTCGAGTTAGAATATATTCGATTTCTGTATGTTTTCTGTGGTATACTTGAAAATGAAAGGTGCATATCTATGAAAAAAAGGACTTAATTTTAACCGTATTCAGCCGATCAAAAATTCGACGAAAAAAATATTATAAAAATTTATTTTTAACATCGTTCTAAAATAGTCTATGAAGTTTGGATTTGCAACATCTATGGTCATAATAGATAATTTCAATAGCTTCGTTTTAAAATAAATGGCTGGCCGGGGAAATGTTTTAAATAATTACAATAAATATTTTACGATGGTAGGAAAATGTAGTTCGGTTTTGGGCCGCTATCAATCGCAAGAAAAATAAAAGTGGGCCATTTTTCGACCATAATCGCTTCAAAGATGAATTAATCAACAAGACGTTTTACAAATCTTTCAATTTAGTGCATAACTCTACTGATAGCCCATTCCTCTATTCATCGGAATGCTATAGCTTGGTTCCACGACAACTCAACAAATTGGGATTTAACACCGCCTTTGAAAAGTCGTAAATAATTATGAATTTATTTTTTTTACTTGCCCGTAAAGCAAACGATTATGTTTAGTCGCAACCACGACTTGTTCAAGATACCACACGCAGAACAGGTGTTCTAGCACAGCATAAAAGGGTGGTATTGAGTTAAATTCTAAAACAATAGATATTATATTTCATTGATTATGAAGATAACTCTAATAGTCTAAACAAAAACATAAAAGAGAACAAGACTCAGAAAAATAGAAAAAATAATGGTCGCAACTGGGACTCAACCCGAATCTCTCGTCTCACCGGGACGTGCACATTTACCAATTCAGCCATTGCCGCCTTCCATCAAAACGTCGTAATTGTCAATCTCATATTTTCAAATTTTACGTTTACGTAAAACGCTACGTTTGGTGACTTAGCAAGGGTGCCAGGATTCATGGGGTCTTATCGGCGGATGACCTGAACACACTGAACCCCAGTTTCCTAACACACCTCATATAATTTTTTTCTTCCAGAAATTTCTTTCTTTTATTTCCTCAGGGCCTCCTGTGTGGAGATAGGTACTGTAAAAAATACCAACTAACCACACATTTCTTTTTACATTAGCTCCTCACAGGAGGTCCTGAGGAAAAAAGTTCCTGACAGCCTTGAGGATGATGTGTGGAGGGTCTTTTTAGAAAGGAAAGAAAGGAAGTTCTGGTAAGGAAAAATATATGGGTAAGAATCTATTGGTCAGTGTGTCCAGGAGTGGGTGCAATGATGAGTCGAGAGAGTTCGGCATGAGAGATCTAGGTTAATTCTCCCCCAATCAGCTAGATCACCAAGACAAATATCACCCCACGAACCCGGGCACCCTTGCTTAGTCACCAAACGTAGCGAACCACTTGTGGTGACCTATGGCAGGGGTGTTGGTTATCTGAGTTGGTTAATTGAGAAGTACGAATATGAAAAGTTTTGTCTATAAATATGTTGGTCTATTTGTTCACAGATTAAGGCGAGAGTGACAGGAATGCATAAGAACTTCAAGACTAAAATTCCAATAGAGATCGGCACAATTCCTCTCATGGCTTTAACCGACTCCAACACAGCCTCCTCGGCTTTAGAATACCTAGACTATGGTTAGTAGAATACATTTAATGTAATTAAAAGTAATAATATGAAACGGGTATAGAACCTTCCGATGGTACCTGCACAAGTTAATGAACACAAAAGACATGACTTGGCAAGGTCACTGCTTTATTATTGCATATTTATAATTTTTATATTTAATATAATGAGTAAAACTTCAAATTATAATATTTTTAAGGGGTATTCTAGTCTAGAAGCCCAAATTTCGGTCGTTTTTGACAATCATTAAAAAAAAACATTAATATTTTGAGTGTATATTTTTTATAATATTTTTATTTATACGTATTTTAAGAATTCATAAAAAATGTATATTTCACGAAGTTACACGCTGTTTAAGTAAAGGAGGAAAAAAGAGCATGTCCATCTTTTCACGATATCAACCTTTCTGATCTTCATAAAAATAAAAGAAAGGTAGATTCTTTATCAGTACAAACGTCATTATGGTAGCAATCAATAAAAAATAAAAATAAATTTCTCGCAAAATGGCGGCTACTCAAAAAAAAGATTTTCTCAGTTATTTTTTTACTTTTCCGAATTTTTAAAAATAAAAAAATTTATTGGTTTCTTACTCTAGATATATCAAGAAAATTCATGCCAATTTCAAGAAAATCGGTCAATTAGACTTCGTGACAAACGTTTCGAAAAAAGTAGTTTCGAGAACTAGATTTCGTAAGAACCGGTCGAATTGCCACGACACTAAAAAGTAATCCGAATTTAGAAAAATCCATTTAACACGTTCACGGGCAGTGAGTCACCCTACTTTGGCACTATTTTTTTGTATTAGATTTTTGCGATTGCTCTAGCATTTCCGTCATGATACGTACCAACCAACACCATCAAGTGCGACGCGAATGCTCTAGCAGACGAATCTCAATACATTTGACGCATGCTATAGCATACGCGACCACGCGGGGTACGCCGGGCGAGCTGTAGGGGAAGGGGTCAACACTGTTTTATCTTTGTGTGCAGAAAAGGTCTCATGTGACAGTAAGCGATCTGTGGTTGTGTCAGCAGTGACAGTAAGAAATAGACTACCTATATTTTATAGGGATAAAGCAACTGCTCAAGCATATCTGACAAAAAAACTCAATAAACTTCGAATGCTATAGCATCCGCGACATAATTAAACTATCCAATGCGAATGCTATAGCATGCTCGTCCGGGAACGTGTTTTAAGGAGATATTCTTGAATATCTAAACTATCGAAATAATATGAAGAAAAATTTTTTTTTGACTAGTATACCCCCTTAAATGAATACAACTAACATTTGAACATTTGAAAACAGAAAAACTAGAAAAAAGAAAGGTCACATCTGGGTCTCGAACCCAGGACCTACGCCTTACCGGGGCGCAACTCTACCAACTGAACTTATGTGACCCTATCCGATTCGGTCATATTTAGCTACATCATACTTCAATTAAGAACTACCAAGATTATTGTCATTTTCTTAAAGCATATTTGTATTGGCTGGTATCTTTATGTATGATTGCAAGATTCAAACCTGAACTACATGCTATCTAATTAAAAATCAGAAAACTAATGTGACCGTTTTTTACTGGTTTTTCTGTTCTCAGATTCTCAGTCTTCGTTTAATTAAATATCTCAATTGGAGGTTTTACTCATCAAGTTAAAAACTTAAATGAATATTCATCCTGACTTGCAGAAAAGTCAATAGATTTATTTATTTATTGACGCCCTATTGGGATTTTACATATCAAACACGAATTTCATTTATAACAACAGTATAACATAAATAAAAAAACTACAAAATATATGAATAAAGCATATACTCAGTATAATAAATAAGAATATATCTAATGCTAAATCCAGACGGATGTCTTTAGAGAACTCGTAGGTTCAATTCATATACCTACGAGCAACAGAAAAAAAAATAATAATTACATTAATTTTTACCTAATTACTCGTTGTTTGCATCCAGAATACGAACTATAAAAAAAAAACAAACAAAAGAAAATCGAAATAAAATAAAATGATTTTTGATTCATTATTTACATCTAATAAGTGGTGGACTAATTTGGTTTTAAATGTACCGAATTTTAAATTAAATATATGTCAGCGACATCAGTTAGTTCACTGCCCATATATAGGTATAAAAATAAAAATTTATAAAAATTTATCCAAGACACTATCTATCATTTAGCAGCCAATAAAGATATTCCTTAAGAAAATGTTGGTAGTTTTAGTCGAAGTACGAGTAGGATACAGTTAAATATAATAGAATCGGACAGGAAGACATCAATTAGCTCGATTGGTAGAGTTGCGAAGTCTCGGGTTCAAGTCCCAGATGTTTATTTATTTATTTATTGCTTCTTCACAATTTATATACATATATTAATAGCATGTAATTATTAACCCCACTAGGGTTCGCCTGTATCAGGGTTAATAATTTCACAATTTAATAAAAATAACACATGCAAATATCGGTCATGCAAAACAGTTAAGTAAAAGCAAAATAATAAAATTTAAAGATAAAATGATAAACAGAGAAAATAAGTGATAAAAATATGAATTAATAACAAAGTGTTAGGAGATCAGACAAAATGTTCTCATTCATTATATCATTAGTTCATACCATTTTCAACAACAGATAAAATTTAAAAAAATATATATCCTGAGGTTTTTTTTTTAAATATGTGTAAAAAAAATAAAAAATTAAACAAAACAATGATTTATAAGCGATTACATTAGAGCGAATCTTTCTTATGCAATATTAAAGTGACTATCAAATAATTATGAAATAAATATGAAAGAAACCGTTTTGATCACAATATTATTGTTTTCATTCCATTTAAGTGACCGTTTTCATTAAAATATGATTGTATTTTATAGTGTAAGTGACACCTTAGAAATGCCACCGTGTGATCTTTTAGTTTTGACAAAGTTATGTGACCATATATTTTTTCTGATTTTTCTGTTTTCATATTTTCGATTTTAGTTTCGCTAATATTGTCTTTTTATTTTGATGAAAATTAATCTCAGCTCGATTTAAAAACCCGGCGAAGGCAAATCAAAATGCAGTTCCTAAACAATATGAAAGTGTTTGAGATAAATATAAGGAGTTTTGATTTCTTTACATCGAATCAAACTTATCAGAGGTTTTATACATTAACTAATTAAGCTTTGAACGTTTTTAGCCCCTCCGACTTATGAAGAAGCTGAAAATACCGCCAGGATGGAAGAAAAGAAGGAAAAGAAGAAGAAAGGTGAAGAACAAGAAGAGGAATACGAAGAACCCATCTTCACACCAAGATACCCGGTCTTTCAAAGCGGCCTAGAAGAACCCATCTTCACACCAAGATACCCGGTCTTTCAAAGCGGCCTAGAAGAACCCATCTTCACACCAAGATACCCGGTCTTTCAAAGCGGCCTAGAAGAACCCATCTTCACACCAAGATACCCGGTCTTTCAAAGCGGCCTAGAAAGAAATGGACTCTCCTGAGACAAATTAAACAAAGCTAATAAAATATTAATTAAATAATTAAGTTGTGAAAAAAACATGAATATGATTCGTGGAACAAGAGGTTTAGCGGAAAGAGTGTCGTACAGGAAAATAAATAGAGTTTAGTTATAAACGAAATGTGGATCTTAAGTTACCCAAAATTAGTATGTAATAATATATTTTATTCCAAGAATGGATTTGGAATAAATTTAGTGTAGTTTTCTTTCTTTCGTACAGCTTTAAAGAGCAGATGATGATGAACCCTGTAAGATTGTCTGAAACTTTAGCTTAAGAAGGAGGAAGCGTACAGCATCACGGGCGTAGCCAGGTTTTAGTATCGGGGGGGGGGTTCAAAAATCAAAACTCGTGTCGGGAGGGGGGAGGGGTGAGACGACGACTTTGTATTTCTTGAGCATTAACTAATAACAATTTGTGGACATTTTATGTTGAAAACTTTTATTTTCTATGTACATTGGTTAATTAAGGTAACAAATGTATACATATAGAAAATAAATCTTATTTTAAGCAGTCACCCGATTAGAAACGGAATTCCAAATAAAAATCAACCGCAATCACCGAAAAAACGGAGCTTGCAAGTTAAATTAATTTTTTCTTTCAGAGGTCCCCATTTATCTTTTTAGATACATAATATCATTTTGAGTTGTCAGTGTTAAAAATAACATTGCAGGAAAAAATTCCTTGTAAGTACATCAACAATATTTAAGATTCATGGGAAACCCAAAAAACATATGGGTATATGATACCAGTAATATTGTCATATTTGGTGATTTAGCAGGGGTGCCCGGGTTCATGGGGTGAGGTTTGTCTAGGTCTTGGAGGCGGATGACCGGGACATACTGAACCCCAGATTCCTACCCACCCCTTAAACCCTTTTCCTTAAAAAAAAACCCTCCATACAGCATCCTCAAAGATGACATAGGCCCTGAGGGAAATTATTTTCCTCAGGGCCTCCTGTGTGGAGCTCATGTAAAAAAAAAAAAAATATGCAATAAAAAATTTACCAGGTCGAAATTTCCTTAGATTTAGTGCTGATTTCCCTTTTCCCTAAAAAATGTTTTTCTCGTTTTTTTCCCCTAGATCTAGTCAAATTTCCCTAGACGGCACAAAAATATAGGTACAAAGGTTACCGAATACGGTCGGATAATCGACGACGGCCAGCGACGAGTGGTAGAGAGGGCGAATCCAAAATACATTATTAGTGTAATTATTAGTAATAAAATAAGTTATGCCGTTCTCCGCATCTCCTTATTTTTAATATTATTGATGTTGATATCTTAACTTTCGGGGGGTGGGGGGGGGGGTTGAACCCCCAAACCCCCCCTGGCTATGCCCATGTACAGCATAATACTCTACTAATAAATAATATGTCGTTCAAAAGTGTTTTATTTTTTTATTTTAGGAATCTGCTAAAATTAGTTGCTCGTAAATTTTGACTAATCGATATATATATACACGGCTCGATTCTAGAATTTGGTTCACTTTATCGTGCCAAGTCTTTCTCGGGCCTCCCTGACTTCTTCTACCATTCACATTCGCTATATATTCTCATTAATTCGCGTTATGTTTTCTCATTCTCCGTTCATTGGCTCTGAATGCCCCATCTAAGAGTCCCTTTCTTATGCTTACTCATTAGTCATTATGAATCTCCACATTTCTCATACGATCATACGTGTTTTACCACACGTACGTCAGCATTTAGTTTACTTTCATCCTTTCTCTGCCAGTTCCATGCCTCAGGAAATATACCAGCACTAAACTGCGAACTGTTGGCTTCACTTCTTTGGACATTTTTTTTACGATACGCATCGATCATGTTATACTTGGTCGAAGACCATACGTATTCATATATCCACCAACCTTTCACATTACGTACATAATCTCTTAAGGTAATTAAATAATCGATCGCCACTCAATTCTCAATACGTTTTTCACTCCTTGCCGTTATTTAAGATAAACATTACAGGTAACTTAATCAATATGCACTCACAACACTCCAATAATTAACACAATTCTGATAGGTAGGTTCAAATATACTTTCACATACACACACATAATATGTGTGTGATATGTTATAAGTTATAATATTTAAGTTAGTTTTAAGATTGCTTGTGAATTACACGGATGTGTTAAAACCGGTCACAGTTAAATAAAATAATTGTAACAAATGTGCAGGTGAAACAAATATAAAATTAAAAATATATCATCATTAAAATGCATTTTTTGGGTGGTAATTTTAATATATAAACGACAAATTTTTATTCCTAAATAAAAAAGTAATTTGTATTTTTAATTAACATTATTTTATGATGTTTTTCATTTACTCAAATAATTGCCCAGATTGCCTCTAAAATCATGAAACATCAAAATCTCTAATAGCCTTCATCTTATAATTTATAGCAAAAATAAATAAATTGGGTCACATCCGTACTAGATATTTGATATATACCTTTAGATTACAAGAATAATTTTTCAGTTTGGTAGGGTATTTTGATCTCAAATCCAATATTAAGATTTGTATGAAACCGGCAGTGCAAACGTTCCAAATTATCTGCAGAGTAATATTATGTTTCAAGAAAATGTTCACAAGTATCCTACGAGAAGACGCGGAGACTTTAGGCTTCCCAAAACCAAACTTTCGTGCACACAAAATAGCGCGTTTTATATAGGGAAAAAACTTTAAAACGGCCTGCCAAATGCCGTTAAGGAAGCCTCAAATCTTAGCACTTTTCGTAGGATATGTGCATTATATGTAAAGAATGTTTTTTGATTTGTAACAATCTTACCAATATTATTTTAGTCCCATAGTTATCTGTTTTCCTTAAAATGTATTTTTGTGTATTTTTTTTCCTAATAAAATGTATTTGTAAAAATTTACTGTATATCTAAATTGTATTTTTATATATTTTCTTACTAGATGTATGAAAAATTTTTGCATACATCTAAATAAATTTTCAAAAACGAACAAAAAAAATAAACACCCTCGTATTATACTCTTCGAAGACGCTGGTAAGAAACACAATGAACGTAAGTATTTTTTTTTATTTTATTTAAATATAGGTACAGGTACTGTTGTGTTCAGACAAACAGTTCTCTAACTCGTCTTGGGAGGAGATTACTTCTTTGAAAGAATAAATTTATTTTATGTTAATCTGAGATTTATTTAATACTTCGGGTGTACAAGTGTTGACCACGATAGTCGACCTAACTGGAAACTGGCTAAATGAAATCTGAATCGAATGAGCTCCTGAAGACTGCACCCGGGCCCTTGGCCCCCCTGGTGCCCAAACTCCGAACTAAACTAACTGCCATCTAGTGGACTTTTGGAACAGCTCTTAGCCCTGCCCCACAGGTACATAGGTAGGTAATTATGCATATATTTCACAAAGGACTAAAACATAAATGAATCGAAACTTAGCGTTTCTTTAAATGGTTTTAGTCGTGTTAAAAGGCAGATGTGAGTAGCCAGGTGATTTCTAACTTTCATCTTACCGATGTAAATTTTTTAGGTTAATCCCGCACAAGGGTCCCAACTACTCCCAACCGTCTGGAGTCAGTGATATGGCAATATGCATCCCCAATTGGGGTATGTTGTGAGGCTGAAGGTAGTGAAAAGGGGAAGGGGATGGGAAGAAGAAGATGGGCTATTCAAATCTTATCACCAAACATTTTTAAGCAACGTTTCAATTCTAAATGGTGGTCTGAGCAGGGTCATACTGAGAGTATCTTCCACTCTGGAACATGCCGCGTAGATACTGTATATAATTTCAAATTAATAAATTGGTAAATAATACGTACTAACCAAATAAAATTTGTTGCTCACGCGGAATTTAAATCCGCGATCTCCGGATTACTAGTGGAGAGCCTTACCCCTCAACCACGGAGGCCGTCAGTGTTCTACAGCTATCCACTTCATACAGCCACGCAATGTACCCAAATAATTGAGGATTCCGTAGTTCCGATAGTGCGGTATTATTTATTTTTGGGAAATTATGCCGTGTTGCTCTATCTCCTTCTTTAGCCAACATTTCAGGCAGCATTACAGTTTCTAGCATCAGGGCAGATGTGTAACATTAATTAACTTTACATCTGCCCTGATGATGGACGCAGTGGAGGTAATCCACCTCTTACCCGCCCTGGTATAAGTAACCGATGGTTACTCCTTCAAGGCTCTCGCAAGATTCTAATTTTTTGATTAAACGAAGCTACATTTATTTATTTTGAACGAATCTAGACCTCCAGTGTCCACGCATACGTTGTTAGTAAGCAGTATGCAAGTGCTTAACAGGAAAAACAAAATGCAAAAAAATAGGTTAGTAAGGCAAAGATAAATTAAACAGGGCAAAAGAAAAACTCATTCATGAGACTCCATGACGCGGCATTGCATCTGTAAAAAACCTGCAAGCACCTGCATAAAATAGAGAACATAAGAAATACAATAAATCTCAAATCAATTGGCAAGTACCAACAAAAAATATGAATGGCTTTCGGTCTGACCATAAACTACCCTTAGCTTCCGTGTCCCTTAGCCAACCACTCAGTGAAGCCTCAAAGAATGTTAACTGAATATTTGGTGTAAAATACCCGAAGACTAAAAGAAAATTCAGCCTTGGGTAGTCAGAGGCACGACAAAGGACAGTCAAGGTCGTCTGATCAAACCTCAAGCCTACACATGTCATTGGAGGAGGCGCAGACAGATTTGAGAAGGATCTGCAAAATCAATAATGTAACTAAAGATGAAGCAGGGACGAGGTCCAGCACACCCCCATATGGGGATAGGGAAAAAAAAAATTAAAAAATTTTGGAGTTCAGTTCATCCAAAAAACATTGAAACAAAACAAAACTAGGAACATGGCATTAATTAACAGGTAATAATAATAATAATATTTGGATGATTTATATAGCGCCGTTTTTGTGAAAAATCACCTCAAGGGCGCTGTACAAACTTATAATACATTTCTAAAATCTAAATACAAACAAAACAAATCGCAAAGCAATTATATACATTTTTGAAAATATAATGAACAAAATAACATAACGCAAATGTAAAATATAACATATAACTCATAATATATAATAAAATAAAAGAAATAACATATTCCAGAAACACAAAATACAAAAATCATAAAAAATAAATCCAAGCGGTAAATGTAAAGGAATAATGAAGAGTATCCGTGAATTCAGAAGCAAAATACACCTGGTACCTAAGTTATTTTACAGCTACTCAGCGACTCTAAGAACAGGTCATCTCTCAACCCAAACTTTCGTGAATTTCCTCAGGCACTCAAAGTTCACCTTATTCGAGACGAGATCTGTATTCCAAGCAGGTCTCGTAATAACTTGTAAACCATCAATCATTTCGTCTCGAGCATCCGTCAAAATCTCACAGTGCCACAAAATGTGCTCGGCTGTTTGGTCGGTATCACCACAAGCGCAATTGGGATGGGATGATAGAGCCAGTCTGTGAAGTCTACCTCTAAACTCCCTATGCCCAGAAAGCAATTGGGTGATATGGTGGTCCATTAAAAGATATGCCCCTTCCATTCTGATTTTAACTGATGGAAAGAAGGAGAAGGTCCATCTTCCCATATTCGATCTATCCCATCTCATCTGCCATTCACTCAGCGTTTTTATTCTCATCATCTTTAGAAGTTCAGGGAGAGGCACTGCTCCACCAGGTATTAATTCAATACCAAGGTGGTTTACAGGTCTTCCTCTTTTCAGACACTTCTTTGTCAAAACTTCCCTAATTTCTAAATCAATTGGCAAAATGCCGGCCAAAATTGGTAAAGCATTCGATGATACTGTTCTGTAGGCTCCTGAAAGTGCCAGTAAGGGGATTCGCTGGCCCCTCTTAAGCGCTGAATGAATAAGTGAATTACCCAGTCGATGTTCTCATACACAGGCACCATATGAAACTTGCGCCACATATACGCATCTGTATAATAGACGGAGCGCAGGGAAACGTAAACCCCATTCAGCAGTTGAGATTCTTCTCAGTTTTAAGAAAAGAGCCTGGGCCTTACTAGAAACGCTTTTAACGTGAGTCAAGAACGGGGACGATCTGTCTAATATAACGCCTAAATATTTAGTACTCTCTACAAAACGAATTGCAGTATCTCCCATTTTTATGAAAGGGTTTCTACCTCTACTGAGGGAGCCTTTCATAAGGAGATCCACGGTCTTATGGGGAGCAAAAGTCAGTCTGTTTTCCTTTCCCCAGATATGAATCATATTCAAACCTTCTTCAGCTTTATTTTCAACTTCTTTTCTACTGTCTCCAGAGACCAAATACAATTTGTCGTCTGCGTAATCAATCGCAATTGTGCCTTCAGGTAAGGGTAACCTGGAGGAGTCATCGAATAAAATATTCCAGAAATCCGATGCAAGGGGAGTACCTTGGGGACAACCCATGTCCACATCTCTTTCAATGATGCAATCACCAAAAGAAATTATAATTTTTCTATCTTTAAAACAGTCGCAAGATATTTTAAAAAGTTTTCTTGGACAATTACGATTTTTTAATTTAGTCAAAATCATCTCCCACCATGCATTATCGAAGGCACCAGTTATATCTAAGAAGATACCGATTACGTACCTCTTTGTGCAGACCTTCACCCAGTCAAGCGCAGTCATAATGGCGTGCTCCGTGGACTTACCAGGGACGAATCCATATTGATGTACATATGATGGTGTTAATGTTTCTCGTAGACGATTTTGAATAATTTTCTCCAATATTTTCCCCAATACAGGAAGAAGTTTTATTGGTCGATAAGCTTTAACATCAGTTCTTTCTTTATGATGGACGCAGTAATGTTATACGAATTGTTGGCTAAAGAAGGAGCTAGCGTTGCACGGCGAAATACCCTAAAAATAAATCGCGATAATATTTTCGGCCGTGAAAATCATATCGAACAAAGTGTTTGTTTTTGAAGTGAAAACTTCTTAGCATATTTGAAATTCGATGAAACGAAAATATAGCCACACTTAATAGAGACAAACAAATACATCTATACGATTTAGCCTACGTGAACATGAGATAGTATAATCGGTCTTCTATTTGTGCGGTGCTTCGTAGCCTTCCCACTTTTGTCTACCTTAGTTTTCTGGAGGATTTGCATCTACCACGTGTGAATTGCATACAATGTTTTTTTGAAGTAATACTTCTCTACGCACGCTTGACTTGGGGAGTAAGCTGGTGAATGCGTGACGAGAGCGTTACGTAAAGTGTGATCGGGCGAGGCGAACGGTCGTGCCTTTACGCACGCTTGACATGGGGAGTAAGCTGGTGAATGCGTGACGAGAGCGTTATGTAAAGTGTGACCGGGCGAGGCGAACGGAAGTTGAGAGAGAGATTTAAGTTAGTGAAGTTTTACTTCAGTCGTGTGGTCTAAAGTATATTCGTTTTTAAAGTAAAACTTCTTTACGCACCCTTGACTTGGGAAGTAATCTGGTGAATGCGTGACGAGAGCGTTACGAAAAGTGTGATCGGGCGAGGCGAACGGTCAGGCATTTACGCACGCACGACTTGGGGAGTAAGCTGGTGAATGCAAGGGCGGATTTAGACGGTACTTTTGTGTACTGTGGAGATTCCAATACAGTACATACTTAGAAGCTAAAACTGTCTTTTTTAAACATTTAATATTTCGATTGTTTTGACACTTTCATAAGCCTTCCTATACATACTTGAACTTGTAGAAATAAACTTGAAGTATGATACTTCAAGTTTATTTCTAACAGTAATTGTTGATTTTTTACCCGTCCGCCCCTTTTGCTCGCCCAGAAAAAATCCTAACAGTAATTGTTGATTTTTTACCCGTCCGCCCCTTTTGCTCGCCCAGAAAAAATCCTAACAGTAATTGTTGATTTTTTGCCCGTCCGCCCCTTGTGCCCCCCCCAGAAAAAAATCCTGGATCCGCCCTTGGGTGAATGCGTGACGAGAGCGTTATGAAAAGTGTGATCGGGCGAGGCGAACGGTCGGGCGAGGCGAACGGAAGTTGAGAGGGAGATATAAATTAGTGAAGTTTTACTTCAGTCGTGTGGTCTAAAGCACACTCGTTTGTTTAATGTGCATCACTGACGTGCGAAAAATAATTTACGTACATTATTAAAAAAAAATCTAAATTAATTTGATATGAGCCTTCAAACAATAGCCAAAAATTTCAAAACTTGCTATAGATTCGATTGAATCAACATATTATCTTTTAGACAACGTTCGTACCTGATAAGATTGATAAGCATTATAAAAAAAAAACAGCCAATGAGGTCGGTTCACATGATTCATAATAATTATTGTGGGACATAGTCAGTATAAATATATTTCCACGTAAAGTGAGCGATCATATGGGCAGTGAGGTATTCAGGAGACACACACATAATAAATGACACAAAAAGATATATTTCCTTATCATTTGTGACTTTATTACGAGTATTTGTGTAAATTCTGTTGTTATTTGTAGACATCTTTTGTATAATCAGACAGTTGTTGCTTTAATATTAAATTCAGTGTTGAATTTAAACAACCGTGCAGTAGAATCAGTTAGATTTTTGAAGTCACAATGGCTTTCAAACATAATTGTCGATTCGAGTTCTTCAGTGAGGTTGGAGTATTCTTCAGTGGGGATGTGATGAGAGGAAGGGTTACTTTGATATTAGAGGAGCCGAAAAAGTGTACAGGTGTGTTACATTTTTTTATTATTATTTATGTGTTTTATTCGTAGAATTCCGTAATTTTTTTATTTAACGTTAATCAAATTTAACATTGTTAAATAATCTTCTTCTTCCATAATCTTCTCTTTCTATAAATAAAAATGAATCGCCGAAATGTATGTACGCGCATAACTTTCGAACGACTGCACCATATTTTAAAATAATATATAGTATATTTGCGGCATGTTCCAGAGTGGAAGATACTATCAGTATCGCCCTGGTGTAAGACCACCATTCAGAATTGAAACGTTGCTTGAAAATGGCTTTAGCCGTGTTTGGTAACCAGATCTGAATAGCCAGGTACTTCCCAACCTTCCTCTTCCCCACCCCCTTCCCCTCCCCACTAACTTCAGCCTCACAACATACCCCAATTGGGGATGCCATAGTCTCACTGGATCCAGACGGGAGCAGTTGAGATTCTTGTGCGGTATGCACTGTAAAAAAAAAAAAAAAAACCAAATTGGATATTTCTTTAGGCTTTGTGTTTGTTATTGTCAGGACAAGGTTTGTATAAAAGAAGCGGTGAGCTCTGGCGTAATTTAATTTGTATAAAAAAATTGCAATAGGTGGCACGCGAGCTGTTTGAAAACTGAATGTACCGGGACTGAATATATGGAATGCGGGAGGGGGGGATTTGCGGGAGGGAGGAGGGGAACCTGGGAGGGTGACTCGGGAGGGGGGTTCGCGGGAAGGGGGAAGGGAGGGAGTGTAGTGGTAAAAGGGAAGGTGAAGGAGGTGGAATGGGAACACGAGAGGGGAAGAGGACGCGGGAGAGGAAGGGGAGGCGGAAGGGAACGGGACGAATGGGAAAGGACACGCAGTGAGAAACAATTTCTTTATTAAATGGCATAGCAACACATGCCGGGAACCAGCTAGTAACTTAATAAAAGTTTTATTTGTTATTGTGACTGCTGTTTCAGCATTCAAGACTATTTTAAAACTGTGGTTAGGTCGCGGTGAAATGACTTATTGTTGAATTTCACGAAACTTAAATGCATTTTTCTTGAATTGTTATTGAACCGTATTTTTTATATTTTTGTAGGATTGGAGTTGACAATAACGGGTGGAGCAAAATGTCAATGGGCCGAGACTTATTACACGGGAAACGGAACTGTTGTAATTGTTTACACTGGAAGGGAAAAGTACTTTGAGATCACAAATAATCTGCTAACAGAAAAACAACAATCGACGATAGCACAAAGCAAAGGTAAGACACAAGATCGATGGTTTTCTTTAAATATTATATTAGGTCCTTACATATGAAATTGGCGTTTTGTATGGGAGGAACATAAAGTCAATTTTTTTAAATATAATATATTTATTTAATCAAAGTATGTACCATTGCTATTTATGCACTTTTGCCATCTCATAGGTAGTTCATCGATTCCTTTACTAAAAAAACCATTCGGAATCAATAAAATCTTTGAAGGCGGTTTGGACTGCCCCATCGGTGTTGAATTTTTTCCATTGCAAGAAGTTATCCAAATTTCGAACAAAATAGTAATCTGTTGGGGCAAGGTCCGGAGAGTACGGTGTATGTCCAATTGAAGCTCCCCTAATTAGACAGCCGTCTGTTGTGCAGTGTGTGGCCTAGCGTTGTCATGAAGCATCAGTGACCTAGAGCGATTAACCAGCCTCGGTTGTTTATCAGATAGCTTTTCCATCGTGGTTTGCAGTTGCTGACAATAGACATCTGCCGTAATCGTCTGGACAGATTTAAGAAAGCTGGCCAGATTTAAAAAAAAAAAAAAAAAAAAAACACACACAACTGTGTTTTCTTTTGCGGCACCGTCGCCATACACATCATTAATCCTTCGAGCCGTTTCTGCAGCACTGGTGCCACGGTGGAACTCGTACTCGTAAATAACGCGATATTTCAAGTTTTCCATTTTGTAAACTAAGTGACGCAAAGAAAAAAACTATTAAAAAAAAATAAAAAAAATGTAATTTTCGAAACACAAATACATGAGTAAATAGCTGTATAAATTTGAATTTGGGATTCCTAACCAAAGAGAAGATATTTGAGATCAAATTTGCCAGTACGGCAAAACGCCAATTTTATATGTAAGGACCTAAATATTATAAAAGAAATAATGTAAATTTATGTGTTCCGTTTGCTATTAAGAGGAACGATTGAGCGTCATATTTTCTTTCAAAACTTAATTTTGAATTTGCACTCTGAATGATTTTTTTTAATCAATTTAATTTTAGCAAATTTCTGGTACTACTCAGAAGACTTTTTATTTATTTTTAATTTTAGATTTTGTTTGTTTGAGTTAAATTATTTATACTGGGTTTTTACGTAACGTGGAGCTAATTTCAAAAAATATTGTTTTAATTTATTGATGTAATAATTTGCAGAGTACACGGTGATCCCCCCAGGCGAGCACGTGTTTGATTTCTCCGCCTTCATCCCTGCAGAGGCCCTGACCTCCTTTGAGGGTTTATTCGGGAGGGTGCGCTATACCGCCAAACTCACCCTCAAGAGGCCCGGTACACTAGAGTTCAACCAGACCCAGAGGGCCAGCTTCACAGTCCTGAGGCAGCACAACCTCAATTTATTGCACTTTCTCAAGGTATATTACATCGAAACAATATTTTTTTGGTTCCATGCCAACTCAGAATCAACACCTCAACACCTCTTTGAAAAGTCATTAAAAGCAATGAAAAAAAGTGAAAAATAACCCATACATATTTAACGTTTAAACAATTTTCTTTTTTTCTTTTTTCATCACTTAATGACTTTTTGAAGGTGTTGAGTTGAGTAGAGTTGAAAAAAAAAAGTTCATTCTGAGTTGTCCAGTCACAATTTTTTATGCAAACTTTCATAAATGGAAGTCCTGTTTTGACTCAACCATTTTGCATTTCGTCTATACGTGTAAATTTGTTTGTACGTTCCGCTTCCGGTTCAAGACGGTGGCCGTTTTAATGGTGCATTAAAGATTCTTTTTTAAGTGTGAAAGCATCGTGTTTATTTGGACTTCCTTATTTGGATTTTTTTGCAATATTAAGGTACCTACTTACCTTCATAAAGAAAATTTTAAAAAGAATTGTTATTAAAATAATGACGTATCTTTGGAAAAATTGTCTAATATGGTTTGAAATAAAGTAGTACCTACCTACCCACTTATTTCAGTAGGTACCTATCTACAAGCCTTTTTTATGTAAATACCTACCACAAAAAATTATGAGGTTTTATCGAATAAAGAATCCAATATTTTTCGATTACTCCATTAACAATATGTCGTTAGTATCTGTCTCGGATTTTTTTTTTTAGTTTTCTTTATTCATTTTGTTTGTTATATGTTTGTTTTACATGGTTTTTCGACTACCAAGCTAGGCAAATGTCCGTATTATGGTATTTAAAGACTATTTGGTTTGACACGAAACTCAACTGTATCAAGCGTATAGAAATAATAACCAATAAAGCTTTGAAAATGTTGGGATTTATTTTAAGCGTATCTAGTGATTTCAATAGTGTCAATACTGTAAAAACATTATACATATCACTTGTAAGGAGTCATATAGAATACCATTCCACGGTTTGGTCCCCAAATTATGAGATTCATTCACATGCGATCGAAAGAATAAAAAAAAAATGTTAAGATAAGTAAATTTTAAAATGGGCACTCCCACTGAATGTCTAAATTACGATAACGTACTTACAATCATCAATCAATAACAAAATCATCAATGTATGATACCCCTGATTTATTATATGGAATCTCTTTTCATACTCCAGGCAGATCAGTTACAAGACAGTGCCTACCATATTATTGTAGCAATTCTACATCAACGTCCCCAATATTATTACACTCCTACGTGACGGATTCAACAGCTAGGAAACAAATACTCCGATGTTGTTGATATATTAAGTACATCAATTTTAATATATAAGCATACATTATTGAAGTTTTTTTCATCAAGTAGGGGAATATTTTGATAAAACTATTTAAATTTACTAACACATTAACAGCTGAAAGGAAAAAAAAAACTATTTTGGATTTTTTATTTTTCGTACCTACGTACTGTGTGGATCAAATTCAATAATATTTTTACTTCATATTTATTTTTGTGCAAGTGTTTTTATCAGTCGTTTCCTGCACTATTTACGAGTATAATTTTGTAAATATTGTTATATATATGTAAAAGCCTAAATAGGCGTAAATAAATAAATAAATAAAATAGTCCCAACTTCTCCCGCCCGCTTGGAGCCAGTGACACTGTGGCATCCCCAATCGGTGTATGTTGTGAGACTAAAGGTAGTAGGGAGGGGAAGAGGAAGGTGGTAAAGTTCCTGGCTATTCAGATTTGGTGACCAAACACGTCTAAAGCCATTTTATGGCATAAAGTTATAATTCTGAATGGATGTCTTACACCACGGTGACACCAAAAGTATCTTCTACTCTGGAACGTGCTGCAAATATACTTTAAATTAATCGTGAAATAATACAAATTAATCACATAAAATCGAGTCTAAGGATGGGTTGTTTCAAAAAATTTTAACAATTCATCAAATATTTGAAGTTAATTTTCACGTTATCTGATAGTTCTATTCAAATTCTGTGATTATTTCAGTTTTAAGAAGCAACTGGCCTATAATGATGAACTTGAATAGAACTTTCACAGAGCTTGAAAATTAACTTCAAAATTTTATAAATTGTTCAAAGTTTTTGAAACATCCCATCCTAAAACTAAAATTTCTCATGGAAATAAAAGGTTTTGTATTAAAATGTGATATTGTTTTCAGGAACCAGTAGAATTTAAGGACGAAAAGACATTCCACGCATTCTTTACTAAATCAGGCAGCATGACCATCAAGGTTAACCTGATCCAAACAGGATATGTTCCCGGGCAGTACATTGAGTTTAAATGCCACCTCAAAAATGACAGCAAGGTGCCCATCATGGAGGTCAAGTTCTATTTGACACAGGTTAGTCATAATAAATATGATATTCTAGTTGTACATATGGATCAAGTTTTTTACTATTAATATGATTTATTCGTTTAACTGTGCTTCAGAATTAATAATGTGTGTAATACATGGCGTTTTGTGTTTCAAAGTAATGTTAACACAAAACATTTTTATGTATTTAGTCGTCCAAAAGTCTGACCATTATTTGCTTATATTTCGTAGCCAGAACTGTGTTTTACCATCATTATGAAATTCAAATGGGATATTCGATGTCAGGCCAGTCATTCGATGGTAATAGAGACTAATAAAGGCCAAAACCAAAAGGTACCAAGTCAGTGGCAACATTTGTTTCCATTCAAATCTATAACTTTGAATGGCGGGTATGGGTAATCAGTAGGTACCCCTATCGCAGGTCCCGAGTGGATACGTTTGGTGACTTAGCAGGGTCTCTGAGGTGCGCCCCCCACCTATACTGCGGGCCGGATCGGAAGATATTGGTTGAGGGAGAGCATACCTAGATCTCTCCAGCCGGACTCTCGACCCATCGCCTTGTGAGTGGGATGGATTTATACGTCCATCATATTGACCTGTGACACATTGATCCCCAGATTCCTACCTATCTTTTTCCTTCCCAGAACTTCGCTCCTTCATTTTCCTGAAAAGACCCTCTACGTAGCATCCCCAAAGGTGAAATAGGCCCTGAGAGATTTTTTTATCGTCAGGGCTTCCTGTGTGGAGCTAATGTAAAAAATATATATATATATATATATATATATGTAGAACAGTTTTCTCGGTTTACCCGCGTAACGTAGTCCTTAAAAGGACTTTTTAACTCCTGACGTTTCGGACAGATCACACTGTCCATCTTCAGAGGCCTTATGTCTTGAGTTTTTGTCTCAAACTGATAGCTTTCGCATGTCTGTTCGGTCCAAAAGCTAAAACTTAAGTGAGTGCAAGTCACTTCTTATGTCTAGAACGAAGTACCCGGGTTGCAGGTGATTGATGGTGGAGGGGGTGGGGGGCGGGGCTGACAGTAGATACCTGATTGGTAAAGCTAATTGGAGACACTACTGGTAATTTTGGAAATGCCGTTTTTGGGGTATTTTCATCGATTAAGACTTTCCAGGTGTTGGAAATTCTGATTGCTGATTGAATTCTGATTGAATTCTGAAAATATATATATATATATATATATATATATATATATCAAATTTATGCTTGCCAGTTGATTTTAATTGAGACAGCGTGATCGAAAGAGAAAACAGTCCGAGAATCGACATTTAACGGCGACCGTTCAAACGCCAAAAAGTCGAAATGACGTTAATTCATCGGATAGCCAAATGTAATAGGCTTTGAAAAACCAATTAGATCAATTCTTTATTTTTCAATTAATACTGATCTTAACCTACAGGTTTCTACCTATACATACATATCGCACCCGGGTATAACAATGGCACAACTCAAAAAAAATCTTTTTTCAGGAGAGCAGTTTGAATATTTCATTTAAGTGTATTAAATCAGTTTATTAACAATTTAAAAAACATTATTTTACAAAATTTGGGTAATCGTTATGCAATTTCATTACGTATCGGAGTTTTTAAATATCTCCCATTTTTAGGTTTTTAAGGCAAATTTCGAATTTGTGCCATTATTATTGCGGAAATCTTTTAAAATTTTCATCTTATGCCAAAAAGGACCAATGTTCTACTTGTGCACCATACGAAACAGCACATGGCGAAGGCAAACAGATATTGAAAGAAAATTACGCCAGTCACTTGATGGAGAAAAATCTCGCTCGTGAAGAAAAATTAAGAGAAAAGCAAAGTGCAATTGCTGGAAAATGCATCACAGCTTGTTTCGACCTACAAGCTGTTTTACCAACAGGTGGTGAAGTCAACAGTTTTTGCTACAAAAGAAAAATCTCTTCATTTAACTTCATAATTTTACAACAGCGTGGTTACTGTTAACTCGACATCGACGTGAAGTTCGCTCATGCTTTCTTATGTTTAATGTGTTACGCAGTACATTGTGCCACTATTTTAGCTTGAATTTGACAATGAAATATAATATTTTTAATAATTATGCCATCTTTAAGAGAATAAAAAAGGTGTCCAAGAAAATTTCTGCATACTAAAGTCAAAAATGCCATTTTTGGACATGTGTCATTGTTATCCCCCGGGTGCGACATACAGGGTGTTAAGGGACGTACTTGACTTACTTTAACCAGTGATTCCTGACATTATTTGGAGTAAAAAATGTTAATGAAATTTTGGTCTCCGGTGACATTTTTGATGATTTTGAAAAAATGGTAGTTGTTGAACAGTTGGAGGCGGGGTAAGGGGTTCGTCGGACACCCGGCTGAGTGACCAGTGACGACATGTGGAAGAATTTTTTTTTGTTTGATTTTGAAGAAAAAAAATTTGAAAAAAAAAAGTCATCAAAAAAAGTCACCGGAGACCAAAATTTCATTTACATTTTTTACTCCAAATAATGTCAGGAATCGCTGGTTAAAGTAAGTCAAGTACGTCCCTTAACACCCTGTATAGAAACCTTCGTGTGTACGCACACCAAATCACCCAAGTTTCATCGCAATCGGTTGAAGGGTATAGGAACGCATATGGGACAAAAAAGAAACAATAATTTTTTTATGTAAAAATTGCGGCATATTTACTTCTGCAATTTACGATCGAAGGACAATTGAAAATTTTGTATTTAAGTTTCTCAAAATAACATAAATAATACCATCGAACTAAGTACGGGTTTATCAAAGCATTTCAAGGAGATCTCCGAAAAAAGGGTTGTCTGAAATGCTCGCTTTAAAAGCTTTGATGACGATCTATTTATGAAGAGCTTTCAATATTGCGAAAGCATGAAAACTGGATTAATAGCATGCGAACTGAATATTTTGTGGTTACACACGAAGATGGTATAAAATTACAAAGTTTATTGATGTGGTACTTTAATTTACGTGCATTCATATATATTTTATGTGTATTCATACAAAACTGCCATTTCGATACAATAACGAAATTAATAAGAGATAATTTTGTTCGATTTTATTGGAATAACTTTTGTTAATTAAAATTATACCCATCAATGTAATATACCACTGAAGAAGAAGACAATACTTATAAATCTAAAGTATAACAATATACTAAAACTAAACTATTATAATTTTTTTTTTTTTTTTTTTTTTTATTATTTATTGAAACATTTATTATATTTACAATTTTACAACAAAATATTTTTTTTTTACAGGTTTTTTTTTACTACTCTTCCATTAAAAGCATTTGCTTGTGTATGGAAGGGGAGTGTACATAAATGCTATTAGTTATTAGTTAGGTATAAGTTAGTACTTAAATAATGAATTGTACATAAATATATGTGAGCTGCAGTATTTATTTGATAATGGTATGTTTTTTTTTTTAAAGAAAGAATGTTATGGAGAACTAAGATATTTGTAAGATTAGTTGACAGTAGTTTTTTTTTTAAGAATATTTTTAAAATGTCTCTTGACAGAGAGCAGTATTCGGGTTTTATCATTGATGCTTCTGATTTCTTCTGGTAGACGATTGAAAAAAGTTCTTCCCTGATAAGTATAATGATGCTGTGCAAAAGACGTATTTAGTTTTGGGCATAGAAAAACATGTTTAAGTCGAGTTCTGTTTTCATTTAAAAATGGATGTTTATCTTTTTCTTTTATTATTTGAATTACTGAATTTTTAATATATAAATCTTTAAATGTGGGTACTTGAAATTCTTCAAACAGGCGTTCAGTTGGGTAGTCTAAGGATTTTTTTAATATAATTTTAATAATTGTTCTTTGTACAATTTCTATTGGAAGAAGGTTACATTTATACGCGGATCACCAACTAATAATAGCGTATTGTAGAGTGGATTGAACTAAGGCATAGTAGATTAAATATAGATTTTTTACCGACAGAAAATTTCTAATTCTTAAAAATATAAATATTAATTTTCTGATTTTGTTTACTACTTGACATATTTGTTCCTTCCATTTCAGATTTTTATCGATAATTACGCCGAGATATTTAATTTTATTTGTTGTTTTTAATATTGTACAGTTTGATTTGCAATAATGTTGGCTGTGAATTTTAGTGTTATCGTGTATGACAATGTTAAAATTTTTGGGAGCGTCGTTTGGATGGATTGCAAATGGAATTACAAATGTCTTTTCACTATTTAGTGATAGTAAATTAGTGTCGAAAAAATTCTTAAGCGTATTGATGTCTTCTGTGGCCTGTAATTCTACATTTTCCCAAGTATTTTCACTTATTATTAAAACTGTATCATCGGCGTATGATGTAATTTGACCATGTAGATGTTGAAAAAAAATATCGTTTACATATATGATAAAAAGGATTGGTCCAAGCACTGTACCTTGGGGGATTCCAAAGCTTGAAATCTCTTGATCACTATTAATACAATTGATTTTTACCACTTGAGGGCGGTTTTTTAAGTAGTTGGTGATCCATTTAATCGCGTTGCCTTTTATGCCAATATCATTTAATTTTTTCAATAGTATCTCATGGGATATGCTATCGAAAGCCTTTCTGAGGTCAATAAATATGCCCGCACATTTTTTACCTTTATCTAATGATTCGTAAATGTATGAAGTTACGTTAGCAATTGCATCTTGTGTGCTGAGTGATTTAATAAAACCAAACTGGTTTTTGTTTAGTATTTTATTACTATCTAGGAAATTTACCAATTGTTTTTTTACTATTTTTTCAAAGATCTTTCCTATGTTAGAAATTAGACAAATTGGGCGATAATTCGTTACTTGGTGTGGATCACCAGATTTGTAAATAGGTGAGATTATTGTGTTTTTGTAGTTCATTGGAAATATTCCTTTCGTTAAACTCAAGTTTATTAAATGAGTGATGGGTTTTATTAAGTAAGATTTCATAGATTTTAACATGTGTGTCGTAATAGAATCAAAACCCGGAGACGAACCTCCTTTCATATTTTCTATTATTTTTAAGATTTCACATTCTGTTGTTATTTCAAATGTTGAAAGTATATTATGTTTCTGTAAATTTTTATTTTTATGTTTTTCCGGGTTAGAAGGTTTATGAATATTTTTCGCAAGATTTTTTCCAACATTTGCAAAGAAGGAATTAAATATGTTTGCACATTGTTTAGGCTGTAAATTGGCATCTATAATTTTTTTATCATGTTCGATGTACTTAATATTTTTTGTATTGTCTATGGCCAAATTCACAGTTTTCCACATTTGTTTATGATTATTTTCTGAAGATAATATTTTATTTTTAAAAAACTCTTCCTTACTTTTTTTAATATAAGAAGTTAATTTATTTTTATATTTTTTATAAAAATTATATGCTTTTTCATCATGGGGATTTTTTAAAGTTGTTTTATAAAGTTTTTCTTTGTTTCTAATAGATATTATAAGTCCTTTGGTAATCCAAGGTTTTAAACATCTTAATTTTGATTTTATGTGTATTATTATTTCAGTTGTCGAATTCTTAATGTGTTGTGACAGGATTTTTTGAAAGTTAGTCGAACATATTTCAGTATCATCACTCTTTAAAACATTGTTCCAATCTTCCTTTTTTAGTTTTTCGGAGAGAATAGTCATGTCTATTGTTGATTTTTTGGGTATTAAATTATGTTTTTTATGTTTAATACTATTATTATACAGAAGTAAGCATGAATGATGATCAGTTATGTTAGTTTTCCAAACAATTGATTTTAGTTTGTGAAGATCTTTAATGTTTACGTTTGTCCAAATGTGATCTAAACAAGATGGAGTATGTTCTTTTATTTCTCTAGTATTTTTATTTATGCAAGATATGAAATTTTGTTCAGTCATACAATTGATGTATTCAGTTTTGTTATTATTTTCTATTTTTTCATTAATGTTCACATTAAAATCACCCACCACGAAGCAGAGTTTATTTTTTAATTTTAATAATATGTATTTGAGGTCGTTAATAAACTAATATATTAAACTACTACCTGACACGGCGAACTTCGTACCCCCTCAGAATCAATAACTGGTGTGTTAATTTATTAGCTGAATTAAATTCAGTTTTTTTTTATTAGGTTCAAAATTACACAATGAAGCAATTATCGATCCGCAACTGTCCCTGTTTTGTATCAGAGATGACAATGAGTACGAATTTATATTTTTGTGATTTTCTTACTTCCCCCTCCCCCCCCCCCCCCCCCCGTCCCCAGTCCCTGTCACATATCGTCACATTTATAAGACCCCTCCCCCCTGGTGTGACATCTAAAAATAATCAAAACAATAGTTCATTTTTTCTTACATATGACGTCACAGAGCTGATGACCACCCCATATCCCTAGTCACACTTCCTTCTCCCCTCCTTCCCCCTTAATGTGTGACGTAATTTATGGATGGCCCCTTTACGGGAATTGCGTTTCATTTTCTGTATACGTGTGAGGGAAATTTATTATACAATAAAAAACACATAAATTTGTTTAAGACCACTTTTATTTTAAAACACTCTACCGGTTTCAGAAGCACCCTTCCTTCGTCAGGAGAATATTATAACTGTTATAATATTCTCCTGACGAAGGAAGGGTGCTTCTGAAACCGGTAGAGTGTTTTAAAATAAAAGTGGTCTTAAACAAATTTATGTGTTTTTTATTGTAAATTATGGCGAGCCACAAAGTTAGTGCTTTTTACCAATATGAAATTTATTATAATTTTTTTTTTTTCCTTTGGAAGGGTGAAGACACACGTTAACCGTTTCTCATTTTCGACTGCTGACATTTAGTGTGTAAGAAAGAGACGCAGCATTATATGTTAAGGAACAAAAGCGAAACAATCAGCGCATTGACATTTGACGTTTTTGAATTTTTGGAATTCACGCAAACTTCAACTAAAGCAACATTGCTACAGCTCTTTCAAAAGACGAAAATTTGTTCCATACAAAATGTATGAGGAAATTAATTTTCTTCGTAACTTTCTTTTTCGTGAATTTTTGCAATTTTTTATTCTGTTATCCGGGGCGGAAACAAATCCAACAAATCAAAGATCATCAAAATCGGTCCAGCCGTTCTCGAGTTATAAATAGTGTAACTAACCCGACTTTGTTTTATAGATTATAATATACATGTACAAGCCGTTGAAATGAGATCCTTTTTTTTACACTAATTCCACACAGGAGGCCCTGAGGAAAATAATTTCCCTCAGGGCCTATGTCATCTGGGATGCTGTGTGGAGGGTCTTTTTGAGGAGAGGAAGGAATGAACATTGGTCTTGAAGAGACCCATGTTGTAGGAAGGAGGAAACACAGAGGCCGGCAAATCATTCCACAGCCGAGCTGTTGAATGAGTCTTGTGGCTTATGTGTGGTAAAACAATGTATGATCGTGTGAGAAATGTGGATTTCCACAAAGAATGTAAGGCTGATGTAATCATAATGAGTAAGATTAAGAAAGGGACCCTCAGATGGCTTGGGCATGTAGAGCGAATGAACTTAGTGTAAGAAGAATACACCACTCAAATATAAATGTTAGAAAAAGTCGGGGACGCCCGAGGAAGACATTTCACGATCAAGTGAATCAGATACTTGAGTCGGGCCTTGTCAAAAGTCAGAATAATAGAAGAGAATGTATGAGACGATGTATGAGTGTGAGTGAGGCAAAGAGTGTGTGCCAAGACCGAGTTGTTTGGCGGTGCGTCCTCTCTGCCTGCCCCTGCGGGGAACGGCTTGATGGTTAGTCGGTTAGTTACAAGCTGTTGAAAGAATACAAAACAAATCCTTACGTTTTCTAAACTTTAAAACGGGTATTCCAGCAATTTTGTCGAACTGCAACACTCTGTTAAATAATATGAATATGCTCAAATTGTCGGACCGAAGAATTTTCACTGACTTGGTATTTCTATATAAAATTCTAAATGATTTAGTTGATAGTTGGTATTGCTTGAATTGATAAGCCTCCGGATACCACTACGTAATACTAGAAGTCAGGAATTATTTCATCGTAGAAATTCTGGGACTAACTACCATATATATTATATTCCTATTTGCCCAGAATACTAATGGAGGGAAACAAGTCAACCAAGTCAGGGGACATCTTCAATTTATCTTTAAACAAATATAAAATATTGAGACTGAGGCAGTTCAGTTATGTATAATAAATACAGTACATTAATAACAACATTGGATTTTCGAAAGTGGACGAGCGTACTTTAAGGAATTCCTGAGTTCTTAACACTACATTTTAATTAAATTGAAATTAAAACAATTTTTTTAACTTATTTCCACATATTTATTTAACCAGTACCGGTTTCATCTTATTATGGACATCTTCATTAAGATTTATTTATTTAGACCGGTTTCATCCTATTATGGACATCTTCATTAAGATGTCCATAATAGGATGAAACCGGTACTGGTTAAATAAATATGTGGAAATAAGTTAAAAAAATTGTTTTAATTTCAATTTAATTCAATATAATTCCACCACGTATAACAGAACAATAGATACATTTTAATTATTAATTTTTGCATTTCAAAATTTTAATTTCCATTTCCATTTTTATTTCTATTTTTCCTTAAAATGTTGTTATTTTTTTTCTCTTAATTTTTTCACTAAATTTTATTTATTTTTTAATTTTAATTTATTTACTTATATGTTTTAATTTATATATTTGTATAGAACACTTTAGTTCTTAACATTTAATCTTTATTATTAATTTCTGTATTTCAAAATTTGAATTTTCATTTTTATTTCTACGTTTCTTTAAAATATGATCTTTTTTCTCTTTATTTTTCACTTATTTATTTATTTACTTTTAAATATTTCATAATTTTTATTCAGTATGTTTAATCATCTGTTTTAATAAAATAGTATTTGTATTAATTTAAATAAATATTAAATATACGACTACCATAACACGGGCATGAGCCCAGTGTGGTAGCCAAAAAAAAACAAATATTTGTAACTAATAAAAAATCTTACCACTCATATGTAAAAGCTCAAAAAAGAGCGTTCATCAAAAAATAAATTAATAAATAAATAAACGAAGTTATGAAAAAGAACAAGACACAGTAAAATAAAAAGATAACGGTCGCAACTGGGGCTCAAACCCAGAATCGATTGTCTTACCGAAAAAATAGCTTTTGAAAATCCCACCACTTTCATGTCATCGATAAAACTATTAATTTTATTTTTTTAATAATTTAATGATTAAAACCTCAAATTTTAATATTTTATCATTGAAGACAAAATTAGCGACTACCAAACGAAAAATTGAAACAGGAAAATCAGAAAAACGATACTACCAACTTAATTTTGCATGCAAGATTCTTCCCGAACTAAATATAATCTGGATAGTGTCTTGGATAAACATAGGTATTCATTTTATTTTGATGTGCGACATCTATTAACTCTTTTTCAAGTCTAAGAAGAATATTTTTCCTTGATGCGACCGTATCTTTTTATAATTCTTCTGTTTCAAATTTTCGTTTGAGATACGCTAATATAGTCTTCAATAATTAACTATTTATTTAATTACAGGTTTCAGTGCACAAAGTCACGAGTCCTTTCAAGAAGCAGCGGGCAGTGAAGAGGAGACTGTCTGAATACAACTACGGCGGGCTAGTAAAGGGACAGGAGGCCGACGTAGATGTGAACCTCTACGTGCCCGCGGTGCCCCCCACTTCCGATCCCAACGTGCCCACCATCCTAGGGATATGGTACTTCCTTAAGGTAAACTAACTAACTGACCATCATGCCGTTTCCCAACAGGGGTAGGCGTAGAAGTTCCTCCGCGAAAAAACTCGATCTTGGCACTCTAACCAACACCTCTGTCGTAGGTCACCCCAAATGGTTGGTGATTTAGCAGGGGTGTCCCGGTTCATGGGGTGAGAAAACACATCAGTGGGACGGATCGGGAGAGACTAGTTGAGGGAGACGTTTTGACCTCTCGGACTCTCTCTCGACCTATCGCCTTGCACCGCAATGGGATGGATTCATGCGTCCGTCATTCCTGGACACATGGAACCCAAGATTCCTACCCGCCCCTCATACCTTATTCCTTCCCAGAACTTCTCCTCTCTTTCCTTTTCTTCCAGACAGCATCCCAAAAGATGACATAGGCCCTGAAAAAAAATGTTTTCCTGTGTGTAGCGTCTTTTCAGGGAGAGGAAGTTCTGGGAAGGTGAGGAGAAGAGAGAAAAAGAAGGAAGAGAGTTCTCATACTCTATTTTCTTACCAGAACTCTCTCCTTCATTTCCTTATAAAGATCCTACGCACAGCATCCCCAACGATGACATAGACCTTGAGAGAAATTGTTTTTCTCGTGACCTCCTGTGTGGAGTTAAGGTAAAAAAAAATACAACCGCTTATTTCGGATATCAAATATGAAAAGTTTTGTCTTTAAATATGTTGGTGTATTTGTTTACAGATTAAGGCGAGAGTGACAGGGATGCATAAGAACTTCAAGACTAAAATTCCAATAGAGATTGGCACAATTCCACTCATGGCTTTAACCGACTCCAACACAGCCTCGGCATTAGAATACCTGGACTATGGTTAGTAGAATACATTTATCGCAATTAAAAGTAATATAAAACGGGTATAGGACCTTCCAATGGTACTTGTGGATTTTATAAAGATTGGGTAATGGCGTTGTGTTTCGTTAGCCACAGCAACGTGTGGCCGGGTCTGCTAGTTATTGTATAATTTTTATTTTTGATGAAAATTAATATCAGCGCGAGTTGAAAACCCGGCGAAGGCAAATCAAAATTAATTCAATTTTATTAGAGATGAGTCACAGAAGATTATAAGCGTCATTTTAATATCAACAACTTTCTATGAAAATATGAAATAGACGAAGAGAGAGTGAATAAAAAAGCTAACGGTCGCAACTGAGACACGAACCCGGCTTCTTTAATTACATTCCGTCATTCTTATCAATCTGATGGCCTCCGTGGTCGAGGGGTAAGGCTCTCGACTAGATATCCGAAGGTCACGGGTTCAAATCCCGATCTACTCAAATAAATTTTATTTGATTGATTTGTGTTATTTCACAATTAATTAATTCAAAATAATATTTGTGCCACGTTCCAGAGTAGAAGATACTCTCTCAGTAACACCACCATTCAGAACTGGTTTTAGCCGTTTTTGGTGATCTGATCTAAATAGCTGGGTATTTTCTCACGTTCCTCTCCCCCATCTCCTTCCACTCCCCACTACCTCCAGTCCACAACATTACTTATATTGTTTTTCTCTACAATTATTTCAATTTTTTTGTAACTTCCATCATTTTGGTATACTTGTAAAGTTCTACTTATGATATCAATGTTTCCAAATGTCAAACTATGACATTAATCAGAAATAAACACGTAATTAAGAATATAATCTTGGTGTTTACCTTGATAGCAAACTTGTATTTAATAAGCACATCGATTCAATCGTTCACAGATCATATAAAATGCTTGGTTTTGTTTTTCATATAAGTAAAGTGTTCAGTAACCCGCATACAGAAGTAATATTATATTTTGCATAGTCAGAAGTACTATGGAATATGCCTCGCCATTTTGGAACCCGCAGTTTAAAGTATACATAGATAGCACAGAACTAATTCAAAACAAATTTATAAAATATCTTACCTTCAAAATCAACAATAACTTTGAATGCACATTTCAAACTTTGCAACAAAGGCGAGCAAGATTTATTGCTTATTTGACATTTATACAAAAAAAAATTAAATAACAACATAGACTGTACTGAACTACTTTCACACATTAATTTTAACACATCCTTAAGAGGTAAACGCCACACAGAATTATTCCACACGTTTACTTACAAGACAAATGCAGCAAGTAATTCGTCAATCAATCGTGCTCTTCATTATGTTCAATAATATTGGTCTAAATTCTAGCATCGAAATTTTCTCGGATTCACTGCCTAAATTTAAAAAAAGTATCGTATCAATAATATAATTTGTTCAGAGCACATAAATACAAAGATAACTACTCACACACCCACCCACACACACACACACCCACCCTCCTTCTCACTACGCACATCACTCGGTAATTACTTAATATACACTAAATAAGACACTACAAAGAAACACATCATAGGGACCCACCATGAAATATCCTTAAAATTGTAAATTTTTTTCACCACTTTAAATAATATTCTGTTTGTTTCGGTTTATAAATAATAAAAAAAATTAAAAAAAGTGGTTCGCTACGTTTGATGACTTATCAGGGATGACCGGGTTCATGGGGTAAGCTTTATCCGGGTCTTGGCGGCAGATGCATCTGCCCACCTGCTGCGTGGCGGGACTGGTTGGGGGGATCCTTTTTCTTCTCCAGCCGGACTTTCTCAACCCATCGCCTTGCATCGCAATTGGAGGGATGAATTCATACGACTGTCTCCTGGAAGACGCCTATATTCCTATCCACCCCTCAAACCTTTAGACTCTCAGAACTTTCTCTCCTTCCTTTCATTAAAAATACCCTCCACACAGCATCCCCTAAGATGAAATAGGCTCTGAGGGAAATTATTTTCGTCAGGGCCTCCTGTATAGAGTCAACGTAAAAAACATGAATAAATGTATCTGGCACTTTCCATTGATTCACTTTTTCTTTCTTTTAAAATTTTTCAAAAAATAAATAAAAACCACTCTTGCGCTTGAAATCGTTACCTCTAGACTCCGTTTGCCAGGCGATTTTAATGCCTATGTAACAAACCTATTAGATATCTTATGCAAAAACTAATTATTCATTGAAGAAGAAGATAATAATAATAATCTAAACGAAAATATGAAAGAGAACAAGACACAGAAAAACAGAAAAAAATTCCGCCATTGCGCCCTACTGTCAAACCGTCATAATAGCCAATCTCATATTTGTTATAAAAAGAGAGTTTTTCTTATAAAATTTGAATATTCATTTAGACTTTTATAAAATGTCAATAGTTCCATATAAATAAAATCTGATGTATTTATCCGTGACGCTATCCAGGTTACAAACCAATTCTTAGAATGATTTTTTCCAATAAAAAGGGTAGTTGCCTATGATGTGGAAAATAAATTAGTTGAAGATAATATTGTTAAATCTAAAATTTTAAATATGAGATTGGTTATTTTGACGGTTTGACAGTAGGGCGCAAAGGCGGAAGGTAAACGCACGTCTCGGATAGACGAGAGGGTCTGGGTTCGAGTCCCAGTTGCGATTATTATATTTTTCTGTTTTCCTGTTTTTCCTGTTTTCCTGTTTTTTATTTTATTTTTTATTTTATTTTATTTGGAAAACCAACAGTTACATTATTTACTTAGGTGTATTTACATATGTATATGTTATTGAACCAATAATAGGTTTTCACTGGTGTGTATTAAGTAGAGAGATTAAAAAGTTATAAAAGTTATAATAGTTATAATAGCTTATTGGGATGGGATGGTGGGCGGGAGGGGAAGGGGACGGATCTAATCTGGGAGTGAATAAGTTATTTGTATAGGAGTATAATAGTTTGTATATGTTTAGAAGTTATTTATTGTTTATGTTTTTTAGAATTTGGGGTGCTGTGATGAATAAGTCGAATTCATTGTATGAATTGTTAAAAAAGTGTGAAACGCGGTTAATGAATGTGTTTTGTTTAGAGTTAGTATTGCATCGAGGTGTGTTAAGTGTGTGATTTAGTCTAGTTTGTCTGGTGGGCACTCTTAATTGAATTCTTTCAAGTAATTCCGGGCAATCTATCGCAGAGGTGGCTATCTTTTGCAAGAATATTACGTCTGCAGAATTTCTACGATTTTCTAGTGACGAGATTTTGAAAAACGTGGCTGACTCCACATAACTTAGATGAGGACGATATCCCCGAAAATCAAGGTATCGTAGAAAACGATTTTGTATTTTCTCAATCCTTTCTATGTATGTTGTGTACCTGGGATTCCAGACTTGAGAGGCGTACTCCAGAGAACTGCGTACATACGCAAAGTACAGCATTTTCATAGTGATTACCTTTTTAAAGTGTTTGCAGATTCTGAGTATGAAGCCCAGTACCTTGGAAGCTTTTGCAACTATGGATTCGATGTGTCGGTCAAAAAGTAATTTTGGGTCTAGCACTACTCCCAGATCTTTGGCCTCCACCATTTTTCTAAGTATTGTGCCGTTAAGGGAATAATCAAACGAAATGGGATTTTTGTTTCGGGTAAAGCTGATGACGCCGCATTTTTTAACATTTATTTGAAGGTTGTGTTGTGTGCAGTAGCTATTTAGGCGATTTAAATCTTCTTGTACGCGAGTACAGTCATTGATACTTGTAACAGGAGAGAATATTTTCATGTCGTCTGCGTATAGTAACGTTCTGGAGTGGAGAAAACATTTTCCAATGTCATTAATGTATATATTGAAGAGCAATGGTCCCAATAATGACCCTTGGGGTACTCCTGACGGTACGGTTACCCAATTCGATTTATAGCCACCGACGACTACTGCTTGGCTGCGATTTTTCAAATACGACGAGAGCCATCTGAGGAGATCTCCGTGTACGCCGATTAGTGAAAGTTTAGTCAACAAAACATCATGGATTACTAAGTCAAAAGCTTTGCTATAATCTGTATATATTGCATCTACCTGTACGCGTTGGTCCATATTGTCTTGTAAGATTTCGACAAATGCCGTTAGGTTAGTGGTAGTAGATTTTCCTTTCATAAATCCATGCTGATTGTTGTTAAGTGACGATCTCAAGGCTGTAAACATCTGGTCGTACACAATTTTTTCGAAAACCTTACTGAAAATGCAGAGCTTTGATATGGGCCTATAATTTTCAACGTCAGATTTTTGGCCGTTCTTGAAAACGGGAGTTACAAATGCAGTTTTCCAAGTGTTTGGCACGATTCCCTCATTAAGGGAGCGACTAAAAATTATGAATAACGGTTTAGAAAGGCTGCGCGCACATTTGCTTATGAAGAAAGGGGGAATTTTATCTGGGCCTGCGCTTTTATTGGTCTTTCATATTTTCGTTTAGATTATTATTATTATCTTCTTCTTCAGTGATATATTACATTGATGGTAATATAGCCTTTAAAAGTTATAAAAAGACAGTTTTTCTTATAAAAATTGAACTAATTATTCATTGAACGTTTTTAGCTCCTCCAACATACGAAGAAGCTGAAAATACCGCCAGGATGGAAGAAAGGAAGGAAAAGAAGAAGAAAGGTGAAGAACAAGAAGAGGAATACGAAGAACCCATCTTCACACCAAGGTACCCGGTCTTTCAAAGCGGCCTTGAAAAAAATGGACTCTCCTGATACAAAAAGAAACTGAGCTATTAAATTATTAAATTAATGATTTTATTGGCCAACTTGTGTTACGAATTTGAAAAATGCTTGTGAAAAAACATTAATATGATTCGTGGAACAAGAAGACTTGTGATTTAGCGGAAAGAGCATCGGACGAATTGCAGATCTTAAATTACCCAAAATTAGTATGTAATAATATATTTTATTCCAAGAATGGATTTGGAATAAATTTAGTGTTAGTGTTCCTTCCTCCGTCTTTAGCCAACGTTTCAAACGGCATTAAAGAGCAGATGATGATGGACACTGTAAGGCTGTCCGAAACTTTGACTTAAGAAGGAAGAAGCGTATTACACCATTACACCTTACAAACAATTACACCATAACAAATAAATCACAGTTCAATGAAAATAACAATAAAAATTTATCTGTAAATATGTACCAAAGGGTTTTATTTTCAGTTTTAAAAAATTGCTAATATTGCACACATTCCTTGCCTCATTCATATTCAAACATCATCTCATAGATACCCTTCTGTAATTTAGACTTTGAATTGGTTCCTTATACTGCTTTCTTCGTTCATGAGTGCCTCTTACTCATAATGCTTACATCAGCCTTGCATTCTTTGCGAATCTCCACATCTCTCTAACAACGATCATACGTGTTTTACTACACACACTAGTACATTTTTGGGTTCTCATTTCTACTGCATTTAGTTCACTTTCATCCTTTCTCTGCCAGTTCCATGCCTCGGGGAATGTACCAGCACTCCACTATGGACTGCTAGCTTTGCTTTTTTGGACATTTTTTTTGTTAATTCCATACATATCAATCGTCCAGTTGATTAGTCAGACATCTTCATATATTTAATAAGTTTTGAGATAATGATGAAAGGAATACTCGAATGCTCACCATAAATCAAATATTATTTACACGTATCTGTGTTTTATATATTAAATATGCTATAAAATAGCACTGGCAAGCACAACGGTCCGTTACACTAGTGTGATATTTTGAAAAATCCTACTAGGGACCCAGAAAATATTAACATTTTGTTTAATTCACTACAAGTTTCTCTGCGTTATAATTGATTTGGCGGTGTTTATGAGCATTATTAGTATTGTACCAGATATACGGTAGACTTTTACAGTGACCGGACAAATCAGAAAGAAACCAACTCAGAGCACCTCAGAAAGGTCATTAAGAGTGATGATAAAAAATATAAATAAATTGGTTAAATAGGTTTGAAATGTGGCTTCACCGGAGAATGCTCAAGGTCCCATGGACCGACATGATTACCAACACAGAAATTCTCAGGCGGGCTAGAGCAGATAGAAAACTGCTTACATTAATAAAAATCAGGAAAACTTCATATCTCGGTCATATACTTCGAGGGAAGAAGTATCACTTGCTCCATTTGAAAGGCAAGATAGAGGGTCGCCGAGGGCCTGGTAGGAGACAAATGTCTTGGCTGCGTAATGTGCGAGAGTGGATCGGCGTTAGAAGTGTGGAGGAGCTATTCCGGGCAGCGCAAGACAGAGAGACATTCTCAAGAGTGATCGCCAACGATTATGACGGTTATTTATTTTGTTATGTTTCTTTTTCCCCTTCTGGGGGTGCGTTAGACCTCGTCCTTGCATCAACAGGAGTCGGTCGACGATGGCACGGTGCCCTCTAAAATTAATTGCGCCACCCCCAGCAACATGTGCAGGCTTTAGGTTTGGGGGGGACGACCTCGGCTCTCCTTTGCCTTGCCTCCGGCTACTCGACGCTGAATTCCTTAGGGTCGTCGGGTATTTCCCCCCAATCTCCCATTTACTTTTTTTTGAGGCATCACCGAGGAACCGGCTAAGGGGCGCGGAAGCTGAGTGTGGTTCACGACTAGACCGAATGTCATGCGCATTCTTGCTGGGACTGCCAATCGATTGAAGAGGACTCCCAACCGTTTGCCATTCCCTTATTACTTATCTACTGTGTCTTCTTCCCAAACAGGTGCTTGTAGGATACGCTGGATACAATCACCCAGCGCTTGCCACCTCGTGGACTTTCACCAACCTGTCTCATTGTCTTGCCTATATTTTATCATACTAACACCTATTGTATCTGTATTTCCCGCTAAGCACTTGCATACTGCTTACTAACAACGTATGCAGGGACATTGGAGGTCTAGTTTCGTTATCAAATGTAGAGTCGTTTTCGCCAAAAAAATTAGAGTCCTTGCAAGAGCCTTGAAGGGGTAACCATCTGTTACCCTATACAAGGGCGGGTAAGTGGTGGGTCCTCCAATGATCGCCAACGTCGGGGGGACGTGATACGGCACACAAAGAAGAGGAAGAAATAGGTTATGTTAAGTTAAGGTCACCGTCTATTTTTAAATTATTTTTTTTAGCTTTCGATTACCTTTCTGAGGTGTTTCTGAGTTGGTTTCATTATGAGTTGGCATGGAACCCACTTTTACATATAACTGTATAAACATTTTTTTCGGACATGTCTGGCTAATCAACTGGACGATCGATATATTCACTAACCGTTCATATTGTGTACATAATCTCTTCATGTAATCAAATAATCAATCGCAACTGAATTCTCAACACATTTTTCACTCTCTGGCATCACATAACGAGTAACTTAATCAATGCGCACTCACAACACTCCAAAAAAAACAATTCTTACTTGTAGGTTCAAATATACTTTCACATACATACACACATACACTTACACATATACATAGGTCGTAATTTTTAAGTTAGTTTTAAGATTGCTGGTGAATGACACGGTTGTGTCGAAGCCGATAGCAGATAAATAAAATACTAGTAACAAATGAACACGTGAAATAAAACTTTTCAAAACAAAAAGGAGTACATATACATACCTACTTGATACAAAATCGTACACATGGGTAATTCTTGAATGATTCAACAAAGCAGTTACACATTAAAGTAGGTAGATACCTTTTTGCACGTTATATTGTACACAGCTAACAGGTTTTGCAGGTATCAATATTCAAGGTACGAGCGCATTAATCAGAGAAAAACCTTATTCAAGGTGCAAATAAAGGTCATTACTACAGAATCAGTTACGAACAACTTATAATAATTTATCAACAGAAATATTGCATTGGTGTACTTAGGGAAAATCAGGTTAGTCACCTAATCAATTTATATTTTAAAAGAAGGTGGAGATACTATAATGCGCGTGCTGCTAAAACTCAGAAATGAATCCCGGGACGATCAGGGGGATTATATGGTGTGGTAGCCCTCTGTCTCTCATCCATGAAGAAGGTTCCCGTTTTTCACCTGTAGGCCGTGCTTTTGAAGATATAAAGGCTGAAAGTTTCGTCCTCTAGAAATTCCTTGATCAGTTCAGAACATTTGAGAGTATTTGAGAGCATTCCACATCATTCCAGAACATCCCGGAACATACCGGAATGTTATGAAATGTTCGGGAATAGTCTGGAACGTACGGAACATCCCAGATCATTGTGGAACATTTCAGAACACTCTCGAATGTTGTGGAATGTTCTGGAACATTGTGGACCATTCAAAACCTTTTTGTATGGGTGTGGCTACCTATTGGTAGGGGTATATAAAGCAAGATCCATCGTGGTTTCGAGCGTCCGTTCAATCTCATATCAACTCCTAAATAAAATATTCACACAGAGAACGAATTCAAGGACAGTTAGAAAATTGCCTTTTCCAGAATAATTGAATAATTGATGTGTGAGAGAAGTGAAGAAAATTTTCAATTAATGAAAAATACTCATTTGAAATCCATGCAAGCAATCAATCAATCACTTAAATTATTTTCCTTATTTTTTATGAATTACTGTATGAATTCAATTATTTGCAAAATAGTTCAGGAGGATTGGCGACTGCTACACTACCGCCTGTAGTGACACGCACTGTTGCAAAGTGCCGGTATTTTTCCGAAGTTGTACTTATTATCTAGGTAGGTAGTGTAGGTACCTACTTATTTTTTTACTTATTTATTTTACTATTTTACATGCCTATGGGGCTTTTTCATTAGGAAATAATATGTGCATATAATGGGACAATTTTCATTCAAGTGTTTGTATATTCGTGTGTTAAATTGTGAAATTGGCGAGTTCGCTTTATAAAATGTTTGTAAATGGTGACATTGAAAGGGTCCTAGTGTGCCGAGTAGGTAGGTACCCTTATGTTGACTAGATTCAGAATTTCACAACATTCGAGCTCAGGTTCAAAGTGAAGCATAGGTCGCCTGTTTATGTATTTTAAGGGGTTTAATAAAAGATTTAGTTTTTTTTTTCTATAATAACGAGTATTAAAATACTTGTATATGTATCGCAAACTAAAAACGCAAAAAAATTGATCTAAATTGTTATTTAAATGTCGTATTTTGCTTTTTGTGATATCAGTTACTACAGGCTGAGTCAGTTGTAATGTCCAGCGGACTTACATTCAAAGTGTTGACGAATTATGGTGGGTAGTACTCAAATGAAGAGAGAGTAACGGTACTGTACTAGTATTTATTAGGGAGCTGCCTAAAGCAAAAAGAGGACAAATCTAGCATGCATCGCCTTATATAGATTCACGCAAGCATGCTATCTCGCTTGCACTCATACAATTCACACAGACATTACACTTTTCCATCTTTAAAGCAAAGTATTATTTTGTAATAATGCGCATCGGACCGGTCACAAAAAGATAAATAAAAAAATTACTAATTGTGTAGGATTTAGCATAAGTATGACGCATTTGAGAGTCAAAAAATTTATTGCATTGATTAGCTTTCGGACTCCATCATGCAATACAAGAAGTAGGGTTTATTTCAGTGCAGAGATTTTGAATTATAACAGAATTTCTGCACTGAAATAATTCATCGGAGGGAAATAATTATGCCGATTCAGTTGACATCTTCAAGTTATTACTAAAAAAACTAGCAAGATTTTTGAAAAATTGCCTAAATTCAGGGTAAGGAATGAGGAAAAGAGAAAAAACCACAAACTTACCCCTGATCCGTATGGTTCTCAAGGTGTTTTCTAGTGGTCCATACCTGATCATAGCACTCATTTTATTTTATTTTTATTTTAACTTTATGAGTAAAACCTCAAATTGTAATATTTTTTTAAATAAATGAAGACAATATAAGCGAAACTCAATCGAAAATCTGGAAACAGAAAAATCAGAAAAACATATTGACACCTCTGGGACTCGAACCCAGGACCTCTTGCTTTCCGGGCAAACGCGCTAACCACTGCGCCACGGTGTCGATATGAAATTCGGTTATGTTTAACTGTACCATACTTCGACTAAGAACCACCTACATTATCTTCATTTTCTTTAACGCATATATTATTGGCAACTATATTTATGTATGATTGCAAGATTCAAACCCGAACTAAATGCACTCTAGATAGTGGGCGCAGTGGTTAGCGCGTTTGCCTGGAAAGCAAGAGGTCCTGGGTTCGAGTCCCAGAGGTGTCAATATGTTTTTCTGATTTTTCTGTTTCCAGATTTTCGATTGACTTTCGCTTATATTGTCTTCATTTATTTTAAAAAAATATTACAATTTGAGGTTTTACTCATAAAGTTAAAATAAAAATAAAATATTCATCCTAGACTTGCAGAAAAGTCGATAGATGTCGCATATTAAATAAAATGGATAAAGATTTATCCAGACACTATCTAGAGTGCATTTAGTTCGGGTTTGAATCTTGCAATCATACATAAAGATAGTTGCCAATAATATATGCGTTAAAGAAAATGAAGATAATGTAGGTGGTTCTTAGTCGAAGTATGGTACAGTTAAACATGACCGAATTTCATATCGACACCGTGGCGCAGTGGTTAGCGCGTTTGCCCGGAAAGCAAGAGGTCCTGGGTTCGAGTCCCAGAGGTGTCAATATGTTTTTCTGATTTTTCTGTTTCCAGATTTTCGATTGAGTTTCGCATATATTGTCTTCATTTATTTTTAAAAAAGCACTCATTTTTAATAATTGTCTTTCATTTTAAATAAGTAGTTCAGCACAATAATAATAACACCGAAATAAATTGATTCACAAATTCACGAGAATGACCGATTTGCGAGTTAGGGCTCGTACACATAAACACGATACGACGTCTCATCGTACTACGACGCGGCATCGTACCGAATGCACATTCTATAAATCTCCTCGCTCGACTTAAGCGATAGTTAAAAATTCTTTGTTCTACTGTCAAATGCTTACCTGGACCCAGGAATTTAAACAAGGAAAGTTAAAAAAAGAAAGTTAGTAGCACGATGCGACGACGTATCATGTTTATGTGTACGAGCCCTTATTCCAACATGGGTGGCGATTTCGGCGGTTTTCCGCGTTCAACAGCGGAGTCACACATTCAAACGCTTGCGTGGCGCTCGACAAAATATGTACGAGTACTACAGCACCGAGGTTTGTCTGCGGTTTTTGGAGTTGAAGTTAAAAGGAACAACAATCAATATTTTAGGCAATTTGATTACAATTATCAAACCAATGAGCGCTTTTATTATTACCGTGACGATCCACGATTACGGTTCCGTGACGGCATTAAAAAGTGTATAAGCATACGTTCCTTATCACAATAATGCTGCCATTCTTGCAAAAATGTAAGTTTGTTTCCTCCAAAGTAAAAAAAGGAATAATTTTCTTGCATCTCTCTCACACACCGTACCGTGACGTCTCCGTAGACCCATACAATAGGTACTACTAGCCGTGACAATCATTTTGAAAGTACGAATATAGTAGTTACAAGGATAAATTGAAGTTCGAGTGAATTCCAAAAATTCAAATACCTCAAATGTCAAAGAGCTAATGATTTTGCTTTTGTTCACATAAATATAATGATGCAGTTTTTTCTTACACACTAAATAACAACCGTCAGAAATGAGATAAACCGTGAAGGTATGTCTGCACCCCCCAAAGGAAACATTCAATCATTTTCATACATCTCCCTCACAAAGAAATTGCAACGTTATTCCCGTCGCCACAGCTGTGCAGTAATAAGATATATCTGTTTCCTCCAAAGGAAAAAAAAAGTACTTTGGGAGAAACAAACTCACGTACATTGTGTATCTCATCTTTTGTCTCACCATTATTTAATGTGTAAGAAAGAGCTGCAGCATTTTTAGGATAAATACGTACGTCTAATGATTTTTTAAGCCGTCACAGTGATAATTAATTTAATATGTAGATATCGTAGATGCCAAACTGGCGTAACCAATTCAGTTACGTATAAAACTACACATCTTTTATTATCCATTGTAAAGTAAAATCCCCTTAAAATGGCAATAATAAGTAAATAATAAATAAATACTAAAATAACTTCATTCTGTAGAACGACACCACTGAAATCCTTGTAATTTCATGCGAAGTGATGCAATCACCTTGATTAGGTTCTATACGGGTTTATTGCATTCTACGCAGTCTATCAGTAAGTAGCGTTGTGACAATTCATCGGAAACTGATATGTGGTTCTTATCAGTCATTGGATTCGGGACAAGTGAATGAAAAACTAAATCTTGTGCAGTGAAAAGTGAAGTAATTCACACAATGGGTTTACGAATAGAATTTTATTGTGAACGTGGTTTTTTCTACAGCGGTGATATAGTTAGAGGAAGTGTTGTTATGAATTTTGATCAGCCTGAAAAGGTATCAGGTTAGTCACAATTTTTTTTATCAACATAAAAAAAATAAAGGTTTTCCAAAATTAACGCAAGATTTGAAATTAATAGATAACAAAGTTTTTAGTCTTTAGATTGTCATTTTTTATTGAATCATAGAGTACATAGTATAGGGCTATTTAAAATTTAAAAAAAATCTTAATTTCTTACACCATTACAAATTTGATTATTTTTGCATTAAACCGCTTTCTCGTTAACCCGTTTAATCACAGGAGACCATATTTGTCCAAGCTCACACAGGTCTCATAGAAATCGTTGTGTCTCCCTTACTATCATAGTGAGAAATATGATCTTAACGGTATTGGAAAGAGAAAACAACACGCTATATATTCAATCTAAAAATTAACCACAAAATAATTAAAACTTACAAGTTTCCGACCGCAAAATCTTATCTTACTAATACTTGTTTACTCTTTCACGGAAAAAACTAATGAATAGATTTTAATGAAACTTTGCAATAATATAGTTTATATATCAGATTAACATATAGGCTATAATTTATAAAGCCGGCTAGGAAGGGGACGCGGGAGGGGAACGGGGACACACGGGAAAGGTGATTCAGGGAGAAACAATGTATTTCTCTGTGCAACGCATGCCGGGAACCAGCTAGTTTAAAAATAATTATGTAACTTTGTGAATTTTTTGGAAATTATTTTTACATGAAATGGCAAAAAAGTGGGGTGACAATAACATTGGTCTAATAAAATATATGTGTGTGCTTTTTTTCATTATCGGTAATATTAGTTAGAAAAAAATTAGATAAACCGTTTTTTAAATTTTTTTCAGTTTGCATTAAATATTTTTATATTTAAAATATTCAGAATGTATAATTCACACCCGGTAGAAGTGAAACTAGAAAGTCGCTAGATGTCGCTTTCTTTTCTTTTGCTTGTTTTTTAACCTCTCAGGCTTACTTGTTCGCTTTTTTATTTTTTTTTTTTTCGCATTTTTTCTTTTTTTTTTCGCTTATTTTTCGGAACAGCTCGTACAGAAATTTTTGTGGCTCTTTTACTATCATGATTGGAAATATATCTAAACGGTTTTAGAAAGAGAAAACACCACGCTTTATATTAAAATCTCAAAGTTATCCCCACAAATACTTAAAATGTTCATTTTTATGAAACTAAAGTTTCCGACCGCAATTGGAAAATAAAAATAGAAATTTGGGATTTTTTTATTAATTACTTTGAAACAACAAAGAAGAGAGTTGATGACAACATATGTCACTATTTATAAAACATTTGCCTAATTAAATATGTGTGTGTTTTTATTTTTGTTCGTTATCACTGTTGTCAGTAATATTAGTTTAAAAAAAACGTAAGGTAAGCCATTTTTAAAACTTAAAAAAAAAATTATATTTCAAAAATTATATGCGTAGGTATACTTCAAATTATATAATTTGAAAGCATATTTCATCATCTTTCATAAACAGTTTTTGGTTTTCGGATGCGTTCAGAAGTATTCCGTTTATTTGGATTTTATTGTAAAGCGGAAATATTTTGATCTTCCAACGTTACTGTGGTTAAAATATAAAATAAAAAATTCGTAGAATGCGAACCCCCGTTCGCTTGATGTCTGTCTAGTTCTCTGGCCGCTGAGACTTGTCAGGCACCTTGCCCACCACGCTATGGAAGGCACGCGCCGAGGTGCGAATATACCGCATTATATTAGAACCGAGTATTTGTGTAGAACTGAGTTGTGACTAGGGTTGCCATACGTCCGGAATTTTCCGGACATGTCCGGAAATATAGGTCTTTGTCCGGAATGCGGGGGGAATCCTAAACAGTCCGGAATTTCTACAATTAAGTGGAGATTGACATAAAAAAGAAATAAACGAAATTATTTTTATTACAAATCAAAGTAAAAACGTCACTTCTGATATTTAATGCTCCCGGAAATATCGTTAAACACTTCCGAATCTTAATAATAGTTTTGTAGAACATTTCGCAAGTCATATTTTTTTAAATTATGCTGTGTTAAGAGGGTTAATGTTAATTGAGTTCACATTAAGGAAAAGACCGTTTCTACATTGGCCTGCATCGCAAATATATAAGAGCATATATTTGTTAATTCCGTTACTTTTCCTAGTCCAGCTGCTTTCAGAATAATGGTCCATTGGTTATTGGCATTTTATCTCAAAACTTCGTTGCTTAATTAGTCACCCCCTCCCCTCCCCCACCCCATTAATTTCGACTTCTTCATAAAAAATTAGTCCGTCCTGGGGGGGGGGGCTAGAGAATTGTGCTCTTGGGGATGACACTCGGTGGGGTGGCGCCCGGGGCGTCATTAACATTATATTTACAAGAAAGTCCGGAATTTTTTTCAAATGTCAGGAATTTTCTCCGGGATTTTGATTTTTTGAGCTGGGAACCCTAGTTGTGACGCATTTCCGTTTCACCCGAATTTCAAGTCACTAACGGCGCTAAAGAAGTTTCACTTCAAAAAATTACATGCTTATTTCTAATAACTAAATTTGATAGCGTATTTCATCACCTTTCAAACATTCAATTTATTTGAATTTTACTGCAAACTGGAAATATTTTTACCTTCTGACAAATATGCCTGATTTTTGAAGGGACAAAATTATTATCATTTTCCATTAAATTTTTTTATCTTTATTTCAAGCGGTAGCTCTATAAAGATGAATGCTTCATGTGGAAAAATCCTGGTCATTCTACAAGATTAAAAGCTCTGAGGTAGTTAACCTCCACTGAGAAAAACCGTCATTCGTATTCAAGTGGGAGAAAAACCTTCTTGTCGCAGCGGGTGAGACAAATAAATGCTGGGAATAATGATGATTAAAGACCTGGTTCCAAGGCGGGAATGGCATTAGCCGAGTCATCAGCCAGCATTACCACTTCACCACATCAACAGTATTGCCACATTACTGGCGTTGCAACATTACTAGTATTGCCACATTACAGACTGGCGCCAACCGCGCCTTGGGGCAATGAGCAACGGGAAATGTGACCACGGGAAACTGGCATCATTTTAAGGGTTGTAAAACCCAAAGAAATCGCAATGGAATAATACAAAAAAACACTGCAGACGAATCTGATTGCAAGACGCGAGAAAAACTATAAAAGATAGAAGACATTTTATATGTGTTTCTTAGTTACAACCTGGGTTAACCCCATCATACTATTTATCGTAGTTTTCTTATTTTATACAACAAAAATGACTGAACAGAAATAAAAATATGGCGTCTTAACTTGTTTTTTGATATAATATTCGATTTTGTACACTTAACTATAAAAAAATAATAAAGTTTTTTGAGGTTAGGATGATTTTGGAAACGTATCCCTCACAGCAATTTAGTTGATTTTCGAAAAAAACTACTATAATCCATAGATATGTACTACTCGCTGGTTCCTGGCATGCATTGCTATGCCATTCAAAGAAATAAATTGATTCTCCCAACATATCCTTTACCATGCCTCCCCGTTCCCTTTCACCTTCCCCGCCTTCCCCCACCCTCGTCTTTCCCTCACTGCGAACCTCACCTCCACCGTTCCCCTTCCCCCTGCCATTCTCCCTGCCGCTAAAATATATGAAATACACACATTTAATCCATAGATATGTACTACTAGCTGGTTCCCGGCATGCATTGCTATGCCATTCAAAGAAATAAATTGATTCTCCCTACATATCCTTTCCCATGCGTCCCCGTTCCCTTTCACCTTCCCCGCCTTCCCCCTCCCTCGTCTTTCCCTCACTGCGAACCCCACCTCCACCGTTCCCCTTCCCCCTGCCATTCCTCCCTGCCTCTAAAATATATGAAATACACACATTTAATCCATAGATATGTACTACTAGCTGGTTCCCGGCATGCATTGCTATGCTATTCAAAGAAATAAATTGATTCTCCCTACATATCCTTTCCCATGCGTCCCCGTTCCCTTTCACCTTCCCCGCCTTCCCCCTCCCTCGTCTTTCCCTCACTGCGAACCCCACCTCCACCGTTCCCCTTCCCCCTGCCATTACTCCCTGCCGCTAAAATATATGAAATACACACATTTTCATTTATACAAATTTCATAACGGCAGAGCATGTCATTATATATAGCCTACATGTTATTCTGATGTATGAGCTATAGGTATTATTGCAAAGTTTCATTAAAATCCATTCAGTAGTTTTTGCGTGGAGTACCAAAATACATACATCCATACAAACTTTCGCGTTTATAATATTAGTAAAATGTACACCTAATATCACGTCATTTTGTTACCCATTAACCCTTTGTCAAGATAAGTTATCATAATTTTTTATTTTTTATTTTAACTTTATGAGTAAAACCTCAAATTGTAATATTTAATTAAATAAAGACAACATAAGCGAAACTCAATCGAAAATCGTGAAACTGAAAAATCAGAAATCGATATTGACACCTCTGGGGCATGAACCCAGGACGGTGTCAATATCTTTTTCTGATTTTTCTGTTTCCAGATTTTCGATTGAGATTCGCTTATATTGTCTTCATTTAATTAAATATTGTAAAAATGTAAAGCCCTGCTTAGGACCTATGTTATATTTGATGATGTATGGCTTTTAGGGCTCTCTGTTTCTCTTATTTTTTTTTTAACTCAGGAACGAGTCGTAGAAACCACCAGTTCTCTCGTGACAAATATTAACCGTGTACAAGTGATAGGAGCGCATTTCCCGACTATGCACCGAAGGGATCATTGAGTTCCTAAAAGCTTTTTACATTGAAAATACCAGTAGAACAAGGATAGCATTCCTATCTGACGCCAGTCTTTTAAAGATTGCGATTTGTACAGGGTCAGCAGTTATGTTCTATCTACAGTATCGGCGGGCCCTGTACAGTACGCCCAGTTTCTGAGAGGGTAATTTGATTGGCTTTGATGGAGCCCCCGTGCTGGTCACTAGCTTAAAGTTACACCGAGCATATCGATTTATTTATTTATTGCTTCTTCACAATTTAAATACATTTTTAGCATGTAATTATTAACCCCACTATATCATGGTACACCTATACCAGGAACGCCCTGGTATAGGTAACAGATGGTTAAATCTGTTACCTATACCAGGGCGGATATGTGGTGGGTACTCCAATGTTTAATCGACTCGCCTACATTACTACAACTCATCACATTTAATATACCTTCTCGTAGACTCAGAAATAAAGACCTGCTTTTCCTCAATCAGCACTCGACTAACTATGGTTATAACTCACCACTGTCCGGAATGTGTAGACTGGTCAACTCACGTCAAGACCTTGATTTTTTTTGGTATTAGCTTAAATGATTTCTGTCGCTCTTTAAACAAATGAAGATATTTCCTATTCACCCTAATTTTTGCAAGGTCTTGACGTGACTTGACACTTATTTTTTCTTCTATTTCCACTGTTTGTCTTTGCTTTCATGTACCACCCGAATCCTTACATTGTTCATTTCTATACTTCGTGATACTTTATTTTAAATTGGACGTAAGTCCGTAAATAAATAAATAAATTAATAACACCATATATGTAACCATTTGCTAAATTTACGGCAAAAATAGTTCCAGGGGAAAAAGGACCGAGTTCACACCGGCGCTTCGTGGCTGTAATATTCCATATCCAAGAACTTACATTATTATGAAAACAAACTTAATTCTAAAGGAATAATCTGAAATCGTAATATTTTTTTTTTATATTGAGCCTCAAATTTTCAATTTGAGTGTGGGTTCCGCCTCCCGGGAACCATTTATTGGATACACCCTTGCCATAATTCATCTCAAGTGGTTCGCTACCGTCCGGATCGCAAGTGGCCAGATCGGAAGAGATTGGTAGAGAGAGAGTTAACCTAGACCTATCCAGCTGGACTCTCTCGACCCATCGCCTTGCACCGCAGTGGAAGGAATAGATTCATTCGTCCATCAGACTCCCAGATTCCTACACACCTTTGCCGTAGGTCACCCCAAGTGGTTCGCTACGTTTGGTGATTTAGCAGGGGTGCCCGGGTTCATGGGGTGAGATTTGTCTAGGTCTTGGAGGCGGATGACCATGACATACTGAACCCCAGATTCCTACCCACCCCTTAAACGCTTTTCATTCCCAGAACTCTCCTCTCCTTCCTTTCCGTAAAAAACCCTCCACACAGCATCCCCAAAGATGACATAGGCCCTGAAGGAAATTATTTTTCTCAGGGCTTCCTGTGTGGAGCTCATGTAAAAAAAATACCCTTTTCCTTCCCAAAACTTCTTCTCTTTCCTTTCATAGAAAAAACCCTTCGAACAGCACCCCCAAAGATGACCTAGGCCCTGAGGGGAATTATTTTCCTCAGGGCCTCCTGTGTTCAGTTAATGTAAAAACGGGCTTGTTTTCATGCATTCTTACGCTTTCTATGACAAGAGATAATCTTTACATTCATTATAATGTTTGTATTGAAAACTAAGAATAAAACAATAATATTATAAATTTATCAAGCAGATTGTATTATTATTGCTAATGACAAATAAATAGTAATTGCATTATTACGTCGGATTTCCTAGAAAACAGTTGGCACGGCTAGTCTGCTTGATAAATTTATAATATTATTGTTTTTTATTATATTTTTCCTTGTGATTCAGAATGGATTCTGCATTTGAATTTTGAATAATCTTCGACCATCTTATTGACCGAGCGCAGTAAAGACCTGTCGACATTTCTTCTATGTGCAAATTATTTTGTACGTTACGTGTCCGTTTCAAGATGGTGGCCTTTCTATTTGTTCAGTAAAGATTCTTATTTTGCAAATGTGTAATCGTCGTATTTTGGATTTTCTTATTCACATTTTTCTTTCAATATTTTGTTACCTACCTGCCTGAAGAGTGTCATTGAGATAATAGCCCAGTCAGTGGGGAGTTTTACCTTGCAAAAGGTCGTGTAGTAGCGATTTTGATATATGTTGTTAAGATTGGGACTCTCAAGAAAAAAAAAGTTTTCGACCTTGGGGGGGTCGAGCTCGAGCCGCCATCTTGGATTGAAGGTGCCAAGATTTGTTTTTTTCAAAATAATTGTACAATGGTTGATCTCACGACCAAATTTTGTAAGACAAACTTAAAGAAGATAAAAATTACATACCACCACCTTCCCTTATTGAGAGCATGCATATCCCTGCTGTACACATCAATATAAGCGACGTTAAATCTAAAATTAAATCTCTAGACAAAAACAAAAAGGCCGGACCTGATAACGTGCACCCCAATATTCTCATAAATTGCATTGCTTCACTGGCTGAGCCGATTTGTCTTTTGTTTAATCAATCGCTTGATACAGGTTGCTTCCCGGACATTTGGAAACGTTGTTATCTAACGCCTATACTAAAAAAGGGTAATAAAAGTGATGTCACTAACTATAGACCTATATGTAAGCTATCTATAATTCCGAAACTTTTTGAAAAATTACTTCTTGATAAAATTTCCCCATATATTAACCGTCTCATTGTTCCAAATCAACATGGATTTTTGTCTGGCAGGTCAACTCTGACAAATCTCTCATTATATGAAAACTTTATATCAAATGCATTAGCTAACAAAACTCAAGTCGATTCCATATACACAGATTTTATCAAAGCCTTTGACAAAGTGTGCCATAAAATTCTACTGGTTAAACTACGTAAGCTCGGTATTGACGGAAAACTTTTAGACTGGTTTGCAAGCTATCTATCTGATAGAGTTCTACTTGTAAAAATTAATTTGTTTTATTCCAATCAATTTAAAGCTACCAGTGGTGTACCTCAAGGGTCCCATTTAGGCCCAATTTTGTTTTTACTGTTCATAAATGATATTGTTGACATATTTGATAAAGATGTGGATGTATTGCTTTTTGCAGATGATTTAAAAATATTTAAAATCATCAAAACCGCTGAAGATTGTGCCTGTCTACAAAATAATTTAAACAAATTAATTAGTTGGTGCTCTATTAACAAACTTTATCTGAACATAAATAAGTGTTATTCAATAAGTTTTTACAGAATAAGTCAACCAATTATTCATCCTTATGAACTTAACAACTCTACCCTTACCTCTGTCGCAGAAATTAGTGACTTGGGCATAATTTTCGACTCTAAATTAAACTTCATATCCCATATAAACTCAATCTATAATAAAGGTATCAAAATGCTTGGCTTCGTTCTTAGAAATTCCAGAGGTTTCAAGAATATTTCAACTTTAAAAATTTTGTATACATCCTTAGTACGTAGTCAAGTCGAATATAACTCCTCGATCTGGTCCCCCCATTTTAAAATACATTCAGATTCAATCGAAAAAATTCAACACAAATTCTTAAGACACATTAATTTTAACCTCGGTATTCCCATTGAAAACATAAATTATAATTACTTGATGAAAGAATTAAATTTACTAAGACTGTCAGATCGAAGAATTATATCCGACTTAATATTAATGTTCAAAATTGTAAATGGTAGAATAGACAGTCCTGATCTAACTAAGCTCATTGAATTTCATATTCCCACGAGAACTACTCGTTCTAAAATCCTTTTTAAATGTAACAATAATCGGACTGAGTATACGAAACACTCACTTTTACCTAGGTTGCATGAAGTTACTAATAGATATGCTGATGTGATAGATCTATTTAACTGCACGGAACATAGGTACAAGACGGCTATGCTATCATATTTTTTTAATGACTATTAATTTTATTTGTATTATAGATTTTGGCATGTAAATGTATCTCTGGTGTCACTTCACAATGTATCGTCACAATTAACTGTTATACATACACTGTTTTACCATTACTAATATTTTGAATATGAATTTGTGACATGTAATTAATGTTTATGGCATACTTATGCCGTTTGTATTAAATAAATAAATAAATAAATAAATAAAATTTCAAATATTTTTTGTTTCAATTTTTTGTTTGTAAGTCTAATAGGTAATGCGTTACAGTGGCGAAAATGTGAATATTTTTCTAAAAAATGGTGAAATTCCCAATTTTTGTTATTTTTTCGGGCTATTCATTACATAATTATGCTAATTTTGTAAACCCATTTCCACACCACCATGAGGTAGAGAAAATAGCGCATTTTTATTGTGGTATCCCCAGTAGATCTTCTTCCTCTTCAATAGCACTACAACCCATTTTGAGCCTTGGCCTCCTTCAATATATGCCTCCACCGCCCTCCGTCCTCGGCCGTCGACTTCCAATCTGCGACATGGAGTAGTCCTCTTGCATCCTTCCTGACATCATCCTTCCGTCTCAGCCTGGTCTGCCCACCTTTCGTGCACCTCCCGGGTGTTCTGTTAGAACCTTCTTCGGTACTCGTGTGCTTGACATTCGATGCACATGTCCGGCCCATCTTAGTCTTTGGAGCCTTAGATGTATAAAGAGTCTGGGAGCTTAGTAAATAATATAGAGCTTTATTGTGGCGGATTCTCCATGCCTCTCTCTCACGTAAGTACTTGCATACTACTTTCTCACCCCGTTTGCATGGATATTGGAGGGTCTAGAGACATTCAAATAAATGCAGGTTCGTTCAATAAAATAGATTCTTGACGTGTGCGGTGAAGGAGGAAACCATATGTTTCCTTATAACGCCGTTGGGAAAGTGGTGGGGTTCCCTAGAATGCCTCTCCCTCTCGCACCACTCCTAAGATTCTTCGAAGTACCTATCTTTCGAAGGTGTCCAGCTGTTCCCGCCATACATTCATAGGCCAAGACCATTCGAATAATTTTTTTATATTGGGTTTTCCTATGGAAGTTTCTTTTTTTTATGGGATTTGAAACTGGAAACAACGCGAAGTAAGTGTTGTTAGAGCCTGTGATGCGCTTTCTTACTTCTACTGGGTTTGCTTTGTCATGCGTTATGCTGTAGCCCAGGTATGTAAACTCTTCGACCACTTCGAAATTATAAGTGTCTTTAAATTTCAGTTTATCTTTTATTCTATGGTGTGGGTTTCTAGTTTGCATCATGATTTTAGTTTTATTCTCATTGATTCGCAAACCCACCCCTCTTTCCGAGTCTCCAAAAACCTCTCTTACAGCCTGTAGGGATCTTTCGACAATGTTAAGGTCAGTTTGTCTATTCCACAAATATTCCAGCGATGGTATGTTACATATTCGCTATTGCGTAATAATATTTTTTGTTGTCCCGGTTGGTTGATATTGACATCTTAATAATAGTCTTTGTCATCAATGTCATGATCTAACGCATTGCCTGTGGTACTGAGATGCTGGGCTTCCATTGACAAAATCTCTTCATATTCAATTGCAAGAAATAAATTTTAATAAAGTCTCGGGTGCTGGTTTCTTTGTCATTCTTACGAATAAGCCCATTGGTGCCACGTTTCCAGCCCCATTTTTCTGGATTTTTTTGGATTTCATACCATTTTTGAATTCCCGTACAAAGCAACAAGAAAGCGTTTTCCTTCATCTGCTATGTCTTCTGGTTTTGCGTCATGTTGTTTTCATTCGTATACTCAATGAAGACGCACTGGGAGATCAGCTTTTTATGGCTTACTAAACGTTCATTATCACTACAAAGTAGTTTCATCCATGCACTCGATGACGTCGGGTTTCTCATAGAGGGATCCTAGCCTGTATCAATATAGGCGCTGAGGGGGCAACGCTGCAGTGATGCAGGACTGCAGGCATGCAGTATGTTGCCGTCTCTTTCTCTCCTCTATGTAACACGAAAAATTACTGTTATTTTATATAGATTTTGCTACGAGTATATGTGTTGTGGAAATACGTTAAAATGATATTGTGTAATATGTTCTTACAAAATTTACCATGAAAACTTGAGTTTTACGATTTTTTGTCAAAATTTTCTTTTTTCTACCGCTGTAAGTCATTATATGTTAGATTTATAAAAAAAAATTCAAACAAAAAATGTACGTAATTTAGTCTTCTTCAAATTTGTCGTAGACATTTTTGTTGTAAAATCAACCGTTGAGGAATTATTTTGAAAAAACTAAATTTTGGCACCTTCAATCCAAGATGGCGGCTCGATCTCGGCCCCCCCAAGGTCGAAAACTTTTTTTTTCTTTATAGTCCCAATCTAAACAACATATATCAAAATCGCTACTACACGACCTTTTGCAAGCTAAATTCCTTTTTTATCCCCCACTGACTGGACTATAAAGACTTTCTTTTGGGAATGTTTTATAATTCGTTTATCGAAATTTAAAAAAGTGATCTTGTAACTATTTTTATATTTGTTCTATCATCTTTATCATCATCATCATTACATAGTACAAAATGAAGTCGCTTAAAATGTATGTGCGCTTTAATCTTTTAAACTACGCAACGGATTTTCATACGGTTTTCACAAATAGATAGAGTGATTAAAGAGGAATGTTTATATGTATAAAACATGTAAATTATATTAGAGAAAAGCCGAGAAATTTAAAAACATATTTTTGTGTGATTTAAAACGGCTGGCGGGCCGTACTATAGTCACTTTTGAAATTCGTTCTACGGAAGAAATTAGAAAATAGATGTCCTAGAGTAAATAGGTATTTGATTTGAATTATTTTATTTGATGAAGTCGCTCAAAATGTATGTGCGCATAGATCTTTTAAACTACGCAACAGATATTAATGCGGTTTTCACCAATAGATAGAGTGATTCAAGAGGAAGGTTTATATGTATTAAAACATGCTTATTGTAGTAGAGAAAAGTCGAGAAATTCAAATATTCAATTCAGGGAGCGGGCAGCGGGCAGCTGGCAAGCGGGTGGTGTGGATTTTATAAAGGTTGGGTAATGGCGTGTTTCGTTAGTCACAGCAACGTGTGGCCGGGTCTGCTAGTTAACAATAATTTAATGTCATTCAATTTGGGAGGCGGGAATGGGTACCACCGTCCCGGGAACCTTTATTGGATAACCAACACCTCTGCCATAGTTCACTCCAAGAGGTTTGTTACGTTTGGTGATTTAGCAGGAGTGCCCGGGTTCATGGGGTGAGGTTTGCCTAGGTCTTGGAGGTGGATGACTAGGACACACTGAACCCCAGATTCCTATCAACCCCTTAAACCCTTTTCGTTTCCAGAACTCTCTACTCCTTCCTTTCCTTAAAAATACAAGCATCCCCAAATATGACATAGGCCCTGAAGGAAATTATTTTCCTCCTGTGCGGAGCTCATATAAAAAAAAAAAAAAAATAATAATAATAATTTGTTTTTTCGCTTGACGTATTTTCGTGAATAATTATTCTGTTTTCACATAAGTGTCTTATTGACACTCTTTTTACGATTTTTTTGTTTTGAAACAAAGATCACTCGTTTTATTTTTAGTTTTTGACAATTAAATTAATATTTAACAGCTGATTTGAAACGACGCTGCAAGCGAAACGTTGGTCGAATTCATTTAGAAATCTTAGTCACAATTTTTCTACGCAATTTTCTTGACACCAGCGTATTTTATTTATTTATTTATTTTCGGGAAATCAACAGTTTACATTTTTCCAGTTTGTACATGTTTGTGTAACCAAAATAAAACCAATTATGGATTTCCTCCATGTGACTTTACCTCTGATTAAACAGCATAATAACAAATTTTAAATAATAAAATTTATAATAAAGGAGTATGAGATCAAAAATTTTATAAAACAAAATATTAAGTATATAAAACTAAAATTTACATAAAAATATCAATACATTGGTAACCATAAGAAGCCAGGTTGTACATCACATCTTCAGAACAAAAACCATCCAAATTTTCCTGCTTCATAGAAGATAAATGCAAAAATTATACGATTCTCTCCGGATATCCTTTAAGCTTAAAAATACATTACTGCCTCTTAATTACTGCTTATAAGCGGTCATCAAAAGCTTAGCTTAGTAAATTAAATTGAATAAAAACCTTTTCAGGAAAAGCACCGAATGAAATTTCATCATCATCCGCGGAGAAATAGAATAATAAAAGAAAGAGACCTCTATCCCATGGGACAAAATGTAAAAGTATAAATGTCTCCCTTTTCCTTGGCCAGAACACCGCTCGACCATTTCATAAAACTTTTTGATCCCGTTGGTAAAAATTTCCCGAGTTAATCTTAGCCCGGGTTCTGTCGGGTAATAAGATACCTACCGAATCTAATTTAGATAATATGATTGAACCTACTGAACGGATATTTCCTAGTGGTGTGATTAATACCGAAGTAAAAAAAAAAAAACTAGTGTCGAAAGCTTGAGTACAAGCTTTGGACTCCTCGACTCAGTCAGACCAGTGTACGTTTTATAATTACCAACGGCAAAAAAGGCAATAAACATACGTTCCTTAGCGATATAATGCTGCAGCTCTGTCTTATATATTAAATGATGGCGGTACTCACAAAATACGTGTGACTTTTTCCTCCAAAGTACTACTGACTGAAATTGGGTTTCATTTTTTTTATGCATTTTTTTTTTTTTTACGTAAGGAAAATAATTTCCCTCAGGGCCTATGTCATCTGGGATGTTGTGTGGAGGGTCTTTTTGAGGAGAGGAAGGAATGAACATTGGTCTTGAAGAGACCAATGTTGTAGGAAGGAGGAAACACAGAGGCCGGCAAATCATTCCACAGCCGAGCTGTTGAACACAAGAACGAGTCGAAGAAACGAACCGTTCTCATGTGGCAAAACTGGCAAATGTCAACCGTGTACATATGTTGGGCACGCGTTTGGCGTGTTTCCCGACTATGCACCGGTGCCGAAGGGATCAATGATGCTAGTTCCTCGGAGCATCTTCCATTGTAATACCGGTAGAACAAGGATAGCTTTCCCACCCGACGCCTGTGCTCTAAAGATTGCAATCCGTCTGTTAAGATGGGAGAATCTATCAAACGGAGCGCCCGTTTCTGCACAGAGTCGAGGGTATTTTTGCATGTGAGGGAGATGTATTTTTTTTACATGAGCTCCACACAGGAAGCCCTGAAGAAAATAATTTCCCTCAGGGCCTTTGTTATCTTTGGGGATGCTGTGTGGAGGGTTTTTTAAGGAAAGGGAAGAGAGGAGAGTTATGGAAAGGAAAAGGGTTTAAGGGGTGGGTAGGAATCTGGGGTTCAGTGTGTCCTGGTCATCCACCTCCAAGACCTATACAAACCTCACTCATGAACCCGAGCACTCCTGCTTAATCACCAAACGTAGCGAACCACTTGGGGTGACCTATGGCAGAGGTGTTTATTATCCAATAAAGGTACCCATTCCCGCCTCCCAAATTGAAAGATTGTATGATAAAGATTGTACGTTTCCTTTGGGGGGTGCAGACATTAGTTCACCATTTGTCTCATTTTCGACTGCTGTTATTTAGTGTGTAAGAAAGAGCTGCAGCATTGTATGGTTAAGAAAAAAGCAAAATCATCAGCGCATTTGACGTTTTTGAATTTTTGGAATTCACTCACACTTCAATATTATACTTGTAACTATATTCCACACTTTCAACATTATCGTCACGGTAAGCAGTATTAGTGGGGGTCTACGGAGACGTCACGAAAAGACGTCACGTGTGAAAGAGATGCAAGAAAATGATGACTTTGGAGGAAACAGACCTACGAACATTCTGTATCTCATCTTTTGAAAGAGCTGTAGCCTTCGATCAAGTATTGTCAATGGCTGTAGCATTATTGCGCAGGGGCGTGCACTCCATACAGGCACATAAGCACTGCCTACCCTTTCGTAATTGTGAAACATAAGCATGTTATATAATTATATATTTTTTTAATAAGGAACTCCAGTGAAAAATATTATCGCTTTAAAAAATATGTTCATATAGACCAATAAACGCTGATTCTGAATATATAAGTTTTATTTCATAATATTAAACGTAGAGTTCTCAAAAAATTATTAAAAAGTGCATTTTTAACGTTTCGTTAAAATGCACTGTAAAGTTGGCACGATTGAATGGTTAGCGCTGACGTCTCGCGTCACCAGTCATTGTATCACATTGTATTGAAATCAATTGAAATGTAGGTATGGCACAAGCCATCAGTATTAACAACATTTCATGTTATTCTTTATTTCATACTGTTTATAGAGATTTAGTTATTGTGTTAATTGAAACAATATTTAAGCCTTAATAATTCAGTATCAAAAATAGAGGTACCTCTATTAGTTTATCTCAATTATTTAAAATATTCAAAAACTACTGCACAAAAAAAATAGTAATGCTTCTTCTAGGGAGAATACTTCGAACAACGGAATTTCAAAATGGCGGTAGCTGATCAGCTGATTTCCCGATCCCATACTAATTTTTCAGGAGTGATGACGTCACACGATTTAACATATTTCCGGTGGTTTTCGGGGGGGCTTGAAAAATTAAAACTTTGACAATTATTTTAACTATTAAAACTAACTCTAAAAATAAAAATAAAAATGCAGTTATTTAAGTTAGAAGGTCATTATTTATTAAAAAAAAATTAAAAAATTGGACTGGAGTTCTCTATTATTGCTAAAAATAAATAAGCACTTTCAAAAATAAGCGCGAAAAAGCTGAGCAACCGAAACCACAGCATAGAGTAGAAATGTCGTTTTGAATTTGCTTCTACGAGGTTTTTTGTTAGTATTAGGCAGTGTTTTCTGGAACAAAATTAGCAAATGTCAATCAGTGACGACAGTGACATCTATTGTTATCTATTTCTATCTAATCTATTTCTGTCTTACAAGCAGCAAGCACACTTAGCGAAAACTTGTACGAAAGGAGTTATTTGTAGTAAGTTTTTATTTATTTATTTTAATCAATTCGGCGGTTTTCCTACTGCCTACCCTGATCAAAAACTCTGTGCACGCCACTGTTATTGCGTTAAGGAGCTTGTGATTATTGCCTTTTTATGCCGTCGGGGTTCCGTAAACGTGAATCGTCACGGTATTAATGAAAGCGCTCCGTGAAATTGATTATCTCGTCGCAGTGGAGCGAAAGATCGCTTTTTGATAAAAATAAGACAGAGTCGTCAAAATACTTAGTTTTAAATCCCACATATAAGAGTAAAGTCGATAACTGCGCGGAAAATCACTAAATTGATGTATGTATTGTGTATTAGCACTGACAGTACGGAATCAGATTATTTTATTATCCGAAAGTCATCAAACCTCTTAGACATTTATCGCATACGCGAACTATCTACTTCGTTTTCAAATATGTATTTTACCTATTTACCTAGATAACTTAACAATTTTTAACCTTACTACCAACTTATTTAAACGTATCGTGGTTGGGCGAACAAAATGGCTGCGACAATTTCTCCTCACATTCGTTCGCAAAGCGGGATGAGCGCATATGCTAAATAAATAAAGTTCACTGAATAACTGCCCAATGAAGGAAGGTTAAAAGGGATGCCAAAAACTCACCAAACTGCACTTTTATATTGTCCGCTTCAGGTCTTATATAGTCCACTTTAGGCCACTGGTTTTAGTCTCTATTATCTTCACAATACTATGTAAAACACGACGGTTTCTACAGCCGCGGCGGGAAAACTTAATTACTACGCTTAACAATTGAATTTAGTTGCGGGTCCAATTCCAATAAAAAGACACGGTATTCACTCAACACGCGTGCGGCGGGCGATATTACGAGCAAAATCGGCGGGTAAATCCATCCAATATTTACAATGGACACAATAGCGGGCCGAAAAACTTCACAGGCAATCGTACTGCGTAATATAACACTCCTTTTAGAGGCCAACCAAAAACACATGCAGCAATTGCCGGCGGAACAAATACAATAACAAATTTTGCCTATATCACAGGCGGTTCACAGTTTTTGTGTGACAATAATTTAGGCACAAGTAAAGCGAACAAAGCTATTTTGTTTTTGGCAATTTATATAGGTTGGAATTGGAATAAGGGAACAAAGCAGTTACTCAGTTTCTTATCACAGACAAATGATTTAAATTCAAACTGGCGCAACCATATCGTGTAATGTAAACTTACCTTTGGTTATAACACTCCCTCACTTATTTCGCAAAAATCATCTCCTTCATAAAAACAATAACACTAAAATCACTTAGTGACAACATTCAATTTTTTTTTTATAGTGAATACCGCACAAGAATCTCAACTGCTCCCGTCTGGAGCCAGTGAGACTATGGCATCCCCAATTGGGGTATGTTGTGAGGCTGAAGGTAGTGGGGAGGGGAAGGAGGTGGGAAAGAGGAAGGTTGGGAAGTACCTGGCTATTCAGATTCTATTATCTGGTCACTAAACACGGCTAAAGCCATTCTCCAGCAACGTTTCAATTCTGAATGGTGGTCTTACACCAGGGCGATACTGATAGTATCTTCCACTCTGGAACATGCCGCAAATATACTATATATTATTTTAAATGAATTAATTGTGAAATAACACAAATTAATCATATAAAATTTATTTGCGCATGCCGGGTTCGAACCCGCGACCTGCGGATTGTGAGTCAAGAGTCTTACCCACTGGACTACGGAGGTCGTCGACGTCAAAAACTGCCAAATACTAAGTCGAAACAATCGAAAATGCAAAAAACACCTAAAGTAAATAAAAGACGGTATTGCGAAAAATCACAAAATATTATATTCTGTATTTTTTAATGTAGGTGCGTAGGCATTTTTGTCGTGACTTAAAAATTATTGAATAAAACCACAATTTTTGAAATGAACTCTATTATGACCCAAATATACATTTTAAATTGCAGCCACAAAACACTTGTTATCTCATAACCGTCAATTCGTTAAGTTAGTGATTTTACATTCCATGTCGACTTGCGTCTATTTTTAAGTTAACTCCACACAGAAGGCCCTGAGGGAAATTTTTTTCCTAATTTTTTTCCAAAAAACATAAGCCCTGAGGGAAAAAAATTTCCCTCGGGGCCTATGTTATCTGAGATGCTGTGTGGAGGATCTTTTTGAGAAGAGGAATGAATGAACATTGGTCTGGAAGAGACCCATGTTGTAAAAAGGAGGAAACAAAGAGGCCAGCAAATCATTCCACAACCGAGCTGTTGAACATAAGAACGAGTCGAAGAAGCGTCCAGTTCCCATGTGAAAAATGTCAACCGTATACGTTTGTGGGCAAGCGTTTGGCGTGTTTCCCGACTATGCACTGGTGCCGAAAGGATCAATGATGCTAGTTCCTCGGAGCATCTTCCATTGTAATACAGGTAGAACAAGGACAGCATACCCACCTGACGTCTGTCCTCTAACGATTGCAATCCGCTTGTTAAGGTGGGAAAATCTATCAAACTGACCGCCCGTTTCTGAACAGGGTATTTATTGTGTTGAAGAAAAGAATCTCAATATTAGAAAGTTTTCTTTCAGTTTCACCAAAAGTAAGAAGAAAAAAAAGTGTGCTTACGGTACACAAAAACTCAAATAGCACACTTCTCTATTTTATCTGTTCAGCGCTTGAACTGAATCAATTCTCAAGGCGATTCTATCTCAATGTATTCGATCCTGATAAAATACTCGTAAAAAATCTGTAGACCGAAGCTAAAAATCCAAAGAAAAATCGACTTGAGTAAGGACTGACAGCGTATAGTTATAGAATTAGAGGAGCGATTGCGTAATTAATATCTCTTCGAAGTATGGACTACTATCCGCAGTGTCCACGCGATAAACTGAGCGCGAGGATATATTATGCTGCCTAACAACGTGTGCGGGGACAATGGAGGTCTAGTTTTGTTTATTTGCGCGAGTCCCTGAGAGAGCCCTGAAGGAGTAACCCTTTGTTACTTATACCAGGGCGGGTATGTGGTGGATAACCTGCAATCTGCGCGGGGATGGCCGGTCAATCGCCGTTAAAAGGTGGGATTAGACCAAACGAGCATAGAGTTAGAGCTAGAAACAAGAGCGTTTGTAAACGGTTATTCGTTTTCACCATTTACGCCAAAAGAATACCAACGAACAAGAACGGGAACATCAAGAACCAGAATTCTTGCAAATACTCTAGGGATGTTTAGATCAGGCAAGCATGCTCATTGCTCATTCTTCAACATGTTCTGCTACCGGCTGTTGATTTGTGAGCGTGCTCATTGATTCGCGGCTGGAAGGGGTAATGAGCATGCTCATTTATGAGCATATCTGTCAGTACTATTAAATTGGAATTGTGCATTCAAAAGTTCTCTCTTGCCTTTAGAAACTATCCAAAGAATACGAATAAAAATATTTTTTTAAAAAGCCTCATCATTACCTCACCATCGGATTATTACAATAATTTTGAGTCCCTTCACTGCAAATTATTTTAAATAACCCTTTTACAAAGCAACAAAAGCGATGAAAAATTGACATTTTTTTCGAACCGCAATAGACAATGTTCTTTGCTCTACAATCAGTGCCGGATTATCCATAAGGCAGTGTAGCCAACTTAAAAAAAATATTCGTTAAGCAGCATTACTTAGTATCAGTGGGGTATGATTATAGGTGCTGTGTGTGGGTTTTATGGGCATTTTTTGTTTCAGTTTGTTTTAGAAGTAAAACTTTTTTAAGCACGCTTGACTTGGGGAAGTAGGCTGGTGAATGCGTGACGAGAGCGTTACGAAAAGCGAGGCAAACAGTAGTTGAGAGGGAGATATAAGTTAGTGAAGATAGAAAGAGAGAAAGTTACGTTTCGTATATTACTGTAGGGGCAAGAGAGAGAGGTGCGAGCACACATTTTCTTTCTCATAGCCAGTTACGTTTCGCATATCTAAGACACAGTGCAGGCCTATTGTCTGTATCACACTGCAGGAGCAAGAGAGAGCAGTGCGCGCGCACATTTTCTTTCTCTCTTCCTATCATATTATAGATGGAGCTAAAGAAGTTTTACTTCAGTCGTGTGATCTAAAGCACACTCGTTTTTTTTTTTTTTTTGCTTTTATTTCTAATTATACGTTTAAAATATATAATTATTGTACAAGCTTTAGTTTGCACTACCTGTCTACTTGCTAAAATTCTTTGTTTCTCTCCTTACCAAGGTAGTCTGAAATAGATCGCTTTTGTAATAAGACCGCTCATTCTTCTGTTTTTTTTTTTTGTTTCTTTGTGTGTGTCCTTTTATGTGCAATAAAGATTTATTTTGTATTGTATTCGATTTTTTTATTGAATTGGGTGGTAGCATGCCTTCGTAATGTATTAAAAACTAGATTAATTATGAATAAAATTACGTTGTGGTAGAAAAAAAAATGGAAGTTAGAAAAGCGTAAAGAGCCCCCCCGGCGTTTATTGCCTAGGGACCCCGATATGTTTAATCCGGCCCTGGCTACAATCTACAGCTATCCCGTACTGTAATACCACCTGCTGTAACACAACAATTTCACAAATTTATTGGATTGAACTAATTACCCATTAACAAAAGATTGGAAACAAATCATACAAATTCCAAAGGTACAATAAAAACTTTTTCAACAGTATTATCATTCTTATTAATACAATATAATCATTCTCAATAATAATATTAGATATCCCTTTCCCCTCTTTTTCTTTTATCTCTTCTTCTTTTTTCTGAACTATTTCACATCTATTATTTGTTACATTTTTTTCTCGTTCTCTTATTTTTTTAAATCATAAACTACGTACGTTAGATGAAAGCACTCAACAGAAAAATTCCTTAAAATATTAATCCTGCTGTTTTTCGTTTAACATTTGTAGGTATCCAAACATTGTTTGGTGACAGTGGCATAGGGAAAAACGAAAGGAAGCTCACGGATAAGAAAATTCTTATTTACATACTCGTTTACAGACCCTCAAAAATACCTGTTGTAGGAATGCGTGGGGTTTCGCCAAACTTGTGCACAATGAGAACATTGGACAAAGGGGACACTGGACAAAAGGAAACTATTTTGCCAACTGTCAAAAGAGACAATGTCTTTGTTCAATGAACGTTATGTCATTAAGTGTAACAAAGAATATTGCATATATTATTAAAATAGCAAAATAAACGAGAACAAAGGATACATATTGTAATAACAAAGAAAGAGGTCCTAAGGGTGCGTACCAGAATATTTCAGTATTTACTTGACGTCATAATTATGCCACGACTTTAAGGGCACTAATAGGTGATTTAAAAAAATATTTCTATTTAGAAAAGAAAGGAGTGTAAGGAGAATATATAACGCAAAAGTGAATGGTAGAAGTCGGGGACGCCCGAGGAAGATATGGCACGATCAAGTATAGCAGATACTATCGGTCGGATCAAGAGTCCTAATAATATAGAGAATGTGTAAGAGGATGTATGAATGTGAATGAGGCAAAGAGTGTGTGCCAAGACCGAGTTGTTTGGCGGTCCGCCCTCTCCGCCTACCACTGAGGAGAAACAGCGTGATGGTTAGTTAGTTAGTTTCTAATTATTTTACAGTTAAATTAATTCAATTTATAATATTTCAATATACACAGAATATGTTTTAAGTAAGAATGATATAAACCTACTAATAATGATTTATACATTATAGTGTTTCATGAATACCTCACTAGAACCCTTTTTAAGAACTCGCGTGTTTTTTATTTAGTTTTGTTATGAAATGATTGTATTATTATGTAAGAAAGACTAAAAAACAGAAATTATGTAAGTATATTTTTTTAATGATCACTTTTTTTTAAACATTTTTGGAAGATATATTTGAAATATAAAAGAGACGAAGAATATTTTGAAATGCTGTGCTGAGGATAAGTAGGGTTTGGATAGGGTTTTCAGTGACTTCTATGATACGACTTCTGGTTTGGGTAGGGTTTTTTCAGTAACTATGTTTTAGTGTCTTCTGTGATACTTCTGGTTTGGGTAGGATTTTTTCAGTAACTATGTTTTTAGTCACTTCTATGATACGACTTCATGGTTTGGGTAGGTTTTTTTTCAGTAACTATGTTTTAAGTGACTTCTATGATACGACTTCTAGTTTGGGTAGGGTTTTTTCAGTAACTATGTTTTAGTGTCTTTTATGATACGACTTTTGGTTTGGGTAGGATTTTTTCAGTAACTATGTTTTAAGTGACTTCTATGATACTACTTCTGGTTTGGGTAGGATTTTTTCAGTAACTATGTTTTTAGTGACTTCTATAATACGACTTCTGGTTTGGGTAGGGTTTTTTCAGTAACTGCGTTTTTAGTGACTTCTATGATACGACTTCTGGTTTGGGTAGGGTTTTTTCAGTAACTATGGTTTAGTGACTTCTATGATACGACTTTTGGTTTGGGTAGGGTTTTTTCAGTATCTAACTGTGTTTTTAGTGACTTCTATGAAACGTTTTCATGGTTTGAGTAGAGTTTTTACAGCAACGATGTTTTTAGAATACTATTTAGTTCTTCTTCGATAATTGCTTTGTCGAAAAATTGATGTACCTACTCATTTTTTTGTATTTGAAAATATACACTTACTTTTATTAAACATTGTTTTATACTGGGTGGGAGTTTCTTGTATAACTTTACAGCAAAAAATTCGATGACCGGATAACTCAGAATGAATTCAACTCAACACCCCTTTGAAAAGCCATTAAAAGTGACATTTGATAAAAAAATTGGTAAAACAGGTTGCATTAGGTTAGGTTGTTATGTGATATTTCTCTTTTTTTCATGTCCGGATTAAATTTTCCCCACAGGAAAAACTAAACCCTTTCACACATTTCCTCAAATGATCATCTAGTCAATCCACGCTATGCAATTGCACTATATAAATATTATAAATAGAAATGGGAAAATAATTCACCGACTCCAGATATTTTCATATCAGAGGGTTCGGCTCTGTGGAACTCCTAATAGAACCTATAAATCCTACTGATCCCTATTGAGGGACTACTATCCCTAATATCCCTATTTATATTGATAAATATTTAAATAATCTTTTGTAATCCTACATGTATTTAAAATGACTGATTTTTGCATTTTTATGTATAAATTCTTTGACAAATCTAATATGCCTAAATTTTGAATGAGAGAGCTAGGTATAATGCCAGTAGCCGAAATAACAAATGGTCATATTTTTATAGTCTGAGAATGCCAAAATCTTTTAATCTCAGTTCCTAAATCATGTAAAAAGTGCATATTTTCTTATTTTTTCAGAAACAGATTTTTGAAAATTACAGGAATTTGGAATAGCTACATCAATGATATAAGTTATTTTCTTTAAATTTTGTCATGTAAAACTATATCAGGTCTATTATGACTAATTGTTCTATCTGTTAGTATAGTTTTATCATAATATATTTTTAGAAAATGAATTTGGTTCATATTCATAATATGGTACTATATTACGGCAGTCAATCAAGTTATGTCTAATTACCAAACTTTGGTGGATTATTTTTAAAACCTGATTGTGCCTAAATGTATACTCGGACGGCGCTAATACAGAACATCCCGATAAATATGGTCTATAGTTTCCGGAAAAGCCAAACATTCTGTACATAAATCATCAATTTGATTTATATCTTTGATTATATGCTTCCTATAATTTTTAGTATTAATGACTCTATCTTGAATGGCAAGCATAAATCCTTCTATTTCTGCGCTCAAATTTCCAATAATCAACCATTTGTTTGACGAAAGTTTGTCATACGTTTGGTTGAGATAATTGAAGTGTTTTGCGTTACGAAAGTTTGTCATACGTTTGGTTGAGATAATTGAAGTGTTTTGCGGAATAATTTTTTTTTACCAGGAATCTAATAATTCCTGGTTAGCATTTATAATAATTTTGGCATTCTTGTCATATAAATTTAAAGGTGTAATGTTTCTATCTACCTTATTTATAAGAATGTTGGCATTCTTGTCATATAAATTTAAAGGTGTAATGTTTCTATCTGCCTTGCAAATTATTTTGTGCATTTTTGAGCTATTAGCTTTCCTATGGAAAAATTTTCTAAGTACGTAAGTTATGTTTTAAAGATGTTATTTTTACTACACCTCTACCTCCTAAATTTCTAGGCAAATTAATTCGTTCTATAGCTGAATTTGGATGATGGCAATTAAACTTTGTTAACGTAGTTCTAATTAATCGTTCTAAACTATCTAAATCTGTAATGGACCATTTAATTATGCCAAATATGTACGTTAATAGAGGTCCAAGTATTTATTGCTTTTACTAAATTTTTCGCAGATAGATTGCATTTTAAAATTTTCCTTATCCTAGTTTGAAATTCAATCCTAATATTATTTTTAATACTAGTATGATCTAATCTATTCGATTGCGGGTATCCTAAATATTTATAAACCTCATCTACTTTCATACATTTAATTTTGAAATTTCTGAATATACCCTCGTCTCCATCTACAATTTTGCCTTTCTCTATACTATATGGGTCGTTATACATTTATCTAAACCAAAAGTCATTTTAATATCATCTGAAAAAATTTTAACTACCTTAATCATTTTCTCCAAATTTGATTCAGAATTCGAAAAAAAATTTATAACATCCATATATAATAGATGTGAAACTAAACTACTCTCTCTTGTATTACCCTTAATTTTTATTCCAAACTTGCTTTTAACTAATGTTAATATTATTATATTGTATTTTATTTGGTGGTATTAAGTTATAAAAGAAGTCTGTAGGTGCCTTTTGTTTTTATCTAAACCCAACATTACGTTTGATTATGTTTATCGATGCATAATGTTATATATTCATATGTTACATATTCATTCAATGTTACATATTCATTAAATGGTAATGTTTCCTCACTTAATCAAAGGGCGTCACTATTTTTTTTTATTTTTTTTTTATTTTTATTTTTTTTTTTTTTATTTACATATGCATATATATTAACAATACATTACAATGTGAACATTTGTCTGTCCAACTGGGTAGAATACCCGTTTCAGAACAGCCAAATTGTATATTTAGTTCATAATATTCTTAACAAAGGAATAGTTTCGTTCAAGATATCAAGGGAATTTGCTTCTGTCAAGACAACTTTTGAGAACACTAAGAATTGTATATAATTAAGGGATGGTTTCTTTATGTCTTTAAAAGAATCGCAAAGATGTGATTTTTTTCAAGGTCAATTTGGAGAACGTAAATAAATGCATTCAGAGTGAATGCATTTATTAATGTTCTAAGAGTGTTTTCTTTAGTGAGATCACAAGTAGGAGATTCTTTCCAGGCCATTTTAGAGAACATTTACAATTGCATAATCAGAATTTACACATTTATAAACCAATATTTGACATATGAATTCACAATGTATTTATAACTGTTTAATTTTAAAGTACTATAATTTTTTGAATTTCTTAAATAGTAGAAATTACACAATTATAATCCAAATATATGACAAATGATTTTTCAACCTCGTTTTGGAGAACATTAATTTATTTAGTTGTTTATTTATTTCTTTTATTTTACGAGCAGAGGGCTTTTACATAAATAATAAATAATAAAGGCAGTACCTCCATCTTTAACATGAGAAAACAAATAGTTTAGATAAAGTTACGATGTGAATAAAAAGTATATAAATTAAATAAAAAAATGCAACAAAATTTTTTTACAGTGAGATATATAATATCAATATGTTACGATTAGAAAATACGTACATAATATAAAAATCCAACCAACAAATTTAAAAGTGAACCAAGGTTTGCAAAATTGCAACATTAACCGTGTCTTTACACCTATAAGTATGTTTCGCTGTGTCAAGCCGATGCGATGTATCGATGGTACCGACCTCCTGTACCTCTCTGTGGAGTTGCAGGAGTTCGAAACCATCGGACCTATCCAATTTCGAACTCAATATTTTAGGTAAAAAAGTACACCAATTTTTTTTTTTTTCAATGAAATTACAAAGGCATTACATTTAATAACATTAATAATTGCATTCCGAATAAGTTAATGGTTTCTTTCGGGAGATCACAATTATGATATTTTTCTGGGTTAATTTGGAGAACATTTGCAGTTGCATTATTAGAATTTACACATTTATACACCATTATTTGAAATATGAATCACCAATGCATTTATGACCATTTAATTTTAATAAATGTACTATTATTTTTAGATTTTCCTAAGTAAAAGAAATTACCCATTTATAAACCCGACTAAATAAATATGAATTACCAATGTATTTATATAGAAATTTTCAAAACTTATTTTTGAAATGTCTAGTCGTTATTTTACAAGAGTCAAAGACCAGTCCTTATTTTACACGGATCAAAAAACAGAGTAAAAGTTTTATTTTTATGCAATAATATAAACTTTTTATTACATATTAGGTATGTGAGATTGTGTTAGCATATGTTCGCTCTCGACTCTCCCCATATCCAGAAGCCAATTGCTAACCAATTTCCGTAAAAAGCTTGTACTTTTCAGTTTCCAAGCATCGGGTATGAAGTTGAACAATTTAGGCCCTAAGTAGGAGTATTGTCTTTGGGCATGTGCTGTGTTTGTAGTAGGCGGAATTACTGGATTCCTCCCTGCATGACGGGTGTTGTGGAGATGATCGATGGATGGATAGTGGTGACGGTGTTTTTGTGTATGTAAAATAATTTTTCTTATGTATAGTTGCCGTACATCAAGAACTCGTATCTCTTTAAATAATAGCTCACTGGGATACCTAAATGGTTTCTTAAGGATGACCCTTAAAAGTGATTTTTGTGCTTTTGCTAGGGGATCAATTATTGTTTTGGAACAGCCGCCCCATCCCAAGGATGCATATTCTAGCAGTGAGTTACACAAGGCATGGTACATTTGTTTCAGATCTTTTACGCAAAGAATATTTCTAACAGACATGAATAGATGAGTAAGTTTTCTAATCTTTGTGGAAGTCGAGACAATATGTTCGTCCCATCTCAGAGACTTATCTATGATAATTCCTAGATATTTTATACTATCGACACATTCTAAGTTTAAGCATTTACATGAGGTCCGGTCAATACAATGGTGAATAATGATGTTGTGTATTTCTTTTGGTTCTCCTGCTTGTGTTGATCTGAAACGGATGTATTTGGTTTTATCTAGGTTAAGTGTTAGGAGATTATTGTCTAACCATTGTTTGACCTTGTTTAACCCTACTTCTGCTTTACTGTGAACAACATTCCAGCTTTTGTCTTCAAATAGTAAGACTGTATCATCAGCAAAGGTGATAATGTGGTCGGCAAGGGAACTGTTACATAGATCATTTATATATATATTGAATAGAAGTGGTCCTAAATTACTGCCTTGGGGTACACCGAATTTAATATTAGCTGAATCGCTTATAGTGTCGTTGATGAACACTCTTTGACTCCTGTTATCTAAATAGCTACACAACCAATTGAAGAGCTGACCTTGTATACCGATGCGCTGTAGTTTAATCTTCAGAATTTTGTGAGAGATAGTGTCGAATGCTTTTGCTAGATCCAGGAAGAGCGCAATGCATTTTGTACCCCTATCTATGTTATTAGAGATAATTTTTGTCAAATTGGCAATGGCATTTTCAGTGCCTAAACCTGGTCGGAAACCGTATTGGCTATTGGAAAGGATGTTGTTGTTTTCTAGGTACAGGCTGAGCCGATTCTTAACAATCTTCTCAATAATTTTAGACACAGAGTTGATCAAAGAAACTGGTCGGTAGTTGTTAATCTGTGATTTATCCCCATTTTTGTGAAGTAGAATAACAATTGATTGTTTTAAATGATTTGGGAATTTTCCAGAGTTAAAGCTTAGATTACAAATGAACGATATCGGTGATGCTATGGCGGATTTTATATTTTTTAACAGATTTGAAGAGATCTTATCTGGGCCACACGCATTGGATGACTTAAGCTCGTCAATTATTTTCATTACTTCTTGTGTGTAGTTCGAATGTTATCTATTTTATGACTGAGATTACAGCCAGTTAACTTAGCAAGATCAGTTTCAGTTGTGTTATATTTATCAAGAATTTTTTTTGACAGTGTGGTTCCCACTGACGCGAAGTAGTTATTTGCAAAATTTACCATCTTTTTTGGATCTGACGTGATAGTGTGATCAATGTTCAATGATTTAATTTCAGATGATTTATTGGTTTTAGATTTAGATATATTACGAAAAGCTTCCCATAGCGTTTTTGACGTATAGTTGGTTTCGTAAATAATTTTTTTAAAGTAGTTTTCTTTAGTTGATGTAATTAAATTTTTACACAAGTTCCTATAATTTTTATATCGAGTTTGTAGTATGATATTCTCTGGGTTCCTATTCGCCTTTTTGTGTAGTTGATTCCTCCTGTGTATTGATTTTACAAGACCAGGGGTGATCCATGGCGTGAGTTTTAATTGTTTGTTAGATATAAGTTTGTTACTAGTGTGTTTATATATGTAATCGTGTAATTTGGTGATGAAATTCGTCATTGCTAAATCAGTATCCCTTTGGTCTAGAACGTTTTCCCATTTTTCTGAATTTAAGTCCTTAAGTAGGTTGAAGTAGTTTATTCGAGGTATGAATTTAATTTTAGCAGTAGTGGGAGGTTTATTTTTAAGGCAGAGAGCTGTAGAGTAGTGGTCAGAAATTGTGGTGTGGATAATAAATGATTCGATATGTTTAATTTTTTTGATGTTAATGTGGTCTAGACAAGATTTACTTGTACCCTGTTCTCGGGTAGGGCTGTTAATTGTCTGTATGAACCCATTTTCCGTAAGCAGACATAGATAATCTTCGGATTGACGGTGGTACTCAGGAATCGTATTAATATTTAAATCGCCTAAAATGATTTGCCGTTCTAATTGTTTTGAACTGTTGATGATTGATTGTAAAGAATTCAAAAAAGTATCAATATTTTGGAATGAGGGTGATCTATAGATTGCAAAAATACATAAGTTATTGTTCAATACAATTTTCATACAGTTTGCTTGTGATAGTAAAATTTCGTCGACTTGTGCTTGTAGACCGTTTCTGATGTAAATTACAATTCCACTGGATTTATTTAAATTTATATTTGTGTGATGTTCCGAGTAATTGTGAATCATTTTAGAGGTGTACTCTTTATTTATCCAGCATTCCGTTAAAATTATGACATCGAATGCGCAATTAAATTGGTCTAGAAAAATGAGGAAATCGTCCAGTTTTGAAATGCTTCTAATGTTCTGGTGTATAATTTTTAGACTGTAAGAGCCCCAATTATAGTTTTTTATATTATTCAGATCATCAATTATATTCAAATTACAGTATATACCTGGATGGTTATCAATATCACAAGGTAAATCAAACATAATTAAATGTTGGTTGTATGTGGCATAGAGAAAAGTGTTCCAGTAATATATTATTAAATTTAAAAACTATTCCTAGTGTGGTTGCATGGATAGGAGTGTATGGAAATAATTTAGTGATTTGGTAATATAATGCAGAATGTTTAAAGTCGCTGAAACATCGTGATAACAAATTATTATATATGTATGGTAAAAAAATAACAAGTGAAAATGAAAATGAGCGAGGCGGGTGCTCGTACCTTCTTTGTGCAATGAAATATTTAATTAACTTTAAACTATGTAAATTCTGGTTAATAATATGATGAAGATTGGTAAGTTCGCTATCTCGCCGAGTTAATGATTTATTGCATATACCTGGAAACGAGCGAGACGGTACATACCTCAGTAGTACGATTCTTTCAGTTGCATCACATAGTTGCGAGCTTGCTTTCGTCAGATATACATATTGCATTAGACCCCGTGTCCCGTCTGACATATATCTGCTCCGCCTTCGACCACGTGAAACGGTAACCTCGCGTTTTCGCTTCTTGTCTTGCCTTCCAAAATAGTTGCTTGCCTCGAAATGTCAGCTGTTCGGAGACGTAGATCCTGGTACTCGGTCCCGCAATTCCAATGTTCGAAGTATTCAATTTGTCTTCCAAATTCGGGTTGTTTTTGTTGTATGATTTCACATCCGCTAACAGCTGTTCTTTGGCTATGTTCGATTTTAGTTTGATTATAATTTCTCTCGGGTGAATATTATTTGTTTTTTTTGCTGCGCGATGAATAGCGTCTATGTCCTTGATTTGGATGTTCGACTTAGTTTTTTGGCATATATTAAAAATGACGTCTTGTAGTATTTCTCCTTTATTTTCTGGTATGCCTCTGATTTCTAAGTTGTTGGCCTTCAGAGCCCGCTCCTGGAATTCAAGACAGTTTTCCAGAACATTAATCCTGGCTTCCAAATCAATGTTCTTTTTTGTAAGCTCCTCATTCCTTGATTCAATTTCACGGATCCTTCCTAGGAAGTCCTCGTATTGTGCACTCATGAATTGAATGCTTTCTAGAATTTTATTGTTTTGTTCCAAGATATCGTTTTGTTTTCTTTCGAGATTAGACGTCTTATCCAAGACTAACCCTTGCAGATCTTCTAAGTTTGTCTGGGTCTGAGCTGTGGTCGACGGTCCTTTATTGATATTTTTTTTACATGGCTCCAAAGGTTCGTTACCGCTGACTGTATCAGCTACGGTCGAAGCGCTCGTCACAGTAGTTGTCTTCGTGTTTTTGCACTGTTTACATTTCAGTAGGGAACGCCGTTCCTGAGTGAGTCTACGGAAACTGTTCTCAGTAATTCCTCCACAGGCTAGATGAAATATGCCTTTGCACGCCGAGCACACAAAAATTGACTCCTCTGTTATTACTGGCTCCGGGCAAATGTTGCAGTGCATTTTGAAAGTAAATTTATGAGCTACCTGCGTTACGCCTTAGTAATGTTAAATTACGTTTTTTGTTTTTACTGATTATACTCAGAAGGTACGGTAAATCGCTTATATGAAGTTTATAGATTTTAGACTATGTTGTCACAAATAGCAATCACTACCGATAACTTTCCGATATTAGTGTTTTTGTCACTTAGTAATCACTTTAAAGCAGAGCAAAAATATTATGAACTAGTTACAATGGCGGTAATTGTTGTTGTAATATTAATACCTATTTATAAAAATAAAGATGTAGTGTTAAAGAGTGTCTGTGGGATTGTTTTAATACAAATCTACAGTTTTGATACGAGTTTGATGAAATTTTACACATTTGATGTTCAAAACAGTACTAATAAACCAAAAACCTATATCACCATTATTTATAAATGTCATTGTAATTTATAAGAAATTAAATTGACCTCTTTTTGATTTTCTTCACGTACAATTTTTTCCCCCAGTTTCTTATACGCCTTTCTCTTTACCCTTAGCAAATATTTGAATTCCTCTTATTAGTTCTAGTCAAAGCCGAACCCCGGAAGTGAAATTCAATTGTGAATCGGATATTTCCAATTTGAGGAAATTAATATGATTCTTTCACTCATAACAAATATCCGCTGGAAAAACCCGCGTTCCGAATTCTGTGATTAATGCTCGTGGAAATATTATACATGATTATTTATTATTATTGACGTAAGAAAATGTTGAATTTGTTGAACAATTATAAAACTCATATATTTATCAATTTGTCAATAAACACGGCAAAATTCATTTAAAGCACGCTGGATCGAATCCCGGCGTGGCAAATAAATTTTATTTGATTAAATGGTGTTATTTCACAAAATTTAATTTAAAAATAATATATAGTATATTTGCGGCATGTTCCAGAGTGGAAGATACTCTCAGTATCGCCCTGGTGTAAATTCAGAATTGAAACGTTGCTTGAAATGGCATTAGCCGTGTTTGGTGACCAGGTACTTCCCCACCTTCCTTTTCCCTATCTCCTTCCCCTCCCCACTACCTTCAGCCTCACAACGTACCCCAATTGGGGATTCCATAGTCTCACTGGCTCCAGACGGGAGCAGCTGAGACTCTTGTGAGGTATCACTACGAAAAAATAAATAAATAAATAAAAATAAATGTTTTTTTTCCGATTGGTGGTCTGAAATAGGTAGGTGAAAACAATGAACTCGATAACTTTACAACATCGGATCGATAGGTGTAACTAGCGATAATTTTAGACCGATTTCCCGAGCACCGGTATTGACATGGAATAAATAAGAAATCGATATACGATGGCAATACTGGGTGATCTGTCTATGGATTTACACTCCTGAATCTCAAACGGCTTCACAAAAATTAAAAATCCTAATAAACCAACAATTACGCATGTACCTGATTATTGAGACAAACTGGAATTAATAAGATAACCAGGTCTTTAGTCATATTTGAACAACTTTTGATTCTCCAAGCTTTCTATGATACGATTTCTATGATACGACTTCTGGTTTGGGTAGGGTTTTTTCAGTAACCATGTTTTTAGTAACTTCTATGATACGACTTTTGGTTTTCAAATTATTTTAATTCGATGAATTACGTAAGTCTATCGATCACGTGTACGATTTCTTTACATTCTAAGAGCTTCGTTAGTTCACTTCAATTCATTAATAAGCCAGTCGTTTACCAAAACGACGTTTATATAAATCATTGTAATGGAAATTCTCTACGAATTTATTACTATCAATATCAAAAATAGAATTATTTCTGAACATTATTTGAAAATTGTCTGCTAGGATTTTTAAATAATTACAATGGGTTAATTTTTTCCTCTTTTGCCTAGTTTTAATTTATGGTTTCTACTTTAAGGAGTGGGAAAACGGGATGGGGTGTTTTTACAAATTCACATGTAGGCAGTGGTGACCTTTTTCTTATTTGTAAGGTCAAGTCTGCAAAATTTAATTTATCTTGGAATAAAACAAATCCAAATATATTCTTCTGTATGTATTGTCTGTACTAGGGCAGACACGTGAAAAAATGGGATAGTCGGAATTGTAGTAAAAATATCAATATAAATAAAATCAAATATAAATATATCTACCCTTTCCTGTATCCATCCTTATTCTAAGCAGGAATGCTCGATCTTAATACATTAGAAGCCCGCCGAAAAATATTTTTAGGAAAACATTTTTTTAAGATAATCTCTGGAACTATACATAATCCACCTATTTTGAAAGAGATTAACTTATATGTCCCAGACAAGTATACTCGTGAAAGGTCCCATACCCTTTTTTATGCTCCAAAAGCGAGGACTTCTGCCTATCAGAACGCGCCAGTCAACAGAGCGACTGAACTGCTCAACGAGTCTGCATTGACCATCGACATTTTTAACGTAACCTACAGGCAGTTTAACAATTATCTTTTGACGTATGTCACAAAGTAGTGAAACTGACCTTTTTATGTGTTTTGCTATACTTTTTGTCTAATTTGTAATCTTCTCCATAATGTATTGGTGAATAACCGTTTTACGGAGAACATGGAAAATAAATAAATAAATAAATAAATCAATTAAAGTTTTTCTTTTGTAAAAAATGTTATGTCTGAGTTTTTTAAACAATCCCACTTTGAAAATTAATGACACTTAAATTCGAATCAAATTTGAGTTCACTGAACCGGATTTCACGCAAGACTATCGCACAGACAACCGATGTTAGTATTTTTTGATAACACCTATAGGTAGATTTCAATTTGGGAGGCGGGTATGGGTACCGCCGCCCCAGGAACCATTTGTTAGATAACCAACACCTCTGCCATAGATCACCCCAAGTGGTTCGCTACGTTTGGTGACTTAGCAGGGGTGCCCGGGCTCATGGGGTGAGGTTTGTCCAGGTCTTGATGGCCGATGGGTCTACCAACCTGCCGTGTGGTGGGCAGAATCTAGAGAGATTGATTGAGGGAGGTCTTCTATCCTCTCCTGCCGAAATCTGTCGACCCATCGCCTTGGACCGCTGTTGGAGGGATGGATTCATACGTCTATCACTCTTCGACAAACTGACCCCCAGATTCCTACCCACCCCTCATCCTTTTTTCCTTCCCAGAACTTCCTCTCCGTCCTTCCCTTAAAAACCCTCCACACAGCATCCGGCAAGATGACATACCTGAGGGAAATTATTTTACTCAGGGGTTCCTGTTTGGAGCTAATGTAAAAAAAAAAATTCATCAATTACAACTTTTGTTTTCTTTTGGCCAATGTTGAGTGAAAATTTAATAAAACATATTTTTTTCAGAACTGCATCTCAAAATTAAGGGAAAAAAAGTATGTCGATGGAGTTCCAATGACGATACTTACTATGGGAAAGAAGTCATCTTCCGACATATCAGTAATCTGCTCGCTGGCCGAAGCACTCGAGGCGGTAAGAAAGACCCTAATTTGGGTGTTCTTATTTTTGTCTTATACCAAAGTATTTTTCTTTTCCTTCTCGATTCACAGTAGCAAGCTAGTAGAATCACCTCCCGAAATTAATGCACTTTACCCTCGGACACCTTGATTTAAAATTAGACTAGGGCTACAAAGCAAGCGGCAGCCAAGCGAGGAATTTCCTCTTCCCACCTCATATGGCAAAATATATAAGAATATTTGTTTCCCGACAGATCCAATTGACTTCACTGAGGGTGAGCACAAGATTGCTTTCCAGGTGCCCATCCCACCCAAAGCCGGATCGTCTTTCGAATCCACGAATGGATCAGTGAAATATAAAGCCAAGGTAACAATGAAGAGACCAGGAGCATGGAAATTTGATCAGACCCACAAAAGATTCTTCGATGTTCGGGAATACTGTGATCTGAATTTGATTCCACATCTTGAGGTTGGTTAATTGTGTCACGATTTATATTTTTCTCTTCGTGTCCAGTGTCCATACCAATGTTGTATAACAAACGATTCTTCCAAACACTTGAAAGAATCTACATATATGCCTGTATGTTTTTGCTCCGCAAGAAGTTCAATTGACGAATAATTTTAAATTAACAAAATTTTGTTACAATTATTATAAGCAATAATTGTCAGCCTGAAACACTCATTTACATTGAAAAAACTTCCGAGAAATGATACTTGCCGCCAACGGGACTTGAACCCGTGTCCTTCTGATTGCCGGTCGGATGCTCTGACCACTGAGCTATGGGGGCTTATCAAATACACGCCAAATAATTCAATATATACTAGTGTTTCATTCAACAATTACTGCTTGTTATATTTTCAAGTTTTATAGGTTCAAGTCTCGTTGGCGGCAAGTATCTTTTCTCGGAAGATTTTTCAATGTAAATGAGTGTTTCAGGCTGACAATTATTGCTTATAATAATTGTTACCCTTTGTGCTTTGCATAAAAATCTTGTCTAAAAAAACGTTAATTTATAAATTAAAAATTAATAATTAAAATTTTGTTATTTTGTAGAAACCATCAGAGACCTGGGGGCGTACCGAATTGTTTGGTCTATTTCTTAAAGTGGGAACTCTGGATGTTAAAGTGAATCTTCCACAAACTGGATATGTTCCTGGTCAAACTATTCCCTTAAAATGCAACATCAAAAATAACAGCTCAGTTACAGCTTATAATGTGAAATTCTTTTTGGGACAGGTCTGTATCAAGACTGTTACCAGTAAGTCTTATTACATTTCACTTTCTTCTTTTCTGTTTCTTCTTCGTTTTCATATCTCTTCTGCTTTTTGTTTTTCCTCCTTTGTCTTCTTCTTTATATATTTAAACTTTTCATTTTTATTTCATCTTTCTTTATTTGCATATTTTAACATTATGTGGATATCAAAAGTAAGTAATCGGATTATCGATTTTTTCATTTTTCTCACCGTGTGATTTTTGTAAATACTAAATATTAAGTCTAAGTTACTTTACCAACAACAAGGCCTATTAATGGAAGACTGAACAAAAAACAAGGCACCAACAAAAAACTGTCCAAAAAAGCGAAGCTGGCCGTCCATAATGGAGTACTGGTACCAACCCTGTTGTATGGCAGTGAGGCATGGAACTGACAGAGGATGAAAGTAGACTGAATACTGTAGAAATGAGATCCCTGAGGTGAATGTGTGGTAAAACCATGCACGATCGTGTTGGAAACGTGGAGAACCGCAAAGAATGCAAGGCTGATGTAAGCGTAATAAGTAAGATTAAGAAAGGAACGCTCCGATGGTTTGAGCATGTAGAGCGAATGAACGTGAAAGGAGTGCAAGGAGAATGATACGACGCAAATGTGAATGGTACCAGAAGTTGGGGACACCCGAGAAAGACATGGCATGACCAAGTGAATCAGATACTTGAGTCGGGCTTGGATGTCAAGAGTCAGAATAATAGGAGAGCGTGTTTGAGACGATATATGAAAGTGAACGAGGCAAGGAGTGTGTGCCAAGACTGAGTTGTTTGACGGTCCGTTCTCTCTGCCTACCCCTGTGGGAAACGGCGTGATAGTTAGTTAGAAACCAAAGATATTCAAATTTATATTTCAATATCTTTGTTAGAAACCTATGGTTTATTTGGGACTATGAATGTCTAAAAACCACAGAACTGGTATCAGCAAAAAAATATTCTCCTTTTTAATATTTCTTTCTAGCAGTTCATATGTTTTCTTTTAAGGTGGTAACATACAGCACTACGAAATCATTAGACGGCAAAAAAAGACGATATGACAATAAATGGGTCGTCGAAGACAAGTTTTCTGGGATAAAAACGGAAGGGATTGCGAAAGGAACTGAAAAATATTTCGACTTGCAAATACCTATACCTGACAATTTCCCTATATCTACTGGATCACAAGCTCCCACTGTTATTGAAATACGTCACTTTATAAAGGTATGTTACACATTTAAAATTTTATGTTTTTTTTAAGTTATTACCGATCAAAAAATATAAGCTGATTTTATTATTTCTACACAAAACTGAACACATACCTAAAATGAAAAAACACAATTCAATGGAGTTTTCAAAGAAATAATGACCTTTATACTCATTTTATGTAAAATATCGATATTTTCGCCATTGATAGCTCTGCCAAAAGCCGTTCGCAAATTTCATAGAAAATTCTTTTAAAATCATTTTGACCAGTTACATACAATAATCAATGAGAACATACGTCCCAGATTAACATTGGCGCGATCGATTCTGGCACTGTTCATCACATAGTTTCTCATCACATCGCATTTATAAAAATATATATGTTATAGTCAATCCTCGAAGCTCCGGCGCTCCTAGGTTTGACTAGTGAATCCTCAGGTCTGACTTGAAGTCTTAGTTAACTTAGCTTTGGTCAAACCTAGGATAAACCAGTCATTCCGCGAAGAGACTGCATATCGACCTTTGACTATGACATATATAGTTTTGTTTGTGCCCGCCGGCGGGTGAGCCACAGGTGGAAGGTTAAAGCTCTTAAGTTCGTCATTTTGGAGATAACGAAAATCAATTTTACGGTCCTTATTATCTCTTTAAATTTAATACATTTTATTAAATAAGATAATACTAATAAATCTGAAAAGAATATGAAAAAGAACAATACAAATAAAATAAAATGGTTACTTTTATTTATTTATTTATTTGTTGGCTCGCCAACAGAATATACCACATATAATTATTACATAAGTTAACAATTTTAATATGGTTACAGTGATAAATCCAATGAGAGGTGAGCACGCCATTCATCACAACATTCTTAATTAGTTGGAATACATAATAATAAATAAAAGTACATTTTTTTTTTTTTTTAAATACATACGTATACAGATTCGTAGTAAAACATTTGGTTCTTAAGGCTAATAACAATATGTAAATTTCTTTTTAATGAAACTTCACAATTCAAAAGAGAAAGTATTTCTCGTGCTTGAATTTTGGAGTGCCATTGTAAAATGCATAGTTACACAGAGTATGTTATTACAAGTACTTATATTAATAAAATATATATTCATGAAGACAAGTGGACATAATAACTGACAATATTGTCAGAGTAGGTACATATAATAAAGTTGTAACAATCTGGTGCCTGCAAATAATGCGTATGTACTTGCTTTCAATTTGATATGGTGATGAAATATTTTTAGAGATTATGTCCTAGTTTATTTTTTTTGTTGTTATTATTGTGATGGTGAATTTAAAACTTATAATTAGTGTCGGGTTGGTCTATTAGTGTTTTTATTTGGGATTTAAAAACTTTATAATTTTTTTCAGACTTGATTTTATATGGGAGAGCATTGAAAAATTTTATACCTTGATAAGCATAATGGTGTTGGGAAGCACTCGTTTTAAATTTTGGAATTTCTAAATTGCCCTGTGATCGTGGTCGGTTGTTTATGTTTGTGAATGTTATTGTTGATGAATTGAAATGATCTTTATGAGTTTGCAATAATGAGTTCTTTTTGAAAATTTTATTAAGACTGAGAACCCTAAAAGAGTCAAATAGCTGTGTTGTTGGAAATACAGATGGTTTTCGTAAGATGACTTTCAAAATCAACCTCTGTACCCTAATATACATACATAAAACAAGAAGAATCAATAATTACAAAATATATTCACACGACGCTCACAACTGGGACTTGACCCAAGGATCTCTTGTCTTGCCGGGACAAACGCCTCGGCGATTGAGATCTCTTATGTAAAAGTCATTTTTGTCGATCTCGTATTTCAAATTCAGAATTAAGAATATAATCTTCGCCTAATTTTAAAATTTTTTTTGTCGGCTACATTTTTTAAATGATCACAAATTTCTTAAGAATTGGATTGTAACCTAGATAATGTCTCGGTTAAACATATCAGATTTTATTTATATGGGACACATATTGACCTAAAAGTCTAAATGAATATTCAACTTTTATTGAAATAACTCTTGTTATTATAACTTTAAAAGATTGTACCCATTAATGCAACATTATATCGTTAAAAATATTCCCGAAGGAAATTTTTTTTCATTAGCTCCACACAGGAGGCCCTGAGAAAAAAAATAACCCCTCAGAGCCCACGACATCTTTAGGGATTCTATGGGGAGGGTCGTTTTAGGAAAGGGAGGAGAGAAAATTTTGGGAAAGAAAAGGATATGAGGAGTGTGTCCAGGAGTGACGGACGTATGAATCCATCCCTCCTATTGCGGTGCAAGGCGATGTTCCGAGAGAGTACGGCTAGAGAAGTCAAAAGGACTCCCTCGACCATTTTCTGCCCACCAGCTGTACAGGCCGTGCAGCTGGTGGGCAGACGCATCCACCGCTAAGACCCGGACGAACCTCACCCTATGAACCCGGGCACACCTGCTAAGTCGCTAGTCCTATATCACAGGTGTTGGTTATTCAATAAATGGTTCCCAGGGCGGCGGTACCTTCACCCGCCTCCCAAATTGTTAAATAGTCCCAAATATTCCCAGGTGTAATTACGATTATCTAAATAGGAATTCTGGATTGTGCATATTTATTTATTTCATACTGCTTACTAACAACGTATGCAGGGACACTGGAGGTCTAGATTCATTCAAAATAAATAAATGTAGCTTCGTTTAACGAAAAAATTATAATCTTGCGAGAGCTTTGAAGGAGTAGGTACCCATCTCATTACTTACACCAGGGCAGGTAAGTGGTGGATAACCTCCAATGTTCATATTTATATACTTCTTATTGTTTACATTTGGGTGTTTGCTTTCAGGTGAAGGTGTACCTATCGGGAATACATAAGAATTTCAAGATGTCTGTTCCCATACATATTGGAACTGTACCACTGCGGCCTGCCAATGAAAATTCTTTACAAAGATCAATGGACAATAGAAAATATCTGGATGCTACTAATTATTATGCATATCCAGAATCAAATTCCAAGACAAATTGGAACTAAAATTAAATTAAGTAAACATTTTATTTCCGAATTGAAATTCTACAAACTGAGATGTATGTTTGACTTTGATTACCATATTCGAAATAATAAGATTTACCTGTCAACAAGACAGCGTATAATAAATAATCCACATTTCGAGAAATATACATTTGTATATATATTTTTTAATATATCTATTACCTTCTCCTTCCATCTAAATCTACAATTTACTAGCTGACCCGGACACACATTGCTGTGGCTAGCAAAACGCAACGCCATCTACTGGTTGGTTACCCAACCTTTATAACCAACGCCATCTGTTAATTTATATACAAATCAAATCCACACTGCTCGCTTGCCAGCCCGTTCCCTTTATATATTATATAGTTCCACCAATTTACACAAAACCTTGACAAATTATATACTAAAACCTTCCTCATGAATCACTCTATTTATTGGTGAAAACCGCTTGAAAATGCGTTCAGTAATTTTTTAGTTTATCGCGAACAGACAGACAGACGCGTCGGAGGACTTTAACTTATAATATGTAAAGATTTGTATTATTATCTACGTAAATACCTATACAGGGTTTTCCAGGAGGTATCCGACTTAATTTTACCAATGATGGGTTGGGTGGTTACTCGGCTGAGTGACCACTGATGACACGTGGAAGAAAGTTTATATTTAATTTTGTAAAATAATTGAAAAAAAAAACTTTGACAAAAAAAATATTTTTTCTCCTTTACAGTATGGAACCGCTGGTTTAAAGTAAGTCGAATAAAATACATGTAAATCTTTTAGACCGACCTTACATTTACATCTTGCGCTGGTACTAAATCAAGTGAAATAGAAAGATGCTTAAAAACATACATGCCACAGAGAAAGGCTTGGGTGGGGGGAAAGGAGGGGGTCATGCCACTTTTCTGACCAGCGTCAGTCCGGTCTTAATATTGGGCGTGTACTATACTGTATGTCTGTGTGTGTACCTTATAGCCTCAAAAAACTACTGAACCAATTTCACTGAAAATTTCAAAGTTTGTTCTTATCAGTGCCAGAACTATTTAGAGAGGGCTTTCAATGGTAAAAGAAATCGGGGACGCCTGACGAAAATATACGAGTTCATAATACAAAGGGGAAACATTGCCGATGTTACGGGCATCTTATGTCATTGATTTTAAAGTGTTGGGGCGCCATCCTGCCTATTTCAGCAGAAAAAAAAACATTGAGAACTGCTTACCTCGGGTTGTGTACGTACAGGCAATTTGGGAATGAAGGTGTTACAAATTCATGATTTAAAAGCAAAGTTTTCAATCAGCAATCAAAGGTTATATTACAAAATAAATAAAAAAACATGTTACACGTAGAACACCCTACATCCTAATCTGAATGGCTTTATCAATGTAGCTTTTGTTGTCACTTGTAGCAAACAGGATTGGTCCAACGATCCTTCGAGATTCAATTGATTCTTGAATAGAGTATCCAAATCCATAATTCAGGCGATCACACACTTAGTGATCCACGTTTCCATAATAGTGTGTTGTAAAGGGCCTTGAAATGAGACCTGCAGCCAAAGATATTCAAATACAGAACCTGGAGCTCTCCTCCAAGTATGGTGCATTCACACCAGGCAGCAAACAGCTTACAATTCCATCCAGATTTCAGGAGAGGTTGAAAAGAATTCAAAATACGAGCTTTTTATTTTGTTGGTGAGATTTTCATCACAATTTGCCAGAAAATTGCTCCGGATTAGATTTCTCCTCTCGTTTTATAAAAAATCACATCTTACGATTGATTGGTTCGTCGACAATAACGCAGACGAGAGCTCCTGGTCGTTCAGTGTTTTTGGCAAAGCATGACGTTTTCAGTTCTTGTCACTGATATCTCCATAGACAAAACTGGTGATACAGTGCGTAAAAATACAAAGACAATCTACTGCCAGTTAGGCGTGAGCGTTATTTAACGTCTCTAGTTACAATAACTAGTTTCGCGGTATGTAACGGAAATAACTAGTTTCGATAAAATTACAAGTAGTTATTTTTGTAAAAGCGTTATTACTGTGTTAGGTGTGATGTGAGTAACTGAGTGCAGAGTAGTTTCGCCGCGTTTCGCGTTTCGCATAGTTGCGTTTACCGGCCGGCCGAGCGTGCGAGATTTTGAATCGAATATTTTCGAGTAAGCGGGAGCGGGTTCCGTTTCTGGGAAGCGAGTGACCATTTTTTGAATTCAAAGTAAAATAATTCAGTTTGTTTTAGTTCGTCGTTGTACTTGTACAGGTATAGTTTTGAGTACTTTCGGTAAATTTTCGATCGCACTGGGGTGGCGGAAAATAATGCATTTTAACTTTCGTAAAGTGAAATTTTATCAAAGTAAATACTAATTAATCATAAATACATTTAATGCAACCAGTCCTAAGCCTGAATAAAGTATGAAGGGAAGTTAATTTCATATATGTTGATTTCACTTTATAGCTACAAACACTTAGATACTAGATAGTGCTTTAATTTATTTTCGTTTGGTGTGTGACTTTATAGTTGGTGGAGGTATACAGTTTCGTGTGTAACTGAAGCTAAATGAAAATAACTAGTTACAAAAATAACCTGTTTTGAAACAGGTTACGCCGACCAAGAAACTGGTTTCGTTACGTTTCTTGAAAACGGCGTCTGAAAACCCACGTCTACTGCCAGTGAATGTAGGTACCCTTTCATGGTTGCATAATTTATATGTAAAACCGGTTCCGCTAGTATAACAAATTATAAATACATATAGAAATGGTGGTGGTTTATTTTTATTGCCAGTATAAACCAAATATGTTTATCATAAAATCTTATATTAAAAAAAATAAAAAAGAGTTTTTTTTAAATAAAATATTATCTTCAGAAAATAACCATAAACAAATGTGAAAAACTGTGAATTTGGCCATAGACAATACAAAAAAATACAAAACAATAATTAAATCGAACATGATAAACATATCATAGATGCCAATACACAGCCTAAACAATGTGCAAACATATTTAATTCCTTCTTTGCAAATGTTGGAAAAAATCTTTCGAAAAATATTCATAAGCCTTCTAACCCGGAAAACCATAAAAAATTACAGAAACGTAATATACCTAGTTTCAACATTTGAAATAACAAAAGATTGTGAAATCTTAAAAATAATAGAAAATATGAAAGGAGGTTCGTCTCCCGGTTTTGATTCTATCACGGCACACATGTAAAAATCTATGAAAACTTACTTCATAAAACCCATCACTTATTTAATAAACTTATATTAAGATGCTATTAAAAAAATTTAGTATTATTGGCATAAAAGGCCAACGCAATTAAATGGATCACCAACTACTGAAAAAACCGCCATCAAGTGGTAAAAATCAATCGTGTTAATGGTGATCAAGAGATTTCAATCTTTGGTATCCCCCAAGGTACAGTGCCTTGAACCAATCCTGTTTACCATATATGTACACGATATTTTTTTAAACTTTTACATGGTCAAATTACTATATATATATAGGTATTAATAAAAAGTGAAAAGACTTAATTTTTAACATTGTCATACACGATAATACTAAAATTCATAGCCAAAATTATTGCAAATCAAACTATACAATATTAAAATTTGACCGGTCAGTGGCTGAGTGGGCATCGCGCTTGGGTCCCACCCGGGCGTCGCGTGTTCGATTCGTCGGCTGGCTAAGTCCTCCATCTATATATATGTTATAATCTATGGAGTTTCTCATAAGTAACCAAATATTTTTGTCCTACAAAAAGTTTCAAAAATCGATATCTAGATTGTGTTTTTCACACTAAACTAAGTGTATCACATTAAAATAGTGGATCGTTTTCCTATTAATAAATAATTACAGTGAGAACAGATATATTATAAGATTGAATTTAAAAACAAAATCTTGAAATTAACATGACAAGTGATATTTGAATTTGAAACCATTTGAATTTGAATTTGAATTTGAAGTTTGAAGTCAAGTGACATTTGAAGCCATAGACAAAAAGTTAACAGAATATTCTACCATTCTAACATCTACCTACATCTAATAATAATCCATAATATTATAATGGAACAAGAAAACTCTGCCCAACAATTCCTGGCAAAGGCAACCTCTATTTTAAACCTATTAAATATCATCATAATGGACACATCTAACAAATTCACCAAGGAACAAATAGCGAAACTCGCCCCTAAATTCACCGATCTATTGGGTAATGTCGGTCAAATGGGTGTAAAGTTAGGGAGCCTTGAAGGAGAATTGAAGACCTACAAATATATGTCTTCTAATCAAACACCCGAAAATGGGAACAGAACGTATAGTTCGATTACGTCCAACCAAGTCCTCCCGAAATATCCACCGAACACAAGAAATAATGCCCCTATACTTCCTGCGAGACCAGCCGTACTTATCTTCCCCAAAGATGACAAGTCACTTCCTTCCAGCAGTACTCTTGAAACTCTCAAAACCTCAACTAACCCATCATCTTTGGGAATTACAATCACGGGGTTACGAGAAATAAGGAACGGAGGTGTAGTCGTGCATCCAAGTACCGATGCAGAGGCCATAAAACTTGCCAATGCACCGACCCTATCCGATGCTGGTCTGAAAGCAGCAGTTTCTTCACATAAACTTCCTCGGATAGCTATCCATGGTCTACCTCAAGTTGTGCCCCTCGAGAACATTATCTTGGCAATCCACCAGCAAACACACGAAGAAACCGGTCTACAAATTAATGAATTGAAAGATAAATTGCAGTTCTCTCACAAAGTAGGACCTCGTACCGGATCGTGCACTCATGTCTTCAGAGTTCCTCCTTCTGTTCGTCACTCCCTCATTCGCTTCTCTAAACTGGCTATGGGCTGGCAAATACACACCGTAAGGGATTGAATCGACAGTCTAAAATGTGGACACTGTCAACTTTACGGCCATACGGCGTCGAAATGTAACGCAGACATGCCTACATGTTCTCACTGTGGAAAACCTGGACACAATCGAGATGCTTGCCCGACTCCTGAAAAGCCACCAGCAGGTGCTACCTGCAAGTTCTTCAGAAAACCGTCCACACACAACACTGGCTCCCCTGACTGTCCTGCCCGCCAAGCCGCTGAGAGACGCGAATTATCTCGAGTCAATTTTTTAGGCTGAATCAGAATCGACACCTTATTAATACTAACTTTTCCACCTATTATCAAAATATTCGTGGTCTCAATACTAAGCTAAACTCCTTTAGATGCTCCATAAATTTATGCCCTTATGATTTTTTATGTTTTACCGAAACATGGCTATCAGACAATATTGCTTCAACAGAACTTGGACTCCATGACTACATTATTTTTCGCTGTGACCGCTCTTCCTCTTCTAACAAGTGTAGAGGAGGTGGGGTAATGATATGTATTAAAAAAAAATACTCTTGCCACATTCTTGAATCGTCTAATAATGTATCTGAACAATTATTTATTTGTGTTCTACTTGGTTCCAAGAAACTTGTCATTGGTTGTGTATACATTCCCCCCTCCTCTTCAATAGAAATCTATAAGTCACATACTGAAGCAGTTGAGCGTGTTTCCATAAAGGCCGATTCCTTACTTATTTGTGGTGATTATAATCTTCCTAAAATAGTGTGGCTTAATGATAGTCATGGTGTGAAAACTCCTAATAATGTTTCCCTTCATGCTTCCATAATAGTAAATTTCTTTGCCTTCCTGAATATGTACCAATTAAACTCGATCAATAACTGTGGAGGTTACTGTCTTGATCTAATATTTACCAATATGCCTAGCGTTTGTGTATGTGAAGCTACTGACTCAATATTACCAATAGATAAATATCATCCACCACTCGATATTAACTTCACTAATCCTTTCAAAAGTGACACTCTGAAATCAGCAGTTACATTCCACTACAAATTTAACAAAGGTGATTATACTGGCATGAATAGGTACCTTGCCCAATATGACTGGGCAGGTATGTTATCAAACAACAATATTAACGATGCTGTATTTAAATTCAACGAATGTATAACTCATGCTATAGATTTGTTCGTTCCAAGGGGAACTTTTTCCCAGCCTAAATTTCCTATTTGGTTCAGTATGAAACTAAAGCATTTGATTATGGAAAAAAAGAAAACACACAAGTTATTCAAATTAACGAACAACTTAGCGCTTTATCAAAAATTTTCTCAGTTAAGAGAATTATCCAAAATTGAATCTAACTTGTGTTATAAATCTTATATTGAACTCACTGAGACAAAATTAAATCTTAACCCTAAACAATTTTGGAAATTTATTAAACAAAAACGTATTGATAACGATCTCCCTTCAAGTTTATTTTATAATGATACTCACGCCACCAACGATTTCGATATTGCCAACCTTTTTGCTGAACATTTCTCCTCTGTCTATACTGATAACATATGCACCATCCCTCCACTTAAATATGCTAATACTATTGACCTTAATAATTGCGAAATCACACTTGTAGATGTTTTCAATTACTTAAAAAATCTTCCCAGCAAAACAAGCACTGGTCCTGATGGTATACCTGAAATATTATTGAAAGAATGTAAATCTGTTGTATCTAAGCCAATTTGTTTATTATATAACTTATCATTATCATCTGCCACTTTTCCGGATTCCTGGAAGGTTTCCTATATACGACCTATTTTTAAATCGGGTAATAGGTCGAACGTAGAAAACTATAGACCTATATCGATGTTATCTCATATTCCTAAAATCTTTGAATCTATAATCACAAAAAAAATAACACCTATTTTCAAAAATGTGCTGATTGAGGAACAGCATGGCTTTAGATCTGCTAAATCTACCACTACAAACTTACTCTCCTTCACCAACACCGTAATCAATGGCCTAGAAGATAAATCACAAGTAGATGTTCTATATACCGACTTTTCTAAAGCTTTTGACAAAGTAAAACACGCTATCCTCATGGCCAAGCTATATGCTATAGGTATACGAAACCCATTGCTATCTTTCTTTAATTCTTATTTAAGCAATAGAAAACAAAGAGTTAAAATAAATAACATTGAGTCTATTATTATTGAAGTAACATCCGGCGTACCGCAAGGAGCACATTTAGCCCCGCTTCTCTTCAACTTGTTTATAAATGACATTATTCGTATTTTCTCTCACACACGCTTTTGGCTTTTTGCTGATGACAATAAGATCCTAAAAATAATCAAAAACTACCATGACTGCCTTCTTTTCCAATCAGATATTGACTCTTTCAATGACTGGTGTAAAATTAATTGCTTGGAACTAAATGTCGATAAGTGCAAAATTATGTCCTTCTACAGATCTAAAAATCCGATTGTTTTCGAATACAAATTAAATAATAATTGCCTAACAACTGTTCAATCTATTAAAGATCTTGGTGTCTCTCTTGATAGCAAGCTTTCTTTCCGGGAACATATAAATACGATTGTTAATAAATCTCTCAAACTACTTGGTTTTATCACTAGAACCACTTCTGACTTCAAAAACATAAATACCCTAAGAACTCTTTACTGCTCCTTGGTTCGCCCCCATCTTGAATATGCTTGTATTATATGGTCTCCTTTTTATGCTGTCCATATTCGTCATATTGAATCCGTTCAACATCGGTTCCTAAAGGGAATTGCTTGGAGGCTAGGATTAGAGCGAGGCAATTACTCGTATGCTGAAATTGAACAAACTCTAAACCTTTCTCCTTTAGAAGACCGTCGGATAAAATCTGATCTCATTTGTTTCTTCAAAATTATTAACTGTTTAATCGACTCGCCTACATTACTACAACTCATCACATTTAATATACCTTCTCGTAGACTCAGAAATAAAGACCTGCTTTTCCTCAATCAGCACTCGACTAACTATGGTTATAACTCACCACTGTCCAGAATGTGTAGACTGGTCAACTCACGTCAAGACCTTGATTTTTTTGGTATTAGCTTAAATGATTTCTGTCGCTCTTTAAACAAATGAAGATATGTAATATTCACCCTAATTTTTGCAAGGTCTTGACGTGACTTGACACTTATTTTTCTTCTATTTTCACTGTTTGTCTTTGCTTTCATGTACCATCCGAATCCTTACATTGTTCATTTCTATACTTCGTGATACTTTGTTTTAAATTGGACGTAAGTCCGTAAATAAATAAATAAATAAATAAATAAATCACAACACAACCAACATTTTCGGCTTTCTGTGGTGGTAGTAGGAGATTTTCAAACATTGTTGGGTTATTCGTGGTCCGGGAATGTTTGTCTTTCTTTTTAAAATATAAATATATATAAAAATAAAAACAACAAATAAAATTAAATATCTCGGAGTAATTATCGATAAAAATCTGAAATGGAAGGAACAAATATGTCAAGTAGTAAACATAATCAAGAAATTAATATACATATTTTTAAGAATTAGAAATTTTCTGTCGATGAAAAATCTGTATTTAATCTACTATGCCTTAGTTCAATTCACTTTATAATACGCTTTTATTAGTTGAAATTCATTAATTCAAATTATAAAAGAAAAGATAAATATCCATTTTTAAATGAAAACAGAACTCGACTTAAACATGTTTTTCTATGCCCAAAACTAAATACGTCTTTTGCACAACATCATTACACTTACCAGGGAAGAACTTTTTTTTAATCGTCTACCAGAAGAAATCAGTAAAGTAGTAAACAAGAAGCATTAATGATAAAACCCGAAAACTGCTCTCTGTCAAGAGACATTTTAAAAATATTCTTAAGAAAAAAACTACTGTCAATTAATCTTACAAATATCCTTAGTTTTCCTTAACATTCTTTCTTTTTTTAAATACACACTATTATCAAAATAAATACTGCAGCACACATATATTTATGTACAATGAATTTTTTAAGTACTAACTAATAACATTTATGTACACACCCTTCCATACAGTCCGGAGGTCGCGGGTTCGAACCCGGCATGCGCAAATAAATTTTATTTGATTAATTTGTGTTATTTCACAATTAATTTATTTTAAAATAATATATAGTATATTTGCGGCATGTTCCAGAGTGGAAGATACTATCAGTATCGCCCTGGTGTAAGACCACCGTTCAGAATTGAAACGTTGCTTGAAAATGGCTTTAGCCGTGTTTGGTGACCAGATCTGAATAGCCAGGTACTTCCCAACCTTCCTCTTCCCCACCTCCTTCCCCTCCCCACTACCTTCAGCCTCACAACATACCCCAATTGGGGATGCCATAGTCTCACTGGCTCCAGACGGGAGCAGTTGAGATTCTTGTGCGGCATTCACTGTAAAAAAAAAAAAAAAAAAATACACAAGCAAATTCTTTCAATGGAAGGGTAGTAAAAAACCTAAGATGTAAAATTATTACGTAAATACTGTGTAAAACATTTTATTAAAAATAAAAAATTATTTTAAATAAAGGTAATAATTATTACCTTTATGGGTTATGTATTTGTGGTGATATATTTTAGATGCAGGTAGACACCATATTACAATAAAGTGAACAAAAATTACTCAAAGTAAAAAATTATATATTTGTATTTATACATTGTTAACGAAAACAGGGTAAAATGTTAAGTTAATTGAAAACCATGATGTTCCGGAAAAAACGACCGGAGAAATGTCTACTTTTATGTGAAAAATATTGGAAAATTCTATTTTTCGTTTAAGTTGTGAAAAGTGGCATAACATTGGCTTCGGTTTGTTTGTTTTATTTAATTTGAGACCTAGTTGGCTACTTTGGTTTGGCTATTATTATGGCAATACTCTGCCCAATCCGTGCTCTGCTATCCGTGCATTCTCACTTAGTCTTTTGTAAAAAATATCCATTAAATTGAAAGGGATAAAATTAGTGAGACGAGTAATCGGGTTGGACGCGCCTTGCTTTTTTTGGAAATATCTTTTTAAGAGTACATTAACTCCTTTTTTTTAAATTTTCTTTATTCATTTTGTTTGTTAGAGGTTTGTTTTATATGGTTTTTCGACTACCAAGCTAGGCAAATGCCCGTATTATGGTAGTCGAGATTCATAAGATGTTATAAAGTACAAACATATAGCACACATATTAAATAAATATTCATATTAGTATTAAGTACATGATCACATACAGGAAAGGAGTTAAACTAGGTGAATCTTGTATGAATAAAAATAAAATAGAATAACAAATAAAAATAACAGTAACAAATAATAATATTTATGGATAATAGAAACAAAAATAAGAATAAATATATAAATCATCTACACAGATGAACAATGATAGTCTTAGACCCCAAAAAACAAAAGCAGGTATTCCTAGGTATTCATTTTTATAAATCAATGATGTCAATCAATTTCATTAATAATGGCAAATATGCAATAATTTTTTTGACTGATAAAAAAATGGTATTAAAAATTAATTATTTTCATTTGTTTGTTATTATTTCCAATTGACCTCATTAGTGAAAAACCACCTCAATCAACTCCTCGTACAAGGGTGCCTTAGATGAAACCGTTAAGTGGAAAACGTCTTCATTACATTAAAAAAATTAACAATTATACATGAGCTTATATCTTTTTTTGGTTCCGTGATAACACAGGGCAGTGGTGATTCAACACACTTTTGATAAGTGAAAGGAAGTTTTTCTTTTATGGTATGTATTCAATAATATTATTTATTTTTAACTTAAAATGAGTAAAACCTTTACTTGTAATATTATAATATAATACAAGACAATATTATATAAAGACAAGTGATCCTCGAGTTCGGGTCCCAATTGCGATCACTACCTTTGGAAGCGAAAACTTCTTTGGCACCGTTGTGATTTGAAACTCGATGAAACGAAAAAGTGGCACTAAAAAGAGACAAAAATCGCGATAATGTCTCCTCTTTGTGCGGTGCTTCGTAGCCTCCTTACTCTTTTCTACCTTAGTTTTCTGAAGGTTTCATTTCTACCGCGTGTGAACTAGACATTTTATTTTTTTGTGTCTTGTTCTTTTTCATATTTTTATTAGTATTATCTTCTTCAATGGTATAAAAATATATTTTCCCCTTGTCTTTTGTTTCACGTTAAAATAAAGGTGACCGGCCAACTCAGAATGAAACCAACTCAGAAATGTCATGATAAAAAATTTATTAAGTTAGGTTAGGGTTTCCGGCTATTTTAAAATTATTTTTTATAGCTTTTAATGACCTTTCTGAGGTGTTTCTCAGTTGGTTTCATTCTGAGTTGGCATGAAACCAAAATAAAAATAGATTAACGCAAACATAGTACAGCCTAAGTAGACGTCCGCCGCGCTTGGATGCTCCGAACACACTGGCGCGCTCGCAAGTGTGTGGAAGCCAGCCATTCGTTTGCCAGAGCTTGCCTGAGCTTGCGACAAACCGTTTGTCGCAAGCATGTAGAAGCACCATAAGGAATGACACGAACGCCAGACTGTCGAAACTGGTGGCGTATTTTATAAATAGTTAGAAGAGCAGGAGAAAGAATAAGAGCAATCCATTTAAATTACCAAAATGCCGAAATTTAATTCAAGTTAACAAAATTATATAAACATCAAATATTACAATCTAAATAAAGGAGATGTAAATTAAGCATGTAATCTCATTCAAGTTTTCACATTAATTCAGCATGTCACCAGATGAATGGTATTTATTTATGAGAGTGGATTTATGTGTTAGTGTGAAAGAATGACTGGCAAAGGACCTTGATTTTGTGTTACTATCACCGCTTAAAAATTATAAAAATACATGTTGCATAGAAAGGAAAAGGACTCACCGAAAAAGGATAAGAACTTGTAGTCTGGCAATGCGCTTTTCTGCTTCTTTTCCCCATCCATCAGGCACAATCACAGTAATAAGCGTGAGGTTCGTTATTTTGATAATACACAGCGGAGTTATTTATAATGGCGGATACACGGCGGAGCACAATGGTTGTCTCGCGGCGGGAGTTTTATTACAGACTGATTAAGATTGTGGGTAAGATTGACGGGTAGGCAATTGGGAATAGGTAGGACAAAGGACTTGCAACAATAATTAATACCAATCCCAAGCAGTGACAGTATGTATGCGTGCTATGTAGGTATGTGTATGTGTAGGTATATGTATGGGCGTAACCACCAGACTTCATCACATATTTCTCAAACATTAATGCTGGCAAAATCAAGACGTTTCCGTAAATGGTTCATTTTAAAAGTTTTATTTTTTATTTAGTAACTATATATTTATTATGTTTTACATTTTTATATGAAACATGTTAGGTATATTATATATATAAAATAGAAAATATATTCGTAGTCCACCTCACTAGGAGATCCTGTGTTGAGGGGGACTATGCTTTGAATAAGTTTTCAGCGACTTCTATGGTTTAACTTCATTGTTTGGATAAGGTTTTCCAGAAACTTCTATGACGATGTTTTAAGTATACTAGTAAGTTCATTTTCCGATAGTTCCTTCAGTCAACATTTAATGTCCTTAATATATGTTTTGTTTTAATTTGTTTTGATACTAAGTAAGAGTTTGTCATATAATTTTACTGCTAAAAATTCAGAACTTCTTTGTCCAAATGAAGAGTTACACTTTGATATATTTGAGTATGTCTGTTTGTTTGGCTCTGGTTTTATGAGCATGTAAGGTGTCTGCCTCTGAATCATTTTTGTGGTGATGTACTAGAATGTTTTTGGCATAGATTTTCTGTATGCTCGGAACATCAAACTGTTTAAAAATTTCTGTTGTTGACGTCCTTATAGGGACCTTTAGTATGGTCTTTCAGTGTTCCGCCCTTTTGAAAACACGATAGACAAGGCACCCAGAAAAGATGAAACTGATTGTCAATAATGGCTTCACTGTCTAAGTTGGATTTTTACATACATTATACTTATATATATACATAAAGCGTACAGGGTGTAACAGCACTTTCCTAGAGGATTTTAACCAGCGATACCTAAAAGTCATTTTGGGTTTCATGCCAACTCAGAATTAACCCTACTCAACACCTCCTTGAAAAGTCGTTAAAAGGTATGAAAAAACTAAATTGAAAAATAGCCCATAACCTAAACTAACGTAACCTGTTAACCATTTTTTTGTGTATATATTTTGTTCATCACTGTTAACGTCATTTTGCTGTTCGATGATTCATTTTTCCCCTTAAAAACTCCACTCCACTGATCTCACTCCTACAGTCGCGACAGGATCGCATGATACGTGTTACCGTGTTTCGTGTATTGCCGTGCTGCTGGAACGAGACGGAGTTCTTATTATATGACCCGCTAGTCTATACCCGACTACTCAGTTGCGACGTGTGATGGTAAAATAATTTATTTTTTTATTGAAAAAATATATCATCGGACATTTATAAATCAATATTTTATTATTCGAGTTCCAAATTCGCTCAGGAATCGCTGGTTGTAAAAATTGTAATGTTTCAAAGAAGTTCAAAGATGTATTTAATCACATTGTAACCATTCTGTTTAAAAACAGAGTGTGCAATTAAATTCACACACGTTAGAAGTGAAACCTTCAGAAAACTAAAATAGACAAGAGTGAGAAGACTGCGAAGCACTTTTTTAATGAATCCGAAGGAATTTTTTTCCATATTTTTGTCGTCGAATTCCAGTGCACCTTTCCCTATACGTTTGGTCATCTTATTAGTATTTGTGTTTTCTTCTTAGATGTCGCTTTCTTTGGCCTGTTCATTTTGGAGTGATTTGATTATTGGATATTGATTTTACAAATATAAAAAATATTTTTTTAGATTTCGTGGGGTTTGATCCTTTGTCGGCTAAATATCTGCAAAGGTTCATCAGGCCCTTTATACGACTACATAAAAGGAGACTTGCGTGGGACTGTGGATTTATCGTATTATATTGGAATCGAGTACCCGGAAATAAATAAATATTTTATTGCTATCTCATTCATTCTCGCAGGCTAAATCGTATGGATGTATGTGTTTGTCTCTTTTTAGTGTCGCTCTTTTCCGTTTCATCGAGTTTCAAATCACAACGGTGATAAAGAAGTTTTCCCAAATGGTACATCAAAAATAAGGAACTCCGGTCCAATTTTTTTAATTTATTTTAATGAATGACCTTCTAACTTAAATAACTGATTATTTATTAGAGTTAGTTTTAATAGTCAAAATATTTGTCAAAGTTTTAATTTTTCAATATCCCCCGAAAATCACCATATGTATGGTGAAATTGGTGAATCTTGTGACGTCATCACTCACCAAAAGGTTATTTTAATTTTCAACAGGTGTTGTCATTTTGTATGACAGTTACACGAAAGATGCTATGAAACCATTCAATATGTAAAAACATTATTTAGGTGGAATTATTTATTATATTATATTATATCTATTGTATTATTTATATTTCTCAATATTATTACGGCAGAGTGGTATAAAAATTGTTTGAAATTATTTTTTTTTAGCTTCACGAATCGAAATCAATATTACTGAATCGGAAGAATTGGTAGGCAACTGATAGGGCGCCGGATCAGCTGTTCGACGTCCACCATTTTAGAGTTCGTAGTTCGAAGGGTTGATCTTGGAAGTAGCTTTATTACGATTTTTTGTACAGTTTAAAGTTTTTAAATATTTTAAATAATAGAGATAAACTAATAGAGATTCCTCTATTTTTGGTACTGAAATTATTTAGGCCTAAATAATGTTTCAATAAACACAACAAATAAATCTCTACAAACAGTATGTAAATAAACGAATAACATTAAATGTTGTTAATACCGATGGCTTGTGTCATTTCAATACAATGATTGGAAAATTATGGGAGCAGTGACGTCAGCACTAAACATTTAATAATACCAACTTGACAGTGTTGGACACAATTTAAAAAAATATAATATAAATGTACTGAATCATTTTTTTAAAACTGCGTTTAATATTATTTAATAAAACTTATATGTTCAGAGTTAGCATTTATTGGTCTATACTATAGTCCAGGGATGCTTAAACCGGTCGATTGCGAGTGCTTTTTGAGTCGATCTCGAGAAAAAATTGCCGAGGTAAATAGATGTATTCACAATTTTTGTTTTAGTTGATCTTAAATTAATGAGACCGCCCATTTTTCACGCCTTTTTGTTTAAAATTTATTTGTAACTTATATTGTCAACGGTCGCGCATTTTGGTTGTTGTATACTCTATCCTCGTTTGTGTTGTGTGACATCACAAGTCCCATAAAAAAAATCGTAAAATTATTGCATATGGTGAAATATTGTTGAAAATTGCCCCCCGAAGATATCGATCTAGTTTCTAGTGTGTGGTTTGGTTTATTTATGAGTCAGTCGGTCCGAGTTGTAACCCGAAGGCGATACAAAGTTTATTAACAAATAATTCAAAATGAGGGCGGTGAATAGATTCACTCTTAATTCAAAACCAGTTATGTGATCATAATGTAAAATACCAGTTTTGGATTCATCTGTTGACATATTTCGAAGGAAAACAATCTCTTATTCGACGTATAAAATTCTAGTTGCATACTCTGCATGTGCTGCCAGAATAAAGAAAAATCATTTTCATCTGAGTGTAGTTTTAATTCGCCGCACACAGATTTAGTTTAATCCAGTTCATAATGTAAAACTCTGTTGTAATATTTCGAAGGCAAACATTATTTTATTCGAAGTGCAGTCATAAAATTCAAGTTGCAGATGTATATGTTGCCAGAATCAAAGAGAAGCCATTTTCATGTTCTGAGTGTAGTTTTAATTTGCCGAACACAGATTTAATTTATACCAGTTTTGTGTTTAAAATGTAAAATTCCAGTTGTGGATTCATCTGCTGAAACATTTCGAACGAAGACATTATCTTATTCGAGGTGCAGTAATACAATTTTTGTTGCTGACTACGCATGTGCTGCCAGAATAAATAAAAACTTTTTCTTGTTCTGAGTGTAGTTTTAATTTGCCACAAAGATTTAATTTAAACCAGTTTTGTGTTCACAATGTAAAATATTAGTTGTGGATTCATCTGCTGACACATTTCGAAGGAAAACCTTCTCTAATTCGAAGTGCTGTTATAAAATTCTAGTTGCGGACTATTTATGTACTGCCAGAATCAAAGAAAAAGCATTTTTATGTTCTGAGTGTAGTTTTAATTAACCCCACACAGAATTTTTTTTTTAAACCAGTTTTGTGTTCAGAATGTATAATTCCAGTTGTGAATTCATCTGCTGACACATTTTGGTGGAAAATATTTTCTTATTCGAAGTGCAGTTATAAAATTCTAGTTGCAGACTATTTTGTAGTTTTAATTCACCCCACACAGATTTAATTTGAATGAGTTTTGTTTTCACAATATAACGATAAATTAAATAACAAGTTGTCCATTCACCGTGCACCGAGTGAAGCTTTGCATTTGAGTTGCCTGCCATATGCCGCATATTCTGAGAAATTGACTGTTCCGTGTGTAAGTGTTGCTTTGGGACTCTTACGCAGAAGCGATTTTAAATTAAAAGAGTATCCCCCCCCCCCCCCCCCCCCGGCGCTACATCATGTCAGAGTTGATCGATCGGAGTCTAATAATATTGAGGTAGATCGCCAGCAGTTCGAGCGTGAGCACCCCTGCTATAATCTATATGAACAGATTTATTAAAAGCCGTAATATTTTTCACTGGAGTCCTTATTCTGGATGGTACAAAGAAGAGTTTATTTTAAGCTTGTATCTATGGGGTGGTTCTATCCAAGTAGGTACTGACCTTTATCCTGGATTCTGATGACCCGACACGAAATAACAAGCCACTTAAGATAAAGGAAACCCTCTTACTATTTGTCCCTAGATTTAGCAACACAAAATAATGAGGCATTCTGAACTAACATCTTTATTATCCACCTTAAGGCATGTTTTCATCAGACGCATAGAAGTATTTATTTTAGATATGGAAGGTCCCGAAGAACAATGTCGGATCTGCTAAAAATTTGAAATCGTTCTGTTCGCTTAATCATTGGCGTATTTCGATGATTAAAAGACCGCATTTTAGGATTTTTTAAGACGCCGCTACCCGAATTTCTACCGATTTCTTGCAAACCTCCCTTAAACAGTTGAAGTTTTTAAGCTCTTATAAAAATATATGTTATTTTTGAAGATAATATCTAGACATTATCGCGCCGAAACGCAAATTATATAAAATTCCCTCGATGGAAAAAAATCGCAATGAATGCTCAAAAAATTATTATAAACACGTTTGTTTCAGTTATTTCACAAGTTATATGTTTTAAAAAATTCACAGTGTTTCTTTAAATGCTGTTTTAGATAATTCCCGCGAGAATTTTGCTCTATTTTGAACGAGTCGTGTTTTATTACACATTTTCACAATTTTCGCATCGATTTTGTCACTTTAAAAAACATCAATAACAAAACATTATAATTCTTAATACCAAAAACAGTAAAAATGCAGAAACAATACTTAAAAAAAAAAACAGAGTGAGGAGACTACGAAGTACTGCACAAAGAGGATACCGATAGGCTACGAAGCACCGCACAAAGAGGAGACCGTTTATATCTCTTTCTCTCGCAAGCTCTATCCTATAGATAAATGTATTTGTCTCTTTTTAGTGTCGCTATTTTTCGTTTCATCCAGTTTCAAATCATAACGATGCTAAAGAAGTTTTCACTTCAATAAAAAGCTCTACGTCAAAACTTCAAAATCGCACATCCACATTTTTCTTCGGGACCGTCGATTTTGTCTTTACAACATTATAGGTATCTAATCTTGTTTGTATCACATCACATATTTTCTCTTTTTTATGTGAATACTGCTCCCAATTGTCCGAAGACAGCGGGACTATGGTATCCCTAAGTGGGGCTAATTGTGAAGCTGAAAAAAGTGGGAAAGGATTATGAGATGATGTTGGAAACTACCTAGCTAATCAGATGTCGTCACCGAATACGGATAACGTCATTTCAAGCAATGTCTTGCTTTTGAATGGTATTCCTTCGCCAAGGCGTTTTTCTGTTTTATAGTTACACTTATATTTTATTTAACTTACGATTTTGTAGGTTAAAATAGCATAAAGTAAAGCAGAATATTATTTATTCTACGGTAGATATTTATGAAGCTTATAATAAAGAAGAACATTATTAATTCTATGGTAGTTATATATAGCATGAAATTAAGAAAAACTTCAGTTATTCTTTGGTAGATATGTATGTAGCGGTTCCATGCCAACTCAGAATGAAACCAACTCAGAACCATCTCAGAAAGGTCATTAAAAGCTATGAAAAAATAATTTTAAAATAGCCGGTAACCCAGTGGCGGTCCTTCCCTCAGGACAATTGGTCAAAAACCTCCCAAAATTATAAGATGACAGTAAAACATAATATCATTATGAAATATTAAGAAAATCAAAACAACTGGTATTATTCTAACGTAAATAAAATGCACCGCGAGAGAAAGCCGGCAGCGGCGAGCAGTGACATCTAACATCTTAAATGGAAGCTTTCTTTCCCATGCACTACGATTGGCTGGGTCAAATTATGAAATGCCCTGATATCATATCTTCTGTCTCTTTACGTACTACACAATAAACGAGATGGCACTAGTAAAAACATGGTCCCTTTGGTAAAAAGTTTTCGGATTCTGAAGACGGTTTGGGTCAGAGCCGTGAGGGAGAGAGAGCATGCTGAATATCATGCGTCTGAAAGAGATGGTTTGATAAACGTAGGTTAATTTCCTATATTTTACGTTTGTCGCAAGAAATAATTTACTATATTAAACGTAATTTGACGTATGTTGGTGAATTTGACTCTCAAGCTCGTGAGGTTCCTACAAATGAATATTATTATATTTAATTTGATATTGCATAATAGGTTATATCATTTTTTTAAATGACCTTCCACTTCTGGATCCCTAGAGCCGCCTCTGACCTAACTTAACCCATTTATTTATTTTTTTACATTTTTTATCTGACCTTTTTGAGGTGATTCTGAATTGGTTTCGTTCTGAGTTGGTCGGTCACCGTATGTAGCATAGAATAAAGAAGAACATTAATTATTCTATGGTAGGTATGCATAAAGTATAAAATAGAGAGGAACATTATTTATTCTATGGTAGATACGTGTATGTATGAAGCATAGAATAAAGAAGAGCATTATATATTCTATGGTAAGTATGCATTCAGCATAAAATAAAGAAGAACATTATTAATTCTATCGTCGATATGTATGTAGAATAGAATAAAGAAGAACATTATTTATTGTATGGTAAGTATGTTAGATAACATAAAAAAAGAATAACATTATTTTTTTATATAGTAGGTAGGTATAAAGCATAATATAAAGAAAAAATAGATTTATCCTATGGAAGAAAGAACATTATTATTTATTCTATGTTAGGTGTAATAATTATATATATATGTGTTATGATTAAGGTTTTCACGGGTGTAAGATGTAGAACAATTTTCTCGGTTTACCCGCGTAACGTAGTCCTTAAAAGGACTTTTTAACTCCTGACGTTTCGGACAGATCACACTGTCCATCTTCAGAGGCCTTATGTCATTACAAAAACAATAGCTAGCATATACAATGAACCAAAAAGAATTTACCGCGAAGCAATAGAAATTTATAAACATAAAAATAATATGAATACTAGAAATGACTCTATCAGAATTCCCAACACCTGGAAAGTCTTAATAGATGAAAATCCCCCAAAAACGGCATTTTCAAAATTACCAATAGTGTCTCCAATTAGCTTAACCAATCAGGTATCTACTGCCAGCCCCGCCCCCCACCCCCTCCACCATCAATCCCCTGCAACCCGGGTTTGTTCGTTCTAGACATAAGAAGTGACTTGCACTCACTTAAGTTTTAGCTTTTGGACCGAACAGACATGCGAAAGCTATCAGTTTGAGACAAAAACTCAAGACATAAGGCCTCTGAAGATGGACAGTGTGATCTGTCCGAAACGTCAGGAGTTAAAAAGTCCTTTTAAGGACTACGTTACGCGGGTAAACCGAGAAAATTGTTCTACATATATATATTCTATATTATTATAATATTATAATATTTCTGGGTTACGAATAACCCGACAATATTTGAAAATCTCCTACTACCACCACAGAAAGCGGAAAATGTTGCTTGAAAGAAGCCGAGGAATCGAACATGCGAAGCCCGGGTGCAACCCAAACGCGATGCCAATTCAGCCACTGACATAAAATAAAGAAGAACATTATTTATTCCATGGTAGATATCAGTGGCGGTCCGTGAGTTTTCAGTGAGCTAGCGTGCTAAGATTGAAAAATACGACATTAATGATGTTGTTGTAGCTGAAAATAGTTTTATTTTTTCCAAATTTCAACTTTTTGTATGAAGGTCTTTCCGTATGTGGATGCGGCGCATCGCTTGACTGAAAAAATCCTGAAGATCTTCATACAAAAAGTTGAAATTAAAAACGAAAATAAAATTCAACAACCTCAATAACGTCATATTTTTCAATCTTAGCACTCTAGCTCACTGAAAACTCACGGACCGCCACTGGTAGATATGTATGTGGCATAAAATAAAGAAGATCGTTTTTTATTATATAATTTAATCTACGTGTGTATACACTATATATAATATAACATTATTTATTCTATGGTGGGTATGTTATATGGTACAAAAAAGAAGAACAATAATTATTCTATGGTAGGCATATGTAATGGTACCGACACTCGTGCACATTAATAAGCCGGCTTATGAGCATGCTCATCAACTGTACACATTTGCTTATAAATGAGCAAGCTTTGTTTGAGCTTTCTCATGAATGAGCATGCTCAAAGCCAACAATTGAACACACATGCTCTTTAATGAGAATGCACATGTCAAACAAATGTCAACAAATGGAGTCAGTCCCATTCGCCCAGAACTATGTAGACAAAATAATCTTATTGCTTGCAACCTTCGACCAAGTATATCCTTGCAACGCAATTATTAAGAATCTTCCGACGAAAGAAAATAAAACGGCTGATTTGGGTCCAAGATGTCAACAAATTCTAAAATGACTAAATAATAAAAAATAAATGCTATTTTCAATATAATGTGGTTTCATTTCGGAGGTAAAGGAACTTTTGGGTAATTTGGAAATCTATTGTGGGTATTTTAGTGACCTTGTGAATAATAAGGTTTTTTCGTCTCCCCAGAGGGTCAATTTTGATATTTTTACAAAGAATGCGAGGGCACGAGCTGAGATCGGATCGAAATGAGCATGCTCATAAGCTAGCCTGTTCACACATGTTTCGAGGCTTCCCCTTCCACCCGCGAATCCAATGAGCATGCTCACAAATCAAAAGTCTGTTGATTTGTGAGCTTGCAGGACTCTATCGAACTATCGCCATACACTACAGTGGGAAGGTTGGATTTATATGTCCATCAATCCTGTACACATTGACCTCAGATTCCTACCCACCACTCATACCTTTTTCCTTCCCAGAACTTCCTCACCTTTCCTTTCCCTAAAAATCATTTCCCCGTCACACAGCATATCCAAAGATTACATAGGCCTGAGAGATTTTTTTCTTCAGATCAGCTCGTGTGGAGCTAATGCAAAAACAAATAAGAACATATTTGCAAACTATGGATAAAAACTTTTTAAAAGAAAAGAAGAAAAAAAAAACAAAAAACAAAACAAAACAAAAAAAAAACAACAGAAATAATAAAAAAACCTAAATAAACGTTTATTGATTTTTTATAAGCGTTGTCATTGGATCGAAAGTTGTAAGACCAACATACATCTTTATTTAAGATGAAGCCGTGCGAAATAATGCAAAATCATACAAAAGAATGTATTTTTGTTTTGAAAATTTGATTGTTTAGGAGTATTATAGATGCTTCAATTAAATACTGCGTGTAGAACATGGCTTTTAAACGTATCGGTCATAAGTCTTTTAATAAGCCTGGAAAATAATAAAGTATGTGGTTCTATTGTTTAATGTGGCAAATTCAATTTCTTTTATAATAATCGTAAAAAAATATATTTACGTCTGAACTTCACAAAATGTACTAAAATATGCGTTTTCTCGTTGTTATTTTTGGCATCAATCAATACGCCGGGCACTCGACGAATTTGGATTTTTAAAGTGAACTTTATGCCATCCTCCTAAGGACTACAAACTTGGCACATCCATTTCGTATCAGTTACGCCCCGCCCCGCCTGCGACAGGGAATGGACGTCCTGGACTCCCCGTCGCTTGGTTCCGTGAAATAAATTTTAAATTTCCTTGTTATTACAATAAACAATGCTTAAAACAGGAGTTAATGTTACAGGCCTTTACGAAATCAACCTGTAAAAAAAAATCACAAATACCTTTTCCAACCTTTCCAAAAGCTTATTCTCAAGTATTTTTAAACTCCTCCCGAAAAGAGGCGTAGTTTCCGATTTCGATTTTTTTACTGGACTATTGGATCACCTTAATGTTCCTCGGTATTCGATATTAAAGTCAGCCGAGATTTGATGGTGAGGACATTTCGGGAGTTGCAGGCTTTATAAAAAATTTAATCCAGGGATAAAAAAAATACGATGACAACTGACAACGACTTTCGCGCAATGAGCGACGATCATTTTCATTATTCAGACGTATTGCCTCGCAACGTCACAACTAATAGCTATTACTAAAGAGACGTCTGGTTTAAAATGATTAGGCAAAAACCTTTTCGTTATAATTTATGAATCACAAATTTAATGATTCAGAATTCCAATACATGGCAACCTTTCCACGGGTATTTACTATGAAAGGTATTCTTATCTCTATTACTTACTAAACTGTTTAGTTTATCAGAGCTCTCTCAACGCGTCGGATGTGTTTATCTGTTCTGAAATATAGCCAGTTCTGTTGTTGAATTAATTTGCTTCAATAAATATTAAAGTTTTCCTGTTACAATGGTGCTGTTAAAGAACTGCAAGATAGTTTTCAATAGTGATAATGGCGTTCTGTACAGTGGGACAGAAGCACGGGGTTATGTTCATCTGACGTTTCTTGCGTCAACACAAATATCAGGTATGTTTACTTGCAATGTTATCTTTTTTATCTATTTATTGATGGCGTTGATATTTCTCAAATCTAAATGTCAATAAGCAGAAATGTAAATAAAGTCCAAGTGAACGGATTGTTTAAAGTTTTTTTTTAATTAGATATTTATTTATTACAGAAAATGTGGTGTAGGTACTGTTAATTCCTCTTAATAGCAATACAATTTCGTTGATCGTAATGTTTCAAATAATACTTCAGTACGTTGGAGATTTATTTATTATCGCGTCGTATTTACAATGAATATCTAATTGGACTTAACGTCCATTCTAAAGGATGCTCTTTCTTAATCTGCGGCGTGGGGACCGCTCTATAAACCACCTCAACGCTCTATAAACCAGTTCAACCAGCTCACCGAAGGTTGCTGTAACCGTTCGGGTATTACACCCAAACATCCGACAGTTATCTCTATCCTTACGAATGACATCTATTGAAACACCTTAAAACTACATAGACCAACGACATCTGTTGAGAGACTTTGAAACTACATACTCTAACGACATCTTTTGAGATCTATTGAAAATACGTATGTATATACTAGCTTGCGTCGCTCTCCATAGAAAGAAAAAAATGACCTTATTTTTAAACGCCCGGGGTCTCAAAAGTTTCATATGATCTGTAGCTATTCGAAAACGTAAAAATAAATGAAATTATTGTTCACTATTAGCCTGCTAAAATGGCCGGAAGTTTTGAAAAAAAAAAAAACAAAGGTTCCATATTTTATATTTTGTATCAAACTTAATTTTTATTCCATGATTGCAATACAAAGAACGCCAAAAAAAATTTTTGAAACATTTGTTATGTGTTTGTTATAAATAGGTATAAAAAGGGAAAATAACACTTTTTCTGGATAAAATCAGTATTCTTGTTGACTTCTTACTTACTTGAATTTTTTTTTTCATTTTTGTCAGCTATACACATTTTTTAATAACAGACAAACGTTAAAAGGTTTTTTTTTTTTTACATTAACTCCACACAGGAGGCCCTGAGGAAAATAATTTCCCTCAGGGCCTATTTCATCTGGGATGCTGTGAGGAGAGTCTTTTTGAGGAGAGGAAGGAATGAACATTGGTCTTGAAGAGACCCATGTTGTAGGAAGGAGGAAAGACAGAGGCCGGCAAATCATTCCACAGCCGAGCTGTTGAACACAAGAACGAGTCGAAGAAACGACCCGTTCTCATGTGACAAATGTCAACTGTGTACAAATGTTGGGCACGCGTTTGGCGTGTTTCCCGACTATGCACCGGTGCCGAAGGGATCAATGATGCTAGTTCCTCGGAGCATCTTCCATTGTAATACCGGTAGAACAAGGATAGCATTCCCACCCGACGCCTGTGCTCTAAAGATTGCAATCCGTCTGTTAAGATGGGAGAATCTATTAAACGGACCGCCCGTTTCTGCACCGAGTCGAGGGTATTTTTCAGGTATTTTGGAGCCCCAGACCAGAGGTGGCTGCCAAATTCAACCGTGGGTCGCGCTTGCGATTTGTACAGGGTTAGCAGTTGTGTACTATTAAATTATCTGCGGGCCCTGTACAGTACGCCCAGCTTTTGGGAGGCTAACTTTACTCTGGCTTCGATGGAGCCCCCATACCTGAGCTGGTCACTTAGGGTTACACCAAGCATATCAATGGAGGGCCTGTTCGGAAGATTGCTTCCGTTGAAAGAGACTAGATTTTCATTGCGATCCCTTTTAGACGTAATCAGACAATATTGGGTCTTTGAAACATTAAATTCAACGAGATTATTTTTACCCCAAGAGAAAACACTCTCGAGGTAGCCGTCCATTCTTTGCTTCAAAGCCTTACGAGCTGTTGGAGTTTGTGAGCCCTTTGGGGGCTTGTCAAACAAAAAGCTATCATGAACTGTACTGTCATCCGCGTAACAGTGAATTGGTGCACATGACAAAAGGTCGTTGATGTGCAACAAAAACAGAGTTGGAGACAGAACCGATCCCTGCGGGACGCCAGCAAATTAAATTATTGAAAAAAAATATTATTTAAAATAATTAAAAACAAAATGTTTCAGGTTTGTTTTCTAATTTTCAGTGGATTTTAGGGGGGCTAATAACCATTTAAAAAAAATATAATACAGTTCTGATTTTCTTTGTAAGACGCAACTTTTGAGACCCCGGGCGTTTCTGAATTCAAAAGTTGAAATAATTGACACTCCCTAATATATAATATTCTAAAGGTAAAACCACAGTAAGCGCACGCAACGCGACGCGACGTAGGTAGATGTCACCATTTCCATATCTGGACTACTTACCATCCATACATTTTCTATGGAAACGGGTGCTTTAGAATCAGACTAGCCCCACGCAACGCAAACCGACGCCCCCTACGCTACGCGGATCTGCCATAGCCAGATCGGCGTGGGCCATGTGGAAGGTGGAGGGGGTATGGTCACGCCTACTACGAGATGATTTTACATCTTTTTGGTGTTATCTAAGCATCTAACGTTATGTTTCGCTATATATGTGGTTGTTTTTTTGACAGATATTATTCAAAAATGGATGACGAACAGTTCATTGAAACTGTTAGACGGCACGAAGTTATCTATAAAATCAAATCATAGGATTATAGAGATTCTGCATACGCAGTGCAGCTTGGGGGGGAATTTCAGCCATTCATGGCATGACTTTCAATATTATACCCCTATAATGAATGACAATCAAACCTTAGACACACTGCCAGTCGTTCTCTGATCCCAATTGACTTTCGAAGACGTGTGTTTTCTTTTTTTATGTCATATTCAATTGTGCTGTGAAGCTCTTCAAATACCACTTTACTCATACGGAAGCATATGAAGAATCGTCCGTCATCAGATTCTAGTTCCTTTACTGAAGTATGGAACTCTCCAAACATTTGTCTTTGTTTATTAATATTGTGGACCCAAATACTTCTCACTTTTTTATTTTTCTTTTTACGAGAATATTGATTTAATAATAATAATCGTAGCAGATCATCTTCAAATTCGCTTTCAGAAGACATGGCAAAGTTATCGTCTGCTGAGAAGAGAATCACATAAACATAACCTAAAAAATAAATGTCAAATGTGTCGAATCAAGCGCGCCTGCGTACAACCAGAGACCCATTGTCACGTGGTCACAGCGACGCGTACGTACGTCGGCCAGTGTGAACGGGACAGGAATAGACAAGAACGTTGCGTCGCGTTGGGTCGGCTCAGTATGCTTCTCGCTTCACACGAATTCAAATTACATCAATAAAGAATGATAAAATATTTTTTTCGTATATTATACTCTCCATTAAGAGCCCGCGAGGGATTTTTCAATATTTAATGTTTTTTTTCGTATTTTTGCGTATTTTCGAAGTCATCTGTGTAACAGCACCTCAAAAAAAAAGTTTGTTATTATTTTTTTTTAGATACATGCATTTTCGATGCCCCAAGTTAATATTAAATATTAAAAAAAAATATTTTTTCTTACTTTATAACTGTTTATAAAAGATCAGTTTTCAAAAAATCGTTAATGTACCACTGATTGTTTTCCATCTGTCGTCGTATACGAAAAGAAAAAAAATATTGAAAAATATTTTGTTATAGGAAACATATCAATTATTATAAGCAATAATTATCAGCCTGAAACACTCATCAACATTGAAAAATCTTCCGAGAAAAGATACTTGCCGCCAAAGGGGCTTGAACCCGTGTCCTTCTGATTGCCGGTCAGCTGCTCTTGACCACTGAGCTATGGGGGCTTATCAAATACCCGCCAAATAATTCAATATATACTAGTGTTACATTCAACAATTACTGCTTATTATATTTTTTCCACCTGAAAACAACCAACTTTATTTTTGCGAGAGAGACATTGTAAGTGTTAAATCCCTCGCTAGGTGGCGTCGAGACAAATTATGACTACATTTATTGGGGAAATACTTAAACTTGTCAAATATTAATTATTATTTTTAATTTATAAACTAACGTTTAGACAAGATTTTTATGCATAGCACAAAGGGTAACAATTATTATAAGCAATAATTATCAGCCTGAAACACTCATCAACATTGAAAAATCTTCCGAGAAAAGATACTTGCCGCCAACGGGACTTGAACCCGTGTCCTTCTGATTGCCGGTCAGCTGCTCTTGACCACTGAGCTATGGGGGCTTATCAAATACCCGCCAAATAATTCAATATATACTAGTGTTTCATTCAACAATTACTGTTTATTATATTTTTTTCACCTGAAAACAACCAACTTTATTTTTGCAAGAGAGACATTGTAAGTGTTAAATCCCTCGCTAGGTGGCGTCGAGACAAATTATCACTACATTTATTGGAGAAATACTTAAACTTGTCAAATATTAATTATTATTTTTAATTTATAAACTAACGTTTAGACAAGATTTTTATGCATAGCACAAAGGGTAACAATTATTATAATCAATAATTATCAGCCTGAAACACTCATCAACATTGAAAAATCTTCCGAGAAAAGATACTTGCCGCCAACGGGACTTGAACAATGTTGATGAGTGTTTCAGGCTGATAATTATTGCTTATAATAATTTTTACCCTTTGTGCTATGCATAAAAATCTTGTCTAAACGTTAGTTTATAAATTAAAAATAATAAGGAAACATATCAACCTATACCCCTACATTTATATTTTTTTATAAAATGCGCAAATAATGATGTAAAATTATTTTTAAAAACTACGTAAATCAATGTACTTTGAAATCGATTTTATGTATTAAAAAACAATTATTTTAAAAAAATAACAATAATGTGAATGAAAACAATATTTAAACTACAGAAACTGATAAATAAATAAAATTAATTTTGTGATTTATTATGTAATATTCCATTTTTATCTGTACCCAAAACAGATAAATGCGATCCCATTTTCAACTTCTATTCATTATGCGAAAGTCAGTCGCCACGAGAGGTTGTTTCGTAACGCTCTGTTCTGTAAAGTAGTATGAAGAATATTTGCATGTGTTGGATTTTGTATAGAATACGTATACTCTGGAGGGAAGAAATTCGACCACTGAATTTGTACGGGGAATGTGAATGAAGTGTGTCAAAAAGATATATTTTAAAACGATTGTGGCAAGGATTGACTGTCATATACTTGTACCTTCTTACATATTGCCTTGTTTGTAGACCCAAATATGAATACAGTGATCACTCGGTTTAACGAATCAATTTTTAACTGCTTTTATGTTTATTTTTATACGTGGGCTTTCGAAAAATATTTTTAATGTTATTATTGAAATCAATTCCTGTTTATTAAGTTCTGCTAGATATTTTTAATGATTTTAATCATATGCGTACCGGCAACAATTGTTGATTTGGCGATGACTTTGGTAGGCAAAACTGCCATTAGGTACTTGTAAACAGTAATAAATGAATTTGCAATTATTTTCAATTAGCTTTTATTATTCGGAAGTTTTATTCGTTTTGACCATTTTTACTTAGTTTATTTAATTACGAATGCATTACAGAGCAGATGAATGAAGAAAATAGTGTAAGGAGAAGGAATGAGGTGAATGTGTACGTATGGTAGAAGAAGTCGGGGGGAGAATGACACGATCAAGTGAAACTGCGCCCTAGGGGTGATTTTTCACAATACGGCATTATACAAATCGTCCAATTATTATTATTAAATATTTGAGATTCAGAACTGTACCTAACTGTATAATATTTTTCGATATCTCTGTATCTGGCAGTAAAACCATGTAAAAATTAAACATTTTGTAAAAGCCCATCAGTGCTTTTACAAGAAATAAATTTCCGTGTTGTCTTACTTTTTCGAAGAAGGCATGTATATTATTCGTCATAATATTATTTTGTTTTTCAAAAGCGAGTGTCAAGTTACACACGAAATAGGGCTGTCCAAATAAATGGTTAATTATTATTATTCATAATTTAACTAACTAACCATCACGCCGTTTCTCCGCAGGGGTAGGCAGAGAGGACGGACCGCCAAACAACTCGGTCTTGGCACACACTCCTTGCCTCGTTCACATTCATATATCGTCTCATACATGCTTTTCTATTATTCTGACTCTTGATATGGTCCGACTAAAGAATCTGATTCATTTAGTCGTGCCATGTCTTTCTTGGACGTCCACGACTTCTACCATTCACATTTGCGGTTGTATATTCTTCTTACACTATTTTTCTCGTTCATTTGCTCTACATGCCCGGGTGCCCGGGTTCATGGGGTGAGGTTGGTCCAGATCTTGGAGGCGAATGACCAAGACACACTGAACCCCAGATTCCTACCCACCCCTTAAACCCTTTTCCTTCCCAGAACTCTCCTCTCCTTCCTTTCCTTAAAAAAAAACCCTCCACACAGCATCCTCAAAGATGACATAGGCCCTGAGAGAAATTATTTTCCTCAGGGCCTCCTGTGTGGAGCTCATGTAAAAAAAAAAAAAAAAACATGCCCAAACCATCGGAGCGTTCCTTTCTTCATCTAACTCATTACACTTACATCAGCCTTGCATTCTTTGCGGATCTCCATGTTTCTCATACGATCCTACATGGTTTTACCACACATACGCCATACATTTCAGGGATCTCATTCTACAGCATTCAGTCTACTTTCATCCTTTCTCTGCCAGTTTCATGACTCAGGGTAGGTACCAGTACTCCATTAATAGAGTTACCTGCATTCACCCCTCTTTTAATATCTTTATCAGCCTTCCCATCTCTCGTAAACATACTTCCCAAATACACAAACTCATCCAATTGCTCCAAGTTTTCATCATTCACAACTATGTTGCACATTGTTTCCATATTCTCTCTTTCAAATACCATGGCTTTAGACTTTACTTACATTCATTATTAACTAATTCTTCGTTCACCCTAGATACGAGAGACTGTAGATCTTCCATACTGTGAATATCTCGACCCATCGCCCTGCACTGAGATGGATTCATACGTTTGTTACGCCTGGTTCGATACACTGACCCCCAGATTCCTACCAATCCCTAATACCTATTTCCTTCCCAGAACTCCTTATTAGAACTTCGTCTCCATATTTAAAAAAAACTTTAAAAAACTTTTAAAAATCCTTAAAAAACCCTCCACACGGCATTCCTCAGGATGATAGTGATGATGACAGTGTGATATAATAAGTCATTATTATACATCAGCTTTCACAGGAGAATACCTTTATTTCATAGGAAATAATAACAATGTTAATAATAATACATAACGACTACTTAATGTAAAAACCTAAACTTTTAAATAAACAAATATATTTTTCAATGGTGTTTTATATTTCCGTGTGTTGTGACCCCCTGGGGATTATTCAACTGGCGGGCGCAGACATCCATCGCAAAGACTTGTTGTCACAATTCAGGTGTTCTTCTTGGGTGTTGACAGTTAGCCGAAAAAAATCCCGTATTTATGGAAAATTTTGTTTACTTGTAAAATTTGGGAATTTTGATTCACATGTAAAAGAAATCAATATGTCGCTAATATTTTTCATATTTAGAAGATACAGATTTTTATAGAACTTCTATAACTTTTTGTAGTTTATATTTTTTAAATAAAAAATATACATATATAGATTGAAGTGTTAAACCAATAAACAACTCACGATTTGCTTCTAAAATCATACCAGTTGCATAGTGAATTTCCGACAGTTTTTAAAAAGTTGGTCAAATAATATTTTTTTTATTAATTTTCTTCGAAATAGGGAATTTTAAGGGAAATTTTCCCACGTTATGGCGAAAAATAGAAATCCAACGTTCAAAACGACCGGCCAAGATATAATATGCCAATATTTAATTTGTGATCGGGAATGATCGTGTAACTTCGGATTTTTACGAGCGGATACTATTATCAAATCCATTTTTAGTAACCATTTACAATAAATTTTGATAGAATTGAGTTAAAAAGCGATGAGGGCGACACAAGCAACAAACAATTAAACTATTTTAGGAAATTTCGATAAAACCGATTGTCCTGCTAGGCTCTTAATAATTGAGTTCCTTGGCTCGTGGTCACAGGAGAAACTTTATAAAGAAAATAATGCCTAGTAAGTACGTGACATTGTGTAAATAATATTAAATGCCTTATTAAATAATAACGAACTTAGTTCAACAAACGTAATTTAAGAAAAACAATAATATAATTGTGACTTAGCAGGTGTTCCCGGGTTCATAGTCTTGGCGGCGAATAAGTTTGCCCACTAACTGTATGGCGGGCCGGATCGGGAGGTTGAGGGAGACCTAACCTAGACCACTCTAACCGAACTCAATGAGAGTGAGATTCATTTGTCCGTCACTCCTGAACACATTGACAGCAATATTGTACTCATATTCCAAGATTACTTTCCACCCCTCACCCCTCATACCTTTTCCTTCCCAGAACTTCCTCTCCTAAGCGTACGCGCGTAACCATTCGTCACCTGTGAATTTTTGTATTTCTTTTAAAAACTAAATGTAAATGCGTAGGCACGACACAAGCAACATTTTCCGCTTAGTGTCGGTGGTAGCAGGAGATTTTCAAATGTTTTCAAGTTATTCCTAATCCGGGATTGTATGTCTTTCTTTTAAAAAAATTAAAATTAATGTGTAAGTATTTTATTCCAGAACTGACAATTAAGTTAAAGGGAGAGAAGACTTCATATTGGACTGAGAACAGCGGCGACGACAGAAATAGTTATTCCGGAAAGGAATTGTACTTCAGAGTGATCAACAACTTGCTGGCCGCCTCGACGGTGCATAACGGTAACTAACTAACCTAGCCTAACCTAACAAAATCTAACTTAGCCATCGCGCATTTTCTTCGGAGGGGTACGCTGATTCAACTCAGTTTAATTATATTATTTTAAAAACATTACAATTTTACGGCGTTTTAAAATATAAAATATTTTATTTATATGGTGACTGGACAACTCAATCACACGAAACATCAACGCCTCCCTTGAAAAGTCAATAAAAGCGATGATTGTTTTTTTAAATTGTTCATATAGGTTACGTTAGGTTAGATTATGGGCTATTTAAAAAAAATCGAGCGCAGTTCACACGCGATAGAACTGAAACCTTCGTCAGCACAATCTCAACCAATAGGAGTCTTGAAAAGTGAGCTCATAATCAAAGCGGCCAGTGCGGTAAGGTTTCATTCTCATCCTATCTCAAGCTAAATCCTATAGATGTATGTGTTTGTCTCTTTTTAATGTCGTTTCCGTTTCATTCGAGTTTCAAATCACAACGGTGCTAAAGAAGTTTCACTTCAAAATTCCAAACTTTTAATGACGTTTCAAAGGGGTGTTGAAATGCCACTTTACTGAGTGGCATTTCAACTGATTTATATACTTACTAGCATACCCGGCCACACGTTGCTGTGGCTAATGAAACCTTTATAACCAACTCAAATTAAATCAAATCCTCACCACCCGCTTGTCATCCCGCTGCCCGCTGTGCGCTGCCCGCTGCCGCTTGGCCAGATATATGTTGTATTGCAACCAATTTACACAACAACTTTAGAAATTATAAAACCTTCCTCACGAATCACTCTATATATTGGTGAAAACCGCATGAAAATCCGTTGGGTAATTTAAAAGATCTAAGCGCACATGCAGCGTGAGCGACTTTTATACTTAGTAAAGATAAAGATTATCAGTTCAATCTTTGAAAATTAAAAGTTCATTGGACTTGAACAATGTTATGCATTACACAGGAATTTTTCACATTATCTATTGGATATAATAATAATAATAATATAATATCTTTATTGAACAAAAATTTAAAGATTTATAACTACAAAAAAAGTATACAATAGTTTAAAAGTTGCATAAGTACAAAAGATAATAATGGTAAACAATATACATATAACAGTAGGTACTTAAAGAATAGAGATTTATAATTATAAACGTAGGTTTCTCGTAACCTGCCTCACTAGGCTAGCCTGTGTTGAGGCAGTAATTTTACGTCAATTTATAATTCTGTGAAAATACCTACACCTATATTAGAAAATAATCGCACAATAGATTGGTTGCATTAATAATAACAATAACATAGGTGCAATAGTGACAGCATTGGTTCATTACTAATTTCGAATTTGGGTGAGTGCACCGGTAAATGCCCTATCATTATTTTTTATCCAAACTTTTATGTTTTTTTTGAAATTTTTTTGTGAATCACATTTTTTTATACTAATTGGAAGAATGTTGTAAAGTCTTGTTGCAAGGTATCTGAAGCTACGTTGACCAAAAGTAGTATGAGTTATGGGAATTTGTAGTAATTCTTTGTTATTGTTTCGAATACAGCGAGTATTTAATCTTTTTTCATAGTATTTATGTATATTTGTGAATATATGAGTGAGGATTGTTTTTGCGTATATCTGCCGAACATCAAACACATTCATAATATTAAAGATTAAGTTCGAATCTGTAATTAGAGGTAGTCTAAGAATTAATTTTATAATAGTTTTCTGTGCCTTTATGATTGGGTCTAGTGCTGATGCAGTACCGCCTCCCCATGCTATGATACCATACTCAATAATGGATTGACAGACTGCAAAATAAATCATTTTCAAGTGTTGTAAGTCGAGAAAGTTTCGTATCGTTCTAAAAAAATGCATGGTTTTTCTTATTTTGTTTGCAATTATTTGAGTGTGAATATTCCATTTGAGATATGGATCAATTGTGAGGCCGAGATACTTCATCTGTGTAGTGCGCTCAATGTAGGGACACTGACAAGATTCATCGGAATTTAAACATGTGTGTATTCTAATAGAGGCGTCATCACGAGGTTGACCTATTATATTTATGCTTGATGTGACATATTTAGTTTTCTCGGTGTTCAATATGAGCGTATTTGTATCTAACCACTTTTTTATAATGTTTATATCCGTTTCAGCTTTTTTGTAAACAGCTTGCCAAGTGTCAGCTTCAAATAGTAAAACAGTGTCATCGGCAAAACTAACTATTTTTCCCTGAATGTTAATGTTACATAAGTCGTTGATATATAAAAGGAACAAAGACGGTCCCAATATGCTACCTTGAGGTATCCCATAGTGAGTTGAGCATATATATACAAAGGAACGATTGTTTTTTTTAAATTTGTCTTTATATAGGTATTACTTTTAATGCTTACATAATTTGTGGATTTTTCGACCACCATGCTAAGCTCATGCCCGTGCTATGGTAGTCGATTAGTATATACGAGTACGTTAAATGATTTTATATCGCAACGTATGTTTTCTTGGTGCTATTTTCTGTTTTCATCGTGTCCACGTCATCTAAGTGTTCTCTTCTTAAAGTTATTCATAACGCTTGCCTCAGCCCTGCACTCTATTCGGATTTCCACATTTGTAGTAAGAGGTCATGCATAGTTTTCGAATTTTGGTTTGCGAATGCCGTCGATGACCTCTGCATTCCACTTTGCCTGACTTTGAAAGACTTATTGCATTCGTTACTGTAAAATTACAGCATTAGTAGTTAAAGTAGTCACAGAGTAAAGTAATATATGACGTCATCGACGATCGTTCTAAAATGCTTTCTTAAGAATCTTCCTCCTCTCATGTCTTGTACGAAAACATGTATGTCATAAAGATAGAAGATAGGTACTCGAGTGATGACACGTCATGATGTACTCGAGTGATCACACACAACCTCTTTGCGGAAATGCAATATATACCTACTCAGATAAAACTTTCTTCCGTGATTCTAAGTAGTAGGTAATATTGTTTAGTATTCCCCGATCATTTTTATCACATTTCCGATATTATATTTATCTTTTCGTATCTCCAGCAGTACATTGTTATTTTTTTTTATAAGAAAAGCTCTATTTTATAACTTTTGAAGGTTATTCCCATCAATGTACTCGATTGTAGTTCGACCTGGAGTGACGTGCGTCCGCACGCCACTTAAGTTTAATAAAAAATGGATGTACTAACATTAATAGAAAACATTAAAAGTGAACTAAAAAACATATCGACCGTAAAGGACACAAAAATTAGAAATAATCTGGAACAAACGATTCAACTACTAGAAGAAGCATGGAAACGGGAAAAAAACCATTTCCAAGAACAAATTATTGAACTTCAAAAAAAAGTTATCATCAAGCTCGAAAAAAATAATGAACAAAAATCCTATGCAATGGTTCTAAAAGAAAGGATGATTCCAATCGAAGAACCCAAATTTGCTGTCTTAATCACCGCTGAAGGCAAAGAAACATCTGAAGACATAAAGAGTATTATCACAAAAACAATAAAGGCGCCTAACCTAGGAATTGGAATAAGTGGAATAAAAAAAGCAACAAATAATAAAATAATTATGACCTGCTCAAATAAAGAAGATGCTGAAAAACTGAAGGCAGAAATAAATAAAAATAAAAATGGAATATCTGCAACGGAATTAAAAAAGAAGAGACCGTGCATGATTATTAAAGGTGTCGGTGGGGAGTATAACGAAGATAATTTCCTAAACGATCTTATTCTACAAAACAGTGAACTTAGTGATATTACAAATGAATCCATTAAAGTAACGAAAATATTAAAAAATAGAAAAAGTGATCAACTCCGTAATATAATAATTGAAACAACAGGCCCTATTCGGAAAATGCTACTACATAAACAAAGAATCAATATAGGCTTTGTCCGGGCGCACATAGAGGATTGCGACCCTTTGATGCAGTGCTATCATTGCGTTGGTTTCGGACACACATCCATTAAATGCCTAAATAAAATGAATAAGCCCAGATGCATACATTGCTCAAAAAATCACAAATTTAGCGAATGCGAAAAAAGTAAAGATAGTGTCAAATGCTACAACTGTGACAATAACAACAAATTATTCGGAACAAAAAACAATACCCAACATAGTGCAAATAGTGAAATATGTACTTACCGGAAAAGAATGTCTATCATAGCACAGCAAAGAATCGATTATGAATAAGTTATGGATGATTTTCTAACCGAGGAAATTGATAAATTAACAGATGTTTCAGAATACACTTGCGAAGACTCAAAACAATGTAATAAACTATTAAAAAACGTTCCAAATGCACTCATTGTTCTGCACCAAAACGTCAGAAGTTTGCAAAAAAATTTCGAAGAATTTGTACTAACATTAAATCTCCTTGAAACTTTACCGGACCTCATTGTTTTAACAGAAGCACACTTAAATATAAATAATGTTACCGCACTGTACGAGATCCCTGACTATACATATTATTCGTCCACAACACATATTAATAAGAACTGTGGTATTGCTGTTTTCATCTTAAACAAACACAATAACGTCACAATCACTGAAATCAACATGAAGCTTGCTAACTGTCTAAAACTGAACTTAAAAGTGAATGAAGTTATATACAATATCATAGCTATCTACCGCACACACGGATCGAACCCTAACAGTTTTATTATAGAGTTGGAACAGTTATTGCTACAACTAAAAGGTACTTGTAACGTTGTCACAGGCGACTTTAACGTGAACATTTTGATTGGGGCAAAAGGTAAGGTAAAGGAAGATTATATAAATGTAATGACATCGCTAAACTATAAATCATTTATAAATAATGCAACACGGAATGTCAGTGGACAAACTCCTTCCTGCATCGATCACATATGGTGCAACTCAAATAACAATGAAAAAAACATGTCAATATTATGGAAAACCAGCATAACCGATCACTATACCTGTATATTTGTTACCAACATTGATAAAAGAAGTTCCAACTCTAACAAAATTGACAAGAAAAAATGTGAAAAAAAATATTTAAATATGGAAATTTTAAGAACAATTTTAAACGGAAACCTGGACATCAATATTTGAATCGGAAAATCCAAATACCTGTGCTGAGAATTTCGAAACAGTTTTCCAAAATCACATAAACCTATCCACACAAATAATTGTTTCTAAACCAAAATCTAAACACAGATTGATAAAGCCATGGATAACCCATGGACTAGTAATTTCAATCAGAAATAAAGAAAAATACTACCACCAGTCTAGAAAATTCCCTAATGATGAAAAAATCAACACCTTCTACAAGAAATACCGTAACAAACTTGCGCTTTTAATTAGACTGACAAAAGAAAAGTATTTTCGTAATAAAATAAAAAATGCTGGTCAAGACAGCAAAGAGTTTTGGAAAATCATCAATACAATAACCAACAAAAGCACGAAAAAAAAGTTACCTAAAGAAATTACTCATCACGGAATCAACACTGACGTCGAAAAAAATCCAAAACTGTGTGGTAACATTTATAATGAATATTTTGCTAATGTCGGCCTAATCTTGCTCGTAATATTATCATAGACAACAAACAAACACAACAACCAGAGCACAACTCAACTATTGAAGAAGGTTTCCACACATTTGCTTCAGTAACTGATAAGGAAGTCGAAAGCGCTGTAATGGGTTTGCGAGGATCAGCAAGCCCTGGCTATGACAATATAACCGTAAAAACATTAAAAGCCGTTCATGAGATAATCAGCAAACCGATTGCTCATATAATAAATGTAAGTCTAAAGAAGGGTGTATTCCCGAACAACTATAAGAAGACTATTGTCACCCCTGTTTATAAATCTGGAGATGAAAAAAATATCTCCAACTATCGTCCCATAGCACTCACATCAAACATTGCAAAAATCTATGAAAAAATTGTTAAAAAACAACTCAACAATTACATAAAAGAAAAAAAGATAATGAGCCCAAACCAATTTGGGTTTAGGGACAATCTCAGCACTCAAGATGCAATTGCTAAATTAACTTCAACAATAATACAAAAATTAGATAATGGAGAAAAGTGTCTTGGTATATTCATAGACTTACGCAAGGCATTTGATAGCATATCACACTCCAAACTAAATGAGAAACTCATGCAAATTGGATTGGACGGAACAGTACTGTCATGGTTCCAAAGCTATCTAAAATAGAGATTACAATACGTCAAAATAAATAATACACTAAGTGAACCTAAAACCTCATCATTTGGTATACCACAAGGAACTGTCATCGGTCCTATCCTTTTTATTATATATGTAAATCAAATGTTCACTCTTCCCATAGTTGGAGATATCATATCTTATGCAGACGACACTGTAGTTATCACTAAAGGGAAATCATGGGAGGAAACAATGAGTATAGCAAATATCAATATAAACATACTCAAAACATGGTTTGACCTAAATTGTCTCTCACTTAATACGGAGAAAACTTATTTTATTCCTTTTTCTTTGAAAGAAAAAAATGTCGAGAACAATATAACTATTAAAATCCATTCATCACAGTGTGAAAATAAAAAGGAATGCAACGATGAAAATTGCCTACCAATAACTTGCAAAAATAATATAAAGTATCTGGGTGTCATAGTAGATAGACACTTAAAATGGAAAGAACAAGTCCAAAATACAGTAACCAGAATAAGAAAACTTATATACATATTTATTAGACTGAGAAACATCTTATCATCCAATATGATCAAAACTATCTATTTCTCTCTTGCCCAATCTATACTACAATATGGTATAATCGGGTGGGGTGGGACTTTCAAAACAAACCTCTTACCTGTAGAAAGGGTACAGAGGTTGATTTTGAAAGTTATCTTACGAAAACCATCTGTATTTCCAACAACACAGCTATTTGACTCTTTTAGGGTTCTCAGTCTTAATAAAATTTTCAAAAAGAACTCATTATTGCAAACTCATAAAGATCATTTCAATTCATCAACAATAACATTCACAAACATAAACAACCGACCACGATCACAGGGCAATTTAGAAATTCCAAAATTTAAAACGAGTGCTTCCCAACACCATTATGCTTATCAAGGTATAAAATTTTTCAATGCTCTCCCATATAAAATCAAGTCTGAAAAAAATTATAAAGTTTTTAAATCCCAAATAAAAACACTAATAGACCAACCCGACACTAATTATAAGTTTTAAATTCACCATCACAATAATAAAAACAAAAAAAAAAACTAGAACATAATCTCTAAAAATATTTCATCACCATATCAAATTGAAAGCAAGTACATACGCATTATCTGCAGGCACCAAATTGTTACAACTTTATTATATGTACCTACTCTGACAATATTGTCAGTTATTATGTCCACTTGTCTTCATGAATATATATTTTATTAATATAAGTACTTGTAATAACATACTCTGTGTAACTATGCATTTTACAATGGCACTCCAAAATTCAAGCACGAGAAATATTTTCTCTTTTGAATTGTGAAGTTTCATTAAAAAGAAATTTACATATCGTTATTAGCCTTAAGAACCAAATGTTTTACTATGAATCTGTATACGTATGTATTTTTTTAAATAAAAAAAAAAAAAAAAATAAAAAAATGTAATACAAGGTGTCCGGAAACTCGTAGTACAAGCGGGAAACTGGGGAATGACATCACATTTGGAGTCGATTTTGTGGTATAACTTTTTTTGATTTCGTTTTCGAGTAAATCGAGTCAGAAGTTGATTTTTTTTTTTTTCAAATTCTTGTAAATTATTACTGACGATCATAGTACCTAACTAATAAAAACAAACAAAGAAATCCGGATTTAAAGCATAATTTTGAAATTGCCCATCACTTAATTCAGTGTGAAAATAAAATATTCGCTCGTTCTACGGTTAAATAGCTGATCCTACATATTTTCGGTGGCCCGACATTTGGTCCGGCGACAATTGGTCCGGCGTCAATTGGTCCGGCCGAAAGTTTAGAAGATGTTTTTTTCAAGTAAGTATGTAAAATTATATTTACAAATGATTTCGACTCTCCGGAGTAGTCTGCGGCAATCATAAAATACGAAGTACTTATACGTGCAGTCGGCTTAGCAAAAAAAACGCTAAAGATTCCTACTTGCGTATAATATACCTAACATTTATATCTGAATATAACACAAGAGTCCCAACTGCTCCCAACCGTCTCAAGCCAGTGAGACTATGGCATCCCCAATTTTGGTATGGTATGACGCTGAAGGTAGTGGAGAGGGGAAGGAGATGTGGAAAATGTACCTGGCTATTCAGATATAGTCATCAAACGCGGCTAAAGCCATTTCAAGTAATGTTACAATTCGGAATGAATAGTGACAATTCTGAATCAACATACGCCCATAGTTTATCCATGCATATTAAGTTTAAAACAAAACTTCGCAAAAGTCAAATCCATATACAATAATAATAATACGGCGGCAATGGAGATGTTTTAAATAGGAAATTTTAAAATTTGAATGAAAATCGAATTTTTATGCATATTTTTCCGTCTATCCCGACTGAAACCGATGGTCCTTGTGGTAATATAGTTTAAAAGTATTTTACTTTTTAAAATGTATACCTATTAAAAGTGTAGCGGAATATGGCGGCGCGCACCCAGCAAATCTTTAACCCTAAAGTAGCCGAAATTTTAAAAAAAAAAAAAAAATGATAAAATGCTCAAATCGAAAAACTATAATGTTTATTTGTCTATGTAATGTAGATTCCCCAGTTTCCCGCTTGTACCACGAGTTTTCGGACACCGTGTATATCATTGAAAAAGAAGATGACAATAATAAACTAAACCATAGATTCTCAACCTTTTTTTACCCACCGTTCATTTCGAGAATATTTTTATTTCTAGCGCCACTCTTTATTTCTTACTCGTGAATCAGAAACATCAATTGTCGTCACGATTATATTTACCACAACGGGGGTGGGGGCGTAACGGGATATCACGACGGAGGGGGCGTAATTGGATATGGAAATTACGTTTGTGGCAGTCGCATGTGTCGCAGTGTGTATGTGACGTCACAAAGCTCATGAACCCCCCCCCATACCCCGTGTCACAGGATGGCCCCTAATGGGGTGGTTTGGATTGGGTTTCTCTGGGTCCCCTGAAAGTCTGAAATGCCCCCCAATTTTTTCTTGGTCTTCTACCGACCCCCTGAAGGTCTGAAACGTCCCCAAGGTAGCGTTATCTCCCACGTTGACAACCTACGATCTAAACGATAATATTTTCCTTTTTTCTGTGTCTTGTTCTCTTTCATATATTCGTTTAGACTAAACGTTTAGATTATTATTGTACTTTATTAAATTTATGGCATTTTTGAAACCATTGCGAATCTCTAAAAAAATGTAATTTATGTTCGGCCTCTACTGGCAATAACGGTAAAAAGAGTTCCCTGCTTTGATGCGCCACAGAACGAGACCTTCCGGAAATCCGATAACACTCTCGACAAGACTGCAACCCAGCGGCACATTGCGACACCACATGGATCAAAAGTTTCCTTCAAGCCACCATAATACAAATGCTAAATGAACACGTACTTTCAATTATTCTTTGCGTATTCCGATTTTATGTTTCATTTTTTTATGTATAATGTTATCTCAACTTATAATTAATTATCAATCATAATCAACGCCCGGAATTGCCAAATAAGATTCATTTTACCTGCGCGCTCCACACGCTCTTCTGTCCCATTTAAAGATTTAAGGATTAATACTTTGCAATGATCAATACAACTAACTTTGAACTAAAATCTTGCTTGAACAGACTATGTAACGTTAACAATAACGTAATACGAAAAGTGGACATTTTCAATAGGCCACTTGCATCACATTTTAAAAAAATTACGGTTTAGGCAAATATTCTAAGACATTCCGTTTTTTTATCGTATTTTTGAAAACCTGGCTATTTTTTGAAAATTTCAATCCGAAAAATAGCACCATTTTTTATAAACCGGAAAGACGGGACATAATTTTATGGGTGCGATAAAACGATAATTATATAGCAGAAAATCATTTAAAAAAAAGAACGTTTTCCACACGAATGGCACAGGAGAATAACGAGGCACACCAAAAATATTGCATCTCATAAATATTTTTTTCGTGGATCCGTCTTATTGATCATAAATCATTATAATGTTCAACGTCTATATATGACTAAATCCAATGTAATGTACATGTACTTGTAAATTATGATAATAATAAGAATATTATAAAATTTGATTTTGTTAAAATCAGCACCACTACAGAAGGCATAAAATTCACGGGGTTCTCTTCGTAACATCTGTCAAAACGTCACACCAAATGATAAGTTCGCAGAGAACAAACAATAAATCTAAAGAATGCTAATTGTAAAATTTAAAAATTCGCCTGAAATCAAAGTGTTGCAATATAAAAAAATGTGTGAGTATGGAATTTTATAAAATTAATAGAACATTATCGGAGACGGGACATTTTCATGTAGTGACGTCACGAGCCCAAATAATGGATTTATTTATTAAAAAAAAATGTGTATTTCTAAAAAAATTTCGAAATCTTGGTAAAAAAATCTATCCAAACGATTTTTTCCAAGTCGTTATGAAATCCACGCAAGTGGCCTATTGCGAGTTTGATAGATAAATAAAATCAATAAAGCAGTATGTTTTTCTGATATGAGCGACTTTCTTTATTTTTGTTTCTGTTGTCAAATTAAAACAATAGATTTTTATATAATTAATAATATGTTTCTGTTGTCTTCTTATTATATTAGAGTACGTATATGTTATTTTATAATCCTATTCTGTATTCTGTTGGTACTAATTTTCGTACAATGTAAAAATATTTCAAATTCAACGGTTGATTTCCCAAAGATTAATGAATAAGAAATATTTTTCTCTAGCTCATTAGGTATACTTTTTTCGTATAATTTATGTTAAAGCCCAACTGGGCGTATAGTAAAATCAAAAAATATTTAATATATGACCTGTCATTTCAGTTGCTGCAGAGTTCCCCGCTGGAGAGTATCAATTTCATTTCTCTGTGGTAATACCTCCGGAAGCTTCAACTTCCTTCGAAGGACCACATGGAAAAGTATTACATACAGCCACAGTTACACTGAAGAGTCCGGGGGCATTTTTCAAACAGACTTACAAAGAAACTTTAAAGGTTCTGCAAATATGTGACCTCAATCTGTATCCACACCTCAAGGTAAGACTTCAATAAACTTGTTAATGTTTAATTGATCTCTAAATAGGCCATGGAAATTTATATACATACTAGGTTTTTTTTTATTTTTTGCAGTAGGTAAGTTATCAGGGCGAAGAACTCTAGGGATGCCTAAACTTGGGACAAGATATACTAACTACACAAAGAACCCCCAATAAAACCCCACTTTCCGAATTTCTGCCGACTTATACATAACAACACAACATACTTCCTTGGAACACTTTCAGCCTTACTAAAAAAAATCACTTCGAATCGCAACGACTTGCTAATTACATCATAAGTAAGAGATTTTTGCTCTGTTTGAAAATTTATATACAACGTTTTAAATGTTAGCGCGCTCTGCTGTCTATTATTCTCATTTACATATCTTTCTTTCAAACCGTCTCACAATGGTTTTACTAGCATGGGAGCGTCGGAAACAATTCGAAATTTCAAATTGCAAGGATCACTAAATTTGGTTTCTATATCTTTACACCACATACCAGCGCATCTTTCCCCATACCACAAAATTCAGCAAAAAATTTCGTCACTGCGAAACACGTCAGTAAAGATTGACTTCCCTTGCAGTCAGGACATTTGTGTGTAAATGCAACGTTTATTATATAACATTTAGGGACTGATAACTTATTACACCGCTTGCTGGCAAATTTTTTTTAACATGGATTCAATACCTTCAGGTGTTTACTAAAGATGTTAAGTTTATTTTTTTCATTTCCTAATGCGACAAATTTGGGATATATTTTTTAAAAAACATCTCGTGAATTAAAAAAAAATTACGAAGATTTCTGGAATACTTAAGGTTAAAGTTAGATATTCAGTAAATGTGCTGATGTACTTTTGAAGCTGAACTATTTACGTGTCATATTTTAAAAAAAAATCTTGCGCATTTTTGCGGTTCTACGGCCCAGGAATTTTTACGTAATTTACTTATTGTTAAATTTGAGTGCTTCATAAATATTATTTTTGTCACAGATTCGGTTTCGAAGGATTTGTTCAGTTATTTGGCATAATGATGAACTCGAGATGTCAAAAGATGGAAAAAGATTTTTATATTTGAAAAAAATATATATAAACCTCACCAATTGCCTTAAAGAGAGGTTGGATAAATTCAGTAAGAAAATCGCGGACTTCAAATTTCGCTTTAATACAAGATGGACTATTGCTCGTCGAGATGATGCTAGATTTGTGATGGAAAATAAAAAAAAATGACTTGAGACTCCGATTGGTTTTATATTATACGCGATTTATCCTGAAAATGGCACGTGATGATCGTAAACACAATTTGAATGTAGTTCAGACCAATCCAAACGCTTGAAAACCAAAGATCTTCGGAAAAGTGCATCTCTTTCTCATTTGGTGTTTGAGAAAGAGGTATATTTTCGGTCAATCGGTAACATCAAAATTATTAGAAGACATTATTCTAGGCGCTAATCTATTAACAGAGAAGTGCACAAGATATTTGATGATAATCGCTCTTCTTAATAACAGGTGTTCTTTGGAACGCGAGAGGATGCGGATTATTCTAGTATTTTTAAATCTTCAATTGTACCTTCCTTTGTGCTTAGTTCGCGGGAAGTCTGACAATATAAATGTAGTGTGGCAGAATCCTTGCCCATCGTCCATCAGATATTGCCACCCGATTAAGATTATCAGAAGAGGCTCAGGAAGCTCGGAACAAAGATTTTTTTTAAATATCGCGAGGACTATTCTAGAAAATGTTCTCGTGAGAAATTTTATGAAGGCGTTTTTAATTTAATGTTAGTTACATCTGATCCTATCATAACTCGTTACAGGCAACCCCCAAAGAAACCATTAAATCGTTTTCCCAAGGAAGTTTTCGATTTAATAATTCGTCCGGATATTCATTCTTCAAATATCATTAGCACCAACGATGATGATGATTGTTCATCGTCTGCCTCAGAATGTTAAAAAGCAAAATTAAACATTACTCTGCCTTTATTTTCACACGGATATGGACATAAATAATAACAATTTTAAGAAAAAAAAAATTGAAATTTTATTTTTTCGTTGATAAAAATATAATAAAATCCAGAAATCGTTAATAAAATCCAGTAAAACTTACTAAAATCCAATTTTATAATTTTTTTTAACCATACCGAAAAATAATATCGCTTTTTTTCCCCCGTTGATCCTCCCTGTGAATTGTTTCCAACTTTTGGGGTATTTGGAACCACTGTTGCTTCTTCCGGAATCTTCTCCTTTTGAGAAAGCCAACTTGACTAGTAAAATCCAAATAAAAATTAATTGTGTTTCTTTCTTTTAAGGATCCATTAGAAGTGCAGCAGTCTAAGGACTTCCACACATTCTTTGTAAACGTTGGCAAAATGCACGTTCGAGCACATGTCATGCAAACAGGATTCGTGCCAGGACAAATCGTTTCTTTAAGATGTAAAATTCACAATGAAAGCTCGGTGCATAATCCAAAGACAAAGTTCTTTTTGAAACAGGTTATTAAAAAGATCGACATTCCAATTTCTTTGGAATTTTGCACGTCCTTTAAGTGTTATTCAAATGAACTATCACTATTCCCCTTTACTTAATAGCATATTTTAATGGAATTGTAATTTTTTCACAGCATGTAATCTACAAAACAACTTCCGTGTTAGATGGGACATACAGAAAATTCCCCGACAAAACCGAGAGCTATAATGTATTTTCAGAAATGATTGCAGTTGGAATCAGTAAGGGAGTAGAACAAGATTATGGCGTGGAAATACTCATACCCCAAGATCTGCCTCCGTCTTCGGACCCTCTTGTCCCTACCGTATTGTCAATTCAGTACTTTATAGTGGTGAGTAATGATACGACATGTATAAAATTCAAATCAAAAGAATTTCACATGCATGTTTACACCGGTTCCATGATATTCAACAAAGCATTTCAGCACCCCTTTGAGGAGTCATTAAAAGTGGTCTATAACCTAATCTAACGTAACCTGTTGTATGTAAGTTTTTTTCGACACTTTTAATAACTTTTCAAAGGAGTGATGAATTATGCATTGTTGAGTTGTCCGGTCACCGTTTACACTGAAGATATTAAAATATAAGAGATGTGCTACCCGCAGTTTTTACTGGATGGGACTGTGTTTCCTGGCTTCGCCTATATTTTTAACTAATACTACTGCACATCTTAAAAAATCAACAAAATGAACGAATTCTTCCGTATTCAAACTACTACCATTAGGTAGTAGTCCGCCGAAGGTCGGGCTGACATCATAGAATCGCCCTTCTTAATATATATTTATTTATTTAATTTCAATGGTATAAATATAAATTTGCAGGTGAAAGTGTGTGTGACAGGGGGGCATATAGATTTGGAAGTTCCAGTCCCTATCCACATTGGTACAGTACCATTGCAGACGCAGAATGGATATTCAATGCCAAATAATAATTACGCAAAGTTTGGAAACGAAAAATGTTCACATGATTACCAAATGGCGAGCTCTTAGATGACCAAGAAAGAATAAAAATATTATTTCAATAAACAAATTATTTTAAAACATTGATGAAAATTGTGAAAAAAAAACTGCTTTTTCGTTCAAGAGGCAATAATGATTTTTATGCAATGTATGTTTGCACAGAATGTCATATTTCATTAGTATTCGATGTATTTTAAAAGGTGTCCGAAGGTAAGGTGCACTCTTCTCTAGGGGTGATTCTACAGTTTGTCAAATAAGAGTAGAAAACATAAGAGGGCACCGCTGTTCTTCAAATGGCAATACTTAAAACATAATCATGGTGGTAATCTAAAGCTATGTAACCTCCATTTTTATTAAAAATTAAAAAGGCATAAAAGTGAAAAAAAATATTTTTTCATTGCAAACCCACTGATCTCAAAATCAGAATTGCATATAGGTATATTATAATTATATCTTTGAAATTTTGTGTTAACATAATGAAGAATAACTATATTGTAATAAAACTTATAAAATATAAAGCATACTATAGAAATTGCTCACATTTATATTAGCTTAATTACGTACTAGCATTGTCCAGGCTTTAGATCATGTCTCTAATTTTAGATCTGAAAGTATTGTAACTAAACTCACCACTAATGATTCTTCCTTTCTACCTACTGTTATATATGAATAAAAGCCAATCACTTTGTAAAACACAATTTAATCAAATTTATGTCATTAAGTAGGTAACTTAACAACAGTGCTTCTTCGATTTAATTTTTTTTTTAAGCAAAAAAAAAATGTTTTATTAAATGTGTGTATAGTGTTCTGTATTTTCAGTGTAATTGCACTTTAAAAAAATATTTGACAGGTAAATTGGTGATGCCAGCCTACAAATTTTGTTGTTCAATTTTTTTAATTTTCTACTCTTATTTGACAGACTCCATTGTACAAGTAAAAAAGATTTCATATTAACTTTTTTCGAAATTCGATTTTTATTTCCATTCGAAAATATTTTAAGTTTCTTTTAGAACAAACAACTTCACTGTCTTATCTGAAAACTACTAATATTTTAATTTCGAGAAAGGTTATCTTTTTTACTGTATTATCACGTAGATGTAAAATCATCTCTCGAGGTTGGTGCACTTTACTTCTGGATACCTTGTACAAGGTTAACATAAAAGGAGAGAGAAATCTTATTAGAGGAGGACAGAGCATCAAAGGGGGTGGGGGGAAGGTAGAGAAAGGTAGGGGTTACGTAGGGAATGGGAAGAATTTGGACTTTTGAGTAATTCTAACTTCTTTTATTTCTCTGCATGAAACCCCTGCTTTTCCATACCCCTCTCGCACCTATCTCTGATACTCTATCCTCTTCTAATATAGTTTTTCTTTCTCTCTTTATACCACCTTATATATTGTTATAATGTTAATGTTAAAGTTGACATAAAGTGAAAGTTGGCATTCCATACATTCATTCCCGATACATTTACTTTTTAAACAGCTCGCATGCCACCTATTGCTATTTTTTATACAAATTTCATGATGCCAGAGCTCGTATATGTTATTCTGATGTATGAGCTATATTGTTGTAAGTTTTATTAAAACCCATTCAGTAGTTTTTGCGTGAAAGAGTAACAAACACACCTAGAACCGTGTTTCGCTTAATATTATGGCTGTCCGATGGCATACTATCTAATGCCATTTTGAACATTTTTACTAAATCATTGTTCTGATGAAGAAACGTTTGCAGTTCTTGGACAATGGTTCGTTTCACTGTTGGATTATGAGCACAACGCCTTTCAACTTACGTATCTTGATTGCCCATAAAACTCAAGCTTTTTCCCGCGGCTTCTCTCGCATGGTATTAGGGTGATTCCAACTCCGCCTCCTCCACCTTCCCTCTCCCCACTCCCCCCTTCCACCCCCCCTCCATCCAACCCCCTCCCCCTCCCCAACCCACCCCCAACCCTATCCCTTTCCCCTCCACCTTCCCCCCACCCTCCTACACCCCCCCTTCCTTCCTTGCCTCTTCTACCTCCCCCAACCCCCTCCACCCCACCCTCCTCCCCCTCCCCACACCCTCCCCTTTCCCCTCCCACCTTTCATTCCACATTCCGCATTCCACACATTCATTCCTGGTACATTCAGTTTCCAAACTGCTCGCGTGCCACCTATTACAATTTTTTATACAAATTTCATAATGCCAGAGCTCAACAGTAATTTTATACAAAATAACGAACAAAAATAGAATTAGTTAATTTGGTGCAGTCGTTCGGAAGTTATGCACATACATACATTTCGGCGATTCATTACGATGCCAACAAAGCACTCTTTTTAGGGTGAATTGCCTAATTCAAAATAAAAAAAAAACATCGCTTCCAGGGCAACGATTTGTTTGTTTTTCTTCTGACGTTTGCAATTTTGTTATTCTGAATGAAACAACAATGACAACCATCAAAATATTAAAATTTAAATACGCGATAATCCGAGTAATGTGGATATATGTTGTCGATTCAAAATCCTTAATTTAATATGTGCTTCAATTCGAGTGGACCCGAGTCTACCGTACCGAAAGGACGAACGTCAAATGATTGACAGGAAAGTAGGTAGAACAGTTTTTATGGGAAAATGAAATTGTTGTTTTTACTATCTTAGTTACAGACAGAATCACAACCGAAATTAGTATTTTTTAATAATAAAACTGTGCACATTGTTCAAGAGTTATTATTTCGTCTTACCCATCGACCAAATATTATCTAGACAGGGCCTTAAAATTGACACCGAAACCAAACACATTAAAGAAAATCATTTATCAAAAAGAAAGTGCAATATCTCGCAGTCGAAAGATGAGAAGAAGCATTACTTTTTACCCTTTATTGGTCTGCACGGATCACATTTTTTCTACACCCGCTCCCTCTAGTGTGATGTCACATATTTTACAATTTTACATCTAAAAATAATCAAAACAGTAGACGTGAAAACAATCAAAACGTGTGACGTCACAGAGCTGATGACCCCCCCACATACCTCTCGTCATACAGTATCACACTTCTCTCCACCCCATAAGGTGTGACGTAATTTATGAATGGCCCCTTATATTTATGATGATATGGAATTTTTTATTGAATTCGGAGGGCCCGATGTTTTACATTGATGTTGGAATAATCTTATAATGGTCAATATAATATAAACAAAATACATATTATACATTACAACATATGATGAGAATTAGAAGCGGAGATTTAGCAAATGATTCTAATTGTTTATTCAATACAAAGTTAGGGTCTATTTTTTTAGTTAGGCGGGTGATTTCTAAGGATTCTAGCCTGTCTAGTTTATGGCCTTTATTACAAGTATGGAGAATTTTAACGAATCTATCTTTGTCAAATGAGTGTTGGTTTTCTAATAGGTGTCGCCTCATTCGACAAAATTATTCACCTTTATCATTCATCCAATTTGTAAAATGTTCTTTTATGCGGATTTTGAATGATCTACCAGTTTGTTGTTTTTTCCTTGATTCATTTGAATGAAAATACGTTTTACATTATTGTTTTTGTTTGCCGTGGAATCCGTCTTTTTACATCCAGTATACGCATACAGGATTCCTACTAGAATGACAATCGCAACTCGCAACGTATTCTCAGTAAAGAATAACATGTTCCCTTGATTGTGCCGTAAGCCCTCTTTACTGGCTTCATGGTGTCCCGTGTATCACCGTGGACGTGTGGGTACGTCTAGCTTCCTTGCCAGACTGTGTTCAACTGCAGCCGAGACGTTCGTGTTACTTATTTGTAAAAGAGTGCAGTTTTAAGACTCTTCCGTACCTAACTTTTGCATTTTATTTATTTTATTTCTTCGCTTGTCGCAAACTAGAAAAATAAAATCCGTAGCAGAAAGTTAGAAGTTAAGACCAAAACACTGATACATTTTTTAACAATAACTCCACACAGGAGGCTCAAAAAATCTCTCAAGACCTATGTCATCTTTGGGGATTCTATGTGGAAGGGAAAGAAAGAGATGAGGTTCTGAGAAGGAAAAAGTTGTGATGTTTGGGTAAGAATCTGGGGGGTCAATTTGTCCAAGAATGACGGACGTATGAATCCATTCCTCCCATTGCGGTGCAAGGCGATGGATAGAGAGCTGGAGAGGTCTAGTTTAGGTGTCCCTCAAACAGTCTCTCCCAATCTGGTCCGCCACTAGGATGCCAAACGCATTCGTCGCCAAGACCTAGACAAACCTTATCCCCCATGAACCCGGGCACCCATGCTAAGTTACCAAACGTGGCGAAGCATTTAAAGTGACCTGTGGCAGGGGCCAACATGTACGAAAAAGAAAATTAATAAGCCAACATAAAATAAACAAGTTACTCTTCATTCTGGTGTCTTTTAAATACTTTTATTTGAATTTCACTTTTGTTTTTTTTTTGCAATTTTAACCCATTTCCCGACATCCGATGGAGCTGAAAATGCATTGCATTCTATTAACTTTTGTTGGCAATCACGCACAAACATGATTTGTTAAAATGCCCTAATTCGACCATTTGGCGTATCATCTGTTTGTAAATTTCTTTGATACGTTCTGCTTCAAGATGGTGGTCGAGTTTAATAGTACCGTTTTATCCCAATAGAGTTTCCATGTCGGGGTTCCTAATACGAGCTGTAAAAAAATAGTCGATATTTCTTTCGACAAATTGTAGACCTATGTATGTAATTCCTTTTTTACATAAAAAAACGGTTTGCTATTAAGTAGGTAAAGGTATTTAAGTATCCACTTACAAATCGATATCGGGAAATTATGATTTTGATTTATTTAATAAGAGAAAATTAGGATCATACTTTTTCGGACGCAAGAATTACTACTGGCTGTACACCCATTCTAGTAAGTAGTAGGTATTATACTAACATAAAATACATTAAAAAAAAATTTGAAAAGTGTAGTATTTATTTTTATACGATTTTTTCGAATTTTTGTTGAGCCACAATTGCTATCACTAAAACACCTATTTTAGTAGACCTGATTTTAGATTTTCTCGACCAAAAGTATGGGTGTGATTTATTTTAGGGCATTATGCCGTGTTGCGCTTTCTCCTTCTTCGGCCAACGTTTTAGACAACGTTACAGTGTCCATCATTAGGGCAGATGTACTGTAATGTCCGAAACATTGGCTAAAGAAGGAGGTAAGTAGGTAGGTTAAGTAGGTTGGTTAGTAACGACTAGCAGAGACCTCCCACAGTGATATTGAATTACAATTTGAGGAGAACTGCAGACTTCAGATAGGTTTGAGCTGCAAGAATCGAAACAACGGGAAAAATTGAGGAATGTCTAGGCTGAATGCCAAAATAACATGAATAAGAAGTTACGAGTGCAATTCCTCAGAGTTATTCCAGGATACAGCCTGCAGAGTTAATGTAACACTCCTTATTGCTCCGGAAGCTAGCTCAATAAAAATTATCGAAAAATTAAATAAATGCAGTTTTGTATACCTCTTCACTTCACCAATTCGGGTCGCTTGTGTTGGGACAAGGGCGATGGATTTAATTATGAAAATCTGTTTAAATGTACGGATTTTGATAAGGTTTGGCAAGTCTTAATACATTATCTTAATTGTACTTAGATCTATTTACATCTATCCTCAAATAATTGTCACGTGGTACGGGGATAATTTTTATTTTTATTTTTTATTATTAAGTTAAAAGAAACATAATATTTCGCTTTCTTAACTAAAATACAGAGCATATATAGTACAGTAGTAAGAAGTAATATTTTTAATTTTGTTCCAACATTTTGAGTTTAAATAGTTTTTTTTTAAAGGTTTTTATGTTATTTTCCGTTTTTAGGCTATCTGGAAGGAGATTATATGTATGAACTCCCTCGTGACCAATACTTCTCTTGCCACTTTCAGTCTTGACAGTATTTGTGTACAATTTATTGTGTTGTCTAGTATAATGTTCGTGTACTTGTGATGTTTTTATAAATGTTGTGTTTGTGTGTATAAGTCCATTTTGTATTTTGTAGATTAAAATACATATGTTATATTCGTACAATGTTCTTATTTTCAAAAGGTTCATTTCCTGGTATAGTTTTTTTGTGGGAGTGTCTGGGTTAAACTTTTCGATGTGTAATCTCGTTGGCAATCTGCGGAAGTCTTTCCAAACACGGTGTCAGGATGCAGCAGCGAGCTGTGGCGGCGAGCAGCGGGTAGCAGGCAATTGGTGGCTGGTGGCACGCAGTGATAATCGCTTTGCACTAGGTATTATATAGTTCGCAATGGCAGCACTTTGTAACACACTCTTCTAATATTGTCATTTATGTTCGTTTAACACTTTAACTGGCGATATCGACTCTCCTTTTTACGTATCTTGTTTCCTCAACTTCCTCTTCTTTACTCCTCTCGCGCTCCTCCCTCGCCCTGGTCTTGGCTGCGTGTGCTCTATGAACTCGTAAAATCCGTGGCCCTATCCCGCAGTTCTCCCTTCTTCCGTTCCTGTCCTTTCGACCCATGTCTAACAACACTTTCTTTGTTTTTTAATGCACAATGGTCTAATTTAAATTTACTTATGACAAAATTTGATTCGCCACAATAATGATGCCCTGAGGACAGCCAACCTCCGACTCCGGCAGGAATGGGCACTAGAAGAAGAAGTATCTTAAAAAGTTATTTTAATCAATAAACCCTTTCAATAGAATTCACTCAGCAGTCTTCCGCAATAAATACAGATATTTCGGAGACCCAACAGTTCGGCCCCTTGAAATAATAATTATTATAAAATTATAATTTTGTGTACCAATTTCACACCTAAAATTGCCTACAAATATATCTTGATATGGATATCAAACGAAAATAATTTAGAAATGATTTTTTGTACTTATACGCGTGTAAATACAGTAAGTATATAAACAAGTAATTTTATCCTTGATGCATTTGAATTAAAATATATTTAAGGGTAGGTACGCACTGACCGGTTTGCCGCAACGCGGCTGCCCGTCCGGCTAGCCGCTGGACGCGGTTGCAATTGCGGCCAGCCGGATGGCGGTTAGCCGTAGTCGCAACCGAAAAGTGCGGATGAAAACTCTTCGGTTTCTCGATTGATTGGCCCATTCTCAAGATTGACGTTGAAGAAGTCGCAGCTATTTATTATATTTACTTGCGCTATATAAAGAAAAAGAAAAAAAGAAAAAGGTACTGGGTGCATTTTTTTTATCCTGTGGTAAATCAGTTCCATAGATTTCCACCAATTCTTCCCAAGCTTTTTGCCGTAAGTTCCTCTCAGAGTATTCCGCAGATTTTGTATTCCATATTGCCGGCCTATTCTTTATTTCAATTATAAACTTTTCTGTATCGAAATTCATAGCGTCCGTTTTTAGCGCGTCAGTAACACGTGCGTCGTCAGTGTCGGGCGGCCAACCGCAAACTACTAGCAACCGCGTAGTGTGTATAGCAACCGTCCGGATGGCCGTCACTCGGGCCGCAGCGCTTCGAGTGACCGCAACGGTATGGCGGCAGCCGCATGACAGTGCGCATAAAAACTAATTTTTCATACATATTTTTGACTGCGGTTAACCGGACGGCTGACCGCATTCCGGCTTAGCGCGTAGTTAGCCTTATACTTTTGTTATTCGGCGGTAAATCCTCTCAGCACACCCATTCAATTATATTTCATGTAAATAAGTTTACAATATTTTCCCTAAACCTATAATTGTATATAAGTATGCCGGGGGACCAACTGTCGTCGATCTAATGTCATGGAATCATGTACTTCGGAATGAAGTAATCCTATTGATTCACAAGGAAGAAATCTGTTTACTTGCCGTACGAAAAATGTATTTTGATTCGTAATAATTCTGAACCCATGTAAATAATAGAATTATACAGAAGTTTCATATACCTGATTTCATTTACACATTTATAAACCAATATGTGAATTCATATGTCAAATATTGGTTTATAAATGTGTAAATTCTGATTATGCAATTGTAAATGTTCTCTACAATGGCCTGGAAAGAATCTCCTACTTGTGATCTCACTAAAGAAAACACTCATAGAACATTAATAAATGCATTCACTCTGAATGCATTTATTTACGTTCTCCAAATTGACCTTGAAAAAAATCACATCTTTGCGATTCTTTTAAAGACATATAGAAACCATCCCTTAATTATATACAATTCTTAGTGTTCTCAAAAGTTGTCGTGACAGAAGCAAATTCCCTTGATATCTTGAACGAAACTATTCCTTTGTTAAGAATATTATGAACTAAATATACAATTTAGCTGTCCTGAAACGGGTATTCTGCCCAGTTGGACAGACAAATGTTCACATTGTAATGTATTGTTAATATTTATGCATATGTAAATAAATAAATAAATAAATAAATAAATAAATAAATAAATAAAAAAATAAATAAATAAAATAAACCTACACATAACATTTACTTAACATTACGGTATTTGTGTCATGTGTATAGTTTATATCAATATATAACACAAATCCCTTCCGGTTTTCTGGAAATTCAGGCGGGAATAATGAATCTTCCGTGTTACGCCGTATTTCATCTGACACTCGTGTTAGGATTACTTTTCCCATATCCGGTCCACCATTTGTACCGGCAATGGCTTTAAACCAACGATACTCAACCTGCGGCCCGCGGGCCGCATGCGGCCCGCCAAGCTTTTTGTGCGGCCCTTACCACTTTACCATCAGGAACTTGATTTAAAAAAAACTATCATTCTAAATTTCGAATATTCGATTCGATTCGATTTATAATCTTGAGATTCGTTTCGACTTCGACACACAGATAGTGACACCCGAAAAGGATTGTCATTATGGTCCACACGATCTGGTACTGTTTAGATATTCACGGCCAAAAGGGTTTTTTTTGTTATTTGTTTTTGGGGTGTTATGCCGTGTTGCGCTACCTCCGTCTTTAGCCAACGTTTCGGACAGCGTTACAGTGTCCATCATCAGGGCAGATGTGTAAGAGTGTTGCTATTTACACACGCTAGATTTAATCCCAAAAAACAAATATTTGACACACAAGTACGCGCGCAAATCTATAATATAAATATGAATCTCTGAATGTGTTGCTAAGCGCATAACTTCCCAACGACTGCACCAAATTGGATAATTCTTTTTTTTGTGTTCGTTATTGTCAGGATTATTTTTTTGTGTTCGTTATTGTCAGTCGTTATTGTTTTGTATAAAACCACTGGTGAGCTCTGACGTTATGAAATTTGTATTAAAAAAATTGAATAGGTGGCACACGAGCTATTTGAAAACTGAATGTACCGGGACTGAATGTATGGAGTGCGGGAGGGTTGTAGTGAAACCAGGGAAAGGGGAGGGGAATCTGGGAGGGGGGAGGTGAACTTGGGAGGGGGAGTCGCGGAACGGGGAAGGGGGGGGAGTGGAGTGGGGAGAGGGAAGGTGGAGCAGGCGGAGTGGGAACGCGAGAGGGGAAGGGGACGCGGGAGAGAAAGGGGAGGCGGAAGGGGAAAGAGACGAATGGTAAAGGACACGCAGTGAGAAACTATTTCCTTATTAAACGGCATAGCAACGCATGCCGTGTACCAGCTAGTAATTTATAAATAAAAGTGCCACTTCTAGAAACAACCGCATCAATTATAATACATAAAAACTGGTTAATGTCAATGGTTAGTCAGGTACCTACTAATTTTAAAAGCATTTCTTGCTGTCGTATAAAGTACTATTTTCTTATAATATAAATAGGCATAATTAGGTAATTTTTCACAAAAACAGCGCTCTACAAATTATCAAAATATTATTTTTATTAATGGCGGAGTGTCTTCAAAATTAAATCGAAAAAATTTTGGGGGGGGGGGTGATGATTTTTTTTCGTCATACCAGTATAGTGTTGCGGCCCGCGTAACTTTACAAATACATGTATGTGGCCCGAAGAGAAAAAAGGTTGAGTATCGTTGCTTTAAACTATCGGAGATTCCACTACTGACAAACGGGGTGTTTGCTTTAGTGTTATTCAACCGACCTACATATCTACCTACATCACCTAGTATCTATATGGAAATAAACTATTGACCAGTCATGCAATTCTATATCTTTTGTAGATACGGAATAGATCCCATACGTAATCGCCTGTCAAATTTGTGTGATTGTCTATGGCTTGCAATTGATTTTTCAACTATTTTATAACACAAATGCTGTAAGTGATGACATTATTATTTATTCATTTAATGTACGTTTAAGGCGTGTTCAGACACGGCTATAAAATATGAAAGATCATCGCACGCCAAATAACGCCCTCCATACAATCCCTTCAGAACGTTCACACCTAAGCGGTTTAAGAGGAATATAAACGCTAGAAATATTTCGATTCTCATGCCTGCAAAATTTAAAATCTAGCGTCTATTTGCGCGAGGCAAGTAAGCGATAAAGTGGTTTTTATTTATTTTGTGCATAATTTTATAAGAACGAAAAAAAGTAAGAACATGGAAAACCTTAAAAATAGTCTTAGCCAAAAGGGGGTATTTTTAAAAAATTGTTTTTCTATTACTTCATAGTTGAGTCATGAAAAAACATTTTTTTAGTAGTTTACGCCTATATTTTTTGTGATGTAAATAATAATTTTATTGTAATTGCTATACATAGAAAAGCTAGTAAAAGTTTCAAATTATCCGTAGCATATTTTTTGATGTTCATACTGTAAGCCGATTCGTCGTAAAGATTAATCTAAATAGTATCTAAATGGGATTTCACGTATAACTTCATCTTAAGCGCAGATCAACCATATCAATGTTTATCGTATGTTCTCTATCTATTTATACAGGTGCTTACATGGTTTTTCACATGATGCCATGCTGCCTCATAAGCTTCTTGAACGAGTTTTATTTTGCTTTAAATATTATTTTTGCTTGTATTACTAACCTGATTTGTTGTATTATGTTTTTTCCTGTTAAACACTTGCGTACTGCTTTCTAACAACGTATGCAGGGACCCTGAAGGTCTAGATTCGTTCAAAATAAATTAATGTAGCTTCGATTAACAAAAAAATTAGAATCTTGCGCGAGCCTTGAAGGAGTACACATCTGTTACTTATACCAGGGCGGGTAAGTGATGGATAACCTCTAAAAAGATCAAACATAGACAATACACATCTTACGCCGTAACCGTTCCTGAGGTGATATACGAAAAGTTATGCACCCCCCTCTCCGATGAAAATAGGAGAGGAGGTCATTTTCATTACGGAGCTTCCTAGACCGGTGGATGACAGAGGTCAAGTTGACAGATTCAGTATAAAAATGTGCATTCCGTAGGCGCTCCCTAATTCATCTGACCCCCTCTCCTACCATAGGAAGAAATATTTGATAGCGTCGCGTGAACGGTACAAAACATAAGCGCTCGCGGTTCAACAGATATCTGCTCGCGGTTTATAGCTGTGTCTGTAGACAGCTTTAAAGTTGTTTAGCATGGATTTTTTCGTTTCGTTTCACTAACCGCCGCACTTTTAGTCATGGATTATGGGAATTACACTTCATTTCAACAATTACTATAAGAAACAACTGTTTACGTGCACAAATAGGTTATTAGATTCATAATTTGGGCAAACTATGAAAGATTGAAAGGAAACTTGGCAAAGATTAAATCCATGCTATACAACTTTAAATGTACATTAAATGAATAAATAATCATGTCTACTTTCAGCATTTCGTGCTTTAAACTAGTTGAAAAAGCAATTGCAAGCCATAGGCAATCACACCATTTTGACAAGCGATTACGTATGGAATCGATTCCACATCCACAAAAGATACAGAATCGCTCTTCCGATAGTGGTCTAATTATAACTCTATGTTAGGATCTAGAGATTGAGATCTAGACTACCGATCTGGAGGTGGCGAGCCCAAATCCCTGCGTGCGTAGGAAAATTTTATTTGATTGACCTCATTGTTCTTTCACATTTAAAAATAATAAAACGTATATTTGCGGCACGTTCAAGATTGTAAAATACTCTCAATCTCGTAAGCCAACTATTAGACGGCCGGCGTTGTCCAGCGGTAAGGCTCTTGACTCGCACACCGAAGGTCGCGGGATCGAATCCCGGCGTGGTAAATAAATTTGTTTTGGTTAATTTGTTATTTCACAATTTATTCATTTAAAAATAATATATACCTAGTATATTTGCGGCACGTTCCAGAGTGGAAGATACTTTCAGTATCGCCCTGGTGTAAGACCACCATTCAGAATTGATACGTTGCTTGAAATGGCATAAGCCGTGTTTGGTGACCAGATCTGAATAGCCAGGTACTTCCTCACCTTCCTCTTCCCTACCTCCTTCCCCTCCCCACTACCTTCAGCCTCACAACATACCCCAATTGGGGATGCCATAGTCTCACTGGCTTCAGACGGGAGCAGTTGGGACTCTTGTGGGGTATTCATAAAAAATAAAAAATCAGAATTGAAATGTCGCTTGAGATAGCTTAAGACGCGTTTGTTGGCTACATCTCCTTCCTCTCCCCACTACCATTAGCGTCACAATATTCCCCAATTGGGACACCATAGTCCCACAGGCGGTTGGGAGTAGCTAGGACTCTTGTGAGATATTTTCAGGAATATTGAAAAATGTGTATTATGGACAATTTATAAGTAGAAAAATATTTATTTACTTTTGCCCGTATTGTTTTTTTTTTCAATTATTTCTGGCTTTCACCCTTCAAGGGTGTTCTAGGCCATCATTTATAATTACATAGAAAGGAAAGGTGAATTTATATATTAATTTTATTTAAATGTGCAAATTTCAGAATTAAATGGAGGGTTGGAGTAGAGTTCAGACTTAGAAGAGATGAAATGTTGAATGGAGGAGAGGCAATTTTTGATAACGCTTGATAGAAGAGAGGATATTTATTTAGAGAGGGACAATCAAAAAATATGTGATCTAAAGTTCCCACATCTAGACCACAGAACGTACAATCTGGGGAGTCAGGCACATGAATTTTATAAAGGTGAGAAGGAACGGAACAATGTCCGATTCTCATACGAATAAGTAAGGAAATTTATTTTTTGGAAAAATGGGGGAATTTTTGAAACCACGGTTTTGATGGGATAGTCCTTTGTATTGAGGCGTAGCGGGCACCCTTGGATTGACTAGCAATGTTCCAATACATTGCGGGATCTATCTTTGATGATGGAAAAAATATCAGACAGGGGAATATGGTTTACGAGGGTAACGGTAGGGATAGAAGCTCCTTGTTTTGCCAAGGAATCAGCAATATCGTTACCCACTATGCCAACATGTCCAGGAATCCAAATCAGAGTGACAGTTTTTCCAGAGCTTTGAATGGAGGTTATCAATACTCGAAAAAGACATACAAAGTGATCATCAGGATGAAGAAGAGGACTGGTTTTACGTTTTTGGAGGGAACTGAGAGAGTCAGAGAGAACAAGAGAATGTTCAAAATTATTTTTTATTATATATTTGAGAGATTCAATAATCGCAATGCACTCGGCAGAAAATATTGAAAATTGGTTTGAAATTGAATAAAATATTCTTTAAACATTTCTAGTAAACGTTAATACCAATACCACAGTTAGGAGAGTCCGGAGATTTGGAGCCATCAGTAAATAAAAGAGAAGAGTTGGGCCATTTAGAGGAAATAATGTCATTGAACATATTATTGACAGTACGGGCTGCGAGATTGGAATGACTTTTAAGGATGCCGATCCCTTCTAAAATCGTTGGGGATAGGGTGACTATATTTTAATTTGTACAAAGGAAGAAGATCATTTTTGATAATTTGAAGCTCTGAGAGAGAGCGAAATTTTTTACAGATGGCAGGGAGAGGTTTAGTTCGAGCTCTGGTTGTAGATGAATGTGTTGAGTCGTTGAACAACGAGACTCTGGGAATAACCTGATGACTTTTAGAATTTAAACATTTAAGAACAAATTTGTCAGGAAATAGTTGACGCCTTAAATAAAGAGGAGGATCAGAACATTCTACTTGAAGGGAATTGATGGGCGACGATTGCATCGCGCCAGTTATTATTCGCAATAACTTAGATTGAATTTTGTCTAATTTACTGAGTACATTTTTGGATGCAGTACTAAAAAGTGGGCAGGCATAGTCAAGATGACTTTGAATAAGTGCATTGTAGAGCAACTTAATGCAGATAGGATGTGCACCCCACCAAACACCAGTCAATGATCTGATGATATTTAAATTTTTTTCACATTTAGTAACTATATTATCAATGTTGGAAGACCATTTAAGTTTCCTATCAAATGTTACTCCCAAAAATTTTACTTCGGAAGCATTGGAGATTGGAGAGTTTTTAAATAAAATTTGAACAGGGGGGTTATTATGACGGTTTGAGAAGGTGACATGCTGACTCTTTTGGACTGAAAGTTCAAGACCATTTAAAGTGAGCCATGTGCAAAGGGCATCCATGGCTTCATTAAGATATTTGACGGCGGATGAAACAATTCGGATGATATGAAGAAAGCTATGTCATCTGCGAACTCAATAACTTTTACTTGAGGGGGAATGGTGACATGCATATCGTGTGTGTATATATTATACAGTAAGGGGGATAATACATCGCCTTATCGCAGTAAGGGGGATAATACATCGCCTTCCAAATTGACCTACTCTGACGAGTAACATCTGATAGCTCAATGAAAATTTTCCTATCGAGAATAAGATTATAGATTGGACAAACATGAGGGGTAAGCCAAGGCCTAAAAGTTTTTTTTTAAGAATTGGGATGGAAACGTTGTCAAAGGCGCCTTCTGTGTCTATAAAGACTGCAAGACATACTTCTTTGTTAGAAATGGATAAATTAATATCAGTGCTGATGATGGCAAGGTTATCTTGCGTCGATTTTTTTTCCTAAATCCAAATTGGGGTGGAGAGAGAAGATGATTACTCTCGACAAAAAATTCTAACCGGTTTTTAATTAATTTTTCATAAATTTTACTAACTCCAGTCATCAGGTATTATGCCAGTCTGGAAGATTTTATTTAAGATGCTTAAAAATTGATTTAGAACATTATCATTACTATTTTTGATAATGCTATAAGGTATACCATCTCTTCCTGGAGATGAGTCCTTGACTGTTGATAAACAATTTTTTAATTGAATTAAAGTGAATGGAGAGTCTAGCCCATGATCAGGCATAGGAGTGTTGTGGATTGGAGTTATTTCATCTAAGTTAGGTACAGAAAGGGGGCAATTTTGTCCAAGAACTCGTCTATCCATTTAGAATGAGAAGGTCGAGGAGATTTTGGACTGAAGGAGGATCGAAATCTTCGAATCATAGACCAAACTTCCGAAATTGGAGTGTTCGGAGATACAGAACTGCAGAAGTTGTACCACCCGGATCTTTTTTTGACCTCAATACCATTTTGGCATTGGTTTCGGCATTTTTGTATATGAGATAGTTCTCCATAGTCATATTGTGACGATAGGAAAGAGATTTAGCTTTCTGAATTCTCACTACTTTGGAACATTCCCCATCCCAGCAGGGAGTCGAAGGGAGTTTTTTGAGAGATTTGGTTTTAGGGGGAGGATTTGATTTATTGATTGCAGTTACGAGCATTGATTTAAAGTTATCGTAGTCATCTTTGACAGATAATGTATCGGTATAGGGTAAATTTTGTATAAACTTATCCATATGTGAGTTAAATTCGTCCTATTTGGTGTATTTTGTTTTAATATTTGTCGAAATATGGGACTTGTCTGAATGGAAAGAAGTTTGATAAGTGATGGTGATCGGGAAATAATCACTGGAGCAAGGGTCGGGGGATACCACCCATGAAGAGAGAGGTACCAGATTAGTAGAGCATATGGAGAGATCCACTGCACTGGGGTTTGTGTTGGGGCAAGAGATTCTAGTAGGAGATCCGTCATTCAAAAGAAAAAGGTTGGATTCATCTAGCAGAACTTATTTATTGGGAAAAACGGAGGGGATTTTTTAATAAAAAGGGCAGTACCACCGCCCGTACCTTCCGGGCGATCATCGCGGACACGGGAGTACTCTCCCACATTAAAGTGGGTGGATGGAGTAAACCATGTCTCCGAGACAGCAGCCACAGAAACAAGGTTTGAATTTAATAGGTTAAGAAGGTTCGATTTGTTAGAAATAGCACTGCGGCTATTCCACTGAAGAATTCTGACATCTTGAAGAGCCATTTTGAACAAATGATTTTATTGTGGAAATAATAGAAGCAGCGTTGGACGGTAGATTAGTTTCAGAAGAAATTAGGTCAATTAGAAGCATAATAAAAGTTTGAATAAATGAAGAATTATCTTGGGAGAATTGTTCAGAAAGCTTTTGATGGTTTGTTGAGAATGAATTATAATTGTTTGCGCACCCATTTGTGGCATTTGAAAGAGGTGAACCATTGGGATTTAAGAGAAGTGAGTTGTGCTGTTGCTGATCGTATCCAGGAGCCGGTTTAGAGATAGGGTTTTTGTATGTGAATTTAGTTGAACGAGAAGATGTTGAGGAGGAGGCGGGTGGGTTGGATGAAGAGTTACTGGATAAAACCTCAGCAAATGATTTTTTGACAGGCAGGAATAGTTTAGAAGCCTGCAGAAAGGACAAGTTCTGAGAGGCCATGGAAATTTTTATATTTTTTTGGCGAGATTGTTCCGGACAAGAAGAGTTAATGGCGGAATGAGCACCTGAGCAGTTAAAACATTTAGGTGAAGAGAGAGAAGAACATTGGTCAGCCGTGTGGTTTTCTCCACATTTGAAACATCTGGGAGGGGATCTGCATGCAGCTTTGGTATGACCAAAACGACAGCAATTGTAACATTGAGTGGTGGGATAAGTATACATTTCAACTGGTAAGGAGTTGAAAAATAAATAAATATGGGAGGGAAGAGATTATCCTTCAAATGTGATGACGACAGATTGGGGGGGTTCCAGGAAACGATGCCCTCAGAAGAGTCCTTATAATTTAACCTCCTGGCTTTTATGGGATTGCCGATATGTTGGGGGGTTGAAAGTGAAGACCGAATTTCTGGAATGGACAGATCGGTCGAGATATCTCTGACGAGTCCCATTCGAGTGACATTGAAAGTTGGGATATACGCCTTGAATTTAGAATTTGATGAAATAAATATGTTTTTGATAAAGTTGTTGGCGGCTGAACCTGAGCGGAATTCAACAGAGATTCGGAAGCGACCCTCGGTTTTTACACCTCCAGACTTAATCGAAAGGTTCTTGCTATTTGATAGGAATTGACTAAATTCAAGAGGGTGGATAGTTTTACCTTGCTCAGTTTTTTGAGCGTACACAATGAACGGGCCACAGGAATGAGGAGAATAAAAGTTTGTAGGAGGAGGTTGAGAAAGAGCAGCTGAAGACTGAGAAGAAGAAGGAGAGTCATGTTTTATTGAGGGAGAGGGACTAAACTTCCTTTTTTTGTGGTAGTCAGAATGACAGATTCACTCTCCGAAATTACTACATTTTCACCATCTGGGGGGTCAGGGGGAGGATCTGGGGGCTTTTTAGGGTGTCCAGGGGGGTCCTCCTCCATTGTTCACAAAATTACAGAAGAAAAAATGTATGGAAAGAGACAGAAATAAAAAAGGTTATAAATATCTGGAAATCAGCGACGAAAAGTGACTCCTGGAAGATCAGAGGGGAGATAAATCCTCAAGGAACCAAACACTACACTTTTATTGACCAGAAAACATAAAAATATTAGTTAAAATAATAAAAAAAGATTATTTTTTTTCTAGAGGAAACAAAATAACTGTGACAGCCAGATGTTCAAAATTAGAATCCGCCCGTATTATTACCAGGATAAATTTAAAAAATGGAATAAGTTTATGAAAATTTCAGTTATTCGTTATATTTGTGTATACTTACACTGAAGATGACGCGAAAAGGTCAAAACAAAAGAAAAATGTGTAAAAAAGTAAGAAAAATTTAACTTACTAAGACGGTAAAATTTATTTTGTTTTTCATTTCTACGGCCGGCGTAGTGCAGCGGTAAGGCGCTTGACTCGCATTCCGAAGGTCGCGGGATCGAATCCCAGCGTGGCAAATAAATTTTATTGGATTAATTTGTGTATTTCACAATTTATTCATTTAAAATAATATATAGTAGATATATTTGCGGCACGTTCCAGAGTGGAAGATACTCTCAGTATCGCCCTGGTGTAAGACTACCATTCAGAATTGAAACGTTGCCTGAAATGGCTTTAGCCGTGTTTGGTGACCAGATCTGAATAGCCAGGTACTTCCCCACCTTCCTCTTCCCTATCTCCTTCCCCTCCCCACTGCCTTCAGCCTCACAACATACCCAATTGGGGATGCCATTCTCCCACTGGCTCCAGACTGGAGCAGTTGGGACTGTTGTGCGGTATTCATGTAAAAAAAAAACCCATTTATACAGTGTGTCCACTAGTTTCGATTATATCCAAACCGTCTTCAACAGTATTGTAACACAGGGTGTTAAGAAACGTACTAGACTTACCAGTGATACAGACCTGACATTATTTCATACGTCAATGTTTGGAGTAAAAAAAGTTAACGAAATTTTGGCTTGCAGTAACTTTTTCAGTTTTTTTCCAACTTAAATCATAAAAATTCAGTAAATATTGGACAGTTAAGCCGGGTACAGATTACTGTAAACTGTAACGTAACATGCAATAAAAGAATTTGCCGTCCACATGCAATGTAACAGAATTCCCATAGTGTGGACGCCTTGCGCGCACGAACCGTGCATACTACGTGCACGAACAGAGCATTTCAAGTCGTGCGCGCCGCAATCCACAAAGTGTCGGTTTTTTCGGCGAACACAAAGGGGCGCGCAGTTTGCACGGTGTCTATAAGGCAGAATGCGCGCGAACAATGGAGGACTTGTTCTCGGCAGACTGAGCTATGTTCACCGCGCGCATGCCGGAAACAGATGCGAGTAGGTACATGCTTGGTTCGTGCGCGCGCTGCGTCCACACTTATGAAATGTTCCTTTCATGTTACATTGCATGTTACGTTACAGCAATTTGTATCCTGCTTTAGGGTTGGGGTCAGGGGTTGGAGGGTTACTCGGCTGAGTGACCAGTGATTTTTTTTATATATTAGTTTCACACAGGGGGCCCAGGAAAACAATTTCCCTCAGGGCCTATGTCATCTTAGGGGATGCTTTGTGGAGGGTCTTTTTAAGGAAGGAAAAGGGTAGGAGGAGTGGGTAGGAATCAGGGGGATAGTGTACATAGGAGTGAGGGGCGTATGAATCCATTCCTCCAACTGCGGTGCAAGGCGACAGGTCGAGAGAGTCTGGCTCTCCAGTCTTCCTCGATCCGGCCCGCCTCGCAGCAGGTGGGCAGACGCATCTGAATGAACGTCACCCCATGAACCCGGGCACCCCTGCTAAGTCACCAAACATAGCGAACCACGTGGGGAGACCAGTGGCAGAGGTTTTGGTTATCCTATAAATGCTTCCCGGTGCGGCGGTACCCATACCCGCCTCCCAAATTGAAATGAGATGACATGTTGCATCACACTTTTTGAAGTGAAAACTTCTTTAGCACCGTTGTGATTTGAAACTCGATGAAACGGAAGCGAGCGACACTAAAAAGAGACAACCACGTACCTCCACAGGATTTAGCCTGCGAGAAAATGAGATAAAAATAAAATATTAATTTATTTGACGGGTACCCGGTTCCAATATAATACGATGAATTCACGATCCCTCTCCTTTACATTAGTGGTATAAAGCACCTGACGAACCTTAGCGGCCAGACATTCTGCGGACCAAGGATCGAATCATACGAAATCAAAAAAAAAATTAATATCCAATCCTCAAATCGCTCCAAAATGAACAGGCAAAGAAAACAAAAAGAAAGCGACTCTGAAGAAGAAAACAGAAATACTAATAAGGTGGCCAAATGTACAAGAAAAGGTGCACTGGAATTCGACAAAAAAAATATAGAAAAAAGTCATTCTTGATATTAAAAAAATGCTTCGTAGTCTCGTCACTCTCGTCTACCTTAGTTTTCTGAAGGTTTCACTCCTTCCGCGTGTGAATTGCACACTCCAATTTTCTTGTTTGGTTTTGAAGAAAAAAAATCATGAAAAAATTTTACTACCAGGAAACTCTGGTCATCTCTTCACACCTGTATTTTAATAATGGTCATCTCTTCACACCTGTGTTTTAATAATGGTCATCTCTTCACACCTGTATTTTAATAATGGTCATCTCTTCACACCTGTATTTTAATAATGGTCATCTCTTCACACCTGTATTTTAATAATGGTCATCTCTTCACACCTGTATTTTAATAATAATGTATTAACTTAGTACGGACATTTTCACTATAAAAATATATAAGGTGACATAAAGAGCGAAAGAGAAACTTAGAGAAGGACAGAGTATCAGTGGGTTAGGGAAAAGCAGAGAAATGGGGGAAGTTAGAAATATTCAAAAATCCAACTTCTCCCCTTTCCCTGCGTAACCCCTACCTTTCCTTACCCCTCCCTCACCCCCTCTCTGATGCTCTGTCCTCCTCTAATATGACTTCTCTCTCTTTTTACACCAACTTCGAGAGATGATTCTAGATGGTAATACAAGAAAAAAAGATAAATAACGGTGTTTTTTACAAGTAACAAGAAAAAAATATAACAATGGGTACCGCCGCCCCGGAATCTTTATTGGATAAACAACACCTCTGCCATAGGTTACCCCAAGTGGTTCGCTACACTTGGTGACTTAGCAGGGGTGCCCAGGTTCATGGGGTGAGGTTTGTCTAGGTCTTGAAGGCGGATGACCAGGACACACTGAACCCCAGATTCCTACCGACCCCTTAAACCTTTTTCCTTCCCAGAACTCTCCTCTCCTTCCTTTCCTTAAAAAAACCCTCCCACACCATCTCCAAAGATGACGTAGGCCCTGAAGGAAATTATTTTCCTCGAGGCCTCCTGTGTGGAGCTCGTGTAAAAAAAAACTTGAACTATAATGTTCATAGAATCACCCCTGAAAAGTGTGCACTTTACCTCCAGGTAGCATATAAAAAACGTCGAATAAAGCGCATACTGCATATGATATGCTTTGCAAACATATAAAATACATATGAAAAGGCAGTTTTTTTCACAATTTTCATCGAAGTTTTAAAATACACTTGTATATTGCAATAATATTTTTTATTATTTCTTCGTCATCGAAGATCTCGCCATTTGGTAATCATCTGAACATTTTTCGTTTCCAAACTGTGCGTAATTATCATTTGGCATTGAATATCCATTCTGCGTCTGCAATGGTACTGTACCAATGTAGATAGGGACTGGAACTTGCAAATCTATATGCCCCCCTGTCACACACACTTTCACCTGCAAATAAATAAAACATTATATAATATCTCCAAACTCTGCGTTTCCCTCTAACATACGTTCCCGCAAGCCTCGACCCGACGTTCTATCTAAATACTTGTCCCTATCTGACATTGCATTGGAGGTTATCCACAACTTACCCGCCCTGGTATAAGTAACAGATGGTTACTCCTTCAAGGCTTTCGCAAGGACTCTATTTTTTTTTGATAGAACGAATCAACATTTAGTTAAGAACGAATTTAGACCTAAAATATTCCTGCATACGTTGTTAGTAAGCAGTATGCAAGTGCTTAGCGAGAACAAGATACAATATGTGTTAGTATGATAAACTATAGACAAGACAATGGGACAGGTTGGTGAATGTCCAAGAGGTGGCAAGCGCTGGGTGATTGTATCCAGCGTATCGTTCAGCACCTGTTTAGGAGGAAGACACAGTACGTAAATAATAAGGGCATGGCAAACTGTTGGCAGTCCTCTCCAATCGATTGGCAGTCCCAGCAAGAATGCGCATGACGTTCGGTCTAACCGTGAACCACGCTCAGCTTTCGCTCCCCTTAGCCGGTTCCTCGGTGATGCCTCAAAAAAAAGTAAATGGAAGATTGGGGGAATGCCCGACGACCCTAAGGAATTCAGCGTCGAGTAGCCGGAATCAAGGCGAAGGAGAGCCGAGGTCGCCCCCCAAACCTCAAGCCCTCCCCTCCTATCTGACAGTGTGTAGATAATACAAATGATGGTACAATCAGTCTATTAACGAAACCTTTGCGATGAACAACAATACATATTTGGCCAATGAAGGAAATTTGAATAAGCTAGAAGTTATGCAGAAGAGAGCTACGAGATGTAAGGCAGGTATGAAAGAGTTAACCAAATGAGAAAGGATCTATATCGCTTGAGACTACTTTTTAATGTGTTATTTTTGTGCCTAAAGTTAAGAAAAACCAAATGCTGTTTAAGAATGCTTTAAGAATGAAATTGTTTTTTTTTATAGAGACACGAGTATACATAATTCCGAAACTAGAAATGTCTTTTAATAGGGTTAGATTTCCGCATATGAGAAAATCGGAGTAACAGAACTGCCCAATGTATAGTGGATTAAAGATGTATGATGAAATGCCTGAGAGCCTGAAGAATGAAAGTACTTAAAAAGGGATGTTATGCTAACTGAAAACATAATTTTATAAAATGAATTGTTACCTTTTGCATATTAGTTTATATACTAACATAGCATAAAACTAACTCAATATATATTTTGTCAAATACAACAATAACTCTCTGTGCTAAGAAATATCGAATAAAAATATAAATAACTAGCTGACCCGACAAACGTTGATCCGCCACATAAATTATTTCTAGTGAATATTTTGGTTGTTAAATTAAAAATAACGAATGTATTGAAAGTGTGTGGGGGTGGGGATGGGATCTATGACAGAAAGAGGAATGGAGCGCTGTAGACGATGACCGCCGATAAAAATAAAATAAAAACACCAACTAAAGTAAAAAAAGGAAATAAAAAAATCAATATTAATTTTGAAGAGCAATTCAGTGTACGATATTTTTTGTCAGTCCATCTTTATCCTACACAAATAAGCTCGATGGTTTGCCCACGAAGGAACATGATGCCGAATGAAATATAAAAATGACGCGACGCTTCTCGTGAATGTCTTGCGCATGTGTGGATGAAAGTTCCATGAGGCGGACGTAGCGCCATCTGTCATTCAACAACAAAAATAATTTCGTTCTGTTTGAAATACGAAAGACGGTTAAATTTCTTCATACAAAAATACTAAAATCGCGATTAAAACATTCGAGGGTGGGGGTAGGAGGGTTAAAATTTGGGGTTATAGGTATTTTTTGATTCCAAATAAAAAAATGCTAAAAAAAAATTGTCAAAAAAAAAATTCTGGTTAGGGACACCCTAATCACCTAGCGGTATGAAATATACTTTAAAACCTATTCTCATACCTACCAAATATACATAAAAAATTTCATAAAAATCCGTCAAGCCGTTTTGGAGGAGTGCGACCACAAACACCGTGACACGAGATTTTTATATATAAGATAATATCGAATTTGTGTCCCATTTTACAATTTTTTAACAATAATTTTTTGTCTTTACAGGATGTCTGTATTATTTTTGCATTTTTTGTTAGGTTAGGTTAGGCTTTAGTAGATATTTTGTTGGAGGAAATTTTGTCGGGGATATTTTGTCGCGACATAAAAAATCACGGAATTTTCATTACTCACCACTACAAAGTACTGAATTGACAATACGGTAGGAACAAGAGGGTCCGAAGACGGAGGCAGATCATGGGGTATGAGTATTTCCACGCCATAATCTTGTTCTACTCCCTTACTGATTCCAGCGGCTTTAATTTTTGAAAATTCTTTGTAGCTCTGGGTTTTTTCGGGGAATTCTCTAATTGTCCCGTCCAACACCGTGCTTGTTTTGTAGATTACATGCTGTGAAAAAAATACAATTTCATTGAAATACGCTAAAAATAAGTATATTTTTTATTTTATTTATTTAAGTTTTTATTCCAGCAAGACTGGGAGGGTAGTGCAATACCAGTCTGCCATATTACATAAACAACTATAAAAGAAAAGAAAAAAAGAGTTTAAATATTAGGTAGGTACCTAATTAAAGCATAAAATGAAAACAAAATTCATCACACAAATAACAAAAAATAAGCATAAAATTAAAATAAATAATAAGTAGACAGAATTAAAAATAAAAAGATATTAAAAATTAAAAGGTATAGAGGAATAATTACAGTTAATTTGAATAACGAATGAAGGACGTACAAAATTTCAAATAAATTGAAATGACAATTAGTATTTTGCTAACCTGTTTCAAAAAGAACTTTGTCTTTGGATTGGACACTGAGCTTTCGTTGTGAATTTTGCATCTTAAAGACAAAATTTGTCCTGGCACGAATCCTGTTTGCATGACATGCGCTTGAACGTGCATTTTGCCAACGTTTACAAAGAATGTGTGGAAGTCTTTAGACTTCTGCACTTCTAACGGATCCTTAAAACAAAGAAATACAATTATTTTTATATGGATTTTACTCATCACGTTGGCTTCGTTATAAGTATAAGCGTTCAAAAATTAGCTCACGGGAGGCCCTGACGAAAATAATTCCTCTCAGAGCCTATGTCACCTTTGGGGATGCTGTGTGGAAGGTCGTTTTTTAGGAAAGGAAACAGAGAAAGTTCTGGGAAGGAAAGGGGTATTAGGGGAGGGTAGGAATCTGGGTGTTAGGGTATCCAGGAGTGACGGACGTATGAATCCATCCCTCCCTCTATGGTGCATGGCGATGTTCCGAGAGAGTACGGCTGGAGAGGTCGAAGAGACTCCCTCAACCACTCTCTCTCGATACGGCCTGCCATGCAGCTGGTGGGCAGACGTATCCAAGACCCGGACAAAGCTCACCCCATGAACTCGGGCACTGCTAAGTCACCAAACGTACCCACTTGGGGTGACCGGTGGCAGGGGTGTTGGTTATCCAATAAACGGCAATAAATGACAGAAACATCAGAAAAGGGTATACCTACTCAATACTCACAGCTTGTTGTAAGTTTAGGTATCCCTAGAGTTCTTTGTCCTGCTGGCTTACTTCTATAGAAAATAGAAACCTAGTATGTACATAATATTCCACATTCGCTAGATGGCCTGTTTAGAGTTCAATTAAACACAAGTGTATTGAAGTCATACCTTGAGGTGTGGATACAGATTGAGGTCACATATTTGCAGAACCTTTAAAGTTTCTTTGTAAGTCTGATCGAATGCTCCTGGACTCTTCAGTGTAACTGTGGCTGAGTATGATACTTTTCCGCTTGGTCCTTCGAAGGAAGTTGAAGCCTCTGGAGGTATTACCACGGAGACATGAAATTGGTACTCTCCTGCGGGGAATTCTGCAGCAACTGAAATGACAGATCACACATTAGATAATATTTTTTTGATTTTGTTTTATTTCACGCTAAGCGGGGCTTTTACATAGATAATACGAACAAAGTACACCTAGAGATACACCAAAAATTATTTCTTGTGTATTAATCTTTGGGAAATCAACCATTGAATTTGAAATATGTTTACTTTATACAAAAATTACTACCAAGATATGAACAGAATACAGAATAAAATACGGCTCGTGACTTTTAGGTGTACTGTAGTGCTAATATTTAAAAATTGGCATTATTAATGTTGTTATAGTAAGAAAAAAAAATTGAATAGAATTATGAGAACCCGGGTGTCTCTAAAGTTCCTTGCAGTACACAGAACAAAACCCAGCATTTCCAATGAAGTGCTACAAGCCATCTGAATATGAGTACGAAATGTCAGCTTACTATCAAACATGATTCCAAGATCCTTCATGGTGGAGACACGTTTAAGATTTCGGGGGTCCATCGTATACCGGTAATACCAGGTATGACACGCCCTAGTGAATGACAACACAAAACATTTAGATATATTGAACTCAATCCGATTTCTTTTACTCCAGTCAATAATTCTATCAATATCTGATTGGAGTCGATTGCAGTCTTCTAGGTTTAGTATTTCTAAGAATAATTTTAGGTCAAGAAACCTAGAGTGCAGAATTATTTCTGAAATATCATTAATAAATATTGAAAAAAGGAGTGGGCCTAAATTAGAACCTTGGGGTACTCCTGATCGTACAAAAAATATAATAGACTGAAATAGTCCATGAGACACAAACTGTTTCCTGTCTGCAAGATAGCTAGCAAAAAAAGTGAGTAGTCTCATGAAGAATCTTATTTCAGCCAGTTTTTTTGAGTAAGACGTCGTGATTAACAGTATCGAAGGCCTTTGAAAAGTCGTTATATGAACAATCATCCTGATGGCCTTTATCTAAAGAATTTGATAAGTAATTACTAAACACCAATAAGTTGGTTTCTGTAGATCGACCTTTTGAATTGATCCACTTTAAATAGGACAGAAGAATGTGTGGAGCACGCAGGTTTTGTATTGATCTACTTTAAATAGGACAGAAGAATGTGTGGAGCACGCAGGTTTTGTATTGATCTACTTTAAATAGGACAGAAGAATGTGTGGAGCACGCAGGTTTTGTATTGATCTACTTTAAATAGGACAGAAGAATGTGTGGAGCACGCAGGTTTCGTATTGATCCACTTTAAATAGGACAGAAGAATGTGTGGAGCACGCAGGTTTTGTATTGATCCACTTTAAATAGTGTTACATAAAAGTATGTGTAACAAGGTGTGTGCACCCTCTCATACAAACTTTATTTGTGGTTTCGGTGTGTGGCACCTCTAGTGCTTGCCCATTGACATTTGGGCATTGGTAATATTGCGAGCCCTGCAACATTTTTGAATGCAACAGTTGCTGATCCTGGACAAATTGAAATCAGGAGATTTTTTTTGAAAAGAGAGCGGATGATTCTTGGTACTGCAGCCCAGAGCATTGCGCGATCGTCTGGACCGAAAGACGACGAATGGACTAAAAATCGCTACGATTAAGATCATAGATGTTGGAAGTGACTCTCGCCATCTTGGAAGCTGACTTTAAATCATCCTGGGCGGATGATTGGCCTCTGAAGTCATCAGCCTGTCCTGCTTCTGAATGGTCCTTTTGGCTTATAGCCAATGATCTGCAGCCCTGCCATTCTCACGATGTGAGATTCTTTCTACAAAACGAGGAGTTTTCGACAAGCCACGCTTCAGCCACATTACGACTTATCACGGTATCACCATCAACCTATTATCTAAGCAAACCCTTTATGCCAGACAGTTTTAGAATTAGGATGTCCTTTTTTTAATTCACAATATACTTTTTTTTAATTTCGAATACCTTGTTTTCGTACTAGAACCTAATCCTTGTATTTGGCATGTGGAGTCCTCATTGCTCGTAATAATCAATATTTCAATAATTTACATTGTTGCCACCTCATCCCAGGTAACAAATTTGCGCCCAACAAATCCTACAAAAATTATAATACCCCGTGTTTTTTTTTATGGATCTACGCTAGTATTTGCATAATTGAACATTTTGTAATGCTTTTAAAATAATAAAGTTGAATCTGTCTACCACTCCGAAGAAACGACGGGATGGTTTAGTTAGGTTTGGTTGGGTTAGGTTTTTAGTTACCGTTATGCACCGTCGAGGCGGCCAGCAAGTTGTTGATCACTCTGAAGTACAGTTCCTTTCCGGAGTAACTATGCGTGGTGTCGCCGTGTTTCTCGGACCAGGATGATGACTTCTCTCCCTTTAACTTAATAGTCAGTTCTGGAATAAAATACTTATGCATTTATTTATTTTAAAGAAAGATTAACATTCCCACAATAACCTGACGAGCGATTCCCTATTTTTTGTGAGATCGAGATAGATCTCGGGCGAGATCTGTCAGATTGAGTGATTTTCTATGGCTGCTAAATGAATAAATAACATGCATACTTGCAGGAATTCGTGTTTAAAACGACCTAAACCAAAATACGTGACACCAACATTTGAAGTTCTGACATCGGCCCATAGAAAAAGCAAATAACAGCCAAAGAATATCACACAAATTTGATAGGAGATCTCGCCCGAGATGTATTTCGATCTCACAAAAGATCGAGAATCGCTCGGCTGACAACATTTAAAAATCTCCTACAACCACCACACTAAGCGGAAAATGTTGCTTGTGTCGTGATGGAGGACTTAGTCAGCCGAGGAAATGAACACTTGTACAACGATGCCTGGGTGGGGCCCCTAAGCAATGCCTACTCAGACACTCATATTATACAGGGTGTCCGGAGAAGGTTTAGCAAGGTTTAACAAGGTAAGCTCATACAGGCCTTTTCTGAAAAAACTCGTCAAGCCGCATAATTTGAAGTAAAACACGCCACTTGTATTTCAGTTAATTCAAATCTCCCAGTGTAACAAGGACTTCAAGCTACGTCACTAATTTTTTCGTGATTTTACTTGATAGTACAAGTAAAAAAATTATCGAAATTCCGACTTTTCAGGTAAAAAAGTTGAAATTTTGATATGGGAAAAATCTTCTTCTATGGAAAATTATTTTTAAGGCTCTGCAACTGGGCCCGAAAAGAAGAAGATGGAGAGATACGAAATTACGAATGTTAGAGGATAGCGCTAACATTTACAGCGACGAAATCGTTGCGAAAATTTGCGAAAATGTTTAATAAAACACGACTCGTTTAAAATAGAGTAAAAATCTCGCGGGTATTATCTTAAACAGCATTTAAAGAAACACTGTGAATTTTTTCATACACATAACTTGTAAAATAACTGAAAAAAACGTGTTAATAATAATTTTTGGAGCATACTTTGCGATTTTTTTCTATCGAGGAAATTTATATAATTTGCTCTTCGGCGAGGGCAATGTCTAGATATTATCTTCAAGAATAACATATATTTTTTTAAACTTTAAAACTTAACGTGTTTAAGGGAGATATGTAATAAATCGGTAGTAATTTGGGTAGCGGGCCCTTAAATGGCGTACACTTTTCATGAAAATCCGACTTAGCACTTTTCTTTCATTTAAAAAAAATATTATGTCGATACCTCATCATTCTTTGATGATGTAATTTGAATTCCGATTTATTTTCAGTAGTGTTTGTAAATATATATGTAGTTTCAATGTCTCTCAACCGATGTGCTTATAGTATATAGTTTCAATGTATCTCTACATATGCCGTTAATATAAGTAATTTATTTATTTATTTATTCTTAGTACATTTACATTACAAATGTATAATATATTGTCCTCCACACTAGGAGTTCACCTGTGTTGTAGAGGACATATTTCAGTTGTAAATTATAAATTATGATATGAAGTGCGGAGTTTAATATTTTTAGTGTTATCGGTGAAATTCTGTCACTGCCTTGTGAGTTTATATTTTTTAGGTCATTTATAAGTTTGGTGTTTCTTTTCGGGTAATGTATGGTATTTTAAATGGAGCAATACCTGTGTGTATATGGTGGTTTGCGGATTTAGGGGTATCGGAGTTTGTCGTGATTTTACTCGCTAAAACCTTGCCTACATTAGCGAAATAATTGTTTACATAATTACATACTTTTTGTGGTTGATCTGATATTTTAATAATTTCTTTATCTATTTTAATCTCAGTTATGGATTCGTTTTTCATTGTAGTTGTGTGGGATATTTCTTTTAGAATTTGCCATATTTTTTTGGGGTCCTTGTTGTATTTAACTAATTTATTTTTATAGTTTATTTCTTTCGATTTACGTGCAAGCCGTGTGCATAAGTTTCTATATCGTTTATAGAAATTTATGAGATAGATATCATATGGGTTTGATTTACATTGTTTATGAAGTGTGTCTATTTTACTGAAACTTGTTAAAAGTCCCTTTGATATCCACGGTTTTAGAAATTTAAGTTTAGTTGGAGAACTTTTTTCGGTGACGACAGTATTATTATTAAATTCGTCTTGAATACATTGTATAAAAAGTGACCATGCTCTGTTAATTGTATTATTTTTTACAAGTTCTTCCCATTTTTTATTATGTAATGTATCATTTAGTTTTAAAAAAACAGTTTTATTATATGTTTTTGAGGTATTGGAATATTTAACTTGTGAATTATTTGTGGTATTTATTTTTAGGATAAGTGAGTAGTGGTCAGTGATTGTTGAGTGATGGATTATGGATTGGTACGATCTTTTTGTTTTTAACATAATGTGGTCAATACATGTTTGGGTGGGTAAAAGGTTGATTTGATTGAAGTTGTTTTATGGTGCTAATGAGTCCATGAAACAACAAAAGGTTTAAGTAGTCGTTACTTTGAGGATGCTTTTTATATTCTAAAATGTTAATATTCATATCCCTAGTAAGCAGATATTTTTTAGTTTTTTCATTTTGTTGAGTTGACTGTCTAGGGACCTCAGAAAGGGAAATATGTTTTTTATAGATTGAGATCGGTACATGGCTAGAATACATGTCATTATTTACGGTTATTTCTATGGCATTTGAGTCTGTGATATTTAGTTCCGTCATTGTTGAGTGTAGATGTTTTTTGCAGAAAATTACAAAACCGTCATTTTGATTTTTAATGTTTTTTGAGTGGTAGACCTTATAGTTAGGTATTTGTATAGGTGTGAAGGATCTATCTAGCCAACATTCAGTGAAGATTATCACGTCAAATTCAGTGTCCAATTGTTGAAGTACGACAGTAAAGTTGTCAAAATTTTTTGAGATGCTGCGTATGTTTGGTGGATTATTTTTAACTGTGGAGCCATGGTGAGTATCATTTTTTTGGTTGGTTGTGTACGGCTATAAGATAGTAATTTAGATCATCTTTGTAATGTCGTCGGAGTGTTAAATTTAGATAATTTTTTTCTTTTTCAGCTTTTCAGCTTTCCGCGCCATGACCTTACCGTCTTTAGTCCAGACGAATGCATCTCCTACTGTGATTGCTTGTTTTTTTTGTTTTCCAGAGTAATTCTTTCAAATATGGCGACAAAACTTCACTGATATAAATTTTGGGGTTAGTTCCTGTGGATGTTTCATACTTCACTTCTCTTTTCTTAGAGAGCAGAAGCTCACGCAGTTTGAGATTATTGAATCTAATTATGATTTTAGGAGGATCCATTTGTTTTGTCGACGTTGATGCTGCAGATAGTCCCCCTGGCAGAGCCTTAGTACTCGTTAGTTGAAGTCTGACGGCGTGCTTAATATCCTCCGGATGGACCTGGATAGCGGCTGATTCGGCTATGGACCTTACTATGTCGAATGTAGATTCGTATGCTTTGGTAGGGACTCCGGAAATTTCTAAGGAGTCTTCCAGCAATCTACGGTCGCTTTCGGCGGCCCTTATTTCAAGGTTTTTTAGTAGAAGATTTTTTTCATTCAGAGTTTGTTTTAGTGTATTGATATCCGATATCATTGATTTTTCTGCGAGTTTGGAATGATTTATTGTGACAATCAATTCATCATACTTATCACAAAGAAAGTCTATGGTTTTTTGACGTTCTGCTGCTTCGATTGTATGTAGATTTCAGGCGCCGCATCCACGCTCAAAAAGAAAAAAAATTGAGAGATGTAATTACGAATGTTAGAGGAGCGCGCTGAAAAGCGATGAAATCGATGCGAAAATTGTGAAAATGTTTAATAAAACTTGACTCTTTTAAAATAGAGCAAAAATCTCGTGGAAGGCGTCTTACGTATCATTTAATTTTTTCACAACTACATGTAAAATACCTGAAACAAACGTGTTTATAATAATTTTCGGAGCATACTTCGCGATTTTTTCATATAATTTGAGTTTCGGCGTGGAACACGTCTAGATATTATCTTCAAAAATAACATATATTTTTTAAGAGCTTAAAAACTTCATATGTTTAAGGGAGATATGTAAGAAATCGGTAGAAATTCGGGTAGCGGCGGCTTAAGGTGTCTCAATAGAGGTCATTGGCAGTAGTGCAGAACTGTCTGACTTTTTGGTCTAATACCCGAACGGTGTTAGACCCAAAAGTCCGACATTTGCCGATATTATCCGTTCTACAGGCGGGCATCTTCAGTAAGCAGTCACCCCGCCGCAGATTAAGAGAGAGCATCCTTTAGAACGGACGTTAAGTCCAATTAGATATTCACTGTAAATATGAATACTGGTCCCGTCTGGAGACAGTGGGACTATGGCATCCCCATTTGGGTATGTTGTGAGGTTGAATGTAGTGGGGAGGGGAAGGAGATAGGGAAGAGGAAGGTGGGGAAGTTCCTGGCTATTCAGATCTGGTCACCAAACACGGCTAAAGCCATTTCAAGCAACGTTTCAATTCTGAATGGTGGTCTTACACCAAGGCGATACTGGGGAACACCGGGCAAGACGGGGTGGCGGGCAAGACGGGCAAGACGGTGCATCAGGCCTCTCAGGTGATTTGAATTGACCAATCACGTTCGCTCTGCCATCTCGCTACTGCCCGCCATGACAGTTCTTAGTCACGCGAGTACTAACACGACGGCAAGTCATTTGTTTTAGCTATCCGCAAAAATTAGATTTCGTTTGTTGGCATTACAATTTCTTATAAATACGTTTGGCAGTGCATGAAACTTGTATTTGGTGAATTTCAAACGGCATCGCCGTAAATTCTATCTACAGTACACTGCAGTTACAGGTAATAACTTGTTTTGTTATGAAATATTATTTGTATTTTGTTTGTTAGGTTATTTATTTTAAAACGGATCAACGGGCAAGATGGGGTATCTGGACACAAAAGAGTTAAAAAAGCAAAACAAAGAAATCAGACAGAGAAAAAAAGGAGGAAAAACAGAAAAAGGAAGAGAAACAAAAACTACTTAAGACTAAAGCCACAAATAAATCTAATCCAAAGAAACGTATTAGACAATCGTCTTCTGAAGAGAGTGATTTTGAAGCCGAAAACACTCCATGCCTATATAAATCACACATAGACAGAAATAACTCGTCACATACAACCTAACCCATATAAAATAAATGAAAATAATGGAATCCTGTCAAATTTAACCTATAAATAGATTAGGCAGAATTTATTTCATTACTCCATCTCCAACATTTATAAAATAACTCTCTTTAAAAGATTTACCACCCTTCCAATCACCCTTCTGTTTTAATTCTATTCATAATATGTATTTTACCTGAAATATCCTTGTAACTACTATATTCATTTATATACCTGTACGCCTGTCTCGACACAGGTATACCCTATTGAGACAGGCATACAAATAAAACCATTGTAAATATATTTTATTATAGATAAATAAATAAATAAATATATTGTACAGGGCTATATTTAGACTCCAAGGAAGGTTGGATTGCTTGTTCTTCTTGTGGTAAGTGGTCACATTGTGGCTGCGCAGGGGTGGATGGTTATGATGCCGAAGCAACATTAATTTGCGAGTTCTGTACTTCTGAATAGTCAAAAGAATGGCTATACCCCATCTTGCCCATTAGGGCCACCCCATCTTACCCGACCTATCGGGCATGATGGGGTGATATGTCATTTTCAACATTTTGTTATTTTATTTATAATTCTATGGTTCTATGTTCCTGATTTAAATTTAATATATGAGACTGATAACTACAAAACTGATTAAGAATAAAAATGATTATGAAACTATGAACCCTTACGATTTATGGAGCTTTAAACCTTAACTACCCCATCTTGCCCGGTGTTCCCCTACTATATATTATTTTAAATGAATAAATTGTGAAATACACAAATTAATCAAACAAAATTTATTTGCCACGCCGGGATTCGATCCCGCGACCTTCGGAATGCGAGTCAAGCGCTGGCCGTCAATAATAAATAAATCTCGTACCTAATCTCGGATAAACCGAAGTATTATTGAAAATTCACGATCAACAGAATTATATTGCTAAAAAGAGGAATTAACAGAATTTTCGAGAAGAATTTTCTGTGATAAATAAAAATATAATTAAAAATAAAATTTAAACAATCCGTTTACTTTGACGGGAAGTCATATTGCTGTTTATCGATATTTAGATTTGAAAATGTGTTAATATCAACGCCTACGACAGATAAAAAGATAATATTGCAAGTAAAAATACCTGATATTTTTGTTGGCGCAAGAAACGTCAGATGAACGCAACCCCGTGCTTCTGTCCCACTGTACAGAACGCCATTATCACTATTGAAAACTATCTTGCAGTTCTTTAACAGCACCATTGTGTTAGCAAAACTTTTATGTATTATGTTTTTTTAATCAAATTCATTCAACAATGACCTGGCTGTATTTCAGAACAGGTGAACACATCCGACGCGTTGGTGGTATTCTGATAAACTAAACAGAATAATAGAATTTACAACAAAGATAAGAATACCTCTGATGGCAATCAATACGCGTGGAACAGTTTGCTATGTATTGGAATTTCGAATTGGTTTACGCCTTATCATTTTAAACTAGGCGTCTTTTTAGTATTGGCTATCAGTTGTGACGTTGGGAGGCAACACGTCTGAATAATTAAAAAGAACATCGCTCCTCGCACCGAAATCATTGATCAATTATTGTCATCGTTATTATTTTTTCATCCCTGGATTAAAATTTTTATATAGCCTACAACTCCCGAAATGTCCTAACCATCGAATCTTGTCTAACTTTAGTATTGAATACCGAGGAATAATAAATAAAGATGTTGGTCCAACTTTGGATCCGATAACAAGCTTATAAGAGATCAATAAACGTTTTATTTTTATTTTTTCAAATTTATTTACAACTAGTTGGGGTTTTCAGAGGTGTCGATGAGGCTCGCTACCCATAACATCGCCGACCCCTTGGTAGCGCAAAGAGGAGGACGGAACGGGAACAATGTCGAATTGGTACGTGGAATAACAGAGGAGGGATGGAAAGAAAGATGAATGAATTATGTGAAACAATGGATAGTAAATGTTTGGACGTACTTTGTGTGACAGAGAGTATGAAAAAAGAGAGCGGTACAATGCAGCACAATGATAGGCTTGTCATCTGGTCTGGGAGACCAGATACAGAGAGGGCTTGTCAGGGTGTTGCAGCGTTACTGTCTCCCAGAATGGTTAAATGTATGTCGCAATGTGAATGTGTAAGTCCGAGAATAATATAGATCCGATTCAAAATTGGTATGACAAGGGTGTTTCTGGTTATTTGCTATGCTCCTGTTAATTCTGAAAGCGACGAAGTGAAAGATGATTATATTTTGGTAGAAAGCAGTCACTTTGTGGTTTGACATATTAGACGAAAAACTAAGTCATTCCGGAATATATAAATTAGATTGTAATGATTGTTCATCATTTTATGTAGGTAAAACGACGCGTAATGTCAATATTAGAATCAAAGAGCATCTTAGATGCTTAAATAATAATGGATTTTCGGAATTCGCTAATCACCTTATTGATAAAGATCATACCTTCAATCAAAACACCGGTGTTAAGATTTTACACAGAAATAGTCATGGTAACAGGCTTAATAATTTAGAAGCACTCGAAATAAAGAAAGCCGTTAAAACAAAAACCCAAATCCTTAATAATCAGTTAAATGTGTCCAACAGTCCGATATTAGGAATATTTCCCATAAACTAAAAAAACCCGTAGCCACTTTATTCCTTAATCACCTGTTTAAATGACGTTTTGTCCCGGTAGATATAATGTAATTATTCATTAGATATACCCGTCTCTTTCTCTCTATCACTATGTAGGATGTTAATTACAATCTCTCACTCTTACTTTATATTATGTTTTGTCTCTGTCTGTATGTATATATAAGCTCACACAATGTATTTTTTCATCAGTTTTAATTTATACCCTGATGATGCTTGTATTAAGCGAAACCGGTCGGTAAATAAAAATTAAATCAATAAATCGTGGTTACAAACAAAGTGATTGTTTTCCTTTAATGAAAGATGATTTTTGGACTGGTGTGAACGACGTAATGTGATTAAAATATTCGAATGAAAGGATTATAATGGCGGGAGATTTGAATGGGTGGGTGGGAATTAGACGTGACGGATTTGATTCAGCCTTAGGTAAGTTCGGGGATGAAAGAACGAATGACAATGGGAACAGAATACTTGAAGTATGTTTAGAGTGGAACCTGTTTGTATCGAATACTTTTTTCGATCATAAATGTGTTCACCAATAAACGTGGGAAAGAGGAAATTAAAGATCAATAATTGAATTTGTGGTTTAATAATAATTGAATTGACTCTAGGTTGAGAGCCATTACCGAGGACACCAGAGTTTTCAGAGAGGGGGAGGTTGAAACTGACCACTTTCTGGTGGTGTCGAGAGTAAACCTCTTTCGCGGCTGGCGCTCTAAAGTGAAAACGATATCAACTCCATCAAGAGTCAAAGTAGAAAAACTGCAAAATGTTAATGTCAGAAGTGAGTATGAGAATTTGGCAGAGATGAGATTGAATGAGAAGGAAATGGACGGTCTAAGCATTGATGAAACATGGAACCACATAAAGGTGAGTCTTTGTGAATCTGCTAGAGATGTATGTGAAATAAGTACGCAAGGTAGGAAGAAAGGTGACGCATGGTGTGATGACGAGATCAAAGCACTGGTCTCAGAGAAGAAGAAAGCATGGTTACGTCTGATAGCGGCTGGCACTGATTCTAGCGAAGAGAGAGATAGAGCGAAAGAAGTTTATAAGGGATGTAAGAAAAGAGTAAGTGTTGGAGTGAAAGAACGAAAGAAACGCCTGGAAGAGGAAGAGGGAATAAAAATGACAAAACACTCCCCAGAAAACATTAAACTGTTTTGGAAGGAGGTCAAAAGGTCCCAGAGTGGTTCAGAGAACGAAAGCCTGAAAGTCATAAAATCGAAAGATGGAAAAATGTTGACGAATGAGGAAGAAATAAAAGAGAGATGGATGAAATATTTTGAGGAGGTTTTCGAAAGCAATCTGGGTGATAGTGAGGCCAGCAGTGAATCGGGTATGAACGATGACGGAGTGAATTCAATCAAAATCAGCGTTAATGAAATAAAAAAATCGATAAAATGCATGAAGAAAGGTAAGGCTGTTGGTTTCGACAATATTGCTGCCGAATTCTTTAAAGGAGATAGCCATATTATTCTCACATGGTTGTGCAAACTTTTTAACCAGTGTTTAGAGGAGGGTTACACGCCATTAGATTGGAGAAGGGCTGTAATCATGACGTTATACAAAGGTAAAGGGTCACGTATGGAATGTGGGAATCATAGGGCTATTAGCCTGCTAAGTTCAGTCGGCAAGATGTACGGAAGAATATTGATTGAAAGGGTAAGAATGGAAACAAAGGATAAAATATGGGATGTGCAAGGTGCCTTTATGAGTGGAAAGGGATGCATGGACCAGATTTTTTCCTTGCGTATGCTTACTGAGAAGTTTCTGGCGAAAAACCAGAAACTTTTCTGCGCCTTTGTAAATCTACAAAAAGCATACGACCGAGTCGACAGGAAAAAGCTATGGAAGGTTTTGTCCAAGAATGGAGTGAATACAAATCTCATACAGGCAATTGCGTCTCTGTACGAGGGAAGCGTTGCGTGTGTTAGGGTGAACGGTGGTTTTACGGGGTGGTTTGACATCACAAAAGGTGTCAAGCAAGGCTGCGTAATGTCATCATGGTTATTCAATCTATACATGGATAATTGTATGCAAGAATTGAAAGAGGTGGGATTGGGGGCGAAATTGAGTAATCTGAAAGTACGTTACCTGTTGTATGCTGATGATGCGGTGCTGATTTCTAACACTATATAGTCTCTCGTATCTATATGAATATCGTATCTATATGAGTATCTATATGAATATAGTATCTCGTATCTCGTAGCTCGTATGAACGAAGTATGTATGAAGAATGAGTTAATGATGAATGTAAGTAAGTCTAAAGTCATGGTGTTTGAAAGAGAGAGTACGAAAACAGTATGCAACATAGTTGTGAATGATGAATACTTGGAGCAGGTGGATGAGTTTGTGTATCTGGGTAGTATGATTACGAGAGATGGGAAGGCTGAAAGAGATATTGAAAGAAGGGTGAATGCCGGTAACTCCATTAATGGTGGACTGAATGCCGCTAATAAAAAACTGTCAAAAAAAGCGAAGCTAGCAGTCCACAATGGAGTCCTGGTACCTACCCTGATGTATGGCAGTGAGGCATGGAACTGGCAGAGGAAGGATGAAAGTTAACTGAATGCTATTGAAATGAGATCCCTGAGACGTTTGTATAATAAAACAATGTATGATCTTGTGAGAAATGTGGATATCCGCAAAGAATGTAAGGCTGATGTAAGCATAATGAGTAAGATTATGAAAGGGACCCTCAGATGGTTTGGGCATGTAGATCGAATGAACGAAGAAAGTAGTGTAAGAAGAATATACGACGCGAATGTGAATGGTAGAAGAAGTCGGGGACGCCCGAGGAAGACATGGCACGATCAAGTGAATCAGATAAATAAATAAATAAATAAAGATACTTGAGTCGGGTCATGTCAAAAGTCAGAATAATAGAAGAGAATGTATGAGACGATGTATGAATGTGAGTGAGGCAAAGAGTGTGTGCCAAGACCGAGTTGTTTGGCGGTCTGTCCTCTATGCCTACCCCTGCGGGGAAACGGCGTGATGGTCAGTTAGTTAGTTAGTTAGTAGTTGGGGTTCCCAGCTTCGCTCAGGGAGTTGAGAATATTCTGTTTATGTTCTGAGTGTAGTTTTACATCGCCACTAACAGATTAAATTTAAACCCGTTTTGTGTTCAGAATATAAATTAAAATTAAAAGATCAAGTTGCAGATTTATCGTGTACCGACTGAAGCTTTATATTTGAGTTGGATATTAAATGCTGCAAAATTCTGAGAAATTGGCTATTCCGTGTGTCACTGTTATTTGGAGGACGCAGAATCAATCTTAAGCTATAACCTTGTGTTCTCAACTCGGTGTAAAAATTCGTGATGCGAAATGCTATTACATGGATACCATTCTCGATTTCCGAGAGCAGTTATAAATGTGTACCTCCCTCCTACAACATGGGTCTCCTCAAGACCCATGTTTACTCCTTCCTCTCCTCAAAACATGATTTTTACCAAATAAGAGGGCGGCGAAATTTTCCTCCACCCTGGCGGCTGAAACCCACGCTATGCCAATGGGTTTCGTCAGTAAACGATATCAAGTTGGCCACCCCTGCTCCATGGCATACATTTTACTGACAAAAAATATTCCGAAACAAACTTTATTTCAAATTTGTGATCCAAAACTTCTAGAGAAAGAACAAATAGATAATAACATGTATCAATTTAGAAGAAATTGTTCCTTTGAACAATACGTGACCCGGGGCCGGGGGAAATGCCTCTTAAAGTTTCCTAGTTCCCAACTTTATTATTGCTGGTGGAGAAATTTCGTTTGGTTTACAACGAAGTTCCAAATGCATTATAGTCTTTGGAATTTACTATCTACGTCTAAATCAAAATTTAGTATCCGCCATTTCCGGCAGTTCGGTCAGCGTGTTTTAAACAAGTTTTGAATGTGGTTGGTTTATTCGTATTCCTTTACAGAAGTTATTTTTAAAGAGAGGAATCAGTAAATCCGGGTTCTACATTTTGCAATTAGGCGTCCTCAACTACTTCTTCGTCAGATATCATCGGCATTAGTTTCTGTGTACCATCCTTCGTGTATTTATATATATGAATAGGTAATTAAAAAGTATATTCATCATTGAAGACAATGTTAGCGACTCTCAATCGAAAATTTTCAACAGAAAAATATACACAGGGTAACAATTATTATAAGCAATAATTATCAGCCTGAAACACTGATCCACATTGAAAAATCTTACGAGAAAAGATACATGACGCTTATAATAATTGTTTCCCTTTGTGCTATGCATAAAAATCTTGTCTTAAACGTTAGTTTAACAATTAAAAAAAAATAAGAAAAATATACGGTCGCATCTAGGAAATGAACCCAGGTCATTAGCCTTCCGGGGCTCTGCTCTACCATTGAGCTATTTCGACCCTATCCCCTTCTGTCATATTAAACTGTATCTTAGTTGGCATAAGAACTGTCAACATTATTTATTATTTTTAATTGTTAAACTAACGTTTAAGACAAGATTTTTATGCATAGCACAAAGGGTAACAATTATTATCAATTATAATCTTTTCAACGATTATTTTCAATCTGTGTTTGTCCCCTCTCAAACTAAAAACATTTCCACATATAGCAAAGACGTAATCAATGATAATAATATAAGTTCAATACACCTGAATTCGATTAATATCGAGAAATCTTTAGTATTAAAATACTTGAAAAATGTCAACACAAAAAAAAGTGCTGGTTGTGATAAAATACATCCAATTTTTATTTTTAATTGTGCTGAACAACTTTTCACCCCCGTGACATTACTGTTCACACTTTCTATCAAAGAAGGCGTATTTCCCACCATTTGGAAAAGAGCTCTTGTGACACCTGTTTTCAAAAAGGGGGACAAACACAATATTGAGAATTATAGGCCTATATCGAAACTATGCATTTTAAGTAAAATTATGGAAAAAATCGTTTACGACCAACTCTTTAATTTATGTAAAAACACCATTATCAATCCTCAACAGCACGGTTTCTTTCAAGGCAGATCTGTCGAGTCAAACTTGGGTCAGTTCACCGATTTTGTTCTGAATACTATGGATAAAAAGAAACAAGTTGACTCTATCTATACTGATTTTTCTAAAGCTTTCGACAAAGTGAATCATGATATACTCCTAAGTAAACTTGAAAAAATTGGTATAAGTGGAAATCTTCTCAGATGGTTCTCATCTTACATTAAAAATAGAAGTCAAGCTGTTGCACTCAAAGGTTACATGTCACAGGAAATAACCGTCCCTTCGGGTGTACCTCAAGGTTCCCATTTAGGACCCCTGCTCTTCACTTTGTACATAAATGACATCAAACATGTCATCTGTAACTCTGATTTTATTCTTTACGCTGACGATATGAAAATATACAAATGTATAAGCTCAGAAGATGATTGCAATAAATTACAAGAAGATATTAATAAAATTAATGAATATTGCATAGAAAATCAACTATTTCTCAATGTAAAGAAATGTAATGCGATAACGTTTTCACGTAAAAATCACCCAATCGTCCATATTTACCATCTGAACAACGTTCCGCTTGAAAGAGTGGATAAAATTAGAGATCTTGGAGTATTACTTGACTCCAAATTACTATTCAAAGATCACATTGAATACATCTTAGAAAAAGCCTACAAAGAAATGGGTTTTATCCTACGCATCACAAAACCGTTCAACAAACCTTTTACACTTGAACTACTATATATGGCGTATGTAAGATCTCATCTTGAATTTGCATCTGTCATTTGGAATCCACAATACCAAACTTACATTAAGCGTATTGAAAATATTCAAACAAAATATTTGAAACACCTTTCGTATCGTTTCGAAAATCACCAGTGTAAACCTATTGCTCTTTACAAACGGAGAAACATTTCTGACGTACTGTTTCTATACAAGATTGTGAACTGCCTTATTGACTCACCAGATCTATTAGAAAGGATTGCATTTCGTTGCCCTGAACGCAATACCAGGTCGAATACCCTATTTTTTATACAGCATTTCAAATCGAAATATGCACAAAATTCTTTGCTCGGGCGTATCTGCAAATCTTACAACGCCCTAAGAGATATCGATATTTTCCACTGCTCTCTTAAAACGTTTAAAACTAAATTAGCCTTACAATGTACTTAAACCAAAACGATTATTTCTTTGTTATTTCTTCATTGTTTATTTTTTCTTTTGACTCACTTTTTACTAATACTATATTATAATATTATTACTACCTACTTGCTTCCTAATCAGTAACCATTTCCTTTCTTTTTTTTTTAAATCATAAATGGAACTTCACTGGTTTATACTATATTCAATATAAAATGTAAAATGAATGTATTTACAACTGTATGTTTCCTAAATAAACTTAAAAAAAAAAATAAAAAAATTATAAGCAATAATTATCAGCCTGAAACACTCATCCACATTGAAAAATCTTCCGAGAAAAGATACATGACGCCAACGGGACTTGAACCCGTGCCCTTCTGATTGCCGGTCAGCTGCTCTCCCAATTTTTTTTTGTTTTCAGGTGGAAAAAATATAATAAGAAGTAATTGTTTAATGAAACACTAGTATATATTGAATCATTTGGCGGGTATAAGATAAGCCGCCATAGCTCAATTGGGAGAGCAGCTGACCGGGAATCAGAAGGGCACGGGTTCAAGTCCCGTTGGCGTCATGTATCTTTTCTCGGAAGATTTTTCAATGTGGATGAGTGTTTCGGGCTGATAATTATTGCTTATTATAATTATCAACATTATCTTTATTTTCTTAACGCGTATATCGTCGGTCTAAGGCAAAGTTCACAAGTCACTAAAACACAATCCTGAGATAATCGCATTTCAATATTTAGCAATTTTGGAAAGGCGATGAATATCTCCAAAATGTTTTTTTTATATATATATTTTATAACCTAGAATGAACCCTTAAGTACCTTATCAATTCACAATATTAATTGATATCAATAACAGCAACCTTTAATCAAAGATTTACAAAAAAATGGCTTGACTTATTGGGTTTTACCAGTCAATAATGACTTAGTGTATTTTGCTTGTTACGATTACAGTTAAATTATTGACTGTAATGCCGCTAAATGGCTCTAAGATTATTTTAAAGCTGACTTAGTGGATTTTTGTTAACGGTCTAAATCGATGTATTATTGACATTTGTGTTTGACTTAATGTGTTTTGTTTGATTAATGTGTTTAGCTTAACAATAAAATCGGATTTATAACTTATGGTGAATTTAAAAATACGTTTAAATCGAAAACGATTAAATATACGACTTAATGGAGTATGCCAGTTGAAAGAGGGCGATTTTTTATATAAGACCTCATACTTAAGTCATTTCATGAAAAGACGTGACTTTATGCACTTTACCACTAGACCGACGATATTTAATAGATGCTATCTTTGTGCATGATTGCAAGATTCGTCCCTCATTTCTCAGTTATTCTAAAAATAAATAAAATCCTAGACTTGCAGAAAAGTCAAGAGATGTCGCGCATTACATGAAAATGTGTATATTTATCCGCGACACTATCTAGATTGCATTTAGTTCGGGAAGAATCTTTAAAGGTGGCAGTCAGTCGAAGAATTATATGACCGTATGGCGGCGTATGGGGTTAGGGTCGCATAAGCTCAGTGGTTGAGCAGAACCCCGGCAAGACTAAAGTCCTGGGTACAATTTCTAGTGCGACCATATCATTTTCCGCTTTTTAATAAAATGTGAAGTATGTATTCCACATTTTTGTGAAGAGCGATTACGACTAATAAATAATGCTAGTTTATTTTTAGACCAAACAAACAATGTCTTTAGTGATTTTTCGACAATGTTGAGCACACCATTACACCTTTCAGACTATGTGTACATTTGATTATACTTGGAATTTTTCCTCACTGTCTATATATAGCCAACAAAAAATGGCGGTTTTCGTTTTACGATTTCTGGTGTAGCTGGTTTTGCGCGTTATTTTTTAATTGGATTTTAGCTAACAGTTCAGGCGGTAGCCACTTTTATATTTGAAAGGTGATTTTTGTGTTCAATTCGACCGAATTTTGGGGTAAAGAATGGAAATGAAATTTTGATCCCCGCGCCGGTGACATTTTTTCATTTAGTTTTGTTTAATCCTCACCCTATGAACCAAAAGCTCCTAGATCACAAGGCCGGGACACTGAATGCAATCGGCCTTTTAACTTGTATGAGAACCTCCAATAAAAATATATTTATTTCAAGAACTAAAATATTTTTAAATAATTTAATATATAAGAATAAATAGAAAAAAATAAGGTAAAATAAGAATTTTTGTGGGCTCCCACACAAGTTACGAGGCTGATTTGAATTAGTCTCCCAGCCTTGTGATCTAGGAGGTTTTGCATGAACCCGGGCACCCCTGCTAAATCACCAAATGTAACTAATCACTTAGGGTGACGTACGGCAGAGGTGTTGGTTATCCAATAAATGTTTACCGGGCGGCGTTACCCATACCCGCCTCCCAAATTGAACATAGTTTATTCTGTGAAATATTGATTCATGTTTATGTTGCTACAGTCGTTTAATATTTTTACGACCTATTTCCACAAATTTAAAGATGTTTTACGACTTTTTCGGGAATAAACATCCTGATAATAAATAAAATGAATGTATTAATATAAGTATTGCAAAATCTAATATAATATCTTTCATAAACTGTTGACATATCTATCAGTGGCGGTCGTTGAGTTTTCAGTGAGCTAGAGTGCTGAGGTTAAAAAATACGACCTTATTGATGTTGTTGTACGTACTTGAAAATGATTTTTTTTTTAATTAATTTTAATATTTTGTATGAAGATTTTCAGGATTCTTTCAGTTTGGGGATGCCCCGCATCCACATTTCAGTATATATTCATACTAAAAGTTGAAATTTAAAAAAAAATAGAATTCGTCAATAACGTCGTATTTTTCAACCTTAACACATTGAAAACTCACTGACCGCCACTGATACCTACTTACCCACCTATAAATAATAAGTACCTACACAGTAATAGGAAAATAGGCTTACAATCGTTAGGCCAGGACATTCCCACATAAAATATTTATAAGTCAACAAAAAACATACTTTCCCATAAATCTGCCATAAAATATTACATAAATTTCAAATGATTCCAATTCAGATGGGAGTTTTATTACATTTTCATATTGTGACATGAAATGTGTTTATTTTCCTGGTGACATAACCAAAATCAAATTCAGAATCTAATACAAGTACTTACTTAACTGTGTTATATACGCATTATATAGCCCATTTCTTACATTGGAGGGGACCCACCACTTTCCCACGGCTGTGTGAGGAAACTGATTGTTTAACCTCCTTAGCCGCACACGTCAGGACTCTAATTTTTTGTAAAAAGGAAGCTACATTTATTTTTGAAACGAATCTAGACCCTCCAATGTCCCTGCATGAATGATTTTTTTTTTTACCTTAACTCCACACAGGAGGCCCTGAGGAAAATAATTTCCCTCAGGGCCTATGTCATCTGGGATGCTGTGTGGAGGGTCTTTTTGAGGAGAGGAAGGAATGAACATTGGTCTTGAAGAGACCCATGTTGTAGGAAGGAGGAAACACAGAGGCCGGCAAATCATTCCACAGCCGGGCTGTTGAACACAAGAACGAGTCGAAGAAACGACCCGTTCTCATGTGACAAATGTCAACCGTGTACAAATGTTGGGGACGCGTTTGGCGTGTTTCCCGACTATGCACCGGTGCCGAAGGGATCAATGATGCTAGTTCCTCGGAGCATCTTTCATTGTAATACCGGTAGAACAAGGATAGCATTCCCACCCGACGCCTGTGCTCTAAAGATTGCAATCCGTCTGTTAAGATGGGAGAATCTATCAAACGGACCGCCCGTTTCTGCACAGAGTCGAGGGTATTTTTCAGGTATTTTGGAGCTCCAGAACAGAGATCGCTGCCAAATTCAACCGTGGGGCGTACTTGTGATTTGTACAAGGTTAGCAGTTGTGTACTATGATTGTTAGTAAAAAAGAAAAATGTATGCATACTTACATTTGCAGTAATTAACAAGATAAAGACACATCATAGATGTGTTCGTCTGTTGGTTCAGCATCTAGTTGAGTGAAATAATAAATAAAAAGAAACACATTTACAGGTGAAAGTATGATTAAAATCAAAGAAAATATATAAAAAGAAAGATATCGGGGGCAGTTTATCCCACTATCACGGGGCAGTCCCGGCGAGAATGAGCGGGCGAGCGGCCTGGCCGCAACGTGCCCAAACGCCCGCGTCCCTTAGCCGGTTTCCCAAAAGTACCCTTGAAGAAGTGTTTGTGGAGGGGGAGGGGAGATACTCCCAAAGACCCTGGGGAATGAAGTGAGCCTCGGATCAGGCAGGACGGAAGGGAACCGGACTCGCGCAAACATTCCTCAAGCTCGCTCATGACGCCGGGGGAGGCACGGGCGTTAGTGGGACGGCTAAACCAGAATTCTGCCACCTGACTGGATGCAGGGACCGGGTCTATCCACCCCCATGGTGGGGAGTTGGACAATACAGTACAATTGAGTTCAGTACAGCAACCTAGTCACAATGCAAGATGTTAGTAACATAATAAAACCAAATGAGAAAATAAGGTCACTGCTCAGCTATGTAATGTATGTTGCTAATTTTCAGCAGTGCCTCTAAACTAATAAACTTTAAGTAATATATGTGAGGATACTGATTTTAAACATTATTTTGTTTTCCGGAGTCGGGCACTATTCATAAAATTAGCCGCTCAAAACAAACGCCCTTTTTTACATTTTACATAAGCTCTACACGGGAGGCCCTGAGAAAAATAATTTCAGGGATGCTGTGGAGGGTATTTTTAAGAAAGGGAAGGAGAAGAAGTTCTAGGAAGGAAAGAAATAATAGGGATGGGTAGGAATCTAGGGTTCAGTGTTAGATCCAGACAAACCTCATCCCATGAACTCAGGCACCCCAACTAGTGCAGAGGTTTTGGTTATCCAATAAATGGTTCCCGGGGCGGCGGTGCCCATTGCCCATTCCCGCCTCCCAAATTGAGAATTGTGTCATGCTGTTGTTGAACCAACATGTGTCCTGCCAACATGTCCTGACGTTGAAACTTGTAAAATGTCTTATCAGACTATTTTAGATCGATTATAAATTAATAACATCGACATCCCTCATTGTTCGATGAATGTATAATAGTCCGTACTTATACAATTATGCAATTACATAAATTTCGGTGATACATGGTAGTATTCAATATTATTTAAATAGATGTCAGATTTGATATGTGACTGAAAAATGAACTATTCTGCGGCTTATCAAAGCTTTAGCAGCAGATTTCTCCCGCTTAAGTTTGAGCAAGGAATAGCGATGATACGGATATACCGGGCATGTGTCCACTCTAAACGTTTGGGTATTTACCATAATAGAGGGATTTAAGCAAAGAAAAATAACCGAAATGCAAAACCAAAACTAAACATATCCAGAAATGCGAAAACTAGAATTTTTACAGACTATAACTTATCCCATTCAATTGCCCTCCATTTTATGAAAGGAAGTCAGGATTGCCATGCAACAAATTGGGTATTTACCATAATAGAGGGATTTAAGCAAAGAAAAATAACCGAAATGCAAAACCAAAACTAAACATATCCAGAAATGCGAAAACTAGAATTTTTACAGACTATAACTTATCCCATTCAATTGCCCTCCATTTTATGAAAGGAAGTCAGGATTGCCATGCAACAAACGAGGGTCCGCGGCCAGCGCGGCAAAGCGTCAACGCTTTACCAACAAATTAGCGTAATAATCATATTACTATCTATGTAAGTACACAAATATAAGCATTGTTAGTTATAGATAAATAAACCGGCAACGAGAAAAAAAATTAAATTACTTTTATCGTCAAGGTCATGCGACATAAGCATATTGTTTCAAAAATTGTAATAATTTTATAGATTAATTTATTTTTAACTTAAAACCTCAGAGGAAAACCTCAAATTATAATTTATAATTAATGAAGACAATATTAGTGAAACTCTATCAAAAATCTAAAACAGAAAAATCAGAAAAAGATACGGTTACATCTGGGACTCGAACCTAGGACTTATAACTTGCCGGGTGAGTGCAGGCAGTGGTAGAGCACTGACCTGACAAGTCGGCCTTTTGACTTAAAAAATATTATTTAGTTTTGTCAAGTATTTTGGCCTCAAATCCAAATATAAGTTTTGTATGAAAAAGGCCGCGCAGCCGTTCCCTTTAAATGTTACAGGCCTAAAACCCCAGGCGGATAAAAATATTCTATCTTTCAATCTAAAGCTGCACAATACATTTTAAAAATAAAACCTCATTTGAAGCAAAAGTATAATTACGAGTATTTTACCGGATTAGCTTCAATTAGACGAGTTTTATCATGATGAACATTTGAAGAACATTGATAAGCGGAAATTAAGAAAAAAAATTGTAACGAAATGAGATGAGAATAAAAAATATGGCTGAAAGAGGTCAACGAAAAAACCCTTATGACGACACAAAAAACGACATACATAGAAGACAAATAAATAATAATAACTTTAGTCCACCTTGGCATAGGACCCTCTAGTGAGATACAGACAATGTACGAGGGCTGTCCGTAAAATAAGGTCTCCAAGGTGCTACGGTAGAGAGGAACGATTTTACGCACAACCTTGCAACACTGGCGTGTAGCCTGGTTTCCCTTTGCCAAATCCCCACCACGGTGCACCCTCTGCGACGCTTAGTCTCAGTGTGGCAGCGGATCGCGATGGAGCTCCAACTGGCAGCACCCGCCAGGAGTTACGCTCTGTAATTCTTTTTAAACTTTGCTTCGGCGAATCTGAATGACGCCACTGGGATTGTTCCTTTGTCTCTGGTGTCGTGTAGTGTATCCAGGTCTCGTCCCCAATCACAATTGAGAGAAAGAATTCTTCGCCATCGATGTCGTAGCACTCAAGGAATTCGCGGGCTGTTTCAACCCATTGTTGTTTGTGATCTTCGGTGAGCATTTTGGGACCCACCTTGGGCAGACCTTGTGGTCTCCCAAATGTTCCGTCAAAATCTTATCAATAGTGGTCTTACTGACATCAGGGATCATATCACAGAGCTCCTGAACCATCACCCGTCGATCTGCAATCATTGTTTTAATCACTTCGGCAATTTTTTCGTCTGAAACCGATGGCCGTCCATCAAGATTTTAAATTCTCTGCACCATTTGCGCACGTTTTCGCACTCATACACTGTTTCCCGTATACTTCAAGTAGCTGAGAATGAATTTCTATCGGGGTTTTATTCTTTGAACAAAAAACTAATTATAGAGCGTAATTCACATCTGGCGGGTGCGTCGAGCGGAAGCTCCATTGCGAACGGCTACCACGCCGAGACTAAGTGTCGCAGTGAGTGAAGCGTGGTGGGGATTTGCCGTAGGAAAACCAGGCTACAAGCCAGTGTTGCCGGATCTCGCGTAAAATTATTCCTTGCGACCGCAGCACCTTAGAGACCTTATTTTACGGACAGTCCTCGTATACATATATTAATTTCACCATTTTATACAGTCGCTAAAATAAAAACAGTAAAAAATAAAACTAAAAAAATAAACTCAGGTTTTAGATTTCGCAATACTGTGATTGTAACTGTAAATACAATAAACAAGAAGATGGTCCCTACGATATCTCACAAAAAATGTACGAACGTAAAGTAACGCTTGGAAATAATTTCTGAATAGACCGAGTTAACACTGTCTAGAGGTCACAGAAAACATAATAGTTAAATCGGGTATCTTATTTTTGAGAAAAAATATTTTCTTTTACGTGAAATAAAAGATTTAAATAATTTTATAAAACTAAAACGTTTCTTAGATCAAAACGTTAAATCAACAAAATAAAATGAATTCATCTCAATATAATTGAACTTTCAAAACTTCATAAGTCGAAGACGTTAGTGTAATAATTTGAAATGGTAATACTTTAAGATTGTTAATAATAATTCGTCCCTTTTTGGGTTAATTCGCCTCCATTGATTTTCTCGCCACCCCAAAGCAAGTATTTCTTGAGTCTTGAAACTTTAGATAGTTTTGATTTGATTACGGGTTTAAATATTTAATCGGTTGTCAGAGGCGAAATTTGTGTCGATGAGGGATGAGAGGCTTTACTCGTTGACCTGAAATCAGAGGTCATTAACTTAAGAATTAGAAAAAATTGGTTAAGATCAGCTCGAAAATTCATTCTGTGTTATTTACGGATCTGTTGAAAGAACGCCAATCAGAATAGAAATGCTGGCTGCTTGAAAGAGGTTCGGTTAAATTATAGCCAGCTATTTCCCAACCCTCATCTTTCTCATCTATGCAGTACTGAACGATTAATATAAAAGAAAGAGATGTGATGAAGTGTTTGAAGTTCATTTATAACTTTTACTTGTAGTTTGTAACTTTAATTACATTTTAATAAAAGTGTAGGTATGTTTATAAGTACCTATTATAAATTGATTTAAAAATTACTGCCTCAACACAGGCTAGCCTAGTGAGGCGGATTACTGAAAAACCTAAATTTATAACTATTTTCTATTCTTCATTTATCTACTGTTCATTTTTTTTTCTGTTGATATCCTTTTGTACGTATGTAATTTTAAACCACTGTAAACATTAACACTGAATATGTACTTTTTAGTTATAATCTTGCAAATGTCGTTCAATAAAGATATATTATCATTAATTGCTAATATTTTTTTGTTTGTATTTTTTATATGTTAAATACATGTTTGATTATTAATTATTAATATGACGGCCGGCGTGGTCGATGGGTAAGGCTCTTGACTGGCAATCCGAAGGTCGCGGGATCGAATCCCGGCGTGGGCAAATAAATTTTATTTGATTAATTTGTGATATTTCACGATTAATTCATTTAATAATATACACGGTGTCCGGGGGTAAAGTGCATTAACTGCGGGAGGTGATTCTACATGATGGTAGGAGTAAAAAAGATTAACAACTTTTTCCGAAATTCCAACATTTTTTCCCATATAAAAAGATGTACCTACTAAAAATCCTTAGTGTGAGGTACGATCTTACTTGCTGAGAGCCTGCCGGGCGCCCGACTCGATTGTCATTGGCCCGTATCGAAACAGCGGAAAATAATAAATCTGGCCGCACACGCCGGACTAATTTTATCTTTTTACCTCAAAGCTACCCCTAAAAGTTGGAATTTCGAAAAAAGTTATTTATCTTTTTTACTTGTACTATCATGTAGAATCACCTCCCGAAGTTAATGCACTTTACCCCCGGACAACCTGTATACTTAGTATGTTTGTTGCACATTCCAGAGTAGAAGATACTCTCAGTATCGTCCTGGTGTAAGACCGCCATTCAGAATTAAAAAGTTGCCTGAAATGGCTTTAGCCAGGTTTGGTGACCAGATCTGAATAGCCAGGTACTTCTCCACCTTCCTCTTCCCATCTCATTCTCCTCCCCATTACTTTCAGCCTCACAATGTACCCCAATTGGAGATGCCATAGTCACACTGGCTCCAGACGGGAGCAGCTTCGCACTCTTGTGAGGTATTCACATAAAAAGAAAAGTTTCCATTCCCACTTAATTCCGCATCCTGACTCACACTGGAGATTCCATCCATCTCTTGCCTTCGGGCAATTGGGACTCTTCCAACAATATGACCTAAACTAACTAACTAACCATCACGCCGTTTCCCCGCAGGGGTAGGCAGAGAGGACGGACCGCCAAAGAACTCGGTCTTGGCACACACTTTGCCTCACTCACATTAATACTTCGTCACATACATACTCTTCTATTATTCTGACTTTTGTCATGGCCCGACTGAAGTATCTGATTCACTTGGTCGTGCCATATCAGTCGGGCGTCCCCGACTTCTTCTCCATTCACATTTGCGTCATATATTCTTCTCACACTATTTTCTTCTTTCATTCGCTCTACATGCCAAAACCATCTGAGGTTCCTTTTCTCAATCTTAATCATTATGCTTACATCAGCCTTACATTATTTGCGGATATCCACATTTCTCACACGATCATACATGGTTTTACCACACATCCGCCTCAGGGATCTCATTTCAACAGCATTCTGTTTACTTCCATCCTTCCTCTGCCAGTTCCATGCCTCACTGCCATACATCAGGGTAGGTACCAGGACCCAGGACTACATTGTGGACTGCTAGCTTCGCTTCTTTTGACAGTATTTTTATTAGGGCCAGCTGCATTCAGTCCTCCATTAATGGAGTTACCTGCATGTACCCAATATCATTTCTTTCAATATCTCTACCAGCATTCGAACTAAAATAATGCTGTCAATATTTTACACCTTTTTTTACTTACGTGAACGGTATTCATTATCGTTCCCAAGGTAAGTAATTTGCCCGTTTAATTTCGACAGTGCATCAAACTCCCACAGATTTCCCATGAATATAAGAATAAAAGTGGAAGTACGTTATGTGGTTATGTGTGAAGATTAAACTTGTATAACGAAGGTCTGAAGACGCCATGCAAATCGGTATTCTTCATGGCGTCTCAAATGGCGCTATAAAGCCCGAGTCTCCCCTGGGGGTCATTCTGCAGTCTGGTCTGTGGGGCTGAGCTCTCCTAACTAAATAAAACGGGGGCCGTAAATCTTCATGGTAAAAACCCACGCTTTATTAGTGTACCCTGTAATAAAGATGTTGACGATATCCATATAGTGCGTCTATTAAATTTGGGTGTAAACCGTGCAGTAGAGAATATCTCTAGACAAGCAAATAAGTGTGAATTATGCGAGGAAAATGGAGCAGCACGAGAGGAACGAGATATGGAACGAGATTTGGCACCAGAAAATCTACATACGTACCTATATTTAAATCTCGTGTCACGGTGTTTGTGCACTCCTCCGAAACGGCTCGACCGATTTATATGAAATTTTGTATGTATAATATTTGGTAGGTATGAGAATAGGTCGTAAGGGGGCATACATTAATTACGTGTATACATACATTAATTAGTTTTTCTTTCAAATCTAGACCCCTCCCCCCACCTTGGTGAGATAAATTTGGGCCTCTTCGAATATTCTTTTTAAGATGTAGTTTTACGTGAAATCCTATTTAGATACTATTTTTTACGACAAATCGGCTTACAGCATGGACATAAAAAAATGTGCTACGGATAAATCGAAGCTTTTACTAGCTTTTCTATGTATTGGAATAACAATAAAATTATTATTTACGTTACAAAAAATATAAGAGTAAATCACCAAAAAAAATGTTTTTCCATGTCTTAACTATGAAGTAATACAAGTAACAATTTTAAAACAAAACCCTTAATGGCTAAGACTATTTTTGAGGTTTTCCATGTTCTAACTTTTTTTCGTTCTTATAAAATTATGCACAAAATCTTTTTCGCTTACTTGCCTCGTGCAAATAAGACGCTCGATTTTAAAATTTTGCAGGCATGAGATTCGAAATATTTCTAGCGTTATTCCTCTTAAGTAACATGAGATTTTGCTGGACTCTCCTCCTTTGCGCTGTTTTGTGCCCTGGCGACGAAGGATTAACCATTACCTTTATTGAGTTATTTATCTCACTATTGTGAGATGTTGGAGAACGTTAGGCGTCCCAAAATGAAAGAGTATGGCGAGGAACACGACACAGAAGCCTTCTGGTTTCAACAAGATGAAGCCATGGCCCATGGTGTTCATCGTTCATGCGAAATTTTGCAAAAGCTCTTTCCAGGTCACCTGATCTCTTTGTGGGGGGATATTTCATGGCCCCCTCGCTCTCCCGATTTGACCCCGAGTGACTTTTTTCTGTAAGGTTACGTCAAAGCTGAGGTAAACAAACTTCGATCTCGAACCCTTGAAGGTCTGAACGAGGCGATTGAGGACGTCATCGCTGGAAATCCGCAAGATATGTTGGAAAGAGTGGCCTAAAACTTCTTTGAAAGGCTCAATATGTGTATTGCTCGCCAAGCCAGCCACGTCAGACGATATCTTTTAAAAAGTATCATGAAAAAAACGGCATCATTTCCCCGACCTAACGGCACCCGCCCCGCTCCTCTGATCGGTCTGGGGGACCTTCAGTGATTTTTTGAAATCAGTAACTCCTCTCTGCCCCATCCATAGCAGTCAATATGAAGATAATCTTGGTAGTTCTTAGTCGTAGTTTGATACAGTTAAAATTACCGAATTGGATATTACCGATAGTTACCGAATTTACCTAGTTGGTAGAGCTGTTGCCATGTAAGCAGAAGGTCCTGGGTTCGAGTCCTAGAGGTGCCAATATCTTTTTCTGATTTTTCTGTTTCCAGATTTTGTATTGAGTTTCGCTAATATTATCTTGATTAATTTTTAAAAATAATAAAGCTAATTAACAAGGAAGGCATTAAAATAATACGATTTTTTCGTAACAAGGACGACATAACCCGCCAGCGACTTTTAAGTGGTTTTCACAAAAACGACGCTGTAAAAATCATTCAAATATTATTTTTTTATAACATAACTTAAGCCGCCGCTACCCGAATTTCTACCGATCTCTTTCATATCTCCCTTAAACACGTAAAGTTTTAAAGCTCTTAAAGAAATATGTGTTATTCTTGAAGAGTCTTTAGACATTCCCAGCGCCGAAACGTAAATTATATAAAATTCCCTCGATAGAAAAAAATCGCAAAGTACGCTCCAAAAATTATTATAAACAAGTTTGTTTCAGTTATTTTACAAGTTAAATGTTTGAAAAAATTCTCAGTGTTTCTTTAAATGCAGTTTAAGTCAACCCCCGCGAGATTTTTGCTCTATTTTAAACGAGTCGTGTTTTATTAAACATTTTCACAATTTTCGCATCGATTTTGTCGCTTTAAATACTAGCGCGCTTCTCTAACATTCGTAATTTTATACCTCTCCATCTTCTTATTTTTGAGCCCGGTTGCGGCGCCTTAACGGATTGTGTAAGTTTACAATAATTTTTACAAGTGACCATATTTTAAAAATTCGTAGATCGGCTTTCGGGAAGTGGATATTAAGAGAGTTGGGTATGGGTACCGCCGCCCCGGGAACCAGTTATTGGATAACCAATACCTCTTCCATAGGTCACCAATGGCGGCCGCTGCCCTGAAAACGTGGTGGTTCACTGATATAAATCCGTAACTATGAGATAACGATTACTAAGCAACATTAGGTAAAAATGATCCCACTAATCTTATTTGGAGAGAAGATCTATTTTAAGCTGTTTTCGAAGTGAAAAAACTTCTACGTATCGCTTTTTAATTCAAATTTTTATTTTTCGATACTAAGAAAATAAAAACAATTAAATTTCAACCCAAAAAACTCTTTTTTGTACAATGTTTCATTTATTTTATTTTATATTTCATAAAATAAAATAAATTTGAAAGTAGTGTAAGAAGAATATACGACGCAAATGTGAAGGGTAGAATCAGATACTTGAGTCGGGCCATGTCGAAAGTCGTAATAATAGAAGAGAATGTATGAGACGATGTATGAATGTGAGTGAGGCAAAGAGTGTGTGCCAAGACCAAGTTATTTGGCGGTCCGTCCTCTCTGCCTACCCCTGTGGGGAAACGGCGTGATGGTTGGTTAGTTAGTTTTATATTTAATTTTAAACAGGATACAAACAGTATTTATAAACCATGTATAAACAGCACGAGGGCAAAATTGTCAAAGTTACCTATAAAAAAATTGTATTCCTTAATGATCTGCGTTTTATAATTTAAAACACCAATCAATAAAAAATCAAATATATGTAAAATGTTGGTATTTGCTGTACCTTTTGATTAAAAAAAGAATTATTCAGTTTGGTTAAGTATTTTTGCCTTAAATCCAAATTTAAGTTTGTATGATAAAGGCCGCTGGGTGGCACACCAAAATAGCTTAATTTTTCATACATATGGCCGGCGTTGCGCGCTGGCGATGTTTGGGATATTCGATACAAAAACATAATTCGTTCCGCTTGCAATCGGCCTGCACACCGGACAGGGTAAATTCGCGCGGAACTTTGAGAATTTGCTCTCCCTGATTCATATTATATTATGCATTATATTGGTAGGTGATATTTTTAATGAAATTCATAGATTTTATATTTTTCGGTAAGATATTATAAAGTAATTTTAGACGATATAATATACCAGTGCTGCACACAAACACACTGTTCAACCAGCCGCCCTTGTAGGTCACCCAAGTACTTTTATAAGTTTTGTGACTTAGCAGGGATGCCCGGGTTCAAGGGGTGAGGTTTGTCCGGATCTCGTCGGCAGATGAGTCTGCCCACTAAACTGCGTGGCAGGCCAGATCGGGAGAGACTGGTTGAGGAAGACTTTTTGACCCCCCCCCCCCCCCCTCCCCAACACGACTCTCGGAACATCGTCTTGCAGCACAGTACGAGGGATAGATTCATATATCTGTCACTTCTGGACACACTGACCCCCAGATTCCTACCCACCCCCCATACCCTACATTACTACAACTCATCACATTTAATATACCTTCTCGTAGACTCAGAAATGAAGACCTGCTTTTCCTCAATCAGCACTCGACTAACTATGGTTATAACTCACCACTGTCCAGAATGTGTAGACTGGTCAACTCACGTCAAGACCTTGATTTTTTTGGTATTAGCTTAAATGATTTCTGTCGCTCTTTAAACAAATGAAGATATGAAATATTCACCCTAATTTTTGCAAGGTCTTGACGTGACTTGACACTTATTTTTTCTTCTATTTTCACTGTTTGTCTTTGCTTTCATGTACCATCCGAATCTTTACATTGTTCATTTCTATACTTCGTGATACTTTGTTTTAAATTGGACGTAAGTCCGTAAATAAATAAATACCGTTTTCCTTTCCAGTACTTCCTCTCCTTCTTTTCCTAAAACACTCCACATAGCATCCCCAAAGATTCCATAGGCTCTGATGGGAATTATTTTCCTCGGGGCCTCCTGTGTGGAGTTAAAGTTAAAAAAAAGGATTTTGCTCGTCGGATATTGTCTAGCCTCCTCTAATATTTTCTCTAATTGCATTAAGTTGCATAATACGATCTGCATATTGCATTTCAATAACGACATTAAACCGATTACCCAGTCCCAATTACGAGAACCCATGTATGTAAATCAAATTACCTACTTCCAAAAAGATATCAAGGATGCATAAAAAAATATTAATCATTTATCTACATCCGATTTTTTTATTTCTATCAATAAATATTTTTATTCGATAACTGTTAGGTATAAACCCTTGTGCAAAACATCAAATATTATGTGGTTATACCTTCGGATTAATTTAAACTGTGTTAGAGCCGTTATTTTGCAATCAATATAATTTATGTTTTGGACTCGCCCAAATCTCGCAAAAAGCCCGTTTAGTTGTAACAATAATTAATAACAATGATATTTGATGGAGTTGTGTGAAAGTTAATGTAGGTTACAAACAAGGAAAGGAAGAAAAGGGAAAATCAAAGCATTTACCTACCACGGGAACGTCAACTGGAAGACTATTAATAGTTCTAGTTGAATCTGCTGCTAACTCTTCTGTTAAATTAAAAAATATATATATTAATAGTTGGAATTTGTCGTTTGTATGTACGGCGAATTTCATTTCTGTTTGGGGTCGTCCATTAATCACGTGAGGCTCGAAAGGGGGGAGGAGGTTCGGAAAAAATCACGAAATATCACCGGGTAGGGGGGGGGTATAATGAGATATCACGTGTATTTATTTTTCGTGTTAATATTCTGAAAATTTCAAAACACTTTTTGTACTTAAAAAAATATACGTGATTTTGGGGGGGGGGGGGATTAATCTAAAACCTCACCACATATCACCACGGGGGGGGGGTTAAAAGTTGCTAAAAAACATCACATAAATGGACGACCCCTTTCTTATAATAAACTAGCAGACCCGGCCACACGTTGCTGTGGCTAACGAAACACAATGCCATTACCCAACCTTTATAAAATCCACACCACCCGCTTGCCTGCTGCCCGCTGCCTGAATTGAATATTTGAATTTCTCGGCTTTTCTCTACTATAATAAGCATGTATTATACATATAAACTTTCCTCTTGAATCACTCTATCTATTGGTGAAAACCGCATGAAAATCCGTTGCGTAGTTTAAAAGATCGATGTGCACATACATTTTGAACGACTTCTTTTTATACTAAGTAACTAGCAGACCCGGCCACACGTTGTTGTGGCTAACGAAACACAACGCAACGCCATTATCCAACCTTTATAACCAACGTCATCTGTTAAATCAAATCCACACCGCCTGCTTGCCACCCCGCTGCCCGCTTGCCACCCCTGTTTCAACCAATTTACACAAAACCTTGACAAATTACATACCTAAAAACGTTCCTCATGAATCACTATATCTATTGGTGAAAACCGCATGAAAATCCGTTGCGTAGTTTAAAAGATCTATGCGCATAGTGCACACACATTTTGAGCGACTTCATTTTATACTATGTAATGATGATGATACAAAGTACCAAACCTATCAAAAAAATTAATAAATCAAGACAGTTTCCATATTTTTTCAATATGGCATTAAATTGACGTAGATTCGACACGTTTTTATTGCACTAATTTCGATTTTTTTTTCGTGAATATGGCGTTGATGACGTCTAGCCAACCAACGACGGTGACGGCCGTCTAACCAGGCAGTGACGTTTACTACGTCATAATGACGTTGTACAGAAATCTCTATCTCTATCTTCTCTATCTCTTCTCTACATATTATAAATTAAAGTCCCCGCGTTTTTGTCTGTCTGTCTGTCTGTTCGCGATAAACTCGAAAACTACTGAACGGATTTTCATGCCGTTTTCACCAATAGATAGAGTGTTTCGTGAGGAAGGTTTAGGTATGTAATTTGTCAAGGATTTGTATAAATTGGTTGAAACATAACCATAATTGTTAGAAGTGTCGGAAAAAGTCAAGTCGCCTGGTAGCTTTCATCAAAAACGGTGCCTAATCCTGTTGAGATATAACAAAAAAATGCAAGGTGGGATATTCCTTACAAAAAAGTCCGCGAAGGCATATATATCTATCTTTTATGGATAGCTTACTATACCCATTCTATCTTCTAAAAAAATGGTCATGTACATTGCGGTAATTGAAAAGTTATTTAGACGGATACAGTATTAATCCTTAATTAGTTACCCCAAGCATTTCATGCACATTATTATAATCTTTCACACCTCTCTACGTATTATAAATTAAAGTCTTCCGCGGCATCTGTCTGTCTCTTCGCGATAAACTCAAAGACGGCGACGGTTATAAAGGTTGGATAACCATCCAGTAGATGACGTTGTGTTTTATTAGCCACAGCAACGCGTGGCCGGGTCAGCTAGTGACTAATAATTATGAATGAACATATTAATAATAACATGTACGGCAGTGAGGCGTGGAACTGGCAGAGGAGGGATGAAAGTAAACAGAATGCTTGTTGAAATAAGATCCCTCAGGCGTATGTAAGGCGTATGTATGTAGTAAAACCATGTATGATCGTGTGAGAAATGTGGAGATCCGCAAAGAATGCAAGGCAATCTCGTGTAAGTGTAATGAGTAAGATAAAGAAAGGTACCCTCAGATGGTTTGGACATGTGGAGCGAATGAATGAAGAAATTACTGTGAGAAGAATATGTATCTCAAATGTGAATGGTAGAAGAAGCCGGAGACGCCGGAGGAAGACATGGCATGATCTAGTGAACCAGATACTTGAGTCGGGCCATGTCAAGAGTCAGAACAATAGAAGAGTACCAATGTATGAGACGATGTATGCATGTGAGTGAGGCAAAGAGTGTGTGCAAAGATCGAGTTGCCTATCCCTGCGGGGAAACGGCGTGATGGTTGCTTATTTTTTTTAGAAAATATGAATTACGCATTTTTAGTAGATGATTAGAATCAAAAAAGTTAACTTTAAATATTCAAAATTTGTGGAAATACCCAAGAGGGGTTGCGTTGTCCCACTGCTTTCGTACAGTTCGAACGCTCGTATTCAGTTAAAAACATAAATAAAATCCACCGATGTTTTCCTATGATTTTCAATTCATTCCGTGTGAAATATTTCTGCAAACTCTCAAAGAATTTTCCGTACTAAGTTATACAGTTATGAGGCAGTAGCTTATTACGTGTCACGTAATATTATATTTTCCACATGGGTGCAATTGACATTTTGTCGACACGCGCGGGCAGAGCTCTGCAAATCTTTTCATGAACGATAAATAACATACTAAAAAGAAAACTTTGCGAGCGGTTCTTTTTATGCTGATTACCTGTTTCTGAATTTTTCGTAGAAAATATATCTTTGAATGCATTCAATATTAAAATTATTTACGTGGATCGGTTTGCACCAGGAGAACAACCTATTTTTTTGTGGACGATTTAGAGATTTTTCCGAACAAATTTTTCGGATGTCATTTTTAAATTAAAAAGGCTTTTTATTCTAATTCTAACGTACACACAACGAAAACTGAATAACTTTTATACACGCTGCCCGGAAAATTGAAGTACATGAGAAAAATTGGTGAATCCAAATCTAAACTTTTTGAAGTATAAACTTCTTTAGCACCTTCGTTATTTGTTTTTGGGGTGTTATGCCGTGTTGCGCTACCTCCTTCTTTAGCCAACGTTTCGGACATCGTTGCAGTGACCATCATCAGGGCAGATCCGGCAGATGGACACTGCAACGTCCGAAACGTTGGCTAAAGAAGGAGGTAGCGCAACACGGCACAACACCCCAAAAACAAATAACGAAAATGCTTTTGGCCGTGAAAATCTTAAAACTTATCTTCTTTAGCACCGTTTGTTATTTAAACTCGACGAAATGAAAAATAGCGACACTAAAAAGAGCCATACATCTATACTTGCCTGCGAGAGAATGAGATAGACTAATCGGTCTCCATTTTGTGCGGTGCTTCGTAGCCTCGCCACTCACCACTCTTTTCTACTTTAGTTTTCTGAAGTTTTCACTTCTGCCGCGTGTGAACTCTGATTTTTTTTATTTGATTTTTCGTGTTCGAGAAAATCGTACCCAATGTTGGATAATTTTTTTTTGTCAAATTTGAAAAAAAAATCGGTCGGTGGGGGGTTACTATCCACTTTGTATTGTATTGTAAAATTCGTCAAAGTGTAATGCCTGTTCAAAATAAAAAATAAAATAAATGTAATCCAAAGATCAGATCGAAAACAATAAGATATTCGGGTTCTCTGGGATTAGGTGATGTACACCCAGTTCAACACTAGTTTCCGGACACCGTGTACCTATTGCCAACGAACAACGAAAGATGCTTTTGGAAAAAATAGGGCTCAGCAGGGTTTTGTTTTGTTTGTTTACAACGAAGAGTGGTTTTAAACCGTGATTTACAAAAAAATCTGAATGAGAATAATACAGCAATTTTCATTTTGCTTTGAAATTTCATAAATTTTACGCATTTTGTTGAAGAAGCTAATTGGGACAAAGTCACTTCTGGGGAAACTAATTACATTAAATTCTTTATGTGGGTGTTAAACATCTTCTTCCCGGATTTGCCGAGGCAAAATCTTTTAAAGTGAAACTTCTTTAGCACCGTTATGATTTGAAACTCGGATAAAACGGAAACGACAGTAAAAAGAGACAAACACATACATCTATATTCTATAGGATATAGCCTGCGAGAGAATGAGATAGAATGAAACCTTAACGCATTGGCTGCTTTGATTGTGAGCTCATTTTGCAAGGCTCCTCTTGGTTGAGATTGTGTGGGCGAAGGTTTCGTTTTTACCGCATGAACTACCCTTTTTTAATTTAAATAGAATCCCTGACGTCTGGAGCCAGTAGGACTATGGCATCTGACGACTTTCGTGATTACGGGTCGTCCATTACTCACGTGATGTTTTTTAGCATTTTTAACCACCCCCCCCCCTGGTGATATGTGGTGAGGTTTTAGACTAAATCCCCCCCCCCCCCCAAATCAAGTGTATTTTTTAGTTCAAAGAATTTTAAAATTTTCAGAATATTATCACGAAAAATAAATACGCGTGATATCTCATTATGCCTCCCCCCTCGTGATATTTCGTGATTTTTTCTAACCCCCCCCCCCCCCCCCCTTTTCGAGCCTCACGTGATTAATGGACGACCCCTTAAGTGATTACGATCCTTAGCTACGAAACCAGTTGTAGTTGGTTCAGCTCCGAGGTAAGTTTTTCTTAAATTAATTTGTGTTATTTCACAATTCATTTATTCAAAACTAGCTGACCCGGCCACGCTTTGCTGTGGCTAATAAAACGCAACGTCATCTACGGGATGGTTATCCAACCTTTATAACCACCGCCGTCTTTGAATTTATCGCGAAGAGACAGACAGATGCCGCGGAGGGCTTTAATTTATAATACGTAGAGATGGTGTGAAAGATTATAATAATGTGCATGAAATGCTTCGGTAAGCTAACGTATTTAAGTTAATAAGGATTAATACTGTATCCGTCTAAATAATTTTTCAATTACCGCAATGTACGTGACCATTTTTTTAGAAGATAGAATAGGTATAGTATGTTATTCGTAAAAGATAGATATATGCCTTCGCGGCCTTTTTTTGTAGATCCATAAAAGAGGAATATCCCACCATGCATTGTTTTGTTTTATCCCAAAAGGATTAGGCAGCGTTTTCGATGAAAGCTACCAAGCGGCTTGACTTTTTCCGACACTTCAAACAATTATCGTTATGTTTCAACCAATTTACACAAATCCTTGACAAATTACATACCTAAATCTTCCTCACGAAACAGTCGTGGAATTGGTGAAAACCGCATGAAAATCCGTTCAGTAGTTTTCGAGTTTATCGCGAACAGACAGACAGACGACGCGGAGGACTTTAATTTATAATATGTAGAGAAGATGTAGTGATAATGTATAGTTATGTGTTATTTCACAATTCATTTATTTAAAATAATGTATATTTGCGGCACGTTGAAAGTGGTATACACTTTCACATCACCCCGGTGAAAAAAATCCGTTCAGTAGTTTTCGAGTTTATCGCGAACAGACAGACAGACGACGCGGAGGACTTTAATTTATAATATGTAGAGAAGATGTAGTGATAATGTATAGTTATGTGTTATTTCACAATTCATTTATTTAAAATAATGTATATTTGCGGCACGTTGAAAGTGGTATACACTTTCACATCACCCCGGTGAAAGATTACCATGCATAGGGTTGCCATCTTCTAAAATAAAAAAAGCCTGACTCTGCGCTGTGTAAGGCCGGACATTTTGCCCTAAAAGCCGGACGTACGTACATAATTTTGGACACAACTTTTAAACATAATAATAAAAAATCTGTTACTAGTTACAGTTATTTATTAATCACGCATTAACCAGTTTAATAACAACAATCATTAATCAGTCTTATCCTTGTCATCATTTGACATTTGTATAGAATATGTCAATAACAAAATAAAATAAATATTGAGTCTTCTGTCTGTAGACATACTCGTAACATACTAAACTTGTAAAATAAACAAACAAACAAAACTTAACTCTTTTTCTGGTTAAGCAGTTACCTAAAAATTTTTGTTAAATAGATATAAAATGAAACATATTTATCTTTGTGGACAAAAACGAAAAACATAAATTAAAATGAAATCTCGACTTCTCCAAATTATTAAAAAATTACAGAAATGTACCATTTTGTATATTTGACTTTTTCACCTACTTTATCCAAAACGTCAATTTCTTTCATTTAATAAAATTCTTGACATGTCATTTTTAAATTACACAATGTGTACATCATCTCAGCAATTATTGATTGCAATTTATTGCGTTCCTTGGTGACCTTGGTCCACTGGGCATTTATTAAAGAGAAAACTCTTTGAACATTGGCGTTATAGCCTGGAATCGCAAAAGCAAATATTCCGCCAATTTCAGAAGTTCAGAAGACAAAACCCGCGCGAACCAAAAGGCCCCCGCCTCGTCCTTAACACGTTGCGCCTTGCGTAGCTTGCGTTGCGTTCGTTCTGCAGGCGCTGCGTGCACCGCGTTACACTAACAAAAAGCCTAACAAAAGCCGTACAGGCCGGACATATAAATATTTAGCCGGACACGACCTAAAAAATCCAAACATGTCCGGCTAAAGCCGGACAGATGGCAACCCTAACCATGCAGAATCCAAACCGAATTTGTTTAAAATTGTTTAAAATTTGAACCGGCTATAGCCGTGTTTTGTAACCAGATCTAAATAACCAGTTACTTCATCTTTTCCATCTGACTCTCCTCCCCACTACCTTAAGCCTCACAATAATAATAATAATATCTTTATTCAATGAAATTGGCAACATTATAACTAAAAAAAATTACATGTTCAATGTAGTTTACAAATAGATTACATCAATCAGTATAAAAAAAATAACAAATAGAAAGTAATGTAAGAACGGTTACACAGAAGTAGTATAATTATACAATATTTTTAGTTTTGCATAGCCTGCCTCACTAGGTGAACCTGTATTGAGGCAGAATTTTTGTTAATTGTTTCTCGCAATTTTATCTATGGTTTTTTATAAATGTGTAAAGTAGGTTTCTATACAGCAAAAACTTTTTTTAAGTTTATATTATTGTTTGCATATACACAATACAAAAACTGCAAGGTTATTACTACAATAACAACTGTCAATGACTGGGCGTTTGGGTGAGGGCACCAGTATAGGCTCGATCATTAGAATATATTCATATTTTAATTTTTCGAAGAAAACTTCTTCGGAAAGGTTTTTCACTTTGTGATGTCATTATTTATTTTAAGAAAAGACAAACAACTTTGTTTACATCACTTTTATTTGTACACAAACTACGTATTTCGTGAACGATGTTCACATCATCAGGATCAAATGTATACTCAAATACTCACATTTTAACATACGTTTTAAACTCTCTCTGTGTTTGACTCAGTTTGATGTTTTCTGGGAGAATGTTGAATATTTTTGTGGCAAAGTATCTAAAACTACGTTGACAAAAGGTGGAAGAGAGTGCTGGAACTTGCAGTATGTCTTTGTCGGAGTTACGTGTAAATCTGAAGTTATTTTTTTTTCGTAAAGCACATGTTTGTTTTTAAAGAGATAAACCAATAAACCCCAATTGAGGATGCCATAGTCTCACTGGATCTATACGGTTAGGACAGATTGCGGAACTCACAATGAACACTCCCCAATTAGTATGTTGTGAGAAAGAGAAAGGATGGGGAAGAGGAAATTGGGGAATTACCTAGCTATTCACATCTGGTCACTAAATACGGCTAAGCCATTTCGGGGAACGTTTCGATTCTGAATGATATTGAATTCTATGCACGGGCAAGTTTGGTATCCGAGCCGCTTTGCACGATGCAAGTTTATTTAGGTAGCAGATGCCCATCACACGTGTTCATTGGAGCAAGAGGCAATTATCGAGCCTGGGCTAGCCAGGGGTGCAGAATGCGCAGTGACCCACGAACCCAAGACCTTAAGTGAATCTGTGTTCAGGTTTTCGGTCCATTGCATATTGCATACATACCTAGAACTAGACCAGGGTTATTTAAGGTGCAGATGAAGCAAGTATATTGCTACATATATACCAGAACAGAAGATGGTAAGTAGGCCCGTGGAGCATTGGTCACAATGAAAATGTGCTAATTCTGTCTGGTAGGTACTCGTATATGCATTGGATTGTATTGCAAAACTTTTATTAATTATTTGTTTTAAAAATAATTAAATATAGGTCATTAAGAAGAATGGCTTTTTCGTATAAATCTTAAATTTGGATTTGCGGCCAAAATACTTGACACAACAGAAAAAAAAATTGTCAAAAGGTTTAGCAAATATCTAATACGAATATGTGATATTTTATATATTTGTGTATTTTCAAATTTTCATGATTTTTGAGGCACTTTGACAACTTTTGGTAATTATTAAAAAAATAGTCTATCTCAATCGACTATAAATAAAAAAAATGTTAAATCTAAGACAAAATCGAAATTTTTAATTAATTTATCGGCCGTTTGCAATTTAAATCTAAACCCACCATAATAGTTTTTTTTTAACAATTTTTTTTTGTTGTTTTTATTTGCATTTAATTTTTACAAAATAGATAGGGAAAATTATTTTTTAAATAATTATCATTAACTCTCAAATGATTGCCAATGTTACCTCTAAAATTGTGAAAAATCGATTTCCTTTGTCCTGTATTTTATAATTATTTTTATGAGTTAATACTAATTATTATTTATCATTAAAAAATAAAATAAAGTAGCACATATGCTAATAATAATAGCTGCACTTTCTTATTTAAAAAAAGATTTTTTCCGTTGGGTCAAGTATTTTGACCTCGAATTCAAATTAAGTTTTATATGAGAAGGGCCCTTCCCCTTAAGGATGTTCTAACCGGGCCCGAAAAGAAGAAGGTGGAGAGATACGAAATTACGAATGTTAGAGGAAGCGATAACATTTACAGCGACAAAACCGATGCGAAAATTGCGAAAATGTTTAATAAAACACGACTCGTTTAAAATAGAGCAAAAATCTCGCGGGCATTATCTTAAACGGCATTTGAAGAAACACTGTGAATTTTTTCATACATATAACTTGTATAATAACTGAAACAAACGTGTTAATAATAATTTTTGGAGCATACTTTGCGATTTTATTCTATCGATTTTATTTTATTTTATTCAATAATTTGCGTTTCGGCGCGGGCAAAGTCTAGATATTATCTTCAAGAATAACATATATTTTTTTAAGAGCTTTAAAATTTACCGTTTTAAGAGAAATATGTAATAAATCGGTACAAATTCGGGTTGCGGGCCCTTAAAGGTTGCTATTTTTCATGATTTGATCAGATGATATTAATAATTTATTATTTAAAAACTAAAATGCATTATTTTCCATTTCCGTTAGCTGAAAAAGTTGTTTTTCATTGTTATCTAACTGATACTAAGTGTTTTTAAAATAAAATGTGCTTATTAACTGTGCCCGCAAAAATGGTAAAATGGAAATCGAAAGTAGGTACTAAGTTAAATTAAGGTTGTTGTCAAACTCGTCATCCAATGTTATTTCCTAAAACTCCAACGCGGCGCGGCGTAATAAAGTGATTATGTTAAATTTTCCCAATTTAATTCCTCGTCAATCACAGAAACCCACAGAAAATGGTTACACGGTGATAGTTTCATGTAACCGTCCTCAATCGAAAACTGTCAGTTTTGGTTTTATTTCCGTCCATAACTCCAATGCACCATCCCCTGATCACACTTCTGTCAAAGATAAATTGATTGCCTCGTCCAGTAAATTTGAATACTACATAATACCTTATACATATTTGCCCGCATTATAAATGTCACTCAAGATTTTTTTAAATGCTCTGATTTCGTTGCAGAAATTAGATTACGGAAATTGATAGAAAAATATGTTTACATAACGTTAGTCCTGTTGAACATCATATTTTTTCCGGTTTGTAGGTTTAATTATTTAATCATGGATTGATCAGTACTTATACCTGAATTTAAATTTGCATAATTAATCCTATAAATAATAAAGTAGGCATAGGTAACGCAATGAGAGTTGGAAGCAGTAAAAATTCTTAGATTTGATTTAGGGTAAAGGGGGGCAAAGTGGAAGGGGCGGGCAAAGTGGAAAGTTCACATAAAACAAAAAATAGCGACTTCCCCCCACTTACCGCAAGTCGCATGTCGCCCTTGTGCCCCTGATGAAATTTAGCACGGCTGAGGCGACCCAGCGCGGTGCACGTGCATGTTTAGTGATTTGTGCAGATTTCTTACGAAAACATTCAAACTTCAACGGTTGATTTTTCATTGAAAGGTGAGGATTTATTTATATGCTATTTATTATTGCATTGCATATAAGTATTGTCCAACCTTATTTTAATACGTCTGTGATATTTTGATACGATTTTTCGATATATATATATATATTTTTTTGTTCCTTTTACACCATTTGGGCAAAGTGGAAAGATGTATGTGAGGGCAAAATGGAAACCTTTCCACTATGTCCGCGCTCGTGAGATGTCCAGTTTTACTCTAACATAACAAAAGTCAATTGAAAGAAAAAGTAGCCAAAAAGATGAAAATTATCGAGGAAAGAGAGCAGAAAGTAAAAAAATACAAAAGAAAATAAAAATTGAGAAAATGGAACAGAAAAAGAAAATTTCAAAAAAACAAAAAATCTGCAAGAAAGATGAGAAACCATTTTCTCGAAGAGAAAGAAAGTTAAAGAGAAAATTAATTTTCAACCTCAGCCTGGCTCGTCAAAACAACAACATTTTACACTTTACGCATGTTTTGCAAAGAAATTTACATTGATCCTCCAACTGAAGAATGGATTCAACGTAAACGTCTGTCAAGAATGGGCACATGAACTGTGGGTCGATATTGGAATGATGGAAAATTTACCTGTTTTAATTGCCAATCCCATTAGAGGAATCATGCTATCGTATTCTGTATTTTATTGTTCTATATTATATGTTTCCACTTTACCCTTTCCACGTTTCCACTTTGCCCTACTATGCGGGCAAAGTGGAAAAAAGTTAAGTTTTCAAAACTGGGTCTCCATTACCAAAACTGTTCTTTTTTAGTGTTATTTTTTTTCAATTAGCAAAAATATCTAAGTTTCTTGTTTTACTAAACTTTTAAAAACTAAAAAAAAAAATACATTTTCTTAATTAATCTGTATACTGAAGTTAAGTTTTCCACTTTGCCCCCCCCCCCCCTTCCCCTATTGATGTATCCGTGTGGATTTAAGCTACGCCCAGTTACCCGAAAAGGCCCTCTGTCTTGTTTACGCCCACTTATTGTAACTAGTGTAAAAGAGACAACAAGTTTTTGTGGCATCAGTGCCATCAGTAATAAAATGAACCAATTGCAGATGATTTCGATAAGGATGTTGAGATGTGTGTATGATTTTCACTAGTTCGTAAGTCTCGTTGCAATGACAATGTTGTAAAATAAAATAAGTTTTATGTAACCGACTTCAACACGCTTTGGCTTCGAATTCTCAGTTGTGAAACAATCATTAATTGTATATTTTTTTTAATAAAAACCGAAAACGAAACACACTGCATGAAAGTTTTACATATGTGTGAGTAAGGGTCGACCAAGACAGGTTTTTCGTTCTCGGCCGAGACCGAGACCGAGACCGAAACCGAGACCGAGAATAAATTAAATTCTCGGCGAAGACCGAGAATATATAAATGAAAAAAAATGAAAATGCGCTATTTTTGCATAGTATAGCAACAATAAAAATTATACCTACTTAGTAAACATGTTAAATCGAAATAACACACTCTAACAAATCCTATCCGTGAATCAATTGCCACATTTATCAAAACACATCGAATAGATGATTTGTATGATCATTGCTCTTTTTGGCAGTTTCTTATGAACTAAGTTCTAAGAAAAATAGCAACGAACATACAAATCAGTGAATCTGTGTTCTGATGAATGTGGCCACTATTCGCGCCTTTATTGTTACATGTGGCTCTTTGGAAATACCTCTTGAGTGCCCTCCGCCTCAACAGTTCAGTTGAATTCACCTCGCCGCACAGGATACAAGTCCTAAAAACCGCATCGCTTTTACAGTTGTAAATAATCAAACCGCAAACAGAACTCTTAAACCGCAGCTATTCGCAAGCACCATCGCCACGCGTCACCTATTCTCGCTTATTATTTCGCGATTAATCGTTCATTCCCAATCGCCATTCCCTTCCAAAATCTCTCCAAACTAACATACCTACCTTTCCAGTGAACACTGAACGAAGAGGGAAGCAGTCTGGGTAAGTGCGATTAAAATATAATAAAATAGATAAGAACCGCATACAGTCCACAACATACCGCAGCATTTGATCCCTCGATCCATTGAGAGGTAACATTTGCTACCCGCCGCAACAGCCACTAAATCTAAAAAATCTTCGTACACTTACCAGCTTTCCAACATACGTATAAAATAATTTGTGATGATCTTGATATTCACTTAACTAGTTTATGCAGTTATTCTGGCTATTAATTATAATTAATCACAACAACACATAAAAGAACTTATTTTTTTCTACTACGAACAAAATTTAAACAAACTTCCTTTAACTACTATTGTTTGTTTACACCAAGTGACGAATATGGACGCGCGCGGTAGATTTGAATCCCATTATCCTATACCGTTGTGTCACTTAGTTCGTATTTGTTTCTTCTGCTAGTCTCAGCTTTTTCTTTAACTTAACCACCTAAGATTTGCAGACGATATAGTCCTATTCGAGGAAAACCCAATGCACCTAATTAGAATGATAGAATCACTAAACGAGGAAAGTGTGAAAGTCGGCCTATGCATGAACAAAGACAAAACAAAATTGCTTACAAACTCTGAACCAGTAACTATAAAAATTGACAACCAACCACTCGAATATGTGTCAGATTACATCTATTTAGGACAGATAATATCTCACAAAGATCAAACCACTAAAGAAATCGAGAGAAGAGTAGCAAATGGATGGAAGAAATACTGGTCTTTGAAAGAAGTCTTGAAATCTAAGGAGCTAAGTATGCAAATAAAAAGGAAAGTCTTCAACACGTGTATACTTCCAGTCCTCACCTATGGATGTGAAACTTGGGCACTCACCAAACGCCACAGAGAAAAGTTGAAACGCTACAAGAGAGCCATGGAGAGAAGTTTGACAGGAACAAGGAAACAGGACAGAGTGAGAGGTAGCACAATAAGGGAGAAAACTAAAGTTGCCGATGTAGTTACCCGAATAGACCAACAAAAGTGGAGATGGACAGGACACATGATACGCGATCCACAAGAGAAATGGTGCAAAAATGTCACTGACTGGTATCCCAGAATTCTCGGTAGACCGAGATCTCGGTCGACCCTTATGTGTGAGCACTGCGATGAAACCAACTTATCTCGCTAGACCTATACCATATCCTATTATTATACGACCTTTCAAACCTCTAACAATCTATAAGGATAAAGGTCATTTATTTAAATCTCATTCGTCTCCTTATCGGCCAAGGGTTCGATTTCTAAGAATATCTCATCCTCTTTTTGGTGTGAACCCGACGCAAAGAAAACGAAACCAAATCATTGAATCGTGATATATTTTGATACACGAGGGAAATTTAAATCCAAACCTATATTTACTTTTTACGAGCCTTTGAGCAAAACTCTAAGCAAGTATTACTTTTGCCGTACAAAACTCACAAATTTTCTAACTTTTTCTTAACACTTCGAATAATAAGAAAATAATGTTCTGTCAAATTTTGCCTATTAAGGTTTGCGCGCAAAATTGCTGGTTCTTCCCATGCATTTTAAATGTTCCTATTTATTTATTTTTTTTAACGCTTTTGCAAAAACAAAAATTGTTCTAAAAGTTAGATAAAATAATCTTTCCGGTGTGTTTATTAGAAATCAACATTTTTGTTTCTAAATGTTAAAATTTTAATATTGGAAATTTAAATTGGCTAAAAAATGCATACCTGCGAATATTCGAATTAAAGTATTTAAAATAGAAAAAAACTTATAATTTAAAATACAGACTCCTTTTTTAAATAAAATTTTTAATACAACTGTCACCTCACTTTTTATCACTTTCATACTGTTTTATTTTAAAATTAAATGTGTGATACGTCACAAATTGGCGAAAAATTAAACCGTCACTTTTGATCGGGTTTGTAAAATATCTGAAAAACCTAGCTCATATAATTCTAAGACAATAAGAACCATTATTTTATTCCGTTTCTAACATAAAAGAAATCACAAATATTCGCATGACAGGAAGAGAGATACCTAACTTTTAATAATGCACTGTTGACTGCTCTGGGACAATCTGGGTCTCTTGTTATTATAACGGCATATGATGTTTTGGGGCAACTTGGGTCTCCTGTGATTAGATGGGTTAAACAAATTATTTTCATCACGCGAAGATAGAGATTGTCAAAATACAACTTTTTTGCAGAGATTTCTATATCATTGTTAAAAAATGTTCAAATTGATTGAAACTTTATTTTAAATATTTTTTTCACATGAGCTCCCCAAAGAGGAGGCCTTGAGGAAAATAATCTCTCAGGGCCTATGGCATTTTTGGGGATGCTGTGTGGGGTTTTTGTTAAGGAAAGGAAGGAGAAGATAGATCTGGGAAGGAAAAAGGTTTAATTAGTGGGTAGGAATCTAGGGTTCAGTGTGTCCACGTCATCCGCTACTAAGACCTAGACAAACCTCAACCCGTGAACCGGGGCACCCCTGCTAAGTCACCAAACATAGCGAACCATTTGGGGTGACCTTTGGCAGAGGTGTTGGTGATCTAATAAACGGTTATCCGAGGTGGCGGTACCTATTCCCGCCTCCCAAATTGAATTGATCAAATGCCAATATCGTATAGAAAATAGTTTGCAGCAATCTACGAAAATATTTCGCTTTGTAACATTTATGTGTTACGTTTACAAAGAGCATGTCGTATCAAGATTATTCAACCGATTTTAATTAGATTCGACTGTGCTGTGAATGCGGAATTTGTATTTGATTTTGACGGCGTTTAAAAAAAGTTTAAAAGGATTTATTCAGCAATGAAATAAAATTTCAGACATTTTTATTCTATTTTATTAAAACGTTTGTACCCAAATAACACCAAACAAAAAAGCGTATTCACATCTTACACCAATTCTCAATTCCGATTTCCCTTAAAAAGTTAAAAAGTTGGCCTCCTATGTGGACCTACCTAATTTGAAGAATGAAATAGCCATAACTTTTAATATTAATTAACTAGCAGTGAAAAACCCGCTCCGCGGGTTTTTGCTGCAAGGCCCTGCGGGCCGCTTTTAGTTCGGCTTCGCCCAGTTTAAGTGTTGGTGATCATTTTATAAATCCGATAGGAACTGATTCCAAAAATAGCCAGTTCCTCGGATACACTGTGATCCAGTCCACCGAGACAAAATAACCGAAACACGTAATGACGCCATATGTAATATATATTGCATATAGCCGCCTATAAATCCTAGTACCTAGGGAATAAACGTCCATATGCGAGCTGCTGACGGAAGTACCGACATTTTTTGAAAGATTCTTGAATTAAAAACCGAATTGTAACGTTAACATTACTTGAAATTTCACGATTACAGATGTTATTTGTGATGCGGCGCATAAGGCGTGGCGTCGGACATGCAATGGAAGTCGGGTTCTGGAATTCAACTACGCAAATGCAAGCGTATTTATACTGTTTGATAACAAGTTAATGTATTAGAAAAATGAAACAATTCAACTTTGTATAAACCACTTATATAATGCGTAAATCCTACCGGTTTCGGAACAAACGTTCCTTCTTCAGGGAAAGCTTATACTAATTTGACAGTTTCGAACAATGTTTTATTATAATTTTTTTTTAATGTATTAGAGCTTAAATGAACAATATCAATGTATGTGTTACTTTAAAAGCCCGTACTACGATAATTCTTAAGATATAGGACTGTACAAGTTCACGGTCAAAAAGGAACCTCGAATTTGCATTGCAATCTCCTATAATAATTGAGTTGGAGCTGTTTTCTTCCTCAATAATGGCGTTTATTTTTCCCAAACAGTCTGAGAATTCCGGTAAGTAGGTATTCAGCTGAATTGGTTGGCGTATAAACTGTGACTTTTAGGAGAATTTCAGTAAAAGCCGTATTTCAATCCAAAGTTTTGACGATGAATAGCTGAAACTACCCCCAAATACAGCAAATTACATTATTTTTTAACTTTATCTATGAATCTATTTAAAGGTGTTTAAACGAAAACACACGATTTTTTTAAACATCTTCCAGATCACGGTAGGTATTACACACACCAGGGCCGGTTTTAGCACTACCAGCTCCCTGGGCGAGATTTCCACGGCGGCGCCCCCTAAGCAGTGGCGTCGCGTGGGTTTCGGCCGCCCGGGGCGGAGGAAAATTTTGCCCCCCCCCCCCCCTCTTCCCTTACTTTTACAGGTGCATCTTCCGTAGATTTTCAAGCGCTGACCGGGGGGAGGGGGGGGGGAAGGAGTAAGTATCCTATTTTTTATGCTGATTTTTTTTATAAATTCCACTACAAATTTATATATAACTGCTCTCAGAAATCGAGAACACAAAACTGGTTTAAATTAAACTAAATGTGCAGTGTATCAAAACTACACTCGGAACATAAATATGGTTATCTTTGATTCTAGCGGCACTTACATTCTGAACACAAAACTGGTTTTAATAAAATCTGTATGTGGTGAATTAAAACTACATTCAGACCATGAAAATGGCTTTTTCTTTAATTCTGCCGGCACTTACATTCTGAACACAAAACTAGTTTTAATTAAATCTGTATGCGGTGAGTTAAAACTAAGCTCAGAACATCGGGGCGGAGGAAAATTTCGCCGCCCCCTTATTAGGGTACTCAAGCGGCGGGGGGGGGGTTGTATATGGAAATCCTGTTTTTTTTATTACGACTTATTTATATACTAGCTGGATTTTTTTTATAATCACATTTGACGAGTATTCTTTCAACGAAAATCATGTTTATAAATTCTACTCCTTAGTTGATTGATTGATTTTGCGTTAGAGTCCCCAAATAATAGTAACACGCGCAACAATCAATTTCTTGGAATTTTACAGCATTATTTAACTCAAATGTAAAGCTTCACTTGATGCACGATGCATCTGCAACTCGTTATTTAATGTATCGTTGTATTCTGAACACAAAACCCGGTTATATGCGGTGAATTAAAACTACACTCAGAACACGAAAATAGTTTTTCTTTGATTCTGGCATTAAATAATTAGTCTGCAACTGAAATTTTATAACTGCACATCGAATAATAGAATGTTTTCCTCGAAATGTGTAAGCAGATGAATCTAACTGGAATTTGACATTCTGTATTGGTAAAAATTAAATCTCTACCTTGCGAATTAAAACTACACTCAGAACATGAAAATGGTTTTTCTTTGATTCTGGCAGCACATACATAGTCTGCAAATATAATATTATAACTTAATAAGAGGATGTTTTCCTTCGAAATGTGTCAACAGATGAATCCAACAAATTTACATTCTCAACACAAAATTGGTTTGAATTAAGTCTGTATGCGGCGAATTAAAAGTACACTCAGAACATGAATACGGTTTTTCTTTGATTCTGGCAGCACATACAGAGTCTGACTAGACTTTTACACTAGAATTTTATAACTGAACTTCTGAACGCGAGAACTGAACTCCGTTGTTTGTCTTGTTCCGTCCTTTTCCCCATATAAGGGGTTGGACCATGGACCGTGTCCCCGCCTACGAACCATGGCCGGTCTTCTGGATCTGGTGGAGCTGTACCTGTCGACCGCGCTACCCCCCGTGACATGAAGAGGCTGGGGGGAAGGCTGAACGGAATCCGATAGCTGTCCGTCCCGCCTCCAGCTACCCGACGCTTTTCTCCCTAGGGTCTTCTTTCATGTCTTCCATTTACTTTCGTCTAGGCACCACCAGCTAGCTGGCTTAAGGACGACGCTGGTGGGTGTCGGGAGGTTGGACAATCAGCCTCCTTCATAATCTCGGGGACTGCCGGTAGTCAGGATGAGGTGACACATTTTTCTATTCTGTATATATCTGTTATTTTCCTGTTTTTTCTCTCTTTTTCCTGTAAAGCGCCCGGTGCCGCCCCCCGGATTGAGTGTGGTCTTTCTCTGTCATGAGCTGATTACTCATGACGGTTGCTGTTTACTTTTTTTTATTTTTTTTCTTGTTCATGTCACTAACTACTTGTTTGACTGTCCATGAGGCTCATTGCTTTCGCATTGACACCTCCATGGGCTTTAGAGTTGTAGAGATTGACCATTACAGTACAGTCCTGTAGGCGCGCCCGCATACCGCCACCTAACACAGTATGAGGGGACATTGAAGGTCTAGATTCGTTACATTAAATGTAGAGCCGTTTATTCAAAAAAATTAGATTTTTGCGAGAACTCCGAAGGGGCGACCATAAGTTGCCTATACCGGGGTAGGACAGTGGTGGGTATTTCAATGAACTTCGAATTAGATAATGATTTTGTTTGAATTGTGACAGCAGATGATTTCTCAAATGAAATTTTACATTCTGAAAACTGGTTTAACCCTTCGAATAATTAGAACCAAATATCTTTAAACTTTTGCCTGTCACTTTTGTCACTGTTTGCGCACTTCCTGTCACTGTTTGCCCCCCATGCATTTTAAATGTTCCTTTTTTTGCTTTTTTTATTCTTTTGCAAAAAACAAAATTGTTCTAAAATCTAGATAAAGTAATTTTTCCGACGTGCTTATTAGAACATTATTGTTTCTAAATATAAAAATTTTGGCATTGGAAATGTGAATTGGCTCAAAAATACACGCCTCCGAATATTCGAATTAAAGTACCTAAAATATAATAAACCTAAAAATTTTAAATACAGTTTTCTTTTTAAAAAAAAATGTAATAAAACTGTATCTTAACTTTTTATCGAAATCACAATTTTATTTTAAAAATAGTCACAAATTTATTTTAAAGTTTGGTAACCATGTAATAAAATTATTGCAATAAATGAAAATGTTTAATAAAATATTTTAAAAAGGAAATGAGATATTATGTCTACCATAATTATTTGTTAGTTGTGGTTGACTACACTTATATTTAACGGTAAGTTTGTCAAATAATGTTAACTGCGAAAGAAGGCAAAACATTGTGTATAAAATTTTGTGCATTCTATGTCAAATGTTTCTTTACGTGTTCATTATACTATGCAAGTACTCTCTGTATTATATTGGGGATTCAATTATAGTAAGATATTGATTGAATGAGTCATGTACTTACTGTTATGGTTAATATTATTGAATACATAATCTGTGTCCCTGAAATGAGCTTTACAGACAACAGAATCAGGAGTCGGTGCCCATTTGAAATGAACCTAATTGAATGAATCCATTTCGCTTTCAAATCTTTCAATCTTTGGGAAACTGGTGTCCAACCCTATTCTACACATTGGAACACTACAACAGGTTGATGGTATTATTATAATATTTAAAAACACTAAATTGCGTCAAACGGCCTAAAACATGTATGGGATCGAAATAGTTGGACCGGTAGGACTATTAGCGAACCTAGCGGCCAAAATCATGCGAAAACGGCCCATTGTAGACCACGTTCTAGTGTTGCCACCATAATAATTTTTTCCCCAAATTTGAATTTGAATTTACGAGTAAGTAGGCCTGGCTCAAAGAGCGAGGGAATACAAAGGGGCGCCTGCGGCGCCCCTTTATGTCCGGCGCCCTGGGCGGTCGCCCAACCGCGTCCTACCCTAACGCCGCTACTGACACACACAGATAGTAACACTTCTCGCATCGTCCAAGTATCCGAGATCAGGTGGCAATGACTTTCACGCCATTACTCTTTTCAACAGCTCATTAAATCTAATAAAGATTTACGTCCTCCCTCAGTTTCTATGTTGCGTTTTGTAGCGAGTGCGAAAAACGGCATTGGTGTCGTTTCGTTTAAGTCGGCGATTTGCGATGTGAGCTTATTTATTTTGCTGGCATGGCTTTAGAGGTCGTTGGCAGTCTGTTCTTCTTGTTAAACTTAGCAGTATGAAAAAGCACATGATAGATATTTTCATTAAATCGTCATTAGACTGTGGTTCTTACACAGGGCCGGTCCTATAATGCAGACGCAATTGGAGTAGGTATTCCGCTCCGGACGACCGATTGGCAAGGTCGTCCAAAAGAAAACTGGAAAGATTTTTCCATATTGCCTCTTTTGATAGATCTGTCGTTTTTTAGCGTTAAGTTTTTAGAATTTTCATGTGTTTTCATTTATGTTTTGAAGAGGGACGTCAATTTTTTTTAACAGTACTTCGCTACGCTCAGTCAATTAAGCCTAGTACGCCATCTATATATTATACTATCTGGTTCCCGGCATGTTAAATACATTGTTTCTCCCTTAATTACCTTTCCCGTGCGTCCCCGTTCCCCTCCCGCGTCCCCTTCCTAGCAAGCTTTATAAATTATAGCCTTTATTTTTTTCTGATGTATGAGCTATATTATTGTAAGGTTTTATTAAAATCCTTTCGGTAGTTTTGCGTGAAAGAGTAATAAACACACATATATCCATACAAACTTTTGTATGGATATATAAGCGCAAATTACAGCCAAATACCACTTATTTTGCATTATATCCTGCCGATTATCAAAATTATTTAAGAATTCCAAAAGAGTTTATTACCGAAATTTTGTGATGGTTACCCTGTTAATTACAAAAAAATACACACATGTGAGTCAATCAATATCACCACATGAAAGATTATCCGTAACTTTGCGTTACCTAGTGGCTGAAACAACAGTCCTTCAATAGGCCTTCAATATTCTCTAATAATTTCAAATCAATCTCTATTAACGGCCGTTGTGTCCAATCTACTTTTTTCTATTTCTTCCTATCTTTCATATTACGTGCATATAAATATGTACCTACCATCTCTTCTACAAACCTTTCTTTTAACAGAACTATGAAGTTATGAAGTGAAAACTTCTTTAGCACTGTTGTGATTTTAAACTCAATGAAACGAAAAAGCGTCACTAAAAAGAGGCAAACACATACATCTAGGGGGAGTACGTTTATTATCGGACAACGTATGGTATCGTACAAGTGTTATTTCTCTTACTGGCGTATAGATAGGGCGATGCAAATTAGTTTATAATATTGCCGCACTAATTCTGGATGCACGGTGTTTGCATGATTCTCGCCAAAGCCGGTTGTGTCGTTTTGTGCCCAAAAAACGAACATTGACCACCGCATATTGTGTCCGCAGCTTTATTCGAAGACAAATAAAAGGTACGTTATTAATTTAATAACATTTTTACATATAAGACGGTTCACTACATTTCAGTGGCAATCAAATGACGATCTTGTGTTTTAAAATTTGTGTCCCATACCAGGTAGGCGGTTATTTTGTTAACTCCACGTCGTTTGGTTAATATCGGACATGGCTGTTACGGATGATATCGGAAACACGAATAAATGCTTATTTTTTTTTATTATTTAAATTAATACGTATACCTACACCAAATGAAGTGTTTCGTATTTTTATACACCTTATCATGAAAATATATTGTATTACGAAAGCAATATACAAAGGGTGCTATTGTTGATTTAAAAACATTATTTTCAAAAAGTCAACATGTTTTTCATCCATTTTTCCAGATAATGCTGAGGTTCAAAAAAAAAGTGGGAGCAGAGGCTCGGGGTGAATGGAAGGATTGCAACATGAAATCAGCAGTGGAATACGTTTGTGACAATTTGAGAAACTGTCTTATATTGTGATGTCCCTAAAAGTACACTTAGTGACAGGTTGTTGAAATTGAAGAAAGTATTTAGGATATTGAGAAAATTAGGTTCACTTCTAAACATTTCAAAAATTGTAAAGAATGAAGCCAAAATACAAGTACTGGGTCTACCAATCAAAATAAAACAAGAAAAACTGCCAGGATACAGTATATGCCAAAAAGATTTTCAAATGAGTAAATCAAAAAAGAATCCGCCCAAATACAAAAAAAAAAATAAAGTTAACACCATCAATTATAAGAAAGCGGATAGACTTACTTAAGGATTATAACAAAGATGAAGTTTGAATTTTATCTGTAGAGAAAGCTTCGAAGAAGACTGGATTCAATGTCAAGGTTGTCACGGATGGGCTCTTGAAAATTGTACGGGTCTTGAATCTTGCCAGCATTTTTACAAATGTGAATTGTGCCAGAAATAATTTTTATTTTCAGCGTAACGTGCTATGTAAAGTTTGAACACGGTTTTACCACTTTTTTTAAATCCTTTAAAAAAAACATGAATATTTCACTTTTGTGTCCGATACCATCTTTGATGTCCGATATTAGACAATTCTTTGAAATACTTTGTTGCCCTTTTTCTTGTATATCTCTTGCTTGTATTTTTTTAAATAAAGATAGTGTCTTGGATGTATGTGAAATCTTTTGTATTTAATCATTAGTAACCGTTTTATTATAAAACAAAAGAAATTACGGTGTTAAACCAAAGAGCTAATTTGTCCGATACCACCCGTCGAATTCCGATAATAAACGAAAATTTCGTAATTTTAAAATCTAAATTTTGGGAAACAGTGATGGTTATTGATTTTTTAAATTAGCATAGCATTTAGATCTGTCCTTTACACTTATGATTAATTCATAAATCGTTATATTGAAGCAATAACAACAAAATATAATTGATCAACACTATGCGTCCAATAATATCCGTACTCCCCATACAGGATTTAGCCTGCGAGAAAATGCGATAGACTATTCGGTCTCCTCTTTGTGTGGTGCTTCATAGCCTCCCCACTCTTTTTTTTTTTTTTTATAATCTTTATTCAATGAAATAACAACAATATAACTAAAAAAAAAAAAAAAAATTACATACTCAATGTAGTTTACAAATAGATTACATCAATCAGTACAGAAAAATTAACAAACAGAAAGTAATGTAAGAAAGGTTACACAGGAGTAGTATAGTTACACAGGAGTAGTATACAGTATTTTTAGTTGTGCATTGCCTGCCTCACTAGGTGAACCTGTATTGAGGCAGAAATTTTGTTAATTGTTTCTCGCAATTTTATCTATGGTTTTTTTATAAATGTGTAAAGTAGGTTTCCATACAGCAAAAACTTTATTTTAGTTAACATTATTGTTTGCATATACCTACACAATTCATAAACTGCAAGGTTATTACTACAATAACAACTGTCAATGACTGGGCGTTTGGGTGAGGGCACCAGTATAGGCTCGATCATTAGAATGTATCCATATTTTAACATATTTTTTAAACTCTCTCTGTGTTTGACTCAGTTTGATGTTTTCTGGGAGAATGTTGAATATTTTTGTGGCAAAGTATCTAAAGCTACGTTGACCAAAGGTGGAAGAGAGTGCTGGAACTTGCAATATGTCTTTGTTGGAGTTACGTGTAAACCTTAAGTTTTTTTTTTTTTCGTAAAGCACATGTTTGTTTTTAAAGAGATGCATGAGGATAGTTTTTACATAGATCTGTCGAACATCAAATACTCTCATTATTTTGAATATAAGGTCACTGTCTGCAGTTAGAGGGAGTTTGAGAATAATTTTCATAATTGTTTTCTGTGCCTTTTCGACAGGATCTAGAGCTGATGAAGTGCCCCCTCCCCATGCAATGATACCATACTCAATGATAGATTGGGTGATTGCAAAATAAATCGTTTTTAAGAGTTGTAAGTTAAGAAAGTTCCTTATGGATCTGAAGAAGTGTATTGTTTTTCTAATTTTATTTGCAATGATCTGGGTATGTAGGTTCCATTTGAGGTATTGGTCAATGGTGAGGCCGAGGTACTTTATCTGTGAAGTGCGCTCTATACTGGGGCACTCACTACATTCATTGGAATTCGTACAGCTATGAATTTTTATGGAGTAATCATCATTAGGTTGGCCTGTAGTAGGTATTGATGCTTGAAGTAACATATTTAGTTTTCTTCGTGTTAAGGGTAAGTGTGTTTATATCTAGCCATTTTTTAATGAAGTTAATATTTTCTTCAGCTTTTTTAAATACAGCTGACCAATTATTGTCTTCGAATAATAAGACGGTATCGTCTGCAAAGCTAACAATGTGTCCTTGACTTTCAAGGTTGCAAAAGTTGTTAATATACAGTAAGAACAGAGTCGGTCCCAAAACGCTTCCTTGTGGAATTCCATAGTCAGTTGAGCGCTGATTACTGAGAGTATTCTGTATTTTAACCTGTTGTTGGCGTCCATTTAAGTAGCTTTTGAAGAAGTTTAGCTCTTTGTCCGAAATGCCGATGTTCTCTAGTTTTTTAATTAGTTTAATGTGTGATATTGTATCAAAAGCTTTAGAAAGGTCTAAAAAGATTGAGATACATTTATTTCCTTTATCAAGGCTTTTTACAATGAAGTCAGTCACACTGGCAATGGCATCTGATGTACTTTTGTTTTTTTGAAAACCATATTGATTAATTGAAAGTATTTTATGGCTCTCGACAAATTTTAAAAGTTGTGCATTAATGAGGTTTTCAAAAACTTTAGACAAGCTATTTAGTAGAGTAATTGGTCTATAGTTGTTGATATCTGTCTTGTTTCCAGATTTGTAGATGGGAATTACGATACTTTGTTTTAGGTTAGAGGGGAAGTAGCCCTGTGTAATGCTTAGGTTTATAAGGTATTCCAGTGGCAATGTAATCTCCGAAGACAGCATTTTAAGGATTTTGGTCGTAATTTCATCTGGTCCAGCGGAAGAAGTGTTTTTTAGAGATTTAATTGTACTGAGAATTTCTTCTTTTGTTACAGTTCGGAAGAGAAATTTTATATTTTTTTTATTTGCTTGATCCTCTGAATTGGTAGATTGGGTGATTCCACTCTGGGGGATTTGAGAAGCAAGATTTGGACCAATGTTAATAAAAAAATTGTTTACATGATCAGCAACGAGTTTAGGATTTTTTGAGGTTTCGACAATATGTCCATCAATAGAAAGTTTATTTATGCTTTGTTTCTCTTTTGTAGTTTGTGGCTTCTCTTAGTATTTCCCATATTTTTTTGGGATTGTTGTTACTTTCTGTAATTTTTGCTGAGTAGTAAATTTCTTTTGCTTTTCTGATGACGTTACAACACATGTTTCTATATCTTTTATAGTGGTTGGATGTTATTTGGTCATATGGATTATCTTTGGTTTTTTTGTGTAGCATGTTTCTCTTGTGTATGCAATTTATAATGGAGTGGTTAATCCAAGGTTTCAGGGGTTTCAGTTTATTTGTTATGTTTTTGGTCAACGTCGTGGAATGGTAGTGTAGTTCGTTTTTCAAATAGTTAACAAAGTATATCCATGCGTCCTCTGATTGTTTAATTTGGAAGAGTTTGTACCAGGATTTGTTCTTAAAGTTTTTTATTAGGTTTTGAAAATTGATTTTATTGTATGCTAAAGGCATGTTACATTTATTTATTTTGGTAGCTGTTTGTATTGCAAAAATTGTTGAATAATGATCCGTGATTGTTGATTTGTAGACGATACTTTTGGATGGTTTTTTGGACTTTACCATAATGTGGTCAATGCATGATATAGATCCATTAGTCGTTCTTGTTGGTGAGTTGACGGTACTCACTAATCCATGGAATTCTAGCATGTTAATATAATCTTGGCTTTGGTGGTGTTGGTTGCCCGGTAGTATGTTGATATTTAAATCACCTATTATTATAATATTTTTAGCATTGGAGAGATTTGAAAGTATGCAACTAAGACTGTTTAGGAAAGGCGTAATGTTACGAAACGATGGCGAGCGGTAAATAGCCAGGATTACAGTATCATTGTTGTATTTTATTTGCGTGCAACTTGCATTCTGAATTTTTAGTTCGGTTACTGTGAAGTTTTGATTATTTTTTGTGTATACAACAATTCCATCGTTCTGATTATCAAAAAGAGTTGAATTATGCGATGTGTAGTTTTTGATGATTTTGGGTGTATATGTGTTTGACAACCAGCATTCGGTCAGGATGATTATGTCGAAATCGACATTTATGTGGTGAAGTTGTATTAAGAGTTCATCAAAGTTTTTATTTATAGATCTTATGTTTTGATGCATAATTTTGGTATAGATACCATTCTCAATCAGGCGTTTACATATATTAGTATCGGAAGTTGTGTAAGACTGGTTTTTGTTATGCATTTCCTCATCTAAATATTCCATTGTGAAAGGCATGTTGAAAAGTAATTATACAGCAAAAAAATTGTTTATTTGTTTATGGGAGCTCCACTGTCCATGGCAATAACCGGGAGTTTCACCCTAATTATAGAGAATGAATTAGCTAAGTGGATAATTATTATTGTTGTAGTTCGAAACAATATGTTTAAAGTTTCTCCTTACCATTTGACAATGAAGGGTGATCGGGGCAATAACTAACCGGAACTGGAGCTCTCCAGAAACAACTAAACCATTTTTATCAGATCATCAGCGTGTTTAATGTAGATTATTTTTTCTCCTTCTTTTTTTCTAATCATAATTTTTGAATCTTTGTACCACACATAATTAAATCCCGTTTCTTTCGCCTTTGATTTTGTTCTCCATAGAAGGTCTTTGTAATAAGGACTGAGAATTTCGCTGATATAGATTCGTTGACTTCCTGGATCCTGCGAGGTGGGTGAGTTTAAAAGTTTCCTGTTTGTAAGAAGTTGGTATCTCTTTTGTCGATTGTTTAGTTTAACATGAAATTTCGGAGTTACTCCCGGTCGTTTATCAGGGATCCTCTTCATTTCCACGATATCTTCTCCTTTTATATCAACTCCTGCAATTGAAGCCACCCGTTTTATAGCATCAAAGGTTTGCTCGTCATTTTTTGGAATGAGGCCGGAAAACTCCAGTGAATCATCTTGTGATCTTTGATCAACTTCCGCCAATTTGACTTCTAGGCACTTTATTTGTTTGTCCTTTTCTGCAAGTGTATTCCTCAGTGACTCTACTTCAGAAACCAATTGAGTAATGGTTTCCATTTTGGCAATTAGATCGTCATATTGTCGGCTGATGAAATCTCTCGAGTTTCTACTCTCTAGGTTTTCATCTTCAATTTTTTTTATAATCGCCAATTTAAAAGCTTCCAGTTTTGTTACCATTTCTTTTTTCCATTTTCTCGATTAATATATCAATTTGAGAAGATACATCTGTGTTCAGGCTCGTTGACATGGGCATTTGTCCTTTGCTTCGAAGGTTTTTGTCAGCAGACATTTTTTTTTTGGTTTTGTATTCTTTGTAGTAGGAAAGGTTGAACACTGGCACTAATACTCTATGTTATTATTGTATTATTTCTATGTTGTTATTGTGTCTGACGTTTGGTTCATTTATGTCAAAAACGAAGAGTTTGGACACCAAAAACTCACAGACAACTCTGGTTCAGTGCCAGGGGCGTAAAACTTGGCTTTAACCTTGAAACTGACAGGAGTGAACCAAATTCTTATAGATAAAGCTAAATTTTATTATAGATAGGTCTAACTTTAAACGTCAAATTGCGTCATGCGATTATCAAACGAATTTGAATTTGTGTTGTTGACATCGCCATGGGCATATTTCATTTAAAAATCGTTTACAGGAATTCCAGAGGTGGAAAAATGTTTCAAATGTGTCCGCAATTGATCCAGAAATCAGGTAATTACATGAGACATTAACATTCAGCTTAATTTATCTGTAAATCTATTTGAGGTTAAATGACATATTGATAAAATATTCTTTCAATTTTACTTTAATAAGTATAATTGTAATACGTACGCCTCGTACGTCATACATATGTCTGTTAATGTTATATTATCGTTAACACAAGCTTATGGGTCCGAGTGGTTAATGTTTCACAAATATTGTTTCAGAAAATGTTCCAGACTTTGAATGATTTTGGAGCTTTACGTTAGGAACACCTTATAACATTGTTTGGCAGACCATAACACCGTTAATGGCAGGTAAAATTAATAATGCTACTAATTTATATGTTCATATGAACAGAAGTGAGAATACTTTTCCCTTGTGATAAACAAAGTATGTCATCACAAGGGAAAAATACTGTATATTCTGTTCACAAACTTTGTTTAATGTGATATATTTTTTTCAGAACACATGATGCGGTTTTTACCGTGAGATGGCTGAAATGGGTCCCCGATGAAGGTATAGGTACTCTGTTTAATTTCGGTTGAAAGGAAATTTAGAATATGTAGATTTTTTATTTCATTCTACAAGAACTGTACGGTGACTGCTGGAAAGGAAAAATGGATAAAACGCTATATAGATGTGACATTGAAGATGAACGTATATAAACAAACAATACAGCTATTGTTTATGTTGATCTTTAATGTCACAGCTGTATGACGCTTTAGCCTTTCCTTTCCATTCCTTTGTCGATATTCTTTTTCAAACCATTTTTCAATTCATCGAATTCACCGAACCAGTGTTTTTATGTGCTATTATCGATTGTCTTTCTGAAAATAAAAAGAATTTAAACATGTACCCCCGAGTTATCATTTTTCAAGCAGAAAAATGTAAATTCGTCGTAGAAAACCAATCATTATTTGAAAATGTTTTCCTTTTATAAGGAGTTCATATTTCAAGTATTTTAGGTTTTTTACTAACGCTTGAATTTTTGATTTCCTCAGGATAACAGGTTTCCATCTGACAAAGCTCCTTGCTGAGGAAATGAGCTTTAAAAATTATGTAAAGCTCATTCCCTCAGGCTTTGTCAGATGGAAGGTTGTATTCTTGGGGAAACTAAAACATTTTTCTGCTTTCAAGCATTTTTATTTTTAAATAATTTATTTGGCTAATGAATTAATAAAGTAGGTCCAATGCGATTATATTGTCTATGGTGGCAAATGGCCTTGAACTCCTCTATGTTATTGTCTTTGGTGGACCATTTTATTTTTGGTTAAGTTGGTGACAGTGATGACGAAATTTCTAGTATGGAGAAGGCCCGAAGATATCGATCTAGGGATTGGTTTATTTATGTTCAGTGCTGTCATTTGAACAACAGATCACCAGTGTTGCCAACTTAACGGATTTCCCGTCATATCTGGCGGATTGGAGTGTCCCGAAACGGGAAAATTTTGTGTATAACGGAATTTACAGTATGACGGATTTTCTGGCGGATTCGAAAAAAGTGATAAATTACTTACTTTTATAGGCAAAAATAGCCTATATTTAAGGATTTATGAAGAAATTTTGATCCCCGAAATTCCCTAACAACCCCCCTCCCCCAGGATGGACGAAAATTTGTGTATCTGACGGAATTCTGACCGTTGATCCGTCACGATTTAGCGGGAACGGAGATTTCGAGTTGGCAACACTGCAGATCACCAGTTACGCACCTCTAGATCAGATCTGAGCTTTAACACCAATTTCAATTAAAAATTTGCAGATAGAACTACGACTGAACTTTTGTTGTGATATCCATAGACAATATTACTCTTGTCTACTTTAGTTTTCTGAAGGTTTCACTTCTTCCGCGTGTGAACTACACACATTTTTTTTATGACTTTATATGATATTTTTAATTTTGATCAAAATTATATTTTGTTAAATTTTTCATTTCGCTTCGATAATATTTTATTTTTATTAAGATTTAGGTATACATTTTGTTAACCGTCATAAATGTATTGCATTGTAACTAACTAACCATCATACCGTTTCTCCGCAGGGGTAGGCAGAGGACGGTCCGCCAAAGAGAGAGGACGGACCGCCAAACAACTCGGGCTTGGCATACCTACACTCTTTGCCTTATTTTCTTTCCACTTTCACTCCATTGTGAAAGCTTCGTTTCTTTGAACAGTTTCTTGTTAGCGCCAATGGCATTCAGTCCTTCATTAGTGGTGTTACCTGCATTTACCTTCTTTCAATGTCTTTATCAGCCTTCCCATCTCTCATAAACATACTTTACACAAACTCAGCCACCCGCTCCAAGTAGCCATTATTTATGACTATATTGGATACTGTTTTCGTACTCTCTCTCTCTTTCAAACACTAATAAACTAATAACTTTTTGTTATAATATATCGACGTTGGAAAGGATAAATGGCTCAAGCGCCATACAGCTGGAAAGGAAAAATGGCTCAAGCTCCATATAGCCATATGGCGCTTCAGCCACTCCTCCTTCCAGCTGCATGGCGCTCTAGCCATTTATCCTTTCCAGCGCCCATGAGTAGTTATAATTGATTATAATGAGCCTAGTATGGTAATTGCTAAACCCGGAAAACTATCTAAAACACAACATTTACAGCCGTGTTACATCCCATAGAATACGTTTTGTAATACCTATATGTAAGTCAAAAGATAATGATGCCTTCATTAATAATTATCTTATGGTGTATACTCAAAGCAGGAAGTGACTATCAGTGCGATAGTGTTAACACAGGAACTAGTTTATACCTTTGTTTCACCAAAAATTCTGTTCCATCATAACCACATTTATTAAATTTGACTGCAGATAAAGAAAGACCTTAGATATCAGGACACAATGAACATAATTATATATTTATTATTCACAGAACCTAAAATAAGCCTGGGAATATAAGGACTGCTACTAGCGGTTGATATTCAAAGTACTCGTACACGGGCTGATGAGTTGTTTGGTAATGTTTTCGTCTAAGAGAACCATGCAGTCACTGTTTGAAGCTGCCTATATTGACCACCTTTAGCGGTCTGTGCATGTACTTTCCTAAGAATTTGAAATATGGGTTATTTATTTATTTTATTCAGATTCTCCATAAAACAGTAATACACCAAATTATTACAGAGAAGATTACAAAATTTAAAATAAGAAAAAAAAGTCCATGGGGGCAGTTTCACTATGTTGTGACGTATGTCAAAATATAGTTACTGAACTCTCTATAGGTAACATTGAAGATGTCGATGCTCAATGCAGAATCGTTAAGCAGTTGAATTGCTCTATTTATTCGCGCATTCTGATAGGAATAAATTCTCGCTTTCGGAGCATAAAAAGTGCGTGGGATCTCCCACGAGTATATGTGTTAGGGACATATAGGTTCTCCACTTACAATATCTTCACTGTGGGGTTATTCTGTATCTTCTGCGTTAGCTAAATCGGCGTTAAATCAGTCACGTGTATCGTACATCATCAGAACTTCAATTTTTTTCTCCATCAGCACTCCTGTTATATACGTTACATGTTTTAATACCGAATTACCCGCTATCGCAAAAGATACAGAATTATCTGCCTGTTGATGGTTTAGTTTTTATTATGATACCTTGACCAACATTGTTGGGAGGGTTAAGGAAAGGATTAGATTAAATGGGTGAGGAAATACAAATACTGACAGAATCTGGCAAATAAGAGAATGCGCCTGATGGGCAGGAACCCATTTTGGTAGGAGGCACAGTCAATGTAAAAATCACCATTCTTGATTCCTGAATAAGTTCGGTAAAGCTGCGCAGGTCCAGCACGAAGAACCAAGCGCATTCTTTAGCTTGCCAAGCTTTAGCAAGTTCTAGATGTGAACCATTCACACAATAATAAATCGGTGAAACCATCCATTCCCACGCTGCTGACATGAACTGTGAATGAGTGTTTCAATCTTGTCCACCAAGTAATTCACTGGTGCACCAGTGTGCAGGTGCAGGGGTTCAGTTCGTCCAAGCGGATGCCATTGTAAGACCTGTAGCACAGTCTCAGCATGTCTGCATTTCATTTGTGCATAAAGTAAGGATTGCCTCAATAGATTTTTTAGCAATAACTGCCATCTACTCCAGAGTCTAGATCGTTAAAGCATGTATTTTGGATCCACGTACAAAAGATCCAAATTCACTAATTAATGGATTAACAAGGAAAAATAAAACAAAATGTAATATGTAGGTACGGCAACAAATCCTTTTTTCACATTCTAACATCTCCAACAATACAACGTTAACAGTTATAAGAATAACAATAGTTATTCCAAAAGCTTTTTGGTATCTTTATGACAGTTTTTATGACTATGTAAATACTAAAAAGTTCAATAAAAATAAAATAATAAGTAAGTAGACTTGGACAAATATGGCAAAACTATGTGTGTGCCAAGCGCCAAGCATGGAATGGTTATTACTTCAGTCAAAGTATTCTAGGTGCTTAAGATATTTATATTAATACTTATATGTGCAAAAGACTGCACTACAACAAGATTCGGAAACTTTCAGTACGATTGCTTGGAATTTATAAACGATTAATCCACTGATTACCACAGACTGCATATTACAGTGAAACTCTCTTTGGAAGTTCCCTCTTAAGAAGTTTTGTGGCTTAAGAAGTTAAGTTTTTTCGGTCCCTCGGTATAAAATTGGCCGATTTTTCCCCCTTATAGGGTTTTCCTATTATAGAAGTTTGTTTGTTCCGGTCCCTTGGAAAACTTCCTAAGAGGATTTCACTGTACTCACAATAATTGTTACTGTAGAATAGTTTCACCATTATAAGATCTTCAGGTAAGGGATGGTTCGTATTAACCTTGCCCAAAAATTTAAAGGTACCAATTTTGAAAAATGATTGAAGACATAGCCGTCCAGTTGCAGAACGGCTGTGGTAATGCAAAATAGCAACCCACGTGGTTAAGCCGCCGCATTCTGAATTTCTCCCAATTTCTTACTTATCTCCCGTAATAATTGAAGTTTTTAAGCTCTTAAAAAAATTTGTTATTTTTTAAGATAATATCTAGACGTTCCCCACGCCGAAACGCAAATTATATGAAATTCCCTCGATAGAAAAAAATCGCGTTCCGAAAATTATTATAAGCACTTTTCACTTTTTTAAGAAATTACATAGTTATATGTATGAAAAATTCACAATGTTTCTTTACATGCTATTTTAGATGTTCCCCACGAGATTTTTGCTCTATTTTAAACAAGTTGTGTTTTATTAAACATTTTCACAACTTTCGCTTCAATTTTATCGTTTTAAATATTAGCGTGCTCTCTCAAACATTCGTAATTACATATCTCTCCATCGTCTTCTTTTTGAGCGGGTTTACTGTGCCTTAAGTAGACAGAATACTTTTCATTATCACCAAGTTGTATGAATTATTAAATAATATTTCCTCATCACGTTCATTCTAACAGAAATTTAAAAAAAATTATAAATTATAATCCACAATCAAGTTGTGCCAAAATAACAATTAACAAAAAAGTATAACTTTGCAAACTTCCTATAGTTTCGGTCAAAATGTTGACGTTTGGATAAGACTTGAAAAAAATGCACTGCTGCCCGCTAGCGTTCAACCAATGATGTGCCTTGAACGGACACTCACACACTTACGTGCGGGTTTAAGACACGGCCCCTGTAAAAGTATTAGTAAAGGTTCTTATAATGGTGAAACTATTCTAACTGCGGTAAGCAATAGATTACCTTTTTAGAATACCAACATAATAATACTATGTAAGTGTGTACATATCAATTTTCAAAATTCAGGTAAGAGGTGTTCTTAGATCGAAAATTGTAAAATGTAACAGTATCGTGTATAAATATATCTTTTAATTCTAAATAATATTCTAAAAGTGAAGAAGCAGTACTCATAATGTTTCCTCCAGACCTGTGGTTTGTGGTTTGAATAAACCATTAATCTTAAAGCTATGATAAGTACAAGAGATTTTAATACATTTTATGTGACAAGGCTATGTCATTTACGGTGCTCTGACTAGGAACTTAGGCGATATCTTTGGTTATATGGTTTGATTAGTTTGATCAAATCAATTGTAGAATTGTAATATTTAAAAAATCTTTGGAATGCTACTAATAATAATAATAATACAGTAAAATAAAATATCACAAAATATCCACTCGAGCGATTGCTACCTAACTTTAGGTAGGTGATTTTTAAAAATTAAAATGAATCAGAAATTTAAGGATTTTTTTTAAATTTATAAAACCTAAAAATATGGGATAAACTGTGAAATCTAAGTGGTTTCATTGGCTTTAAATCGAAGTAAACAGTTTATATGTTTCCATATTAATGAACATCTCCATGGCTCGAGTGGAGTTCAGAATACAATGTTATTAGAAATTGCTTAAACTTATTGATAAAGAATGTACCAATCATTAATACATGATAATGGGACGTGAAATGACGAAACCTGCATGTCCCATGAGAGATGGCCATTTGGTTCTACATAAACACATCCTTTATATTTTGAAACTGCCGAACGGCCAAATCAACGGGTAAATTATACTTGTAAGGGGTCAGGCGATCCAAACTCTGGAGGCTATCCTGAAAACCAGTGTTTGTAACATAACTAGTAGAAGAATAACAGATTTGCATCAGGTTCTTATTTTTAAACAAGAGATTCAGCCAAGCGACCAATTTTTTAGTATTCAGCCCCGCACAAATAAATGCCTTGAAGTGAGAATCAGCACTCCTCTTGTAAGGTCTGTGTGAAGCTATGATTGCCCCAATGGCACTTAGCATACTCTGCTTGTTGGATATGGCCGTACCTCCCACAATATCCAAGTTGAAGCTCTGGGACAGTTTACGAGCCGGAGTAGAATTGTAAGAGTCTCCATTGTTGATCTGGTAATACTTGAGAATCAACTCCCAGGCATGCATGCCCTTAGAGTGCGAGTTTCTGCGCATCGGGAAGCAACCGATGAATGGCACCACGCTGTTCATGTCCCCGAACGGAAGAAGCCCATGCTGCATCAGATCCCTGATGTTGATGGCCAAGTGTTTTCTCACGGCCGTTGTCAGAGGAACATTGTGTAGTATCACAGAGTTCTCTTCAGAATCACTATCGTAATTACCCAACGCCGAGCTGGGCCTCGAATTATTGTGCTTCAGAAGGTTCAGGACAGAGTCGATGGACATCTCCAGGCGGGCGCGCAAGTCCCCCCAATGATTGACGATGTTCGTTCGTTTCAGATCATTTTTATGGAAGACATCGGAGGAACAACCGAACTGGGCCACGGCGAACATTTGTAAAAGGGCGACAATTTTCTTCATTAGATTCACTGTCTCAGCTCGCAACTCATCATTTTTATTTGTGGCTGAACTCGACAACTTCGACTTTTTACTTTCCACGGGTTTAATGATCTTTTTCTGCACCGCTCCGAGTTCAGGAATGTCTGTCACTTTGATGGATCCGTTTTTGAGGAAGCTGATGAACCTCTGCATGTCTTCCACCTGCCCCTGGAGCTGTGAGACGAGGTCGTTGTTGTCTCTGTTGCCAGAGCGCGCCACGCACGCCGCCTGGTGACGCAACTCTTCGGCAGTCAGCGGTTGCTGCCACGCTTCATTCAGCGACTTATTAATATTTTGCTTCAAATCATTTATAATAACGTTGCGATGATCCAGAAAATCTCTTTTACTGGTACAGGCCGATATACTCTCATTAGAAAATGAGTCCAGTTCTTTGAGTTGTGATTTTAGCTGTTCTATAAAATGCAGTTGTTTGATTCTTTGTTCTTTCAGTTTTTCATCAAGCTTGTGGCACTCTGGACAGCTGGCGGAATGTTCCAGAGTATCGTGAGAAGCATGGCCGGTTCCAACAATGGAGCCCAAGTCTGGAACGCCGCGGAATGTAAACTCTTCCAAAGACCTTAACATCTTCTCTTTGTCGTCTGATGGAGCTTCTACTATTTGGTGTAATCTAAACTGCACTTGTGCGAGGTGAGAGGTTAAAGAAAATAAGGAAGAGGAAAGTATTTCTTGTTCTTCTTCCAGTGCTTGTAGGCGTTGAAACTCACAAATATCACCTCTGTCAAAGCCTTCAGACTCCTGTTCATCGCTGAGGGAGTCCTTCGCAGCTCCCAAAGGTTCACACCGTTCACCTTCCCACACGGAGTTCCCATCGATGTCAACGCCATCGTCCATATCGCTGGAACACGAATCCATCTATGAAATATGGAAGCGAAAATGCACTTTTTCACTGGGGAACTTGAGATCACGCTTAAAACTCAGCGATAAATTACAGTAACGAAGTTTCAACGAAATTTTGAGTGATGTTTCATGAAAGGCATAAACATACTGCAACGAATAACAGAAATCATTAATAGAAAAACATTTCAAACAAACGTCATGCCATAATCTATGTTCTATGTCTATTCGTTTGACACATTGACGTCATTCGACGTCACAACAATGTGGCCACCGCTAAATATTATGAGATTCATAATACAGAGAGTGTTAACCTACAATCATTTTTGTTTTTATAAATGATGCTACGTAAATAATAAGCGACCGAAGGTTCGGTTTCAGTTTCGGAAAGTTTCGGCATCAGTTTCGAAACCGAAACCGAAACTTTTTTAGACATGTTAAAAATCGATTGTTTACTGTTATTTGGCTTATTTTTTACACTTATTCAGACAGTTATCACGTGTTAAATTAAATTTAAAAAAAAAACAACAACAGCAATTGAAATAATATTATGTTATATTATTACTGCTATAAAACAAACAAAAATTTAAAAAAAAAAAACATAACATATCAAATACTTATAAGAAAAAAATTGAAAATAATCACTATTTACATTATAAAGGAAGGACCTCGTTAATTGAGTATTTTAATTTAAATTGCGTTTACAATCACAACATTCTTATAACACGAGTTAAATGATATTAAAAAAAAAAAACAATAAATGAAATATGTGAAAAAATATTTATTTTATATTTAATAGTGTTAAATTTAATATATAAAAAACAGTTAATCTTTTTATATGTGTTAAATGAAATTAAAAAAAAAAAAAAAAGAAAGTAAAAAAAAATATATTGATACAAAACAAATCAAAATTAATAAACAAGTTATGTACTTCTTGGAACAAACATTTGTCAATAATCAATACTTAAAGGAAGGACGTCATTTATTAATTAAGTATTTTGCTGATGATGGCGGGTGACACACGAGCCACGAACTCACCCGAAGTCAGCCGAACGAGAAGTTCCAAGGAGTAGTAGTTAACATGTTTTGTAATTTTTATAAATTTTATTTGTTTTATAGAAGAAGTAATATAAAAAATATTCATTTTTCACGTACTTCATTTACTGTTTTTTATTTATTTAATTTAACACGTGTTAACTGTCTGAATAAGTGTAAAAAATAAGCCAAATAACAGTAAACAATAGATTCTTAACATGTCTAAAAAAGTTTCGGTTTCGATTTCGGCCGAAACTGAGACAGACACCGAAGATTCGGTTTCGGTTTCGGTGGAAAGTCCTGTTTCGGTTGGATACTATATTATACCACGACTCCTGAAATTTGTTAACTGATTGCTTTATATGTATTACATTTTCCTATACTAATATATTTGTGTTTTGAATAACTTACATTGAAGGTCCTTATTGCTACTTCCCCACCAAAGCCAACCTAAGCCAGCCGAACTTGGTTCAGAGTTGGAAGGTTGGCCGATCGTCTGGTGGCTGCGGCGAACCCTCCAACTCCAAAATGTCAGACGTCGAACAGCTGATTCGGCGCTGTAACTTTATCGGCTACGTACGTAAATTACATTGGAGGAATAAATTTGTCAATCAGCATGGAGTTTGAGCTTTCTTCGAGGATTGAGGATTCAGATATCGTTAATTTCGTCCAAAACAGACCACGCAAAGTGCGAGTAGGAATAGGGCTGACCACTTCCTGGTGTGGTCGAAATCAGCTGTTTATCGGAAGCCATGTTGGAAACATAAATGAACCAATCACGAGCAAGCGTGTAGGCGAGTAAAGTTGGCGACCTTTCAACTTTTTTTCGTAGATTGTCAACAATCTGCTAGTCGCTGTTAGTTAGCAAGTAACACGATGACACTGGGCGAGTTTACTAACAGATAGTGAATTTCTCAGATAGTAGCTTGTAAACTCGCCGTGTGTCATCGAGGCTGTAGTTATCTTTTCATTTTCACAAGATGGTAACATTATTTTTGTCTCTGGTACAGAGATAACTTTATGCCCGCAAAAAGTGACGTGTGTTCGAGACGTATGTCGATATTCAAAATATTTTTTTAGTTTAATTTTCGAAAATGTTAGATTTATTCACCATTTTTAGCAAAGGTGGGATTGTACTTTGGTGCTTCCAGAGTACAAGTGAAATATTCACACCTTCTGTTAATGCACTTATTCGCAGTGTCATATTACAGGTATTATTTTAATTAAATTATGTCTCCATGTCATCCATATGTACAGCACAATAATTACATCTACATGCTATTGTTTTATCGTAATTACATGTGACGATATTATCTTTTTGATGGCAAAAACTGATACGTTTTCATCGTAAGCGTTATGATTCTTATTCCTTGAATTTGTGATGTTGTTTATTTCAGGAAAGGACGGGGAACAATGCATTCGACCATAAATCCCTGACATTACAGTATAAACTCGACAATGAGTTTGAGTTAATCTTTGTTGTGGCATATCAGAAGATTCTGCAACTATCCTATGTGGATAAATTCTTGAACGACATTCACCTGGAGTTCCGTGACAAGTATAAGAATGAACTACAAAACGCTAGTTTCTTTCAAAAATTCTCATTCACCAAAGTTTTCCATAAAGTTCTGCAGGATGCTGAGCAATGGGGTAGGAAACAATGATGAAATAATGTTGAGTTATTAGAAATTCTATTATCCATGTAAGGATATAATGTAATATTTTATGTTTTCTTCTTTTTGTTTAGGTAAGGCTCAAGCTAAATTGCCTAAACAGATGAGAACTTTCGAAGACTCTGTTAAGTCTAAGAAAACTGTTGCTTCAATGATTGAACGTAAAGGCGATGACAAAGAAACTAAGAAAAGTGGTGTGTATAAATTCCTCTTTTTTAGCTTCCTAAAATATGATGCAATGAAGTCCCAATTGCACCCCCCACACATAGAGTTCAGAGCGAACGTGCCCCGCGCCACTTCAGGCCGCCATGCAGAAAAGTAAAGACCGAAAGTAAGATAACGGTTTACAGCGCAGTTCACTGTAAAACTTTTCTACGCGGCGGCCTAAAGTGGCCCAGGGCATGTTCGTTCCGAACTCTACTTGTGGGGGGTGCTAATGTATTTATATATAGGTACCTACCTACATTCGATTAATTGTAGTGTCCGACCGAAACAGGATTTTCTACCGAAACCGAAACTTTTTAGGATATGTTAAAAATCTATTGTTTACTGAAATTTGGCTCATTTTTTAAACTCATACAAACAGCTAACATGTGTTAAATGAAATTAAAACAAAAAAAAAACAATAATTGAGTATGTGAATTTTTTTTTTTGATGTCACTAAAAATTGTCAATAATCAACACTTATGTACATTATAAAGAAAGAACTTCATTAATTGAGTATTTTAATTTAAATTGCGTTCTCAATCACAACATTCTTGAGAGTAAATTTACCATTCATTGAGATCTTTTGCAGAGTTTCAGTGCGGCCGAAGGTTTGGCAGAAAATCTGCCGAAACCGAAACTGATGCTGAAATTAGATTTTTTTGGCGAAACTTGCGGAAACCGAAACCGAACCTTCGGTCGGTCACTAATTAATTGTTTATTTAATATTTTCACAACTCGTTTGTGTTTAATAATGTTTGTTTTTTCTGTTGCTCTTTAACCAGTAAAAATAGTAGAAGCGAAGCAGAAGGTTGAGATGAACGGTAAAGCCGAAATAAATGATGAACTGGATGATGAGTTTCTGGCTGTGAACAGAGCCAAGCTGGCCCAAAAGTTGGCTCCTAAAAAGAAAGCAGAGAAAGTGTAAGCTACTTAAATAACTATTAGTTAACTCTTGACTTATGTAAGCTACCAAAATAACTATTAGTTAACTCTTGACTTATGTAAGCTACCAAAATAACTATTAGTTAACTCTTGACTTATGTAAGCTACCAAAATAACTATTAGTTACCTCTTGACTTATGTAAGCTACCAAAATAACTATTAGTTAACTCTTGACTTATGTAAGCTACCAAAATAACTATTAGTTAACTCTTGACTTATGTAAGCTACCAAAATAACTATTAGTTAACTCTTGACTTATGTAAGCCACCAAAATAACTACTACTAATATCAATGTTAAAGTGATATGAATTTGTAGCGATTCCATTCCAAGTTGTAAGTACTTCTCTATTAAACCTCTCCTCGCTGACATGAAATACATATAATTGATTTGTGATTTGAATATAAATTGCAATGATGTTGGTTTATTTTCCAATATTTTTTCCTTTAGAGAGCTATTTTGGGTACAACATTCACATTGCACCCAAGCTTACATGCAAATTGCAGTGAAAGCCGACCCCATTTTCAAAACAACATTTCTTGCCAAAAGAAATGTTGTTTAATTTGCACCTTCATTCGGTCATTTCTGTTGTTTTGTAGGAGATCACAACAGTCCTTGAATAACAAAAAGAACTTCAATGCTTACTGTACAAATTGCTTTAAATAAATAGTCAAATGGGGATCAAGGGCAATTCTCTTGACCGAAAAGGAAATGCCCTTAATTTTAAAATTATTAATACTTTTTTCATTATCTGCGATTCCAGTTCTCTCGGCTGACAGCAGAATTGTTCTTAAATAATAATATTTGGTTAATTTATGTAGTGCCATTTTTGTGAAAAATCACCTCAAGGGCGCTTAACCTGTTAAACATAAGGGTTAAAATCGCATTTAAAAGCAAAGCCAACTCCCAACATTCACTGGAAAACCAGCACCTCTGCCATAGGTCACCTCAAGTAGTTTGCTGAGCCCGGATTCATGGGGTGGGGTGAGCGCCAAGTTGAGGAAGTCCCTTTCACCTCTCCAGCCAGACTTTCGATCCATCGCCATGCACTGTAGCGGGAGGGATGGATTCATAAATATGTCTGTCACTCCTGGACACACTCACCCCACTTTCCTACCCACCCCTCACACCTTTTTCCTTCCCAGCACCACCTCGCCTTTATTTCCTTAAAAGACCCAAACATGATATAGGTCCTAATGTGTGGAGCTGATGTAAATAAAACTCAAAAACTACCAAATAATGAAAGTGCTGGAAGACATTCTGTAAATTTAGTACGGAAAATATGTCATGCATTTATCTGAAAAATTATCTTGCATATTTTATCATAATAATTTATTTTCCTTGCAGAGCCAAGTCTCCCAAGAGCCCCACAGTGGACAGAACAGGGAAAAAACCAAGAGTGTGGGAATTGGGAGGTGGTTCAAGGGATCTTCCCGAGTTGGATCGCTCTAAAGACAAACCCGAGGAGTTCCGATCAGACTTCACTCCAGAAAATAATGTAATAAATACTCAATTATTGATTTATTTAAAAAAAAATTAGATGCATCATCGGGATGCCATTTTTCTATGGAGGATCTCTTTACTTCTCAACGGTTGAAACCCCGAATCTTTTTAACTTATCACATTTTAAAATAGATAGCATAACAAATGATTACATATTTGGGTCTTTATCAATGTTGTGTTAACCCTAGATTACTAAACTATCCTATTCACGAGTGACATTGTTACTAAACATTCGTAAAAAAATAGGACAGAAATAAAAGGGAATAAATAAGATAATCAAAAATTTTTATTATTTTAGAAGTAATAGCAACATTCTTTAGGTTTAAGAGATCACGTAATAACCACTGGAGCGACAGCACATTTTGAATATTTTCCACCGACATTGAAAAAATCATACCTCCGAATTTTAATATGAAGACATACAAACTGATTATAGCCAATGAATTCATCTATCTTTTGTCGATTATCACATATTCGTAGGAATTATAAAAAAAATATTATAAAATCGTAAACTTTAAAATTTGCGAATCCTGCGTGTAAGTTCCTTTAAAATTGCCCTAAATGTTACTTTTTCAAGTTAACGTTGGATATTTTTGATTTCTTCACGTTGTCTACGGCCTACTTGATAACCACAGAAGCAAACATATTTTTAAAATCCTAATTTTAAATTGAAAACAGCTGATCAAATATTTTGCTTGAAAAATATTTTATAGATTTTTGAGATCGCGGAGTGTCAAAATGAAATCCGCTTTCTAGTATATGTATTTAAATACATTTACCACAAAGTAACTGTATGAAATTAGAAGGATACTTTCATTGTCTACAATTATCAATGAGAATTAATGTGATTTTTGCTTTATTTAACTAAAATAATCGTTTTACAAATACATCCTAAATCACAATATCAAAATCAGACAGCAGCTTTATAAAACATTTGTGACCTAATATTGGATATTTATCACCATATTTTTATTTAACGTAGTAAACAAGATACCAGGTTTTTAATAAGATATATATCATATGTTAGAATACTTGCATGAATTTTGTTGAGTTTCGCATTGTCCATTCTGACAAAATATGCAATGTGACAGCTGGCTTCGGTTGTCATTCACTGGATTAAAACTTATCAAAACTAATTGAAATTTACATGTATATCTTTGTTATAATTGTAATTATAACTTCTAATTGATAAACTTTAGTTCAAATGCACACGTGAAGTAATTAGGTCGATAATTGTAAAAATAAACGTAAAGATCGGATGAAGTTTTAAATTTAAATTTCACTTACGTAAAACATGTACAAAGGCACTAATTTTTGATTTGAACGAATTGAAAACACGTTAAATAGATGGATAATTGAATTGCGGGAACTGTCGTACATTAACACGTAAGAAAAATCAATTAAAACAAGCACTTTCACCTCATTCTAAGCAAAATCACCGCTGTCAGTTTAAACGAAAATATTTTGTAAACAACGCGAAATACATGCTGCTCAAGATCTTTCTAGACAAACGTAGACGCAAAAGAATAGAGACATCTATGAAAAATCCAATAAAGGATTTTATAATCTTCATTATTATGCAAACCACAGATCGCGGGAGTTTTTGAAAATATTTCAAATAAAATTTTAATGCATCTAGGGAAAATTTGCTGAAATTTAGCGGCTAAGCAAACTTAGGTTTGTAGGTGGTGCTGAAATTCAGCAAAAAGCGTTCCAGTGGATAACGAAAAAAAATAATTTTATTCTACGCAGTTGGGACACATGTTCATGTTAAGGCGGGTACAGATTGCTGTAACGTAACATGAAAGGCACATTTCATAAGTGTGGACGCAGCGCGCGACACGAACCGAGGATGTACCTACTCGCATCTGTTTCCGGCATGCGCGCAGTGAACATAGCTCAGTCTGCCGAGAACAAGTCCTCCATTGTTCGCGCGCGTTCTGCCGTATAGACACAAACAACCCGTCCACACTAACGCTCCGCGTACACTCGTATTGTATTCGGCGAAAAAACCGAAGCCTTGTGGATTGCGGCGCGCACGAGTTGAAATGTTCTGTTCGTGCGCAGAGTGTGCGTGGTTTGTGCGCGCAAGGTGTCCACAATATGGGGATTCTGTTACATTGCATGATACATTGCGGCAATGTGGACCGCAAATTCTTTCATTGCGTGTTATATTACGTGTTACGTTACAGCAATCTGTATCCGCCTTTATGTGCCCTACATATGGCTCATTATGCGTTCACTGGTCAGTGGCTGAGTGGGCATCGCGTTTGGGTCCCACCCAGGCGTTTAGTGTTCGATTCGTCGGCTGGCTAAGTCCTCCATCACGACACAAGCAGCATTTTCCTCTTAGTGTGGTGGTAGTGGGAGATTTTCAAACATTGTTGGGTTATTCGTAATCCGGGAATGTTTGTCTTTCTTTAAAAAAAATAAAAAAATATGGTTTTCATTTTTCTCGACTTCGATGGAAAAAAGGCATATATTTTTTTTTGAATTTGGTTCTATAAGTCAACACACAAATGACGTCCGACCACAATGACAGCACGTAGCACACTGACGGAACAAATTAGGAAGGTACTGTGGAGCGGGAAAGATGCGAACATTGTTTTTCAAGGAATCGTCATTTTGCAGTTGTAATTTTTGCCTACACTCTCAATTCTTTGATCTTTTGTTTTGTGTTTATTTATGTACATTTATGAATGGAATTTATTTTTAGATTGTTGGACAAATGCAAGGGCATATTCGGGACTTGGATGTCAGCGACTCTGATGAAGACTACAGCAGTGATGATGAAAATGAATCCCCCAACACCAACAAGGTCAAGAAGGAGTCCAAATCTTCTGGCGGAGTGTTCAGCATCTTCAAAGGTAGCTAACAACTTTTCAAATCCGGCAATTTTCAACATCCCTGGCAGCCACTTCTGGTCTGGAGCCCCAAAATACCTGAAAAATACCATTGACTCTGCAGAAATGGGCGTTCCGTTTGATATATTCTTCTAACTTAACAAACAGATTGCAATCTTTAGAGCACTGGCGTCGGGTGGAAATGCTATTCTTGTTTTACTGGTATTTCAATGAAAGATGCTCCTAGGAACTAGCGTCATTGATGCCTTCGGCACCGGTGCATGGTCGGGAAACAAGCAAGTACAGCATATTATGTACACGGTTGACATGAGAACGGGTCGCTTCTTCGACTCGTTCTTGTGTTCAACAGCTTGGCTGTGGAACGATTTGCTGGCCTCTGTTTTTCCTTCTTCTCTCCTCAAAAAGACCCTCCACATACAATCTCAGATGACATAGGCCCTGAGGGAAATTATTTTCCTCAAGACTTCCTGTGTGAAGTTAACGTAAAAAAAAATCCCTATATCAGTCAATCGGTAAAACCCTACATCAATACAAAATTGACTAAATCCGTCATCCATGGTTATTACATGGTATGTACAAGCACGGTCATCAATTTATATGAAATGCAACATTACGAAAGTGTCTATAAGTAGACCAATTTCTTGGATGAGTGACATCTGTTGACATAAATCAAAACATTTATTAAAATTATACGTTACTGCCATCTATTGACATACATCAAAACATTTTATTAAACTTATACATTACTGCCATCTATTGACATAAGTTAAAATGATGTAACAATTTTTTTTTTCGTGTTAGGTTTGGTGGGCGCCAAAGCTCTTACTGCGGATACGATGCAGCCGGCCCTGGACAAGTTGCAGGATCACCTCATCGCCAAGAACGTGGCCAGCGATATCGCCAAGAAGCTCTGTGACTCTGTCGCCGCTAAGCTGGAAGGCAAGGTCCTGGGAACATTTGAGAGCATCGCCAAAACTGTCAAGAATACTCTGACTGAGTCGCTGGTGCAGATTCTGTCCCCCAAGAGGAGAGTTGACATTTTGAGGGACTGTTTGGAGGCTAAGAAGAAAGGAAGTCCTTATGTGATGTCTTTCTGTGGGGTGAGTAAAAGATCACCATATTTTTAATATATATTTCTTACTAGCGCAGATCTTTTAGAAATCATGGGGTAGTCTGGGGTATTCTTGACAAATCAGTTCCAACTTTTGAAATAATTAAATATGTTAATTATTTATTTATTTATTTATTTATTATTAGTTTCAATAGCAAGGTTTGTACATGTATGTATAATGTATAGTATAAGTATAGATTCTTTTTTTTTTCACAGACCTCCTCACTAGGATTTCCTGTTCTGAGGTGGCCTGTAGTTTTTTTTAAATATTTGTATTTGGTTATGGATTGTCTTTATATCGTCTTCACGATGTTTGTAATTTTATTATCACTTTGATCTCTCAGCCATGTTTTTACTTTTGTTTTAAATATATTCATTTCCTTTATATTTTTGATTTGATCTCGTAGAGCATTGTATAATTTCATAGCATGGAATTTATTATTTCTCTGTCCAAAAGATGTGTTCAAACTGGGAGTAACCAGGATGTTACTGCTTACTGCCCTGGTTGAGTATTTATGTTGGGCAGTGGAGTATACATATATGTTTTTTTTCAGTTTAAATAAAATATTTTTTGAATAAAGTTTCTGTACATTGAAGACTTGAAAGTTATTAAATATTTCTTCCGTCGGAGTTCTAAGCGGAACTTTCAGTATTGTCTTTAGTACTCCTTTTTGGGCTATATTGAGTCGCTCTGTGTGAGTGCTCAAGGCAGACCCCCATCCATTATAGATGCGTACTTTGTCGCTTCTCTGAATTCTTCACACAACTGATTCCAATTTTGAATATTTCACTTAACCGGTCAAAGGCCATGCCATTTCATGAAAATTCACGAAAATTCACTAAAAAAGCACCACTTTGAATTTTGAATTGAATGTTTTGTGGATTAATTTTGAGCTATTGTATATTTTATTGACTGAAACACGTTCCTAGAACAATAAACTATGTACCAAAACAACATTACTTGCATTAATTATGTAAATTAATAGGTTTTACGATGTTTTAGTCGAGGAACACGCATAAATTGTGACGGGTAAAACTCGCGGCAAAAATGACATTTCTATTGTCACAGATAAAATCGTTTAAAAATATTCTGGTGTTGCAAGGTGAATGAAACTTTTACGCGTCTCATGGAGTAATGTTGGCGCAAGCGATTCTGACCCTGTTCTTCATACAAATTCTGTATATAGAAGGGCCAAAATCGCAGACAAAAAGTTTTTGGTCGAAAATTTTATTCAAATTTTCGAATTATTTTCTCACGCATTATCTTAAATATATCGACGCTGGAAGGGATAAATGGCTAAAGCGCCATGCACCTGGAAAGGAAGGGTGGCTCATTTTTCGTTTCCAGCTGTATGGAGCTTTAGCCATTTATCCTTTCCAGCTTCGATATATTATTTGTTCTCGTTATCTTAATGACAGGTCTGTGGCTGAAATGGCATCGCTTTTGGGTCCCACCCGGGTGTCCCGTGTTCTATTTGTCGCCTGGCTAAGTCCTCCATACAAGCAACATTTCCGCTTTGTGTGATGGTGGTAGGAGATTTTCAAATATTGTCAGATTATTCGTAACCCGGGAATGTTTGTCTTTCTCTAAAAAAAAATACATCAGATAATCTTTTTATCAAAAGCAACAACAACTCTTAACCCCTCCGAATTTTCGAGAATATTAGCTTTTGGTGACTTAAACGAAATGACATTTTACAAAAACTTTTAGTTATAACCGCTTCACAATTAAAGCACTATAAATGAAACATTTCTGAACGTAGCCGAATAGTAAAAACTGTTTTAGAAAGGTTACAAAATAAGCTTTCGAATTATTATATTACAAATAAATATTAACATTTGTAAATATTAAAATTTAGAATGCAAACATTAAAAAAATGTGAAAATGACTCACGTGATGTTTTTATGTGAAAACGGTACTAAAATCACAGATTATGTAAACAACAATACGTATTCCATTGTATAAATGTGTAATAAACACTTTTGTCACCTCACTTTTTTATCATTTCATATAAAAATATTTAATAGAAATTAACAATGTCGGGCGCCCGTAGGAAATTTGGCGGTATAAATTATGTGTCAGACTGCGCGTCTGACAGAATGTTCTTTTTATGTATTTCTATGGACAACTTGAATAGAGATGTGCAGCATGATTCACTATCGACCTTTCACTTTTTATTTTACGGATGTAACTAAAACAATAACGGAGTTATAACGGTTTCTATGGAGACACACGCGCTGACGTGTAAACACGCTTATTGTACTTGACTGCTGTCGTATTTTTAACGCATATATCTGCTTACGTTGCTGACCGGTTAAATCCTCCGGCATCAAGAAATTTGCAGTTTTTTTCTTGACATCACATCATTTATATCACGAGCTATGGAGCATTAAAATATTTATTTTGCTGTCAAAAATTGATGTGAAGGGAGTGGGAGGGAAGGAAATGGGGAAGAGGAAAGTTGGGAATTTTCTGGCTACTCAGATCTGGTCATGTTATAATATCAATTTTATAACATCATTAAAGCTACAAAAACACTTAAAATTGTTTATTTTCAAAGCTACAATAACCCTTAAAATTGTTTATTTTCAAAGCTACAATAACACTTAAAATTGTTTATTTTCAAAGCTACAATAACCTTTAAAATTGTTTATTTTGGAAGCTACAATAACCCTTAAAAAAAATTATTTTCAAAGCTACAATAACCCTTAAAATTGTTTATTTTTAAAGCTACAATAACACTTAAATAAATTTTATTTCCAGGTGAATGGTGTGGGCAAGTCCACCAACTTGGCCAAGATCTGTTTCTGGCTGATTGAGAACGAGCTGTCGGTCCTGATTGCCGCCTGCGACACGTTCCGAGCCGGGGCCGTAGAGCAGCTAAGGACACACACCCGCCATCTGAACGCGCTGCACCCCCCCATCAAACACAACGGCAGGGAAATGGTTCAGCTGTACGAGAAAGGATACGGTACCAATAACAAAACTATTCACTTCACATTGCTTACCAACAGTTGATATCAAATTCATCCTTGGGAATCTGTGTTGAGAGATTTTTTAACCCCTCCGCAACGTAAGCAGATATATGCGTTAAAAATACGACAGCAGTCAAGTACAATAAGCGTGTTTACACGTCAGCGCGTGTGTCTCCATAGAAACTGTTATAATTCCGTTATTGTTTTAGTTACATCCGTAAAATAAAAAGTAAAATGTCGATAGTGAATCATGCTGCACATCTCTATTCAAGTTGTCCATAGAAATACATAAAAAGAACATTCTGTCAGACGCGCAGTCTGACACATAATTTATCCCGCCAAATTTCCTAAGGGCGCCCGACATTGTTAATTTCTATTAAATATTTTTATATGAAATGATAAAAAAGTGAGGTGACAAAAGTGTTTATTACACATTTATATAATAGAATAAGTATTGTTGTTTAAATAATCTGTGATTTTAGTACCGTTTTCACATAAAAACATCACGTGAGTCATTTTCACATTTTTTTAATGTTTGCATTCTAAATTTTAATATTTACAAATGTTAATATTTATTTGTAATATAATAATTCGAAAGCTTATTATGTTACCTGTCTAAAACAGTTTTTACTATTCGGCTACGTTCAGAAATGTTTCATTTATAGAGCTTTAATTGTGAAGCGGTAATAATACAAAATTTTCGTAAAATGTCATTTCGTTTAAGACACCAAAAGCTAATATTCTCGAAAATTCGGAGGGGTTAAGGAAATAAAGGTGTTGTAACGAAACTGCACACAAATTACAGCTTTAGATGTGCTTGTAAATGAACTGTAAATAGGATGAAATGGTGTTTTTTTTTAAAATTTTTTTACATTAACCCCTCGTTTGCAGCTCGTGCACCGGTGTGTCATGAGATTTACACGCGATTTTGACCCTTATGTATAAAGAAAGTGTATGAAGAACACGGTCAGAATCGCTTGCTCTATTATCGCCCTTTACCATAGAGAAAACTGCAATGCGCCTAGTCACTCCAAATAATTTATATTAATCATTTACCGGAGCGCGGGAGCGTGCGCAGTTCTTGCGCATGCGCGGGAAAAATATGTGTATCTACGAGTTTGACCCTTTGACCCTACGAATTTGTAAAGGACAGTGTCAGAATCGCTGGACACGAGTGTCATTTCTGCCGCCGGATGCCGTGTCGTAATTGGTGGAGCTTTTTGCTGGCCTACTCCGGCAAACAAGAGGTTAACTGTACAAAATTATTTTCCTCGGGCCTATCTCATCTTTGGGGGTGCTGTGTGGAGGGTCTTTTTGTGGAAAGAAAGGAGTGAATCTGGGTCTTGAAGAGACCCATGTTGTAGGAGGGAGGAAACACAGAGACCGGCAAATCGTTTCACAGCCGAGCTGCTGAACTCAAGAATGAGTAATACAGGGTGTTAAGGGACGTACTTGACGTACTTTAACCAGTCATTCCTGACATTATTTGAAGTAAAAAATGTAAATGAAATTTTGGTCTCCGGTGACTTTTTTTTGACCACTTTTTTTTTTTTTCAAATAATTTTTCTTCAAAATCAAACAAAAAAAAAATTCTTCCGCATGTCGTCACTGGTCACTCAGCCGGGTGTCCGACGAACCCCTTACCCCGCCTCCAACTGTTCAACAACTACCATTTTTTTATGTTTTTGTAGAAAAAAAAAAAAAAACATCAAAAATGTCACCGGAGACCAAAATTTCATTTACATTTTTTACTCCAAATAATGTCAGGAATCACTTGTTAAAGTAAGTCAAGTACGTCCCTTAACACCCTGTAGAAACGACCCGTTCTCACATGACTCACGACAACTGAGTGGATAAATGACGCTAGTTCCTCGGAACATCGTCCATTGAAATATCAGTAGAATAAGGATAGCCTTCCCACCAAACTTCTGTGCTCTAATTTCTATTCCATTCTCCTATTTTAACCCGTCTGCTTGTTTAGGAATAAATACATCCCAAAACACATAATCGCGTTATACTTTCATAAGACCAAAAACGTCCCGAGCGACCCTACATTTTAAAAGCTATATATCTCTCTTCCTCTCATGCAAACATATGTATTTTTTCTTTTAACCAGAAAGAGAAAAAAATAATGCTTCTTATTGTCTTTGAAATATGAAAGCTTTCTTGCATAGATATTTTACAATCTCGATCCAAAGTGACGGTTTCAGAATTTACCTGCGAAACTCAGGCTTCCGGATTGTGACGTGCGAATATATTGAACCAAGCAGACGGGTTAATAAACAGATTGCTCTTCAAGAAACTAGCTTTATTGAACCCTTTGGCACTGAGATGCACACCCAACATTTGCACACATTTGGCATATGTCGCATGTGGACAGGTCGTTTCTACGACTCGCTGAGTTCAATAGTTGGGCTGTGGAAAGATTTGCCAGCCTCTGTGTTTCCTCCCTCCTACAACGGTCTCTTCAAGACCCAGATCCACTCCTTTCTTTCCTCAAAAAGACCCTGAGGGAAATTATTTTCGAGTTTATTAGGAAATTCATCTAATTAATTTTTTTAAATTGTTTATTTAAACACACTTTTCTTGTTTCTAGGCAAAGATGCCGCTGGAATCGCTATGGAGGCCATAAGATTCGCCAACGAATCCAGGATCGACGTGGTGCTGATCGACACGGCGGGACGGATGCAGGACAACGAACCCCTCATGCGGGCCCTGGCCAAACTGATCAAGGTGAACGAGCCGGATCTGGTTCTCTTTGTCGGAGAGGCTCTCGTTGGAAACGAAGCCGTCGACCAGCTGGTTAAGTTCAACCAGGCCCTGGCCGATTACAGCTCCAACACCAATCCCCACATCATCGACGGTATCGTTCTCACCAAGTTCGATACTATCGACGATAAGGTCGGCGCAGCCATATCCATGACCTATATCACGGGTCAACCCATTGTCTTTGTGGGGACAGGGCAGACCTACACCGACCTGAAAGCCCTGAACGCAAAGGCTGTCGTGCAAGCCCTTATGAAATAATTTTGTACACCCAACGTTGCCTTATTAATAAATAATATGTTCATCTTTTGTTGTTAGATGAAATACCTTCGCTTTTCTAAGACATCTAATATAATATTCAGCCATGCGATTCTGCATCTTTTGTGGATACGGAATCGATTCCATATGTAATTGTCAAATTTGTGTGATTGTCTATGGCTTGCAATTGCTTTTTCTACAGGCTGTCAGCGCTGTCACTGACTTCAACTAGTTTAAAACACGAAATGCTCTAAGTATACATGATTATTTATTCAGTTAATGTACGTAAGTTACATACCATGGATTTGACATTGGCGAAGTTTCACACACGCGTTAGCTTGAAAACAAGCTTATTGGTCTTGACTGCTATTGTCGTATAAACTTAGGAGTCGGAGTGGTTAAATGAATAAATAATCATAGTAAGTATACATGCTTACAGCATTTCGTGTTTTAAACTAGAAGTCAGTGACAGAGCTGACAGCGACACATCAGCCCGTAGAAAAAGCAATTTCAAGCCATAGACAATCACACAAACTTGACAGGCGATTACGTATGGAATAGATTCCATATCTACAAAAGATACAGAATAGCTCTTCGGTTTGTTTTTAATGATTCCGGTCACTGAACAGAAAATCGTTAGAAAATGATATAAGTATAACTTTTTTATTTTATGCCATTTATTGTTTTTATTTATTTGGAGTAACAATGAGACTAAGGTGTCCTGAATTGGGGTATGTTGTTAGGTTGAATAGAGTGGGGAGGGTTGAGGAATATCTGGCTATTCAGATCTGGTCACCAAAAAAGGCTAAAGCCATTTAAAGCTGTGTTTTGATTCTGAATTGAGAGATACCGAGAGTATCTACCACTCTTGATACCAATTGATGCAAATTTCTTTCCAAATATTTCGATATCTTTTATCAATTATTTCACACGAAGTAAGATAATATTAGACTAACTTCGACCTGCACCCACAACACATTTCTACAGATTTGCCTCTTCAGTGATTCCGGCAGTTTTGTTTGTTGTTCAGTACATAACTAATTATTAAAATAATAAATATATCACTGGTCTAATAAATAAATAAATGTTTGGCCCAATATAGAATTACCTGACATCACTATTTATCAATATAATAAATGATTGTATTGAGATGATATTATCATAAAATCTTCAGATTATTAAAAACAAATAATAATCATTAATATATTATGCATTTTTTAAATATTTATTAGAATAAATTTTATATTGTAAAATTCATTTTTACTATAAAAATAATTGTGTAAATGAAACATTTAATTTCCATGAAGGCTGTTTTGTAAAGAAATATATGTAAATATTGTTTTCTTAATTTTTTGTGATAGAATTTTTGGGAAAGGTTTTTTTTTATTTAATATTAAATAAATTTCTGAACGTTTTTTATTGTTTTATTATTCCTTGTTTTAAATCTTTTTTTTTTCTATGCTGATAAAATAAATTCTCAAAAAAAAAATTTTTGCAAAGTGCGAACCAATTAAAAAATATTTTAGTAGTTCATTAATTTGGAAGGCGAGTATGGTACCGCCGCCCCGGAAACCATTCATTGGATAATCCATACCTCTGTCAAAGGTCTCCCCAAGTGGTTCACCATGTTTGGTGACCTAGCAGGGGTGCCCAGGTTCATGGAAAATGGGAATCGGAATGGGTGTCTTGGCCGTGGATGTGTCTGGCTACAAACTGTGGGGCGAATCACATCGGAAAAGGCTGGTTGAGGGAGACCCTTGGATTTCCCCAGCCAGACTCTCTCAACCCGTTGCCTTGCACCGCAATAGTAAGGAGACTCCTGGACACGTTGACCCGGACTACTAACCTCACTTTTTAAATTTTTTATTTATATGAATACTGCACAAGAGTCCCAGTTACTCCTGTCTGGAGCCAGTGAGATTATGGCATCCCCAATCGGGTTATTTTGTGATGCTGAAGGTAGTGGATATGGTAAGAGGAAGTACCTGGATATTCAGATCTGCTCACCAAACACGGCTGAAGCCATTTCAAGCAATGTTTCAATTCTGAATGGTGGTTTTACTGAGAGTATCTTCTACTCTGGAATGTGCTGCAAATATATTTGCAGCACGTATATATATACTACATATACTACACATCAATCTAAAATTAGTTAGTTGTGAAATAACACAAATTAATCAAATAAAATTTCTTTGCGCCTGCCAGGATTTGAACCCATGACCTTCAGATTGATAGTTGAGAGCCTTACCCCTCGACCACGGAGACTGGCATTACTTTTGCTGTTTACAAAAATTGTTTATTTATTTATAAGGTATTCAAAAAAATATTTTCACAATATGAGGAAAATTGAACTTGGCAAATTTTGCAGTTCAGCAGCAAAACGTTGGGAGTAAATAGAATTTCAACGTTTACCTGTTTTATTTCTCTTTTTGAAGAACTAGAGCACTCTGATTCAATTTCTTTATTCTGCACTTCTGGTCTTTCCATTGTTCTGAGTTGATTTTGGTTATAATTGTGTGAACAATTTATTTAAAAAAAAAGTAACTAAAAAATAGCCACTCTTTCTAAAATATCTACATAAAAACTTGAATAATTTTTTTTTTTTAATATCCTCTCTGTCCAATAATTATTATTATAATTGGATAATTTGTATTGCGCCGTCTTTGTGAAAAATCACCTCAAGGGCGCTGTACAATTTATTAAGAATTCTTAGGTTCTATCTAATTTTAGTATTTACAAATGGATACAGAAACATACATTACCTGGCAGGTCATTTCCGATAAACACACTTTAATTAGAAAGTTTATGCTTGGAGAAGATACGGCTTTGCACGCGGAGGACATTCTATAAAACACTGGACATTGCACGATTTTACATTTGCTACCCCCATCATTATTAGTATTACATTTATTAAAAGATTAATGACAAAAGTAGAGTTGATATTTATTTTGAAAGATTTGAGAATTTAGAACTCTTTAGGGTTGGAGAATGTTCATGAAATGACATTTAAAAACGCTTACAGTTAAGATTTTTTATTATTATTATTTTTTTTTTTTACAAATTAGGGAACGTACCCATACTACGTGACACGTTTAGGGGGGGGGGGAGGGGGGTCTTCAAAATGTCACGCTCCATACAAATGAGCGGCGGGTTGCTTAGGTTTTTGGTCACTGGGGGGGGGGGGGGGGGGGGATTAAAAATTGGTCACGTAGTATGGGTACGTTCCCTTATAGTAGGGGAGGCGAAGCAGGGATTTTGGGATTTACACAAGCGCGTCAGATTAACTAAGGTGAGATACTTCACGACCTTGTTATGGACTACCACCATATATGAACCCATAATATTGGTGGGTGCGGCTAGGACAACCGATCAGATTAGTAAAAAAAAATCGATCCCTGTAGTTACTCGAGCGTGTCAGATTAAGGTGATGTGAGTTAATTACATGCAGAAAAGTTTACATTTCAATATTCTGACGATTTGAACGTAAAGTAAGAAAGTTAGCGAGTCACAAAGTTGCAAAAAAAAAAACGTCACGTGGATTTACTCGAGCGCGGTTAATTTTTTTTTTATTTTGAAGGAAATAATTTAAGGATCATGGAAATAATATAATCTGACGATTTCCACATGCCGAAGTGGCTAAACTTTGTATTTCCCCCTCCGCACTTCGGTTCCCTTCTTAAGGGCGCTTGTTCTCTAGGTAGATATATTCTGTCGCAGCCATTACGTCAATGGTCGCAGCCCGAGCCTAATTAACCGTTGGGTCGCGCGTTCGCATTCGTAGATTTACAACGCTTTGGTTAATTAATTTTGTAAAGAAGTTTAATAAATGAAATACAAAATATTATTTTTTGTTCATTGTATTTATTTTTTGTTCATTGTTCTATTCAGTAATAAAAAAAAATAAAAATATATATTTTTTTTAAACCGTCAGATTAAGAAAATCCCTCCACATAATCGTCAGATTATTGTCAGCACAACAAGGACATCACGCTGAACCTTCTGTATAAAAATCTGACGATCTCGAGTAAGTCAAGGTCACGATTTTTTTTTACATCTTTAAAAATCAGCCATGAGTTTAGGTTACGTCCAAATCGTCAGATTATTGGAATGTAAACTTTTCTGCATGTAATTAACTCACATTACCTTAATCTGACACGCTCGAATAAATCTATTTTTTTTCAATTTTCTACCTCTTCATACGGCCACCCCCACCACTCAAGTCGTCAGATTAATATCTCCCCGTTACTAGAAACACGTAGGGCATATACGCTATTAAAATCTGACAAGCTCGAGTATGTCATGGTGACGATTTTCTTTTACATGTTTGAAAATTTATACTCGCTCTCCCCACCACTGGAATGGCATACATCGTATAAACTTTTTTTCTTTTTAGCATCTAATCTTTGCAATCCAATAGGTCCCCACGACGCTCGAGTAACTACCCATTTAGCGTCAATGCCTCCCCTACTATTAGTAATTTACAACGTTGCGGGCATTGAAGGTGAAGGTGAAAGGTTTTTGAGTTTATGGATACGACTGTCTGAAAAGGTGAGTTTTAAGTTTAGCTCTAAATTCCGCCGAGTCTGATCATTCTTAAGTCATGTGGCAGTCCATTCCAGACTTTAGGTCCCGACACTCCGAAAGCGCGCTCACCGAACTTAGTATCTGGTGTGCGCTTTTGTTCCTTTAACCTTCCGACTATCTGATGATGCTGCTGACTTCAGGGTTGACCGTCGAGAATTGGAATTTTCTGGAATACACAATTCCGATAAGTAAGCCGGAGCCCATTCCGTTAAGGGATGACTTAAATCTCGTACGTACCATCCAGCAGAGCTTGAACTGGATTCTTTCAGGACATTTGAGCCAGTGAAGATTTTTGAGATGCTCTGAAATATGGGAATATTTGGATACGCCAGTGATAAGTCTTGCCGCATGTGGTACCTAAAGCATATGTTTACCATGAAACTTTGGTGATTTGTCGTGCGCATGCCCACGAAGGTTTTTATATTTATGAAATTATTTCCTATACCATTCTTACGATTGCGATGAAACTTTTGTGAATTTTGAATGTTCCTGTATATAAAATTTTTACAATAACTGGTGCGCGAGTTGTTTGAAAAATGTTTGTGTTTCATGTAGTTTAGCAGCAGGAGAAGAACGGAGGGGAGGGGGAAGGGGAACGAAAGAGGAGGGATTCGCGGGAGGGTAGACGAGGGAAGGGGGACGGTCGAAGGGGAACGCTGGAGGGGGAGGGAAATGCGAGAGGTGTGGTCGCGGAAAAGGGGGACTCAGGAGGTGAGAAGGCAGGGAAGGTGAAAGGGGAAGAAGACGGAAATAGGGGTGCATGGGAAAGGACATGCTGGGAAGGGGTGGGGGACGAGGGAGAAGCAGAGGGAAGGATTGCAAAGGAGACATAGTAGCGGTAGGGGATGGCAGAGGGTAACTTGAAATCCGTGCATCTCATATAGATAGCTGTGAGAAGTGTGTGTATTTTATACAGTTTAGCAACAAGGAGGGGAGGGGAAGATGGGAACGTGGAAGGTAGGGGGGTTTGCATGATGGAAGGACGCAGGATAGGGGGAAGGTGGGGAAGGTAAAAGGGTAATGCGGGATGGAAAGGGGGCGAGAAGGGGGTCGCATGGGAAAGGACACACAGGGGAGGGGAGGGGGACGAGGGAAAGGCAGAGGGAAGGAATGCAAAGGAAACATATATAGGAGAGTAACGGAAAGGGAAAGCAAGGGGTAAATTCGAAAATCCTCCCTATTCACATTGACAGCTGTGTGTGACCTGCTCGAGAATCGAAAAATCTTCTGATTTATTTGTGTACGCACCAGATGGAAAAACAAAAAATATTGTGAATCCAAAATGAGTTCAATAAACAGAATTAAAACACAGACACTTTTTTGAGTTGCATTGCAATGCATGCCGAATACTAGCTAGTACTATAATTCAAATGCTTTTCTATTATTGTGGATAGGTACCTGCTCATATAAGTAACAGGGAAACCAATCAACTATATTTTCGAGAGCAGAGTACAAGCGAATATTTTAAATTAAATTATTGAAATTAATTTATTTTAGGCATTCATAATAATTAATTATTTTGAATTTGCCGCCGTAAGCTCCTGTTCGTATTGGCATTTGAAATGGGTTAAGTACAGTGCGTAGATGTTTCTGTTGCGATTTTAGCAAACGTCAAAGACATGTTGGAAAGCGTGCCCAGTAGTTAACTGGAACTGATTTGGCGAGTGGCCATTTGTATTCTGCCGCTCACATGACCTGTTTATTTGTCCCCGTGATCAAATCGTGAAAATTCAAAAATATTTTTGACGGAATGGCAAAAATCGAGATTGATTTGTTGGATACCTCATTAGATAACAGGTTGTTTATTAGAAACCTTAATAATTATATTTAATTGTGTGGTTTGATTACATAATCTATATTTTATTAGTAGTGAAGGTCATTTCTGTGATAGAAGTGCAACTAGGCAATTACGGTCAAATCGTTTGTTGTCATCAGATAATTTGATGAAGTGCAGAGGCCGTTCGATGGTGTTAACATCGGCAATAAAATACCGTGATTTGTGATCTATTCTGAAATTGTTTTAAACTCCAAAAGTTTATATATTTTATATGGTTTTCAGCGGCGATGGTGATCATGAAATTTTGGGAATGGTAGATGACGGATCATTCGGTAAGTTCATTTAAAATATATGCAAGCGAAATTATGTAAAGAGCATGCGTAATTTTCAAGTAATTTTAATATCCCTATTGTGCAAATTTGTTTACATATTTTTTTTGTTTTTATTTTATCTGCATCGTTATTATCATTATTTTGATTTAATTCATCACACGACCTCGGTTTAGGTAGCACATAATTTTTAATTGCAACTTCCTTATAAAGTTTCACCCTTTAAACTTTGCCTGTTTAGAGTTTATTATTGGAGGTTATGTTTCCTCCGTTGTTATCAAAACTAGTTAGAAATAGATTCATTCCACTCAACATACAAATACAGTACGCCACATCAACACGATCAAACCATCAACACATTCACACCATCAACACATACAAAGGTATGATATTAAACGAAATGGTGCATGTTTTGATAAAAATAAGACAAAACGAACAGGCGTACAGAATTGACAGAAACCAAACATGGCCAAAGACAAGAAAACAAATTAATTGGAATAGAAAAATCCCTTAATTTTTGTGAAATTATTTTTCAGGCAGTGGGGGCGATGAGAAGGGTCATTTGGCAAAGTTCATGGATTCGGGCGAGGAAGAAATTTCTTATAATTATAAAAATCGTGAGTGCTGGATTGAGGTAGAACTATTCCCCATTGAATTGAATTGAGCTATCAATGGAAATGACGAGCATAATTCGCATGTAGCAATCTAATTTGATGCAGAATATTTCTCCCTTAATCATCATTAGAATTCAATCACAACAACAACTTAATAAATTTTCATATTCCGTCAAGTTCAACCCGAAAATCCGATTTATTTCATTTGCCCTCATTTAGAACAAATATTGGTAATTTTTTGGGATTATTGTCCATGGCTATTACGAATAATTTTTAGAAAAAAACTTTAGATTCGCCTTAATCACTATAAAAGGATATTTTTTGCATCACAGCTGGCGGAAAATAATGCATTTTAATTTTCAATTTCGTTAAATAAAATTTCACTTCGCGAACCGATACTACGACAGCCGCCCGCCATTTTGTCACTGTCATGTTGGTATCCCTGGCCTGATACAAACAAGAGCTAGATACGAATGTAGCCGACTTCGTGGGATACATGATGAGGTGCGTAATTATGAAAAACAGAATTAATAATATAATGTAAACGAACCTCTAATCAGGCACTGGAATGGAGACAAACCATTCAAATCCTGGGATGTTTTTTAAAATAAAGATAATATACACAAGCCCGCTACACAAACCTTGCTTTGCCAGACAAACCATTCAAAAACGTAGGCTGTTTTTTAAAGTAAAGATAACATACACAATCCCGCTAGACAAACCCTGCTTTGCCAGACAAACCATTTAAAAATGTAGGCTGTTTTTTAAAGTAAAGATAACATACACAAGCCCGCTAGACAAATTTCATAATTACGCGCCTCATCATTTATCCCATGAAGTTGGCTATAATCGTATCTAGCTCTTGTTTGTATCAGGTCAGGGGTACCAACATAACAGTGACAAAATGGCGGGCGGGCTGTCATAGTATCGGTTCGCGAAGTGAAATTTTATTTAACGAAATTGAAAATTAAAATGCATTATTTTCCACCGGCCGTGATGCAAAAAGTTTCCTTTTATAGTGATTAAGGCGAATCTAAAGTTTTTTTCTAAAAATTATTCGTAATAGCCATGGACACTAATCCCAAAAATTTACCCAAATATTAGAAAAAAATCCCTAATTCCTCGTGTATGTACACAATATAATATAAAATTTCACAGCATTGACATTTTTAGTAATAACCTAAAGAAATGTCGATATGAAGTAACGCTTACGATCGATTATTATTAATATGAGAGTAAGGAATGTATCGGGAGCATCTCCTATCCTTTTCCTATATTCCTCTTCCTCTCCCCTTCCTATAACCCAAAATTAATTTTAAGATATTAAAACTTTATTTCCAATGAACTTTAGTATTAGAAACTTCTGTGGCTTGACTTCAATTCACTTATATATTTATCCCTGTATATTATGTAAAAGCGGTTTGTTTCTTACAAAATAAATAAATAAGTCCCTCTTTTATCACTTATTGTACTGTAAACAGCCCCGGATCTATGACTTTTTCAAACCGGGGCAGAAACTTGATAGTGGCGCGCCCACTAGTGAGGTGAGTGATTGTCGCTTTGCTTGACGTTCGACCACTCGGGTTTATTCGTCTCAGCTCGTGTAGGCCCTGGTTTTAGATGCGAAGGGGACTGGCAGAGACATCACATACACTATGCACGCATTCAAAATCAACTTAGGATGTTTTCGTTATTTGTTTTTGGGGTGTTATGCCGTGTTGTGCTACCTCCTTCTTTAGCCAACATTTCGGACAGCGTTGCAGTGTCCATCATCAGGGCAGATCCGGTAAATGTGTCATATCTACCGGATCTGCCCTGATGAAGGACACTGCAACGCTGTCCGAAATGTTGGCTAAAGAAGGAGGTAGCGCAACATCGGCGTAACACCCCAAAAACAAATAACGAAAATATTTTTGGCCGTGAAAATCTTAAAACGTATTTAACTTAGGATGTGTTCAAAAACCAACTCGGTGTTTTAAAATCAAATGAAATCCCCCGTAGATCCGGGGCTGACTGTAAAGGCACAACGTTGGCAGGTAAAATAAAAGCACAAATTATATTCTAGGCTGAATTTTCAACAGTTGAAATTTTTTTTTGTTTGACTTGGTCAATATGTTAGTTTATTGTTTGACCAAAGGCTTGTCAAATGATTGTTAGGTGTTTTTAACTTCATTCAAATGCTAATTCTTCTCAACTATTTCTTTAGTGGCAAAAAATATTATGTGATTTGAGATTTTCACGGCCAAAATTTTTATTGTGTTTGATTTTTGGGATTGTATTCCATGTTGTGCTTCCTTTTCCTTTGGACAACGTTTCAAACAGCCTTCCAGAATCCATCAGTATATGCCATGATCTGCTCGGATGATGGACAATGCGAGGCTGTCTAAAATTTTGGCTAAAGGAGGATGAAGCGCAAAACGGAATAATATTCCAAAAATCAATCATGATATGAAAAAAAAATTGTTGCGTTATTGCGTAAAATTTGGGTAGAAAATTCACACAAGTCCAATCTATAGTTCGCCACCATCTCCCAACAATATGATATATTTTATTTTATCCATTCGAGCAGAGGAGATTTACAGGTTTTCGGCTTTCATTTCGGTCATTCGATTTAATTAATATCATACCTCCAAATCGATTGTCCAGTTCTCTAAATACTAAGTTTTCCGATAATAATGAGAAAAGCAGTATTCAAATGTTCATCATAAATCAAATGTTATTTACACATTTCCATTTTTTATATATTTAATATGCTATACCGGGTAACATAAGGATCCAGTACATTAATAATAAAAATAATAATAATTGGATAATTTGTAGAGCGCCGTTTTTGTGAAATATCACCTCAAGAGCGCTGTACAATTTATTACAAATTCTTAGTCTCTATTTAATTTAATTATTTACAAGTAGATACAGAAAACATACTTATCTGGCAGGTCACTTCCGATAAACACACTTTAATTAGAAAGTTTATGCTTGTAGATGATAAGGCTTTGTAAGGAAGGATTAGTATGACATTATGAAATTTCCTACTAGTAGCCCAGAAATCAATTGTTTGTTTATTTCATTACGAGTTTTTCCGCATTATAATAGGCCACTTGCATGGATTTCATAACGACTTGGAAAAAATCGTGTGGATAGATCTTTTTATTAAGATTATGAAAATGTTAGTAAAATTTTTTAATAAGAAATGTACAGTTTTTTTATTATTTTTAAATAAATAAATCCATTATTTGGGCTCGTGACGTCACTACATGAAAACGTCCTGTCTCCGAAAATGTTCCTATTAATTTTGTAAAATTCCACACTGATTTATTTTTTTTATACGGCATCACTTTGATTTCAGGCAAATTTTTGAATTTGACATTAAGGCTGGTCGCATACACACGTTTTCCGTATTCGATTTCCTAATGCGGAACTTCGATTTGGAATTCCGTGAGTCTAGCGCAAACGTTCGTTTTTCTTCATTCGGAATGTATACACGTCAGTACAGATAGTGATAGCGTGGTGAATGCACGACGATGGAGGATGACGATTTATTAGCGCGGTGCGGGTGCGATACTGAATAGAAATTTCCTAACGTGTGCGCCGGCACAAACAAAATGTATGCAAGCGCTGCTTTCCGCATGACGTCATTAGGTTTTTTCCAGTAGGTTTCTCCGAACGCGCCGGCTTGCATTCGAAACGTACGTACGGAATTTGTTCCGTTCGGAAAAAAAGCGAACATGTGCGTCAGTTAATGTATTTTCTACTGATTCCATGCATTCGGATGTCCGAATACGGAAAACGAATTCGGAAATCGAATACGGAAAACGTGTGTATGCGGCCAGCCTTAACGTTCACTAGATTTATTGTTTGTTCTCTGCGAACTTATCATTTGGTTTGACTTTTTGACAGATGTTATAAAGAGAACCCCGTACATTTTACGCTGTCTGTACGTGTTTTAGAGGTATAATGGTGTGGTGCTGATTTTAACAAAATCAAATTTTATAATGTTCTTATTATTATTATAGTTTACAAGTAGGTACAAGTATATTAAATTGGATTTAGTAATATAGACGTTGTATATTATAATGATTTACGATCAATAAGATGGATCAAGGAAAAAAATATTTATGAGATATAATATTTTTGGTATGCCTCGTTATTCTCCTGTGCCATTCGTGTGGAAAGCGTTCTTTTTTTAAAAACTGATTTTCGGCTATGTAATTATCGTTTTTTTGCACCCATAAAATTATGTCCCGTCTTTCCAGTTTATAAAAAATTGTCTGATTTTACGGATTGAAATTTTCAAAAAATCCCCAGGGTTTCAAAAATACGATTAAAAAAAAAAAAAACAGAATGTCTTAGAATATTTGCCTAAACCGGAATTTTTTTTTTAAAATGTAATGCAAGTGGCCTATTTATTGATTTGGTGGTATTTATGTTTATATGTTTTTCTCCATATTTTATTTTTATTTTTATAATAGCTGAAAAAAAAAACCTTTTTCACTTATTCTACCTATATAATACTAACTTTTCATACTAACTTTATATTTTATATGTTTTTTAAGTCTATTTTATACTTTGGGTACTTGGAAATATAGTATTTTGTTTTAATATTACCCACACTCAGGCAGTGCCTTAGTGGGTTTTCATTTCTTGTTCATACTATTTGTTATTATATATTTATGTTATTATATACTATTTGCTATTATACATTATATTATGTACAAAGAAATGAGAATAAATAAAGTTAAAAAAAAAAAAAATCTGCAAACTCAACTCAAATTTAAATTTTTGGAGATGTCTGATTGATCAACTGGACGATCGAAATATAATACGGAAACTTATGAATTATTACGATTTAAAAGCCAATGAATCCACCTAGATTTCACCTTTTATCCCGTATTTTTCCCGTAAGTTTGGTAGCTATCACTCGAGTGGTTACATATAATGCTTTTTTATTAGATTTTTTTATACTTGTATTGTTTCTTATAGTTTTCAGTGATATTTACTGTTTTAACAATATGTAAGTACATCGTATTAGATAAATAGATTGCTTTGCAAATTAATCATTAGTGTAAACATTGACATTGTATCTATGCCGACCTATTATGACTATTTGACGACCTCCGTAGTCCAGTGGGTAAGACTCTTGACTCACAATCCAGAGGTCGCGGGTTCGAACCCAGCATGCGCAAATAAATTTTATTTGATTAATTTGTGTTATTTCACAATTAATTCATTTAAAATAATATATGGTATATTTTGCGGCATGTTCCAGAGTGGAAGATACTATCAGTATCGCCCTGGTGTAAGACCACCATTCAGAATTGAAACGTTGCTTGAAAATGGCTTTAGCCGTGTTTAGTGACCAGATCTGAAAAGCCAGGTACTTCCCAACCTTCCTCTTCCCCACCTCCTTCCCCTCCCCACTACCTTCAGCCTCACAACATACCCCAATTGGGGATGCCATAGTCTCACTGGCTCCAGACGGGAGCAGTTGAGATTCTTGTGCGGTATTCACTGTAAAAAAAAAAAAAAATATAATGGTTTTTTGTTAGATTTTTTTTATACTTATGTATTGTTTCTTATAGTTTTCAGTGATATTTACTGTTTTAACAATATGTAGGTATATCGTATTATATGTATAAATAGATTGCTTTGCAAATTAATCATTAGTGTAAACATTGACATTGTATCTATGCAAGATATATTTATTGACATTTTTTTAATAGCAGTTTTGTTGTTGCTGCTTATTTATGAGTTTTGATAAAATCAACAACAAACTATTATTTATTCCTCTGTTGCTTATCTTCGTAGTGATAATATGTAAGCGCCTACGGGGGCTAGAAATAACGGTATTTTATAACTAATTTGTAAATGTGATGTTTTGTAAGCCCAGTTGAACATCAACAGCCTTACTAATAACAAAACGCTTAAACGATCGTCAAACTGCATATTTGTTGCTTGCGTGGGCAACACCATATTTACATCTTTACTAATAACAATATCACGTGTTTTATGATTTTTATGTTGGTCACCTTGAATCTCCATAGATCTGCGCAGGCGCCGCGGCCATCTTGTTTTATAGCTTTGCGGTAAAACTTAATGTTTAACAATGTTGAATTGTACTCGGAGTTAATTTTATGTTTTTGAAGATACTTTTCGCTTAAATGATCAATTCACTGTGATATTAGTGTAATTCAACATAATTACCAATGCTGGCGTTACTTTTTTTCAGTTTTAGTCATTTAAATAATGTTTTGTTGATGATTTAGTTTTGTTAACGATAGGTTTTAGGTTATTTCTGAAATGTTATTTTTTTAATGACTTTTCCGGGTGAATTTAATAAAACTTCCATAAAAGTAATATTATTTAATAATGTAAAAGCCTTATGCATATGTAAATAAATACAAATTCGAGAAATCAACGTATTAATTGCGTAAAAATGAATCCAAGATGTCAGATTTTTTCAGTTATTTTTTCGGAATTATTATTATATTTTTTTATCCTTTTTAATTGTATGAACGAGATAAAAAGTGAAGTGACAGTTTTCTTCCAAATTCATAAAATAAGAGGACTGTATTTTTAAAAATTTTAATTTTCCTAAATTTTTCGACCATTTAATAGAATATGTTTACAGTCAGCTGTTTTTTTAAAAAAAATTCATGTTGAAGCTATATAAGCTCATACTGCAATTTTCAAACACGATCGTGTATTTCAAATACAAAAATCTAAAAGGCAATTTTATCTAGTTTCTATAAAGGTATATGATTTTACGACATCTTCAAAAATAAGAAATATACAAGACATTTAAAATACGTTGGAAAAATTCCAAACTTCGTTCAGAATTTATAAATACAACAGTCATATATAACAGATAAACTACCCCCTCAGGCTGTGTAAGCAGTGTATATATCTTTTCATGAACAATTTTTTTAATTAGTAAGGTTTTCACATCCGCGGCCGTTTGTCAATTGAATAAAATTTTCACGGGGTTTTTTAGTAGGGCTGCAAATGTTTAATATAATTTTTTTAAGTTCACTTTCTTTGGAATTTTAATCCCTTTCTACTCTTTATGATTATGATTTTTTATATTTATACAGTCGATCCGCTCAATTGGTACACCGGTTTATCGGGATAGCCGGTTGGTTATTTGAGATAAATTCCAAGGAACAGAAACAAAATACAGAAACTAATAATACTAATTTGCTTCGGTTATCTGGGACACCATTCCGTTTATTTGGGACAAATTCCCATCTGAAGGCGATGCAAAACGTGTCCCAATAAACGAATTGTTAGTGGTGGCGCGAGTGAGGTGAGGAGATGTGCTGCGCCACAGTAGTTCAGAGTTCATTCACCAGTAATTCGGTAGACTTCGCCTGCGCCGGCTGTTTGCGCCGAAAATCGTCAACGTAAAGTTGTTCAGTTCGTGTTTTTTTTTTTTTTTTGACATTAACTTCACACAGGAGGAGATAAAGGTGTTGAAGAAGAGATGACCCATGTTGTAGGAAGAAGGAAACAAAGAGGCCGGCAGGTCGTTCCACAGTCAAGCTGTTGAACTCAAGAAAAAGTCTTAGAAGCGACCCGTTCTCAAGTGATAAATGTCAACCGTGTGCATAGGTCGAGCTTGTGTTTACAAATACAGAATAATTTTTTGGAAGTCCTTTTTGGATTAATATTATAAATTATTGTTTGTTTATGTTTTTATTTATTTATAAGGTACCTGATTATTTTATTTATTTCATATTCATATGTACCTATGGTCAGCACATAAATGTTTTTCTTTATTTAATTTTATATATTTTTTAATTAAATAAAGTTTAAAAACACATTTGAGAGAATTTGAAGAAATGAAATTTAATATAGTACTTATTATAAAAAAAGTGTTATAATTTTTTTTTTGTTTGCTTAATTGGGACAGCCGCTTTTTTGGGACAAAGTGCTTTTGCCCTTCGTGTCCCAATTAAGCGGAATCTACTGTAAATACTTTTTTATTTTCACCTTATTGATTTTCATTTTAATTTCACTGTTATTTCATAACTCCTTTGTAAAGTAAACGTAACAGGTAACAGCCCAATCGAACATAAAATAATGTACCTATATATATTTTTAAAAGTAACGTAACTAATTAATATAATGTATTTACTTAGCTGGCAGCACCGTGACCTATCGCCTGGTGCATGTGGGCGGTGATGAGGGGGGAGGGGGGGTGTCCTCGGCCCCCCCCCACTACAGTCCCAACTCTGTTGGTTCCGACCCTGGCAACCCGCAGTCCCTGCATACCGTGCTAGCGAACTCTGTCAATGGTAGGTCATGATATCATTTTTTAAATGTCAATTCTGATACTTCTTATTTTTTTATGTAAAACTTCTTTACGCACGCTGGGGAGTAAGCTGGTGAATTCGTGACGAGAGCGTTACGAAAAGTGTGAACAGTCGGGTCTTTACGCACGCTTGACTTGGGGAGTAAGCTGGTGAATGTGTGACGAGAGCGTTATGAAAAGTGTGATCGGGCGAGGCAAGCGGAAGTTGAGAGGGAGATATAAGTTAGTAAAGTTTTACTTCATTCGTGTGGTCTAAAGCACACTCGTTTTTTATGCCGTAAAATGGGATGACTTATTAATTTTCAACTCTGAAACTAATAAATATTAATAATATTCATAAAATCGGTGACCAGACACCTCAGAATCATGCAACTTCAACACCTCCTTTAAAAAGTCGTTAAAAGTGATGAATTATTTTTTTTTGTTAAATGGGTTATACTAGGTTAGATAATGAGCTATTTAAAAAAAAAATCATAACTTTTAATGTCTTTTAAAAGCGGTGTTGAAATTGCATGATTCTGAGTTGTCATGGAATCCATAAAAACATTTGTTGAAAATTTTGATTCAATTTTTATTGCACATGTTTAAACTACTGAAACGTAAGAAGGAAAAAAATTGTATAATTATCAACTTACTCATAATCGCAGAATAAGATAATACCACGGTAGTACGAACGGGTTAGGTGAAATTTGAATGACAATTTCACCTAACCTGATGATATTATCGTATTCTGCGATTATGAGTGCAAGGCGGTATGTGTTTGGGGGATAAAAAAAACCAAAAATGGTGATCAAGATATGAGTTGTGATTTCCACAGCACGGATTTATATTATCGTGATTTATTTTTGGGGTATTATGCTACCTCCTTTTTTTGCCAGCGTTTCAAAGGACGGCATTACATTGTCCATCATCAGGGCAGATGATGATGAACAGTGACGAGTGGGCATCGCGTTTAGGTCCCACCCAGGGACCGCATTATTATGTTCGATTCCTCGACTGGCTAAGTCCTCCATCACAATACATTTTCCACTTACTGTGGTGGTAGAAGGAGATTTTCAAACATTGTTGGGTTATTCGTTTACCGGGAATGTGTTTGTCTTTCTTTAAAAAAAAAAGAAAAGATGTGTAATCTAAGATTGTGGTGAAGTGTGTTCTTTTGTATGTAGGTGTGATACCATGTGGTCAGTCTAATCCTCTAGCTGTATTTTAGGTACTGTATTTCTGAATTCCATTCAAGTTATAAATTCCTATTTTCGTTTCGATTTTAGTTCCAGTGTGGAATTTTATTTTTCCTGGTTTTATGCAATTGTCTTTAAGCACTTCTTTCATTTCTGTTTTCAGGACAATTATACGTCATTGGAAATTCCGAAGTATTTGGTGAAAATTCGAATAAGCCGATAATTCCCAGAGAAACACATGGAAAGGGACCTAGTATGAAAAAGGTTTGATCAATATGCATTCTATGTTTATAATTTTTCTTGTATATGTCGATCGTCCAGTTCATTAGTCAGACATGTCCAAATGCTAAGTTAATAATGAGTAAAGCAATGTTTGAATACACACCATAAATCAAATATTATTTATATGTGTGTGTGTTTTACTTATTAAATTATACCGGGAGGCATAACAATGCGGTACATTAGTACGACCGGTCAGTGGCTGAGTTGGCATTGCGTTTGGGTCCCAACCGGGCGTCGTGTGTTCGATTCCTCGGCTGGCTAAGTCCTCCATCACGACACGAGTAGAAGATTTTCGAACATTGTTGGGTTATTCGTAACCCGGAAATGTTCGTCTTTCTTTTAAAAAAATAAATGACATTTTGAAATATCATATTAGGTCCTTACATATGAAATTGGCGTTTTGTATGGGAGGAACATAAAGTCGATTTTTTAAAAATATAATATATTTATTTAATCAAAGTATGTACAATTGCTATCTATGCACTTTTGCCATCTCATAGGTAGTTCATCGATCCCTTTACTAAAAAAACCATTCGGACGGGAATCAATAAAATCTTTGAAGGCGGTTTGGACTGCCCCATCGGAGTTGAATTTTTTCCCTTGCAAGAAGTTATCCAAATTTCGAAAACGAAAACGTTGGAACCAAAAACGCACTGTGTTTTCTTTTGCGGCACCGTCGCCATACACATCATTAATCCTTCGAGCCGTTTCTGCAGCACTGGTGCCACGGTGGAACTCGTACTCGTAAATAACGCGATATTTCAAGTTTTCCATTTTGTAAACTTAGTGACACAAAGAAAAAAAACAATTATTTGATGGTGTTTGTGAGTAATCGGAGTATTGTACCAGTTGGAGCAGTGGTTCCGGACCTTTTTTTGACCAGGGACCACCATGGTATTTATTTGTTCTCACAGGGACCACAAGGTGAATGAGCTCTTCTTGGACTTCTTCAGTTACCTCTCTAATACTAACACCAAAAGGGTTACGAATCAGCTTTTCGATACCTTTCGATTCGGTTTTGTAGTAAAATGAACAAATGTTTCGCTTACCACATTTTAGATCTCGCGGACCACCGGTTGGTTGGGAACCACTGAGATAGAGGGTACACTTTTACATATAAGTGCATACTCAACTCAAATTTCGATTTTTCAGAAATGTTTGCCTAATCAACTAGACAATTGATGTTTACACATTTGCTAAATTGATTTAGTTTTTCATTCTAGAATCAAAGCCAATGTTTTTATTTTACTTCAGAAGAATCGTATTTTTTATTTTACTAAAGAATCATATTGATTGGTCGGTTGATTAAAAATTGACTTAACCCCTCCGCAACGTAAGCAGATATAAACGTTAAAAATAGGACAGCAGTCAAGTACAATAAGCGTGTTTATACGTCAGCGCGTGTGTTTTCATAGAAATCGTTATAACTCCGTTATTGTTTTAGTTACATCCCTAAAACAAAAAGTCAAAGGTCGATAGTAGATCAAGCTGCACATTTCTATCAAGTTGTCTATGGAAATACATAACAGGAATCAGCTGTCAATCGTGTAGTTGACAAAAATATTTACCCGCGCAAATTTGCTACCGGCAGCTCCACCGCGCTCCACATTTAAAATTTTTATTAAATATTTTTATATGAAATGATAAAAAAGTGAGGTGACAAAAGTGTTTATTACACATATATACAATAGAATAAGTATTGTTGTTTGCATAATCTGTGATTTTAGTACCGTTTTCACATAAAAACATCACGTGAGTCATTTTTACCTATTTTTAATGTTTGCGTTCTAAATTTTAATATTTTCAAATGCTAATATTTATTTGTAATATAATAATTTGAAAGCCTATTTTGTAACCTTTCTAAAACAGTTTTTACTATTCGGCTACGTTCAGAAATGTTTCATTTATAGAGCTTTAATTGTGAAGCGGTTATAACTAAAGTTTTCGTAAAATGTCATTTCGTTTAAGACACCAAAAGCTAATATTCTCGAAAATTTGGAGGGCTTAAAAGGAATTATTTATAAAGAATGAAACAAGTTCTTTGTTTAAAATCACTTTATTTTGATTTATATTCGTTGACCGGTTTCGGTTGAACACAACCTTCCTCAGGACAATAAACACATAAACTAAATTACAGTACAGAGTTAAGATTATGAGGTAAACATAATAGAAAGAGAGAGCATATAAGAGATGAGAGATAGGAGAAGAGGTAAAGGGAGGGTGGGGGTTATATAGGGAGAAAGGGAACAACTTTAAAATTGGACTGTTGGTTAATTCTAACTGTTTGTTTTAAATAATTATTTTTCTTTGATTTTGATATTTCTAATGCTTCTAAATTATTAAGGTGTATTCCTATTATTTATTATTCATTTATATGTATTATTTGGACTCTTACATTTATATTAAACGTATGTGTACTGTGCTTGTTAGACACCAGACGTGTTCTTTAACTCTAATATTTACGTTACGCACTGTTTTACCTATATATGTGGCTGGGCAATCGTTGCAATTAAGTTTATAAATGCCAGAGTGGCTTAATTTATCCTCCTTGTCTTTAGAATTAGTTAAATGTTTGCTTTCTTTGATAATTTAATTATTTAAAACATTTCTTTCATAGTCTCCATAACAGTTTTTTGAATTTTTAAATTTTTTATTAGTTTTTATATACATATGCATGTGTAATTACATTTTCAGGTTACAATCGGATTAAACTCAAATCATTAAATACTAACATGAAGAGAAAAAAAAAAAAATTAAAATTAAAAAAATTAAAATTAAAAATTATAACACATACATTATATACTTACATAAATCTAATGTATAAAAAAAAATTAAAGGTTAATGCGGTTCTAAGTGGCTAAATTATTTAAGATATTATTGTTTAATTTATTTTTGAATTTATTGTAGTCAGATTCTAATCTCAGCTCTATTGCTAGTTGATTAAACCACATCACTCCATTGTACGTGTAGTAGTGTTGTGCAAAACTGGTATGCATTAATGGCGTACACAAGCGACCCACTGTGTTTTGCCTATTGCTCTCAACGCGGACCATGGCGTGGTGCGACTTCTTAGAATAGTCTTAGTGTATTTGAAGCAGTGTATTTTTTATACATGTATTTTTTAGAGGTGGGACTTGAAAGTCTTGAAAAAGTTGAGAGGTTGAATAATCTGATGGTTTCTTAGTAATAATTTCGATTATTAATCTTTGAGTAATTTCCAACGGTAAAATTGAGGTTTTGTAAGCTCCTCCCCATGCAACGATACCGTATTGTATTATCGAATGAGCTAGAGCATAGTATATATTTTTAAGAATTTTTAAGTTAAGCATATTTCTTAAATTAATAAATATGTATATAAGTTTTCTTAATCTATTTATAGTATTGGTAATTTGAGTCTTCCACTTAAGGTTACTATCTATTATTACACCCAAATATTTTATTTCTTTTTTATTTGCTATGAATACAGTCATTATTTTGGCATGTTAATATTTTAGTGGTGCATTTTTTTGAATGAATTTTGATATTTAAGGCGATAGGAGGAGTTTTTTTTGTTATTTATACTAAAAGGTATATAATAGGAATATAATTGCAGTATCATCTGCATATGAAAAAAGTTTTCTTGTTGTTGGTAATTCAAAGATATTATTAACATACAAGATGAATAGAAGACGGCCCAAAATCGTGCCTTGTGGTATTCCAAAGTCGCTTTTACTCGGTTCACTAAGAATGTTTTTTATTTTTACATATTGATTTCTAGAGTTCAGGAAACTTTCTATCAATGTGTTAGCGTTATCTACAATTCCGATTTCGTTAAGCTTGTATAGTAATTTTTTGTCACTTATGCTGTCAAAGTTGTACATCAATATATTACAGAGATATTCGTAGTCATGATAATGTAAGAAAGAGAAAGGGCTGTGCGCCCTTTTTCATACATACTTAAAAAAAAAAAACACTTTTTGCAGCAATTTGTCATTGTTCATATCGGTTATTTTTTGTATCGGTGAATCAATCCAATACAGTATTTGTGTGCTATAGATCAGGGGTCTCCAAACTACGGCCCGCGGGCAACATCTCTTGGAACTTACTGGAGTAATCAGTATGGCCCTAAGGCTGGAAAGTTTGGAGACCCCTGCTATAGACCATGAGCTTCTCCAGGTTGGAGATCGCAGTTTGTGTCCAAAGTATCTTGTGATATATTGTAGGCAAAAAGTTGGCAATCTGAACGCCAAGCTTTTCCAGAATTAATATATTAGTGCGCCTGGCTGTCTCCAATCATAAGGGATCTTAATTATCACTGGAGTGTGATTTAAATTAGTACACTAGTAAAATTGATTAGAGAATGGATTAATGCACAATAAAAAAAACACATAAATTTGTTTAAGACCACTTTTATTTTAAAACACTCTACCGGTTTCAGAAGCACCCTTTCTTCGTCAGGAGTAATGGATTAATGTGCTGGGATGCGTAACATTTAAAGTTTTATTGTTTCCAGCGAGACGATCGGCGAAGAATGACGCACAACGAGGTTGAGCGCCGGCGCCGCGACAAGATCAACAACTGGATCATCAAGCTAGCCAAGCTGATGCCTCACTCGGTGGAGTCGGGCGACAAGTGCAATGGAGAGGTGCAGAGCAAGGGCGGAATCCTGGCCAAGGCCTGCGAATACATCACCGAGCTCAAGGACAACGAACAGAGGTACAATTATAGTGCTTTATTACTAACGACTCCAGTCTGGTAGATACTCTCAGTATCATCACCGTTCAGATTCAAAACGTTGCTTCTATTGCCGTCTACCAATCTACCACCCTTCATCTCCTTCCTCATCTCACTTCCTTCTGCCTCACAGCATCCAAGAATTGGGGATTTCTTAGTAGATGAGCAGTTCTCTTCAGAACCAACTAACCATCATGATGATCACCACAGTTGTGGGCAGAGAGGACGTACCTCGGTACAAACAACTCGGTCTCATTCACACACCCTTGCCTCATTAACATTTTAAAATTCAAATTTAAAAAAGACCATTTCAACCTTGTTTATATTGGTTACTGGGATGGATGGGATGATAATATTTACGCTATAGTCTTTACACAAGTTAGCCACAAGCAAAATAGACAATAAATATAGAAGAATTAAATTATTCAATAAAACATAATAATTAAATAACATTCATTACAACAATTTTCCTCTTGTCATTTCGCAATCACCTAAAGATAAGATGCATGCAAATGGTAACTTTAGAGCAGTTATCCAGCGCCCCCCAACCGTTTGAACCTTTCTACTCAGTGCTCGTAATCAACTGCGCTACCAACCGGCCCAAATCCCGAGTTGGTAAGACCGACGTTTATTTAGTATGTTAAGTGCTTTCTTTAATTTCTTCAAATTTCAAAAAATGTGTATGTGTCCGCGTGTGTGTGCGTGATTGCAACCGAAAGTTGAGATGTCAGGGAGTGGATTCATTTCCACTTCTAAGATTCATTCAAATAAACTAAAGTGGAATTCAAATAGGTGTATTGTATTTAAAAATAACAATAAAAGTATAAAAATTTCTTAATGATTAAATTTATTACACCCCCCACAAGCACAGATTTTTACGATACAATAGTACAATAATGATAAGAATAAAATGTTAAATGTCTACACATGAATTATTACTCTGTATCATTATCGTGAAAAATGTTTAACATTGCAATTGTTACCAAAATTTCATGACGCAATAAAATATATTATTTAAAAAATATATATGCGGTGACCGTAAACTCATAATACAAACGAAAACCTTTTTTTTTTCAGTCTGAGCACTTCGATCTTTTTAAATCTTTTTTCCATTGTTTTCGGTAATCAAAGGGATAAAAAAGTTTTAGAGCTGGGTCTATGTTTCATGTTTCAATGCTTTTTTTAAAGACATTAATTAGCAAACATTAAGATTTCTTTCAAATTTGATCCATTCGATTGATCCATTTGATCCCTGTTGAGTTATTTTTTTTTATCATTTACTTCTAATTTGTTATAATATTTTTTTGTAATACGTAAAAATGTTTGACAAATATATTTGTATTATCTATAAATCATAATTTAATTGAAATTACAAACATGGCAATAAAAAAAAATGAATAAAGTCATTTGGCCACACATACGCGGAGATACTCTAAATCAGTGGTATATCGAACGTGTTATATGAAACCATGGTAAACTCTTTATATCATCGAAGAGGAAATATTCTTCATTTGAACGGCGCGTCACCGAAATATTGATTTCTCAACACTTTCAATGTGAGGTGATTCATGCTCCCGAAAATAGAAATTATTTTGTTACACAATGTGAAATTGCAACCTCGGATGATTCACGCGGAAATAGAAATTATTACAAGAATTTAAAATATTGTGAAACCAACTGAGCTGTCCCTATAAAAGGTCTGCGAAGAACACAGTTAGTATTCATTCTTCACCGTCAGCGATCAAAGCAACATCTTTCCAAACTTGTTACCTGAAGATCTTCGACATCGAAACGCTGCTCAATTCAAGACACCAGTCTCGCCGTCACCGGTTGAAACTCCAAGAGGCCAGTCTCTTTCATCTCAAGAATTAGGAACGACATCACCTGCCAACTGTCTGTCTGTGTCTGAAGTCTCTACAAATCGCCTACCTGAACACCTTTGGACTTGCCGACGATTCGTCGCTTGACTTTGCTTCTGCTGGACTTACCTTCAAGACGCCAGTCTCTCCTTCTCTTGTGGGGGCTGTATCAACCCGTACAAGTGGTTCCTAAATCTTTTTTTTTCCCTCGGACCCCTTTCCCAAACTGTTATGATCTACAGATCCCGGGGCTGATAACATAACGGAGGGTGCAGAATGGGATAGGGTGGGACGGCAAATTTACTACAATGGAGGGGGCGAAATGGGACATGACAGAGGTGCAGGGTAGGACGAGGAAGGATGTGGGGGGCGGGATGTTTTGCCCCACCCCATCCTACTCCGTTCCACCCCATTTTCCCATTTCACCCCCTCCGTTATGGTAAATTTGCCATCCCACCCTATCCCATTACGCCCCACCCCTGACTAAACTTCCATATGAATAAAAATTGGCAAAAACTTGCCGCGGACCCCCTGACGTCATTCAGGGAACCCAAAATCAATTTTTAATTTCCACAGACCCCCTGAATCATCCTGAGAACCACTGCTCTAAATGGATCTTTCGAGTGCCGCTGCACTCGGCACTTCTGAGTTTTAGCAGCACGCACATTGTAGTATGCTTTTTTTTTTTTTTTTTACATGAGCTCCACACAGGAGGCCCTGAGGAAAATAATTTCCCTCAGGGCCTATGTCATCTTTGGGGATGCTGTGTGGAGGGTTTTTTAGGGGAAAGGAAGGAGAGGAGAGTTCTGGGAAGGAAAGGGTTTATGGCGTGGGTAGGAATCTGGGGTTCAGTGTGTCCTTGTCATCAGCCTCCAATACCTAGACTAACCTCACCCCATGAACCCGGGCACCGCTGCTAAATCACCAAATGTAGCGAACCACTATAATATATTATATTATAAACATTTTATAATATAATATATTATATTGATGATATTTTTGATTTGTTAGATGTGTATATGTTTTTAAATCTTATAAGATCATGCTGCCTTTTGTCTGAAGTTTTACACTTTTACTTTTCCAGGCTAGACGAGGTGACGGAAGACAAGAACCGGCTCACCAACGAGCTGGTGGTTCTCTCCATGCAGGTGTCCTCCCTCAAGCGCAGCAACATCCTGCTGCGGAACCAGCTCTCCCAGAACGGCATCGTCCCCAACTCCGAAGCCCCCGACGTCTCATAGCTCTCGCTACACAACCCCGTTATCAGTTGCAATTTTAATAACAATGTTAAATAATAATCAACTCCCATAGTCATCCAGTGATTGCTAATCAAATAGATGCTGTCAAAAAGTTCATTACTCTGACCCTACTGAAGAGATAAACCTGTTGATCTACACCGATTGAAAGAAAGAAAAAAACTGTTGTTTATTTAAATAAAACTTTTCCACGTTTATGGCACCGATAGGTTAGTGAAATTGATTTTATGCTTATATTTTTTGATGACCATCAAATCGTCGATCAGCGCCATTTTGAATTTTTGACATTTTAATGATTTCTGTCCAACACCGATTCTCAGTGCAAAACATAACCACTCGAGCGCTAGCTATCCAAAATGAGTGTGGGTAGGTGGTTTTTATGAATTTAAATGAATTTATTACGAATTTCCCACAATTAGTTAATATCATCAAATAGTATTAATAGGCCAGAGACCGTGAAATTTAGGAATCTGGCTAAGAATGTAAATCTGATGCCGCACCGTATGAAAAACCGCTTTCGTATGTGGGGTTTGTGTACAAATGTACTTTTGTAATAGATCCGAATTAAAGCAATGCCAAAAGATGGCGCCACGTACGTTAACAGATCACATGATTAGCATCCCCTGGCAGGTGTAAGTACTACAGATTTGTAATTATTATTGTAACTGGCAGTTGCGACTAATAATACCACATGGCTATACATTACATATGACACCATTGCCTGTCACGGTGACTTTGTCCCAGTGACTAACTGTCACTGGATCACAGTGAATCCGAGGAACTGGCTATTTTTAGAACCAGTTCTTATCGGATTTATAAAATGGTCACCAACAGTCAAACTGGGCAAAACCAAACGCCGCCCGCAGGGCCTAACAACAAAAGCCTGCGGAGCGGGTTTTTAACTGCTAGTGTTTGATTAACCAGTCAAAGGCCGTGACATTTAGCGGAAATTCGCGGAACTTCGCAAAAAAACACTAAAAAACCACAACTTTGAATTTTGAATTGAATGTTTTGTTGATAAATTTTGAGCTATTGTATATTTTATTAACTGAAACACGTTCACAACACAATAAGCTATCTACTAAAACCACATTACTTGCATTTATTACGTAAATTAATAGGTTTTATGATCGTTTTATTCGCGATACACCCATTAATTGCGACCGTTAAATTCGCGGCAAATTCTGACAGCCGATTGTCATAGAAGATATCGTTTTAAAAATATTCCAGGGTGACTAGGTGAATGAAACTTGTAGCGTCTCCGAGAGTAATGACAGCGCAAGCGATTCTGATACTGTTCTCCATACAAATTGTGTACATAGAAGGTCCAAAATCGTGGACCAAAAGTTTTTTGTCGGATGGATTATTCAAATATTTGAATTATTTTCTCGCGCATGCGCATATGACGCGCGCGCCGGCGCGTCTCCGGCCTCCCAGCGGTTAAGCTCCTGTCGAATATGAAAAGATGTCTCAATATTTTTCTTTAAAGAATATTCAAGATATCGTTTTGTACCATGTAGTCTGCATGTGGACGCCATTTTAAGTTGTTTTTTTTTAATAATAAAAAAAAAATCAGTTTCAGTGCCGGCAGGTTGCGTTTATTTTATTTTTATTTATGTACATAGTTTTCTTTTATTCACCTCATTAGACAAAGTCTGTTCCGAGGCGGGTAATTTACATCAATAAGGAACTCCAGTGAAAAATATTATGGCTTTAAAAAAATATGTTCATACAGACCAGTGAACGCTGATTCTGAATATATAAGTTTTATTTCATAATTTTAAACGTAGAGTTCTTAAAAAATTATTAAAAAGTGCATTTTTTAACGTCTCGTTAAAATACACTGTTAAGTTGGTACGATTGAATGGTTAGTGCTGACGTCACGCATCACCAGTCATTGTATTGAAATCAATTGAAATGTAGGTATGGCACAAGCCATCAAGTATTAACAACATTTCATGTTATTCTTTATTTCATACTGTTTATAGAGATTTAGTTATTGTGTTTATTGAAACAATATTTAAACAATATTTAAGCCTAAATAATTCAGTATCAAAAATAGAGGTATCTCTATTAGTTTATCTATATTATTTTAAATATTGAAAAACTATTGCACAAAAAAAATATTAATGCTTCTTCTAGGGAGAATACTTCGAACAACGGTATTCAAAATGGCGGTAGTTGATCAGCTGATTGCCCGGTCCTATACAAATTTTTCAGGAGTGATGATGTCACACGATTTACCATATTTCCGGTGGTTTTCGGGGGTCTTGAAAAATTAAAACTTTGACAATTATTTTAACTATTAAAACTAACTCTAAAAATAAAAATAAAAATGCAGTTATTTAAGTTAGAAGGTCATTCATTATTCATAAAAAAAAAAAATTTAAAAAATTGGACTGGAGTTCTCTATTTACATGTTCAAAATTGTATTTTTTTAATGTCTGTGACTATAGACATTTCCAGTTGACCATACACAACGTACAAAAATAGTAATACATTTTCACTATTGTACCAAATAAGTACGAGATAGGGCAATTTCTGGTAACTAACATACAGAATTCACACGTTTATAATTTGTGCAATTTTTTTATATTTTTTTATAAAACTTGAAAGTATGGGATAAATGATGAAATATAGTTGGATTCTTTGGTTTTTTACCACAGTAATGTCTCCATATTAATATTCAGAGTTGCCAAGAATCGGTGTTTAAAGGGAACTGTTCAAATGTCAAAGAATTTGTAAATGTTTGATGAATTTCACCCAAAGTGAGATAAAATGCACCTTAATTTGGGCCCACAACATACTTCTATTGGTTTTTCTCTTCAGTGTCTGGCCCGGTCCCAGTAATTGGTACATCGATGTAGAACACGCTAGATGACACCTAAGCAATCTTTGGCCCACTTGTCTTTCGTGCTATGTTTTTATATATTCATGAAATGACAAAATGAAAAATAATACATATTTGTAAAAAGCATTAACTTTGTGGCTCGCCATAATTTACAATAAAAAAAGGCATAAATTTGTTTAAGACCACTTTTATTTCAAAACATTCTACATGTTTCAGAAGCGCCCTTCCTTCGTCAGGAGAATATTATAACTATAACTATAATATTCTCCTGATGAAGGAAGGGTGCTTCTGAAACATGTAGAGTGTTTTAAAATAAAAGTGGTCTTACAAATTTATGCATTTTTTTATTGAAAAATAATATTTTGGAATAATATCGAATTAGTCTGTTTTGATAATACATAACAGGTAATACGGATGGATTTGAAGCAATTGTACAGTCTTTTGCATTCGATGATTTTTTTAATTTATGTTTAACGGTTTTAAGAATTTTGTTATCATGCTCACTTTAATTTCTTTATGAAGTTCAAGACTTCAGAGTACTGGATTAAAATTTGTCCAAAATGAGTGCAAGTCAGAATTTCTACTTTTCACCTTGTAAAGTTATTTGTTGTTGCTTTTTTTTATTTATTTTACATTTACTGTTGTTTATTAGTGTTATTCTAATCTTTATCATTTGTGGTCATTGTTCTTTTTAGTTTTCAAAGCGAATTTTTTTTCCAATTCACATATTCTAACTGGAAATATAAAACATACTGCTAACTGGAAAATTACATTTCTGAGTCCGTAATACTAATTTCTTCTAAATTTTGATAAAATCCCAATTCTCAAATGATTTATGTATTTCTCTTATCAGATGGAATAGAATTTTAGAAAATGTGTAGTGTCTTTTTATTTGACTTTGCAATATTAACTTTGCTTTGTTTTTGATTAGCAAACTTTAACCGGTCAAAGGCCGTGACATTTAGCGGAAATTCGCGGAACTTCGCAAAAAAACACTAAAAAACCACCACTTTGAATTTTGAATTGAATGTTTTGTTGATAAATTTTGAGCTATTGTATATTTTATTAACTGAAACACGTTCACAACACAATAAGCTATCTACTAAAACCACATTACTTGCATTTATTACGTAAATTAATAGGTTTTATGATCGTTTTATTCGCGATACACCCATTAATTGCGACCGTTAAATTCGCGACAAATTCTGACAGCCGATTGTCATAGAAGAAATCGTTTTTAAAATATTCCAGGGTGACTAGGTGAATGAAACTTGTAGCGTCTCCGAAAGTAATGACAGCGCAAGCGATTCTGACACTGTTCTCCATACAAATTGTGTACATAGAAGGGCCAAAATCGTGGACCAAAAGTTTTTTGTCGGATGTATTATTCAAATATTTGAATTATTTTCTCGCGCATGCGCATATGACGCGCGCGCCGGCGCGTCTCCGGCCTGTCAGAGGTTAAATGAAAAAATATGTATGAACTAAAATATTTTTTGCCTTATTTGGAAATATTTTTATTCTCTTGTAAATAAAATATAAATCAAATCAAATCTGAATTATATTATTCAAAGTGAATATAAAAAAAACATTTACTTGAGTATGGTAACATGAATGATTGAAATATATTAAGGCTCTTTTTCCACGGGAATATGCAAGTATCTGATACTGATATTGTGTACTCACATCACAAATAACTTGCACAGTCCGTTACCTCCGTACAGATGTATGGCAGTAGTCCCAAAGTGATTGAATCGTCGAGTATCAGATACAGTAGAATCCGGATATAACGACCCTCAATGGGCTGGCGTACTAACCGGATGTACTACTTTGTCGTACTAACCGGATGATGCACAAAATGACCGGAAAATTTAAGTTTCTTTTTACATGAGACACGCCGAACTCCTTAGCGAGGGTTACATTTGTTTCACTGGCTTCTAAACAATGTAGTTTAGCACCCTTTTCTTCAATTGAAAAACACTTTCGCTTCACGGAACTCATTGTGTCGAGCTTTTAACCTGGTCACAACAGATGATAAACATGGACTGTGATTTACGCGTGCTAATAAGGATAGGTGTTAGCGCACGGAGAGTGGCCGGGCGCGGGGCGGCGATGTATTGGTGCGTAGGTTTTGTAAACAAAACACTGCGCGTCATTCTAACCGGACGAATTATAATTAAAATAGGTTGCTTTAAGAAGTTGGTTGCTTAACCTTTCCTGGTCTGTAAAGTGTAAATACTACACATTGCTGCTAATAACTTTTATATCTCTATAAATATAATGAATTCTGGGTTCAAATTTTAGGTATTCCTCCGTTATACATTTACGCACTGAATTAAAATTTAATATTTTAAATAATTAGCAAATTTAATTCAAAATCAGAGATATTTTGTTAAATATCGGGAATAAACCACAAATACAATCAACCGTGTGCCAGTGTGGACCGTGATACGCGAAGAGTGTGCGGGGGGAGATGACACGCCATGTGACGTCTCGCTCTACTTCGCTATACGGGAACACGAGAAACAGAGACCGCCGCCGTGCGCAGTTGTGTTTCGACCACATGCATAGCTGTATGTATTGGGTAGCAGTCTAGCACTATTCTAGCTTCTAGCGCCTCAGTCGTTCGCGGGCAATCGTTTGAGATGGTCTCCTCGCCCGTTTTTTGAGCAACAGACGATGGTTTTTTCATGTTTTCAGCAATTAAACTACAATTATTATCACTTTTAACACAAATTATGATAAACAAAAGCGATTAGCTATGAATGTTGATATATTTCCGAGATAAAATCGCTAATTTTGACACGTGAATTGATTACACAGCACCGGAGCGCGCGTTTTTTTTTAGCACAGTAAGGGAAAGGTTAAAAAGGAGTCGTACTAAATGGATATGTTTTTATAGTACGTAACTATGAAAATTAACTTGAGTTTACATTGTCGTTGCTAAAAATGTTAAGCCATAAGCGGAGTTGTTATATCCGATTTCTACTGTACTTGCATATCCCTGGGTAAAAAAGACCCAACTCAAATTATTTATTCACTGAACCGATAGTACCAAGAAGTGTGATCTATTTTGATTTCAAAGAAAATTGTTGTCATCAGTTTACACAACACCTTCCGACTCCTTGGCACTGGACAATCTGTTCATTTTTTTCAAAAATAAAAATCGAAAATGTTTGATTAATTTCCCCAAAAGTTAGGAAAACTTGAGCTTACATTTACAACACTTCTAAAGGTTTATCTCTTCAGTGTTTTAAACTTACCAAACATCGGTCAGCGTTGCAAAGATTCTTGAAGTTTGTATATTGTATTTTTATTAGATTAAGCTTTTACATCAGTTTTAGAACTGGGAATAATTATTTGTTTTGTGTGTTCAGTTGTTCATATTCTATACTATTTATCTTCAACTTGGTTTCGGTGAATACTGTATTCTTATATTAATTTTAATCGTTATACTAGATAAATAGGAATGCAAAGTTTATGATGCAAACATTATATTATAACCACTCGAGCGAAGGGTACCCAAATTTGGTTAAGTGGATTTTTATCAAAATGAATTTATGAAATTTTTCAATAAAACCTAAAAATTTGGGATAGACGGTGAAATATAGGTGGATTCATTGGCTTTAAACCACAGTAAGCATTTTATATATGTTTCCATACACTGAAACCCTCTTAAGAAGTTTTCCAAGGGACCGGAAAAAACAAACTTCTTAAGCAGGAAAACCTTATATGTGGGAAAAATTGGGCCAATTTAGGGCCGAGGGACCGAAAAAACCAAACTTCTTAGGCCACGAAACGTCTTAAGAGAGAACTTCTTAAGAGGGTTTCACTGTATTAATATTTGGAGGAATTATATTACAGTGAAACCCTCTTAAGAAGTTTGGTTTTCTCGGTTCCTTGAAGACTGAATGGCGCAATTTATCCTACTTATATGGTTTTCCCGCCTAAGTTTTTTTTTCTGGTCCCTTGTAAAACTTCTTAACCACTCAGGTATTTTGCGATTATGCAAGTTTTTTGTCTTAAACGAACTGTCAGATTTATAAAAACTTTGTGTTATTTCCGCTTCGTAATTAAAGCTCTATAAGTGAAACATTTCTGAATGTAACCGAATATTAAACTGTTTTTGAAAGGTTATGAAATGAGCTTTCAAATTGTTTATTACAAATAAATATTAACATTTGTAAATATTATAATTTAGAATGCAAACATAAAAAAATTGTAAAAATGACTCACGTGATGTTTTTATGTGAAAACGGTACTAAAATCACGGATTATATAAAAAAAACACTTATTCTGTTGTATAAATATATAATAAACAATTTTGTCACCTTACTTTTTTACCATTTCATACAATAATATTTAGTAAAAAATTAACAATGTCTAACAGCACGAAAACTGTTTCTACAAAATAAGTCTTTTATGTACTTCTATGGACAACTTTGAAGAGAGATGTGAAGCTTGGTTCAATATAAATCTTCTATTTTTTGTTTTAGGGTTGTCACTAGAACAATGACAGAGTTATAATGATTTCTGTGAGAACATGCGTCAGTGTGAAAACACGCTTATTGTACTTGACAGCTATTGTTATATTATCGTGCAAACACGCTTACGGGTCAGAGTGGTTAAGAGGGTTTCACTGTAATTAAATCAAAAGGCCAAATTGAAAACCAAACATCTCCATCGCTCGAGTGGATAAGCAGTAGTTTGTTTATGATTGTAAGATTATAATGTGCCTTTTAAAGTGGCTCAATAGATAAATAAATTGCGATTATGTTTGTTTAGTAATTGAAATAGCCAATAATAATTGTTTAACGATGGTATTTTCTAACTTTTTTTTTTATTGCTAATTGAATAATATGTATCATTATTTTCTTTAGCAGGGCAGAAAAGGACATAAAACATTTATTATGTATTTTCTTCTTTGTGTTAATGTTGCAAAATGCATAAAACAGTGAAACCCTCTTAAGAAGTTTCGTGGCTTAAGAAGTTTGTTTTTTCTGGTCCCTTGGAAAACTTCTTAAGAGGGTCTCACTGTAATATGATATTCTTATGAATTGAAGTTGTCATAGGAAGGAAGGCCATCAGTCCACAATGGAGTTCTGATACAAACCCTGATGAATGGCAGTGTGTCATGGAACTGGAAGAATAAAGTTGAAAGTGGATTGAATGTAGTAAAACCTACAATATGTATGATTTTTTTCAGATATGCAAGGCCGATGTAAATTAAGAAAGGGAAACTTAAGATAGTTTGAGCATGAAATGTAATGACGACCTCCGTGGTTGAGTCTACGATTTTTAACTACGAACCTGAAGGTCGCAGGTTGAAATCCCGGCATGCGCAAGTAATTTTTATTTGATGTTCCCAATTCATTAATTAAAAATAATATATAGTATATTTGCGGCACTTACAGAGTGGTAGATGCTTTCAGTATTGCCCTGGTGAAATACCACCATTCAGAATCGAAACATTGCTTGAAATGGCTTTAGCCATGTACGATGACCAGTTACTTCTCCATATCCCTCTTCCCCATCTCCTTCCCTTCCCACTAGTGAATGGAAGACAGAGTTGGGAATGGCCAGAAAGAGGGAATAAATGGTTTTGACATGTGGAGTGGATGAATGAATGGAGAAAAAGTTATTTGATATTTTTATAGTGGAATAACTTATCAAATTAAACCTCAAATTGTATACAAGCATGAAAATGAATATTTGACTTACAAGTGAATGAAAGAAAAGTTTGGGATACCTCTTGCTAACAATCAAGTGAATCAAATACTGAATTGGAATAACAGGAGAGTATATTTATATGAGACAGTGTTTGAATGTGAATAAAGCAAGGAGTTTGTATATTACAGTTGTGTGGCTTCCTACTTCAGGATGATGGTTAGTTCATTTAAAAAAATTATATGTTTTCAAGTGTCTACATTATAATTCACTTTCACAAATCTTACTGTACAGTTAAAAAGTTCAAAAGCATCTTGTCCAGGTCTCTAGCATTGAGAAATCGATAACTTTACAATATCTGATCGATAGGCGTAACTTCCGACGATTTTGTATCGATATCCCGAGCACGGTTTCACTGTTGACAACTGATCCGATATTGATAGGGAATAAATAAGAAATCGAACCCTGGCAACACGGAAGGTGTTTTCTACGAATTTACATTCCGAAATAACAAACGTCAAACAATTACGTAAAAATATGAATAAATTAGCAATGTTGAATTGAAATACTAATCTAAATATGCATTGGCAGTTTGCAATTACTTTTTATCGCTAAACAAGAGTAATTAGTTAATGAGGTTTTTAGTCCTATTTTGACCACTTTTATTTCTCAAAGATCAAATGAAATAAATTGATTTCATCTTAGATGAATTATTTAGGTCCACGGAATGCATATACAGTGAAACCCTCAGAAGTTCTCTCTTAAAAGTTTCGAGGCTTAAGAATTTTGGTTTTTTCGGTCCCTCGGTCCAAAATTGGCCCAATTTTTCCCACATATAAGGTTTTCCTGCTTAAGAAGTTTGTTTTTTTCCGGTCCCTTGGAAAACTTCTTAAGAGAGTTTCACTGTACAACTTCTTTCAATTGTAAGAGCTTCGTTAATTCAACTCCGTTCATTAATAAGCCAGTTATTTTGCATAATGAATCATATTATTCAAAAATGTGTGTACATATATTGACAGTTAACCACAGTTAACGAAAACTTATCTGATGCTATGGAGGCCACACCAAAATTGATCAATTGTCGGTTGGAATATATAATATCTCTTATCAACAATTGTGTTAACCGTGCTCGCAAATATTGAAAACTGACCATAGATGATGAATTTATTTAATATTGTATTGGTATAGGGTTTTATCAACAGTCCATGTAAGGCCCAGGCTACACGAGCGGTTCTACCGCCGCGGGAAACCGCCTGTAACCCGCAGCAGACACAATTTACTATGAATATTGTATGACGCATTCTGCACAAGCGGTTCTCCCGCCGCAGCTGCTCGCAGTTCACAGGCGGGAGAAATTCAACCGCCGCATGCAGCGGTTATCCCGCAGTGGCTAACCGCCATGTTCATACTACACTAGCGGTTTCCCACGATTGCATCATTTCTTGCGAGAGCGTTGTTGATCGGTCGTGCGGCAGCTCTCTCGGGCCGTTTCCCGCGGCGGTAGAACCGCTCGTGTAGCCTGGGCCTTAGACTTCCATGTTTGTTGGTTTTTTAAATCTTCAAAAATTGCATTAAGAAAGTGTTTTTTAGTACATAATTGCATTAAGTTGTGTGTATAATTACAAAATTATTCCCCGTCCAGCTAATTCAAGTCTTCCAGTCCTTTAATTATCTAATTCGACTTGTCCCAATTTCTAAAATATCTACTTTGATCTAATAGACAAGTGATTTCGTACCCGGAAGTCAGTATTTAATTGAATTTATCGAATGGCTGATTCATTTTGATTTGCGAAAATTAATTCAATTTTGAATTTCAGAACTTCAATTTTTAGGCAATTTATAGAACACCTTGATTTACCCCGGAGCAAAAGAATGTACAAATGGTTGTTACAAAACAGTTATGTCCTAATCAAACGACAATACATAATATAAATATTATAAAAAGTAATTTATTAATTAATTTATATTATATCAATGAAATTCTAGATGAAGTCTTCTTACATAATTTTAATTTTCTGTTTAGTGAAAAAATTCCAATTTAATATTTTTAATGTTTGCAATTTCAGTTTGAAACGCAAATAGGCCTACTTAAATTGCTGCTCGTTTAAAATGTCCATTGAGAGTGGGCAAATTTGATAGATCCTATCTACTAGTAAAATTTATTCTTCGACAAAATTTTTCACAATATTTTTGGAAATGCTATGTGCAACTTTTTCCGTTATTATTTTCGTTACAAATTAGGCTGTAAGAATTTGTGTTTTTTAATTACAATTTCAAGAAAACTGTTTTAAATGGTTAACTTTGCAATTGGCCAAAAGAGGAACGAACGAATGAACAAAGTCAAATCCATTGACTTGCTTTGTATCTGTACTCGTGACGTCACCATATAGATAATAGAAACTAAGGGAGACATAACTGTATTGAAACCGCATTCTCGGTTCAACGCACATGCATTTCAATGTGACAACTAAATGAAAATTGCCGGTATTTAAAATCAAATTACAAGTAGTTCCTATCAACTTGCCAAGCTACGACCAAATTGCACCTACCATTAACCTCTAATAGGCCGGAGACGTGCGGGCGCGCGCGTTTTGTGCGCATGCGCGAGAAAATAATTTGAAAAAATATCGAACAAAAAATGTTTGTCTGCGATTTTGGCCCTTCTATGTACAGAATTTGTATGAAGAACAGGGTCAGAATCGCTTGCGCCAACATTACACCATAAGATGGGTCAAAATTTCATTCACCTTGCAACTTCAGAATATTTTTAAACTATTTTATCTATGACATAGAAATGTCATTTTTGCCGCGAATTTTAGCTGTCAAAATTGATGCGTATTCCTCAACTAAAACATCGTAAAACCTATTAATTTACGTAATTAACGCAAGTAATGTTGTTTTGGGACATAGTTTATTGTTTTAGGAACGTGTTTCAGTCAATAAAATATACGATAGCTTAAAATTAATCCACAAAACATTCAATTCAAAATTCAAAGTGGTGCTTTTTTAGTGAAATTTCGTGAATTTTCGTGAAATGGCCTGGCCTCCCAGAGGTTAAAGCGGCGGGGCCAATGAAAGTTATGCGTTTGGTGTGTAGGTAGAACAATGGCGACGTGCTGCCGTGCGTAGATGCAAGTAGCATATGGGTGAACGATATTGACTTACAGTTTCTTTACCAATAATAGTTCATGGCACATCTCCCTCGTTTATTTTATCTATGGACGCCACTGATTGTAAAGTTAAGCCGCAATAGGTACTGCCTTGCCATAGTGAACTAACCACTCGAGCGATAAGAGATTTCCAGGTTTAATTAATATCATTCCTCCAAATATTAATACTGTGTGAACATAATTTGGATTTAAAGCCAAAGGAATACACTTAGATTTCACTGTTTATCCAATATTTTTAGGTTTTATAAAAAAAAAAAGTTTAATTTATAAAAATCACATACCTAAATTTGCTATCGCTCGAGTGGCTAAGCTAAATGATTTCTATATATGGATGTACAATTTCAAAATATTTCAATAGACAAACGGCATAGAGACACTAGCATCTGAATATTTTATGTACTAATATTATACATATTATAAAGAAGTGTTATTTTAATTTTATTATTTCATATTTTCATCTCATGGTGTACAGGAAATATTTTTGGTTTGTTTTAAATGATTGTTGCTGTAAATATTATCAATGTACATTAGAAATAAATTTAAAAGATGTTGGTCTATAAATAAATAAAATATTTGAATAAAAGACGATTCAACATAAAAAAAAACCTTTATTTATGTACCACAAATTAATAATCCTTCCGAGAAAGTGATAACATATTATTAGATCATCATTATTACTAATTAGTTTGTTATTATCACAATTTTGGATAAACTTATAAATATTACCTCAAAATTGGTAACCGGGCAACTCAACACAGTGATAAATCAACACATTTTTGAGAAGTCATGAAAAGTGATGGAAAAAAACTAGGTTAAACAGGTTAGGTTAGGTTAGTTTTTTTCATCGCCTTTGTAGTCACTAGCAATCTGGAAGTCATAGGTTTGAATCCCGGTGTGCGCAAGTTAATTTTATCAGTATATTAATGTGAAGCAAAAACTTTGTACCCCTTTTTACGAAAATTGCGCAGACAGAGGATATGAAATTTCGCACACTTGTAGTATAGAGAAGGAGTGCAGTATCCTAATATTTTTTTTAAAGTATGCATAAAAAATACCTAAAAAAACATTACACACTATATAATTTAAATTAATTTCGACCATTGGGCGACCACTAGTTTTGATTAATTTGTGTTATTTCATAATATATTCATTTCAAATAATATATAGTATATTTGCAGCACATTCCAGAGTAGAAGATACTCTCACTATCGCCCTGGTGTAAGGCCAGCATTCAGAATTGAAACATTGTTTGAAATGGCTTCAGCCGCATTTGGTGACCAGATGCGAAAAGCCAGATTACTTCCCCATCTCCCTCTTCCCAATCTCCTTCCCCTCCACACTACATTCAACCTCACAACATACCCCGATAATTGGGGATGCTACAGAGGAGAGCAGTTGTGACTCTTGTGCAATATTTACATAAAAAAACCTTTTATATTACTTTTCAAAGGTGTGTTGATTTGCTACTGTGTTGAGTTGTCATGGAACCCTCAAAATCATATTTTAGAAAAGTACCTACTTAAAATTAAGTTAGGTATGTACATATTTAATATTGCCGTACTTTTTAAAGTACATATGAGTGTACAGGTTGTCGCCAATCCACATAAGACCTTTTGACTCCTAGGCCTCAAAAGGGCGAATTAAATTGACTGTCAGCTCAAGAAAGAATTTCGATATTCGACAATGTTCAATCAATTTCGGCAGAAGTAAGGAACATTGAGCTTACTTCGAACAAGCCCACAAAATGCTTCTATCAATTTGTATCTTCAGGGTATTTAAGTGGATATGAATTTAATTTCTTAATTATCTCAATCCGAAATGCGCCGATTGTATTTGCAACAATGCCGCCGTTGTGAAATCCGTCAACTCGGCTCTCTGATGAGCCATTATGTTGTTGTGACTACCGGAAGCAAAATCCAAAGCCCGCTGCGTTGCCACCAAATCAGGCACCATAAAACTGTGTTTAATCAAATCGCTGACATTTTTTGCAGCGTCGAAAGAATCGCCATCATTTACTTTGCTGTTAGAAGCGGTGTTGACTGAGAAGAGATTATTAGATGCCAAAGATCTAGATTGTGTAGAAGACATTATTTTATCTTGTTCTTCGTTAGATATCACATTAGTAGCCAAATTAATTGCTCTGTCTGGTTTATCCGTTTTCTTTCTTTTGGCTTTGTAATAGTTTAGGTTGCTTTCTCCGTTGATAAGTTGGCCTTTGCCTAATAGAGATGCTTCGATGGGTGTGACTTCTAGCTGCGTATTCTGGTTTAGCAAGATCAATTGGTCTTCTGTCTCGGAGTTGTTGCAGATGGTATTGATGCCGGAGAGGGTAATTCCTACTCCCGAGTTGCTGCAGGTGTTTCGCTTCTTGTGAGTTGAGAGGTCGTTGGATTGGGCGAAAGCACGTCCGCATACAGAACAAGTGTATGGTTTTTCGCCTGAAAAAAACAACAATTAAGTTAACAATAACGCAAGCAGATGAAATGTCGGCGACCGCATCTCCTTAAAGTGTGAGGAGTGACGGAGCCTTGTTCACTAGGGAAATTGGAATTGGGGTCATGATTCTCAACAATGGGGCAACTAAACTACTAAAGAAGAAGTTTATTTATTTACTTAAATTATCATTAGTGAAAATAAATTATTTTTATTTTGTTTTACGCACCAGATTTAAATGTCCGGGTTTAATTTTCCCCACAGGAAAAACTAAACCCTTTCACACACTTCCCAAATGATCATCTGGTCAATCCACGTTATGCAATTGCACTATATGTATTATAATTACAAAACAATACAAGAAAAACATGTCAACCTACCAGAGACCAGATGGGAAAATAATTCACCGACTCCAGATATTTTCATATCAGAGGGTTCGGCTCTGTGGAATTCCTAATTGAACCTATAAATCCTACTGATCCCTCAATATAAATATTTGAGGGATTAAATTAAATAATAATGATAATTTAATTACTTAAATTAAATTATCATTATTTAATTAATTATCATTAAAATCTTCAACCTCGAGTGGAATTGTGCTGGGCATGTGGAACAATTTACAGATGACTGTTGAATCATTTTTATGTTCATGGAGGGTCTTTTTAGGGAAAGGAAGAAGTGGAAGTTCTGGGAAGGAAAAATTTATGAGAGATGGTTAGGAATCTGGGGGTCAGTGTGTCCATGAATTACGGATGTTTGAATCCATCCCTCCCACTGCGGTGCAAGGTGATGGGACGAGAGAGTTTGGCTGAAGTGTAAAGGGTCCTCCTCAATTGGCCTCTCCCAATACGACACTCAATTAGTGGGCATACGCATTCGTCACCAAGACCTGGACAAACCTCACCCTATAAATAGAACCCGGGCACCCCAGCTAAGTCACCAAATGTAGCGAACCACTTGGGGTGACCTGTGGCAGAGGTATTGGTTATCCAATGAATGGTTCAAAGGGGGCGGTACTCATGCCCGCCTCCCAAATTGAATCATGTATCACATTGGATGACATCGACTTTGGTTGGAAAGATACGTAAAGTTGTAAGGCTGAAGGGAAGGAGATGAGTTAGAAGAGGGTTGGGATACTTGGCTATTCAGATCTGGTCACTGAACTTGGTTAATGCCTTAAAAGCAATGATTCAATTTTAAATAGCGTTCTTTAAGCAGGCAGTTACTTATCAGCCAGTATCCATCATACAATCACTTGGCAAATATTTTACCTGTATGTGTCCTCATGTGAATAGCTAATTTATCCGATCGAGCAAATGCCCTGTTGCATAAAGTGCAAATAAATGGACGTTCACCGGTATGTTGACTGAAAAAGAAAATAGAAAATTAGAATCATTTTCAATCATAACATTACAAAAAATCTATCAACTAAATATGTATTGTTAACCCATCGGCCCCAAATCCCAGCTGGGACTCTCAAGTTCTTAACGATGGAATTTTGATGTTTAACGATGTTCTTAACGATGTTCTTAGAATGGAATTTTAAATGACAATTGATACATAATAAAGCTTTCATTTCATAGTACATATTGGTAAAAATATCTTAGTAATATTTTCCCCTGGAATTTACATTCAAAGTTTTGTAAGCGGCCGGCGACTATTGAATTTCTGCAAAATGGCGTCAGGTATGTATAAAAAATGCACAATGGCGCTTCACACCCTGCTCAGTGCTTTGAGGACTGTCTTACCAAATATATATTTTAGTTATAAATATATATGTAAAATAATAATACAATGTAATTTTTTTGTATCTTTTTAAAAAATATTTCATCCATAGCAAATAGCTACTCGCGCGACTACGAGACCCTTCAAAATTCGGGCGTATTTTGTCAGTAGGTAAAAATATTTCAGCTTTGCAATAAAATCCAAATAAATGGAATATTTGTGAACGTATCCGAAAACTAAGAACTGTTAGACGGAATGTGATGAAATACGCTTTAAATTTTTGTTGTTTGTAATTTTTTAAATTCAAAATTTTTTTAGGCAAAATTTTAAAAGTTTTAACCCTAGATAACTAAACTGTTTTCATGTTTCATTGTAACTACACTTTCGTCGAGTGGACTACGCAATAAAGCACTAGGAACAAATCAAAAATATTTAATTAAGATAGGAACTTGTTACTTGGCACAAAAGTAAGGTTTATAATGAACAAATTAATATCAAAATATCAGTCTACACAGTGACCACACATGAAAACGTTATGTGGACCACAAATAGTGCTCTTTCTACATCTGGTGCAACGGTGTTTGGTCATCCTCCGGACCTTGGATGGACACAGGTAGCAAATTTTATGCACGTTTGACGTAGATGGAACCGGAGCTTCTATTGTAGAAGATTCGCCAAGAATATCCTCAATCATGACCATTATACACACACGTACGTACCTTAACAATAAAATTGTTGTTATAACTAAACTTTCGACTAGCGGACGACGAGATGGTCATAGGGCACGTCCTAGTATGCGAGTGGCCGCAATCGTGTCACATGCTGCACTGTTTGCTCAAATTAGGAAGGTAATGAAAGAGTCAAGGTCGGGGAGCGGGGGGAAGTAGGTGATTTCGAATTTCACCGAGGAGCGCGTCGTCGCCTCGATGAGCGATTAGTTATCTAAGGTTAAAAATGACTAACCTACGTTTTTTCTAACTAAAATTACTGACAAAGAAAAGAAATAAAAACACACACATATTTTATTAGACAAATGAATTATGAACATTATTTGTCACCTCACTTTTTTGTCATCTTAACCCCTCCGCAACGTAAGCAGATATAAGCGTTAAAATAGGACAGCAAGTACAATAAGCGTGTTTATACGTCAGCACGTGTGTTTCCATAGAAATCGTTATAACTCCGTTACTGTTTTAGTTACATCCCTAAAACAAAAAGTCAAAGGTCGATAGTAGATCAAGCTGTACATTTCTATCAAGTTGTCTATGGAAATACATAACAGGAATCAGTTGTCAATCGTGTAGTTGACAAAAATATTTACCCGCGCAAATTTGCTAACGGCAGCTCCACCGAGCTCCACATTTTAAATTTTTATTAAATATTTTTATATGAAATGATAAAAAAGTGAGGTAACAAAAGTGTTTATTACACATATATACAATAGAACAAGTATTGTTGTTTGCATAATCTGTGATTTTAGTACCGTTTTCACATAAAAACATCACGTGAGTCATTTTTACCTATTTTTAATGTTTGCGTTCTAAATTTTAATATTTAAAAATGCTAATATTTATTTGTAATTTAATAATTTGAAAGCCTATTTTGTAACCTTTCTAAAACAGTTTTTACTATTCGGCTACGTTCAGAAATGTTTCATTTATAGAGCTTTAATTGTGAAGCGGTTATAACAAAAAGTTTTCGTAAAATGTCATTTCGTTTAAGACACCAAAAGCTAATATTCTCGAAAATTCGGAGGGGTTAATATATAAAACAAAGTCGGGTTAGTTACACTATTTATAACTCGAGAACGGCTGGACCGATTTTGGTGATCTTTGATTTGTTGGATTCGCCCCGGATAACAGAATAACTATTAAAACAACGCAAAAATTCACGAAAAAGAAAGTTATGAAGAAAATTAATTTCCTCATACATTTTGTATGAAACGAAATTTCATCTTTTGAAAGAGCTGCAGCAATGCTGTGTTAGTTAGTTAAGCCGTGGTTCAGTCGACAATGCGCTGAAGCAGTGTGACGAAAAAACTCGGCTTACCGAGCCTACAACACATCTAGAACATCCGAAGACAGAACAGCTTACAACAAAATGGCAAAGGAAACCAAGAGAATCATAAATAGATCAAAATTTGGCACGACCAGCAGATCAGCAGAAAGCTGGCTGCATGCCCGCATGGCAGTAGGCAATTCTGGTCGCTTGCGGGCTCAATAGGTCGCAATTTCTGCAAATCCAGTCTGCCCCCTCTTACCAGAACTGACGGCTGACTAGCAAACACCGCCACCGAAAAGGCTAACTTATTAGGTAAAATGTTTGCGGATAACTCAACCCTCGATGACCAAGGTGCTGTCCCGCCACTGCGGTTTTCGTATGAAAAAGCTGAGGATCCGGCATCGAAAGTACTCCATGTTTTACGAGGGCTTGATGTTAATAAAGCTAGTGGGCCTGACGGAATACCTGCCCTGGTACTGCAGAGGTGCGCTGCAGAAATAGCTCCAATTTTGACGAAGTTTTTAAAATGTCCCTGAAGACTGGCTCTGTGCCCTCTGGTTGGAAAAAAGCGGTTATCCATCCTATTCCAAAGAAGGGTGACCGCTCCAACCCGGCCAACTACCGCCCCATAGAGATCACATCAGTTCTGTCTAAGGTGATGGAACGTGTGATCAACGACAAACAGCTCACATACCTCGAGAAGAACAAAATTATTAACGACCGTCAATACGGATTCCGGCAGAACCGCTCGTGCGGTGATCTTCTCGCGTATGTGACGCATGTTTGGGGACGATGCCTGGAACGTTTCGGTGAGACCCAAACGGTTGCACTGGACATCTCCAAGGCCTTTGACCGGGTTTGGCACTGAGGACTTGTCAACAAACTGCATTCTTACAGACTTCCCGTATCCTTGTGTACTTGGATTGCCGACTTCTTGAGGGAGAGATCGATTCAGACGGTAGTCGATGGTTTCACCTCTTCCTCACACTCGATAAATGCTGGCGTCCCGCAGGGATCGGTTCTGTCTCCGACTTTATTTTTGTTGCACATCAACGACCTTTTGTCATGTGCACCAATTCACTGTTATGCGGATGACAGTACAGTTCATGATAGCTTTTTGTTTGACAAGCCCCCAAAGGGCTCACAAACTCCAACAGCTCGTAGGGCTTTGAAGCAAAGAATGGACGGTTACCTCGAGAGTGTTTTCTCTTGGGGTAAAAAAAATCTCGTTGAATTTAATGTTTCAAAGACCCAATCTTGTCTAATTACGTCTAAAAGGGATCGAAATGAAAATCTAGTCTCTTTCAACGGAAGCAATCTTCCGAATAGGCATTGATATGCTTGGTGTAACCCTAAGTGACCAGCTCAGGTATGGGGGCTCCATCGAAGCCAGAGTAAAGTTAGCCTCCCAGAAACTGGGCGTACTGTAAAGGCCCGCAGATACTTTAATAGTGCACAACTGCTAACCCTGTACAAATCGCAAGTGCACCCCACGGTTGAATTTGGCCTGAACTGACCTCTGGTCTGGAGCTCCAAAATACCTGAAAAATACCCTCGACTCTGTGCAGAAATGGGCGGTCCGTTTTATAGATTTTCCCATCTTAACAGACGGATTGCAATCTTTAGAGCACAGGCGTCGGGTGGGAATGCTATCCTTGTTCTACCGGTATTACAATGGAAGATGCTCCGAGGAACTAGCATCATTGATCCCTTCGTCACCGGTGCATAGTCGGGAAACACGCCAAACGCGTGCCCAACATTTGTACACGGTTGACATTTGTCACATGAGAACGGGTCGTTTTTTCGACTCGTTCTTATGTTCAACAGCTCGGCTGTGGAATGATTTGCCGGCCTCTGTGTTTCCTCCTTCCTACAACATAGGTCTCTTCAAGACCAATGTTCATTCCTTCCTCTCTTTAAAAAGACCCTCCACAGAGCATCCCAGATGACATAGGCCCTGAGGGAAATTATTTTCCTCAAGGCCTCCTGTGTGGAGTTAATGTAAAAAAAAAAAAGGTTAAAGTTTGCGTGAATTCCAAAAATTCAAAAACGTCAAATGTCAATGCGCTGATTGTTTCTCTTTTGTTCTTAAACATATAATGCTGCGTCTCTTTCTTACACCCTAAATGTCAACAGTCGAAAAAGAGACAAACAGTTAACGTGTGTCTTCACCCTTCCAAAGGAAAAATACAATAATTATAATAAATTTCCCTTACACGTATAAAGAAAATGAAACGTAATTCCCATAAGGGGCCATCCATAAATTACGTCACACATTAAGGGGGGGGGAGGGGAGTAGGAAATGTGACCCGGGGTGGGGTGGTGATCAGCTCTGTGACGTCATATGTAAAAAAAATAAACTACTGTTTTGATTATTATAAATTCGCAAGGTCATCTCTGATACAAAAAAAAGGAAAGTTGCGGATCGATAATTGCTTAATTGTGTAATTTTTAAAAGGAAAAATTATGTGTAATTTCCGAATGAATTATTGAGTGAATTACAAACCGCATGTGCAGGGTCAGGTCGGTGGTCCGAGGGTAGCCCTTGCCGCATATTTTACAGATGCACGTTTTGGTGCCAGAATGTCTCCGCATGTGCACCGCTAGATTGGACCGTGAACTGCAGGAACGTCCGCACGTCGAACATAAATGCCCCTAGAAAGTTAAAAAGAATTACAAACGATCCACCGAATAGAAAAACTACTAGAAATGTGTTGTGGACAAGTTAATGCCTATTGTATTTTTCTTACTAGCTATATCACATTACGACAGTTGGACTCCAAATTAAAGGGAATCTTTTGGTGTTCGTTTTTGCAAACAATTTCTTTTGTGATCGAAAATGAAATTTGAAATACATTTTAACCACTCAGGTATTTTGCAATAGAGAACTCCAGTCCAATTTTTTTTATTTTTTTTTATGAATAAAGACCTTCAAACTTAAATAACAACATTTTTATTTTTATTTTTATAGTTAGTTTTAATAGTTAAAATAATTGTCAAAGTTTTAATTTTTAAAGACTCCCAGAAACGCACCGTATCTATGGTGGTCTAATTTTTTTAACTTTTTAAGTTGTCATTTTGAATCAGTGATGTTATGTCGAGGGAAATTTCCCTAGATCTAGGGGAGAAAAATATTTTTTAGGGATAAGGGAAATCAGGACAAAATCTAGGGAAATTTCGAACTCTAGCAAAAATTTTATTACATATGACAGTATTACTGGTATTATTTATATATATACGTATATATATTTTTTGGAATTCCTATGAATCTTAATTATTTTTCATGTACTTACATGCCATGTTATTTTTAACACTGACAACTCAAAATGATATTAGGGAACGTACCCATACTACGTGACACGTTCGGGGGGGGGGGGGGTCTTCAAAGTACCACGCTTGGTACAAATGAGCGGCGGGTTGCTTATGATTTTTATTTTGCAAAGTGTTTTTTTTTTAATTTGGAATTCAGTGGTGAGTGTATTCGTACTTTTAAATTATTACTTCACGTAGCAAAAAGTGTTTTATTTGGAAAATCACGGTATTATTAGTATATTTACCAAGTTCCGATATCTTTCCAATTAATTATCATATTAATTAACATATAACAGGATTAGTGTTACACAATCAGGTGGCTACGTAGGTAATTGCGTAAATGTGAAATTCTAGGGAAATTTCACTTCTAACTGTTGGCAACACTGTGAAGAACCCAGAATGAGAATAATCATGGCGGATAATGACTTTTAGGTGTGAGGTGTGTTTTTTATTCAAGATTAACTGCTTTTAATATAGAAAAACATTGGTAAAATGTCCACATTTCACCGCTACTGTTATTGTATTTAATCAAAGTGCAATATAAAAACAATAAATCATCTCTTTCATTGCAAATACATGTGACATCGTGTTTTGTGTCAGGTGTTACTTTGTAGGTACATTGTTTTATGTATAATACATACAGAAACACTGGTATTTATAATACACTGATCATGACGAGTGTGTAACAACTTGTATAAAAAGCCCTATACTAAAAACAATTTGAAAATACATAACAAAATGTCAAAATAGGACGACTTTAACCTCAAATAGACAAAATTTATTGCAGATTGTCCGCAAATATAGCCCTTTTCGTAAATTGTTGAGGGCCTAAATTATGTTTCAATAAACACAATAACTATTATTTATCTAAATCTCTATAAACAGTATGAAAATAAACCAAAAACACGAAATGTTGAATTGCATAGGTACGTGTGCACTTCAAGTCATTTCAAATGTCAATACAATACAATACACAGGTGACAGGTTAACTGTGACGTCACGGTTAACCATTTCAGTAATGCCAACTTAACGCTGTGTTTTGGGAAGAGGTTTAAAAATGCACTTTTTAATAATTTATTAAAAACTCTGCATTTAATATTATGAAATAAAACTTATATATTCAGAATCAGCGTTTCTTGGTCTATATGAACATATTTTTTTAAAGCCATAATATTTTTCACTGGAGTTCCTTATTGTGCAAGTTTTTTGACTTAAACGAACTGTCAGATTTATAAAAACTTTGTGTTATTTCCACTTCGCAATAAGGAACTCCAGTGAAAAATATTATGGCTTTAAAAAAATATGTTCATGTAGACCAATAAACGCTGATTCTGAATATGTAAGTTTTATTTCATAATATTAAACGTAGAGTTCTTAAAAAATTATTAAAAAGTGCATTTTTAAACCTCTCTACAAAACACACTGTAAAGTTGGTATTACTGAATGGTTAGTGCTGACGTCACGCGTCACCAGTCATTGTATTGAAATCTTTGATTATGCAGGTATGACATAAGCCATCAGTATTAACAACATTTCATGTTATTCATTATTTCATACTGTTTATAGAGATTTAATTGTTGTGTTTATTAAAATAATATTTAAGCCTAAATAATTCAGTATCAAAAATAGAGGTACCTCCATTAGTTTATTTCTATTATTTAAAATATTGAAAAACTACTGCACAAAAAAATATTTACGCTACTTCTAGGGAGAATGCTTCGAATAACGGTATTCAAAATGGCGGCACTTGATCAGCTGATTGCCAAATCCTATAGTAATTTTTCAGGAGTGATGACGTCACACGATTCACCGTACATGCGGTGGTCTTAGGGGGATCGTGAAAAATTAAAACTTTGACAATTATGTTAACTATTAAAACTAACTCTAAAAATAAAAATAAAAATGCAGTTATTTAAGATAGAAGGTCATTATTCATAAAAAAAATAAAAAAAATTGGACTGGAGTTCTCTATTAAAGCTCTATAAATGAAACATTTCTGAAAGTAGCCGAATACTAAAAACAGTTTTTGAAAGGTTATAAAATAAGCTTTCAAGTTGTTATATTACAAAATATTTGTAAATATTAAAATTTCGAATACAAAAATAAAAAAATTGTAAAAATTACTCACATGATGTTTTTATGTGAAAACGATACTAAAATCATGGATTATGTAAAAAAAACTCTTATTCTTTTGTATAATAAACAATTTTGTCACCTTACTTTTTTACCATTTCATACAATAATATTTAATAAAATATTAACAATGTCTAACTTAGGCGATTTGGCGGGTGAAAACTGTTTCTACGAAATAAGTTTTTTTATATATGTATGTAGATATGGACAACTTGGAATAGAGATGTGAAGCTTGGTTCAATATAAATCTTCTACTTTTTGTTTTAGGGTTATCACTAGAACAATTAGAGAGTTATAACGATTTCTGGGGAAACACACGCGTTGGCGTGATAACACGCTTATTGTTATATTGTCGAGTAAACACACTTATGGGTCGAAGTGGTTAATATTGTAAGTAACATAGCTTCTAGTGCTCTTCTCACTCATAGGCAAGACCTGCCCAGAAAATAGATTAATTGAAAAATCACGATATCGTCACTTAGGTTGAACTTTGCACCTTGTTCCGAGAAATGAGGCGTCAAAGTTTGCAAAGATCATTTCTCATAATCTATTTATTACCGATTTCTGATATTGAGGTTGAATCCTGTGTAAAGTATTTTAGTTTTACATATTTTAACCCCTCCAAAAATAGCAAATATTCACTTATAATGTCTCAAATGAAATGACAGATTTACGAAAACTTTGTGTTATTACGGCTTCACAATAAAAGATCTATAAATGAAACATTTCTGAACGTAGCTGAATAGTAAAAACTGTTTTAGAAAGGTTACAAAATAAGCTTTCAAATTGTTATATTACAAATAAATATTAACATTTGTAAATATTAAAATGCAAACATAAAAAAAATGTTAAAATGACTCACGTGATGTTTTTATGTGAAAACGGTACTAAAATCACAGATTATGTAAACCACAATACCTATTCTTTGTCACCTCACTTTTTTATCATTTCATATAAAAACATTTAATAAAAATTAACAATGTCGAGCGTGGTCGAGCCGCCCGTAGGAAATTTGGTGGGTAAAATACACGTCGACCGTGTGACTTGACAGATTAGGTCTGTTTACGAATTTCTATGGACAACTTGAATAGGGATGTACAGCTTGATCCACTATCGACCTTTTACTTTTTGTTTTAGGGATGTCACTGAAACAATAACGGAGTTAGAACGATTTCTATGGAGACACACATGTTGACGTATAAACACGCTTATTGTACTTGACTGCTATTGTATTTTTAACGCGTATATCTGCCTAAGTTGCTGACCGGTTAAGGATCAAGTTAAAGGAGTTAACCAATTTATTGCCGTTTATTTATTTTTATCTAAAATTTCAGATGAAGTGATAATGTTTAATGTACACGGTGTTTGAGAAACAGACAAAAAAACTTTTAAAGGAAATTAACAAAAATATTGCCTTTCTGCGTATAAAAACGTAAGCATTCACATATTGTCAAATCAAAGATATTCTATATATGTGTTGTGTTTTAAAGTTCCAAACAATAATATTATTTTTCTCTTTGTAGATCAAAACATGATTTATCCATGCAAACTGCAACGGGCATAATAATTCATTGCATAAGGTTCCAACTACATTTTCCGAATACCATTCCAAGATAGGGCCACGTATTCATTAAATATTTTCTTTTTAAAAAATGTTAAACTAAAATATTTTATACAAGATTAAACATCAAAATCAGAAATTCTTAAATAGATTGTGAGAATTCGTCTTTGCAAACTTTGACACTTCAGAACATGGTAAGGCAAAGTTAGGACCCTATCCAACTAAAGTGACGAACTATACTGCGCCTCGTAAAAACGAACAACTGTCAGATACAAACAAAATTGTAAAAGGTTCGAAGTGATGTTAGAACCTTGTAAAATAAATGGAAGCTTTATAAACCTGATGTTAGAACTTCATCATACAAGTACAGGGTGTCCGGTGGCAGAATTAGGATTTAAAACTTAAATAAAAAATAAACTGCTTAGGATATACATTTATTTCAATAACTGTTACAAAGAGGAGAAGTGCGGATTTTATTTCTTAAAAATTATTTTGTCTAAATGTAGACCATCACGTCGGACACACTCTTGGAATCTGGCCTCAGTATTTCGTGCCACTCGCTGGTGAAGTGACATCGGGATACCATTAACTTCGCGAATGATATTTTCTTTTATTGCAGAGATGGTCGCGGGGTCGGTTTCATACACTTTACTTTTAAGGTACTCCTACAAAAAAAGTTCATAGGAGTGAGATCTGGTGACTCCCTTGGCCAGGGGATGTCACCAAAACGGCTAATCATTTTTTTAGGGAACAAATCACGAAGTAGCGCCATCGTCTCTCTAGCAGTGTGAGGCGTGGCGCCATCTTGCTGGAACCATATGTGTGAATTGGAGGCAGGATGTTCTCTCATTTTTGGCAAAAAATAATTGTTAAGCATGCGCCGATAAGAAACCCCATTCACAGTAATGGCTTGCCTTCGACGATTTTCAAAAAATAAGGTCAGATTATTCCACTGCTAGACAATGCACACCAAACCGTCACTTTGGGACTGTGAAGTGGCTGTTGATGTTTTAAACGTGGGTTCTGTCCTTTAGGTGACCAATAACGACAATTCTGCTTATTTACACTTTCATTTAAATGAAAATGGGCTTCACCACTGAACAAACTGTTAGTGACGAGTTCGATGTTTTCATTTGTTCTCGACGTCCTCCTGGGCCCCAGTAGTGAGTCGTTTGCCGCCGAACATGTTGCCCGGAACCTCCGGACACATGATCGAATCATATCTTCACTTGGGGCATCACGTAAACATCGAATACTGTAACGCGTACTAAATCTTCGACGCGCAATTGCACAAAAATCGTTAGCCTTGAAATAGGCTTCGATTACGAATGCACGTTGCTCTCTAGTCCACTGTGACTGATCGTGAATAAATAATCCGCACGAACGACAAAGCTAACGCGGCCCCCTCCCCGCTCGTCCGCTTAGCCGTTTCACAGAAATTCGAAATTTAAAACCTAATTCTGCCACCGGACACCCTGTATCTACGTATATACAACACAGATGGCTCTGAAAATTATTTTGGTTATAAAAGTGAGCAAAACAAATGGTTTTGCATTCATAGGTGATTTTTGAAAAAAAAAATCAGTTAGCACCTTGTCCACCTGAGGTGATGAAGATATAAAAAAAATGCTACAACTTAGGGGGCATACATTAATTACGTGAGTTCAAAAGGGGGGAGGGGGGGGCGATTAGAAAAAAAACGCTCACGTAATTAATGTATGCCCCTCAGGAATGGGGGACTGTTTTCTAAAACATAATAATAATAAGGTTGTATCCTATAATGAATTCTCACATTATTAACTGTATCATATTAATTAGTGCATGTTAAGGACAGAACTTTGAGAATTTTTGGAAAATATCGAATAGTACTGAAAAACATAAGTCGTCAAAATGTTAATATTTGCGGCTGAATGAAGAGCGTATGTCATCACGGTACGATATGATAAAAAAAAATGTAAACAACCTTATCTGTATAGTGCCATTTTTGTGAAAATTCATCTCAAAGGTGTGTTGGTCAAATATGTCATCTTAGGGGATGTTGTGTGAAGAGTTTTTTAAAGAAAGGAAGGAGAGGAAGTTCTGGGAATGAAATAGGTATGAGGGGTGGGTAGGAATCTGGGGGTCAGTATATCCAGGCGTAATGGACGCATAAATCCATCCCTCCAACCGCGGTGCAAGGCGATCAGTCGAGAGATTCCGGCTGGAGAGGATAAAAGACCTCCCTCAACCAGTCTCTCTCGATCCTGCCCACCACGCGGCAGGCAGGCAAACGCAGCCGCCGCCAAGACCAGGACAAACCTCACCCCATGAACCTGGGCACCCCTGCTAAGCCACCAAACGTAGCGAACCACTTGGGGTGACCTATGGCAGAGGTGTTGGTTATCCAATAAATGGTTTCCGGGGCGGCGGTACCTATACCAGCCTCCCAAATTGGAGGCACGTTTACCACAGAGACATTTATTGGGACTTCAATACAAACTGCATCCATAGGGTTAAATCTGTTAACATTGTTTAGGAAATTAGGAAGATAGCAAAGTTCATAAGAAAGGTGTTGGAAAAATAAAAATTGGACGTACAACTTTATTGGGATTGGCGGGCAGCGGCAGAATCGGCTCTCCATTCTTGTTCTTGTGCGTACGCATGTGCGCCTGCAGGTGGTTGGAGTGCGAGACCACCCGGCTGCACAGGGGACACGAGTACACCGGCTTCTCAAAGTGGTCTTTCTGTATGCACAAATTATTCACATTATATTGCTTTAATTCACTCATTTTACGCACAACATAGAACACTAAAATAAAGTTCCATGACAAAACAGAACAAACATAACCTAACCTATTCTGTCTTGCCACTGTTCTGTTCTATCTGGATACCAAAAATAAAGTAATTAAGAGAGTAATTAGAGTGTTATTACTGGGTAAAGATAAAAGAAAAGTGTAATTTTTGTAGCCAAGAACCTTTACAATAATCATTATTTAAGACTACTTTTACGCCGGCAACACTCAGGTAAAGTAAAGTCTGACAGCTCGCCTCTCTGCGCATTCCTCAGAAACGCAGTTCTGGCAATAATGTCTTCTCATGCAATTTAACTTTAAATATAATTAGTCATATGTATCTTTAACCCTCTGATGAGCGATGAGGTCTGGCCAGACCTTTTCCATATTTAAGAGTTGCGTAACATTTTTTCTGGCGTGTTACAACAAAACGGTTTCATGACTTTCTCAAAGTTGGTGCGGCGAACACAACGGGCACAGAAACAAGCTGATTTCATATATTATTTCGTAGTGGATTTTTTTTTTCAAAACCGTTTTTGTGAAGAACACTTAAGTCTGTGCAGACATAACAAATATTTTGCAGTAGTCAGGATGCTTGTTAGTGACTTGTTTTCGATTTAAGTTTTTGTCGCTTATAAAAATGAATTAAAGTAAATAATAAATAAAGTTTAGTTTGGCGGTTCGGAGTGCCAAGAGACGTTCGTAGTCACGCTGGTGCTGGCCTGACAGTTGGTAATTCCAAACATGTAACTTCTTTCATATGGTGGGGAGTCAGCGGGGGACATCTAAGTCTGCGAGCCAGTCTAGGGCCTCAGGCGTTGCCTTGTGGACCTCATTAATCCCGCCGGGGAATGAATGGAGCATTTGTTGGCCTAATATACCTAAGGGGCCGAAGACCAACAGGTCTCCCGGCCAAGGGGAATCATTAAATATCGGGGAACGGGCCACCAATCCAAAGGTATGTGCTTACCTGCTTATCAAACAAGCTATTGCTGTTTTCCATGTTCTGGTAAATATACACACATATCTCACAAAAACCAAATACTAATCATATTTTTTACATGTACTAATGAAATGGTCTGCACAGACCTTGTTGTACCCGTCTCTCTTCATCAACAATTCAGTTATATTCGACAGTGCATCTTTTATACATGCATTCTGTCAATCACACCAAAGATAACCGTTTTTAGTAGGAATATAATAGAATAAGAGTGTATTAGAGGATGTGGATTTTTAAATTACCAGATGTGTTCCCATGTGCTTGTCGAGATGGGTCTGTTTAAAATATCCTTTCCCACATTTAGAGCACAGATACGACCTTTCCCCCGTGTGACGCTTCTGATGATCTTCTAAGTGTTCCACTCTAAAAAAACACAAGTCCATTTAATTCAGCCAGTCCATTTTTTTTATCCACAGTCCAATTGGTTTATTATTATTATTATAAATAATAATAACTTTATATTTGTATAGCGCAGTTTTGTGTCATTTCACTTCAAGTGCCAGTGGAAAACTTCAATGTCTGGCCAGAAATAATTAGATTTTTTTTTTAACATTACTCCATATAAAGAAATACAGTGAAACCCTCTAAGGAAGTTTCTGCAGTTAAAAAAGTTTGGTTTTTTCGGTCCCTCGACCCAAAATTGGCCCAATTTTTCCCACATACTAAAATCACAGATTATGCAAACAACAATACTTATTCTATTGTATATATGTGTAATAAACACTTTTGTCACCTCACTTTTTTATCATTTCATATAAAAATATTTAATAAAAATTTAAAATGTGGAGCGCGGTGGAGCTGCCGGTAGCAAATTTGCGCGGGTAAATATTTTTGTCAACTACACGATTGACAGCTGATTCCTGTTATGTATTTCCATAGACAACTTGATAGAAATGTGCAGCTTGATCTACTATCGACCTTTGGCTTTTTGTTTTAGGGATGTAACTAAAACAATAACGGAGTTATAACGATTTCTATGGAAACACACGCGCTGACGTATAAACACGCTTATTGTACTTGACTGCTGTCCTATTTTTAACGCTTATATCTGCTTACTTTGCGGAGGGGTTAAGAAGTTTGTTTTTTCCCGTACCTTGAAAACTTCTTAAGGGGGTTTCATTGTACAAACATTCGTGGGTAATGAATAACTGATAATATTTGAAACTCTCATAATACCACCACAGTAAGTGGAAAATGTTGCTTGTGTCGAGATGGAGGACTTAGCCAGCTGAGGTATTGAACTCTCCACTTAGGAATGCCAACTCAAACACTAATCAGATATATTATATTAAGTCATCTTTGGGAATGCTGCGTGGAGGGTTAAAGGGTTTTTAAGGAGAGATAGGATTCTTTTCACGATCCATGTTGTTCACGACAAGTGTGCAAAATTTCATCAAGAAGTATCAACTTTCAGCTTTAAGGTGTTAGAAAAGAGGATGGGGGTAGTTTTTAGAAATCTCATGTTGACAGTGACCTTCCTTTTGTTTTGAAGGTCAAGTGTGCAAAATTTCATCAATCTCGGAATAAAACTATAGATTTGTATAAAAAAACAAATCCATCCAGAAACACAATTTTTTATAAACTATACTCTATTTTACACAGATAGATATTATTTACGCATTACCTTCTAAATCTTTTAGGGCACTCTTGGCAGGAGAACATCTTTACTTGTGATTTTTTGTTCAAAATACCTGATTTTTTTGAGTGATTTGATAACCTGTGAAAAGAGGAATACAAGATGATTATTTTAAATCGAGTAATTGGGACATGATAAACCAGTTTCCCTAATTTAAAAAAAGTGTTGTACATTCACAAAAGTCTCAACTGCTCCCTAATATCCAGAGCCAGTGGGACTATGATAACCCTAATTAAGATACCTTATAAGGCTTAAGGGGGGTAAGGTTTTGAAGACAAAAAGGCATATTTTCATGATTTTTTTGGGGTTATGAATAATGTTGGTTATTTTTTTCATATACACCTTATAGTATAACATATGAAGTATCCTTGAAAAAAAAATTTGGCGAATTTCCGGAGGCGCCTCGAAAAAAAGTTGTTATGCGGTGAACACCATAATTCGTTACCGGATCATTTGAAACAAAAAAGTCGAAATGCGTTTAAAAGGTGATATGGTTTTCTAGGTAATCAGGGGGAGTTTTTTTTTTAAATTCGGTGAATTTATTATTATAAAATGGAAAAAAATGGTAAAAAAAAGTACCTCTGTTTACCTGTTGATTTATGTGTAGAAATAGTGTAGAAAAATTTTAAAGGATCGGTCAAGTAGATTTTGAGTTATGATGTTCACGAACTTCAAAAATTTGCTTGCGAGAAAATCGATTTAAAGTTTTTTTATACTCGAAATATACTTGACTCGAGCATGAGGGCCGGTCACTTGAATCGCTGTATCTTCGTTAGTTTTGCTCCGATTTACTTGACATTTTGACACAATACAATAACATGTTGTACATTCAGAAAAAAAAAAACAGTTTAAAAACCTTACCCCCCCTAAGAGAGTAGAGAGGGGAAAGAGATGTTAAAGAGATTGAAGGCTGGCTATTCAGATCTCATCACTAAACACGGCTAAAGCCAGATTGGAAGATACTCTCAGTATCCTCCTTGTGAAATACCACCATCCAGAATCGAAAAGTTGCTTGAAATGGCTTTAGCCCTGTTTGGTGACCAGATCTTAATGACCAGGTACTTTCCCACATTCTTCCCCTCCCCACTACCTTCAGCCCCCAAAACATACAACCTAATTGGGGATGCTGTAGTCTCAATGGTTCCAGACAGTTGGGACTCTTGAGCGGTAGTCACATAAAAAAAGGAGCAAAATTTCAAATCTGAATGGCGGTCCTTCACCGGGGCGATACTGAGAGTATCTACTTACTAAGTTACTAGCTTTCGAAATATAAATTTACAACCAAATATTACCTAGAATGCTTTTTGCTAAGACCATCGTCTTCATCTTCGTCATTATCAGGTTCCGTTTTAATAGTCACTTCATCATCTTGTTTTTTCTTCAAAGTCTTCTTTTTCTTTTTGTAATATTTGCTGTCGGACTCGTCCATTATTTCTGACAGAAACTTATCTGCATCATAATTGGAATCGGCCAAATCCGAACAATCGGCAGCCAGATTATGGCCAATGTAACTATCGTTCAGATTCGCATCCCCTATACTGGCTATCAGATCTGTAAATTAACAAATCACACTTGTTAAACACACTGATACCACTAAATGAATTTAGAGATGCAATCCTTGCACTATTATACTGCCCATCATAAAGTTTTGGTTTTTCTTTCACAAACACGTTATTTTATGAACGAAATAAGATCCCTGAGGCATGTTTGTGGTAAAACCATATACGATCGTTTGAGAAACGTGGAGATCCGCAAAAAATGCAAGGCTGATGTAAGTGTAATGAGTAAAATTAAGAAAGGAATGTTCCGATGGTTTGGGCATGTAGAGCGAATGAACAAGGAAAGGAGTGTAAGGGGGCATACATTAATTAAGTGAGCAGTTTTTCTTCCAATCTAGACCCCTCCCCCCTCCTTGGTGAGATATATTTGGACGACTTCATATATTCTTTTCCAAGTAACGTGAGATTTTTCTGGACCCCCCCCCCCCCTTTTTGAGCTCACGTAATTAATGTATGCCCCCTAAGGAGAACATATGATGCAAATGTGAATGGTAGAATAAGTCGGGGACGCCCGAGAAAGACACGGCACGACCAAGTGAATCAGATACTTGAGTCGGGCCATGTCAAGAGTCAAGAGAATAATAGAAGAGCATGTATGAGACGATGCATGAATGGTAAGGAGTGTGTGCGAAGACCGATCCGTCCTCTCTGCCTACCCCTGCGGGAAACGGCGTGATGATTAGTTAGTTAGTTAGTTGCTATATATTATTATTAAATTATATACCAGAATTAAATAACAGCATTTCAAATAACATGCATGTCCTCCCAATACAAGTATGTCCTCTACGTGCAAACTGTATCTAAATTTTGTCAATAAACAATAAACAGTGTTAGGGTGCCTTCAATTTAGACGTTTCGTGTTGGACCGCTGCAGTGCCGAAGCGGTGCGTTTGTTGCATGGCACAAGGACGGTCATTTGTTTTCATACAAAGTGCACGGAGCGGCAACAGTGCGGCGTCGGTACCGAGAACGCTCGACACCAGGACGGCAATGTCGCAAGCTCCACGTGTTCATTTCGCTGTTGAATAGTGCAGTGACAAGACGTGAGAGCTAATTTCATAGAATTTTCATGTTTATTGTTTGCTTAAAATGGATGATATAAACGTGGAAGAATTTATAAATAAAATTGAAATACGTCCTGCTATATGGACAAACACAGTATTCGCACGGAAAAAAAAAAATGCTTGGGAAGGTATCTGTGAAAAATTTATAGAGGATTTTAAAAGATTCAATAATTAATTATTAAATAATTAATTAATTATTTTTAACGATTTTAAACGACCCACGACTAAACATCACTAGCATACAAACGCACGGCAGTCAGATACACTTTCAATTTAGGCGTTTGGTATCGGACTGCTACCGTACTGCAGCGGCACGGCAACGGGTTATAACCAGCGGCATGGTAAACGTGCGGCAGCGGTCCGACACGAAACATCTAAATTGAAAGAGCCCTTAATCTCAAGGGACCTCCCAGATAAGTATGGTCCTATTTATTTTCTGCCTATACAGAATATAAATAAATATCAATATTTGTAGGTACATTTTAACGCAGCATCACATTCTTTGGTCAAATGCATTGTACATATAGTTTTGTATTAGTGATCGACGAACCGGTGGATGCAATCTGTTAGCCATAAGATGTTATACTTGTTTGTCTAGTCTGCAGTTATAAGTGAGATGCTTTGTAGAAACATATTATAAATTTTTAGAGCGCCCTTTAGGTGATTTTTCATAAAAACGGCACTCTACAAATCATCCAAATATTATTATTGTTATTATCTCTAATTATATTTGCTCAAGCACGATTCTCAATTGTCATGAGACAGTTGCCATCAGGCAGATTAGGGTTTGGTATTTTCAAACGCCTTCACATTTAATGACCATCATATCGACAATCTGCTCCATTTTGAATTGAACTTATTTGACATTTGAATTCATTTGACATTTGAACTTATCCCGTTAAACGCTGATTCTCAGCCCATTTTAGCTGTCAATCAAACTGTGATCAGCAGACAGGCAAAACAACATATTGTTTTGCTTGAAAGCTAATCACAATTTGATCAAAAGCTGAAATGAGCTGAGTTAGAAACATCTTAACCTAAGAGGTTCAATAGACAAAAGTGGTAAGAGCACAAGCCTCGAAAGATACAAGGTCAAATTTAACATCATAATATGTCATATCTTCTTTGTATATAAAAATTGAGGGGTAGAGAGAGGGTTTATAAGAAGAAATAGTAGCAGCAGGGGAGAGGAGGGGGTAAATTTGGAAAATCCATGCTTCCCACACAGACAGCTGTGAAAAGTGTGTGTATTTCATTTATTTTAGTGGCAGGGAGTGAAGGAGGGAGGGCACAGAGGAACAATTGAGGGGGGGGGGGGGGATCCGGGGAAGGTGGAAGGGGAACACCATATCCTTAGGCATAAGGAACTGGAGAGACAGCAGGGGTAATGATAAATTTCAAGAGACGAGACTTCTACTGCGAGAGTAAGACAAAATAATTTACCGTCCGTTCCCAAGTCCAGATCATTATCCAGCTCGCAACTATATGATCTGTCTAAAGCGAGGTTATGATCATCAATATCCCCATCAACTTCGGATTTGATCAATATTTCATCAGGGTCAAAGATTCCACCTGCCTTGGACTCTGGTTGATCCGATTCCGGAGGATGCCTCTTTTTATTGTGTCTTTTGAGGTGAAGCTTGTTTTTGAAGAAGCACTTGCACGGGAAGCATTCGTGATATGATTCATCGCGGTGATAGGCTGAAAATGAAGTTCATAAATAATTTTATTTTTTGAAGGAAGCAATTACTTTGGGGTGTGACATTATATATATTATTAAAAACAGAGTAAGAAAATTGACATATATTTTTAGCTGTTTGAGACACATTCTAAGTAAAGAACTACTGAGAATGACGTACTTCGCATTCTGTCAATCCATAATCCAATATGGTATAATAGGATGGGGTGGCGCCTATAAAACTCACACACAATCTCTTTACATTGCGCAAAAACTAATAATTAAAATAATATTAAAAAAAAATCATTTCTTTATTCATCTGAACTAATATTCAAAGAATTTAAAGTCAGAAAATTAAATACTCTCTTCCTGTATCATTCAACCTTACAAGTTTACAAAGAGGATATCCTAAACAAATCCATACCTTTCAAAAACACAGTAAATCTCAGGCAAAAATACATGTTACCAATTCCCATTTGTAAAAAAACTTTGGGTCAACAAAACTATAAATACTTAGGAACAAATTTCTTTAATAAATTACCAGAAAATATAAGATCCCTTAAGGACAGTTTAAAAAATTTCAAAACACAGTTAAAAAAATATACTGAAAACCTTAACTAAAAAAAATAAATAATAATTAAAAAAATATATATACATATACACACATATGTTTCTCTTATTCTTAATATAAACTAAATTTAAAAAAAAAAATCAAAATAACCTAACAAATAATACTTCCTCCCGTACACACAAGCATTTGCTTATTATGGGAGAACATTTAAAAAAAAATATGAATATCTGTATTTAATAATTGTATTAAGTTTTTTTTTATATACCTACTTTCATTATATTTATGTTTCTATTGTATGTACTGTACCAAAAAAAAAAAAAAAATTTAAAAAAAATATATATATATATTAAAATGAAAAACACTAACTAACCATCACGCCCTTTGAAACACACTCTTTGCCTCACTCACATTCATGCATCGTCTCATACATTCTCTTCTATTATTCTGACTTTTGACATGGCCTGAATCAAGTATCTGATTCACTTGATCGTGCCATGTCTTTCTCGGGCGTCCCCGACTTCTACCATTCACATTTGCGTCATATATTCTTCTACACTACTTTCTACAAATCAAATAAAAAATTATGTATTAGAAAGTGTTTTTTTTTTCATTTAATTAATAAATAAGGTTATTAATTTATTTGGGACAGCTTGAACAAAACCTTCGACTCTGTGCAGAAACGGGCGGTCCGTAAAATTGTTGCAATTAATTGCAAATAATTGTTACAATTTTTGGAGCATAGGCTTCAGGTGGAAATGCATTCCTTGTTATAATGGTATTAAAGTGGAAGATGAATTGAAGAAGTAGTGTCATTGATCCCTTTGGCACCCAATGACGTTATATAAATAAATAGACTCGCCATAGTCTCATATACTCACAATATAATGTGGAAAGTAAGGAACACTCTTTTGTTTTCAGCGATTTTCATTATAATTTCTTAATTCAAAAGTTTATTCCTGTGTGATAAAGACAGACAATCAAATAATGTGTGTGTATGAATGACATGGATATATGAGCGGGCGGCGTATTGCTTGTCACTTTTTGATGGAACGTTCGCTGTCTCCTTTTCTTGAGGCCCACTAGAATAAAAGGTCCGGCTGCCTGTCGGAGTTTGATATGTCGAGCTATACAATAAATACAATAGGGCAACGACAGTTTTCAAATGGTGGCGATTGTCATCAATACTTGTTAGAACTACTGATTTATGTGTTGTTTTACCGCAAGCAAACAAATAAACAGAGTGTTTAGGCTGATTAGCCTACTTTAAAACAGTGAAGTTTACTTAGCAACAGAAATTTGGCTGTTGCGCGTCAAGACCCTTTACTTTAGTAGGACTTGAATTTTCTCTAATGACGTGTAAAACCGCGAGCGGGAAACATGAAAATTAATTGTAATATTTATAATAATCGATAATATTAAGTAATTTGCATGTACTTACAAATGAATTGTTATTCATTCGTCTTTACTATTATTTGCCGTGTAATTGAAACATTTTCTCATCACACAGGAGGGCATTTTGGCACTTTTTAAGATGCAATTTATTTGCTGGTAAGTGCTGGTAAGACGCAACCTTACTCGACGCGTAGCAGTTTAGTACTAAAGTACTAGATATCGAGACCGGTGCAATTGTCTTGCCTTTGTCTTCCCACTTTGAGATTTCTACCCCTCGTCTAATATAGTATGTAACGTCATTGTTGGCACCAGTGTCTAAAAACATGCGGTGTATAGAATGGGTCGTTTTACGACTCAATTTTACACTCAGTTCAACAGCTTAGCTGTGAAATGATTTGCCGGCCTCGGTGTTTCCTCCTTTCTACAACATAGATCTCTTCCGAGACCCGTGTTACTCTTTTGTCTTCTCAAAAACCCTCCACACAGCGTCCCCAAAGATGACATAGATGGAAATTTTTATAAATTTTTATTTTCCTTCAAAATATTATTGAGTAATATAAGTATTTTTAGTTTTAATAACTTTTATTGTTCAATACCAAATATTTTATTCATTTTTAATTAAAATAGTGCCACAAAATAAGTTTGCTGTGTTATATGAAAGAAATTATTTTTCTCAGGGCATCCTGTGTCGAGAGTAAATTTTTTTTTTTACGTTAACTAGATGCTGTGTGAAGGATCTTTTTGAGGAGAGGAAGGAATGAACATTGGTCTTGGAGGAAAAACAAAGGCCGGAAAATCGTTCCACAGCCGAGCTGTTGAACACAAGAGTCGAAGAAGCGACCCGTTCTCATGTGACAAATGTCAACTGTGTACATATGTTGGTGTGTTTCCCGACTATGCACCATTGCCGAAGGGATCAAATGACGCTAGTTCCTCGGAGCATCTTCCATTGAAATACTGGTAGAACAAGGATACCATTCCCAATCGACGCCTGTGCCCTAAAGATTGCAATCCGTTTGTTAAGTTAGGAGAATCTATCAAACGGACCGCCCATTTCTGCACAGTCGAGGGTTTTTTTTCAGGTATTTTGGGGCTCCAGACCAGAGGTGGCTGCCAAATTCAACCGTGGGGTGCACTTGTGATTTGTACAGGGACAGCAGTTGTGTACTATTAAAGTATCTGTGGGCCCTGTACAGTACGCCCAGTTTTAAAGAGGCTAACTTAACTCTGGCTTCGATTTGGCCCCCATACCTGAGCTGGTCACTATCAATGGAGGGGTGCTGTTCGGAAGATTGCTTCCCTTGAAGGAGACAAAATTTTCATTTTGATCCCTTTTAGACGTAATCAGACATTATTGGGTCTTTGAAACATTAAATTCAATGAGATTATTTTTACCCCAAGAGAAAACACTCTCAAGGTAACCGTCCATTCTTTGCTTCAAAGCCCTCCGAGCCCGTCAAACAAAAAGCTATCATGGACTGTAAATGTAAGAAAAAAGCTGTAAAAACCCCTTTTAAGATTCATTGAACATCGACAGTGTCTTCATCTTTTTTGACAATAGGAACAGGAAAATTTGTTAATTATTATTTACTAATTGTTATATGTATTAGGTAATTATGTTGGAACGAATGGTTCCTATCAGACCTTGCATTTGACAAAGAAGAAAAAGAATAAAACGACAATAATAAAAAGAAATATAGTCTGTCAAAAAAGAGTAGAAAATATAAAAACTGGAACTACTAAATTTGTAGACTGGCAACACCAATTTAACTGTCAAATATTTTTTTGAAGTGCAATGACACTGAATGTATAGAACACAATAAACCACATTTAAAAAAAACATTTTTTCTTCATGACATAAATTTGATTAAAAGGTGATTTATAAAGCGATTTGCTTTAATTTAATTTAACATAAATTTGAATTTAACAATAGATAGAAAGGAAGAATCACTAATGGTGAGTTTAGTTACACTACTTTTAGATCTGAATGAGTTAAATATATTCAGATCTAAAATTAGAGACATGATCTAAAGCCCAGGCAACGCTAGGTACTTTATCTAGTATTAAATAAATATGAGCAATTTCTAAACTGTGCTTTATATTTTATTACATTATAGTTATTCTTCATTATGTTAACACAAAATTTCAAAGGTATAATACTAATATACCTATATGCAATTCTAATTTTGAGATCGGCGAGTATCTATACTGCAATGAAAAAATATTTTTTCCACTATTATGCCTTTTTAATTTTTTATAAAAATGTAGGTTACACAGCTTTACTTTAACACCATGAGTTATGTGTTTAGTATTGCCATTTGATCAACAGTGGCGCCCTCATATATTTTCTACTCTTATTTGACAAAATGTACAAACTTTGAAATTTGATAACAATTAAATTAGTCACATTTGCATACTTACTTAAATGTCTCAGAACACTCTCATGATTTAAAAATTGTTCCTTACAAAGTGGACAGACTAATTTTTTTCCATCAACTGTGAATTCCTTGTGGGAAGCTTGGTGCTTTTTCAGTTCAAAATCATTTAAATATTTTCTGAAATAATAATCAAAACAATTAAATTTATTACATAATAATAACATTTGCAGTTTTGCACTTGAAGCTGTGTTGAAACGAGATATAGTTATAGATTTATGCTAGAAGGAAACATCACCAAAAAACCTGTTTTATTTTATTTTGCAAAGTTCAGCCACAAATATAGAAAAGTTTTACAATCATTTCTAAAGAACTTCATAAATACTCGCAGCTTAATCTGTCAAGAAAGGCTCATAAATACAATATTGCACAATGTCGTTCACATTATAACAACGGGTTTATCCATTTTTTTTTTTTTCAAATTTCTTTTTAAACTACACGTGCGCCACCGCTCACCAGGACGCGTATTTACAATCCCTACCGCGATTCAGTCACCTACGCGCTTCGTTGCTCTATCTGTTTCGATGAGGGTGACGACCGTAATTACAGAGAGGTTAGCAGAGAGGATGGACAGCGTTTTTTTAGTTAGAATATTTTTTTTTACATTGAAAATTCATTTTAAGTAAAAAAAACGCGTGTTTTTTTTTACTGAGAGTGACGACCGTAATTATAGAAGGGTAAGCAGAGAGGATGGACCGCATAATTTTTTACTAAAATTTTTTTTTTTTTACATAGAAAATTAATCAAAAAAATTAACTCGGTCCATCCTCTCTGCTTACCCTATAAATTTAAAATTAAAAAAAAAAATTTTCAACGTAAAAAAAAAAATTCTAACTAAAAAAACGCTGTCCATCCTCTCTGCTAACCTCTCTATAATTACGGTCGTCACCCTCACCGAAACAGATAGAGCAACAGTCGCGTAGGCGACTGAAACGCGGTAGTGTTTGTTGGTGATTTACGCATTACAAACCCTACCGCGTTTCAGTCGCTAGCGTGACTGAGTTGCGGTAGGGATTGTAAATACGCCGCCAGGATCAATCATCGCTCCTTTTAAACAAAGTTTGGTAACAAAATAATTTGTACTTACGTTCAAGAATTACGTAACGCAATTTTTGAAGATTTTTGACTCCCCCCCCCCCCCCCCTAAACGTTACGTAACGCTCAAGTGACAATTTTTACCTGAAAGAAGTCTGTATCTAATTTACTTTAGTTCATATAATAGCCCTGATGAAGCTTGAGCTAAGTGAAACCCGGTTGGCTGTTCAATATTAATTCCAATAAAAAGTGGTGTTTTACAAAGTGTGTTTTTTCATTTAATTTAATGTAAATCTTAAGTTTTTTTTTTTTTTCGTGAAGTAAAAGTAAAGTAAAGTATCACCTTAACCCCTCCGCAACATAAGCAGATATAAATAAGCGTTAAAAATAGGACAGCAGTCAAGTACAATATGCATGTGTGTTTCCGTAGAAATCGTTCTAACTCCGTAATTGTTTTAGTTACATCCCTAAACCAAAAAGTAAAAGGTCGAGGAATCAGCTGTCACTCGCGTAGTTGACAAAAATATTTACCCGCGCAAATTTACTACCGGGGGCTCGTCCGCGCTCGACATTTTGAATTTTTATTAAATATTTTTATATGAAATGATAAAAAAGTGAGGTGACAAAAGTGTTTATTACACATATATACAATAGAATAAGTATTGTTGTTTACATAATCTGTGATTTTAGTACAGTTTTCACATAAAAAACATCACGTGAGTCATTTTTACCTATTTTTAATGTTTGCATGCTAAATTTTAATATTTACAAATCTTATATTTATTTGTAATATAATAATTCGAAAGCTTATTTTGTAACCTTTCTAAAACAGTTTTTACTATTCGGCTATGTACAGAAATGTTTCATTTACAGAGCTTTAATTGTGAAGCAGTAATAACACAAAGTTTTCGTAAAATATCATTTTGTTTGAGACATCTCAAGTGCATATTCGCGAAAATTCAGAGGGGTTAAGTAAAGCATCTAAAATATTTCTAAGCGATCCAATTTTCAAATCTTCCTTGTAGTTTACAAAAACATACAAGCGTACATACATAATAACACAATAATACACAACACACTACTTGAGCTCAAGGCACTGAAGCCCCTGAGCATTGGCCATGTGCAGTGCGCACAGTGCAGACAGGGAATATCACCGAGCTTTTCGCTTGAAATCAGTAATTGGTGCATTTGGATTCGTTTTCTACGAATTCCCCCTTACCGTGCACTCCAATGTGAATCTCATAGAGTTAGGGGACTGGCATTAAAATCCCCTTGCAAGAATTGGACAGTTTGCTAGTTTCAGGTGGGATTCGTGGATATGTGATTAAGTTCAATGATAATCTTCAAGACAATCTTGCAAAAAAAGATTTTTTTCGTATAATATATTGGTATATATCTAGAGATTTAAAAAAATATATTTTGTGATTAGACATGACTAGATGCATGTCTGTGAAAATTTCTGTTTGAGAAAATTTATATATTAGAATTTTATATATTCTTCCAGTACTAAGGCGCAAACTACACGAACGGTTCTCCCGCCGCGGGAAACCGCAGCAGACACAATTTACTATGAGCGTTGTATGGCGCAAACTACATGAGCGGTTCTCCCACTGCAGGAGCTTGCGGGAAATTCGCCCGCCACATGCAGCGGTTCTCCCGCCGCGGGTAACCGCCACTTCAAACTACACGGGCGTTTTCCCGCGATTGTATAAGGATCGGGCGGTTTCCCGCGGCGGTAGAATCGCTCGATAGCATGGCGGGAAACCGTCACCCGTGTAGTTTGATATGAGCCGCCAGCTTTCTCGAGCGGTTTCCCGCGGCGGTAGAATCGCTCGATAGCATGGCGGGAAGCCGCCACCCGTGTAGTTTGATATGAGCCGCCAGCTTTCTCGAGCGGTTTCCCGCGGCGGTAGAATCGCTCGATAGCATGGCGGGAAGCCGCCACCCGTGTAGTTTGATATGAGCCACCAGCTTTCTCGAGCGGTTTCCTACGGCGGGAGAACCGCTTGTGTAGTTTAGGCCTTAGAAATCAGAATACATAAAAAATTCGGTCCCACCATCGAAGAAGTGCCCAAGCCGTCACTGATTTGCTGTATTGACTTTAACCAGCAGTCTCTTGGCCAATTTCAAAATTTGAAAGCACAAATCACTGCAGCTTGTGCTGTTTAACTTAACCCCCCAGGCAAATTTGCTTGATTTTGGGAACAGCTTACATATGTCTCACAGATAGATCGATGTATCTCCATTAAGCTACGTCCGCAGACAGGCGGCTTGCTTAGCGCCTAGAGCCTAGCGAGTCACCTAGCGAGTAGCTTAGTAAAACAAACTTTCTCGAATTTTCGCGACCGGCCGCACTGCGCGCTTGGCGCCTAGATAGGTAGTAGATAGTCGCTTAGCGTGTATCGAGGTAAACCGTGTTGGTTTTTTGACACTAGGAGCGAGGCATTTTAGAAGAAAAAATTGGATGAAATATTATTAGACAGTTGTAAGAAACTATGGGAAGATGCAGCAATCTAAGTAGAAAAAGATGGTTAGTACTAAAAAGTGATTTATTTATGATGAGATTTTTTTTTACATTGAGAAGTTAATTGTGGTTATGAATTTTCGTGATTTGTTTTTTGGGGTGTTATGCCATGTTGCAGCTCATCTGCCCTGATGACAGTGATGATGGACACTGTAACGCTGTCCGAAACTTTGGCTAAAGAAGGAGGTAGCGTAACACGGCATAACAACCCAAAAACAAATAACGAAAATACTTTTGGCCGTGAAAATCTAAAACGTACATGGTTATGAATGTATATTATGGTTATGGCGTTGGATTATGTTTTCAGGCAATGAGTTGTTCTGCCAGGTAATCAATCTAATTCCGTTGAAATAATTCAACAAAATTTCTCTGGTTTGTAATGCACTGTTTAAAAATCTATATAGTTTATACAGAACATTTAACTCCCCATGACTTGAACGTGACTTATTTATGTTATGAACCCAACATGATGGATAAGACCGTGAAATGAAATTTTTAAATATGAATGTTCTGTAAGTAGCAGTTTTAGAACTATTTTTAAAAGTGACATCTCGTCAACGTGCCGACAAGCAAATGACCAAGGCACCTAGCGACCCACCCAGTGGCGGCGTAGGGTATATTGGCACCCGGGGCGGTTTTGTATTGAGCACCCCTACTTGAAAAAAAAAACACCACATACTAAACATGCTTACGAGACTTTATTTGACTAAAATATTCGATCACATTATCAAAATTTATTTTTCTGTCTCTTTCAATTAATAAAATCGAAAGATTGGTTAGTCGCGCCTCACTCATTGTGGACCTTAATTAAAATTTTATCTTTGAAAGGTTTTTTTACGTGTAGCCACCGAAACACAAAATGTAAAAAAAAAAACTGCGACGAAGGTTTAATTCTTTGTAAAATCTATCGTGACATTCTAACATTGTTCTCTGCAGCTCCTCTAGTAATGTATGTCCAGCATATTGGGCCATTTCTCCAGGCATACGTTTTCGAAATCTCCTCCTTCCTCTTTTTTCTTCAATCAGAATGTCTTAAGTTCACACATTTTTTTATTGCGTAGCAAATAGTCTTTCCACCATTTGGTTGCGTTGATTTTAAAGAAAATTTTACAAGCTTTATTTTTTATTACACACTTTTCCCATGACAGCCCGCTTTTTTGGCTGATTAACTTCTTCCAGGACTTCACACCAAAAGGAAAAATAGCATAGAAAACTGAAGTCATACACAGCTGGTACGAGTGTTGATGCTGCTTCTCTTTTTTCAATGCTTTCTTTGCTGGTGCTTCTCAAAATTATTTTTCAGTGTTTAAACAGCGTCGTGATGGGCACTCCATTTTGTCTCCGATAGTCGCTTAACCTCTTGTTTGCCAGGGTAGGCCAGCAAAAAGCACCACCAATTACGACGCGGCACCCGGCGGCAGAAATGACACTTCGTGTCCAGCGATTCTGACACTGTCCTTTACAAATTTTGTACATAGAAGGGTCAAAATCGTAGATAAACATATCTTTCCATATCAAGAACTGCGCACATTCCCGCGCTCCGGTAAATTATTAATATAAATTATTTGGAGTGACTAGGCGCATTGCAGGTTTCGCTATGGTAAAGGGCGATAATAGAGCAAGCGATTCTGACCGTGTTCTTCATACACTTTCTTTATACATAAGGGTCAAAATCGCGTGTAAAATCTCATGACACACCGGTGCACGAGCGGCAAACAAGGGATTAACGGACACGCCTACATTTTTTATTAATATTTCCCACCGCGCTCGTTGTTACTTGTGGTATAAGATCAGACCAAATGTAACATGATTTCATTCTTTTAGGGAATTGGAAATTATATTCGAAAAAAAAAAGAAAATACAGTTTTAAAATATGATATTTATATGTAAGGGAACGTACCCATAGTACGTGACCCGTTTAGGGGGTGGGGATCTTCAAAATACCACGCATGGTCACAATGGGGGGAGGGTTTTTTATCACGTAGTCAATCTAGAAATCTTTTTATATTTTTTCCATTAACTTTTTAATATTTTTTCCACTTGTAATTATAGGTACCTACGCATGCACTATTGCCGTCACGCAGCAAGCGCCGTATTAATAAAGACAAATATAAGCCAAATAATATATATTTTTTTAATTTTATTTTTATTTTAACTTTTATGAGTAGAACCTCAAATTGTAACATTTAATTAAATGAAGACAATATAAGCGAAACTCAATCGAAAGTCTGGAAACAGAAAAATCAGAAAAAGATATTGACACCTCTGGGACTTGAACCCAGGCCCTATCTAGAGGGCATTTAGTTCAGGTTTGAATCTTGCAATCATACATAAAGATAGTTGCCAATAATATATGCGTTAAGAAAATGAAGACAATGTGGGTGGATCTTAGTCGAAGTATGATACAGTTAAAAATGACCGAATTTGATATCGGCACCGTGGCGCAGCGGTTAGCGCGTTTGCCCGGAAAGCAAGAGGTCCTGGGTTCAAGTCCCAGAGGTGTCAATATCTTTTTCTAATTTTTCTGTTTCCAGACTTTCGATTGAGTTTCGCTTATATTGTCTTCATTTATTATTTTTTAATTTATAAACTAACGTTTAGACAAGATTTTTATGCATAGCACAAAGGGTAACAATTATTACAAGCAATAATTGTCAGCCTGAGACACTCATTTACATTGAAAAATCTTCCGAGAAAAGATACTTGCCGCCAACGGGACTTGAACCCGTGTCCTTCCGATTGCCGGTCGAATGCTCTGACCACTGAGCTATGGCGGCTTATCAAATACCCGCCAGATAATTCAATATATACTAGTGTTTCATTCAACAATTACTGCTTGTTATATTTTTTCCACCTGAAAACAACCAACTTTATTTTTGCGAGGAAGACATTGTTAGTGTTAAATCCCTCTCTAGGTGGCGTCGAGACAAATTATGTCTGCATTTATTGGGGAAATACTTAAACTTGTTAAATATTAATTATTATTTTTTAATTTATAAACTAACGTTTAGACAAGATTTTTATGCATAGCACAAAGGGTAACAATTATTACAAGCAATAATTGTCAGCCTGAGACACTCATTTACATTGAAAAATCTTCCGAGAAAAGATACTTGCCGCCAACGGGACTTGAACCCGTGTCCTTCCGATTGCCGGTCGAATGCTCTGACCACTGAGCTATGGCGGCTTATCAAATACCCGCCAAATAATTCAATATATACTAGTGTTTCATTCAACAATTACTGCTTGTTATATTTTTTCCACCTGAAAACAACCAACTTTATTTTTGCGAGGAAGACATTGTTAGTGTTAAATCCCTCTCTAGGTGGCGTCGAGACAAATTATGTCTGCATTTATTGGGGAAATACTTAAACTTGTTAAATATTAATTATTATTTTTTAATTTATAAACTAACGTTTAGACAAGATTTTTATGCATAGCACAAAGGGTAACAATTATTACAAGCAATAATTGTCAGCCTGAGACACTCATTTACATTGAAAAATCTTCCGAGAAAAGATACTTGCCGCCAACGGGACTTGAACCCGTGTCCTTCCGATTGCCGGTCGAATGCTCTGACCACTGAGCTATGGCGACTTATCAAATACCCGCCAAATAATTCAATATATACTAGTGTTTCATTCAACAATTACTGCCTGTTATATTTTTTCCACCTGAAAACAACCAACTTTATTTTTGCGAGGTAGACATTGTTAGTGTTAAATCCCTCTCTAGGTGGCGTCGAGACAAATTATGTCTGCATTTATTGGGGAAATACTTAAACTTGTTAAATATTAATTATTATTTTTTAATTTATAAACTAACGTTTAGACAAGATTTTTATGCATAGCACAAAGGGTAACAATTATTACAAGCAATAATTGTCAGCCTGAGACACTCATTTACATTGAAAAATCTTCCGAGAAAAGATACTTGCCGCCAACGGGACTTGAACCCGTGTCCTTCCGATTGCCGGTCGAATGCTCTGTCGAAAGTTTAAGTATTTCCCCAATAAATGCAGACATAATTTGTCTCGACGCCACCTAGAGAGGGATTTAACACTAACAATGTCTTCCTCGCAAAAATAAAGTTGGTTGTTTTCAGGTGGAAAAAATATAACAGGCAGTAATTGTTGAATGAAACACTAGTATATATTGAATTATTTGGCGGGTATTTGATAAGCCGCCATAGCTCAGTGGTCAGAGCATTCGACCGGCAATCGGAAGGACACGGGTTCAAGTCCCGTTGGCGGCAAGTATCTTTTCTCGGAAGATTTTTCAATGTAAATGAGTGTCTCAGGCTGACAATTATTGCTTGTAATAATTGTTACCCTTTGTGCTATGCATAAAAATCTTGTCTAAACGTTAGTTTATAAATTAAAAAATAATAATTAATATTTAACAAGTTTAAGTATTTCCCCAATAAATGCAGACATAATTTGTCTCGACGCCACCTAGAGAGGGATTTAACACTAACAATGTCTTCCTCGCAAAAATAAAGTTGGTTGTTTTCAGGTGGAAAAAATATAACAAGCAGTAATTGTTGAATGAAACACTAGTATATATTGAATTATTTGGCGGGTATTTGATAAGCCGCCATAGCTCAGTGGTCAGAGCATTCGACCGGCAATCGGAAGGACACGGGTTCAAGTCCCGTTGGTGGCAAGTATCTTTTCTCGGAAGATTTTTCAATGTAAATGAGTGTCTCAGGCTGACAATTATTGCTTGTAATAATTGTTGTCTTCATTTAATTAAAAATATATTTTTGTTAGCAAGAAATGATTCAAAACCCTATTCAAAAACATGGCTGTACGAGTGAGTTGTCGTTGTCACCCCTTGGTGCTTGGCACCCGGGGCGGACCGCCCCTCCGCCCCCCCCTTACGCCGCCACTGGACCCACCACACAAACCACCTTCAGTGCGGCCACCATGTATCCTAGCAAGTAGCCAGAGTGCAAGCCACTAGGCTCTAGGCGCTAAGCCAGCCGCCTGCCTACGCAGACGTAGCCTTACTGTTATGGTGAGAAATATGATGTAAACGGTATTAGAAAGAGAAAACGTTTGACAATACATTTATAATTAGTTTTTACCTTTTACATATTGTGCATACATGATTTGTGAACTCCATTTTGATAGGACTAGTTTCGGAGTGGTTGCCAATAACGTGGTCCACAAGAGCCTTGGAGGACTCGAAGCAATTCTTACAAATAGGGCAATCGTATTTGAGAAACGAGGACTCTATGTGGAATCCAAATGACTTTTCTTTTAGACTGAAAATAAACATAAAATCATTATTATTCCAATTGTTTTTTTTTAATTAAAGAAAGACAAAAATTACAAATAACCTGACAATATTTGAATTCCTCCTACTTTTATCATCATAAAAAGCGAAAATGCTACTTGTGCAATAATGGAGCTCTTAGGTAGCAGATATTTGGTAAATATTCCACTTTTAATATTCTCAGATTTTGGGAATTACACTACGTTCCAACATAATTACTTCAAGAAACAACTAATTACGTTTGGATGGATGGTAAAAGATGCATTAAAATTCCATTTTATTCAACAAAGTTCAAAATTTCCCATACAAAACGATGCCATTTAATTTTTTTATATGGATTGGACATTTGCGAAGTTTTGTTTCAATCTAAATATGCATAAATTACTTAGTTTACCCAAACTAATAACCTAATTTGTGCACGTAAATAGTTGTTTCTTCTAGTAATTGTTGAAGTGTAATTTCCATATTCTGTGCCTTTTGTGCGGCGGTTAGTGGAATAATTAATAAAGTTTCGTTCACTCGGCTAAATGAGATAAAATATGGGTAAATATGCATAGAGTTCACCTCACGGATAATACGGAACGTTCGTGTCATGTTCATGTTGTCGAAGTTTGATGCACGGATAATACGGAATATTCCTTTTTTAACTAATAGACAATCAAATATGACATTTTTCGGAAGTACCAATCTTATAAAATAAATTCTCGTCAAAATAAAAACAAAAAAGTACCTACTTTGAATTATTGGGTTGAGATTCAAACCACGAATGCTGCATGTCATCATAATTAGTGTCCGACCGAAACAGGACTTTCTACCGAAACCGAAACCAAAACTTTTTTAGACATATTAAAAATCTATTGAACCTTGCCGAAACCGAAACTTCGGTCGGTCACTAATCATAATTTAGATATACATCCCAGGTTTTGAATGGTTTGTTTGGCAAAGCAGGGTTTGTCTAGCGGGTTTGTGTAATTATTCTAATACATTTCTTTACATGTTCTGCTGTTATAAATAAAGGTACAAACTTGTCAATAATGCATTCACTTAATAACGTGAATAACTTATTTTTTTACATGGCAATAATATTTTTTCTATGATTGGCACCATTGACTGATTGTCTATGAAATGTTAAATAAAAATGATAAATACATATAAAAATGGCATTACCGCATGAGTGAATTAATTTTAACTAAATTAAAATGTGAAATGCATTTTTTTTTGCCTCCCCCGACATAAATAGGTAAATATCGGTTCGGACTGGCAACGCTTATTACGAATAATTTTTAGAAAAAAACTTTAGATTCACCATAATTACTATAAAAGGAAACTTTTTGGCTTTGCGGCGGCGGAAAATAATGCATTTTAATTTTCAATTGCATAAAACCAAAATTCACTTCGCGAACTGACACAGCGAAAATCCGCGGCCGTACCTGTCACTGTTATGTTGGTATCCTTGATAAATTAACAAGAGCTAATACGACTGTAGCCGACTTCGTGGGATAAGGCGCGTAATTATGAAATTTGTCTAGTGGGCTTTTTTGTGTAACATGGTTTGTGATACAAAAGAAAGTGCCCCTTTATAACGCCTACTCGCGTCAAGGCAAGAAAAACATCCCAGTTTTCAAGTAGTTTAGCGGCTACGCTAGGTTTATGTAACATGGTTTGTGATTCTGGCGTACAATCTCACAAGACGAAAGCTAATTTTAATTTTACATAATCGAAATTCAGAATGAAATATTTTCCACTTCCCCCAATGCAAATAGTAATTCTGCTGTGTTTTCATAATTTTGCGGTATTTTATGTAGGTATCCCACGAAGTCGGCTACAGTCGTATTAGCTCTTGTTAATTTATCAAGGATACCAACATAACAGTGACAGTACGGCCGCGGATTTTCGCTGTGTCGGTTCGTGAAGTGAATTTTGGTTTTATGCAATTGAAAATTAAAATGCATTATTTTCCGCCGCCCCAAAGCCAAAAAGTTTTCTTTTATAGTAATTAAGGCGAATCTAAAGTTTTTTTCTAAAAATTATTCGTAAGAAGGGTGGCCAGTCCGAACCGATAATTACCCATAAATACTCACTTTTCGTAATAATAAAGCTAAATCTAACTGTTTGAATAAAAAGTATTCTGTACGAATAAGCGGTTCAATGCATAAATAATAAAATACGAACTAGAGAACTGAAAAAAACATAACACACTACTGTACTACCACTAATAAACAATGAAATAAACCTGGTAAATAAGGAATCTGTCGCCTGATTTTCATATTTGAAGTAATCATTTATGTCACTTATGCCCAGCAAGCTCTGCTCCTCTTTAATGTCAATTTCGGAAGGAAGAAAAGGGTTTGTTATATAAGAACGTAATTTAGCGTCAGATGTTTCACACTTTTGTTTGAAACTAAGCGCATTATCGGCTTGTTGAATGCAGAGTTTGCATATCTGTCCTGGCAAACCATCATCTTTAACAAGCTGAAATAGATAAAGAATAGTTTATAAATGCTTAAAACTTGAAACGAAAGATGATAATAACAGAAATAAGATCAAGAAACTCGATAAGTTCGGACTGACAAAACTTACCTTAACGTCAGAACAAGTCATGATTATTTCATAAATATTTCGGCCTGAGTTGAATAAATTTATCATGTCCGGGCATTCCGAGAGACAGACACGACACATGCGATCGAAACCATATTTACATTTAAGATTAGTATCCATGTTAATACATTTCTTTCCTAACGAATCGAGGTGTCAAATGTCAAACGTCCCAAAAGGAAAAATGTAAACAGATGAAAATGAGGAGCAGGGTTGCCAATGCTTATGTTCTAAAATACCCGCAATAAATGTTCAAAATCCCCAAATTGGGGAGAGCAAGATATCAAATTCCCTACAAGTTTCTTCATAATTCAAAGAATTCGATTGAAAATAGCATTTTTTAATTTATTAAAACGTATTATTGCATATGTAAAATAAGATTAAAATATATGTTAAAATATAACCACTTTTGAAGCAAAAATAATGACATATAAAAAAAATTCAATACGGTGTGCCTAGGAGAAATAGGTATGGGTAGGAGAAAAAAAAATAACTGAAAAGCCAAGAAATTTAAATTAGACAAAAAAGAGTTAGTTGAAAAAAAGAAGATAAAGTAGTATTTTAGTATTACAATATAATTTTAACCCATTTTAAAACTTTATTTTGTTAATTGATTTTGAAACGAATAATTTTACACATTGAAGTTTAGTAAATTCGTAAGCAATGTAAATCATTATTAGACTTTATACTATAACATGTATAAAGGATTATAATTCAATAATAATTATTAACCAAATAAGCATATATACAGGTGATGTAAAATATTTTTTTTTAATTTTTATTTTTTATTATTGACTATTTAATTACAGGTTTGATGAGAATTACAAGATATGATAATGTATATAAATATTTCATCTGTTTGTTCTTAGTCCTCCTCACTAGGTGGTCCTGTGCTGAGGCGGACTGGTAGATTTCTTTGATTTTCCGTTATTTAGTTTCTATGATGTTTTTAATACACTCTCTAGTATGTCTGCATTAATTTCTTTCACCCATGTTTTGATTTTTTCCTTAAACTTATTTATCTTTTCTATCTTTTTCAAACTTGGAGGAAGGATGTTGTAAAGTTTGGTTGCCAGATATATGGTTTCTTTGGCCAAAACTTGTCTTGAATTTTGGAACATCTCGTATATCCTTTTTTGAGACTCTTGTGTCATGTATCCGAGTTTCATTGGGAGATTTTCTGTTTTTAAAATGATGTATAAGAATATTCTTGGCATATATTTGTTTTAAATTTAGAATGTAAAACACTTAAAAATATCTCTTGAGGGGGTTCTGATGGGTAATTTTAGTATGGTTTTTATAATGCTCTTCTGAGCAATATCTAAGTGGTTAATACGATTTGCTGTAGCAGATCCCCATACTAGAATTCCGTACTCAAGACGGGAATGACATAAAGCATAAAATACTTTTTTGATGTCTTTCCTAGGTAGTATGATTCTTAGGTTTTTGAAGAAATATACAAGTCTCGTAAGCTTTTTAGTGATTTCATTTATGTGTATGTCCCATCTAAGGTTTTCGTCTATTTCCACTCCTAGATATTTAATACTTTTTGCCTTTGTTATAATAGGGCAAGAGCAATGTGACTTATTGTTTTGACACTCGTGCAATTTGAGAGTGTATTCTTTACCCGGTTGACCTCTTGAGTTTATGGAAAAGGCTAGATAATTAGTTTTAATTACATTGAGCGTAAGATAGTTCATCCGAAGCCAATTTTGAAGTAAAATTAGTCCATGTTCAGCCTCTTTATAAGTGTCCATCCAGTCCTTTTCGTGGAATAACATAACAGTATCATCGGCAAAACTAATTATGTTTTCATTGAAGGGAAGTTTGGTAATTTCATTTATTTAGATGAGAAATAATCACTTACTTTCATCAATTAGGTACTGCATCATGCTTTTTTGTTAACATTTTGGTTGAAGGATGAAACTTCAAACTTCCTCCTTCTTCTTTAATCCCTTCTCGAGTAGCCATTAATGCAGATACCGGTATGAAGGTGATTTCTATTTTCTGTTTTCAACGCTGAATTTCCTCTCAACGGAAGCATTGGAAAACGGCAACACGAGCAATAAGCTTATTACGATTTTTTTTTTAATTTGGGAACAAGATCGTCCTGTATTGTTTTTTAGGCGAAACACTTTAGCCCAGTAACTTTCAGCATCGTCATCAACATTCAGACCATTTAGGGAGAAATCCAGAATAGCGGGAGTCTTATATAGTAGAAGTTCTATGACTAGCAAATTCATGTGTCTTCGAGTTAGGGTCAGGAACTTCAGGAATCCTCCGACCATTATTGTTTATAAATAAATGTTACAATGCCGTCATAAAATGAACTATGAAATCTTCTATCGAATATGAATATCAAGGAAAAGGTTGAATAATCAAAAAATGCCCAGAATCCCCGCATTTTCCTCGCAAAACGGTGTTCCCCGCAAAATACCCAATTCATGAAAAATCTTAAAAATTCCCCGCAATTTTGGGAATCACCCACAAATCGGCAACCCTGCCGATTTGTGGGTAATTCTGTAATTATTGTGACACGAGATCGAGATCGATCTCATACGAGATGTACTGTCAGATTTGTGCAATTTTGTGTAATTTTCTATGGTTGTCAAAATGTCAATTGGCTTTTCAATTCTAACTTCGCCGGTTTTTTAAGTAGTTTAAAATACGAAATACTGTAAAAATGCATGATTATTTATCCACTAATGTATGTTTAAAGTTGTATACCAAGGATTTGACGTTTGCAAAATTTCGTTTCAATTCAAATTCGCATGAATTAGGTAGTTTGTCAAAATTAACCTAAAAATCTATTTTTTGTACGTAAATAGTTGTTTCTTCGGTAAATTTACGACTAGACGCCGCATGCCACTACACTTTTAACAGGCATATATGCAAAATAATAAACTACCCCTAAACCTAATTACCACAAGAACCATCTGTTTCAGTCGAGAACAAATACAAATACAAATTACAAATTTTGAAAATACAAGTACAAGTACAAATTTTCAAAATAATTTATGGATAAGCCGCCGCACTTTTAATAGGCACAGATTTTGGAAAGTACACTATTTTTAAACTTTGCTACCGCAAAAAACATCAGTTTCAGTCAGGACAAATTTTCATAATATTAAATTAAATTAAGTTTAGGGGTAGTCTTTGATTATATAAATGTCTAGATAGAGTGTTGCGCTGTAACTCCGAAAAAAAGAACAGGCCAGATCGAAAATGGATAAAGAAAAACCACCTGATCCCCCAGATGATGGTTTGCTATCTGAATCCTCGGGTGTTACAAAAAAATTAATCGCGGTTAATATTCCGGAGGCTTCGGACTTCGTAACGATTACGTCAAAAAAAAGAAAAATTGCTAAACCAGCAGATAATAGAAATGCAACAGATTTTGAACAGATACATCGAAAAACACCCTCCACGCAAAACGACTCCCTTCCAAATAATTCTGTTTTACAGGATGTAATTCCGTCCACTTCTTCCTCGATTTCAAATTTAAGTCCAGCAAACCCTCCCACCACACCCGCCCCACTGGTAAATAATACTCCTTCACAAATGTCACGTCTGTATAATAATCTTGATAGACCATCTTACATTACACACGTGACTAAAATTTCAAAGTATGAAAAACAATCAAATTTATACGATGTAGACTTTGGACATTTTATGTTTAAAAATAAAATCCACCCTGTCTGGAATGGAGTAAAATCGGTTGGGCGTAACCGTCTTTCTGTTGAATTCAAGACAGCGGCTGAGGCCAATAGCTTTGTAAAATCTGATGTTGCCAAAAAAAACTCGTACAACGTTTTCATACCTACATATCAGGTTACAAAGTTAGGTGTCACAAAAGGGATCCCACCGCACTGGTCGATAGAGGACATCCTGGAAAACATTACTGTTCCTCAAGGTTTCGGAAAAGTTTTAAAAGCGCGTCGTCTAAATTACAGGTTTAATACGGGAAACTCTGTAGAATGGAGACCCTCCCAATCCGTTGTCCTAACATTTGACAGCAAAGACCTTCCACAAAATGTTACTTTGTTTAACGTCTCTCTACCAGTAGAGCTCTATGTGTTCCCAACTGTGCAATGCTACAAGTGCTGCAGATTTGGACACACGAAGAACCTCTGCAGATCAGAACCCCGTTGCTTCAAGTGCAGTTCGTCCCATAGTGGCGATTCCTGTGATAAAACAGAGGAAAATTATAAATGTTTAAACTGCTCCGGTACCCACATGTCCATCAGCAAAACTTGCCCTGAACTGTCAAGGCAGCGCAATATTAAACACACAATGGCCGAGAAGAGCATCTCTTATGCGGAAGCATCAAGAATGTTTAACAAATCCATTCCATCTTATTCTGAAGTAACTTCCAAAAATTCTAAAAAATCCACCCCTTCTCAACCTTCTTCTTCTTCATTTAGAAAAACTGTTGAAAGGGTCGTGAAACCTAGAGTTCTAACAAAAAAAAATAATGCTAATCACGAATCCCTTATGTGGTTCCCTAATGGACAAATTCCTTCCAGTTCAAATTTCAATTCTTACCTAAAGTCATCTACTAAAGAACAAAATTATAATATAGACCTTAACTCTACATTAATCACCTCATTTTTACATATTTTACAAACTTTAAATAAAAACAACATTCAAATACCGTCCCACGTTGCTAAACAAATTACTAATATTATCAACTCAACTAGAAATGGCTCCTCTGATGAGGATTCTTCAGTGGAATTGTCATAGTCTTAGAAATAAGACTGAAGAATTTTTAAACACATTTCACTCAAACTCAATTGCAGTGGCTGCCATCTCGGAGACGTGGCTGGAACCGGATTCTGATTTCAGAGTCAGGGGATACCACTGTCTTCGAGACGACCGTCAAGATGGAAAGGGCGGCTCCGCTCTTTTCATTAAAAAATCATTACCCTTCTCCCCTGTAGATGTAAAACCAATTGGTTGTCCTTTTCAAGTGACGGCTGCAAAGGTTTTTGACACTACAATAATTTCTTTGTATATATCACCATCTAATAAACCTTCTAAATCAATCCTAAAAGCTATGTTTTCCAAGGTCACTACCCCTTCTCTTGTTCTGGGAGATTTCAATGCCCATCACGGATTATGGGGAGCTCACAATTGTGACAGAATGGGCAGAGATATTGTTGATCTACTAGATGAACTAGACTTTTGTATTATCAATGATGGTTCTCCTACTCGTCTGCAGGTGCCTGGTCAGCGACCCAGCATGGTTGATCTTACTATTTGCAATTCCAACATAGCCGCATCCCTGTTATGGAAGGTTTTGGATGACCCTCATGGGAGTGATCATTACCCCATCCTCATTGAATCCTCAAATATTTATCATTCCAACAAAAATGTCAAGTGCAGTAGTCGAAAACCAAGGTTCTTAACTGCCAGAGCCAACTGGAATGAATATTCAAACCATACAAAGTTCTCTGTGCAAAATCTGCCCTCTCCAACTACAGAAAATGTTGCGGAATGTTACGATTTATTTGTGTCCGCAGTCATTACGGCCGCAGAAAAATTTATCCCCATTAAAACGACACGTAACAAAGGGAAACCTCCCCCAGCTCCTTGGTGGGATATTGAATGCTCAGACGCAGTAGATATGAGGAAAAAATATGCGAAAATTTATTCAACAAATATGAATATGGAGAACTTCCTTCGGTATAAACAAATTGAAGCTAAGACCAAACGTCTTCTAAAAAACAAAAAACGTCAAGGCTGGAAAAAATTTTGCACATCATTATCTCCCGAAGTTCCTCTTTCAGTTGTTTGGAATTCAATTCGCAGGTTTAAGGGTTCTCACGTCCCAACGGTGATTCGACCTCTCACTTCAGAGTGGGTGAAGGAATTTGCCGATAAACTAGCTCCTCAAACTGCAAGTAATTTTAATGAAACAGAATTCACATACTCATTTAAAACACGGGGTTGGATGGACACCCACTTCAATTTAACGGAACTTAGGGAGGTCTTAAACGATCTCACAGACTCATCCGCTGGTGTAGATGGAATTACTTATAGCTTTATTAAAAACTGCGACGTTACCACACTAAACTATTTTCTTTCAATTATAAATCTGATCTTTGACTCCGGCAAAATTCCATCATCCTGGAAAACTCAAATAATTGTTCCCATTCTGAAACCCCAGAAAGACCCTAACTCTGGAATTTCTTACAGACCTATAGCTCTGTCATCTTCCTTAGTTAAAATAGCTGAACATATGATTAAAAGACGTCTAGACTGGTATGCAGAAAATGAGAAAATTCTTCCCAGCTCTCAGTTTGGCTTTCGAAAAAGAAAAAGTACGATCGAAAGTGTGTCCATCCTGACTTCTGATATCCAGTTGGCCCTGGCCGAAAATGAATTCCTTGTCGGTGTTTGCCTTGATGTGTGCGGAGCTTTTGACAATGTTTTATTAGATGTTTTATTTAATAAATTATTAAAAATTGGCATCCCTCGTAAGCTTTCCAGTTTTATAATTAACCTCCTTCTTACCAGGAAAATTCAAATCCAGGTGCTGGATTCTCCTCCACTGGAAAGAATAGTAAAAAAGGGTTTGCCTCAGGGCTCCGTACTTAGTCCTATCCTTTTTAATATTTATACCTTTGACCTGCATCGGAGTATGCATCCATCTTGTAAAATACTACAGTATGCGGATGATCTTTTTATATATATTTCAGGACGAATTATTTCTATTCTGGAGGATGTGATTAACATTTGCATGAAAAACCTAGACACCTGGTTAAAAAATCACGGCTTAGAAATTTCTCCGTCCAAAAGCAATGTTATCGTCTTTTCCAGAAAACGTGTTTCCAGAAAGCATTCACTTGACACTGGCCAGAACACTCTTTTGGGGTGAAGAGCCATTAAAAAAAAAAAAAAAAAAAAACAGGCCAGATTTGAAATTTGAAACGCTTGTGTGCGTGACACGCACACAAGTATAGGTAACTTATATTGTTAACGTTAAGCGCTCAACGTCACTGTAGGAGTGATGAGTGATACCAGCTCCCGAGTATTTCCCATAAAAGTGGGTAAAAAATATGTTTCGGTTTAGCGGGACCTATAATTCGTTTAATTTTGAATTCATTTAGGTAAGACAGTTTTCTACATAAAATGATAAATGAAAAGAAAATCATTGTTAAAAAAGATTTATTTTTGTTTGATTATTTTTAAAAAATAAATAAGAAATACAGAAAATAAGAAAGACACATTCATAGACGCTGCCAACTGGCCGGCAGGTATCGTTGTGTCTAAATTTAAATTTTTATCATCATCAAATAAAGAAGGTGGCCCACATCCAGGTAAATCCCTAAAAATGGTAAAACTATTTTGTCACACTAAAAAAGACAATGCAACTTTTTAAAACTAAAGCTATCGATAGTTATTTTTATTCTTAATGACCTTCCCTTTTAATCTGTTTTTTAAACAGTTTTCGTATAGATTTTACATCCCGGTTAATATTATCCAATTTTGTCTTATAGTGATATCTTAAGGCCAAATATTTTTCCACGGCCAAACTTATCAAATTAACTTGATGCAGAAGACCGTAAATCTGATCGGTTTTTACTTCGAAATAATCATTGGGAAAATTTAATTTGAAGAACAGGCAACCCTGTAAACATGGCGTCAAAACATGGGGTCAAACGGCGTTGTCCTAAGACCAAATTACACTATTAAAACTGAATTGTTTCTTTAACTGAATGGTTATTTAAAGGTTATTAACCGATGATAGGTAACATTTTTAGTTGTTTTCAATCGTCCTATGTAATTCCTGCACACTGATATAGCGCAAATCGTCATTTTCAAATGTCACACAACACGTGTTTACCGTACAACGATAGTGTCGCCACTGAGCGGACAGGCCGAGCTTATCTGCCAACTTTTGGCAGATATTTTTTTTGGCGCTTCGTCACTCGAGCGCTATATCTAGACATTTATATAATCAAAGGGGGTAGTTTATTTTTTTACATACATGCCTATTAAAAGTGTAGTGGCATGCGGCGTCTGGTCGTAAATTTACCAAGATTAAAAACTGTTTATCTAAATTTACATGTATGACGTGTGAAAGGCGTCATCATTCTCTACTTCACACAAATAATAGGCCTTTAGTCAATGACGTTATATAAATAGACTCGCCATAGTCTTACATGCTCGCAAAATAATGTGGCAAGTAAGCAACACTCTTTTGTTTTCAGCGGTTTTCAGTAATTTCTTAATTCAAAAGTTATTCATATATTAAAAAGTTATGCTACATTCGCACTGAAGCCAAACTTCCAACTCGAACTTCCAACGCATGAACTACCCTTCTACGAAATCGTCCGAAAATTTGAAGTTGGAAGTTGACCCCAGTGTGACCGTACCATAAGACAATTAAAGAATATGTGTTTTTTCTCAAATGACGTACAAAATTTTCGGACGGGGAACATGAAACTTAATTGTATTGCTTATAATAATCGATAACAAGTAAATTGTGTGTACATATAAATTAAATGTTATTTCTTCACTTTTACTAACGTTTGTCGTGTAATGGAAACATTTTATCATCATACAGGAGGGCATTTTGGCGTTTTTAAATGCAATTTTCCTACTGGTAAGACATGACCTTACTTGACGAGTGACAGTTTAGTACTAGAAATCGAGAACAGTACAATTGTCTTGCGTTTGGCTTCCCACTTTGAGATTTCTACCCCGCGTCTAAAGTATGTAACATCTTTGCCTTTAGTGACGTCAACTTCAAGTGAAGTCTTAAATGTCTTCGTCATCATTCATCATACAGTGACGTAGCTCTTCTAGGTACCTACAATTCTTACAATACAGTTCGAATGCTACTGGATAGCGGTTTCCATGTATCTATCATGAGTATGAGTGAACCATGCGCTAGACGTATGGGACTGAAAATTACGACTTACAAAGAAAAACTCAAAGGATTAGCCCAACATTCAGTAAATATAATTGGTGAAGTTCATTGCACTATCAAACCAAGAAACCAGCACGGTCCAAAAATCATAACGAGTGCTATTGTTATTTCAAATATTACTAGTGATATGCCATCATTAAGAATTAATTTAGTTTTACCTTCAATGAATAAGCGGACGACAACTTCGATACTCCTTCAAACAGACTTCCTGCCAAGGGCGTAGCTAGGATTTTGTTAAGATGAATATAAACGTGAAATCCTAATTAGATACTATTTTGATTAATCTTTACGACGAATCGGCTTACAGTATGAATATCAAAAAATAGGCTACGGATAAATCGAAGCTTTTACTAGCTTTTGTATGTATTGGAATTATAATAAAATTATTATTTACGTAACAAAAAATATAAGCGTAAACCACCAAAAAAAAAAAGTTTTTTCATGACTTAACTATGAAGTAATACAAGAAACAATTTAAAAAAAATACCCCTTTATGGCTAAGATTATTTTTGAGGTTTTCCATGTTCTAACTTTTTTTCGTTCTTATAAAATTATGCACAAATTAAATAAAAACCACTTTTTCTCTTACTAGCCTCGTGCAAAAAGACGCTCGATTTAAAATTTTTGCAGGCATGAGATTCGAAATATTTCCAGCGTTTATATTCCTCTTAAGGGGGGGGGGGGCAGGCGTAGACAAACCAAGAATATATCTAAGGTAAATGCTGCATGAGCAACGGGACAGGTTACGTTAAAAATGATATACAAAATATCCATCAGTTAATTTATTTCACAAAAAAGAAGTCAACGAGGTTCTTCACAAAACCGTTTTAACACCTCAGATTAATATCTGAGTTTTTTTGTACCATGGTTCGATGTACACTGAGCATACATAGGGCGTTCAAACGGTTTTCAGTCATCGTTGATCTCAGCCATGTTTTAATACGACGCAGTGTAGAAAAGGACCTCTCTATTTTACTTATAGTGCAAGGTTGTGTCAAGGAAATAAGTATTGCTTTTTTTGTTGCGGGAAAGCAAATGTTTGCCTCCTTAAACACTTCAGTAAAATCTAGTTTTTCGAGATTTTCTCTGGTCATACCCTTGTCTGGCATTTTTTATACCATAGTTCGGCTTCTTGATTAAAATTAAGTAAATCGTAGTATATGCAAAAACTTTGTGCTTTTTCTTTGAAATCAATTAACGACATGTTCAACATTGTACTGGGATGTAGCGACATTAATCCGAAAGCAGGTAAATTTTGGTCACCAAAACCCTGCTCCAATGCAGATATTAGGGAATCTAAATAAGGAATGATAAACGATCGCTTCCAAAAATCGTATGGAATCTCAGCAAGGTGATTGGACCGATGCTGTTGGCGAGATACAATTCGTGGGACTTGTATGTCAGTTCCAAAGGTAGCTGCAGTTCTAATTGAAATATCTAAAATATTTTGGCTCTCTATATCAACGTTGCTTCGACGATCATTTATAACAGAAATTTTACCTTTAATATAACTCATACATGCGTTACATATCGATAGTTTCCGATTGTAAAGCATTGGCAATAGGTTCCAATATGAATAGGTACTTGGCTATCAGTTCTTCTTCTTTCGTATGGTGGGGGTCAGAGGGGGACATCTAGGTCTGCGAGTCAGTCTAGGGCCTCAGGCATTGCCCTGTGGACCTCATCAATCCCGCCGGGGAATGAATGGAGCGGACATTCGTTGACCACATGTTCGGTGGTCTGCACCGCACCGCATTCACACGTCGCCGACTCTTTAAGGCCCCATCTATGCATCATGTGAGCACAACGGCTATGGGAGCACCTTATCCTATTGATGGCAGTCCAGAGTTTGCGAGGCAATGAGAACCCAGGCTGTCTCTTAGTGGGGTCTTACACGAGATGGGCGTTTTTGACGTTGGCTGATTGCCACTCAAGCTTCCACCTATCTTCTGGGGTGAGAGGTGTTCGAAGGAGTCTTTCTCCTTCCGTCCAGAAGTTTCCGTCCTATCAGTTGAACACATATAATGAAAACTGATTTAATAACAGCGCAACGTAACTGATAAGCACGTTTTCTTGATGCTTCATTAAATATGATCAGCTAAAAAGGTAATAATAAAAATTAAATTGATTTTTCACAAACAATAGGCTACCGACGAAATATTACTTTACGGTTTGTGAGCATTCTTGCATCTTCTGCCCGTACCTCACTACCCCCCTGGTGGCAGATAATGCCGGAAAAACACTTTATTTGGAAAAAATCTAACCACAGGTGAAGTACAATCGTCGCAATAGTGACTTTAGAACTTTAAACTTGTATTACTTGAACGTTTGCCAATAAACTAGATGACAGCCAAACGTCAGTGTGAAATTCGAATAATCGACATCTCCACCCGTTGCTTTTTATTAAATAACTTTGTTGTGCAAATTACCACAGTATACAATTAATAACGCATATTAAATGAATAAATAATCGTACATTCTTGCGGGAATTCGGGTTCACAACGACGTAAACTAAAATATTCGACCGCTATGACAGCTCATATCTGATATCTGGCATTGGCCCATAAATATACCAAACCACCCACCATTGGCCGGTATTAGTTCATTTATGCATTGGCCCATAGGAAAAGCAAATAACAGCCATAGAAAATCACCCAAATCTGACACTCATCTGACAGCACATTACGTATAGTTTGGCAATTAAGTGTAGAAATGAAATAAATTGGAACTAAACGTTTTCATTACTATGGCAGCACCGAATTATATGACGTTTCCTATGGCTGTCATGTTATCGCATGTTACGGTTGATTTATTGTCTTAAATCTGAGTAGAAGATCGCTGATTTGATAATATTTTTATTCATTGTTTGCCTGAATTTAATAAAAATGAATAAACCATAACATAACAAGAGGGGTTATATTCTGCGTTTTTCAACGCTGCCTAGCCGGGTATCTTTTGCCGATTTTCACATATTCGTAGGATTTATAAAAAAATTATAAAATCGTTAACTTTGGTCCAAAAAAAAGTGGTCCAATTTTGGACCGCTGTCAATCGCAGAAAAATAAAAGCGATCCATATTTTGACCTTAGTTGCTCCAATGGTTAAATTATACAAAACATGGCACTTACCTAATTCCGCTCGTTTACATTGCAAACAAGTAAGCGAGCCGAGGCACGAATTATGGGAAACAGCAAACGGCGCGAAACGCTGCTTGCGGTTACTTCATTCCTTTCCCGTAATTCGTGGTTCGGTTCGGGGAAATACCTACGTGTTTATACGCAGCATATACCTTCGTTATTATAATATATATTATACCTATGTTAATTATTATACCTTTTTGTTAAAAAGCATTATTTTGTATTAAGTTCCGGGTTGCTACCTCCTTCTTTTTTGTATTAATGATATGGTGTCAATTCTTATTAATAATAATACACGTTAGTACGTGAATAGCGTATTTTTTCGTCTTTTTTAGACCTTTTTTTACCTGCCCACGCCCTCACTGTGCCATCTCGAAGTCCCCTAATTTTCCCTGGGTCTTCTACCGCCCCCCTGAAAGTCTGAAAGGCCCACAAGGGGGCGTTATCGCCCACGTTGAGAACCTATGATCTATATGGGATCTATAGGGGATCCTGCCCAAAGACTTATATAGAACCACTTAATATTGCCCAAAAAATGATTCTTAAAGTTATGTTTAAGAAAAAAATTAAATATCCAACTCATTTACTTTTTAAGGAATGTAATGTAATGAACGTAAAACAGTTATATATTACACAAACGCTTTGTAGATTTTTTAATAATATTAATTTTGCAGAAAGAACACAGCAAATTCGTACTACGAGAATTGGCTCTGGTCTGAACTTTATGGCAATTCAAACTAAATCTTCTTTTGGTCAAAGAAATTATTTTTATCAAGCTCCACTCATATTTAATAGCCTTCCAGAACATATAAAGTCATCTAATTCCTTGTACACTTTTAAGAAGGATCTTAAATTATTTGTGTTAGTCGAGGATTGCCAATTGATTTTCTCTACTTTGTCCTTTCTAAATTATTAGCTAAATGAGTATGTTTATAATATTAAGCTAAAATAATATTATTTTTGTTTGAACCGTTTTTGTTCATCTTCCTCTTGCCAAATCTACAGCATGTTAAATTATATACATATATTTATTATTCACAACTTAATCCTTAAAAAAAAAAAAAAACTTTATTTTATTTTATTTTAAATCAGATCTCAAAACTGTGGTCACCCTAAAAGTCTACATTAATGTAGTACCTAGCGCCATCAGTTTAGTAGGTACCAGTAGGTACCCATAATCTAATCTCAATCTGTAAGAAATACAACAATATTGTTCTTTCAAAATCTGTATAATTTTGTGTTATTTTGTTAACTTGTATAATTATTGTTAACCTCAACACAGGCTTGTCCTAGTGAGGTAACAAATTGTATTGTAAACATTTTTACCTACAGTGTAAAGAAACAATAAATAAATAAATAAATAAATATGAATACGTATCTTATTTCACTGGAGGACCTTATTGAAATAATATTGTAATTAAATACATATAATTATAAAGTCTAAAGTCCTAAATCACCAAGATTCAGCCGCGTACTTCAATATACTATCATTAGAAGTTCGAAGAAGCTCGGCCGATGTACTTTTTCTTAAAAAAATAGCCAGATCCGTTGTAGATTGCCCAACTCTTAAAACGAATACAGATACAAGTTCCTAATAGAGAATAGACGAACCAGATCAGACACGATTCCTAGCCTCCTTCGGTGCAACACAAATTCTAAGCAGAACTCTTTCATCTATCGTACATCCAACACTTTCAACACACTATACACAATTTGTATTTTTAACTCTGCACCATACTCCTTAAAATCACATAGACGCTCTCTCGATACTCTACAATAACAATAACTATAGATACCCTCTAATACAACCACCACTCTATGAACTTCCTTTTCTTCTTCTTTTTTCTCTTTTAATTTTTTATCACGCATATTTTTATTTCTATACCTCAACTTAACCGATCCCCCCCCATCCTTCCCCCTCCCTATTCCTACCTAAATAACTTGGCTCTTAAAATGTAATTTTTCATTAGTAAATATCTCTGGAATCACTACACTTGTATACAATACCTATGTGGAAACCTGTAAATGGTTCAATTATTGTGACTCAATTACTATATGCTCTGTTATTAATATAAACTGTTGGTCTCCCAAATAAATAAATAAATAAAATAAAAATAAAATAAAGTCTTATTAAAAAATGGTTAATTTATTTAATAAATACAACAAAAGCAAATACAGATTTGGGAAGCTAAAACTAGAAATAGAAAACAGTATAATTAAGTAGCCACCTCTTAGTACACAGGGTTTTGGTTAATATTAGTAAAGCTGACAAACTTTAACCATTCCTGATCCATTTGGAGTAAAAAATGTAAACGAAATTTTAACTTTTTTTTTTCAAATCTAAATAACGAGAAAATCTTTCACGTCGTCACTGGTCACGCAGTCCGACTCCGACCCTAGTTTCCAATACCCACTGATTTTTTCATGTTTTTAGGTTAAAAAAAGTCACTGGAGACTAAAAAGTCATGTACATTTTTACTCCTAATTGTTCTGAAATCACTTTTACATATAAAAAAATTACACTAAATCACTGGCAGTAAGTCAGGTACATCAATAAATCATATTTGTCAATAAACAGTAAAGTAAGTCAGGTATGTCTCTTAACACACTGTCTTATTATTATTATTTTTGAATTTTTAAAAAGAAAGTAAAAAATTATCGGATGACGATAAGCTGACAATAATTTGAAAATCTTCTAAAACTTCCAAATGTCGCTTGTGTCGTGATGAAATATTGATTATCTAACAATAGAAGATTACATAATTTATATTATATTACAACAGATCGGGTAATTGTGCTGACAATAAAAATATCATTCTAAAAGACCGTGAATTTACCATTCCAAAGAATTATAAAGTCTTTTGAAGATGATAGAACTTTGTTTTAAATATCCCTTCTCATGCTTTCCATTGAAGGAAGTGGCTGGGGATTAGGATAAGGTTGTTGTGGATTTGGATAAGGTTGTTGGGGATTTGGATAAGGTTGTTGTGGATTTGGATAAGGTTGTTGCGGATTTGGATAAGGTTGTTGTGGATTTGGATTAGGTTGATGTGGATTTGGATAAGGTTGTTGTGGATTTGGATAAGGTTGTTGTGGATTTGGATAAGTTTGTTGTGGATTTGGATAAGGTTGTTGTGGATTTGGATAAGGTTGTTGTGGATTTGGATAAGGTTGTTGTGGATTTGGATTAGGTTGTTGTGGATTTGTATTAGGTTGTTGTTGATTTGGATAAGGTTGTTGTGGATTTGGATTAGGTTGTTGTTGATTTGGATAAGGTTGTTGTGGATTTGGGAAAGTTTGTTGAACTTGAACATTTGGATATGGCTGTTGGGCATTTGGATAAGGCTGTGGTTGATTTGGATATTGCATTTGTACGTTTGGATATGTCTGAGATGCGTTTGGGAAAGGCTGCTGTCCAGTGGGAACGGTTGGATACATTGTGACCTGCACTCCATTGTTGAGAGTGGTTCCTGCGCCTCCTAGCAATTGGAGGTAGTGACTCCACACCACCAAGAGGAAGTATAATTTGACTCCTGGAAAATATTAAAAGTAATTAGAACTAATAAATTAGATTTTATTCTTATAATAAAGATAAACGAGAACATTGTCTTCATCGTTAGTCACTTGATATCGCATTAACTCCACGACTACACGTGAAGAAATGATAAAGTTTAGTATATTTCTAGTAGCGCCGCGCCGTGTACGGAAACCAGCATTAAAGAGTAGTAGGAACATCTGTAGGCTACCAGTGGTTGCGTCACAGTCACGTGGTTTGTAATAGGGCCTACACACTATCCAATTTAAAGACACTTCTTGCAGTGCTGCAAGAAGGGCTGCAGATCGGAGGTTGCCTCCAGACCATCCGCTTTGCAGTGAGGTCAGTGTCGTAGCGTAGTACTTTTAAGAGCGTTTAACCAGCCAGCGGACGAAAATCCACATTTTGTCGAAAGTTGTTCTTACGATCGTGCAGGGCGGTTACAATGAGAAAGATTAAATATTCTCCGCGCCAGCTTTTTAAAATTATAACTCAATATCGAATTTATTTCAATCCAAATTAGCTTTAATTTATACCTTCATCCAAAAATGCTGAAAAGCGTGATGATAAAACTAGTAAAATAATGTACTTTTTGTAATTATTTTTTGATTATAAGTATTTATCATTTTTCAATAATGTCTAAATTTGATAAGAATGTTAAAAAAATCTGAAATATATTAGTTTGTAAGTGCGCAAATAAATACACAAATGGACCAATATTCGTCAAGAAACGCATGTACGTATATATATTTTTTAATGATTTTATTGAAACTAAAATTAAAATTCTAAAACCTGCGTTTGCTAGATAATATATTGATTTATTTTACTGCATGATTATATTATTTGAAATGGGTATGGTGTAATACAAAATCTTTTTTGAAAATTTAACAAATCAGCCAACGACCTATGGAATAACCTTATTATACTAAAAATTAAAAATTTTTCTCACAATTTATTACTTGCGAATGCTAGATAAAAGAACAATATTTCGAAATCCATTTATATTTTTTTGTGGAAAAGAGTCAATACGAAATCCATTTATATTTTTTTGTGGAAAAGAGTCAATACGTCTAAAATCTGACTTGAAAATGACATATTTCTGGTTTTCTTCTGTAATGCCCTCTTAAGTAGGCACTTTTAAGGGGCGGAAAAAATTCACAATAAATATTATTATTATTATATCTGGTAAAACTTTTAACAATCTCATTTTTTCAAGTATTTCAAAATTGAAATTTTGCAAAAATTATTTAAGATCAACAATAAGTACTTTTAGGCTAACCAATCTGGCTACCTTGTATGTTGAGCAAGAGGTACGTGATGCCATAGTTATTGATAATGTAATAAAAGACTTTGATTTAAAAAAGTAGACGAATAAAGTTTTACATTTTGGAAAAAGCATTAACTTTGTGGCTAGCCATAATTTACAATTAAAAAACAGATAAATTTGTTTTAGACCATTTTTATTTTAAAACACTCTACCGGTTTCAGAAGCACCCTTCCTTCGTCAGGAGAATAACGATTTTTTTATTGTGAATAAAGTTTTGGTTAAAGACAGAAGTTTTGAAAATATAAACTAGAAAAAACTTTTTAGTTCGAACCCTGGATAACTCAGTGGTCAGAGCATTCGCCCGGATAGTATAGGTACCCGGTCAGAGCATTTGCAGAGGTCGCGGATTCGATTCCCGCTTTAGGACTAAAAAGTTTTATTTAGTTTATAGTTTCATAACATCTTTCTAACATTTAATATAATGTTAAAACCAAAATATTATTGACAGAAGTTTTATTTTTCATTCTAACAATTATAATAATCTATAATATAAAAATGAATCGCTAAATGTGTTGGTAAGCGCAAATCTCGAGATCAGCTGAACTGATTTCGCTAATTCTTTTTTTAGAATATTCCTTGAAGTACGAGGATGGTTCTTACGGAGAGAAAAATTAAGAAAATTTGGCAGAAAATTGGATAATTTCAGAAAACCCGCACGTTTGACAGTTCGCGTGTTTGAGAATGACATTTTGCAAAATGTTAAATGAGGATTCTATTTTTGAAAAACTTTAAGGTGATAAATTTATTTAAAGTAGGTACTCCCCTAATAGCTTGAATCGAATCAAGAATTTTAGATATTTTAAATAGGTACCTATGTTAGGTACTAAATTTAATATACGTGAAAAATGGAAATTTGAAAAAAAATTGTAAAAGGTGGCACGCGGGCCGTTTAAAAATTTAATGTACTGGGATTGAATATATGGAACGCGGGAGGAAGGTTGGTGGGACGAAGGAGCGGGAAAGGGAAGAGGGAAGGCGGGAAAGGTGGAAGGGGAATGCAGGAGGGGGAAGGGGACCTGGGAGGGGGGAGGGGAAATCGGGAGGGGGGTTCGCGGGACGGGGGAAGGGGGGGGGGGGAAGTGGAGTGGGGAGAGGGAAGGTGAGGTTGACGGAGTGGGAACGCGAGAGGGGAAGAGGACACAGGAGAAGAAGGGGAGGCGGAAGGGGAACGGGACGAATGGGAAGAGACACTCAGGGAGAAACAATTTCTTTATTAAATGGCATAGCAACGCTTGCCGGGACCAGCTAGTTTTCAATAAAAATATAGATAGTAACAGTATCGTTCTAGTTATAATTGGAAGTCGATTTGTTTTTTGTTTTTAATTTGCTAATAACTTAACCTTGTCGATCGTCAAGGTATAATTATAAGTTTTCTATACCTTTTTTGAAAAACTTCTCTCATATCTGGCATTGCTTATGGAAATTTTGAGGAATATTCGTAGCCTTATTATGATATTGGGCAGAGTAGCTAGGTTATAAATGCGCCACTCTCTTGCATATGCAGTTTCGGTGTTTGTTGGAAAAATATTTTGAATGTTTTTAATTGAAAAAAAAGTCATTGAATATCAAAATGAAATCTACATTGTATCTCCAAATAAACTCAGGAATCGCTGGTTAAAATCCTCTGGGAACGTACTGTTATACCCTTTACGAGTGCAAGGGTATCTCAAAATCGCACAAAAATGTTCATGTGTAACGGACCCCGAAATTATAATTATTACAATTTATTATGCATTATTTACCAATTTCAAACTTAAAATCGACTTCTAAAATACCTTTAATAATAAGTTGATATGGAAATCAAAGACTCTTTTTCAAAGAAAGTCAAACATTCCCGGGTTACGTATAACCCAAAAATGTTTGAAAATCTCCGATTTTTTTGTTCTTAAATGCAGATAAATACAGTGTAGTAGTTTATCTTTGTATGAAAATATGTTTTATGCCTTTGTTATTCGGTGGTACATCCCCTCAGCACACCCCTTCGGGACACTTACATTTTGTCTAAGTGGTATACCGCATTTATAGAGTCCCACTAGCTCCGTGTAGTGGAACGCATGCCTAATATCAATAAGAAGTAACAATTAAATAAGTAGGATTATTCACCAAGGTAAATGATGGACCATGAAATGCCGAAGTATCCATAGGAATCATAATAGTAGGTTAAGCTGTAGATTCCATAAATCATGGCACAAATGAAGTTCAATAGTAAACTGACGTAAGCATAAAAGATCCAAGGAAGAATCAGCCTGGGTTTTGCCTGTAAATGAAACCACAAAAACACGCATGAGAATATAATATTTACATCATTAGAAAGAAAATAGTTTATGTATTTTAAACTCTTTAACCCAACCGAACTACTTCCTTGCTAAAACAGAGGAAGATAGCCGTAATCGTGGTCTACTGATCAATAAAGCCAAAACCAAATTAATTGAGATCGACACAGCAAACACCTTTGCATGCAAATAATGCTCTCACAGACCTAGAAACGGTGAACGACTTTATATACTTCGTATACTATAGGTACTGTACTTTATGTGGCTCATCTATAAGTGACGAAGGATATTTTGAAACAGAAGTGAAAAGAAGAATTGGCATGACAAAAGATGTCATGGGTAAAATGCAAAACACAGGGAGTGACAGAGGCATAACGAAGACCACAAAGATGAGAAGTCCGGGGGTTAAATTTTCCCATAATTATATACGCTATGGAAACATAGAAGCTTAAAGTCAATGCAAAAAAGCTTATAGACGCCCTCGAAATGAGGTGTTGGAGAAAAATGCAGAGCTTGAACAACCTGATGTACAAATGTGTCACAATAGGCTCTCAACTAACGGCCTACAGATACTTTGTACACGTTGTTCGCCAAACCGAAGACTCCGACTTGTAGAAACTAATAGTCTCTGGCAAAGTGGAAGGCCGCAGCTCTCTCTCAGATTCATGAGGTTCACAGGGCGACACCTGAGGCCCTAGACTGGAACGCAGACCTAGATGTCCCCCTCTGACCCCCCACCAGAAGAAGCTGAACATCAGTTGTGCAATACCACACATTCATGCTCTTGTTTTTGTTTATGATTGCACCAATATCAATTTATTTATTTACTTCTATAAAACTTGTAGTTTTAGACGCAGCGTCTGTCGCTGCTCTGGAACTCTACCTGTATGCCTGCATTATGTGTGTTAAAATACTTGCCTGAGAAGCTCCAACGAGAAGCAGACAGTCGAATATCAACAGAAAGGAGCTGAACACGGCCACGGTGATGTACATAGGCCGCAGTTCTCTCATGGGATTCCAGTAGTAATCATCCCACCAATTATAATGAAGTACATTAACTGCGGCGATAGATGCTACTATGACTGTACCCAAAGCTCCGACCTGAAAGGAAAAAATTACCAAAGCTTTCTGACTTCGTTAGTAATGGACATAAAAACAACATAAAAATATAATAAAGGGGAAATATGGGTTAATTTTTTCATTTACATTAGTTCCACAGAGGAGGCCTATGTCATCTTGGGGATGTAGGGATGTGTTTTACCACCCTCTTGATAGGTTATCCACAGGATAACGTATATTAATAAATAAATACTTACAATTGGTAGAAATCTCGACTAATTTATCATAATATATGTAGCCTCCACTATTCATAGGTTCGAGTTCCGAAAATCGGACTTTGTAAATAAATAAATGGTAAATCGTTAATTTACGATACATAATGGATAAGCAATCAAGAGGATGGTGAAACATGTATAGTAGTAAATAGTTATAATATCGATGGCCTTTTTTTACGTGCATACCTCACACGAATCCCAACTGCCCCCGTGTAGAGCCAGTGACACTATGGCATCCCCAATTGGAGTAAGTTGCGATGCTGAAGGTAAGTTGTGAGGGGAAGGAGATGGGGGGAGGAAGGTGGGGAAGTACCTGGCTATTCAGATCTAGTCAATAAGCACGATTAAAGCCATTTCAAGCAAAGTTTCAATTCTGAATGGTGGTCTTACACCAGGTCGTGTTTGTGAGTATCTTCCACTCTGTAACGTGCCGTAAGTATACCTTAAATTATTTTAAATGATTAAATTGTGATGAAACTGAATTCAAACAAATAAAATTTATTGCACACGCCGGGATTTGAAACTGCGACCTCGGGATCGCTAGTCGACAGCCTTGCCCCTCGTCCACGAAGTCCGGCCCAACGCTAGCTCATACATGTGTAAAGTGCTGTTATAAGTAAATTTAGTAAAAAAAAGTTTTATTTTATTTTTTTACTAGCTGACCCGGCCACGCGTTGCTGTGGCTAATAAAACACAGCGTCATCTACTGGATGGTTATCCAACCTTTATAACCACCGCCGTTTTTGAGTTTATCGCGAAGAGACAGACAGATGCCGCGGAGGACTTTAATTTATAATGCGTAGAGATGGTGTGAAAGATTATAATAATGTACATGAAATGCTTGGGGTAACTAATGTATTTAAGTTAATAAGGATTAATACTGTATCCGTCTAAATAACTTTTCAATTACCGCAATGTACGTGACCATTTTTTTAGAAGATAGAATGGGTATAGTAAGCTATCCGTAAAAGATAGATATATATGCCTTCGCGGAATTTTTTGTAGATCTATAAAAGAGGAATATCCCACCATGCATTGTTTTTTATATCCCAAAAGGATTAAGCAGCGTTTTCGATGAAAGGCGGCTTGATTTTTTCAGACACTTCTAACAATTATCGTTATGTTTCAACCAATTTACACAAATCCTTGACAAATTACATACCTAAATCTTCCTCACGAAACACTCTATCTATTGGTGAAAACCGCATGAAAATCCGTTCAGTAGTTTTCGAGTTTATCGCGAACAGACAGACAGACGACGCGGGGGACTTTAATTTATAATATGTAGAGATTTAAAAAAAAAAACAACATGCAACATTGATCAGAAACTATATAAACATGTATACGTGTTTTGTAAATAATTCATTAAGATTATTAAGTTTATTTTGTAAATTGATGAATTGTGTGAATTAATTCCAGAATGAATAAGACATGGACATACGCTTTGTGCTCCTTAAAATTGCTCTTACTTCTAAATTGTCATTTGTGGGCTAGGCCATCGACATGCACAGAACAATAATATAAGAATGCAATAACAGGGTGGAAATTTTTTTTCGTTGGAAACCAGTTTTTACGGAAATTGGTTTTGGTTCACTTACGCACGATTGGCGACAAGGGGAATTCTTTCCAATCATTACCAATCAGGTCATTATCATCGCAGATAACAAAACCGATATCATAAAAGTATTCGATCCATAATCGGCAGAACAGCGTAAGCGGCAAAAAGTAAATTGTTCAGGAGAAGGTTTTTTTTAATTAACTTTCTTCATTGATTCCAAAAAGGATTTTGGTTAATGAGGATTATTAATCTTTGGTTGCTGCCTATATAAAGCTGATAATACAATTATCTAAATGTCTTCAGTTGTTGAGATAGTGGCGGTAACGCTGTTTTGCCTATGACCCTGACAGATTTTTTCCCTGCGAAATGTCGCATACGCTGTTCGGAGTACATAATTATTTTAAATAAATAACAAATAACTAAATAAAATGGTTCATTGACAGTTGATCCTAAAGTTGACAAAATAGAATAATTTGCAAGTAAGTATGCAAAGAGGATATACGGCCGTAAAACCAAAGTCGATATACTTGTATCTCCAGGCATCTTGATTGAAAATCCGTTGTAATGATATTTTTACTAACAATAATATCGACTCTCCGAAGGAGTAGTAATAACAAAATACGACATACTTATATGTGCAGTCGGTTTAGCAAAAAACCGCTATATAACATTTTTATCTGAATACTACAACAGAGGCACACCTTCTCCCAACTTTCTGGAGCCAGTAAGACCATGGCCTCCTCAATTTCGGTATGTTATGAGGCTGAAGGTGGTGGGGAGGGGAAGGAGATGTGGAAAATGTACCTGGCTATACAGATCTAGTTACCAAACACGGCTCAAGCAATTTCAAATAATAAGTCTAATACCTACAACCAAAATTGGGGATGCCATATTCTCACTGGCTCCAGACGGTTGGGAAAAATGATATAATTTGCATTAATACTTTAATTTACTTCATAATTTATTCTTTTGTATTCAAATACAAAAGAATAAATTAAGAACTTAAGAATTTTCGTTTAGTTTCCGATACTACCAGCCGCCGACACGTCTGCACTAGTCACTAGATGGACGCCAACCGACCAAACTGAAACATTCTTGACCGACAGCGTACGATAGCGTAAGATAGCGTAACCGACCACTGTCACTTACGCTGAAAGCTACAACTACTAAAAAAAGTGTCATGCATATAAGATAGAGCTGCAATATTTTTGTCATTGATGTATTAGGCAGCATTGAATAGTTTTCGCTAAAAATCGTAATTTGACAAAAATGTCGTTTACGCTGTTCTGCCAATTATGGGTCGAATTTTCATGCTATCTGGGAATATTAAATCTATTTTTTTTTAATCGTAGAGTTCCTCTTGCTATAAATATTGTTTCGACAATAAACTTTAATTCGATTTTGCTTCCTTTACAATATAAGTCCATAGTTCAGTTATTAGAAAGTTTGTTGAAACAAATAGTGGAGTAGTTCTGATTTCTTCTCCTTTCGTGTAGTTTGTGGTGCTGATTACTTTGGTTAAAATATTTCCACTTTACAATAAAATGCAAATAAATGGAATATTTTTGAACATATCCCAAAACTAAAAACTGTTTTTGAATGGTGATGAAATACGCTATCAAATTTAATAATTCAAAATAAACAAATAATTTTTAAAATATATTAAAATTTGGCTTGCAAACTTAAAAAAGTTTTAAAAATGGCTCACCTCACGTTTTTTCTATCTTAAATTACTGATAACGATAACGAAAAAAATAAAAGGAAGTAGGTTTTTTTTAGACAAATGTATTATAAATATTACCGTGACCTCAGTTTTTTGTCTTTTCATATAAAAATAATTAATAAAAAATTCTCAAAATATCAATTTGTTTTTTTTTTAAATTTCGATTCAAAGGTTTGGTTTTATAAAGGTGTACATTTTACTTTTTTGGTGGTTATTTTTTAGATTTTGCCTTTGTAATACCGTTTAGAGCATATAGCGATATATGACATATGTGACTTATATGACATATGTGAGCTGGGACAAATATGGTCTCTTGCCATTCAAAGGGTTAAAAAAGCGGTAAAATAACTTTTATAATGGTAGATATGTTTTGAACATTAATGTGAGAGTCAGTGATGGAATCAAGTGATGTGTTTTAAAATGGAATTTTTGGCATTAGAAATATCAATATTTTTAAATCATTTTTGTAATAACTGGACGAGTAAAACCTCAAATTGTAATATTTGATCATTGAAGACAATAATAGAGTATCTAAAATCAGAAAAAGATACGGTCGCATCTATGCATGGAACCCAAGAAGTTTAGTTAGGGAAGAATCTTGTAATCATACATAAAGATAGCAGCCAATAATAATATGCGTTAAGAAAATGAAGATAGTGTTGGAAGTTCAAAGTCGAAGTACTGTGTACTAGTGATTTTTAATAAGCTCAAAAATAATTTTGCTTTAGAGGAAAATGAGAATTTAAGCTTGAAAACTGTAAAAATGTGGCTTATCAATGAAAAATCTATGTACCTATCTGTAAAAAAAAAACAAAGAAAAAAAAGAAAGATTGGTGATGAAATGGTAGTTAATTTAAAAAAAAATATTTGTACCTTTTTCTTAAATGATACCAAATATGTAATTTTATTAAATTCTTAATTATATTAAAATATTTTATCCCATTGTACCTACATATAATTATTGGGTATATGTTGTTTAGAAAATATAGAAATTTCGTTATTGTGTTATTTTTTTATTACATTTTCTTTAAATATTTGTAATAATAAATCTTTTTACAGAGGTCTTCAATTTCCTTAACATTTTTGAAATTACACATATTATTTTTTTACTTGTAATATTAACGAGTGTAGGTATATTGAGGTAGAACCTGCAAACAAGCAGCCACGTGGCAGCTTCGCGGGACTACCGATAAATTGCTTAAATTATATATTTATGTAAAATATGTTTTTGTTGGAAATAATAAAAAAAAGAAAAAAAAGTATGATACATTTAAATATGACCGAAAGGAATAGATTCGAATTAGCCTAGTATTAGAGCAGAACTCCGGCGAGGATAAGATCCTGGGTTCAATTCCTAGAAGCGAGAGTATCTTTTTTGATTTTGTGTTTCAAAATTTCGATGATGTTGTCTTCAATGAAAAAATATCGACGTTCGAGGTAGGATTACTAGGCATGATAGGTCCCAGTTACTGCTACAGAACAATATCTACACGTTTCCGGTATAATATAGCGGAAAGTTTTTATAGGAATGGATTATTTTATATACCAAGCGATAATGATACAGTATACGAAGAGAAAATGTCTAAAACTTTAAGATTTGTCTTACGAAATCAAGGGATCCAATGATCATCGTCCCAGTGCGCAGGTTAGTGCCGCAACAGCACGACTGTACCCTTAGTTTGATCCCCATCGTGCGATCTGTGAAATAAAATTTAAAAAAACAATAATAGTTAATAATAAATATATTTCCACTTTTTGTCGTTGGCGATGCACCACATTGTGTAACAATCAAAATCGGACATTGGAGGTTATCCACCACTTACCCGACCTGGTATAAGTAACAGATGGTTAATGGTTACTCCTTCAAGGCTCTCGCAAGGACTCTAATTTTTTTGAATGAATGAATCTACATTTAATTTTGAACGAATCTAGACCTCCAGTGTTCCTGCGTACGTTGTTAGTAAGCAGTATGAAATTGCTTAGCGGGAAATCAAGTGTTAGTATGACCATTGACAAGATTGGTGATAGTCCACGAGGAAGCAAGCGCTGGGTGATTGTATCTAGCGTATGCTGCAAGCACCTGTAGGGAGGAAGACACAGTACATAAATAATAAAAGTACAGCGCTGGAAAACGGGTGGGATTCTTCTCCAATCGATTGGCAGTACCAGCAAGAATGCGAAAGAATCGAAAGCGGACAGCTAGGAATTGCTTGCAAATGGCGATATGGCCATTACACCCGAAGACTGTTTCGATTTTTGCGTGAAAACAACATCGCCAAAAAAGGCTTTTATTTTATTTTGCGTAGTTCAGGCTCGAATATTTAAATGTTTTACGATCATTTCCTAAAGAACTTAATTTGCCGCATTAAATAATAAAATTAAAGTTGGAGACTTTGAACTTTAAAGCAGTTTTGGAAACCTAAAATAACGTGGTGTTAAAATAAAACATGCTTTTGCAATATTTTTGCATGTATTGCGTGATTTCGTTTGATTTGGTTCGATTGGATCGCCTTAGATATAATTTAAATAAATCATTACGAAATAATTATTAACAAGCGATCGTCTAACGATTGGCAACATCAACAATAGAAAATTATAAATAATATGCTGATTAATGACTAATTATTAATGAATTCCGAGCTACACGACACATAGTTCAATTATGTACCTACAGATTCAGATTCAGATTATAACATGTACTAGATAACAGTGTAACCAATTTCAAAAGTACATTTTTGAGCACGGAGAGAAAATGCACAAATAATACTGCGGAATACAAGTTTTTGAAGATGATCAATCCTAAAAAAATTATTTCAAAATATTTCAATTATTCGTGAACGATAATGAATATGCAAGTAATAGTTTTTTTTAGATAGGCAAGTATAGTAATTTTACATATTTCATATTATGTTTAGAAACATAATGATTTTATGATAAAGAATATTATTTAAGTGATTTATTTTTGGGGTGGTATTCAGTGATGCGGTACTCCTTTCTTTAGCCAATGTTTCGGACGGTTCACGACGAGTTCATCGAAAACGAATTCATCGAAAATCAATTCATCGAAAATCAATTCATCGAAAGCAAATTCATCGAAAACGAGTTCACCGAAAACCAATTCATCGAAAATCAATTCATCGAAAACCAATTCATCGAATGATCAATTCATCGAATCGCCAATTCATCGAAAAAAAATATTTTGTTGATATTTGAGAAAAATGCCGAGCGGACCGAGAAGTTAAAAAAGCATTGGTCAACCTAAACTAACCTAACCTAACCTAACCTAACCCAACCTAAACTAACCTAATCTAACCTAACCTAACCTAACTTAATCTATTTAACCATTTTTAAAATATTTTTTTATTATCACTCTTAATAACCTTTCTGAGTTGTTTATGAGTTGTCTGGTCACCGTTCCTTAGATATCCCTTTTTTGCAGTATCAGACAATCGGAAATCGAAGAAATAACCTATAAATTTTACATTGTCACTACGAAACTGACAGACGATAAACACATTTAACTCAGTTAAACAGACCTTTTTGGGTATTTAATTTTGACAGCTCTAATATCTGCAAAAAAATGTTATTCGATGAATTGGTGATTCGATGAATTGATCATTCGATGAATTGATTTTTGATGAATTGATTTTCGATGAACTCGTTTTCGATGAATTTGCTTTCGATGAATTGATTTTCGATGAACTCGTTTTCGATGAATTGATTTTCGATGAACTCGTTTTCGATGAATTTGCTTTCGATGAATTGATTTTCGATGAACTCGTTTTCGATGAATTGATTTTCGATGAACTCGTCGGTTACCGTTTCGGACAGCATTACAGTGTCCATCGTCAGGAAACATGTGTAATAGGTGTGAAGTGTGTGCTTATATGTGGATTGGGATATCGTGTTGCCAGCTCCAATTCTCTAATACGACAGTATAATTTAAAAAGGATTTGTGCGTTTGGTTTTGGTGCAGCCGTCAATTGTCGGATACCAAGTAAGTTTTTGTAAATTGCAATTTGGTCAATTATTCGTGCTCTATGCGTTTTCTTCTATTAGGAATTCACAAACTTCACAAAAAATCCAAAGTAATGACATGCTCGGCAATTACCGATTTCTCTGGATGGCCGAGTTTACATGATCGAAAGTGTTCTGGCATCTTTTTGGAGACGGTCCGTTCTGTCTGGTAAACATGAACCTTGTAACTTCCGGAATAGCTGGGTATGGTAACCGACGAGTTCATCGAAAATCAATTCATCGAAAATCAATTCATCGAATGATCAATTCATCGAATCGCCAATTCATCGAAAAACATTTTTTTGTAGATATTAGAGCTGTCAAAATTAAATACCCAAAAAGGTCTGTTTAACTGAGTTAAATGTGTTTAGCAACTGTCAGTTTCGTAGTGACAATGTAAAATTTATAGGTTATCTCTTCGATTTCCGATTGTCTGATACTGCAAAAAAGGGATATCTAAGGAACGGTGACCAGACAACTCATAATGAAACCAACTCATAAACAATTCATTAAGAGTGATGATAAAAAAAATATTTGAAAAATATTAAATTGGTCAAATAAGTTAAGTTAGGTTAGGTTAGGTTAGTTTAGGTTGACCAATGCTTTTTTAACTTCTCGGTTCGCTGGGCATTTCTCTCAAATATCAACAAAATATATTTTTTCGATGAATTGGCGATTCGATGAATTGATCATTCGATGAATTGGTTTTCGATGAATTGATCATTCGATGAATTCGTTTTGCATGAACTCGTCGTGAACCGCTGGGTATTAATTTGATACATAAAAGAATTCATAATCTTCCCTTTCATAGATGGCGCAAGTTTAATTATTTTAGAGAAAATCGCTTTTTAAGAGTTTTGCTTTAAAATACTGAGAATAATTAATTATGTACCAGAGAAGCATACGGATGCAAGTCCAAAATTTGAAGAAATGAGTTTTTGATGCAGACTTGAAGTAAATAACCATGTTTATCAGTGGCAGAAAGATACAGGTACTATCATGAAAAAAATAGGATTTTCAAAAATGTATACGAATGCAACTACCATGATGCAACAACTATCGTAGAAGTAAAATGATGTATCATGGTTTTGCATCTTTATGATTTAGTTGCATTTTGAGTATTATAACTCAAATTATACATTACTACGCTTTCTATGGAAGTAAACAATTTTTAAATATTGATCCTTTCATAATATACCACATGTCATAACAAAATATTCCACTTAATTTAGAAGTAGAAGGATTCGAGTCGGTGTTTTTGTTTGACTAAGTCAGCGTTTTTTAAAGCAATATTTTTAAAGGCTTTACATATAAAATATTTCGATTTATTTGCTCGTTTTTAAAACAAAACTAATTGATTTAATAATAACTTTTTTTTAAATCCGAAGAAGTTATGAAACCATAGTTATAGAAAAACATGGTTTTCTTGCTCTCCTGAATATTTAGCTTTTTGGACTTGCATCCATATGATTCTCGGGTACAGTATTGTTTGAACCCGTACAGTGTACACACAATACGAATTTAAATAAATAGTTTTGTCCGTAAACAAGCTCAAGTCTTTCAAGAAATGCTAACAAATACTATATTGGATTGAATCACTGATACAATGAACTGAATTAATGAAGAACACTCAGTAAAAAAATATAATTTATTTTTTTGCCACCTTTACCTTCGTTTCCTAATATTCACGAGGAACAAATCCACCACTTTAGGCAGCTTCTTATATAACCGTTCAATGTACGACTCTGCCACTAATAATGATGTTCTGGACTCCCGATTAACGTATTTTAGATATTATAATCAATACATCAGGTACAATTTAGTAAAGATAAAGATAATATGACGTAAATTTTTTGATAAGAGATACAAAGCCTAGCAACGTTTGGTGTGACAGTAGCGGAACATCCAATTTTTCCAACCCCCCCGCACACCAATACCCGTTTCAGTTTGTTTTATTACTTGTAAAATGTAAAGAATTAACTAATGTAACTGAAATTATTGCGAAACGTAATCACGTATCTATCACAAACGTTTGGTGATTTAGCAGGGGTGCCCGTGTACCTAGGGTGAAGTTTGTCCGGACCTTCGCGGTTGATGCATCTTCTCACCAACTGCGTGGCAGGCCAGATCAGCAGAGACTGGTTGAGGGAGACCTTTTGACCTCTTCAGCAGTTAGAGGGATTGTTCCATTTTTTTTCTTTCTGTATTACAGTCTGTGTGTGTCCATTTACAATACGCATGTGTGCCGTGTGACAAAACTACACATTTATGGATAAATAAAAGAAAAGGTAAATAGTAACATGAGATACGTACATATGTGAGTAATGTGTGGCACTTAAATGCATCTTGAATTCTTCAAGACTACTGTTAAAGATGTCGATAGTTTTGGAAGCTTTATTAAACAGCGCCATACCTCGTATCATGCTACGCCGAGTCAGTACGTCAGTTCTGCTATGTGGGGTATATAGAAGATCATGGTACCGTCCCTGTCTACATATATGTACATATTATTTTAATTAATATTAAGTCTTTGTCACAATTAAAACGTGTTCAGCCAAGCTGTGCCTTAAGAACGTACCTTGATTTTACTTTTAAAAATAAAATTATATGTTTTTTTTGGAAGCCCTTGTGACACTTTTCTACAAACGGTAAATAAGATAAAACCCAAACTAGTGATTTTCAGAGCTTAAACCAAGCCAGTCACAGAATGTTGTTACACATTTTGCGACTGGCTTGGTTTAAGCTCTGAAAGTCATTATCACACTTGATACATTTTGTGACTGGCTTGTTTAAGCTCTGAAAGTCTTTGTCACACTTGATACATTTTGTGACTGGCTTGGTTTAAGCTCTGAAAGTCTTTGCCACACTTGATACACATTTTTTGGCAGACTTGGATAATAGGTATTTTACCAAACTGTTCACATTTTTTGGCAGACTTGAATAATAGGTATTTTACCAAACTGTTCACATTTTTTGGCAGACTTGAATAATAGGTATTTTACCAAACTGTTCACATTTTTTGGCAGACTTGAATAATAGGTATTTTACCAAACTGTTCACATTTTTTGGCAGACTTGAATAATAGGTATTTTACCAAACTGTTCACATTTTTTGGCAGACTTGAATAATAGGTATTTTACCAAACTGTTCACATTTTTTGGCAGACTTGAATAATAGGTATTTTACCAAACTGTTCACATTTTTTGGCAGACTTGAATAATAGGTATTTTACCAAACTGTTCCTCACGCTCTTACTCCCCGAGCGAAAGGGACAACTGCACCTCGGGCTGATAAAACCTAAATAAAATCATTAAAATTGAGGTTTTGCGTTCCCTATTTTTCTCCTACAAAACTAGACCGATTTTAAATCGTGTATTATAAACCGTATTAGAAGAACACACTCTACATGCACGTTTTGCTTTTTCAAAAAATATATTGTCTAGTTTGTACACTGCAAGTCTGTTGATGGTGCATTCAAACCAGGCAATTTTAACGATTTTTGGAAGGACCTAACTCCTGTAAGAAGTATCTTACCAAAAAAGCAAAACGTGCCGACTCGCTAGTGGTCGATATACATATTATATTAAAATATATGTATTTTAGCAGTAGTGTCAAAATTCAGAGAGGAAATTGAGGAATACGTTTGTATAGACAAAACGCCACCCGAGCATTGCTCATTCAGTTGTCACACCCGGCGTAGACAAAGACTACATAACCATTAAGCTCACAAGTACGTATTACGTAAATATAAAGAACGTCGTCTAACAATTTTTTTTTTTTTTTTACAGTGAATGCCGCACAAGAATCTCAACTGCTCCCGTCTGGAGCCAGTGAGACTATGGCATCCCCAATTGGGGTATGTTGTGAGGCTGAAGGTACTGGGGAGGGGAAGGAGATGGGGAAGGGGAAGGTTGGGAAGTACCTGGCTATTCAGATCTAGTCACCAAACACGGCTAAAGCCATTTTCAAGCAACGTTTCAATTCTGAATGGTGGTCTTACACCAGGGCGATACTGATAGTATCTTCCACTCTGGAACATGCCGCAAATATATCTACTATATATTATTTTAAATGAATTAATTGTGAAATAACACAAATTAATCAAATAAAATTTATTTGCGCATGCCGGGTTCGAACCCGCGACCTCCGGGTTGTGAGTCAAGAGTCTTACCCACTGGACTGAAATGATTGGTGTTTTTTCCGAATTTGATATTTTCTGAATTCCGTCTATTGTGCGTCTCGATCCAGCCCATGCAGTTACGCCACTGTGTTCCACCTTCAATCACAGATAATATTACGAAAACACTAAGTGAGTACTACTATTAATAACGGCGGGCCAACTCTCGGCGAGCCAATTGTCGTCGGATCAATTGTCATGGAACAATACAATTTATGGAGGAAAACAATTATATACGTGTTCAGTTTAGTAAAATCTAGAAAAAAAACTAAATGATTGACGGATAATTTTCTCTTTTGGTTTCTTGGCTTTTAATTTCTCGAAAAAATTGATAAGATTGGTGGTTGGTTTTTTTATGACGACATCATACAGTGATGAATCATCAAACATTCTTCTTCTCTGAATGAAGAGAGATTAAATAGGGAAATCGTTTTGACATTTGAAAGAATCGCACAGTATTCATACTGTTTCTGTACTATTAAATACTGATGTGTGTTTTATTTTTTTCGTTTGATTCATTTCTACCGATATATAACATATTCCTCCTAAAAAAGTTTTAACTTTCCTAAGTTTTTCTCTATAGTACAACTCCTTAGCTACTCTAATAATTTTCGTTCAGTGTTTCTATATCTTTTATAGTAATTAAGTTGTTCCATGTCACATGGTGTATTTTTAATTTGTTTGTGAATTTTGTCTCGTTTACGAATACAGTTTAATGTTCCTTGTGTTATCCATGTTTTTTTTGCTTTGTGTGTAAGTTTTACTTGTTTTAGATTAGTGTTATTATTTATTTCCTGCTCTAATATAGTTGTAAATTTATCCCAGGCCTCTCTGACATTCTCTATTTGGTATATTGTACTCCAGTCTATTTTTGGAGTTTTTCTTTTAAGTTCGAGTAGTCAATTATTTTTTGTGAATATTTTATGTTGGTTAGGTTTTGTGTTTTCATATATTTGTCATTCAACCAGCATTCTGTCAGCACAATTATATCAAAATTATTATCAAGCTGTTGTAGGTATATCGTAAATTCATCCAAATTTTTAAATCGGTCTAATGTTTTGGTGTAATATCTTGATTCTATTTTTTTCTTTTGTGATATTGGTCCATACATTAAAATCATTTGTACTTACGCAGTAGTGTTGGTTATCCGAGTCTATATATTCCATGTCATCAGCCATGTTGGTAAATACTCGTATTTGTATAAGTATAAGATATGTAGTGGTGTTAGGTATGGAGTTGTGTTTATGTCAGTTTATTTATGTCATTACAATGTTTAATTTTGGAAATTTTGTCTTCCGGGGTCTTCCTAGTTAGTAATTGGCCTCTACGGAACCGTACAAATGTGTAGTCAATCATTGTTGCATGTTTTTTTTAATTTTCCACATTTTTCGTTATAGTATGGCGTCATTTTTTTTTTTAAATTTATTTATCTATAATAAAATATATTTACCATGGTTTTATTTGTATGCCTGTCTCACTAGGGTATACCTGTGTCGAGACAGGCGTACAGGTATATAAATGAATATAGTAGTTACAAGGATATTTCAGGTAAAATACATATTATGAATAGAATTAGAACAGAAGGGTGATTGAAAGGGTGGTAAATCTTTTAAAGAGAGTTATTTTATAAATGTTGGAGATGGAGTAATGAAATAAATTCTGCCTAATCTATTTATAGGTTAAATTTGACAAGATTCCATTATTTTCATTTATTTTATATGGGTTAGGTTGTATGTGAATAGTTATTTCTGTCTATGTGTGATTTATTTTACAGATATTTGTGATAGTGTGGCGTCCAATATTTATAATCCATTTTTTAATATCTTGTTTGAATTTTGTAAAGGAGTCACTTTGTCTGATTGTAGTTGGTAGTGTATTGTATAGTTTGCAAGCTATGTATTTAGAGTGTCTTTGCCCGAAGGTGGTTTTGAAAAAAGGAGTTTGGAGAAGTTCGTTGTTTTTGGCTCGGGTATTGTGTATTGTTTGTGTAGCTTTGTATGGTGTTTTGTTGTTTTTGTGTAAATTGAGTAATATGGATCTTGAGTAGAGCTGTTTTATGTCAATAACGTTGAAGGAATTGAAGATAGTATCAGTGCTGGTAGTAAGCGGCATTTTAAGAATTATTTTTATGATTAGTTTTTGTGCTTTCATGATGGGATCAAGGGCATTGGAATATGCATTACCCCAGGCTAGAATTCCGTATTCGATGTGAGATTGGCACAATGAGAAATATACTGTTTTTAAAAGTTTTAGGTTAAGGAAATTGCGTGTTTGTTTGAAAAAGTATATAGATTTTCGGATTTTGTTTGTAGTATTATGTATATGTTGCTTCCAATTCAGGTGTGTATCGAAGGTTACTCCTAAATATTTGATAATGTTTACTTGCTCTAGGCATGGGCAGTCACAGTTCCGGTTTAGAGATGAATTTTTACATTTGTGTATTTTTAATGGCGGGGCTAGGTTTGACTTTGAGATATTGGTGAGACTAGACAGTAAGTATTTGGTTTTCTGTACATTTAGAGTTAATATGTTCGAGTCAAGCCAATATTTTACCTGTTGAATTCCTTCCTCCGCTTTGGAATATGCGGTAAGCCAATCTTTTGCTTGGAAGAGTAGGACAGTGTCATCGGCGAAACTGACAATAGTGGCATCGATATCTAGGCTGCATAACTCGTTAATATATATTAGGAAGAGCGTTGGACCTATAACACTGCCTTAACTAACCTCGTAACTAATGAGCAAATTCTGGCTCTTTGTGGTACTGAGTTTAACGCATTGGGATCTGTCAGATAAGAAGCTGGAGAGGAGGCATTACTTCTCCAATATAATTTTTGTTGTTGTCCGGGCTGGATAATTGCATCTGTGGTTTTACATCTTCTTGAAGATAGTATCGCGTTAACTTTATTTTTGTCATTAGTTTTGAAAGTTATTTTTGGTGGGTGGTTTGGTCGACAATCTTGGATGTAATTTACACTCAAAATTTCCGTTTCTTCAGTTTAAACTCCACACGCAACAGCTAATTGTTGTATTATTTTAGTTGTCATTTTAGGATTATGATCCTGTATGCCTGAAATTTCTAGATAATTTTCTAATGTTGCATGTTCCATCTCTGATGTTTTTACAATGATACTTTTTATTTCTATGTTTATTTTTATGCTATTGTACTTGGGCTGTAAAACTCGGTTTTAAAATTCTGATTTTTAAGTTGCAGTTTTGTTTATCTTTACAAAGTATAAAATGAAGTCGCTTCTGCTGTCTATGAGCTTAGATCTTTTAAACTACGCAACGGATTTTCATGCGGTTTTCACCATTAGATAGAGTGATTCATGAGGAAGGTTTTTAGGTATATAATTTGTCAAGGTTTTGTGTAAATTAGTTGAAAAAAATAATATATCTGGCCAAGCGGCAGCGAGTTGCGGGCAGCGGGAGGTGGCGTTGTGTTTCGTTAGCCAGTTAGTGCATTATAAAAATAAATTAATTTAATAAAAGTGGTATTTTTTGTTAAAAATACAGATTTTACTATAATTTAATAAGAGTAAAATTATTTCAAGTGAAAGCATGTTTTTTGTATTTTCAACCCTCTAAGTTTAATAAATATTTGTTTTCATACATTTAGAAATATAAAAAAATAATTACATTCTAACTTAAATAACATTAAAACATTGAATACATAGCATTTTTATAGTTAGTTGTAATTAATAGTTAAAATCCTTTTCAAAATGTTAATTTTTCATATGACGTCACCAGTAACTTTCTTGTTTTAACCAACGGGTTTAACATCCATGCTCAGTGCGAAATTGGGGCTGTTGTTCTATTTTCTTTCGTGTTACGGTGAGATATATGATTTAAATGTAAGCAGTGTTAGAAAACTTACACCACGTTTTAACATCTAAAACCTTTCACTTTAAAATAATTGTAATATAAATATTCTAAAATAAATAAAGTATAATTAGAAAGATTTAAGTTAGTGATTTTTTTAAAATTATTTTTATATGAAATTAAAAAAAGTGAAATGACAATAACATTAATAGTTTCACAGTTTTCAGTTTCATACAGAGGTATTTCTATAGTTTATAAGAAAACAAATCGGAAAGCGACAAAACAATCGCAAAAAAATTCCACCATTTTTTAAATCAGATATTTTATATTGCATAATGTCCAGTTGTAATATTATAATCTGAAAGAGTCCTTCATCTGCTTTGTAAACTAGTAATTCATATTTATATGCATTCAAAAACATCAAATCTGTTAGATTCACAAATTTCTGGCAACGTAAAATTTTCCCGCGAGGACTCCACTAGAAACATTTAATATAGTAATGCCAACATAAAGGGTGTTTTAACAGAATTTTATTCACTTTTAAATGATTGTTTATATAATAAAACTTATGTATCCAGAATCAACGTTTGTTATCAACAATATACTTAAATGGTAAGTTTATTTAATAAATACAACAAAAAGCAAATACAGATTTGGGCAGCTAAGCTAGAAAATAGTTTAATTAGGGAGCTATCTATCAGCATACAGAATGTTACGGGTTATGTAGTTGATAAACTTTAACCAACAATTTCCGATTTTATTTGGAGAAAAAAAAATGTGAATGAAATTTTAACGTTTTTTGTTGTTATTTTTTTTCACATATAAACAACAAAACCTTTCAAGCCGCCACTGGTCACGCAGTCGAGTAACCGCCCAACCTCCGACCCTAGTTTATCAGGTATAAAAAAAGTCACCGGAGAGCAAAACGCAATATCTATTTTTTAATCTAGATAACTTTGGAATCACTGGTTAAAGTAAGTTTTGTACATCTGAATATATATATTTTTAAAATAAAGCGAAAAATTCTCGGGTTACGAATATGTTGCTGTCGTGAAGAAAATTCTATCCAGCAATAATAATAATAATAAATTTATAATCAAAGATATAAATCAAATTGATGATTTATGTAGAAAATGTTTGGCTTTTCCGGAAACTATAGAACATATTATATCGGGATGTTCTATATTAGCGCCGTCCGAGTATACATTTAGGCACAATCAGGTTTTAAAAATAATCCACCAAAGTTTGGTAATTAAACATAACTTGATTGACTGCCGTAATATAGTACCATATTATGAATATGAACCAAATTCATTTTTAGAAAATGAATTTTATAAAATATATTATGATAAAACTATACTAACAGACAGAACAATTAGTCATAATAGACCTGATATAGTTTTACATGACAAAATTAAAAAAATAACTTATATCATTGATGTAGCTATTCCAAATTCCTGTAATATTCAAAAAACTGTTTCTGAAAAAATTAGAAAATACACAGATTTAGGAAATGAGATTAAAAGAATTTGGCATTCTCGGAATATAAAAATATTACCATTTGTTATTTCGGCTACTGGCATTATACCTAGGTCTCTGATTCAACATTTAGGCGTATTAGATTTGTCAAAGAATTTATATTTAAAAATGCAAAAATCGGTAATTTTAAATACATGTAGGATTACAAAAGATTTTTTAAATATTTATATTGAGGGATCAGTAGGATTTATAGGTTCAATTAGGAATTCCACAGAGCCGAACCCTCTGATATGAAAATATCTGGAGTCGGTGAATTATTTTCCCATCTGGTCTCTGGTAGGTTGACATGTTGTTCTTGTATTGTTTTGTAATTATAATACATATAGTGCAATTGCATAACGTGGATTGACCAGATGATCATTTGGGAAGTGTGTGAAAGGGTTTAGTTTTTCCTGTGGGGAAAATTAAACCCGGACATTTAAATCTGGTGCGTTAAAATTTAATATTAATATTACGCACATTTAAATCTGGTGCGTAATATTAAAAATGTATAGTCTAAAAATCTAAAAACGTACCCAATATACAGGGTGTAACAGGACGTACCCGAGGGATTTTAATCAGCGATTCCTGACCATATTTGGAGTTAAAACTGTAAATGAAATTTTTGTCTCCGGTGACTTTTTTGATAACATTTTTTTTATTTAAATTTTTTTTTCTTCAAATTCTAACAAAAAAAACATTGTCATTGTTTACTCAGCTGAGTAACCGACCAACCCCTCACCCGACTCCAACTGTTCAACACCTACCATTTTTTAATGTTTTTGTAGAAAACATAAATAAAAAAAAACATAAAAAATATCTCCGGAGATCAAAATATCATTTACATTTTTAACTCCAAATAATGTCAGGAATCGATGGTTAAAATCCCTCGGGTACGTTCTGTTACACCCTGTATAGTCCGTCAATTAAGAGTAGAAAATATTAAAAATGGAACCACGAAATTTGTAGGCTGGTAACACCAATTTAACTTTCAATTATTCTTTTACAGCCCAATTACATTAAATATATGGAACACTATAAATATTTTTTTTATTCTTAAAGATAAAAAAATAAAACGGAAGAAGAACTGTTGTTAATGTACCTACTTAATGAAATAAATTTGATTAAATAGTGTTTTACAAAGTGATTTGCTTTAATTTAATTTAACAATAATTCTAATTTAACAATAGGTAGAAAGGAAGAATCGCTAATGGTGAGTTTAGTTACACTACTTTTAGATCTGAGTGAGTTAAATATATTCAGATCTAAAATTAGAGACATGATCTAAAGCCCGGGCAACACTAGGTACAACAAATTTGAGCAATTTCTAAACTGTGCTTTATATTTTATTATAATATCGTTATTCTTCTTTAAGTTAACACGAAATTGCAAGGATATAATATACCTGTATGCAATTCTAATTTTGAGGGATCTAAATTGCAATGAAAAAAAATTTTTAACGGCTTTAAATTTCCACCATGAGTTATATTTTTAGTGTTGCCATTTGAACCACAGTGGCGCCCTCCTATATTTTCTACTCTTATTTGAGAAACTGTATGTTTACTTGCTTATGTATATATGTTGTTTATCAATGACATTTTGCAAACCATTGATTGTTCCATCAAAATTCAATTTTCGAATAAACTCTTTAAATTAATGAATTTAATCGAAGTACTCACTTATGGTACCAACCAAAATCAAATAGAAAAATGAAACAATACAACTTTGTAAAAACCACTTATATAATGTGCAAATCCGACCGGTTTCGGAACAAACGTTCCTTCGTCAGGGAAAGCTTATACTAATTTTAATTGTATTGTTTCATTTTTCTATAATGGATAACCACAAAGTAATAGCTACATTCAAAAATACAAAATCAAATACTTTGAATCTAATAAAAAACATATTTTTTTTAAATAGGTAGATATCTATGTTTTGAGCGCCAAATATGATTATTATTATATGGTACCAACTTTGAATGATTGTTCTTGTAATATACAAAAATGAATGTTTGTAATAAATGAAAATTTGTAAAAAAAATTACAATAGGTGGCACGCAAGCTGTTTGAAAATCTGAATGTACCGGGATTGAATATATTGAATGCGGGAGAGGGGAGTGGGAAGGCGGGGAAGGTGGAAGGGGAACGCGTGAGGGGAACGGGACAGGGGAGGGGAAGGGAAACGGACAAAGAGGGAGAAACAATTTCTTTATTAAGTGGCATTGCAACGCATGCCGGGAACTTGCTAGTAGATTATATAATCCATGTTATATTTACAATAGATCTATGTATCAGATAATTTTCCTGACAATACACGTATTATTCAAAAAGAGCATGAATTTACCTTTCCAAGTCTTTGGAAGATGATAAAACTTTGTTTTACATATCCCTTTTCATGCTTTCCATTGAAGGAAGTGGCTGGGGATTTGGATAGGGTTGTTGTGGATTTGGATAAGGTTGTTGTGGATTTGGATAAGTTTGTTGTGGATTTGGATAGGGTTGTTGTGAATTTGGATAAGGTTGTTGTGAATTTGGATAAGTTTGTTGTGGATTTGGATAAGGTTGTTGTGGATTTGGGAATGTTTGATGAACTTGAACATTCGGATATGGCTGTTGGGCATTTAGATAAGGCGGTGGTTGATTTGGATATTGCATTTGGACATTTGGATATTGCATTTGCGCGTTTGGATATGTCTGAGGTGCATTTGGGAAAGGCTGCTGTCCAATGGGAACTGTTGGATACATTGTGACGTGAACTCCGTTGTTTAGAGTGGTTCCTGCGCCTTCCAGCAATTGATGGTAGTGACTCCAGACTACCAATAGGAAGTATATTTTGAGTGCTGAAAAATATAAAAAAAACTGATTAGGATATCATTCAATACAGACATTAAAGCTTCTAAATACTTCTAAGGTATATAAAAAAATGTTCTTAAATGTGGTATAATATCTAATTATTTATAAAGTAACTATTTTTGATTATATACCTATGTAAATAAAATATATACACAGCTTTTTCGTTATTTGTTTTTGGGGTGTTACGCCGTGTTGCGCTACCTCCTTCTTTAGCCAACGTTTCGGACAGCGTTGCAGTGTCCATCATCAGGGCAGATCTGTCCGAAATATTGGCTAAATAAGGAGATAGCGCAACACGGCATAACACCCCAAAAACAAATAACGAAAATACTTTTAGCCGTGAAAATCTTAAAACGTATCTATATACACAGCCTTCGTGGTCGAGGGGAAAGACTCTCGACTGGCGATTCAGAGGTTTTATTTGATTAAATTGTTTTATTTTACAATGTAAAATAGATTAAAATAATATAAGGATAAATTAACAAATAAAATAAAAAAAAAATAAAAAAAAATGAATATTTGCGGCACGTTCAAGAATGGAAGATTCTTTCAGTAACGTAAGAAACATTGCTTCAAATCGCTTTAGGCGTATTTGGTGATCAGATCTAATTAGCCAGGTATTTTGCCACCTTCCTCTTTTTTATTTATTTGTTTGTTTGTTTTTGTTACAAAGAATACAGTAGGCTTTGACTGTCCAACTAGGAAGGTCTTCCGTTCTAGGACAGTCAAATGACAGAAACATTTTGATAGGCATAAATTTACAAATTACCGATTTGGGACACAAATCAAATAATCATCGCCAAAAAACTTTATCTTACTTACTAAGCAAAAATATTTAATTATTTATAACGAATGCACAATTTAATTATTTATTAATTTAATTATTATTAATTATTTATAATTGTGTCCTTTACGTACATGTTTTTTTTTCAATATAGAAAGAAGAGAGAAATGTAAAATTATAAGATTACTTGTAAATAAACCAAAAGAAAAATAATACATAAGAAAAATAATACATATTAATTATAAACAAACCAAAAGAAAAATAATACATATTGATACAAAGTTAATGAAAGCAGTGAAGAAGAAACAAACAGAAAAAACCTGTATACAGTGACCTTGTTAAAATATGTACTGCTGAATTGTTTTATTTGTACAGCTTTTTACTTCAGTAAAAAAATATCAGAATCATTAGCATAAAATGTTTTCAAAAATGTTTAAAGTGTTTTCCAATCTTATTTTCAAGAACTTTATCAGTCATTACAATAAAACTAAATCCGAAAGAAGCTTCGTAAGCAAAATATTTTAGACTGCAAAAGCAGTTAAAAAAGACTCTCAATTAATTTGTTCCAGCAAGAAAAGTGGCAGAACCATCAGATAAGCTACCATGTGACAGAGTTGCGTGAGTAATGTTTTGGTTTTTTGTTAAAATTATATATTTGTTTATTTGGACTTGCCTAAATTAGTGACTATATTGTTATTTTGAATACAAGAAAAAAAATATACAAGAAAGACAGTAAAGAAACAAAAGATATTAATTTGTAAAAAATAGAGGTATACATATAGGCTGTAATATATAAATATCAGATAATATTTTTTTTTTCTTCCCCATCTCTTTCTTCTCCGCACTACCTTCAGCCTCATAACATACCCAAATTGGGGATGTCATAGTCTCATTGACTCTAGACGGTTGTGAACAGAAGGGCTCTTATACGGTATTCACATATAAAAAAATGTATGTGTATATTATACTTCGTGAGCTCAGTAAATGATTAAATCTGAAGAAGTCAGGAAAACATTTTTCGAGTTTACTCATACCCCGAGGAGAAGAATATATTATGATATAATGCATTTCTCCAATAGTTGGAACCTCTCCCTCTTTATATATAAAATACCCCGAAGAAATAATAATTATTATAAAATAAAAAATAAATTGCGCATTATTTACCATTTTAAAATCTAAAATCGACTTTAAAAATATCTTTATTGATAAGTTGGCATGGATATTAAACGAATTTGTATACAGTGGCGAATTTTTGTACTTATAGGCTGATATATACAGGGTGTCCAGGGGTAAAGTGCATTAACTTCGGGAGGTGATTCTATATGATAGTACAAGTAAAAAAGATTAACAACTTTTTTCGAAATTCCAACTTTTGTGCGGCCATATTTATTATTTTCCGGTGTTACCACGGACATATGAATGTATCTGGACCTAAGTGATAAAAACGTATTATTTCCCCCTCCCCTTGGAGCCAGCTGGAGCTCCTCCTTGGAGCCAGCTCGCTCCATGGGGAGGGGAGAGAGCCTCGCTTGAATCTAAAATATGTGACGTCATCATTCTTGTCCTGAACAGCGCGGAACTAACATCCATACATTTTACGAAATAACACGCCAAAAACGGTAGCTTGTGCTATACATTATACCCACATATTATATGGACATAGCGAATGTGGGCGGTTCTCCAGTGTGCTCTCGCTGGTTACAGGGATAAGTAAATTATGAAACATTTGTAAAAGTGTCTTAACTAAATACGGCAACAAAATATTGCTATGTGAATTGGGGTGAAACCTTTCGGAGCGAGCATTTGGCCATAGCAAATATGTTATTAACGTGGCAAGCAATTCGCGCTCCAATGTAAAAAGGTCTTTTCATTCAAAGCAGATTTTGCTTTTAAGAACTAAATGGTGATATTACACCAAGCATATCGATGGAGGTCCAGTTCGGAAGGTTGCTTCGCTTGAAGGAGACTAGATTTTCATTTCGATCCCTTTTAGAAATTATCAAACATGATTCGATCTTTGAAATATTAAATTTGACGAGGTTATTCTTACCCCAAGAGAAAACACTCTCTAGGTAACCGTCCATTCTTTGCTTCAAAGCCCTCCGAGCTATTGTAGATTGTGTGCCCTTTGGGGGCTAGTCAAACAAAAAGCTATCATGGACTGTAATCGGTGCACATGACAAGAGGTCATTGATGTGCAACAGAAACAAAGTCGGTGACAGAACCGATCCCTGTGGGACGCCAGCATTTATCGAATGCGAGGAAGAGGTGAAACCGTCAGCAACCGCCTGAATTGACCTCTCCCTCAAAAAGTCGGCAATCCACGTACCTACACAAGGATGCGAGAAGTCCATAAGAAGGCAGTTTGTTGACAAGCCCTCGGTGCCCAACCCGGTCAAAGGCCTTGGAAATATCCAGTGCAACCATTTGGGTCTCACCAAAACGTTCCAGGCATCGCCCCCAAACATGCGTCACATACGCGAGAAGATCACCGCACGAGCGGTCACCCTTCTTTGGAATAGTGTGAATGATCGCTTTTTTCCAACCAGAGGGCACAGAGCCAGACTTCAGGGACATTTTGAAAAGCTTAGTCAAAATTGGAGCTATTTCTGCAGCGCATCTCTGCAATACCAGGGCAGGTATTCCGTCAGGCCCACTAGCTTTATATATATATTAGGTTATCCACGATTTCGCAATGAAGAAAGCGCGAAAACTTATGGCTTGCTTTAAATCTTTACTATCTGAACTTAGTCATTTGCGGTCTCATTCATTTGTGTATTGTGTAGTTGTGAATTGTGAATAATCTTTGCAAATATTTTCGAATAAACGTTTTTTCACCAATTCATACTTAAACTTAATTTATATTATGCTATGCTACCTTACTTATTCAAAACTCTACCATACCAAGAACATTAAATTAAATTAATTTACAGTATACTGAAACTTTGCAGGGTATAGAGGTATGAAGACCAAAGTGGCCCAAAAATTAAATCTTAAGCATCAGGGTGGGCAATGCATTTGCACTGGTGAACTTGCGTTTGAGTTTTAGTGAGTGAGACACAGCGGGTGGTGTAATAGGCCAAGGATCCACTTAAATAGGGCGCAGTTATAGAAGCTCGCACAGGGCGCAGAAAAGGCTATTTACGGCACTGCTCCTACCATCATGTAGAATCACCTCCCGAAGTTAATGAACTTTACACCCGGACACCCTGTACAGTATATATACAATTAGTTTTGTTCTTAATCCATTTAAATTAAAATATATTGTATAGGTCCTTTTGTTATTCGGCGGTACGTCCTCTCTGCCCGCGCCTTCGGGACACTTAGTTACATTTTGTGTAAGTAGATAAGTATACCGTATTTTCTCCAAGCCCACTGCTTATCTTTCTATATATATATAAATAAATCCTGTTTCCCTTGGTCACGCCATAACTTCAGAACGACTTTACCTATTTCATTCATCTTTTTAAAAAAAAATTCTAATACTTTGCAGAAGGTTCTTACGGAAAGAAAAATTAAGAAAATTGCTCAGAAAATAGAATAATTTCAGAAAACTTAATGACTATTTTAACTTCGCATGTTTGACAGTTCGCGCTTTTGATGAATGTGAATTTAGCAGGCATCTGTTTTTTTTGTAACAGAAGAATTGTCTATGGATTTTTAAATTATAGATGTTTTAAATAGGTAGGTACCTGTGTTAGTTACCAAATTAGATTGATTGTTCTTATAATATACGAAAATAAATATTTGTAATATACGAAGAATAGAAATTTTAATTACAAAATGGCAATAGGTGGCGCGCGAGCTATTTAAAAATTGAATGTACAAGGACTGAATATATGGAACGCGGGAGGGGGGTTGGCGGGACGGGGGAGAGGGAGAGGGTAGGCGGGGAAGGTGGAAGGGGAACGCGGGAGGGGAAGGAGATGCGGAAGGGGAACGAGGACGCACGGGAAAGGACATGCAGGGAGAAACAATTTATTTCTTTGAATATGGCATTGCAACGCATGCCGGGAACCAGCTAGTTGTATATAAGTATACCGGGGGCCAACTGTTGGAATCGTAGAGGACTTCTCAATGACAGGACCGTGTTATACACATACCTTCTATGAGAAGTTGATTATTGTAAGTTATAATAATCAAATACTCATTCTTTATAATTTATAACGAAGACATTAAAGATTCTTGGCCAATTCTCTATCTTCCTTGAAGCGTTCGCCATTTAGGTGCCAGAGTCCAACTAGCTCCGGGTAATTGGATTCATGCCTAATATTAATAACAAGTAACAAATAAATAAATAGAATTATTCACCAAGATAAAAGATGGACCATGAAATGCTTAGGTATCCCCAGGAATCATAATAGTGGTCGACCCTGTAGACGCCATATATGATGGCGCAAATGAAGTTCAACAGTAAACTGATATAAGCGTAAAATATCCATGGAATAATCAGCCTGGGTTTTGCCTGAAAATTAAATCAGAAAACACGCATGAGAATACAATATTTACATTATTAGAAATAATATAGTTTATGTACTTTAGACTCTGTAATGTCTATAACCCTACCGAACTAACTCCTTGCTAAAACAGAGGAAAAAAGACGTAGTCTCGGTCTACTGACCAACAGGGCCAAAACAAAACTAATGGCGAACGTCAGAGCAAACACCTTTGTAAGAACAAATAATGCCCTCAGAAAATGTGAACGAATTTATATACCCAGGCTCTATAAACAGACTTTATATACCTACATTCTAATTAAAAAACTTAGTGAAAATTTTATTCAATTGATAAACGACAGCGGATGTGAAAACATTACTAATTAAAAAAATGACACAACATTGTTCATAAAAGATATAATATATACATTACTTACACAGTCAGGGGGGGGAGGGGTTGTTTATCTATTGCATACGCTTGTTTTATTAATAATATAATTTCTAACCGAAATTTGGAATTTTTCCAACGTATTTTAAAAGTCTTGTATATTTCTTATTTTTGAAGATATCGTAAAAAAAAGTACCATTATAGAAACTAGATAAAATGACTTTTCATATTTTAGTATATATAAATATACTTTTATTGTAAATATACTTTAACGTTTAAAAATTGCCATATTTCAGCTTTAAACATAAATTAAAAAAATACTAAATTCAAAAAATAAAGCCCTTTTTATTTAATGAATTTGAAAGAAAACAGTCTCCTCACTTTTTTCTCGCTGGTACAATTGTTTTTTTCAGTCGGCCTTTAATGCCGAAAATAATTTTAATTTTCCAATAATTTTTCGTAACCTGCGGTGGTGTTGACATTTATTTTCTCCTCATTAAAAGCGATGAAAAATATATAAAAAAAATTAGTTAAATGGGTTACGTTAGGTTAGGTTAAGGGCAATTTTTAAATTTTTTTCATTATATATTTTTTAATGTCTTTTCAAAGAGGCGTTGAGTTAAGTTGGTTTTGGTTTGTCATGGAACCCCGTCTGAAAATGTGTAGCTCGGAACTGACACTCTTCCTGTATTCCTGCATTTTGTATGTTAAAATACTTGCCCGGGAAGCTCCAAAGAGAAGCAGACAGTCGAATATCAACAAAAAGGAGCTGAACACGGCCATGGTGATGTACATGGGCCGCAGTTGACTCATGGGGTCCTTCCAGTAGTAGTCATTCCACCAATAATAATATTTGGAATTTTCTGCGGCGATAGATGTTACTATGATTGTAACAAAAGCTCCGATCTGAAAGGAAAAATTACCGAAGCTTTCAGATTTTGTTAGTAATGGACAGAAAAACATCATAAAAAAGTATAATAAAGGTAATACAAAGTAATTATTATTTTTAATTGTTAAACTAACGTTTAAGACAAGATTTTTATGCATAGCACAAAGGGTAACAATTATTATAAGCAATAATTATCAGCCTGAAACACTCATCCACATTGAAAAATCTTCCGAGAAAAAATACATGACGCCAACGGGACTTGAACCCGTGCCCTTCTGATTGCCGGTCAGCTGCTCTCCCAATTGAGCTATGGCGGCTTATCTTATACCCGAGAAATGATTCAATATATACTACTGTGGCAATCAGAAGGGCACGGGTTCAAGTCTCAGTTCAAGTCAAGTTCACGTCATGTATTTTTTCTTGGAAGATTTTTCAATGTGGATGAGTGTTTCAGGCTGATAATTATTGCTTATAATAATTGGTAATACAAAGGTTAATTTTTCTTTCGTATCAGCTCCACCAAAGAGGGCGTGAAGAAAAAAAAAGCTCTCTCTTAAGTCCCATGTCATCTTTGGGGACGCTGTGTGGAGGGTCTTTTAAGGGAAAGGAAGGAGAGGAAATCTAGGAAGGAAAAAGGCATGAAGGGTGGGTAGGAATCTGGAAGTCATCGCATAATATTACAAATGCAATAACAAGTTAAATTTTTTTTGCATATGATCATCTCAATGTGTTCTGATAATTTGTTTAATCGTCACTTTATAACGATGTACCCAATTCTCTGCAGTTGTTGCGGCGGGTAGCAAATGTTACCTCTCAATGGATCGAGGGATCAAATGCTGCGGTATGTTGTGGACTGTATGCGGTTCTTATCTATTTTATTATCTGCTTCCCTCTTCGTTCAGTGTTCACTGGAAAGGTAGGTATGTTAGTTTGGAGAGATTTTGGAAGGGAATGGCGATTGGGAATGAACGTTTAATCGCGAAATAATAAGCGAGAACAGGCGACGCGCGGCGATGGTACTTGCGAATAGCTGCGGTTTAAGAGTTCTGTTTGCGATTTGATTACTAAAATGTAAAAGCGGTGCGGTTCTTAGGACTTGTGTCCCTTGCGGCGAGGCGAATTCAACTGAGCTGTTGAGGCGGAGGGCACACAAGAGGTATTTCCAAAGAACCACATGTAACAATAAAGGCGCGAACAGCAGTATTTCAATTTTATGGAAACTTCAGTCCTGAAAATGCTGTGAAACACCTTATGTCAAAAGTGTTGTGAGATACCGAAATCGTTATTTCTGTGACGTGAAGTTCGGACGTAAAACATTCTCGACATGTTTTGAAGAGTTTTGCCGGAAGTTATGGTCATTAGTCTGGATCCTCGAAGTGTTGATGTGTTAAAGATTGAGATTCATCCATCGCGCAATAATCCTCAGTGAATAATCGCAAAACCAACTGTTGTGAGTAAATCTTGTGACATTGTTGTTGTTATCAAATGCAAATTATCAAATGTTTTTCTAGTCTGCACAACACGTTTGATAGTCGAGGTTCACCTACGCACGATTGACGACAGGGGGAATTCCGTCCAATCATTATCAATGAGGTCATTATCATCGCAGATAACAAAATCGATATTATAATAGTATATTTTTACATATATATTTTTAACAGTAAACCTATATATTTTTTAACATAGAGTTCCGTTTGTTAAAAATATTGTTTTGACAATGCGCTTTTATTCGATTTTGCTCCCTTTACAATAAGCTTATATTGTTCAGTTCAGTTATTAGGCAATTTGTTGAAACAAATAGTGAGGTAGTTCTGATTTTTCCTCATTTATGCTGTTTGTGGTGCTGATTACGATTCCGAGTTTGTTGAATATGAAAAAAGCTTTTTTTTTTCAATTACAATTCAAAAACTTTCTTTTTTGGAAATCACTGTTCCTTAATTCTTTTCTTTGTGAAATAAAAAGTATCTCGCTATTAATTAAAAAAAATTATATGAATACAGCGGTACAATACTATTATGATAGAGATGTTGCGAAAATTAATGTGAGAGTCAGTGATGGAATCAATTGATGTCTTTTAATATGGAATTATTGGCGTTAGAAATATCAGTATCAATATTTTGTTTTTGGAGTAACTCTATTAGTAAAACCTCAAATTGTTATTTAATCATTGAAGACAATAGTAGAGAATCTAAATCGAAATTTTGAAATAGAAAAATCAGAAAAAAGGTACGTTCGCATCTATGAATTGAGCCCAGGAAGTTTAGTTCGGGAAGAATCATAAAGATAGCAGCCGAAAAAACGAAGAAAATGTTGGTAGTTCTTAAGATGAATATACACGTGAAATCCTATTTAGATACTATTTTGATTAATCTTTACTATGAATCGGCTTACAATATGAACATCAAAAAATATGCTACGGATAAATCGAAGCTTTTACTAGCTTTTCTATGAATTGAAATTACAATAAAATTATTGTTTACGTAACAAAAAATATAAGCGTAAACCACCAAAAAAAAAGTTTTTTCATGACTTAACTATGAAGTAATACAAGAAAGAATTTTAAAAACATACCCCTTTATGGCTAAGACTATTTTTGAGGTTTTCCATGTTCTAACTTTTTTTCGTTCTTATAAAATTATGCACAAAATAAATAAAAACCACTTTTTCACTTACTTGCCTCGTGCAAAAAGAAGCTCGATTTTAAAATTTTGCAGGCGTGAGATTCGAAATATTTCTAGCGTTTATATTCCTCTTAAGAGCAATTAACCAGCGGCCGAGAATTTAAATTTCGTCGAACTGTACTCTTGCAACTATACAGGGCGGTTCCGATGAAAAAGATTAATTATTCTCCATACCAGCATTTTAACGTACTAACTCAATATCGATTTTATTTCGTTAAAATTTTGCTTTGATAAATACCTACATTCAAAAATGCTCAACCTCGTGAGGATAAAACTATTAAAATTATGTACTTTTTGTTATTATTTTTTGATAATAAGTATTTATAATTTTTCAATAATGTCTAAGCAAAATAAGATTTCTTTTTAAATACCTATATTTAGTTTGTTATACCGTAAATAAATAGACAAACTGAAGCATTTTCGTCAAAAAACAAGGACGCGGATCTTTTTTTAATAATTTTATTTGAACTAAAATTAAAATTCTGAAAAGTAGCTTTCCCAAATAATTTATTGATCTATTTTACTGGATGATTATTATTAGAAATGTTTGCTGTATAATAAAAAAAAATCTTTGAAAATTTAACAAATCTGCCAACGACTTACGGTAAAACCTTATTGTGCTAAAAATTAACATATTTTATCAAAATTTAAAACAAAGTTTTACTCGATAAACGAACAGTCAGTCTTTTGAAATTAATTTATAATTTTTTGTGGAAAATGTGGAGTCAATCCAAAATTTGATTAAAAAATGACATATTTCCGTTTTTTTTCTGGTTATTCCCTCTTGATCCCTCCCTCTTAAGAGGATTCCCATTACTCTTATGATTTTCATAATATTGTATTTATTAAATGTAAAAATTGGGAAAAATAAAGGAAATAAATTGAAATATGATACATTTAAATATGACCAAAGAGGATAGGTTCGAATTAGACCAGTGGTAGAGAAGAGCTCCGGCGAGGATAAGTCTGGGTTTAACGCGATGAGGAATAGGTATAATATTAGTACAAAATAGCATCAGAGCAATCTGGCGGACAAAACGGTCTCTATCATTCATTTTGAGATTATTTTGTTTTCAAAAAGTTTCGTTAAAATCCGAAAGATGCCACTAGAAAAATATATATTATGTGAATTTATTTCAAAATGTCGCATCTGGTCGCTGTTCGGAATACGGCCGGCTAGGGGTGCCATGCACGCACGTGTCCACTAGGCAATGTTTTCAGAAAAAAACTACCTGAAGCATGGCTGAAGTCATTATAATAGTTGTATATTTTGGTATGTTGTGTGTTTGGTAATTGGGGTATGTTGTGAGGCTGAAGGTAGCGGGGAAGGGAAGGAGTTGGGAAAAAAGAAGGTGGGGAAGTACCTAGTGATTTAGTTCTGGTAACCGAACACGGTTAAAGCTATTTCAAGTAAAGTTTCAATAATTGTGTTTGGTGGTCTTACACCAGGACGATAATGAGAGTAACTACCTACTATGTCCCGTTCATCACTATTTTTATTACACCAAAGCAAATAAAATTAGGAGAAAATGTAAATAAATTTAACTCTAATTTACGACTCTACGACTCTAACGCCCTCACTGACACTTCAGAATTGGGATTCTTTAATCATACCCAGAATCTTTCTGTTCATCACAATACTGCAGAAAAACTAAAAAACCACATAAGAATTAAAAATATATCATGCCACAAACATCCGAGCACATCAAAAGGAAAAACCTCAATTTCCTTTATGTACCTAAATGTGAGAAGCTTGAAAGGTAAACTAGATGACATCAAATGCCTACTAAAATCTACGAAATCGAACTTCAACATTATCCTACTGTGTGAGACCTGGCTCAAAGAAGCGGACCTAAAGTACGTCAACATAATTGTATCATTTGTTTGGAATTATTATATTTTGTGCGTCTTGTCTTTACTGGATTATTTATGTTAGATTGTGTTTGTTGAAATTTGGTTTTTTGGTAAAAAAATGTATATTTTTACATTTATAAGTACGTCAAATGTGTTGAGTACCAACTTGATCCATGTCAGACTACATATCTATTGCTGAATCTATTGTTTCCATTATTTGATGTAGCCAACAGAGGTTATTGTCAATCATGATATTTTTTTATTTTTTATTTTATTTTTTATTTTTTTTTTATTGAAACATATAACAAAGGTTACAATTTTACAATATAATATATACATCAATATTTCAATCACTCTCCTAATAAAGCAGCTGCTTGTGTTTAGGAGATCACAAATAAAAAAAACATTTGTTTAAATTAAAACAAAAAATATTAGTAATTTAACAAAAAATATTAGTGATTTTATGAGAAAATACAGATAAAAGTAATAAAAATAAAGGTAAGTTAATAAATGATTTGAAGTATTGATAAGGCAAAAATATATTTCTAAATATGCAATACATATTTCTAAATATAATATACAATAAGTTAAATTTATGAGGTGGTACTAGAATATTTTAATTTTTTTTTAAATATTTTTCGTAGCTTTCTTCCGATCGTATATCAAGGGGTAATTTATTAAATAATTTTATACCCTTGAATGTATATTGATGCTGGGCTGTTGTGGTTCGTACTAGTGGCACGGTAAATCCTCCAACAGATATTATTCTTTTGCTTATATTTAATTGTGGTAAATTATTTTTACTAAAGAAATCTTTATGTATTTGTAATAATTTGTAATCTTTGTAATAGTGCAATTTTGTCATAAATTTTTGTAAGTGGGGGAACCGGGAAATCTTGAAAAACATTTATAGTTGGATAGTAATAGGGCTTTTTTAGGATGATTTTTATTAATATTTTTTGAATTGTTATGTATAGACTACTACTGAATATTATGATATAGATTTCAATACTATCTATAACATTGCTTTTTAATACTATCTATAACATTTCTATTTTAAATATGACATAATTTTATCATTTGTCTGATTGGATTTTTGTAATTGTTTGTACCTTTTTATAAATTAATAAGTATATAGGTACTTAAATTAATAAATCATGTCTGTTATTATTATTTTGGAAATAAACTGTAATGTATTGTATTGCGGATTGTCCTTTATAAACCGGTTGAGATAATCCTCTAATTAGCTCGGGTTTATAAGAATATCCTTTCATGATTCTAACTAACTAGCACTCAGTTAGTATCCTTCTTCTTACTTGTTCGTATAACTTGTACTTCTGTTGCTGCTCTTACCTTTATTATCTGAAATTTTTCTATGTAGATGATAATTTAAAATTATTATGTCACATCACAAAATAGGTATCTGCTATTTATTAAAACGTACGTAATAATTAATAATTACCCTTCAGTTATTACTGTTTGATGAGGAAATATATGAATAAGTTGTGGCTTTTTGTGAATACTTTTCATTTTAAATGTACTCGTATAATGTAACTATTGATTTTCCTAAAATAAAACAAATATGAATGACGGTTCACAGAATAATCATACCGATAATCTTACAGTGTCTAAAATATAAAAATAAATTTACGTTAGAATAAATTGTATTTATGCTATGTAATAAATTTAATTATTAATAAAAATGTATTTTAACTATCGTTGGTTGTATCATTTGCTATGTTTATTACCAAAATATTTAACCGCAGCCGTTGTCAACGTTAATTCACACACACACATGCAAATATAGGTGAGGTAACGCATTCACCACCAACCGTTGTCATTATAATATATAGTGTGTGTTAATTATATATATATTTTTAATTATATATATACTGTTTTAATTATATATATATATATTTATTTATTGAAATAAAAGTAGAAGAAAACATAAACGAAAAGTGTAAATCACGAAAATATTCACACGTAAGGTTCGCATAATAATATTATATTGTAATGAAATATAATATTACTATTACATAAAACAAAATTATTATTATCAGCACAAAGCACTCTTTTTAGGGTGAATTGTCTAATTCAAAAAAAAATTATTATCAAAATTATTATAATAAAGAAAAAAAATTCAAAATATTTTACGAACATCGTTTTAGAGAAAAACTGTCATGTTATGATGCTACTGTACAACTTACCGATGTTAATAAAAAACGACCATAAAAACATTTGATGTTTCCATTGAGACGTATTGCATACAAGTATACATGTCTACACGTGGCAGACTTCTGACCAAGGGTAAGCAACCGTAATCACGAATAATAATAATACTAGAACATTTGAAAGCGTATCGATATTCCAGACCTCGGTGGTTGAACGGTTACGATCGTTGGCTACGAATCCGGAGGTCACGAGTTAAAATTCCTGCGTGCGCAAGTACCTACCTATCAACATTTTATGCGATTTATTTGTATTATTCCACAATATATTATTTTTAAATAATTTCGTTTAGATTATTAGTGCTATCTTCTTTTTTAATGATATAAAACATTGGTAGGAAGAACCTTCAAAAGTTGAAAATAGGTAACTACATATTTTATATTTAAAATAAATTAATCGGAACGTTGCGCGAAATGGCTTTAGCCGTGTTGGGTGACCGGATCTGAATAGCCAGGTACTTACCCACCTTCCTCTTCGGGGTATGTTGTGAGGCTGAAGGTAGTGGGGATTAGGAGACGAATCCGGAGGTCGCGAGTTAAAATTCCGGCGTGCGCAAGTACCTATCAACATTTTTGCGATTAATTTGTGTTATTCCACAATATATCATTTTTAAATAATTTCGTTTAGATTATTAGTGCTATCTATTTAAAAAAATAGATGAGAAATATATTTAAAAAAAGAATCGTAACGTTGCTTGAAATGGCGTCAGCCGTGTTGGGTGACCGGATCTGAATAGCCAAGTTCTTACCCACCGGGCATCACGGAGTTCTTCTACCACTCACTTCCGTGTTATTTTATTGTATTTACGTAAGTATTATTTTAATAATATAATAAACATTTAAAATTTGGCACAGCTGCACTCTACTAGCTTGACGTCGATATAAAACAGTAGTCAGGTTATTATATTAAAACGAATAGGTACCTACATATAGGTAGATAGATGATATAAGAATCATCGTTTCCAAAAATAAATGTATTAAAATATCTTAGATTCTCACCGTGATTGATTACTGCCATCTTTTGAAAATTTTTGAAAAAGGGTTTTAGTTCAAAATTGTACCATGTAGAGAAAGATAAATGGGCGCCACACGACAGAGGGCTTTTGCTAGTAATTAAAAATCCTGTTTTTCATTCTTAATTTGAAGATTAAAATTAAAAAATTGTTTTTAAAAAATGGAGAAATATAATACCAACAATATCTCGTAACGTTATGGTAAATAAACGAATTTAAAGTTTTGTATTCAGCGTTTAAAAAAACACGAAAATTGGTGTTTATGAAAAAATTTAACTAAAAACTTATTTATCTATTTATTTTAAATTTTTTTTCGAGGTTTTAAAGAAAACCCCTAAAGGTATACTTTGAGGATATTCAGCAGTTAAAAATATTTTGTAAAGTTTACGAAAAAACGGTCAGAATAAGGTCTTATTTCTGATTTGGTTTTGATAAATGCTAAGCCTATGTAAATTTTAAAAAAATTTTAAAAATATTTTTCATATTAAAAACTTTATATTTATCGATTTGCGTAATAATATTATCATTATTTAAAATTAATAAATGATTACACTTGGCCTTAATCCCTAAACGTGACCGAATCTTTTTCTGATTTTTCAGTTTCAAAATTTCGATTTAGAATCGATAACATCGTCTTTAATGAAGAAAATAAATGTGCGAGGATTTATTCACAGCGCGTGCAAGCTGTGTAGAGTGTAAATAGTCTCAGAGTTACTGCTACAGAACAATATCTACATAATTATTATAAGCAATAATTGTCAACTGCAATACTCATTTACATTGAAAAATCTTCCGAGAAAAGATACTTGCCGCCAACGGGACGGCAAGTTGGCGGCAAGTATCTTTTCTCGGAAGATTTTTCAATGTAAATGAGTGTTTCAGGTTGACAATTATTGCTTATAATAATTGTTACCCTTTGTGCTATGCATAAAAATCTTGTCTTAAACATTAGTTTATAAATGAAAAGTAATAATTAATATCTACATATTTCCGGGTATAACAAAGCGATAGGTAATTTTTTCAGAAAGGATTATTTGATACATTAAGCGATAATACCATGTCAAAAACATAAAAATTTGGCTTACGAAATCAAGAGTTCCTATGATCATCGTCCCAGTGCGCAGGTTAGTGCCGCAACAGCACGATTGTACCTTAGTAATCCTCATCGTGCGATCTGTGAAATTAAAAACAATGATGTAATTAGAGTCTGTCTAATAAGAGTAGAAAATATAAAAAATTGAACTACAAAATTTGTAGGCTGGCAACTGGCCACACCAATTTACCTGTCAAATATTCTTTTAAAGTGCAATCACACTAAAATGCAGAACACCGTACACACATTTAAAAATACATTTTTGTTCCTAAAAAAAAAATCGAGGAAGCACTGTTGTTAAGGTACCTACTTAATGACATAATTTGATAAAATACTTTTAGTTAAACTACTTTTTGATCTGAATGAGTTAAATATATTCAGATCTAAAATTGGAGACATGATCAAAAGCCTGGTTAACGCTAGTAGGTACTTAAGCTAATATTAAATAAATGTGAGCAATTTCAAAAGTGTGCTATATGTTTTATTACAATATCGTTATTCTTCATTATGTTAACATAAAATTGTAAAGAAATAATAATAATATACCTATATGCAATTCTAATTTGAGATCAATGTAATGAAAAAATATTTTTTTCACTTTTATGCCTTTTTAATTTTTAATTAAAATGTAGGTTACATAGCTTTCGATTAACACCATGATTATATTCTTAGTATTGCCATTTGAACGACAGTGGCGCCCTCCTACGTTTTTTACTCTTATTTGACAGACTGTAATAATAAATACATTTCCACTTTTTGTTGTTAAGGCGATGCATCACGTCGAGCGCTAGCATTTACAGCGACAAAATCGATGCGAAAATTGCGAAAATGTTTAATAAAACACGACTCGTTTAAAATAGAGCAAAAATCTCACGGCATTGTCTTAAACAGCATTTAATGAAACACTGTGAATTTTTTCATACATATAACTTGTAAAATAACTTAAACAAACGTGTTGATAATAATTTTTGGAGCATACTTTGCGATTTTTTTCTATCGAGGGAATTTTATATAATTTGCGTTTCGGCGCGGGCAATGTCTAGAAATTATCTTCAAGAATAAGATATATTTTTTGAGAGCTTTAAAACTTAACGTGTTTAAGGGAGATATGTTTTAAATCGGCAGAAATTCGGGAAGCCGTGCCTTAACACTTGCATTTAGAATACCTAATTAACCTTAGCATCAGTCAAGGACACTTCCCCTCGAACCTGAAACAAGGTATCCTTATTCCCATACATAAAGCAGGTAACAAGACAGACATAAACAATTACAGACCTATAACTCTACTGACCAGTCTATCCAAAATATTTGAAAAAATTATCAATGCTCAGTTAGTAAAATTTCTGGTGAGCCATAAAATACTCTCAGAAAATCAGTACGGGTTCCAAGAAAACAAGAGTACCTCAGACGCTATTGCCGCCGTAACTGACTTCATTGTAAAAAACCTCGATAAAAGCAAAAAATGTATTTCCATATTTTTAGACCTTTCCAAAGCCTTTGATACAATATCACACAGTAAATTAATAAACAAACTTCAAATAATCGGTATTACAGGCAACGAACTTAACTTTTTTAAGAGCTACCTTGATGACCGCAAGCAACAAGTGAAAATAATGAACACACTTAGCAATCAGTGCTCAACTCACTATGGGATACCTCAAGGTAGCATATTGGGACCGTCTTTGTTCCTTTTATATATCAACGACTTATGTAACATTAACATTCAGGGAAAAATAGTAAGTTTTGCCGATGACACTGTTTTACTATTTGAAGCTGACACTTGGCAAGCTGTTTACAAAAAAGCTGAAACGGATATAAACATTATAAAAAAGTGGTTAGATACAAATACGCTCACATTGAATACCGAGAAAACTAAATATGTCACATCAAGCATAAATATAACAGGTCAACCTCGTGATGACGCCTCTATTAGAATACACACATGTTTAAATTCCGATGAATCTTGTCAGTGTCCCTACATTGAGCGCACTACACAGATGAAGTATCTCGGCCTCACAATTGATCCATATCTCAAATGGAATATTCACACTCAAATAATTGCAAACAAAATAAGAAAAACCATGCATTTTTTTAGAACGATACGAAACTTTCTCGACTTACAACACTTGAAAATGATTTATTTTGCAGTCTGTCAATCCATTATTGAGTATGGTATCATAGCATGGGGAGGCGGTACTGCATCAGCACTAGACCCAATCATAAAGGCACAGAAAACTATTATAAAATTAATTCTTAGACTACCTCTAATTACAGATTCGAATTTAATCTTTAATATTATGAATGTGTTTGATGTTCGGCAGATATACGCAAAAACAATCCTCACTCATCTATTCACAAATATACATAAATACTATGAAAAAAGATTAAATACTCGCTGTATTCGAAACAATAACAAAGAATTACTACAAATTCCCATAACTCATACTACTTTTGGTCAACGTAGCTTCAGATACCTTGCAACAAGACTTTACAACATTCTTCCAATTAGTATAAAAAAATGTGATTCACAAAAAAATTTCAAAAAAAACATAAAAGTTTGGATAAAAAATAATGATAGGGCATTTACCGGTGCACTCACCCAAATTCGAAATTAGTAATGAACCAATGCTGTCACTATTGCACCTATGTTATTGTTATTATTAATGCAACCAATCTATTGTGCGATTATTTTCTAATATAGGTGTAGGTATTTTCACAGAATTATAAATTGACGTAAAATTACTTTTCACAGAATTATAAATTGACGTAAAATTACTGCCTCAACACAGGCTAGCCTAGTGAGGCAGGTTACGAGAAACCTACGTTTATAATTATAAATCTCTATTCTTTAAGTACCTACTGTTATATGTATATTGTTTACCATTATTATCTTTTGTACTTATGCAACTTTTAAACTATTGTATACTTTTTTTTGTAGTTATAAATCTTTAAATTTTTGTTCAATAAAGATATTATATTATTATATTATTATTTTGTTTCGAATTTTGAGAAAAAATGACATCCACAAAAAGCGGGTTTTATTTTATTTTGCGAAGTACCTACAGGCATATTTAAATATTTTATAATTATTTTCCAAAGAACTTAATTTTTCACATTATGCAATAAAATTATAAGTAAGAGATTTTGAACTTTAAAGCAATTTAAAAAAAAACTGATACTTTATTATTTTCTGCGCTTACAAAAAGGCTTATCAAAAAATACTAGTTTATTTCAAAGGCCAAGTATTTAAAGCAAATTAAAATATTTCTAAGTGATCCACTTATCAAACCAAAAACATCGGATTTTTCCTTACTTCGTAGTGCATCGCCTTATGAATACCGTTTTACCACGATTATAAACACCATTTTTTATTATTAAAATAATTTTATGTATTTTTACACAATAATATCTACATATGAAATATGAATCTCACTGGGTACTTTACCCGTGCTGAGGCCCCCATTTTACCATTATAAAATCAATTACGATAAAAGTATAAAAAAGCTATCCAACAATTCGCAAAAACAAAACCGTCAATCAACAATAGAAAATTATAAATAATCCATTTCATATTAATTAATTAATCCGAGACAACGGAGTTAAGCTCAATAGCTCTTGGTATCCGGTAATTGACGGCTACACCAAAGCTAAGCGCAAAAAACCATGTCTAAGTATACAGTAATGCCAGCTCGTGGTAAACCATTTTTGTTTTATACCTTTATATTGACTAAATTCGCTTTAACCATTGTAATTCTAATTCTAACATCTAGTAAAATCCTAGTTAATTACCGTCTAATATTAATAGATACGACGGAGCTAAGCTCAATAGCTCTTGGTATCCGGTAATTAACGGCTACACTAATGCTAAAAGCAAAAAAACCATGTCTAAGTATATAGTAATGCCAGCTCGTGGTTTGTTTGTTTGTTTTTATTTTTATTTTTTTTATACCTTTATATTGACTAATTGTAATTGTAATTCTAATTCTAAAATTCTTCCCAATATGATTTCTAACTTTTAGAATTCGTTAAGAGATGGAGCACTTCCGTCGGCAATTCGCAAACGGACTTGCCCCTGGCTAGCATAAATACCACGATTTAGTGAACTTTCTATTCCGTTCCGCGGCAATGACTGTTATTTTGTACCGGTGAAAGTTAGTGGAGCTGGCGACACGGTATCGCTTCGAAGTAAATAAGCACACACTTCACCATTAAAAAATACACATCTACTAGACGTGGGTCGTTACGCCGTTTTCAAGAAACGTAACGAAACCAGTTTCTTGGTCGGCGTAACCTGTTTCAAAACAGGTTATTTTTTTAACTAGTTATTTTCATTCAGCTTCAGTTACACCAACTATAAAGTTACACACAAAAGAAAATAAATTAAAGCACTATCTGGTATCTAAGTGTTTTTAGCTATACAGTGAAATATTTACATAATAATAAAGAAACGTTACATTAAATTTACATAAAATACCAAAATAACATAAAAACGTTAATTTTTAGAAGAAAGTATGGTAAATTATCGATCGCGCTGACAGGTATAATAAATTCGGGACGCGAAGTAAAATTTCACTTAACGCAATTGAAATTTAAAATGCATTATTTTCCGCCACCCCAAATGCAAAAGGTTTTCTTTTATAGTAATTAAGGTGAATCTAAAGGTTTTTTCTGAAATTTATTCGTAATAAGCGTTGACAGTGCGATCGAAAATTTACCGAAAGTACTCAAAATTATTCACAAGTACAACGACGAACTAAAACAAACTGAATTATTTTACTTTAAATTCAAAAAATGGTTGCTAGATTCCCAGAAACGGAACCCACTCCCGCATATTCGAAAATGTTCGATTCAAAATCTCGCATGCTCGGCCGGCCGGTAAACGCAACTATGCGAAACGCGGCGAAACTACTCTGCACTCAGTTACTCACATCACACCCAACACAGGAATAACGCATTTACAAAAATAACTAGTAACTAGTGACGTTAAATAACGCTCACGCCTAACTAACTAACTTTTCTGTTTATTTTATTATTTTTATTTTATAATAACTAAAAAAAAAAAAAATTGTATGTTTTTCTCCATATTTTTATTTTATTTTTATATTTTTACATGTACCTTTTATTGTATTTTTCCTGATTTGTTTTTTATGCATTTCTATAGTCCATCATGGGGGATACTTGATTTTAACTTTGTGACACCAACAGTACATAAATCAAATGAGTGGTTATAATATTATTCATAAAATCTTATAAGACATGTTTCTGTGAAATATTTGTAAAGTGATTCTTCATATGTTTGTGTCTGTATGTTGCTTCTGTAAAATGTTTTGTAAATTTTTTCTTTATTTATTGTGTCTGCATATTGGGTTGGGTTGGGTTTATCTTTTCAAATGTACCAATTGGCGATTCCTTAATGAGTTTTGATAACTCATGGGAATGCAACTTCGTTGTATGTTTTATTTAAAAAAAAAAAAAAAAAAAAATAGCTGAAAAAACCCTTTTCACTTATTCTACCTATGTAATACTTATTTTTTATACTATCTTTATATTTAATATGTTTTTTTAAGTCTAATTTATACTTTGGGTACTTAGAAATATAGTATTTTGTTTTAATATTACCCACACTCAGGCAGTGCCTTAGTGGGTTTTCATTTCTTATTCATAATTGTTATTATATATTATGTTATTATATAATATTTGCTATTATACATTATATGTACAAAGAAATGGGAATAAATAAAGTAAAAAAAAAAAAAAAAAAACATCTACTGGATCTGCCCTGATGATGGACACTGCAACGATGTCCGAAACGTTGGCTAAAGAAGGAGGTAGCGCAACACGGCATAACACCCCAAAAACAAATAACGAAAATTATAAATAATGACTAATAATTAATGAATGTAATATTTCGAGCTAAATGACACATAGTTCACATTATTTACAGATGAATTACCTTCAGATTATAACATGAACAAGATAACAGCGTAACGTGTTTTAAAAATACAATTTTTGTACACGGAGACATAATTAACAGATAATACAGCGCGATGCAAGCGTTTGAAGATGATTGATCCCAAAAAAATAAAGATAATGATAGAAAGATAATTACTCATTAAATAAATTTTTTTAATTACTCGCAAACAATAATAAAAATGGAAGTAATATATTTTTTTAAATAGGCAAATTTACCAATTTTACATCTTATGTATAAAAATCTCGTGTCGCGATGTTTGTGTTCGCACTCCTTCGAAACGGCTTGACCGATTTTTATGAAATTTTTTATGTATTTTTGGTAGGTATGAGAATAGGTTTTAAAGTATATTTCACTGCTAGGTAATTAGGGTGTTCCTAGCCAGAAAAAGATATTCTATTTTTTTTGACAAATTTTTTGTTGTATTTTTTTTTATTTGGAATCAAAAAATCCACCCTCCCATTTTTTTAATGGCGATTTTAGTATTTTTGTACGAACAAATTTGACCGTCTTTCGTATTTCAAACAGAACGAAATTATTTATGTTGTTGAATGACAGATGGCGCTGTGCCCGCCTCATAGAATGTTTATCCACACATGCGCAAGACATTCATGAGAAGCGTCGGGTCATTTTGATATCTCATTCGCGTGGGCAAACCAACGAGCTTATTTGTGTTGGCTAAAGACCGACTAACAAAAAATATCGTACACTCATTTGCTCTTCGAAATTCATATTGATTTTCTTTATTTCATTTCCCTTGGTGTTTTTTTTTGTTTTTATCGGCGGTGATCGTCTAGAGACTCTAGAGCGCATCATTCCTCTTTCTGTCATAGATCCCATCCCCACACACTTACAATACATTCGTTATTTTTTTTATTTAACAACCAAAATATTCAGTAGAAATAATTTATATGAGAAAAATAAGGATTTTTTGAAAAAAGAATAATGTTTTAGTGATTTATTTTTGGAGTTTTATTGTTTTATTCAGTGATGCACTACCTCATTCTTTAGCTAACATTTCGGACAGCATTACAGTGTCCATCGTCAGGGCAGATGTGTAATCGTGTAAAGTGGTGAAGCGTATGCATGTATGTAGATGTGATATCGTGATGCCAGCTCCAATTCTGTAGGAGCCGGTATAACAGTATATTACTAGTGATTTTTCACAAAAACGGCGCTATAAAAATTATCTAAGTATTTTTATTATGATTTTGAAAGGATTTGTGCGATTAGTTTTGGTGTAGCCGTCAATTACCGGATATCAAGAGCCCCGTCGTAATTTTTGTGAATTGCTATTGGTCAATTAATCGTGCTCTATGCGTTTTCTTCCCAGGACTTCAAAATTTCATAAACAAATCCAAAGTAATAACCGGTTTCATTTAAATGTTCTGCAATTACCAATTTGTCTGGATGGCCGAGTTTACGTGATCGAAAGTGTTCTGGTATCTTTTTGGAGACCGTACGTTCTGTCTGGCCATTATAAACTTCGTAACTTCCGAAACAACTGGGTATTAAAATGGGTTCCATGACACAGTTGATCCAGCGACATTTGGTCCGGCGACAGTTGGTCCGGCGACATTTGAGCCGGCCGACATTTGATCCGGCCGACACTTGATCCGACGACAATTGATCCGGCCTGATCCTTTAGAAGATTTTTTCTTCAAGTAAGTATGTAAAGAGGATATACGGCCGTACAACCAAAGTCGATGTTCTTATATCCGAAGGCATCTTGAGTGAAAATCCGCTGTAAAATTATTTTTACTAAAAATAATTTCGACTCTCCGAAGAAGCATGCGGCAGTACAAAATACGACATACTTATACGTGCAGTCAGTTTAACAAAAAAACCGTAAAAGATTCCTACTTGCGTATAACTTTTTTTATCTGAAAATTATACTAGAGTCCCAACTGTTCTCAACCATCTCGAGCCAGTGAGTGCCAATGGCATCCCCAATTTTGGTATGGTGTGATACTGAGGGTAGTGGGGAGGGGAAGGAGATGTGGAAAACGTACCTGGGTATTCAGATCTAGTCACGTCATTTCAAGTAATCCGATTAAACCTACATACACTGTACACCAGCGAATAAATTACAAAAATCATATGATATAAATTTTTTTATATTTTTATTTTTTAGAACTTTTAACAAAACACAAGAGTCCCAACTGCTCCCAACCGTCTGGAGCCAGTGAGATTATGGCATTCCTAATTTTGATATGTTGTGAGGCTGAAGATAGTGGGGAGGAGAAGGATGTGTGAAAAAATTTCTTGGCTATTCAGATCTAGCCATCAAACACGCCTAGAGCCATTTCAAGTAAAGTTTCAATTCTGAATGAATACAGAGAATAGCAAAATAATAATCATTCTTATATGTGCAACATCTACTTAAGATTTAGGAGGCGAATATGTTTACCATCGCCCCGGGAATCATTTATTGGAATAACCAACATTCCAGCCATAGGTCATCCCAAATGGTTCGCTACGTTTGGTAACCGGGTTTGCATAAGATAAGACATTAACAAACCGTGGTTTGTTTATGTCTTCGCGGGGGATGCCTTTGCCCACTCTATGCATGGCGGTCCGGACCAGGAGATACCGGTTGAGAGAGACCTTCTGATCTCTCTAGCCTTTCTCTCTCGACCCATCGCTTTGCACTGTAGTGTGGAAAATTTACGTGGCTATTCAGATCTAGTCACCATACACGGCAAAGGTCATTTCAAATAACGTTTCAATTCTGAATGAATACAACGCCGAAATACGACGTACTTAGGTATATGTGCAATGTGTTTACACTTACAATTTAGAAGGCGGATATGCTTACCACTTGGATAACCAATACGCTTGCCATAGGTCACGTACCCATACTACGTGACCAACTTTTTGCAATTTTTAACCCCCCCCCCCCCCCCCCCACGGTGACTAAAAAACCTAAGCCCGCCGCCGCTCATTTGTACCAAGCGTGGTATTTTGAAGACCCCCCCCCCCCCCCTGAACAGGTCACGTAGTATGGGTACGTTCCTTAAGTAAAGCTTATTTTTCCCAAGCCGACTGCATTTTTTAAATTTTACAATAGCTCCATGCATGGCCCTGAGGAAAAAAAATCACTCTATGGTCTATGTCATCTTTGGGGACGCTGTGTGGAGGGTCTTTTTAATAAAAGGAAGGAGAGGAAGTTCTGAGAAAGAAAAAATTATTGGGGGTGGGTAGTAATCTTAGGCTCAATGTGTCCAGGAGTGAGAGACGTATTAATCCAGCTCACCCACTCCGGTGCAAGGTGATGGGTCGAGAGAGTCCGGCTGGAGAGATTTAGATTATGTCTGCCTCAAGCAGCCTCTCCCGATCCGAACCGCCACGCAGTAGATGAGGAAAAGCATTTGCCACAAAGACCTAGACAAACCTCCCTCCAAGAACACAAGCACCCTTGTTAATTCAGTAAACATAGCGAACCACTTGGGATGACCTATAGCAGGAATGTAGGTTATCCAATAAATGGTTCCCGGAGCGACGGTAAACATATCCGCCTCCTAAATCTTAAGTAGATGTTGCACATATAAGAATGTCGTATTTTGCTATTCGTCAGTATTCATTCAGAATTGAAACGTTACTTGAAATGGCTTTAGGCGTGTTTGGTGACTAGATCTGAATAGCCAGGAAAATTTTTCACATATCCTTCTCCTACCCACTATCTTCAGCCTCACAACATATCAAAATTAGGAATGCCATAGTCTCACTGGCTCCAGACGGTTGGGAGCAGTTGGGACTCTTGTGTTTTAATAAAAGTTCTAAAAAATACAAATTAAAATATAAAAAAATTAAAATCATATGATTTTTGTTATTTGTTCGCTGGTGTACAGTATAAATGAAATGAAATGCTTGAAATGACGTGACTAGATCCGAATAGCCAGGTACATTTTCCACATCTCCTTCCCCTCCCCACTACCCTCAGTATCACACCGTACCAAAATTGGGGATGCCATTGGCACTCACTGGCTCGAGACGGTTGAGAGCAGTTGGGACCCTAGTGTAATTTTCAGATAAAAAAGTTATTTTGTTAAACTGACTGCACGTATAAGTATGTCGTATTTGGATTGCCGCATGCTTCTTCGGAGAGTCGAAATTATTGTTAGTAAAAATATTTTTACAGCGGATTTTCATTCAAGATGGCTTCAGATATAAGTACATCGACTTTGGTTGTACGGCCGTACATCCTCTTTACATACTTACTTGAAGAAAAAATCTTCTAAAGGATTAGGCCGGATCAATTGTCGCCGGATCAAATGTCCGCCCGATCAACTGTCCACCGGATCAAGTGTCGGCCGGATCAAATGTCGGCCGGATCAAATGTCGCCGGACCAACTGTCGCCGGACCAAACGTCGCCGGATCAAATGTCGGGTCACCATTAAAATGATACATAAAAGGATTCATAATCTTCCCTTCCATAGATGGCGCGAGTTTAATTATTTCAGAGAAAATCGCTTTTTACAAGTTTTGCTTTAAAATTTTAAGAAGAATTAATATTTTGCACCCATGGAACTTTTGCACCCGTACACACAATACGAATTTGATTTAAATAGTTTTGTCCATAAACAAACTCAAATCTTGCAAGAAAGGCTATCAAATACAATATTGGATTGAATCAGTGATACAATAATTAACAGAATTAATGATGAACACCCAGTAAAAAATGATAATTTATTATTAAAAAGAAAATAGCGATATATTTACCTTGGTTTCTAAATATTCACAAGAAACAAATCCACCACTTCAGGCAGTTTCTTATAAAACTTGCTCTCAGTTCGCTGTACGACTGCACCACTAATAATGATGTTCTGGACTCTCGAGTAACGTATTTCATATATTCTAATCAGTTAATCAGGTACAATTTAGTAGAGATAAAGATACCGTGACGTAAATTTTTTGATAAGAGATGCAAAGCCTGGCAACATTTGATGTGGCAGTAGCGCAACATTCAATTTTGCCAACCCCCACGCAAATAAAAAAGTCGCATCAGTCCCCGTTTCAGTTTGCTTTATTACGTGTAATAAGGTAAAGAATTAAATAATAAGCTAACTGAAAGTATTGCGAAACAGTAATCACGATCTGTCTTAAGTATTTGGGGTTCCTGGGTGCATAGGGTGTAGTTTGTCCGGAAGTTGGCGGCTGATGCATCTTTCCACCAACTGTGTGGCAGGCCGGATAATGAGAGAATGGTTGATGGACACCTTTTGACCTCTTCAGCAGTGGGAGGGATAGATTCAAATGTCCTGGACATACTGATATATCATACATACTGAATGCTCTTGGACATACTGACCCCCAGATTCATACCCCCCCGTACATTTTTCCTTCCCAGAAATTCCTCTCCTTTCCTTTCCTAAAAATACCCTCCACACAGCATTCCCAAAGATGACACGGTCCCGAGGGGAATTATTTTAATTTGGGATTCTGGGCGGAGCTACTGTAAAAAAAAAAATCGAAATGTTGCTACACATTCTGTGACTGGCTTCGTTTACCTAAGCTCTGAAAGACTTTGTCACACTTGATACATTGTTTGACTGGCTTGGTTTAAGCTCTGAAAGTCTTTGTCACATGTGATACATTTTGAGACTGGCTTGGTTTAAGCTCTGAAAGCCTTTGTCACACTTGATACATTTTGTGACTGGCTTGGTTTAAGCGTTGATAGTCTTTGTCACACTTGATATATTTTTTGGCGGACTTGAACAATAGATATTTTACCAAACTTTTGCTGTTCCTAACTCTCTTACCTCAGGCTGATTATACCTAAATAAAATCATCAAAATTGAGGTTTTGTGTTCCCTAATTTTCGCCTACAAAACTAGGTCAATTTTAAATTTCGTATTATAAACTGTATTAGAAGAACATATCCTATGTCTGTAAGTTTCGCTTTTTCAAAAAATATATTGCCTAGTTTGTACACTGCACGTTTGTTGATGGCATTCAAACCAGGCAGTTTGAACGATTTTTGGAAGGTACTCCTGTAAGAAGTATCTTATCAAAAAGCAAATCGTGCCGTACATAATATTAAAAAAATATATTTGTAGTAGTGTCAAATTCAGAAAGGAAATTGAGGATTACGTTTGTATAGACAAAACGCCACCCGGATTCCTCCCAAGCATTGCACCCTTTCGGCGTAGACAAAGATTTTTATTTTTTTATTTATTGTTTTTGTGTTTAATTCGTAGAACTCCATTTTAATTTTTAGAAATTTAATTAAAATTAAATTTGATAATGTTATTATCGAGTTCTGCAAGTTTTTTCGTTAGTGTTTTAGTTACAGCTGTTTCGACTTGTAAGGTCGAAAAACCTGTCGTCGAAACAAACAAGATCGAAACAGCCTTACAAGTCGAAACAACTGTAACTAAAACACTAACCAAAAAACTTGCAGAACTCGATAATAACATTATCAAATTTAATTTTAATTAAATTTCTAAAAAAAAAAAAAAAATAGACAAAGATTACATAACCATTTATTATTAATTATTAAGCTCACAAGAACGCATTACGTAAGTACAAAGAACGTCAACTAACAATAAAATGATTGGTGTTTTTTCTGAATTCCGTTCATTGTGCGTCTGGGTCAAGCCTCATGCAGTTACGCCACTGTGCCGCTTTCAATCACAGATAATATTACGAAAACACTAACAACAATACTAAGTACTACTATTGATAACGGTGGGCCAACTGTCGGCGGGCCAACTGTCGGCGGGCCAACTCACGGTAAGCCAATAATTGGCTTGCCGTGAGTTGGCCCGCCATGATAATTGACAATTATTGTTGTCGGATCAATTGTCATGGAACCATAAAATTTATGGAGGAAAACAATATATACGTGTTCAGTATAGTAAAATCTAGGAAAAAACTAAATGATCGACAGATAATAATTTTCTATTTTGGTTTCTTGGCATTTATAATTTCTCGAAAAAAGTGATAAGATTGCTGGTCGCATTTATGAAGCATCATTCAATGATGAATCATCAAAAATTCTTCTTTGAATGAAGAGATTAAATAGGAAAATCCTTTTGACATTTGAAAGAATCGCACAATATTCAGAATAAAGTTTTTTCTGCACTTATTAAATTTTGTAGTGTGCTGTATGTTTTTTTTGTTTCATTCGTTTTCTGTTGACTTATAACACTCGTATTTCTCGTACTCGTATTTCTACTCAAGAAATGAATCTTACTTTGGAAGATAATATCTTTACATTTGTATAGCCGAAACGGTAATTATGCGAAATTCCCTCGATGGAAGAAAATCGCAAAGTATGCTGAAAATTATAAAAAACACATTTTATTCGGTTATTTAAGATGCCACAGGTAGATATGTAAAAAATTCACAGAATATCTTGAAATGGTACTTAGGCATTTGTAGAGTCGTGTTTTATTAAATATCCTTACAATTTTAGCCTAATTATTGTCCAGATACGCTTTTAGATTTTCAAGGCAAAAAGTATTTTCGTTATTTGTAGCGCAACACGGCGTAACACCCCAAAAACAAATGATGAAAATAATTATTATCCTTTTTTTATATTAGCGCGCTTCCTCTAAAATCCGTATTTAAATCTCCCTTTCAAACCATCTTCTTTTTTAACGCTTACTATGGAGGTCTTCTGGAATGTGTTGCGGAACTTGTTTTAGAAAATTAATAGGTAAATATATTTCTTTGATTATTAGAATAATTTTACGAGTAAAACCTCAAATTGTAATATTTGCCCTGTTACAAAATTCATGTTACAACATGTTTGATACGGAGCGATTCATAATTGAAATATAAGATCGGCCTGCTTTATATGATGTAAAGTTGAGTCGAGAAAAATAAAGCCAATCGAGAATTAATGTGACGAATTTTTGAGGATTATCTCAGTGTACACTAATCATTAAATGAAATATTCCTGAGGTTAAACGATTAAGTACTTAATATTGGTACCACCAAAACATTTTGGCATTTAATTTATTTTTTAATAACTCTGTTAAAATAATTATCACGCCGATCACACAGTTTTGATTTTTTTATGTCCTTGGTGAGTTTGTGTGGTGCCATTCCATTGACCGCCTCTTTGATTCAGGTTAAAAAAAATGAACCTAAATTTCTCCGGTCACAGCTTTTTCCAGAAACTAAACGCCGCAAGTGTTCTAAGGTTATTGTTTGTCTTATTTCTTTATTCTGGCCGGTTAACTTTCTTGGTAGCCAGTTTGCACAATTTTTTTGTTGAATAATCAGTTGTCGAATAATCGCCATCTTTACTGAGGGAGAGAATGAGACATCTGTAGTTATTTGGGGCACCACGAATAATGTCATCAACTCGCTCAATGTTGGTGCAGTCACTGCAATCAGCAGCCTGCGCCGCTGCTTCGCTTTTCGTCAGCCAGCGGTGTTTGACCTGCGTTACAGCGACGAACCCATTTTCTAGCAGTGCTGGTATCCTATTGTATCATGGTACAAATTTTTCAGTCTTTCATGTACGCGGATGTGCGTTTCACCTTCCACAGTCAAGAATCAATCACAGAACGCTTTCTATTACGAACATCGATGGCGGCCATTTTGTAAGCGCCTGCATTGCTCCACCTGTTGATGCAAAAAGTTATTACTGGTGTAGGTGGTAGAATGAGGTTTGTGGAATAGCATCAAATTCAAAATTTTCACTTAACTAACTTGAATTAAGTAGAAGAAAATAGTAGACATTACTTTTTGACTGACCCTCGTGTTATCTAATACACCCTCTAGATTGCGTTTAGTTCGAGAATAATCTTTCTAATACATAAAGTAAGAGCCAATAAAAATATGGGTTTAGAAAATGAAGATAATGTTGGTAGTTCTTAGTCGAAGTACGATACATTTGAATATGACCGAATTATCTGAGTGGGCCAGAGTCCCGACAAGGAACCAATTCAATTCAATCCCGACAATTGAACCCAGGATCTTAATCCTGGGTTCAATTCCTGGATGAAATTTTTCTGTGTCAAATTTTCGTTTAAAAATCTCTAATATTGACTTCAAAGATTACATTTTATTTTTGTTCCCCCTTGTGGTGTATTGATTATTCTTGTAGTTTCAGGGTTCTTCAATCTGTCGATAGCTTAAAGGATATTTTTAATGTGAAAACATGTCTTTGCAGTATATTTGACGCACGTTACAGAACTGTAGGCTGTTGATTATCTTAGTAACGCCCTTTGGAAAGACCAGCATTCAGAATCGAAACATTGCTTCAAATGGCTAGGTTTGATGTATAGCCAGTAGCAATGTGTAGGTTCAGCTGGAGTGGGCTCTTAAACTCGGGTTCTTCACGCGAAGCGGCTCCTACTCCTACTCCCTTTTCAAATCGACTACTACTCCCAATGAACCCGGTACAGTACTTGTAGCAGGAACTCGACGGGCCGAACCACAGTCGGGTGGCGGCGCGGCGCGGTGGCAGTTCGCACTCGTCAAACCCGTGCGTCACGTTCCGAGCCACATGTGCGAGTTGGGAGTAGGTGGCGCGTTCGACTTCTTTTGCGTGCGGGCTCCGGCTCCGAGGTCCGGCTAGGGTGGAACCCGAGCGTGTCTCGGTTCGAGTCATTTGCTAGTCGGAAGCAGGTTGCGCGTTCGAATTCTTTTGCGCGCTCAGGCCATTCGCGAGTCGGGAGTGGCTCCCTGGACCTGCTCCAAGAACTCAAGTACTTTTAAAATAAATCAAGTCTCGGAGGCTTCCGGAAAAATGCAGAACTTACCCATCTCTAATAGCCAGGGTCGTCTTAATTTTCCTCTGCCCCACCTTCTACCCATCCCTACTTCTTTCAGCCTCAAAACTTCCCAATTTAGAACATCCCGATGCCATGGTCCCAATGACCCCGGGCAGTTGGGATTATTCTACTACTATACTTGGGCGGCAAATCTCACTTTAAAAATTCTGATTTTTAAGTTGCAAAGGTTTATTGCATCATGAAAATAAATTAACGAAAAAAATATAGGTATTTTTTGTTAAGAATACAAGTATTAATTATAAGAGAAATTATTTGAAGTAAAGACATGTTTTTATCTTTTCAACCCTCCAAGGTTCTAATAAATGTAGAAATCAATAACACTTGTTTTTTCATTTAAAATTTATTTAATAAATTTAAGTACAAAAATAACATCAAATAAATAGCATTTTTATAGTTAGTTGTAAATAATCGTTAAAACCCTTTTCAAAGTAAAAAAATTGCGATGCCCGAGAAGTCATAAGAAGCTATGTGACGTCACCAGCAACGTACTTTTTTTTTACCAACGGGATCAACCTCTATGGTCAGATTACTCACTGCGAAATTGGAACTGTTGTTCTATTTCCTTTTGTGTCATGGTGAGATATATGATTTAAATTTAAGCAGTGTTAGAAAGATTACACTACGTTTTTTAGCATCTAAAAGCTTACCCATACACTTTCAATTTGGGAGGCAAATATAGTTACATCTCCAACCAACATCTAACTAACATCTCCACCATAGCGGTTCCCTAAGTTTGGTGACTTAGCAGGGGTGCCCGGGTAAATGGGGTGAGGTTTGTCCGGGTCTTGGCAGCGGAAGCGTCTGCCCCCCCAACTACGCGGTAGGCCGGATCGGGAGAGACTGGTTGAGGGAGACTTTTTGATCTCTGCAGCAGGACTCTCTCGGAACATCACCTTATTGCAGTGGGAGGGATAAATTCATATGCCCGTCACTCTGTACATAATTACCCACATAATCCTACCCACCCCTCACACCCTTTTCAATCCCAGTACTTCCTCTCCTTCACATGGGCCCTGAGGGGATTTTTTTCCTCAGGGCCTCCTGTGTGGAGCTAATGTAAAAAAATACACTTCCAAGTAATTGTTACATAAATATTCCAAAATAAATAAAAAATAAAAATTGTAAAAGTTTGTGATTTCTTAAATTTTTTCTTATATGAAACGAAATAAAGTGAAGTAACAATAACATAATAGTTTCACATTTTTTAATAATAATAATAATTGGCTAATTTATATAGCGCTGTTTTCGTGGAAAATCACCTCAAGCGCGCTGTACAAATAAATATATGAAATAATTAATATTACTGGCTTATAACTAAGATTTACAATTACAACTAGTGACTTACATGGTAGGTTTTAAATCTCTACGTTTTTTTAGGTTATAAAAATTCACCCTCTCGATACAATTTTTTAGAGTTGTGTTTGCAGTACATTATCTATGTTATATTGCAATAGATAATATAATAATTATATTCCCAAACTCTTTGAATCATTAGTCCTAGATGTCTTTAAAAAACAAATCAATAATATAATTGTTCCCAATCAGCACGGTTTTATCACAGGTAGAAATACATTAAGTAACTTAATCATTTATGAAAATTATATAACTGATTCCCTTGTCCTTAAACATCAGGTGGATTCTATATACACTGATTTTTCCAAAGCTTTTGATAAAGTTAAGCGACATATTCTTGTACATAAATTAAGTATGTTGGGCATTAAAGGAACCTTATTGAAATGATTTAACAGTTATCTTAGTAAAAGAAAGCTTTGTGATAAAATAAATTCTGTAGAATCTTATATCTTTGAAGCCACAAGTGGGGTTCCCGAAGGATCTCACCTCGGACCAATTATTTTTTTTATTATTTATAAATGACATTGTTAGTATATTTAAAGATGTACAAGTTTTACTCTTCGCTGATGATTTAAAAATATATAAAATGATACCTAGTATAGAGGATTGCCATACTTTACAATCTAATTTAAATAAATTGTTTCATTGGTGTATGATAAACTTGCTATTTCCTTATATTCAAAAGTGCCAAGTTTTTCGTTTTCATAAAATCCAAAATCAAAAATAAAACTTATGAATACTTTTTAAATAATGTAACATTTACACCAGTCGCTCAGATCAGGGACTTATGTGTTATATTTGATGCAAAGTTAACATTTACTCTGCACGTAAATGAAATAACAAATAGAGCTATAAAAATGCTTGGTTTTATATGCAGAACAGCAAGTGATTTTAAGTCACTAGAGTATTTGAAAATATTATACACTTCTTTAGTAAGAAGCCAGGTAGAGTATAATTCGCCCATTTGGTCCCCATTGTATAAAATACATTCCGACAATATAGAAAGGGTACAGCACACATTTCTAAGATTAATTAACTTTATTCTGAATATTCCAATTCAAACTATGAACTATGTCCTTTTGATGAAACAACTCAACTTAATTACGCTGTCAGATAGGCGGATCATGTCTGACCTTGTACTGTTAAATAAAATCATTAATAATTGCATCGACAATCCTGAAATTCTCGCCAAAATAAAATTTTACGGGCCGACCAGAAATACGAGGCAAAGTGCTACCTTCTTTTGTGACAATTTTAAAACAAGCTATGAAGCTCATACACCTATAAATAGATTACATCATTTTGGCAATAAATTTGGAAATATTGTAGATATGTTTGCAGATTCCGTATTAGTTGTAAAACAAAGTCTTTATAATTACTTTAATGAAATGTATGATTTTAATTTTAATTAATTTTATTTTTTACTATTAATTTAATCATGTATTTTGTGTACTACGTACCTGCCTAACTATTATTACCTATCTTTGTAAAAGCCCACTAGGGCGTAAATAAATAAATAGATCTATATATCCGATCATTTTACTGACAATAGGCATGTTAAAAAAGTGCATCAATTTACCTTTCCAAAGAATTATAAGACATTGGAAGATGATTAAACTTTGTTTTACACGTCCCTTTTCATGCTTTCCATTGAAGGAAGTGGCTGAGGATTTGGATAAGGTTGTTGAGTATTTGGATTAGGTTGTTGTGGATTTGAATAAGGTTGTTGTGAATTTGGATAAGTTTGTTGTGGATTTGGATAAGGTTGTTGTGGATTTGGGAAAGTTTGTTGAACTTGAAAATTAGAATAAGGCTGTGGTTGATTTGGATATTGCATTTGGACATTTGGATATTGCGTTTCCACGTTTGGATATGTCTGAGATGCATTTGGGAAAGGCTGCTGTCCAATGGAAACTGTTGGATACATTGTGACGTGAACTCCATTGTTGAGAGTGGTTCCTGGGCCTTCTATCAACTGATGGTAGTGACTCCAGACCACCAATAGGAAGTATAATTTGAGTACTGGAAAATATTTAAAAAAAACCAATTAGAACTAATAATAGATCGATTTTTATTCGTAAAATAAAGATAAACGAGAAAATTGTGTTTATCGCTAGAGTCCCTCGACATCGTATTAAATTCATGGCTACTCGTGAATAAATTATCAAGTTCAGTATATTTCGGGTAGTGCCGTTGACGGAAACCAGCATTAAAGAGTAGTATGTACCTGGTACATCTATAGGCTACGTGTGGTTGCGTCACAGTCCCGTAGTTTGTAAGTATATCTCTTCATGTACGAAGGGCCTTACCGTATTGCTAGAACGATACGCAACGTTTATCGAGTGACCCGCTAGGCTGTTAACGTGCTACTCTCCTGCCTACTCAGTTGCGGCGTGTAATGGAATTTTTTTTAATGTTTATAATTGAAAAAAAATGTCATCGGACAGCAAAATGACTTTCTTTATTTATTACCCCTAAAATGCTCAGAAATCGCTGATTAAAATCCTTCGGGTAAGTGCTATTATATCCTGTACAAGGGTAGGTATATCAAAGTCAGTGGAATAAACTATTTTTATTGTAGTCGCACAAAAATTTTCATATAAAACGGACTCCGAAGTTATAATTATTCTAAAATTATAATTTTTCGTGCATTATTTACTAATTTCAAACCTCAAATCGACTTCAAAAATACCTTTAACAATAAGTTGGTATGGATACTAAAGAAATTGTTTAGAGAATCGTTTTTTGCACTTATTCGCCGGTAAATGCGGTATAGAGACAAGTAGTTTTATCCTTGATGCGTTTGAATGAAAATATGTTTTATTTTCATTCAAATATGTTATTCGGCGGTACATCCTCTCTGCACACCCTTTCGGAAGTAAGTACTTAGTTACATTTTGTGTAAGTGGGTATACCGTATTTTCAGTAAACCGACTGCATATTGTATATAATTTATTAATTATTACAAGCAATAATTGTCCCGTGTCCTTCCGAAAAAAGGCGGCAAGTATCTAGTATTTGTCCCGTTGGCGGCAAGTATCTTTTCTCGGAAGATTTTTCAATGTAAATGAGTGTTTCAGGCTGACAATTATTGCTTGTAATAATTGTTACCCTTTGTGCTATGCATAAAAATCTTGTCTAAACGTTAGTTTATAAATTAAAAAATAATAATTGTATATAAGTACGCCGGGGGCTGTCGGGGTATCAACTGTCTGAATGGAAGATGCTTGGCCAATATTCTAACTTCCTCGGAGCGTTCTCCATATGGGTGTCAGAGTCCCAACCGCTCCGGGTAATTGGATTCATGCCTAATATCAATAATAACAAGTAACAATTAAAGAAATAAGATTATTCACCGAGGTAAAAGACGGCCCATGATATGCCCAGGTATCCTGAAGAATCATAATAGTAGGAGAAGCTGTGGATACTATAAATGATGGCACAAATGCAGTTTAATAGTAAACTGATGATAGCGTAAAACATCCATGGAAGAACCAGCCTGGGTTTTATCTAAAAAAGAAATCACTAAAACATGAGTATATAATATTTACATCATTAGAAAGAATATAGATTATATATTAGGTCATTACATATGAAATTGGCGTTTTGCCGTACTGGCAACATTGATCTCAAATATCTTCTCTTTGTTTAGGAATTCCAAATTCAACTTTATACAGCTATTTACCCATGTATTTGTGTTTCGAAAATTATAATTCATTTGTTTTTTCCTTACTTGTTTTTTTTCTTTGCGTCACTTAGTTTAAAAAATGGAAAACTTGAAATATCGCGTTATTTACGAGTACGAGTTCCACCGTGGCACCAGTGCTGCAGAAACGGCTCGAAGGATTAATGATTTGTATGGCGACGGTGCCGCAAAAGAAAACACAGTGCGTTTTTGGTTCCAACGTTTTCGTTCTGGAAATTTCGACCTGCAGAACAAGCCCCGTGGACGGCTGGAGACCAAAGTTGATAATGAAGAATTGAAGGCTATTGTGGAAGCGGATCCATCGCAAACCACGTCCAAGTTAGCTGCAGGCTGCGGTGTTAGTGACAAAACTGTTTTAATCCACTTGAAGCAAATCGGGAAGGTGAAAAAGCTTGAAAGGTACCTCACGAATTGAGTGAAGCAAATCAACAAACGCGCGTTAACCGCTAGACCACACACTGCACAACACACGGCTACCAAATTAGAGGAGCTTCAATTGGAATGTCTAAGACATCCACCGTACTCTCCGGACCTTGCCCCAACAGATTACCATTTTTTTCGAAATTTGGATAACTTCTTGCAAGGGAAAAAATTCAACTTCAATGGGGCAGTCCAATCCGCCTTCAAAGATTTTACTGATTCCCGTCCGATGGTTTTTTTAGTAAAGGGGTCGATGAACTACCTATGAGATGGCAAAAGTGCATAGATAGCAATGGTAGGATTAAATAAATATATTATATTTAAAAAAATCGAATTTATGTTCCTCCCATACAAAACGCCAATTTCATATGTAAAGACCTAATATTTTAGACTCTATAACCCAACCGAACTACCTCCTTGCTAAAACAGAGGAAGAAAGACGTAATCTCAGTCTACTGATTAACAATACCAAAACCAAACTAATTATGGTGATCGACATGACGTGGAGGTTATCCACCACTTACCCGCCCTGGTATAAGTAACAGATGGTAACCCCTTCAAGGCTCTCGCAAGGACTCTAATTTTTTGAATGAACGAATCTACATTTAATTTTGAACGAATCTAGACCTCCAGTGTCCCTGCATACGTTCTTAGTAAGCAGTATGCAGTGCAAACGGGAAATCAAGATACAATAAGTGTTAGTATGACCAGACAAGATTGGTGATAGTCCACGAGGAGGCAAGCGCTGGGTGATTGTATCTAGTAGTAACTGTATGGAGGAAGACACAGTACATAAATAATAAAAGCATAGCGCTGGAAAACTGGATATGACAGGGCAAACACCTTTGTAAGAACAAATATTACTCTCGGACGAGGGAAGTTATGAAACAGAAGTGAAAAGAAGAATTCGCATGATAAAAGCCGTCATGAGTAAAATGCAAAAGTCATGGGCGACAGAGGTATAACGAAGACTACAATGAGACTCGTCCGGACTTTGATTTTCCCTATATGTCTACACGTGTGAATAGTGGCGTAGCTAGCATGGGTGGCACCTGGGGCGGATATCACCCCCGGGGAGTAGAGTCACCCCCCCCCCCCTATTAAAGTTAACTTGAGAAATTCAAAAAGCTAATTTCGACTTCATAAAATTGGTTCATCCTAAGGGGTGGTGGGGGGGGGGTGACTAGAGAATTTCAGAATATAGGCTATTCCGCCTATAAAAGACCGACAGACACCGAATTCGGGGCACTCCACGGGGAGCCATAGAGTTACGAAAATATAAATAACAGACCGTGTTCATGGGTATGCAATATCTTGGTGACGCGTATGCAATATCTTAGTCGAGTGGCACCCCCCTTCAGGTGGCACCCGGGGCGGTCCACCCCCCCCTGCCCCCCCCCCCTTGCTACGCCACTGCGTGTGAAAATACGGACACTTCCCAGTGAACGAAAGCGGATAGACGCTCTCTAATTGTGGTGTTGGAGAAAAACTCAGAATTCCTTGGACAGTCTGATGCACAAATGTGTCCATTCTGGAACGGCTAGGAATCCACAATAGGCTGTCAACTACATGCCTACAATAATTTTACGATGTTTTATGATTTGTGTTCAAAGAAAATGAACCCCTTAATTTTATATTTTATTCTGAGAACCTTTGATTATATAAATGTCTAGATAGAGTGTTGCGCTATAACTCCGAAACAAAGAACAGGCCAGATTTGAAACGCTTGTGTGCGTGACACGCACACAGTATAGGTAACTTATATTGTTAACGTTAAGCGCTCAACGTCACTGTAGGCGTGATGAGTGATACCAGCTCCCGAGTATTTCCCATAAAAGTGGGTAAAAATATGTTTCGGTTTAGCGAGACCTATAATTCGTTTAATTTTGAATTCATTTAAGTAAGATAGTTTTCTACATATAATGATATAAATGAAAAGAAAATCATTGTTAAAAGATATTTATTTTTGTTTGATTATTTTTTAAAAATAAATAAGAAATACATAAAATAAGAAAGATACATTCATAGACGCTGCCAACTGGCCGGCAGGTATCGTTGTGCCTAAATTTAAATTTTTATCATCATCAAATAAAGAAGGTGGCCCACATCCAGGTAAATCCCTAAAAATGGTAAAACTATCTTGTCACACTAAAAAAGACAATGCAACTTTTTAAAACTAAAGCTATCGATAGTTATTATTTATTCTTAATGACCTTCCCTTTTAATTTGTTTTTTAAACAGTTTTCGTAAAGATTTTACATCCCGGTTAATATTATCCAATTTTGTCTTATAGTGATATTTTAAGGCCAAATATTTTTCTACGGCCAAACTTATCAAATTAACTTGATGCAGAAGACCGTAAATCTGATCGGTTTTTACTTCGAAATAATTATTGGGAAAACTTAATTTGAAGAACAGGCAACCCTGTAAACATGGCGTCAAAACATGGGGTCAAACGGCGTTGTCCTAAGACCAAATTACACTATTAAAACTGAATTGTTTCTTTAACTGAATGGTTATTTAAAGGTTATTAACCGATGATAGGTAACATTTTTATTTGTTTTCAATCGTCCTATGTAATTCCTGCACACTGATATAGCGCAAATCGTCATTTTCAAATGTCACACAACACGTGTTTACCGTACAACGATAGTGTCGCCACTGAGCGGACAGGCCGAGCTTATCTGCCAACCTTTGGCAGATATTTTTTTTGGCGCTTCGTCACTCGAGCGCTATATCTAGACATTTATATAATCAAAGCTTAGAACCTATAAATGTGACAATAATTACTAAATGCCCAAGCGCAGGCTTTGCCTTCGTCGGACTTTTTGCTACATACTACACTGTATTTTAATTTTTTAACTGATTCAAAGGCATATACCCAGGGGCGTAGCTACCGCCGTATCAATGCTACGGGGCCCCCGGGCTACAGAGGCCCCTAACGTGTGTAAGCAATAATTAGTAAAATGTTATCCACAATGTCACTTAATCTCGTGCTTCCCGGGAAAAAAAAACATGTAAAAAAACTGACATACGTGCCTATAGAGTTTTCACTTCAGAAATAACAAAAGTCAAAAGAGCAATCTCTTTTTTTTCCGGGTTAAGCGTGCGCCCAAAAGTTGGCAACATCCTACATCGGTTATTGCAGGATTCTCCCATTTAATTCATTCACTGAATCGGGGGAATTCGGCAATAGCCGATGTACTATTTACTATATGTAATATTTAATATTTATGTAATATTTACGCGTTTTATTTCAACTATGTATAAAATAAAATTACACTACGTTACTTCAAGAAACAACTAATTACGTTTGGTAAATGGTAAAAGGGTAATCGGAAAACTCAGAATGAATCAAATTCAACATCTCCTTTGAAAAGTCATTAAAAGTGATGAAAAAAAAAAATTGGTTAAAAAGGTTACATTAGGGTAGATTATGGGCTATTTTTCAAAGTTGTGTTGTAAAAGATACATTAAAATTCAATTTTTATTCAAAGTTCAAAATTTCCTCGTGTAAAACGATCCCTTTACCGCCATTTTCATTTTTGCAGTGCAACTTCCATAATCTCTGCCTAAAAGTGCGGCGGTTAGTGGAATAATTAATAAAGGGGTGAAGAATTTCACTTTTTCTTAAAATTATCACTTGTGTCGAAGAAACTCTCTTCATCACAGCGTCACTGACGCTACTGTCGCTGTGCTGCAACTTGTATTTTTTATGTTAAAATACTTGCCTGAGAAACTCCAAAGATAAGCAGACAGTCGAATATCAACAGAATGCAGCTGAACACGGCCACGGTGATGTACATAGGCCGCAGTTCACTCATGGGTTTGTGGTAGTAATCTTCCCACCAATTAGAATAATGGGCATTAACTGCTGCTATAGATGTTACTACGACTGTAACCAGAGCTCCGAGCTGAAAGTAAAAATTATCAAAGCTTTCAGATTTTGTTAGTAATGAACATAAAAACAACAAAAAGTATGATAAAGGTGAAATAAAGGTTATTTTTATTTATTTACATTATCTCCATACAGGAGGCCTCTGTCATCTTGGGGATAGCTTCATCTGTCATATGTCATCTTAGCAAAACTGTCATACTGGTTTCCAATTGATCTTTGGAAATCCCTCGCTCAAAATTATTTCACCATCCTTTTTATAGCTTTAGCTAAGACGATTTAGGGGGGGGGGGGAGGGGGTCGACCATGTCTTATTTTTTCTTACAACGGGGTGGGAGGGAGTCTCGATAGTTCTTACGTAGGATCACAAAAATGCGCAAAGTTAAAATTATTAGTACCTGTGTAAGTACAAATAAACATTTCAAAAATAGTTACTTTGAAAAATAAACATTAAAACAAACCAAACGTGTTTTCATTTTTTCCTTTAGTTTTCGTAAGAATTTACGTAATTAATGTTAAATAGGGGGAGGGGGTCGAAAACTAGCAAAATTCGTCTTGAGTAATAAATGAATGGCTCCTTATCCACAGGATAACGTATTTGAATAAATAAATATTCACAATTGGTAGAAAAATTGGCTAACCTACCAGATATGTAGCCTCTACTAATCATAGGTTCCCTTGCCGAATAGTAAACTTGAACTTTATAAATAAATAAATGATAAATCGAAAATAAAAGTCACCTTACGGATAAGTAATAAAGAGGATGGTGAAATATGTATAATGTAAATAGGTATAATATGTCATGTAATATCGATGGCCTTTTTTATGTGAATACCTCACAAGAGTTCCAACTGCTCCCGTTTAGAACTAGTTAGACAATGGCATCTCTAATTGCAGTAAGTTGCGAGGCTGAAGGTAAGTGGGGAGGGGAAGGACATGGGGAAGAGGAAGGCGGGGAACTACCTGGCTGTTTAGGTCTAGTCATCAAACAAGGCTAAAGCCGTTTTAAGACACGTTTCAATTCTGAACGGTGGTTTTATACCAGGGCGATACTGAAAGTATCTTCCACAATGGAACACGCCGAAAATATACCTTACATTATTTTAAATGATTAAATTGTGGAATATCAAAAATTAAATCAAATAAAATGTATCTGCGCACGCCGGGACCTGAACCTGCGACCAGTCATTAATTTCATCAAAAATTTCGAAAAATACAGACTTTAATCAACAAAGCCAATAAATAAGCCAACAGGATGATTTTCAATTTTTAGCAGATCCGACGTTAGTCTCCGGGACCGTCGAAATTGGCTGTAGTGCAGATCCACGTGATTTTGTTGCTCGAGAAAGGGCATGTGAGGCGAGTTCGATTAACGCAGTGTATTGAGAATAATGGACGCCATCTGCCTGATATAAACTGCGTAAATATAAAATTTAAATGTGCCTAACGCTGTTCAAAGAATTAAATATATATCTGGATTTCTCTATATTTTAATTGAGTTCCTCATAGGTCTGCCCCACCCTGTACATGGCTTGCATATACTCATAAATAACGGCTTTTTCTTAAAAATTATTTAAAACACGTAAGCTATACGCAAAACGAACGATTGGAGTCAGAATTAAGTTTGAAGTAGGATTCATTCCCAGTTCATACAAGCTGTGTAGATTAGAAATGGGTAAGTTCTGCATTTTTGCTTCATTTTAAAAGTACTCGAGTTCTTGGAGCAGGTCTCGGGCGTCACTCCCGACTCGCGAGTGGCTCGGACCCAGACCCTACAGAACAATATCTACACGTTGCGCTGTCGGGAAAAACATAGCGGAAAGGTATTTTTTGGGAATGGATTATTTTATACGGTAAGCAATAATGATACAAAATACAGTACTAAATGCGAACATGTCAAAAATATTAGGATTTTGCTTACGAAATCAACAGTTCCTATGATCATCGTCCCAGTGCGCAGGTTAAAGCCGTAACAGCACGATTGTACCCTGTTGATCCTCATCGTGTAATCTGTAAAATAATTTATATTTATTTTCTTGAACATCATTACAAATTATTACATTGGTTTAGATCAGTGGTTCCCACTGAAGTAAACCAATGTACTAAACTAAACAATGACTGCGAGATCTAAAATGTGGTCCACGAAACATTTATTCATTATACGTCTCTTAGGTGTAGTCTGAAAAACTATTAAATAATGAAACTTAAAATTTTACATGGTTAGCTACGAGTTGTTACGTTACGAAGTGACAATGTTTTCCCCAGTTCACTGCTTTCCCCATTTTACGCCAGAATAGTTCGTAGTACCTAAATTCCCCGCACCGCGCTGAGTTCGACACGGGCAAGCCCCGTGCCGGCCAGCGCCCGGGCCCATTCATCCGCTTGCCTCGGGCGTGACAACAGTGTCCCAAGTGATTGCGCCAAGGCGCTCTCCGAGAACCTAAACTCGTGATGTTTCTATAATGTGAATTGTGCACGAAAAGGCTCCCGCCCACCAGTAGCCTGTCTGCTGACTACCGCATTTCCTGCTGCTGTGAGTAATATGAACCCTTGCCCTCTTTTGTGTGCTACGTCCCGCCCTTAAATTCACTAACACGTGTGGAGAGTTGAGAGAGGAGTTCCCCCGTCATGATAGAATTCTAGTCCTAGCAAATACCCATGTGTAGTATGCCGAGGCTGGCAATTGTAAAACCCTGTCTCCTTCTAAATGAATAAACCCTTTACGTGCAAAACTGTGTTCTGATTGAGGAAGGAGACCTGGAGATTGTGAGGAAAGGAGGAGGAGGTATTCACAAGCGAACCACAAGCACTCGCCTTGGTTTTGACCTTGCTTGCGCCGGCTTTCCTGAGCTAGTTTTGTTGGCCTATTAATTGCGTGTCCTTTCCAGGTTTGGTTTAGCAAATGGACGTAAGTAAGCGGTAATGCTAACAGAGTATTAACGGCACATTTAGTAAAAAAAATAGGATAACATGTATTTAAATTTAAATTTACATTTTTTTACAGAATAAATTTTTGGCATTTTCGTTAATATATATTTAATTAAAAAATAAGTAAAAATCAACATTTTTTATAGAATAAATTTTTGGCATTTTCACCAGCATTTGGTTCCTTAGAACGGGCAATCTGCCTAGCTAGGAACTAATATCGACTTACAAGACATAATAACAATTGTATCTATACATTTCAATGTCCATAGTTATCTTGCAATATTATAACTATGTTATTTTTTATATATAAATGTATCTAATGTAATGTAATAAATAAATAAAATTTACTACAAAAACCGAATCGAAAGGTATCCAAAAGCTGATTCGTAATCCTTTTGGTATATGTCCATAGTTATCTATAGAATTCCAAGAAGAGCACATATATTGCAAAATGATAGTAATTGCAATTACACGATTAACAGTTTGTCATTATTATACTTTGTGGTTCCTGTGAGAAGAAATAAATGTCATAGTGGTCCCTGGTTAAAAAAAAGATTGGGAACCACTGGTTTACAAGATAATAAGTTTAGTAATAAGAAAAAAATGTTAATGAACTGTATGTTAATAGGTTAGTAATAGCATTTTGTGAACACTTCACTAAGCGAACCTGTGCTGAGGTGTTCCCATGTTTAGGATTAAGTGCTATTCTGTCGACATAAGTAGAAACACCGTATCCTCCTTGATATTGTCAAGAAGGGCACTGTGGGTCGACCCATGGCGGCAGTATCGTATCTGGTATAAATATTATACCACTGGCGTGTGGTAGAAAAATATACCTGCCTGTTTATCAAAACAATTTTTTATCTAACACATAATCTACATGCTAAGAATAACTGTATGTAGATCATAAATACGATTAATCTTAATTTATGTATGTTGCGTTGTTCGGTATGTTGTAATGTTTACAATGTTGTGGTATTATTTTGTGTCCCGAAACCAAGTTTATTTTATTAATTTTTTTAATGTTTTGGTTGGGTGTTATAATGTTTTGGGTAAATTGAATTCCTTGTTGTTTGTTCCAGTCTTTGGCGTGTTTTTTGGGAAGAATTGAAAATGTATTTGTAGTTAATTGTTGCTTCAAGGTGGTGGGTAATCAATAACAATAGTAAATAAATATACGTCCACCTTTTGCGGTTAAGAGTAAAATATCTTTTTACCATGATTACAAAAAACACGCCTTTTTTTGAATGCAATATTATTATGTATTTTCAAACATTATATGATAATAATATATGGGCCTCACGGGGTACCCAGCCCACGCTGAGGCTCCCATTTTACAGTAAAAAAAAAGAAATAATAATTTAAATAAAATATTAAAAATAATATGAAATAAAATAAAGTATTATAATAAGGGCGGTAATGAAAAAAAAATCGTTAATTATTGTGAGGCAAGGTTGTATTATATTAAAGTGTGCATTACAACAGTATTGTATATTATGAAAAAAAGTTTTATTCTTTCACGTTTTTGTATTATTAGATACTATTTTTTTATAATCAATACAAAAAAATAACTTTGTTTCAATTCCACTTTATTTTTTTACATTAACTCCACATAGGAGGCCCTAAATCAAGTGCAGTTTACACACGGTAGAAGCGAAACTTTACCAAAACAATCGCAACCAATACTTGTAAAGTGAGGTCATAATCAAAGCGACCAATGAGCGCAGACCTCGCGTAATTTCCATTTAATATCTCAACCAATAGGCGCCTTTAAAAGTGACATCATTATCAAAGCGGCCGATGATTGATGCGTCGCAGGTGCAGTAATCGTCATTTCGGTTTCATCCGAAATACAAATCAGAGCGATGCTATGGAAGTTTCACTTCAATAGTTCCCCTCAGGGCCTATGTCATCTTTGGGAATGCTTTTTGGAGGGTATTTTAAGGAAAGGAAGTAGAGGAGGTTCTGGGAAGGAAAAGGGTATGAGTAGTGGTTAGGAATCTGATGGTCAGTGTGTTCTGAAGTGACAGACGTATGAATGTATCCCTCCAACTGCGGTGCAAGGCGATGTTCCAAGAGTGTACGACTCGCTACGAGGGTAGAAGTCAAAGGAACTTCCTCAACCATTTTCTCCAGATTCGACCTGCCATGCAGCTGGTGGGCAGACGCGTCCGCCGCCAAGAACCTTACAAACCTCACTCCATGAACCCAGGCACCCCTGCTAAGTCACCAAACGTAGCGAACCACTTGGGGTGACGTATGGCAGAGGTGTTGGAAATCCGATAAATGATTCCCGGGGCGGCGGTACCTATTTCCGCCTCCCAAATTGATTATTGAATTTTTGGTTCTTCTCCTCGTTTTTCGAATCAAGTGAAAGATTTTTGAATGCCTTTACCGCCTAATATTTGTGGTGTCTTTGTCCAAAGCTTGTGTTTGCCGTCGGAGTTTTTAAATATTTTTTGTATGCTTATTTTGTTTCTGCTCTATTAATGATAGTTTGGGTTCGTTGAAATTTGTTTTTTTTTTGTACAAAAATGTAGTCCAGTCGCGTTCTTACGCAAATGGTGCATAAATAAGAACACGACTAAGTGAATTAATAATTCTAAAAGTTCGTAACCAAGATCGTTCAAAAAAATTTTTAAACGAAAATTTTGAATTTTATAAATTTATTTGCATAGTACGTTTTTCTTAGGGTATGAACATCTTCGGACTGCACTCCACTTAGCATTAAAGTATACGATTCTAAGTTTTAAATATTTTCTTGTAACAATGCAAAGAAGCATGTTACCCATGTACCCACTAAAATATTTATGTGTAATATTCCTAAGTATTACTACCATATATGTACCGTAAATAAAATAAAATGTAACGTTTCTATTATAAAATAAAACGAATAAATATAAAATAACATATGTATCTATTTACAACAGCACACAAACTCAATATTATTTGTAAATTAAGAAAAATCTTAACTGTGGGTGATCACTTCACTTACAAAACTCATAGCCTAAAAGTTAGGCCCTAACTCAAAACACTTTTTTCAGACCAATCTCATTGCGAAAAGAAATTAGAACAACTATAATATTTAAATTTGTATTATTAGATATTTTCTGAAAATAAACTTTTTGGCATGAACTCAACGTTCAAAATGATATTATTTTTTTTAGCAAAATCGAAAAATCTATGCAATGAACAATGAATTCGGTGCTCCGTCAAAACAATTTCTTTGAGAAGTCCTTCTCTATCATAGGTTCAGTAGGGAAACTTTCTTAGAAGGTGCGAAATGAAGAAATTTAGGAAGCACGTAGGAAAAGAAACAGGATCGAAATATTCCCAAAGAGGTACTTTACTTTATTTTCCAATCAGGCTTTTTCACAATAATATTCTTTGCTGTTCGGGATGTTCTTATTACTCATAATTCTTCCGATGCTCTTTATTTCCCATTAATTTGAAGTTTTCTTAATACTCAGCTGTTTCCGATGTGACAAGGTTTTATGTAGACCAGATAGAATGGGCGATCTCCAAAAGGATATCAGAACACTTTCGGTCATGTAAACTCGGCCATCCTGACAAATCGGTAAATGCGAGCATTTAATTAAACCGGCCACTATTTTGTATTTGTTCCTGAAGTTGTGGGAAGACCCAAAACGCACACAGCACGTCTAATTATAGAGGCAATTGATATTTACAAAATTGACGACGGAGCTAAGCTTAATAGTTCTTGGTAGCCGGCAATTGACGACTGCACCAAACCTGAAGACAGAAAGCTTTTAAAAATTATACTGTAATACCAGTACACAAGCAAATACACCGATTAGACATCTGCCAATCTGCCCTAATGATATGGTGAGTCTATAAGGCAGTTCGCAATCTTGTATGGAAATAGTACATCAGAAATTTTTCTCCTTTTGTAAAGAGCAATAGGTTTGCACAGGTGATTTTCGAAACGATATGAAAGGTATTTCAAAAACTTTGCGTAATTAAAAAAATATTACATGCATATTTATTATTGTTTACGAGTAAATAAAATATTTTGAAAAAAAAATCAGTTAACACGCGGTAGAAGTGAAACTTTACCAAAACAATCTCAAATTTGAAGAACCAAGGAGCCTTGAAAAGTGAGGTCATAATCAAAGCGCAGTGAGCAGGCCAACGAGCGCAGACCTCGCGTCGTTTCCGTTTTATATCTCAACCAATAAGAGCCGTATAATGCTTCGCAGGTGCTGTACACGTCGTTTCCGTTTCATCCGAATTCCGAATCGCTAACAGGGCTAAGGAAGTTTCACTTCAATAATTTATTTTTAAGTTGTTATATTTGTATCACCATCTGTATTGTTTTTGATGGATCGTATATTATTCAAACGCTTGCATTGCGCGGTATTATCTACGTATTAAGTCCTCCGTGTACAAAATTGTAATTTTGAAACTCAATACTCTGTTATCTAGTTCATGTTAATTCTGAAGGTAATCCATCTGTACATTATGTGTCATATAGATGGGAATATCACATTAATTTATTGGTCATAATATTATTTATAATTTTATTTTGTTGATTGACGATTTTGTAGTTGCAAATCATTAGAAGATTGCCTTTTTTCAACTTTTTCGCAATAATTTCATTAATTATCTAAGGATATCCAACACTCCTGCCATAGGTCGCCCCAAGCGGATCGCTACGTTCGGTGATTTAACAGAGATGCATGTGTTCATGGGGTGAGGTTTGTTTAGGTCTTTGCGGCGGATACGTTTGCCCGCGTACTGCGTAATGGACCGGATTGGGAGAGATTGGTTGAGGGAAAACTCTCCAGCCGGACTCTCTCGACCCAAGGCCTTGCACCGCAGTGGGAGGGATGTATTCATACGTCCGTCACTCTTGGACACAACGACTCTGATTCCTACCCACTCCTTATATCTTCTTCCTTCCCAGAACTTCGTCTCCCTTCCTTTCCCTTTCTTTGCTGCTTGAAGATGCTTTGTGAAGAGCCTTTTTTCGGAAACGATTCCCTAAAAAGACTCTCCAGAAATTATCCCCAAAGATGATGGTGAGGCCCTGATGGAATTTTTTCCTCAGTGCCTCTTGTGTGGAGGTAACGTAAAAAAGGTGATCCAATCGAACCGACTCGAATGAAACATGCAGTACTCGTATATGCTAAAAAAGCATGTTTTGTTTTATTTATTTATTTATTTACTCCCTTGGAGCATTTACATCAATCGTGTAACATAGTAATAATAGATATAGAAACAATAAACTACCAATTATTATTTCTCTTCGTTTACACTAATAGAAATGAGTCAGAATTAAAAAGAAGTAACAACAAAAACAATATTAGAAGAATAATAATAAAATTTAGATCAAAATTTTTGAAATTTCTGATATAAATTTAGGTAAAAGGAATAAATGAAAATATCAACGGAACTAAATTTATTTCCAAGCCTATGTAGTCTTTGGATTGGGGAGTTAATGAAATAATAGTTTACAGCTCTGGAAGTCTCGTGTCGCGATTTGGTACTCGGAATTTTATTAGTTTTGTTAAGTTAGTCAGTCATTTTAACACAACGTGATTTGCCACATGACAGAATAAACGTTAATTCTGAAAAAGGTAAGTATATAGAAAATTTTACACGTCAAAAATTTTATACAGACCCGAAACATTACTTTTTTCTAAGCTTATAAAAAGAACCCATAAAAATGCTCTCAGAGACCCAAGATGTGTTCTACTAGCAGTACTTAATTAAAGGATCTATAATATTTTCAAGCATCCTTAACAATTTTATTAATATTTTTTATTATTCTTCATTACATAGTATAAAATGTAGTCGCTCAAAATGTATGTGCGCGTTAATCTTTTAAACTACGCAACGGATTTTCATACGGTTTTCACCAATAGATAGAGTGATTGAAAAGGAATGTTTATATGTATAGTACAAGTAAATTATATTAGAGAAAAGCCGAGAAATTCAAAGAAAATATATTTTTGTGCGATTTAACGTACGGGCCGTACCATAGTCACTTTTGAAATTCGTTCTACGGAAGAAATTGGAAAATAGATGTCCTAGAGTAAGTAGGTATTTGATTTTCCCTTTTCAAATATCCAGTGTTGCATTGCAAGCATTGTATAATTAGTGGCGATCGCTAACTATATTTAATAATAATATAGTTGATTCAAGAGGAAGGTTTATATTTATAATACATGCTTTTTATAGTAGAGAATAGCCGAGAAATTCAAATATTCAATTCAGGCAGCGGGCAGCTGGCAAGTGGGTGGTGTGGATTTTATAAAGCAACAGCAACGTGTGGCCGGGTCTGCTAGTTATTCATAAATCATAAACACATATTTTTTCAGGTATACAGTTTCCCAAGTTTTTCGACTTCCACACTAGGCACATGCCCGTATTATGGTAGTCTAAGTATGTATATATTATAATTATAAAATGTAATGATTTCTTATTCGTTTTAATACGTATTCATTTAATTATTTTCTCTATTTATTTAAGTTAATGTTCTGTATCCAGATGGATTTTAACGAGATTAGTATAGGATACTGAAACACGGTTTTTATATTTAAAAAAAAGATAAAGACAATATGGATGGTAGGTATATAGGTAAATTTACGTGAAAATAATGTACTACAGTAAAAGAGAAAGTTTAAAAATTTTAGGTGGCGTAGAAATAATAATAATAAATACAGGTGACGTATGACAGTCTGATTGACTGCGATTAATAAATAATACGTGACTAAGTGCATGTTACAGAAATAGAAAATGAAAAAGAGTTTGTACATCATCATCATTACCATTATCATCATCGTCATCATTACATAGTATAAAATGAATTTGCTCAAAATGTATGTGCGCATAGATCTTTTAAACTACGCAACGGATTTTCATGTGATTTTCGCCACTAGATAGAGTGATTCAAGAGGAAGGTTTATATGTATTTAACATGCTTATTATAGTAGAGAAAAGCCGAGAAATTCAAATATTCAATTCAGGCAGCGGGCTGCGGGCAGCTGGCAAGCGGGTGGTGTGGATTTTATAAATGTTGGGTAATGGCGTTGTGTTTCGTTAGCCACAGCAACGTGTGGCCTGGTAAGCTAGTTATAGATAAACAGAAGGGATAGAGAAATATATGAAATATCTCCTGTGCGACGATCGTTAGATATAAAAATATGGTACATAAAAATATTTTTCAGAAACGTAAAAATATTATTCAGAAAATAATGTTAAATTTGAGTATGTATGTCGATATTTGAGGTGCATTTGTTTCCATGTGTACGGAGGCTAGGAACAAGAGCGTATATGTGTTAGTTTGTTCAGCATTATTGTTGTAGAATAATATATTTTACCTTATTCGATTAGGTACCCATACCTTGGATGCAATGAGGTGCAGGAGTTCACAACGGTTTAATTCAGAGTGCATAATTTTAAACAGAAAAGTTAAGTAGTTTATAACTCTTCTATTTTCTATGGGATGTAGTTTAATTTGGGAGACAGGTTTGGGTACCGCCGCCCAGGGAACCACTTATTGGATAACCAACTTGCTATAGGTCCGGGAAAACTTGTGGTTCGCTACGTTTGATAATTTAGCAGGAGTGCCCGGGATCATCGGGAGAGGTTTGTTTAGATCTTGGCGGAGGATTCGCCTGCCCCCAGCTGCGTACTGGGTCGGATCGGGAGTGGCTGGTTTAGGATGATCCTTTCACCTCTCCTGCTGGTCTCTCTCGACCCTCTTGCACCGCAGCGGGAGGGATGATTCACAAGTCTGCCACTCCTCGACACATTTTTTTTTTGTTCATAAGTTTTTATTCCAGTAAAAAAGAAAATAACATTTTCACTTACTTAACTAGAATATTGAATTATGTACTTTTTACATTATATTACATAGTTTTTACATTACATAGTTTTTACATTTCATAACCTTAGATTACATTAGATTGCAATACTAACATTTACATGATATTATATTACCATACGATATTATGTACTATCACTACTTTGTTTTTTGTGAATAAACATGAACAATTTTTTTTTTGAATTTGCACACATTTTTTTCGTTTTTGATATCATCTGGAAGGCAATTATACAGGGTGTTAAGGGACGTACTTGACTTACTTTAACCAGTGATTCCTGACATTATTTGGAGTAAAAAATGTAAATGGAATTTTGGTCTCCGGTGACTTTTTTTGACGACTTTTTTTTTTTTCAAAATTTTTTTCTTCAAAATCAAACAAAAAAAAATTTCTTCCACACATCGTCACTGTTCACTCAGCCGGGTGTCTGACGAACCCCTTACCCCGCCTCCAACTGTTCAACAACTACCATTTTTTTATGTTTTTGTAGAAAAAATAAAAAAAATAAACATCAAAAATTTCATTTACATTTTTTACTCCAAATAATGTCAGGAATCACTGGTCAAAGTAAGTCAAGTACGTCCCTTAACACCCTGTATAAATTGCCCCCCTCGTAACTGATTGTTTACCGTAGTTAGTATGAATGGTGTTTAAACGTATGTTATCGTGTTGTCGTGTAAAATGTTTGTGTACTTGGGACGTTTTAATGAATTCTGTGTTTGTATGTATGAGTTTATTATTTATTTTGATTATAAGGATACACATATTGCTATCTTTATATATGATTGCAAGATTCAACTCCAACTAAATGCAATCTAGATAGTCTTCTTTTTCTTTGCCACTTCCCACTTTAAGTGGGGTCGGCTCTCCTAATCAATCTGCGCCAAGACGACCGGTCTTGGGTTGTTGGATTGGGGAAATTTTGAGCTATTTTTGCCATGCTGGTCCACCATGTCAGAGGGGGGCGTCCTCTTCCTCTTTTTATTTCAGGTATAGCTAGCGCTTTATGGCACACGTGTTCTTTGTCTCTTCTCATTACATGACCATACCACCGTAAGCGACTTTCTGTTAGTTTTTCAGGAAGGGGGGCTACCTTGAAACTACCTCTTATATGTTCGTTTCGTATTTTGTCCAGTTTCGTAACCCCACCTGACCATCTAAGCATTTTCATTTCTGCAACGTGCAGTTTTTGGATGTGATTTTCCTTCACTGTCCAACACTCAGCCCCATACAGCATGTAATCTAGATAGTGTCTGGATAATTTATTTTTTTATCCATTTTATTTTTCATACGCGACATCTATTGACTTTTTCTGCAAGTCTAGGATGAATATTTGTTATTTATTATTTACACTATCTAGATTGCATTTAGTTCGAGTTGAATCTTGCAATCATATATAAAGATAGCAGTCAATAATATGTGCGTTAAGTAAATGAAGATATGGTTGGTAGTTCTTAGTCGAAGTATGATACAGTTAAAAGTGACCGAATTAATATGGGCTCCGTAGCTCAATCGGTAGAGCTATTGCCATGTAAGCAAAGGGTCCTGGTTTCGAGTCCCAGCGGAGCCAATATCTTTTCTGATTTTTCTGTCTCCAGATTTCGATTGAGTTTCGCTAATATCGTCTTCATTTAAATAAATATTATAATTTGAGATTTTACCCATAAAGTTTAAAAAATTAATAATAAATATTCATCCTAGACTTGCAGAAAAAGTCAATAGATGTCGGTTTTAAAAATAAAATGGATAAAAAAAGAAAAAAATATCCAGACACTATCTACATTGCATTTAGTTCGAGTTGAATCTTGCAATCATATATAAAGATAGCAGCCAATAATATGTGCGTTAAGTAAATGAAGATAATGTTGGTAGTTCTTAGTCGAAGTATGATACAGTTAAAAGTGACCGAATTAATATGGGTTCCGTAGCTCAATCGGTAGAGCTATTGCCATGTAAGCAAAGGGTTCTGGGTTCGAGTCCCAGCGGAGCCAATATCTTTTCTGATTTTTCTGTCTCCAGATTTCGATTGAGTTTCGCTAATATCGTCTTCATTTAATTAAATATTATAATTTGAGATTTTACTCATAAAGTTTAAAAAATTAATAATAAATATTTAAATAAAAATTAATTAACACAATATCTGATGTTAAATCCCCTTTATAATTAGTTTTTCTCTTTAAATTTTATACATGGGCCGGGTGTTTTAAACAACACAACTATAATAATATAATATCCTCGCACAGGCTTCCTTGCCTATAATATCCCTTTGTGGGATCATTTTTGTTACTCTTTTATATTTTACGTTATTATGTATGTACCTATTCCCATATATATAAAAAAAACTGGTAAACAACGAGTAATGTACCTACAGTAAATAATTGTTTATTAATTGCTGAAAAATTACGAGTTATTTTGTAACTAAGGAGAAATGTGCCTAATTTATTCGTTATTTTATTGTTCTGAAGAACACCCGGCAAAATAATTATTTATTAATCAAAAATAAAATAGGTGTATCTTTACCTTTGTTTCCAAATATTCACAAGAAACAAATCCACACTTCAGGCAGCTTCTTATAAGACTTGCTCTAGTTCACTGTACGACTGTACCACTAATAATGATGTTCCGGACTCCTGAGTAACGTATTTCAGAAATTCTAATCAGTTAATCAGGTACAATTTTAATAGAGATAAAGAATACTGTGACGTAAAATTTTCGATAAGTTGCAAAGCCTAGCAATATTTGGTGTGGCAGTAGCGCAATATCCAATTTTGTCAACCCAATTCCCGTTTCTGTTTGTTTTATTACGTGTAATATGTAAAGAATTAACTAAAAAGGTAACTTAAATTATTGTGAAACAGTAATCACGTATTGACCATAACCATTTGGCGACTTAGCAGGGGGCCCGGGTGAAGTTTGTCCGGACCTTGGCGGTTGATGCATCTTCCCATCGACTGGTTGAGGGAGACCTTTTCACCTCGTCATCAGTGGGTGGGATAGATTCGAATGTTCATCGCTTCTGGACATACTGATCCTTAGAGTTTTACCCACCCGTCGTACATTTTTCCTTCCCTGAAATTCCTCTCCTTACTAATTGCGGCTACATTGATGGACGGGGGTCAACACAGCACACCCCGGTGTGAAATTGCCGTTGAATATAGCTGAATAGGAATTCCCAGTGTGCGATTTAACAGGATTGTCAGCACCTAGCCAAATTCTCAAACAATGCAAGGCCATCATGTGGGACGAGGAGAGCACAATGACTCGCAGAAAATCATTTAAGGAACTGGACAGGACAGTGGGTAAGACTCTTGACTCACAATCCGGAGGTCGCCGGTTCGAACCCGGCATGCGCAGATAAATTGTATTTATTATTAATTTTTTAAACTTTATGAGTAAAATCTCAAATTATAATATTTAATTAAATGAAAACAATATTAGCGAAACTCAATCGAAATCTGGAGACAGAAAAATCAATAAAAGGTAGGACTCGAACCCAGGAATTAGGGTCCTGGGTTCGAGTCCCAGCGGAGCCAATATCTTTTTTGATTTTTCTGTCTCCAGATTTCGATTGAGTTTCGCTAATATTGTCTTCATTTAATTAAATATTAAATTTTATTTAATTAATTTGTGTTATTTCACAATTTAAAATAATATATAGTATATTTGCGGCATGTTCCAGAGTGGAAGATACTATCAGTAACGCCCTGGTGTAAGACCACCATTCAGAATTGAAACTTGCTTGAAAATGTCTTTAGCCGTGTTTAGTGACCAGATCTGAATAGCCAGGTACTTCCCAACCTTCCTCTTCCCCACCTCCTTCCCCTCCCCACTACCTTCAGCCTCACAAAATACCCCGATTGGGGATGCAATAGTCTCACTGGCTCCAGACGGGAGCAGTTGAGATTCTTGTGCGGTATTCACTGTAAAAAAAAAAAAAGGACACGTCAAGATTTGCGACAAAACACAAGACTTATAGGAGGTGTCTTCCTAATGTTAAAGGGCGATTTCCGTCAAACGCTGCCTGTTATTCCGACATCTACTCAAGTCGACGAAATAAACGCGTGTCTTAAAAACTCATCCATTTGACTGAACCTCAAAAAATATCCTTGACGACAAATATGCGAGCACGACTTTCGGGTGATGAAAGAACGCGAATATTTGCGGAAAAACGTCTACAAATATGGGAAGACTTCCCATAGAAGACTTCTTCCAAACTTCTCAATCGACAAAAATTTCGTTTAAATTGCGCAACTTAGCCGAAACACACGAACAACTACTGATTCAAAGGGTTTTCACAAATATTGGCGAAAATTACAGGAACTCTGAAAGGCTGTGTGAGCGAACCATTTTAGCGACCAAAAACCATATCATCAATAATATCAACAAGATGATTCAAGACATGATTCCCGGCCCAGAAAAAACCTACAATTCAATCGACCCAATGAAAAATGAAAACGAAAGCGTCAATTTTCCCACGGAGTTTCTGAATTAATTGAATGTACCTGGAATGCCTGCGAATGTTGGAATGTCGAGCTTAGCGCAGATTTGAACTTAATCCGTATATAGGTCGAAAGCTTAGATGTCATAAATATTACGTGTATTGTCTATGAATTTCATACAGGAATGTTCTGAAAAACAAATCAACTGTCTACATATTATATAATTGGTACGAGTATGTCTATGCTCTCTACTGTCTGCATCGAAATTGTAATATTATGTTCGCGATCGTTCAAAAAACGACCGCAATTTAATATTAGGTGGGTTTAATTTACGAGTTAATTTTTGGTAAAGTTCCCCACTTTATGGTGCTATATGCGAGTACACTATTTTTTGCTAGAGTCAATGAATGCACTATTGATGAAATTGCTGAAAACAAACTGTCCATGCATACGTTGAAACTTTTAAAATTCCCAGATTATTAAATAATCAGATTATTTTTAATTTTCAATTAACAACATCGTCATTCCTCACGACTCGATGAATATAATCATCCACACTAGTAAAATTAGGCAATTTACGTTAATTACGGGAAGTATTCAAATACTAGCTGACCCGGCCACGCGTTGCTGTGGCTAATAAAACACAACGTCATCTACTGGATGGTTATTCAACCTTTATAACCACCGCCGGCTTTGGGTATAGTAAGCTATCCGTAAAAGATAGATATATATGCCTTCGCGGAATTTTTTGTAGATCTATAAAAGAGGAATATCCCACCATTCATTGTTTTGTTATATCCCAAAAGGATTAGGCAGCGTTTTCGATGAAAGCTACCAGGCGGCTTGACTTTTTCCGACACTTCTAACAATTATCGTTATGTTTCAACCAATTTACATAAATCCTTGACAAATTACATACCTAAACCTTCCTCACGAAACAATCTATCTATTGGTGAAAACCGCATGAAATCCGTTCAGTAGTTTTCGAGTTTATCGCGAACAGACAGACAGACAGACGACGCGGGGACTTTAATTTATAATATGTATATTTAGTAGAGATTATTCAGGTAAATGTCAGGTTTGACTGCTAGCGCCTTGGCAACTAAAATTGGAACTATTCTGCGGCATAGCAAAGCTTGAGCGGTAGATTTAGCCCGCTTAAATTGGAGCAAGAAATGTCGTACATAGCAAGGATATGGACTAGCTGGTAAAAAGGTCCATGGTTTTGTATTAGTGACCGACGAACAAGAATTGGATGTTTTGCTAGTTCAGGCGGGAATTGCGCGCATTCAAATTTAGTTGATAATCTTGCAAGCATCATTTTTATTATTCTGTGTTTTGTATTGGTATGTATCTGTAGAGATTTAAAAAGTTTTTTTTTATATTTAGGTAGCTGATTAGGTGCATGACTTGTCTGTGAACATTTTGGTTCGAGAAACTTTAAATATTCTAATTATATACTCGTATATATTTTTATGGTAGTGAGATTTCAGTACAAATAAAAAATCTGGTCCCGCCATCGATGAAGTTCGAGCCGCCACTGATTTGCTGTGTTGACTTTAACCAAATACGTCGATTGGTAAATTTTAAACATGTGAAAGCACCAATCAATGCAACTTGAGAGGCGAGTAACTTACAATTTGGGAGGCGGGTACGGGTACCGCTGCCCCAGGAACCATTTATTGGATAACCAACACCTCTAATTAGCAGAGGTGCCCGGGTTTATGGGTTGAGATTTGTCTAGATCTTGGCGACGGATGTGTTGCCTTCCTAATGCGTGGCATCGCCTTGCAGTGGGAGGGATGGATTCATTCCTGAACACATTGAAACCCAGACTCCTACCCACCCCTCATACCTTATTCCTTCCCAGAACTTCGCCTATCCTTCCTTTCCATAAAAAGATCCTCCACATAGCAGTTTCTTAGGGAAACAAACAGTTATAGGTACGTATTATATTTTAATAAAATATTTACATGTTACATAGTTTCATGAACCAGGGAATTTCCGCATAAAATTTATATTACAGAAAAACAGATAATAAAAGAAAACATAAAGTGGAAAAGGTAAAAAAAACGAGTGTGCTTTAGACCACACGACTGAAGTAAAATTTCACTAACTTATATCTCTCTCTCAACTTCCGTTCGCCTCGCCCGATCACACTTTTCATAACGCTCTCATCACGCATTCACCACCTTACTCCCCAAGTCAAGCGTGCGTAAAGAAGTTTCACTTCAAAATGGTTTAAATAGAATAAGAAATAAAAATAACAGATTAAAGTACATATGTTGGATAGAATAGGAAATTATAGGATGATGTTCAATGGTAAAAATGATTAAAAAAGAAAAACGACATAATGAAAATGAGAAAATAACACACAGCATGGCTAAAAGGTTCATAACCAGCGAATTTGTTAGATTCACAAGTTTCTAAAATCAAATTATAAAATTTTACGCGAGGACTACGGCGTGACGCAAGAAACCGCCAATGGAGAGATTCCAAGAAAACGGGGTGTTTTATTAACTTTTAAATAATTATTTATAAATTCTAAGCATAATTATATATAATAATACTTATATGTTCATATTTAGCGTTTGTTGATCTATATGAATAGGTACACATATTTTAATGCCATAATATTTTTCACTGGAGTTCCTAAATACAAGATAATTATAAAGTCGTATTAAATGGTTAGTTTATTAATGTTTCCTGTAATATTCAAAAAACTATTTCTGAAAAAATTAGAAAATACACAGATTTAGGAAATGAGATTAAAAGAATTTGACATTCTCGGACTATAAAAATATTACCATTTGTTATTTCGGCTACTGGCATTATACCTAGGTCTCTGATTCAAAATTTAGGCGTATTAGATTTGTCAAAGAATTTATATATAAAAATGCAAAAATCGGTAATTTTAAATACATGTAGGATTACAAAAGATTTTTTAAATATTTATATTGAGGGATCAGTAGGATTTATAGGTTCAATTAGGAATTCCACAGAGCCGAACCCTCTGATATGAAAATATCTGGAGTCGGTGAATTATTTTCCCATCTGGTCTCTGGTAGGTTGACATGTTGTTCTTGTATTGTTTTGTAATTATAATACATATAGTGCAATTGCATAACGTGGATTGACCAGATGATCATTTGAGAAGTGTGTGAAAGGGTTTAGTTTTTCCTGTGGGGAAAATTAAACCCGGACATTTAAATCTGGTGCGTATAATACAGCAAAAACAATAATAGATTTGGGCAGCTAAAGCTAGAAAACAGTAGAATTAAGTATCCATCTCTTGGTATACAGGGTGTTAAGAGCGTTTAATCAGCCAGCGGACGAAAATCCACATTTCGTCGAAAGTTGTTCTTACGATTGTGCAGGGCGGTTACAATGAGAAATATTAATTATTCTCCGTACCAGCTTATTTAAATTATAACTCAATATCGAATTTATTTCAATCCAAATTAGCTTTAATTTATACCTTCATCCAAAAATGCTGAAAGGCGTGATGATAAAACTATTAAAATAATATACTTTTTGTAATTATTTTTTGATTATAAGTATTTATAATTTTTCAATAATCTATAAATTTAATAAGAATGTTAAAAAAATCTGAAATATATTAGTTTGTAAGTGCGCAAATAAATACACAAATGGACCAATTTTCGTCAAGAAACACATGTACGTACATATTTTTTAATGATTTTATTGAAACTAAAATTAAAATTCTAAAACATGTTTTGCTAGACAATATATTGATTTATTTTACTGCATGATTATATTATTTGAAATGGGTGTGGTATAATGCAAAATCTTTTTTTAAAATTTAACAAATCTGCCAACGACCTATGGAATAACCTTATTATACTAAAAATTGAAAAAATTTCTCAAAATTTATTACATGCGAATGCTAGATAAAAGAACAATCTTTCGAAATCCATTTATAATTTTTTGGAAAAGTGGAAAAGAGTCAATACGTCTAAAATCTGATTTGAAAATGACATATTTCTGGTTTTCTCTGGTAATGCCCTCTTAAGGGTTAATATTAGTAAAGCTGACAAACTTTGATCATTACTGATCTTATTTGGAGTAAAAAATGTAAATGAAATTTTAACATTTTTGTTGATTTTTTTCAATTACAAACTAAAAAAAATCTTTCACATAGTCACTGGTCACGAAGTCGAGTAACCGCCCAACCTCTTACTCCGGCCCTAACGTCCAGAACCTACTGATTTTTTTTTTATGTGACGATCACTGACATAAATTTGAAAATCTTCTATTTCTTCCACAGTAAGCGGAATATGTTTCTGTCGGAATGAAAAATTTATCCAGCAATAATTGTTTTTTTTTTTACATGAGCTCCACACAGGAGGCCCTGAGGAAAACAATTTCGCTCGGGGCCTATGTCATCTTTGGGGATGCTGTGTGGAGGGTTTTTTTTTAGGAAAGGAAGGAGAGGAGAGTTCTGGGAAGGAAAAGGGTTTGAGGGGTGGGTAGGAATCTGGGGTTCAGTATGTGCTGGTCATCCGCCTCCAAGATCTAGACAAACCTCACCCCATGAACCCGGGCACCCCTGCTAAATCACCAAACGTAGCGAACCACTTGGGGTGACCTATCGCAGAGGTGTTGGTTATCCAATAAAGGTTCCCGGGGCGGCGGTACCCATTCCCGCCTCCCAAATTACTAGCAATTAAAAAACTGCAGGCTCTGCGGGCAGCTTTTGGTTCAGCTTCGCCCAGTCAGTGCTGGTGATCATTTTGTAAATTCAATAGTAACTGGTTCCAAAATTAGCCCATTTCTCGTATCCTCTGTAAACGTGTCAATCAGTGATGGCTAGTCACCGCGAAAAAGTAACCGGGACGGGCGATGATGTCATATTATGTAATATACAGCCGCCTGATACAACTGAGTATTACGGTCAATCTTTTTAAAATCCGGGAGTTACTCCAGGTACACAAATTCGTAGAACTTATACCGAGGAAGGGAACGTCAAAGTGGCGTCATCTTGTGACGAATTCTTGAATTAGAAATCGAATTACAACGGTAGCTTTGTCTGAAAATCCACGTACACGGAAGTTTATATGGGGCGACGGGTAAGGTGCGGCGGCAGATATGCGTTGCAAGCCGGATTCTTAAATTCAACCACGCAGACGCAAGGCTATTAATAAAGTTCGATGTAAAATATGACATCGATGTTATATTACAATAGATCTATGTATCCGATAATTTTACTGACAATACACATATTAGTAAGTGCATACATTTCCCTTTCTAAAGAATTATAAGTCGTTGGAAGATGATTAAATTTTGTTTTACACATTTTTTTTTATTTTTTTTTATTTAATATAGATATATAATAGTACAGTGGTTTTATATAAATTACATATCGGTACACTAATTATTTAAAATTGCAATCTCACCAAAGAAGAAACTAGTTCTTGTGCTTGATGAGCGAGTTACACTAATTATAACAGAAATAGAATAACATTATGCAATAGGTAAGTATATAATGGGAACAATTGAAACTTCTGGATTAACTATAAGTGTAGGTGTACATACATGGGATACGGTTACATACTAAAATATTATGCACTTAAGTGAACATGCTTTCCATTAAAGCTTTCCATTGAAGGAACTGGCTGGGGATTCGGATAAGGTTGTTGTGGATTTGGATAAGGTGGTTGTGAATTTGGATAAGGTGGTTGTGAATTTGAATAAGGTTGTTGTGGATTTGGATAAGGTTGTTGTAGATTTGGGAAAGTTTGCTGAACTTGAACATTTGGATATGGCTGTTGGGCATTTGGATAAGGCTGTGGTTGATTTGGATATTGCATTTGCACGTTTGGATATGTCTGAGTTGCATTTGGGAAAGGCTGCTGTCCAACGGGAACTGTTAGAAACATTATGACGGGAACTCCGTTGTTGAGAGCGGTTCCTGGGCCTCCTATCAATTGAAGGTAGTGACTCCACACCACCAAAAGGAAGTATAATTTTAATGCTGGAAAACCAAAAAAATAAATTAATCATAGATCGATTTTTATTCTTATAATAAAGATAATTCAATTTGGGAGGCGGATATGGGTACCGCCGCCCTGGGAACCATTTATTAGATAACCAATACCTCTCTCGTAGGTCACCCCAAGTGGTTCGCTATGTTTGGTGACTTAGCAGGCGTGACAGGCGTGACCGTGTTCATGGGGTGAGGTTTGACCGGGTCTTGGCGGAGGAAACGTCTGCCCACCAGCTGCATTGCCGGATCGGGAGAGAATGTTTGAGGAAGTCACTAAGACTTCTCCTGCCGTACTCTCCCGGAACATCGCCTTGCACCGCAGTGGGAGGGATGGATTCTTACATCAGTCACTCCTAGACACTCCTGACCCCGGATTCCTACCCACCCCTAATACCCTTTTCTTTCCCAGAAATTCCTCTCCTTCCTTCCCTTAAAACCCTCCCCACACAACATCTCCAAAGATGACATAGGCCCTTAGGGGAATTATTTTCCTCAGGGCCTCATGTGTGGTGCTAATATATAAATATTAAAAAAAAAACGAGAACATTGTCTTCATCGCAAGGGTCAGTTGACGTCGTTTTAACTCCACGGCTATACGTGAAAAAAATATCAAGTTTAATGAATTTCGTTTATTGAGTTAAAGAGTGATAGGTACCTACATCTATAGGCTACTTGTGGTTGCGTCATAGTCACATACTTTGTAAGTATCTCCATGTACGAAAGGCCTTACCGTGCTGCTAGAACGAGACGCAATGCTTATTGAGTGACCCGCTATGTTGTAAACGTGCTATTCTCCTGGATGGAATTTTTTTTTTGCATTAACTCCACACCGGAGGTCCTGAGGAAAATAATTTACCTCAGGGCCTATGACATCTGAGATGCTGTATGGAGGGTCTTTTTAAGGAGAGGAAGGAATGAACATTGGTCTTGAAGAGGTCCATGTTGTAGGAAGGAGGAAACACAGAGGCCGGCAAATCGTTCCTCAGCCGAGCTGTTAAACACAAGAACGAGTCGAAGAAGCGACCTGTTCTCACGTGTCAAATGTCAACCGTGTACATATATGTTGGGCACGTGTTTGACGTGTTTCCCATTTTAATGTTTTCAATTGAAAAAAAATCATCGGACAGCATAAAGACATCAATATTTTTTACTCTAAATATGCTGTGGAATCACTGGTCAAAATCCTTCGGGTAAGTGCTGTTATACCCTGTCCAAGGGTATTTTAAAATCGCACAAAAGATTTCATGTATAACGGACCACTAAATTATATTTAGGTATTATAAAATTATAATTTTTCGTGCATTATTTACCATTTTCAAACGTAAAACACTTTCAAAAATACCTTTAATAATAAGTTAGTACGGATACCAAAGAAATTATTTACGGTATCGTTTTTTGAAACGTTGGCTATAGAAGGAGGTAGCGCAACACGACATAATATTCCAAATACTAATTAATAACAAACAAAAAAAATACAGTAGTTTTGTCGCGTTTGAATGAAAATATATTCATACTTTTGTTATTTGGCGGTACATCCTCCCTGCACACCACTTCGGAACACTTATTCACATTGTGTGTAAGTAGGGATACCGCATTTTCCTTAAACCGACTGCATATTGTACATAAGTATACCGAGGACCAACCGTCGGGGTCTGACATGAAAGATACTTGGCCAAAACTTCCTCGAAGCGTTCTCCATTTGGGTGCCAGAGTCCCACTAGCTCCGGGTAATGGGATTCATGCCTAATATCAATGACAAGTAACAATTAAATAAATAGGATTATTCACCAACGTAAAAGATGGCCCATGAAATGCTCAGGTACCCATGGAAATCAGAATAGTAGCAGAAACTGTAGTCGCCGTAAATGATGGCACAAATGAAGTTCAACAGTAAACTGAAGAAAGCGTATAAGATCCATGGAACAATCAGCCTGGGTTTCACCTGAAAATGAAATTACGAAAACAATATGTCAATATAATATTTACATCATTAGAAAGTATATACATGGTTTATGTATTTTAGATTCAATAATAATATGATATAATCCAACCGAACTAACTCCATGCTAAAACAGAGGAAGAAAGCCGGAATCTCAGTCTACTGATCATTATCAATAAGGTCAAAACCAAAGTATTGGTGATCGGCAGGGCAAATACCTTTGTAAGAATAAAAATAATGCTCTATGAAACGGCGAATGACTTTATATACTTGGGCTCGCCTAAAAGTGACGATGGAAGTTATAAAACAAAAGTGGAATGAAGAATTCGCATGATAAAAGCCGCCACGAGTAAAATTCAAAAGATATGGAGTGACAGAGACATAAGGAAGACCACAATGATGAGACTCGTCCGGACTATGATTTTTCCCATATTTCTACGTAGTGTGAAAATATGGACACTTAAAGCCAGTGAAAGAAAGCAGGGAGTGAGAAAACAAAAACCTTTAAAATGTGGTGCTGGAGAAAAAGCTCAGAATTCCTTGGACAATCTGATGCACAAATGTGTCCATTCTAGAAGGGCTAGGCATCCACAATAGGCTCTCGACTACCTGCCATAAAATATATTATAACGACGATTTATTAGCGATTGCATTTCTGTTAATAATGAAGAAGAAAAAGAAACGTCGGTATTGGGTACATCCATTGAACACTCGGAGAATCTACGAGAGTCCGTTTTATCTGAAGAGAGCTAAGTTACGAGCTCACCCAGATAAATTCTTTGATTTCTACAGGAGGATTAATGTATCTTCCTCACACATTATCGTGTTGCGATACTGTGCGTAACAAATACAAAGAATACGTCCGATGCACGCGGTGCGGGTGCGATACAGTGTTGCCAACTCGAAATCTTTGTTCCCGCTAAATCGTGACGGATCAACGGTCAGAAATCCGTCAGATACACAAATTTTCATCCATTCTGGGGGGGGGGGGGGTGGCTAGAGAATTTCAGGAATCAAAATTTCTCCATTAATCCATTAATATAGGCGATTTTCGCCTATAAAAGTATGTAATTTGTCACTTTTTTCGAATCCGCCAGAAAATCCGTCATACTGTAAATTCCGTTATACACAAAATTTTCCCGTTTCGGGACACTCCAATCCGCCAGATATGACGGGAAATCCGTTAAGTTGGCAACACTGGTGCGATACTGAATAGAAATTTCCAAACGTCAGTATTGCCAACTCGAAATCTCTGTTCCCGCTAAATCGTGACGGATCAACGGTCAGAAATCCGTCAGATACACAAATTTATTCTGGGGGGGGGGGGTGGCTAGAGAATTTCAGGGATCAAATTTCTCCATAAATATAGGCGACTTTCGCCTATAAAAGTATGTAATTTGTCACTTTTTTCGAATACGCCAGAAAATCCGTCATACTGTAAATTCCGTTATACACAAAATTTTCCCGTTTCGGGACACTCCAATTCGCCAGATATGACGGGAAATCCGTTAAGTTGGCAACACTGCCAAACGTGTGCGCCGGCACAAACAAAATGTATGCAAGCATTGCGTTCCACATGACGTCATTAGGTTTTTTTCCAGTAGGTTTTTCGAACGCGCCGGCTTGCATTCGAAACGTACGTACGGAATTTGTTCCATTCGGAAAAGAAGCGAACATGTGCGTCAGTTAATTAAGGGATGCTGATTCAGCAATGACGGAATTCATCACCAAGTTACATGATTATATTTATAAACACACCAGTAACAAACTCATATCTAATAAGCAATTAAAACTCACGCCATGGATCACCCCAGGCCTTGTCAAATCAATTCACAAAAGGAACCTACTCCACAAAAAGGCGAAAAAAATCCCAGAGAATATTATATTACAAACTCGTTATAAAAAGTATAGGAACATGTGCTGAAAAATAATTATATCAACTAAAGAAATCTATTTAAAAAAAAAAAATTATTTACGAAAACAACTACACGCCAAAAAGGCTGTGGGAAGCATTTCGTGATATAACTAAAACCAAAATTAATAAATCCTCTGAATGAAATCACTGTACATTGAAAACACTACCACGTTAGAAAAAGATGGTAAATTTTGCAAATAATTATTTCACGTCTGTGGGTATCACACTGGCGAAAAAAATTCTTGATAAAATTAACGCTACTGAAACTGATCTAGCTAATATAACTGGCTGTAATCTCGGGCATAAAATAGATAGCATTCGAACTACATCACACGAAGTGATGAAAATAATTGACGAGCTTAAGCCATCCAATGCGTGCGGTACCGAAAAGATCTCAACAAAGCTGTTAAAAATTATCAAACCCGCCATAGCATCACCGATATCGTTCATTTGTAATCTAAGCTTTAACTCTGGAAAATTCCCCAAACATTTAAAACAATCAATTGTTATTCTACTTCACAAAAATGGGGATAAATCACAGATTATCAACTACCGACCGGTATCTTTGATCAACTCTGTTTCTAAAATTATTGAGAAAATTGTAAAGGATTGGCTCAGCCTTTATCTAGAAAACAATAACTTCCTTTCCAATAGACAATACGGTTTCCGTCCAGGCTTAGGCACTGAAAATGCCATTGCTAATTATCTCCAATAACATCGACAAAAATTATCTCCAATAACATCGATAGAGGTACAAAATGCATCGCACTTTTCCTGGATCTAGCCAAAGCGTTTGACACTATCTCTCACAAAATTCTGTTACATAAACTACAGCGCATCGGTATACAAGGTCAGCTCTTCAAATGGTTGTGTAGCTATTTAGAAAACAGGAGCCAAAGAGTGCTTATCAATGACACTATAAGCGACCCAGCTAATATTAAATTTGGTGTACCCCAAGGAAGTACTCTAGGACCGCTTTTATTTAATATAATGAATTATGTAACAGTTCCTTTGCCGACCACATTATCACCTTTGCCGACGATACGGTTTTATTATTTGAACGCAAAAACTGGAATGTTGTTCACAGTAATGCAGAAGTAGGTTTAAACAAGGTCAAACAATGGCTAGACCATAATCTCCTCACTCTTAATTTAGATAAAACCAAATTCATCCGTTTCAGTGCAACACAAGCAGGAAAACCAAAAGAAATACACAACATCATTATATGCCATTGTAATGACCGAACCACTTGTTGAATGCTTAAACTTAGAAAGTGTAGATAGTATAAAATATCTAGGAATTATCATAGAAAAATCTCTGAGATGGGACGAACATATAATCTCAACTTCCACAAAGCTCAGAAAACTTACTCACCTATTCATGTCCATTAGAAATATTATTTGCGTAAAAGATCTGAAACAAATATATCATGCCATGTGTAACTCATTGCTAGAATATGCATCCTTGGGATGGGGCGGCTGTTCCAAAACAATAATGGATCCCTTAGCAAAAGCACAAAAATTACTATTAAGGGTCATCCTTAAGAAACCCTTCAGTGATCTATTATTTGAAGAGATACGAGTTCTAGATATTGGGCAACTATACATAAGAACAATTATTTTACATACACAAAAACACCGACACCACTATTCATCCATTGATCATCTCCACAACAACCGCCATGCAGGGAGGAATCCAGTAGTTCCACCTACCACAAAAACACATCACATGCCCAAAGACAATACTCCTACCTAGGGCCTAAATTTTTCAACATCATACCCGATGCATGGAAATAATAAGTGCAGGCACTTTACGGAAATGGGTTAGCAATTAGCTCATGGTCATGGGGAGAGTCGAGAGCGAACATATGCTAACACAATCTCACATTCCTAATATGTACTAAAAAGTTTATGTTAATGCATAAAAATAAATCTTTTGCTCTGTTTTTGGATCCGTGTAAAATAACGACTGGTCTTTGATTCTTGTAAAATAACGACTAGACATTTCAAAAAATAAGTTTTGAAATTCTCTATACTAATACATTGGAAATTCATATTCATTTATTCTGTTTTTTAAATGGAAATCTCTATTACTTAGGAAATTCTAACAATTATAGTACATTTATAAAAATTAAATAGTCATAAATGCATTGGAAATTCATATGTCATATTTTGGTGTAAAAATGTGTAAAGTCTAATTATGCAATTTCAAATGTTCTCCAAAATAACCTGAAAAGAATCGCATAATTGTGATCTCCCGAAAGAAACCATCCACTTATATGTATGCCTTTGTAATTTCATTGAAAAAAAAATTGTTAACATTTTTACCCATAATATTAAATTCGAAATTGGATCGTTTCGAACTCCTGCAACTTGCATAGAGAGGTACAGGAGGTAGGTACCATCGATACATCGCGCATCGGCTTGACACTGAGCGAATCTACTCGTACTTAGGTGTTAAAGCCATGTTTAATGTTGCAATTTGGCAAACCTTTGTTCACTTACTTTTAAATTTTTATTGGTTATATTTTTATATTATGTACGTATTTTTATTTATCGTAACATATTGATACCTATTATATATCTCACTGTACTAAATTTTTGTTGCTTATATTTTTATTTCATTTGTATACTTTGTATTTCCACCGTAACTTTATATAAAGTATTTTTTTTTTATCATGTTAAAGATGGAGGTACTGCCTTTATTATTTATGTAAAAGCCTTATGGGCGTACAATAAAGTAAAATATTGGTTTATAAATCTGTAAATTCTAATTATGCAATTGTAAATGTTCTCTAAAATGGCCTGGAAAGAATCGCCTTCTTGTGATCTCACTAAAGAAACCACTCATTCACTCTGAATGCAATTATTAATGTTCTCCAAAATGACATTGAAAAAAAAATCACATCTTTGCGATTCTTTCGAAGACATTGAAACCATCCCTTCGTTCAGAATACAATTTTTAATATTCTCAAAAGTTCGAACAAAACCATTCCTTTGTTAATAATATTATGAACTAAATATACAATTTGTCTGTCCTGAAACGGGTATCCTTCCCAGTTGGACAGACAAAGTTTCATTGTGTAATGTTTTGTAATATATATGCATGTATAAAAAAATAATAATAATGTATTTTCTACTGATTCCATGCATTCGTATGTCCGAATACGGAAAACGAATTCGGAAATCGAAAACGGAAAACGTGTGTATGCGGCCAGCCTTAAGAAGATGAAAGAATATACTCGTAGATTGTGTATTTTAAACTCTCAAAGGCCTGTAAACTTCCACTGAAAATGTCATATTTTATGTTACGTTTTTTTAATATAACATTTTAAAATTAAGTAAATAGGTTACATTAGGTTTTTTTTTTATTTGTTTTTGGGGTGTTTTGCCGTGTTGCGCTACCTCCTTCTTTAGCCAACGTTTCGGACAGCGTTGCAGTGTCCATAATCAGGGCAGATCCGGCAGCTCGGACATCCGCACATCTGCCGGATCTGCTTCGGCATATCCGAACATCTGATCCGCACATCTGATCCGGCAGCTCGGACATCCGCACATCTGCCGGATCTGCTTTGATGATGGACACTGCAACGCTGTCCGAAACGTTGGCTATAGAAGAAGGTAGCACAACACGGCATAACACCCAAAAAACAAATAACGAAAACACTTTTGGCCGTGAAAATTTAAAACGTATATACATTAGGTTAGATTATGGGCTACTTTGAATAATTTTTTCACAGCTTTTAATGACTTTTCAAAGAGGTGTTGAGTTGATTCTGAGTTGTCATGAAACAGGTAAAAGATGTATTAAAATTCCATTTTTATTATATCAAAGTTCAAAATTTCCCGTATAAAACGATCCCCTTACCGCCATTTTTTTTATTTTAACATGGATTCGATTTTCAATCAAAATACGCACAAATTACTTTGTTTACCCAAACTAAGAACCTATTTTGTGTATGTAAATGGTTGTTTCTTGTAGTAATATAATTTCCATAATCTGTGCCTAAAAGTACGGCGGTTAGTGGATAATTAATAAATGGATGAATAATTTTATTCTTACCTTAAGGGCCCGCAACCCGAATTTATACCGATTTCTTACATATTTACCTTAAACACGGTAAGTTTTAAAGCTCTTAAAAAAATATATGTTATTCTTGAAGATAATATCTAGACATTGCCCGCGCTGAAACCCAAATTATACAAAAATCGCAAAGTATGCCCCAAAAATTATTATTTTACAAGTTATATTATACAGAAATGAAAATCTAGTCTCCTTCAACGGAAGCAATCTTCCGAACAGGACGTCCATCGATATGCTTGGTGTAACTCTAAGTGACCAGCTCAGGTACGGGGGCTCCATCGAAACCAGAGTTAAGTTAGCCTCTCACAAACTGGGCGTACTGTACAGGGCCTGCAGATACTTTAATAGTACACAACTGCTAACCCTGTACAAATCGCAAGTGCGCCCCACGGTTGAATTTGGCAGCCACCTCTGGTGTGGAGCTCCAAAATACCTAAAAAAAACCCTTGACTCTGTGCAGAAACGGGCGGTCCGTTTGATAGATTCTCCCATCTTAACATACGGACTGCAATCTTTAGAGCACAGGCGTCAGGTGGGAATGCTATCCTTGTTCTACCGGTATTACAATGGAAGATGCTCCGAGGAACTAGCATCATTGATCCCTTCGGCACCGGTGCATAGTCGGGAAACACGCCAAACACGCGCCCAACATTTGTACACATGAGAACGGGTCGTTTCTATGACTCGTTCTTGAGTTCAACGGCTCGGCTGTGGAACGATTTGCCGGCCTCTGTGTTTCCTCCCTCCTACAACATGGGTCTCTTCAAGACCCGTGTTCACTCCTTCCTTTCCTCAAAAATACCCTCCACACAGCATCTTCAAAGATGACATAGGACCTGAGGGAAGTTATTTTCCTCAGGGCCTCCTGTGTGGAGTTAATGTAAAAAAAAAAAATACAAGAAAAAATTCACAGTGTTTCTTTAAATGCTGTTTAAGACAATGCCCGCGAGATTTTTGCTCTATTTAAAAGGAGTCGTGTTTTATTAAACATTTTCGCAATTTTGGCATCGATTTTGTCGCTGTAAATGTTAGAGCTCTCCTCTAACTTTCGTAATTAAATCATCACCTGTGTCAAAGATAATCTTTTCATCACAGCGTCACTGACGCAACTGTCGCTGTGCTGGAACTCTACCTTGCATTTTGTTTAATAAAATACTTGCCTTAGAAACTCCAAAGATAAGCAGACAGTCGATTATCAACAGAATGAAGCTGAACACGGCCATGGTGATGTACATAGGCCACAGATCTGTCATGGGGTTCTTCCAGTAGTAATCTTCCCACCCGTCATAATAAAGAGAATTAACTGTGGCGATAGACGTAAATACGATTGTAACCAAAGCTCCGATCTGAAAGTAAAAATTACCAAAGCCTTTAGATTTTGTTAGTCGTAGTCTAGCGGTAAGGCTCTTGACTCGCAGACCGAAGGTCGCGGGATCGAATCCCGGCGTGGCAAATAAATTTTATTTGATTGAGTTGTGTTATTTCACAAATTATTCATTTAAAATAATGTATAGTGTATTTGCGGCACGTTCTAGAGTGGGTGATACTCTCAGTATCGCCCTGGTGTAAGACCACCATTCAGAATTGAAACTTTGCTTGAAATGGCATTAGCCGTGTTGGTGACCAGATCTGTATAGCCAATACTTCCTTCCTCTACCCTATCTCCTGCCCCTTCCCTCTACCTTCAGCCTCACAACATACCCCAATTGTCTCACTGGCTTCAGACGGGAGCAGTAGGGACTCTTGTGCGGTATTCATTCAAAAAATGGGAATAAAAATAACACGACAAACAACACGTATGATGAAGATGAAATTAAGTTTGGTTTTTTATTTACATTAGCTTCACACAAGAGGCCTCTATCATCTTTGGGAATGCTGTGTGGACGCTCTTTTTAGGGAAAAGGCTTGAGGTATGGGTAGGAATCTGGGAGTTAATGTATCCATGAGTGACGGATATCTGAATCCATTCCTCCCTCTGCGTTGCAAGGCGATGGGTCCAGCGAGTCCGGTTGAAGACGTCCAAAGGTCTCCCTTAACCATTCTCCCATTTTTGCCCGCTAAGCAGTAGGTGGGAAAACGCATTCACCGCCAAGACGTAGACAAACTTCACCACAACCCTGGCGTAAATCCTGTTAAGTCATCAAACTTAATGAATTATATGGGGTAGACAATGATAGGAGTATTAGTTATTCAATAAATGGTTACCGGGGCGGCGGTACTCATACCCATCTCCTAAATTTGAAGTTGTAGAGATATTATGTTTGTTATCAAAATTTCGCCCTCTTTCAAATGTGGTAATGACCGAATCGTTTTTTTTACATTAACTCCACACAGGAGGCCCCGAGGAAAATAATTTCCCGCAGGGCCTATGTCATCTGAGATGCTGTGGGGAGGGTCTTTTCGAGAAAAAGAAGGAATGAACATTGTTCTTGAAGAGACCCGTGTTGTAGGAAGGAGGAAACACAAAGGCCGACAAATCGTTCCACGTTCTCTTGTGACCAATGTCAACCGTATACATATGTTGGGCACGCGTTTGGCGTATTTCCCGACAATGCACCGGTGCCGAAGGGATCAAAGACGCCAGTTCCTCGGAGCATCTTCCAGTTAAATTTATTCATTCCAAGAATAGCATTTTCACCTGATGCCTGTGCTCTAAAGATTGACAGAAATAAAGACCGCCCGTTTCTGCACAGAATCGAAGTTTTTTTCAGGTATTTTGGGCTCCACACCAGAGGTGCCTACCAAATTCAACCGTACAGGGTTAGCAGTTGTGTACTATTAAAGTATCAGTACAGTACGCCCAGTTTTTGAGAGGCTAACTTAACTCTGGCTTCGTTGGAGTCCCCATATCTGAGCTGGTCACTTAAAGTTACACCAAGCATATCAATGGAGGGCCTGTTCGGAAGATGGCTTCCGTGGAAGGAGACTAGATTTTCATTTCGATCCCTTTCAGACGTTTTGTTTGTCTTTTAATGTTTAGAACATTTTTTCATTTTATTTTCGTTTTGGAGTAATGAAGAAAGGAAATATTAAAAATAGTTTTCACCAATGTTACGTGTTGCAAAACGCATTAGAAAGACTGTCATTTAGGTTTCCAATGGAGATTCGGAAACACCTCGTTCAAAATTATCCGAAAACTTTATAATCTGTATATATATATATACATATATATATAAAAATCTCGTGTTTGTGGTCGCCATTTTTATGATTTTTTTATGTAAATTTGGTAGGTATGAGAATAGATCGTAAAGTATATTTCATACTGCTAGATGATTAGGGTGACAAATAAACTGCGAAAGATCTGACAATTGTGTCCCGTAGAATGCCATTAAATTAATTGTCAGTTTATTTACACATAATACAAAACGTAAACAGCTTTCCTTGTAGTCCAGTCAATGAATGGTCCAAAAGGAGGTGTAGAGTGCGTGAGCAGAGACCTAAGCGATTACTTCAAAAACTTGTTCAGGGTGCTTAGGGTGTGAACATACTAAAAGTCCTGACGAGTCGATGGTGAGCTCGGGGAGGGGGGAGAGGGGGGGTCCCAATTTTTAGATTTCCGCTTATATCTGGAAAACGGTATGCACGTTGTCATCATATTGCCATTAACTATTTCATTTTCAACTCCTTTAAATATAATATATGGTTTCTTTTTCTTCACCTCTTCTGCCATTGTGTTGATGATATTTATTTGTTTAATTATTTATTTTTTCAGTTTTTCTGAATCATTTTTTTTGTCACATGTCACAATCAGACGATTATTTGACATTATCTTGATTCCGCTTACACCGATACCTAGAGAAGTTACATTTACATTCTTCTGTAACCTTTTTTTCAGTTCTTCGTGTTCCATATGAACATCTTTAGCAGATATTATTATTCCGTATTTTATAGCCTCCCTCTCTTCTTTTCTTGTGATAGTTTATTAGTGATAGTTGCTTTTTAATGCTGACGCGTACGTTACTCTTTCATTTTCAGGATCGTACTTTTTTCTTTCAGTTTTGCCATGTCTATCGCCATAATATGCGAAATATGTTCCATGATTGTGCTTATTTTTTTGGAGATTTCTATTTTAGTTTCTTTTGTGATTCTGGTTGGACTTTCTTCTAATAATGTGGTCATTTTGGCTACTTCTTTCTTAGCTTAATGTATGTATTCATGTGGATCGACTTCCATCGTTCCGTTGTTTTTTTTTTCGGGTCTCAACATGTTAGTGCAGCTAGCGTACAGTTAGTTACACACGACTGTTGCCTGCCCGGTAGCACACAGAACATAAAATTTAAATGTTGTGCTGGATTAGAATGGATTATTTTATATGCTAAGCAATATAAAATATACAGTACAAAATATAATACTAAATGAGAACATGTAATAAACATTAGGATTTGGCTTACGAAATCAACAATTCCTATGGTCATCGTGCCAGTGCGCAGGTTAGTGCCGCAACAGCATGATTGTACCCTTAATTTGATCCCCATCGTGCGATCTGTGAAATCAAAAACAATAATAATAAATATATGTCCATCTTTTGTTGTTAAGAGCAATGTATCTATATATATTTGTAAAAAAACTTGGGGTCAACAAAACTATAAATACTTAGGAACAAATTTCTTTAATAAATTACCAGAAAATATAAGATCCCTTAAGGACAGTTTCAAAAATTTCAAAACACAATTAACAAAATATACTGAAAACCTTAACTAAAAAAAATAAATAATAATTAAAAAAATATATACATATACACAAATATGTTTCTCTTATTCTTAATATAAACTAAATTTAAAAAAAAAATCAAAATAACCTAACAAATAATACTTCCTCCCGTACGCACAAGCATTTGCTTATTATGGGAGAACATTTAAAAAAAAAATGTATATTTGTATTAAGTTTTTTTTTTATATACTTTCATTATATTTATGTATCTATTGTATGTACTGTACCAAAAAAATAAAAAAATTTCAATAAAAAAAAAAAATATGGCTATATGATATATTTTCAAACATTTTATCACAATATGGGCCACCCAGCCCGTCTGAGGCCTCCATTTTACAGTAATAAAATATAATATGAATTAATAAATTGAAATAAAATAATGAAATGAGATGAAATAAAATAAAATCCAATAATCAAAACTAATAACAAGTAATGAAAAAGTGAGGAACGATCTCCTTATTTTTCGTATCGAGTGAAAGATTGTTGAATGCTTTTATTGCCTAATATTTGTGGTGTCTTTCTCCAAAGCTTGTGCTTGACGTCGGAGCATCGACGTATACTTGGTCGAAGCGTCGGAGTTTTTATGTTTTTTTGTATGCTTGTTTTGTAACTGGCCTGTTGATAGTTTGTGTTTGTTGAAATTTGTTTTTTTTGTTCAAAAATGTAGTTTAGTCGTGTTCTTATTTATATGGTGTATATCTAGAACGTCAAACGTATCGAATATTTGGTCTTTGTCAGTCAAGGAGGTTTTCTGTGGGATTTCCAGATAACGGAAAGCTGAGTTTGTTGCTCCTCCCCAATTAATTGTAAATGTACGCCGGTATCTATTATAATATTAGAATTAAGTGCGTGCATTTCCCTATGACCAAAATGCAGGTTGATAGTAGTTTTTCAAGTTCGGGCATGAATGATAATAAAAATTATGCACTTTCTTATCATCGTCCACTGATTGTAGACCAACCGAATTAATAATCCTAAAAATTTCATACCAAATTCGTGTAAAAATTTTTTGATCGAAAATTTCGTATTTTATAAATTTCTTTGTAAAGTAAGTTTTTCTTAGGGTAGGCACAGCTTTCAAAACCTTCACGGACTGCACGTCGCTTAGCATTATAATATACAATTGGTTTAGTTAATTTTATACAATTTCTTGTCACAATGCACGGAAACATGTTACCCAAGTACCCACTGTAAAATATTTGTGTGTAATATTCCTAATGTACTGTTTTGTTTCTTTCCGAATGACCGAGCATCAAGCACCAAAGTCCCTGCTGAACTCAAGACCGACAGGGCGAAGGAGCCTGGGAAGATCAAGTTTAAGATGGAGCGACAACGTCCTCAAAGATGTATCCACCTTGGAGATTGTAAACTGGAGAGAGCTGGCATAAAACCGTGATGAGTGGAGGAAGACTCTTGAGGAGGCCAAGACCCACCAGGGGTTGTAGAGCCAAGAGTGATGATGATGATGACTGTTTTGTTTATATAATATAAACAAAATTGAATTTTCCATAATATAAAATAAAAGGACTAAATGGAAAATATAAAATAATATATGTATCTAATTACAGCAACTCATACAAACACAATATTATTTGTAAAGTAAGAAAAATCTTAACTGTGGGTGTCATCACTTCACTTACAAAACTCAAAGCCTAAAAGTTTGACCCTAACTCAAAACACCTTTTTTCAGACCAATTTCATTGCGAAAAGAAATTAGAACAACTGTAATGTTAAATCTTGTATTATCAGATATTTTCTGACAATAAACTTTTTGGCATAAACTCAACGTTCAAAACGATATTATTTTTGTTAGCAAAAGCGAAAAATCTATGCATTGAACTGTGAATTCGGTGGTCCGTCGAAACAATCTGTTTGAGTAGTCCTGCTCTATCATACTTTACTTTATTTTCCAAGAATCAGGCATTTCCACTTCTTAGAAAACGATGCTCTTAATTTCTTATTAATTCCGTATTGTTTCGGATGTGACAAGGTTTATGTAGGCCAGACAGAACGGACAATCACCAAAGGGATATCAGAATTCAGAACACTTTCGGTCGTGTTAACTCGGCCATCCTGACAAATCGGTAATTGCCGAACATTTAATTGAAACCGGTCATTACTTTGGATTTGTTTGTGAAGTTTGTGAAGTCCTGAGAAAAAAACGCATAGAGCAGGACTAATTACGGAAGCAATTGCAATTTACAAAAATGACGACGGGGCTCTTGCTTTCCGGCAATTGACAGGAACGCCAAAACTGAATGCATCAATGATATTATCGTATAGTAAGCTATCCGTAAAAGATAGATTATATGCCTTCGTGGACTTTTTTATAGATCTATAAAAGAGGATATCCCACCATGTATTGTTTGGTAATATCCCAAAAGGTTTAAGCAGCGTTTTCGATGAAAGCTACCAAGCGGCTCGACTTTTTCCGACACTTCTAACAATTATCGTTGTGTTTCAACCAATTTACACAAATACTTGACAAATGACATACCTAAACCTTCCTCACAAAACACTCTATCTATTGGTGAAAACCGCATAAAAATCCGTTCAGTAGTTTTCGAGTTTCTCGCGAACAGACAGACAGACGACGCGTACGACTTTTATTTATAAAAAAACATGTAGAGAAGAGATGTAGAGAATTGTACTGTTTTTGGGATGGATCATATTCAAACGTTTGCATTGCGCAGTATTATCTATACGTGACATCCTATTTAGATACTATTTTGATTAATCTTTACGACGAATCGGCTTACAGTATGACCATCAAAAAATATGTTACGGATAAATAGAAGCTTTTACTAGCTTTTCTATGTATTGGAATTACAATAAAATTATTATTTACATAACAAAAAACATAAGCGCAAACCGCTAAAAAAATGTTTTTTCATGACTTAACTACGAAGCAATACAAGAAACAATTTAAAAAAAATACCCCTTTATGGCTGAGACTATTTTTGAGCTTTTCCATGTTCTAACTTTTTTTCGTTCTTATAAAATTATGCACAAAATAAATAAAAACCACTTTTTTGCTTACTTGCCTCGTGCAAATAAGAACCTCGATTTTAAATTTTGCAGGCATGAGAATCGAAATATTTCTTGCGTTTATATTCCTCTTAGGTCCTCCGTGTACAAAATTGTAATTTTGAAACTCAATACGCTATCTCGCTCTAGTTCATGTTAATTCTGAAGGGAATCCATCTGTTCATTATATGGATTATGTGTCATATAGCTGGAAATGTCAAATTAATTTATTAGTCATTAAACAGTATATTGTTTATAATTTTCAATTGTCGATTCACGATTTCGTAGTTGCATATCGTTAGATTACTTTTTTATGACTTTTTCGTAAAAATTTGTTTATCATCTAAGATAACCAACACTCCTGCCATACGTCACCCCAAGCTGTTCGCTAATTTGTTCATGGGGTGAAGTTTATCTAGGTCTTGGCGGCGGATGCGTTTGCCTACCTACTGCGTGGCGGGCCGGATCGGGAGCGACTGGTTGAGGGAGATCTTTTGAAATCTCCAAACTGACTCTCTCGACCCATCGTAAGGGATGGATTCGTACGTCTGTCACTCTTGGATACAATGACTCTCAAATTCCTACCCACTCCTCATATCTTCTTTCTTCCTTTCCCTAAAAACGATTCTCCACAAAGCATCCCCAAAGATGATGATGAGGCCCTGAGGGAATTTTTTTCCTCAGTGAACTAACTCGAATGAAAGCATGCAATATAAGTATGCTAAAAAAACATTGCCAAAAACCATTTTTTATTTTAACACATTTGCCACTTTTTTTTACATCAGCTCCACACAGGAGGCCCTGAGGAAAATAATTTCCCTCAGGGCCTAGGTAATTTTTAGGGATGCTGTGTGGAGTTTTTTTTAAGGAAAGGAGAGTTCTGGGAAGGGAACAGGGTTTAAGGGGTGGGTAGGAATCTGGAGTTCAGTGTGTCCTGGTCATCCACCTCCAAGACCTAGATAAACCTCACCCATTTTTATTTTTTTATTTTTTTATTCCAGTTAAAAGAAAATTACATTTTCACTCATTTAACTAGAAATAATTATAAACATTAAGATAAAATAAATATTTCAATACAGCGCTATTCTATTTCATTATTTTGTTTATCAAGAATAAATATAAATAATTGTTTTTTAAATTTACCCAGCTTCTTTTCGTTTTTAATGTTATTTGGGAGGCAATTATATAAGTTGCCCCCCTAGTAACCAATGGATTGTTTACCATAGTTAGTGTGGATGGTATTTAAATGTATGTTATCGCGTTGTCGTGTAAAGTGTTTGTGTATTTGGGACGTTTTAATGAATTCTGTGTTTGTGTGTACGAGATTATTTTGTATTTTGTATATAAGGAGACATGTATTGTATTCATATAGTTTTCTTAATGTTAATAGTTTTGCTTCCATATATAATTTTTTGTGGATGTTCTGGGCTTGTAATTAAATAGTTTTTTGATTACCTTGTTTTGTATTACCTGTAATTCATTTATGTGTGTTTCACATGCGTTTGAAACTGGGCACCCCTGCTAAATCACCAAACGTAGTGAACCACTTGGGGTAAAGCATCTCTAATAATTTCAAACATATATAACAACTTGGACGGCGGGTTTGGGTATATCGCCGCCCCGGGAAGCACTTATTGGATAACCAACACCTCTGCCGTAGGTCTGGGGTAACCTGTGGTTCACTACGTTTGAGAAATGTAGCAGGAGTGCCCGGGATCGTCGGGTGACGTGTGTTCAGGTCTTGGCAGAGGATTCGCCTGCCCACCAGCTGCGTGTCGGCTCGGATCGGCTGAGGCTGGTTTAGGGTGATCCTTTCACCTCTCCTGCTCGTCTCTCTCGACCCATCCAATTACACCGCAGCGGGAGGGATAGATTCATAAGTCTGACACTCATCGTAATTCGACACACTGACCCCTAGATTTCTACCTACCAGTCAAACTCACCTCTCTTCCCCAGAATGTCCTTCCTTTCCATAAATAGACCCTGCACACAGCGTCCCCAAAGATGACGTAGGCCCATAGGGAAATTGTTTCTCTCAGGGCCCCTTGTGTGAGGTTAATGCAAAAAAATTAAGATAAAAACACAATATTTTGATGAGAGTAAATCCCTTTTATCATTATATCAGTTTGTTCTCGTTAAATTTTATGCCTTACTAACACGTGTTTAAAATTTTACACAACTGATAAACATCGAGTAATGTAAAGTAAATGGTTGTTTATTAATTTTTGATCAAAAATTTCTATCGAAGTATTAATAGGCTTGCGACTGCGTGGTTGAATTTTAGATCCCGGCTTCGAGTGCCTGACGCCACGCTATACGAGCCGCGCCACAAATAACATCGGTGTACGTGGAATTTCAAACAAAGCTACTGTTGTAATTCGGTTTCGAATTCAAGAATTCGTTACAAAATGTCGCCACTTCCGTCAGCAGGTCGGATAGGGACGTGTCCCCCCTAGGTATAACTGCTACGAATTTGTGAATATGTAGTATCTCTCCGGCTATGGAATACATTTTTTTTTTTTTTTTACATGAGCTCCACACAGGAGGCGCTGAGGAAAATAATTTTCTTCAGGGCCTATGTCATCTTTGGGGATGCTGTGTGGAGGATTTTTTTAGGAAAAGGAAGGAGAGGAGAGTTCTGGGAAGGAAAAGGGTTTAAGGGGTGGGTAGAAATCTGGGGTTCAGTGTGTCTTGGTTATCCGCCTCCAAGACGGATTTTCAATTTGGGAGGCGGGAATGGGTACCGCCGCCCCGGGAACCTTTATTGGATAACCAACACCTCTGCCATAGGTCACCCCAAGTGGTTCGCTACGTTTGGTGATTTAGCAGAGGTGCCCGGGTTCATGGGATGAGGTGTGTTTAGGTCTGATGACCAGGACACACTGAACCCCAGATTCCTACCCACCCCTTAAACCCTTTTCCTTCCCAGAACCCTCCTCTCCTTCCTTTCCCTAAAAGACCCTCCACACAGCATCCCTAAAGATGACATAGGCCCTCAGGGAAATTATTTGCCTCAGGGCCTCCTGTGTGGAGCTTATGTAAAAAAAAAAAAAAAAAAGACCTAGACAAACCTCACCCCATGAACCCGGGCACCCCTGCTAAATCACCAAACGTAGCGAACCACTTGGGGTGACCTATGGCAGAGGTGTTGGTTATCCAATAAAGGTTCCCGGGGCGGCGGTACCCATTCCCGCCTCCCAAATTGAAAATACATAGTTGTATCAAGCGGCTATATATTATATATGACGTCATTGCCTGTCTCGGTCACTTTGTCCCGGTGACTAGCTACACTGGATTACAGTGGATCCGAGAAACGGGCTATTTTTGGAACCAGTTCCTATTGGATTTAAAAAATTGTCACCTACACTAACTGCTAGTTTTTTAATCATTAAGTAAAATTAGTTTGTGTTTGTTACAAAATATATTTAATGTACGCATATATCTAATGTACGCATTCAAAAACCAGGATAACTTTACACCGACAAACTCGGGCCGATTCAGTAGATCTACATTACAACTAGTGATGTAACGAATATTCGCATTCGCATTGGCGAATATTCGCATATTTTTGCATATTCGCATTCGCATTCGCAAAGTTCGAGCGAATGTTTTGCGAATATTGTGATATTTTATCTTTTTCGTTGTATTTTATTTTATCCTTATATTTGTCTGTATTTTATTTTCTCCTGGGCACTTGGCACCAGTCGTAAATTTTTCGTTTTCTCTTGGCTCTGATCGATATTTAAATTCTTAAGGCTTTGCATATGTGTGGTAGGGATGGAAAATTCCTCCCCTACGTCACACAAGCCTTTATGAAAATTGGACCCTTACTTCCTCTGATAACTACAGAAAGCTACTTAAAGCTCCCTTGTACTACATACCTTTAGAGATATATGTACTTAACTAATAAATACGTTATTTACGACTTTGAACGTAAATATTTTCGTATTTAGGTTGTAATTAAACTCCATCAAACGTTGTGTAATTTTTTGATTTATGATATAGGACTTTAATTACTTTCATTTTTGTGGTAACCCTCTTGATTCTAAGCGGAGTGTTGAATTTCAAACTGTATTGGTCTCTCTCTTGCAAATCTAACCTTAAGTAATTTCCCTAAATGAGCTAACTTCCCTTTGACGTTTATTATGATTCCCTACATCCTAATGAATTCATGAATAAACAATACTAATCGAAACTACACATGACTAATTGGACAGATAATTAAATATAACTCAAATGGTTAAATGTTAGTAAATTTGATTATGATTGTATCTTGTATCTGCTTGGCGCCCCTCCATTTTGATTCAGCTGCTATATGGTACATATAAAGATGGATTTAGTAGGTTAATGTAATTAGTTAATTGCATATTTGACGAACTCAGAATAACCCTTTTCTGGCAAAATTTGGCTCCTGCCTCCATCAAGTAAGCAAGGTGATCAGGTGTCAACCCAAAATTCGCACAATCTTTTGGCACGGTTCGATTGATTGATACCTAAGTTATCGCGTCCCAACCGAACCTTCCTTTCGCCATCATGCACTGCCTTCAGGTCTTCCCCCGAGCCCAGATACCCCCAAATTCCTACTCCTCCAAAGTTTACTATTTACTTAGGGCGAACCGGTTTCGTCCTATATGCAATCATATACTCACGGGTTTGTGTGGAGTTACGGGTCGTGAATCCTCCCTCCACGTTCAAGAAATGAGACGAGAGTGACCCGACAGGCCTAAAGCACTAATTGTAAGTGAGTTCGTTTCATTCAATGAACAGTACATAAAAAGATATATATGTAAACATACGTTTTGGGAAGGTTTATAACTTGCAATACGAAACTACTTGCATCGCATTCCAAGCTCGGATCTCGCCCATCAAATTCTGCGAAATTCTCAGATTGATACCGAATACATACGTAAGAATAGTGGGAAATATAAATACATACTAGTAAAACAATTATTACAAGCAATAATTGTCAGCCTGAAACACTCATTTACATTGAAAAATCTTCCGAGAAAAGATACTTGCCGCCAACGGGACTTGAACCCGTGTCCTTCCGATTGCCGGTCGAATGCTCTGACCACTGAGCTATGGCGGCTTATCAAATACCCGCCAAATAATTCAATATATACTAGTGTTTCATTCAACAATTACTGCTTGTTATATTTTTTCCACCTGAAAACAACCAACTTTATTTTTGCGAGGAAGACATTGTTAGTGTTAAATCCCTCGCTAGGTGGCGTCGAGACAAATTATGTCTGCATTTATTGGGGAAATACTTAAACTTGTTAAATATTAATTATTATTTTTTAATTTATAAACTAACGTTTAGACAAGATTTTTATGCATAGCACAAAGGGTAACAATTATTACAAGCAATAATTGTCAGCCTGAAACACTCATTTACATTGAAAAATCTTCCGAGAAAAGATACTTGCCGCCAACGGGACTTGAACCCGTGTCCTTCCGATTGCCGGTCGAATGCTCTGACCACTGAGCTATGGCGGCTTATCAAATACCCGCCAAATAATTCAATATATACTAGTGTTTCATTCAACAATTACTGCTTGTTATATTTTTTCCACCTGAAAACAACCAACTTTATTTTTGCGAGGAAGACATTGTTAGTGTTAAATCCCTCGCTAGGTGGCGTCGAGACAAATTATGTCTGCATTTATTGGGGAAATACTTAAACTTGTTAAATATTAATTATTATTTTTTAATTTATAAACTAACGTTTAGACAAGATTTTTATGCATAGCACAAAGGGTAACAATTATTACAAGCAATAATTGTCAGCCTGAAACACTCATTTACATTGAAAAATCTTCCGAGAAAAGATACTTGCCGCCAACGGGACTTGAACCCGTGTCCTTCCGATTGCCGGTCGAATGCTCTGACCACTGAGCTATGGCGGCTTATCAAATACCCGCCAAATAATTCAATATATACTAGTGTTTCATTCAACAATTACTGCTTGTTATATTTTTTCCACCTGAAAACAACCAACTTTATTTTTGCGAGGAAGACATTGTTAGTGTTAAATCCCTCGCTAGGTGGCGTCGAGACAAATTATGTCTGCATTTATTGGGGAAATACTTAAACTTGTTAAATATTAATTATTATTTTTTAATTTATAAACTAACGTTTAGACAAGATTTTTATGCATAGCACAAAGGGTAACAATTATTACAAGCAATAATTGTCAGCCTGAAACACTCATTTACATTGAAAAATCTTCCGAGAAAAGATACTTGCCGCCAACGGGACTTGAACCCGTGTCCTTCCGATTGCCGGTCGAATGCTCTGACCACTGAGCTATGGCGGCTTATCAAATACCCGCCAAATAATTCAATATATACTAGTGTTTCATTCAACAATTACTGCTTGTTATATTTTTTCCACCTGAAAACAACCAACTTTATTTTTGCGAGGAAGACATTGTTAGTGTTAAATCCCTCGCTAGGTGGCGTCGAGACAAATTATGTCTGCATTTATTGGGGAAATACTTAAACTTGTTAAATATTAATTATTATTTTTTAATTTATAAACTAACGTTTAGACAAGATTTTTATGCATAGCACAAAGGGTAACAATTATTACAAGCAATAATTGTCAGCCTGAAACACTCATTTACATTGAAAAATCTTCCGAGAAAAGATACTTGCCGCCAACGGGACTTGAACTATTTGGCGGGTATTTGATAAGCCGCCATAGCTCAGTGGTCAGAGCATTCGACCGGCAATCGGAAGGACACGGGTTCAAGTCCCGTTGGCGGCAAGTATCTTTTCTCGGAAGATTTTTCAATGTAAATGAGTGTTTCAGGCTGACAATTATTGCTTGTAATAATTGTTACCCTTTGTGCTATGCATAAAAATCTTGTCTAAACGTTAGTTTATAAATTAAAAAATAATAATTAATATTTAACAAGTTTAAGTATTTCCCCAATAAATGCAGACATAATTTGTCTCGACGCCACCTAGCGAGGGATTTAACACTAACAATGTCTTCCTCGCAAAAATAAAGTTGGTTGTTTTCAGGTGGAAAAAATATAACAAGCAGTAATTGTTGAATGAAACACTAGTATATATTGAATTATTTGGCGGGTATTTGATAAGCCGCCATAGCTCAGTGGTCAGAGCATTCGACCGGCAATCGGAAGGACACGGGTTCAAGTCCCGTTGGCGGCAAGTATCTTTTCTCGGAAGATTTTTCAATGTAAATGAGTGTTTCAGGCTGACAATTATTGCTTGTAATAATTGTTACCCTTTGTGCTATGCATAAAAATCTTGTCTAAACGTTAGTTTATAAATTAAAAAATAATAATTAATATTTAACAAGTTTAAGTATTTCCCCAATAAATGCAGACATAATTTGTCTCGACGCCACCTAGCGAGGGATTTAACACTAACAATGTCTTCCTCGCAAAAATAAAGTTGGTTGTTTTCAGGTGGAAAAAATATAACAAGCAGTAATTGTTGAATGAAACACTAGTATATATTGAATTATTTGGCGGGTATTTGATAAGCCGCCATAGCTCAGTGGTCAGAGCATTCGACCGGCAATCGGAAGGACACGGGTTCAAGTCCCGTTGGCGGCAAGTATCTTTTCTCGGAAGATTTTTCAATGTAAATGAGTGTTTCAGGCTGACAATTATTGCTTGTAATAATTGTTACCCTTTGTGCTATGCATAAAAATCTTGTCTAAACGTTAGTTTATAAATTAAAAAATAATAATTAATATTTAACAAGTTTAAGTATTTCCCCAATAAATGCAGACATAATTTGTCTCGACGCCACCTAGCGAGGGATTTAACACTAACAATGTCTTCCTCGCAAAAATAAAGTTGGTTGTTTTCAGGTGGAAAAAATATAACAAGCAGTAATTGTTGAATGAAACACTAGTATATATTGAATTATTTGGCGGGTATTTGATAAGCCGCCATAGCTCAGTGGTCAGAGCATTCGACCGGCAATCGGAAGGACACGGGTTCAAGTCCCGTTGGCGGCAAGTATCTTTTCTCGGAAGATTTTTCAATGTAAATGAGTGTTTCAGGCTGACAATTATTGCTTGTAATAATTGTTACCCTTTGTGCTATGCATAAAAATCTTGTCTAAACGTTAGTTTATAAATTAAAAAATAATAATACATACTAGTAAATTAAGATCTTATTTGGCGATGTGTTCTGGAGATTCGCCAAAACTTCAAGCTTTTGTTTGGTTTTGTTGACGGTTTTGTTTGAGAGATCCGTCATCTCTATGGTTTGGTTAATGTTATAGAAGCGACCACTGCCTTCTATTGGTTGAACTGTATTTTTTTTTCTTTCCCTCCCCTCCAATGTTCAACTTTTGATAAATTCTTACTATCCCGTGATTCTCAATTGATTCATGTAAATCCTCATTACCCCTTATTAAGCTATCCCGTGATTTACCAACTGTTTCATGTAAATTTTCAATACACCTTTTTATTTGATTTGCTATAATAAATCTGTTTATTTTCAATTGTTTAGGTCTGTAGATACCTCTTTACGTTCAAATTAAAGATAGTGTTTAATTTTTTTTTTGTTTCTAATAATTGCGCAATATAATAATTTTATCCGGTTCCTAGAAGTTAATACCTAAGTACGATATCCACTAATCAAGGTCATTTTTTCCTCCTTTTCACCGTAGTCGAACTAGTGCCCCAGTGACCGACTTATTTTGTAAACAATTTGAGTTATTTTGTAAACATTCCCGACGGCCTCGTGACCTAGATTCAAAGCGTATGATGTGTTTACTTTAGGCATTCCCGAAGACGTGTGAGTTGACTCTAAATTTTTTTTTTCTTTGTTTGATAATGATGTACTTAGCGCAATTGTCTAGTCTGATACCCGATTACGTATACATATTTATTCACTTATATATACTTTGTCTCAATAAATAATTTATAATATTGATATGTATAATTATATTATGATTGAAATAATTTCTAATTTCATAACTTATTTCAAATGTTCTGGATTTTCTGAAATTTATATTAATACATATATAAAATTAAATATAACATATTGACTTGGAAATTTATCACACATAACTACTTTTAATAGCTATTGATGAATTCAGAGGTAGGAATCGATACCCTTTTTTCCTCTTTTTATATAAGTATTTTTCTTTTTGATTAAAATTTTTCTGGGAACAGTAAAATTATATATATATACATATATATATAAAATATACTTATAATATTTATAATATTTTAATATAGTTACATACCACATTTTAAGCGAGTAATATTTTGGTCAAATAATTAATTCAAATACCAATGTATGCTGCATTCCGCTTTCTCCTTGGAATCTGTAAACTTTTATGTAATTGGAAAACTTACCCCTACCAGGTTTTTCCGACCGGGAAATACACGGTAAAACCCTGCTTCAATTTTCCTAAACTAATTTTTATTTCCCTAAATTTAAATAATTTTTTTTTTTTTTTTCCATTTAATCTAATTAATTTGAATGATGTATAAACTCTATCGTTCTAAACTGTATTTTATTTCAAAACTCGTTGGTTAAATAACACTTTAAATGATAGTTACTTCACGATTAATTTCGAGATGGTAAATTGTTGTTAAATTAAATTTTTATCCCTCCGAACTTTTATGTATTAATAAACTATTATTTTGTTTTATTATTATTATTTAAGATAATTAATTTAAATATTTATTATTTGTTAGAACACTTTCCATTTAGATTGAACACACGTATTTAATTATAACTTCTTCACGCTTAATTATAACATCACTTCAGTTATTTATTGCACTAATATTAAACGCGAAATTTCTAAGTTTAGAAATACGATATTAAGTGATTATAAAATCCGAATTTTACACTAAAACAAATTGTATTTTATCACGAGCACTTTTATTTTTCACAAGTAATTAATGCGTTGACTTTATTTTTATTTTCACTGACTCTAACTGCAAAGTATTTTTTTTTGTAGATCACTGGCTAGAATGTGAAAATTTTCCTAAGTCTTACAATAATTATCACTTAGAATTTTTCAACTTTTAAATTACCAACCGTTTCGTCACGTCTCGCGAACTTTCAACCTTTTCAACCACGACCGTAGACTCTCCCCAACTGGCATTTGTCTCGTCTTTTATACCCCTCTCAGGTCCAAAAGAGCGTATCTGAATCTCCTGTAATAAACCAATCTAATTACTATCAACTCGTAATTTCTTGAAACCTCCCCATTATTGTCGAATGCGGTCCCTTAATCCCTTCCGCGTTTGATACTTTAACTTCTGTCTCGTACTTCCATACTTACAAGATCCGGATTTAGTAAGATCCATGTTTAATTGCCCAACTTCCTTTGTCCTGGTGTTCATACAAAATTAGCTTGAATTTAATAATTTTAAAGTTCTATTTTCATCTATTTCGTAACATGTCCATGCGTACGGCATCTAACATATGTTCCAAATCTGTCCCCAAATTCGCCTATCAGAGATATCTTCATGTCGAAGTCTTTCTCGCAAATTGTTCATTTTTATTTTATTATTTTTCCTCGAGTTTTTCTGTATTCTATATGAACCTTTCCATTTAAAACCGAATTTTCTCTATTTACGTCGTATATTTGAATTTTCCATTTTTTCTCGAATTTTCTTTTATTCACGACACTCTTTCCATGAATTTCCTTATTTATTCTTACGCTATTGTTCATATCTCTATAGCCGTATTTATTTTATTCACTGTTAATCTAAGATTTCCTTTATTTTTCTCTGTCGTATCTTCTTTCCCCTTGCTTCCCTGTACTCCCCTGATATAACCATATCGTTTTTTGATGTTTGCTGCCTCTTGGAAAATTTCATTTTCTATTTGTTATTAATAAATATATCATTTTTAACATTTTTATAGGAGATACCCCCACTTCGGCCCTTAAATTCCTGTCATTTTTATTGCTTCATAGAGATCGTCCCCCAAATTCCGTCTCATTCTTACTCAAAATCCCATAAACCATATGCTTTGACAGTTGTATACGTTAATTTCTGTACCCACCTGGCAATAAATCCTTTTTTATTTCAGTGTCGTTAACTTTTATGAGAATTCTATAATGTAAATATTTCATAAGACCCATGATAATTTTTATAGCTCTTTTAACGACTAATTGCCCTTATCTAAACAATTTTCATGTTCGAATATTCCTTGTTTATCACAACAAAATACATCTGAGATCGACAACCATTGTAATGTCTCCTTTTTCCCTACAATCGCGTACTATGTTACACTATAATCTCCATTTTAATTACGTAAAATGACTCCTTTTCCTGAGTTTTTCTATCGCAATGTTTTCAGCATTTTCCACTCCCCCCCGTACTGTACTCTATTTTCCTCTCTAACACTTGTTACTGCACTAAACCTCTGAAATGTACCCTCGCACTCTCTTTAAAACTCTCATTTTTTTTTGACGTTTTCTCCCTAAATCTTTCATCGTAATATCCTCGCTCCGTCTAGAATTGATAACAATAATTTTCCATTGGTTTTTCAACATTTCCATTCCCTTTAGCACGTTTTCCCTCGAATCGATCATCTCCGGTCGTCACAAACAATCGTATTATAGATGGAAATCTCCCGCAGACGTGCCTCTCGATTCCTGCGTTTTCTACTCAATATATTATTGCTAAAATTTTTCCATCGTTATCCAAGTGTTTTTTTTCGCACCTAATATGCTTTAATGCATTCGAGAACTAAGGTTAACGATCTCTGAAATTTACTTGTTATTCATAACATTTCTCGGGTTCATCGTACTTTTGTCCCTGAATCGAATATTCTTTCCCATGGAGTTTATTCACCTCTCGGTCCGATGAAAACGAAAGGATAATTAATTACATTCTTAATTGCCGAGTCCAAAGGTCGTTCCTTTGTTCTAAAAATGGGCTCGGCCCTCTTCTTGTTGATAGGCTGAATTGGTTTTTAATCGCTTTTGCTGCAATCCAATTGGCTGTCAAGATATCACGGCCTAAAGTATATTGGGGAGTCCCTGCCTCTGATTATTTGTTGATACCATCTGTGATTTTTTAATCAATACTCATCTCACTTTGTCTAATTATAGATCCCTACCGTAAATATGAATTCACTTTACTCTAATCCGATAGATGTCGTAGATGTGTCCGTTTTATAAGTAATTGATATTTTCTTTTTAAATTAAAGTGGGAAGCTACGATATTTTCTAATTTTCACTGTTGATCAATGCAATTCATCACAGTTTGAACATCAGAAAAAAGAGAGAAGATCACAGCGATATCTGTTTCATATCAAATTTGGTACTTTGATGGGAAGATGATGCCACTTCAAGTGTTTTAGATGCATCCTGTTTTCGTTTTTCACACTTTTCTAATTCGGAAAACATTATTTTATGCATTGCCTTCAAATTATTTCTCACAGCCGTTGTAGTCTTCCTTTTCTAGAATATTTCTTGTAACACAGCTTGCATTTAGCTCGTTCAGCGTCGCAAAGTGTAAAATAAATGCAAATTTCATTAGAATTTGATTTACTCATATTAATCACTAATCAATCACACTCTTTAAATTACATCACAAATTACAACATACATTCCACCAACCTACAACTAAAACGACTTTTGGACAAAGAAATATTCAATACTTTTCTTTAAAACTATTTTATTTACTCCCTCTTGCAATTAAAACCATTAAAAATGATTATGGACATGGGAAGGAAGAGTAAAGTTACAATTTTGCGACCGTTTTTGCTTGTCTGGTACTTTCTTTTAGTATAACTTTATAATTTTCTTCTTTTAATATTTTAACAAAGGTATTTACTTATATTTAAAACACCAAACTTTTACAATGTGACCTTAGAACGGGGTACCCCAGTAAGGACACATTTTTCTCTAAAAAATTTTAAAACAAAGAAAAAATAATGAAACGCAATGTATCTGGTTTATTCGTTCTTTAATTATCCTGAAGAACACCCAGTAAAAATGATAATTTATTATTAAAAAAATAAATAAAGGTATCTTTACCTTCGTATTCAAATATTCACAAGGAACAAATCCACCACTTCAGGTAGCTTCTTATAAAATTTGCTCTCAATTCATTGTACGACTGCACCACTAATAATGATGTTTCGGACTTCCGATAAATGTATTTCATTATGTTCTAATCAGTTAATCAGGATATTACCAGAGATAAAGATACCGTGACGTAAAATTTTTGATAAAAGGTGCAAAGCCTAGCAGCATATTTGATTGGCAGTAGCGCAACATCCAATTTTGCCAACACCGCGCAAATAAAAATTCACACCAATACTCGTTTCAGTTTGGTGCGACTTTTTATTTGTTATATGTAAAGTATTGAATAATAAGGTAATTGAAATTATTGCCAAACAGTAATCATGCATCTACCATAAACGCTTGGTTACTTAGTAGGGGGCCCGGGTGCCTTGTGTGAAGTTTTTCCGGACCTTGGCGGCCGATGCATCTTCCCACCAACTGCGTGGCGGGCCGGATAAGGTTGAGAATGGTTGAGGGAGACTTTTCGACCTCTTCAGCGGTGAGTGGGTAGTTTAAAATATCCGTCGTTCCTGGACATACTGACCCCCAGATTCCTACCCAACCCGCATACATTTTTCCTCACAGAAATTGCTCTCCATCCTTTCCTAAAAATACCCTCCAACCAGCGTTCCCAAAGATGACAACGACCCCGAGAGGAATTATTTTCGTCAGGAATTCCTGGGTGAGCTTATTTCAATGAGCTTTTTTCATAATATTGTATATTTCTTTTTTTTTATTGAGGAAACAAACAGTCATACAGTAAAATAATTTTATAACAATAAAATACATATGTTGTAGACCAATAAAGTTCCATTATGTTAAATATTGGTTTAGTATTTTTACCTACTCAACTTATTAAATGACAAAAAAATAAACATTATAAAGAAAAACATAAAAAAGAAGAACATAAAACATAATACAGAAAAACGTAAAATTATTAACAAACATAGTTATACTATTTACCATGGTTTGTAATATTATAATTTTCACAAAAAAGAGAAAAAAAAGTATTTTAAGTTATTAATTTATTAAGCTGCATTTTATATGATTTCAAGTCATGGTTGAAAATGTCTTCATCTCGTAAGGCATTGTAAGTTTCACAGATATGAAAATAATCTATATATATAAGCATTTAGGTTCCGTATGTTTGCGTTCGCTAATCTCGGAAAGTAATCGATGGATTGACTCAAATTTTTTACAGAACATTGCATTTTAGCAAAAGAGCGTTTATACATACTTTTTATTTAGAAGTTCCAAAGGAAAAGGATAATTTTATGCGTTTTAAATAGACTCATAATTTGTCATAGTAAAAAACGGAATGACAGTTATTAGCTAGACAGTGTTGTCATTTTATTAATTTTATTAAAAGTTACAAAAATTTATGATACCTACAATTAGGAATTAAAAGAATTTAATCGGATTTAAAAGTAGAATTATATCTAACAAATTTTATTACTATTTTCACTCATTTGTTTTCTCTGTGCATTTTAAATTTACTCATAATTGTACTGAATGTCAGTTCGTAACTTTGCAAAACCTATAAAAAATCAGATTAACAAATCGAATTATATATGACAAATTTTCAAAGGGTCAAAAAAGTGTAACTGTGAAAAGTTGATTGATGTGTAAGTTTTTTCAAAGTTGATCACCATTCGTGGGATGCCTCGCTCACGTTCAAACATAGGCTGTCGTACTCGACACGCAAACGCAGATCGCCAGAGAAGATCAAACCGCACTGATCAAGAACGTTTAGACGATAATGAACATGTTCCAATTCAATTCAGTGCCGGCAACCCGGGCGTTTATTTATTATTTGTTATGTACAATATGATTTTTTTTTTCCTTACCCTCCTCACTAGACAAAGTCTGTTCTGAGGCTGGTAACTAACAATTTCTAATTACATAAAAACAAATAAGTGGTAAAACCAAGAAAAAAAAGAAACATATATATTATAGTAAAAATAATAATAAAAAATAAGAGGAAAATCAGAATTTAAAAACAGAGTAGAAAAAAGAAAATATATAATATTAGATATTAAGAATATTACTTATCTCTCTTCTTTCCTTGACATTCAACCAGTTTAAAAATCTTTTGAAAACCCAGTTCAAATTATTAGATGCGACGTAGGTCTTTGTTTGGGCTACAAACTTATTGAATATATATGGTGCCAAGTAAGATTCATGTTTTTTTGCAAAATTTGATTTGATATATGGTACTTGTAGTTGATTGTGTGTGTTTGCTCTTGTGTATTGCGAGTGAGTTATGAAGTGTGGTGATATTTTTATGCAGTTTTTGTAGATAAATATTGCTAACTAAACTAAAAAAAATAGGAATGGCCGAATCAACAATTAACTTATTGGAGTCATATATAACAGGGCGAGAACAACAAGTACAAATTGGCAAACAAAAGAGCAAACTTCTATCTTTAAACTATGGCGTTCCTCAAGGAAGTGTACTGGGACCGATTCTGTTCATTATCTACATCAAAGATTTAACTAACCTTACCATTAAAGGAAACATAATCAGTTTTGCTGATGATACTGTTTTATTATTTCAAGAAGAAAATTGGACTGATACATTTAATGAGGCTGAAAAGGGGCTTAGTGCACTTCAAAATTGGCTTAAAATCAACTCGCTTACCCTTAATATAAGCAAAACAAAATATATAACATTTTCAATGAACTCAAGGGGCCAACCAATAAAATCACTAGAACTAAAATTACATGAATGCCATGGATATAATATACAATGTTACTGCCCCGTCATCGAAAAAACACAAAACATAAAATATCTCGGAATAATAATTGACGAAAATCTTAGATGGGACCTACACATCAAAGGTATTACGGAAAAACTCACAAGCCTTATATATTTCTTCAAAAATCTAAGAAACGTGCTAAATAAAAAGGATATGAAAAAGGTCTACTATGCGTTATGTCATTCTCGAATTGAATATGGAATCATAGGATGGGGATCTGCTGCAAATACGTACCTACACAGCCTGAATACGATTCAAAAAGGAATCATAAAGACCATATTGAAAGTACCAATTAGAACGCCTTCAATTGAAATTTTCAATAACTTTGACGTACCAAATGTACAACAAATATATTCCAAAAATATATTATTGAAGCTCTTCAAAAATAATGAATCCTCTACTAGACCGTGTATGCATAACACTAGATCGAATAAAAATGATATAAAAAATATTCCAAGTTATAAAACCACATTTGGACAAAGAAACTATACATACTTTGCAACAAAACTCCATAACATCCTCCCCCAAGACATAAAACTAATAAAAAATCCAATTGAATACAAATCAAGAATAAAAATATGGCTTAAAGAGGTCAATGAGAAAACCCTAGCGAAGACGCTAAAAACGACATAGAAGACAAATGAACTATATTTAAATAACTTTAGTCCGCCTCGGCACAGGACCCCCTAGTGAGGAGCACTAAGAAATACAATATTTTGTACTTAATTTCACATTGCATTTTGTATGTAAATTTTTTTTATATAGTCGCTATAATAAAAAAAAAAAAAAAGATGATCTTCTTTATGAATAGTTTATTTATGTCTAATAGGTTATTGTTGATCATTATCTGTTCTGTCGGATGTTGATAAGGCTTTCTAAACATAATTCTGATAATTGTTTTATGATTAATTTTAAGTGATTTGAGGTGAGTCTCTGCTGCTGCTCCCCATACTGAAATACCATACATTAGAATACTTAGAGTTAGAATTATTCAGAGGCGAGCAGAAGAACTGGCGAATCGTCGGGAAGAAAGACTTAAAAGCTTACGAGTAGAAGCGCGAAGAAGACGAGCAGCACATTCATCTCAACAACGTCAAGAAGAAATAGATCAACGCCGAAGACGAATGAATATTCGAATAGGACGAACCAGATATTCAATACAATACCTCATGCAAATTTGTTCAAATCGGTAAAATGGATAAATATTGTCCACACTGCAAAGCGATGAAATTTACAGGAGAAACTCAAGGAATGTGTTGTGCGAGCGGCAAAGTGAAGCTAACTGAAATTAATCAGCCAATAGCACCACTGATAAATTTGTTGCAAGGAATTACTGATGATTCAAAACATTTCCTCAAAAATATTAGAAAATACAATTCATGTTTTCAGATGACTTCATTTGGCGCTAACGTTATAACAGAAAATTTTATGCCGACGTTTAAAATTCAGAGACAAATTTACCATAAAGCTGGCTCTTTGCTTCCTTTTCACAGAAATCAACATAAATTTCTACAAATATATTTAATGGGAGATCAAAGTGATCAGTTGAATGCATGCTGTCAAATCTCTAATAAAGTAAAAAAAAAATATTGTTGAGTAATTGAAAAAAATGTTAGATGATAAAAATAATTTAATTAGAATGTTCAAAAATGCAATTGATCTCATGCCATCAGACAGCCATAAAATTATCATTAGTGCTGATCAAACACCAGCAAGTGAGCATGTCAGACGATATAATGCGCCAACAATTAATGAGGTGGGAGTTGTCATGGTTGGAGAAGAATTTCATCCTCGCAATATCGTTTTGCAACGCAGAAATGATCAACTACAAAGAATTGCTGACACTAATACGTGCGTATCCATAATAAATTGATATTGTAAAAGCATTTAAGGCCTGAATAAATAAATAATTTAAAAAAAATTAAGAATGTTTTTTTTTCTTCCCTTATATTCTATACTACAGCATAGTCACAGCAGATATTCAATTAAGCAATGTGTCTTCTTGGAAAATGCACAGTTGCTAGACAATTTTTGTTAACTTCTCTAATAATTAAAATCAGACAAAGCCACAGCGAAGCGTGGTCGGGTTCAGCTAGTATATAATATAATATCAAATGTAAAAAGGAGGAAAAATAAAAAAAGGAGAGAAAAAAAATACTGAAAATTTCTATTATGTAGGTACACATTTTAATAAATAGGTATTTTTATTTATTTTTTTTTTTCATTACAAGGTCGACCATACACATTTTAATCGTCTTAAGCATCTTAAGCATTTTTTCAAGCGGGGTCTCCTCGTAAAGATGAACATTTGCTTACACATTTACTTGAACCTTGCTATAAACATTGGCAATGGGGGCGTGGCCTACCTGCAGAGGCATACAAAAATGTCTAAGGCCACGCCCCTATTGTCAATGTTTAGGTTCTATAAGGTTCCAAATTGAGTGGAGGAGTTTATCGGAGAGTCTGGAATGATCTTGAATATTTATAGAAGGTTGCCGGATTGAGAAAGTTTCATAAAGTTCTATACGGTTCTAAACTGAGTGGCGGAGTGCGTTGGTGAGTCTAGAAGGTCCCAGAAAGTTCAAGATGGTTCGAGAATACTCTAGAAAGTTCTGGAAGAAAAAAGTTCTAGGCGTTTTCAAAAAGATCTGTAAGTTTCCAAACTAAGTGGCGGAGTACGTCGGCGAGTCTAGACGTCTAGAGGTTCCAGAAAGAATTATAATGCTCTAGAATTCTACAAGGTTCTGGAAAGGGAAAGTTCTGGAAGATTACAGAAAGTTCTATAAGATTTCGGAATGCTCTGGAAAAGTTTGGAAGGTTCTCTCTAGAGTGTTATATAGGATGAAATTCACCGCGCCAGGATCAGTATTGCGAAAAGTCCAAAAAAATATACAAGTGAAGGTTTTCAAAAGTGAACTCGAACAATAATACTTTTTGAACATCCAAGTGGTAATTTTAAAAGTACACTCGATTTGTTTTTATTTCTGTTTTTTTTTTGTGTCAAAATGCTAAAAAGAAAGAAAGTATTTACACAATCTCAAACAAAATCAAAAAGAGAAAAGACGGTCCGGAGAAACGAAACAGAAACAGCAAGAAGAAGATGTTTGGCTTGGGGACGAGAAAAGTTCCAACCAATACAAAAGAGTAGAGATGAAGAAATCAGAGAACGTAATAGAGCAAAAGAAGAGAAAAAAAGAAAGAAGCAAATAACTACTGGTTGGGCGTCTACACTATACCTACATATATCATAGACTCTTGTAGCTTGATTGTCACATAATATTCCTTTCCTATCCATCCCTTTCATGTTTCTTTTCCCCATCCTATCCCATCCCTATGTACCTGTTATTTCGTTACCGCAACAAATCAGTGTCATCAATCGAAACTCACCGCATAAGCATATAATTTTCCGCTCCCCGCATCCTCAAACTGAATCCGCATGTCGCAAGTATATAAGTGCATGAATAAACCAGCCAAGATAGCAGAGTGTCACAAGTTACCGCAGTAAGTCCCATCCTTCCTTTCCTTTAAGTGCATTCTTTCTACTTGTACTGTGGTCTTTCACACACCTATATTTCAAAACACATACAAGGTCCTTCGACATCCACATCTGCACTTAAACCACACAACAACTACTAATACGAACCGAAATAAATAAAGAAAAAATGCGAAATCTTCGCGAAAGATGGCGAGTCGAAGTGGTAGAGCAATACATGAGCGTGACTGCTATCGAAGAAAGAAGAAAAAGGAACTACAATAATGAACTTGAAGCGTATCATTACGATCATACGAAAAAATATAGCCAACATCTAAGCATCGTTATCGGAAAAATTGACCAAATGTGCGGATACTGTGGCGCAAAGAAATTCAAAGGACTCCAGGCATGTGCTGCATTACTAGCAACGTTAGACCACCAGCATTAGAAGTTCATCCACAATAATTATTTAGATTATACGACTGGCGAAACAACAGTCGAAACATTTTCTACAGAATGTACGCTGTTACAATTAGGGAATGCAATCTCGTTCTCGCGAGATCTCGTTCTTGCGAGATCTCGGCCTTTTTTAGCGAGATTGATCTCGGACGAAAAAAGGGCGAGATCTCGCGAGTTTAACGAGATTGCACTCGAGCATAAAAACGTCTTATTCGAAGCGCGGACTGACACGGATGCGCGGACTGTTCGGTGCGCGTGAAGCTGCAATTTCTAATAGTCTGACTAATTGGTATATTTTGTTAATTAATCTGTAGTATCTAATGGATCTACTGAGTAGATATAGTTTTATTTAATTGATAATAATATCTCAGTTTAATAGTCAACTCAACTTAGATAATAAGTTTAATTTTTTTGACTTCTCGTTGTTTTGTTTGTTATAAAAGAACTGTTTTATTACTAAAAGATTTTTGTTTGATATTAGAAGAGAAGACTGGTTGTTTCTTTTATTTGTTATTTGATAGATACGTACGTCAAAACTTGGTACTTAGAAGTTTATTAAAAAATATATACGTACACAAATACATATAACACTTATAATTTTTATTATTTTTTTCTTAATTTATTCAAATATTGTGATTATTTGCAAAAAACACACAAATTTGCCAATCTCGCGAGATCTTGAAATTGGTGAGATCTCGCTGTATTGTTATTCATAAACGACCCAATCCCGCGAGATTTGCATTCCCTAGTTACAATGCTTGCTTCCAAATAACATCGTTCGGGGCTACATTCCTTTTTTTACCAACATGTTCAACTCAGTACATCACGTACATCTATGCTTAGTACTAAACTGGGACGGTTGTGCTATTTCCTTTTGTTTTACGGTGAGATATATGATCTAAGCATTGTTAGAATATTATAACACCACGCTTTCTTTTTGCATCTAAAAGCTTACCATGCACTGCCAAATAATTGTAATATACGAGTATGTGTTTCAAAATAAATAAATTTAAATTCGAAAGATTTGTCAAGGTTTGTGAATTTTTATATGAAACGAAAAAGCGAAGTGACAATAACATTTATAGTTTCATAGTTTTTTAGTTTCACACAGAGAGGTATTTCTACAGTTTAAAAGAAAAACAAATCGCAAAGCGATTCATAAATTTCTGACAACAAAACATAATTTTTTTTTTCATTATTCGGATCTGCCCTGATGATGGCCAGGATGTAGCGCAACACGGCATAACAACCCAAAAACAAATAATGAAAATAATTACTCACGAGGACTCCGCAAAATACGACATACTTATATGCAGTGGCGGTCCTTCCCTCAGGTCAATTGGTCAAAAACCTCCCAAAATTATAAAATGACAATAAAACATAACATGTATTATGAAATATTAAGCAAATTAAAACAACTGGTATTATTTTAACGTATTTGAAATGCACCGCGAGCTAACTAGAAGCGGTGACATCTAACATCTTGAATGGAAGCTTTCCTTCACACGCACTATGATTGGCTGGATCAATTTATGAAATGCCCGGATATCATTTCTTCTGTCTCTTTACGCATCAAACAATAAACGAGATGGCACTATGTCGCCTAGTAAAAGTTTTTCGGATTCTGAAGACAGTTTGGGTCATTACCGTGAGTGAGAGAGAGCATGCTGAATATTATGCGTCTGAAAGAGATGGTTTGATATACGTAGGTTGATTTTGCATATTTTACGCTTGTCGCATAAAATAATTTACTATATTAAATGTAATTTGACTCTCAAACTCGTGAGATATTTACAAATAAACATTATCGTATTTCATTTGATATTGTATCATAATATCATTTTTTTTAAATGACCTTCCGTTTCTGGATGCCTAGAGCCGCCTCTGCTTATATGTGCAGTATGTTTAGGAAATACGATATATCTACTTACACAAAACATAACTAAGGGTCTCCGAATGGGGATACAGAGAAAATATATCTACTTTCGTAGGCATAACAAAAGTCGATAGCTGTACAAATTAATTCGAAACAGGCGGGTACAATTTTATTACCTGAACTGTAATTAGGGCAGTAGAAATGAAGAACGCTCACCTTTTCAAAAACTACCGGGCGGCTTTTCTTACGAATCTAAAAAAATCTTATACCTATATAAAAATCTCGTGTCACGGTGTTTGTAGTCTCACTCGTCCGACTTGTTTAAAAGTATATATATTATACTGCTAGGTGATAAGGGTGACCCTATCCAGAAAAAATATCAATTTTTTTGACAATTTTTTAATTTTTTTATTTGGCTTCAAAAAATACATAAAACCCACGGACATATGAATATACATGGACCTGCCCTAAGTGATAAAAAACGTATTATTTCCCCCTCCACATGGCGCCGGCTGAAGCACCTCCTTGGAACCGGCTCGCTCCATGGGGAGGGGATAGAGCCTCGCTTGAATCTAAAATGTGTGACGTCATCATTCTTGCCGTGAACAGCTAGAAGGTAACATCCATACATTTAACGAAATACAACGCCAAAACAGTAGCGTATTCTATACAATATATCTACATATCAATGTGCACATAGCGAATGTGGGCGGTTCTCCAGTGTGCTCATCGGTGGTTACAGGGGTAAGTAAATTATGAAACATTTGTAATAGTGTTTTAACTAAACACGGCAACAAAATATTGCTATGTGTATTGGGGCGAGTCTTTTTGAGGCGAACATTTGACCTTAGCAAATATGTTATTATCGTGGCAAGCAATTCGCGCTCCCATGTAAAAAGGTCTATTCATTCAAAGCAGATTTTGCTTTTAAGAACTAAATGGTGATATTGTAATGCAAGATGCCTATTTACTGTCAGATTGATTGTATAACGAATCACAGTCATCTTTCCCCTCTTCCCCCTCCATGGTTTGGTTTGACCCCTCACCCGTAACTGCTTGTCTAGTCATTTGGATGTCTATGATAAAACCTTAAATTTTAACCCTCCTACCCCCACCCTCCCATTTTTTAATCGCGATTTTAGTATTTTTGTATGAACAAATGTAACCGTCTTTCGTATTTCAAACTGAATGATATTTTTTATGTTGTTGAATGACAGATGGCGCTACGTCCGCCTCATCGAAACTCCATCCACACAGGCGCAAGACATTCACGAGAAGCGTCGCGTCATTTTGATATTTTATTCGGCATTATGTTCTCGCGTGGGCAAACCGTCGAGCTTATTTGTTTTGGCTAAAGAAGGACTGACAAAAATATCTTACACTCAATTGCTCTTCGAAATTCATATTGATTTTCTTAATTTCATTTTCCTACTTTAGTTGGTGTTTTTTGTTTTTATCGGCGGTCATCGTCTAAAGCGCTCCATTCCTCTTTCTGTCATAGATCCCATCCCCACACATTTACAATACATTGGTTATTTTTTATTTAACAACAAAAATATTCACTAGAATTAATTTATATGGCATAACAACGTTTGTCGGGTCAGCCAGTATATCTATATATGTTGGCCATAGTTTTTCAATTTCAAAACCATAAATCGGTTTTAACAATACATAATATGGAATTGATATCTAATGAATTTATTTGCAGCGTTTTTGTATTTTTACGCTAGTGTACTCTTATATAGGTAGGTATACAGACAAATAATTTTACCCTTGATGCTTTTGATTTAAAATATTATTTCATAGACACTTTCAGTATTACCCTGGTGCAAGACCATTATTCAGAATTGAAACGTTGTACTAAAAGTACTTAAGCACACATTTTACCACTAACATTTACACATCTGCCCTGATGATGGACACTGTAACGCTGTCCAAAACGTTGGCTAAAGGAGTAGGTAGCGTAACACGGTATAACACTCCAAAAACAAACAACAAAAATGACAAACTTTGACCATTACTGTTCTTATTTGGAGTAAAAAATGTAAATGAAATTTTAACATTTTTGCTGATGTTTTTTTTTTCAAATAGGTACAAATAACTAGAAAATCTTCCACGACGTCACTTTTCACGCAGTCGAGTAACCGTCCAACCTTTGACTCCGACCCTAACGTCCAATTCCAATTGATGTTTTCATGCTTTTAGGTTGAAAAAAGTCACTGGAGACTAAAATGCCTTGTACATTTTTTACTCCAAATTGCTCTGAAATCAATGGCTAAGTCAGGTACGTCTCTTAACACACTGTTTTATTATTATTTTAAATAATTTAAAAAGAAAGTAAAAAAAATGGATTACGACAATAATTCGAAAACCTTCTATTACTTCCAAATGTCGCCTGTGTTGTGATGAAAAATTCATCCAGCAATAAGAAAGAGATTATGAATATAATTTAAATTATGTATATTACAATATCGGGTAATTTTTCTGATGATACAAATATTATTCTAAAAGACCATGAATTAATCTTTACAAAGAATTATGAAGATGATAAAAGTCTATTGAAGATGATAAAACTTTGTTTTAAATATCCCTTCTCATGCTTTCCATTGAAGGAAGTTACTGGGGATTTTGATAAGGTTGTTGTGGATTTGGATAAGGTTGTTGTGGATTTGGATAAGGTTGTTGTGGATTTGGATAAGGTTGTTGTGGATTAGGATAAGATTGTTGTGGATTTGGATAGGATTGTTGTGGATGTGGATTAAGTTGTTGTGGATTTGGATAAGGTTGTTGTGGGTTTGAATTAGGTTGTGGATTTGGATATGGCTGTTGGGCATTTGGATAAGGCTGTGGTTGATTTGGATATTGCATTTGTACGTTTGGATATGTCTGAGGTGCATTTGGGAAAGGCTGCTGTCCAGTGGGAACGGTTGGATACGTTGAGCCCAGAAATCCGTTGTTGATAGTGGATCCTGCGCCTCCCAGCAATTGATGGTAGTAACTCCAGACCACCAATAGGAAATATATTTTGAGTGCTGGAAAATATTTAAAAAACTGATTAGAACTATTAATACATAGGTTTTTATTCTTATAATGAAGATAAACGAGAACATTGTCTTCATCGGTAGTCACTTGAAATCGTATTAAATCTAAGGCTACAAGTGAAAAAGGTTCAATTTGGACAGCCTGCGCGGAAAGCCGTGGCCTATTTTCATTACTCCTCGCCAGCCGTCCAATCCGACCCGACAACGGGCGTGGCCCCGGTATTATAACCAATCGGGTTTCGAATCGATTTTGGTCTGAACAGACAATCGAATGGAAAAATCTGATGTTTGCGGCCGGCCATAAAGTGCTCTTTTGCCTACACAGTTGCGGCGCGTGACGGAAAAATATTTTTAATTGAAAAAAAAAATCATCGGACAATCTATATTTTTTCTCTAAATATGCTCAGGAATCGCTGGTTAAAATCCTTCGGGTACGTGCTATTATATCCTTTACAAGGGTCTCAAAATTGCACAAAAATTTTCGTGTGTAACGGACAACGAAATTATAATTATTTTAAAATTATAATTTTTTGTGCATTATTTATCAATTCCAAACCTAAAATTGACTTCAAAAATACTTTTAGTTGGCGGCATGTATCTTTTCACAGGAGATGTTTCAGGCTAATAATTATTACTTATAATAATTGTTACCCTTTGTGCTATGCATAAAAATCGTGTCTTAAACATTAGTTTATCAATTAAAAAAATAATAATAATATTTGACAAGTTAAAATATTTCACCAAAAAATGTAGACATAATTTGTCTCGACGCCACCTAGTGAGAGATTTAGCACTTACAATGCCTTTCCCATATAAAAATAAAGTTGGTTGTTTGCAGGTGGAAAAATGTAATAAGCGGTAATTGTTGAATGAAACACTAGTGTATATTGAATTATTTGGCTGGTAGGAGATAAGCTGACGTAGCTCAGTGGTTATAAAGCAGTTGACCGGATATCAGAAGGACGCTGGTCATCCCGTCGGCGGCATGTATCCTTTCTCGGGAGATTTTATCAATGTAGATGGATGTTTCAAGCTAATAATTATTACCTATAATAATTGTTACCTTCAGTTGGTATGGATATCGAACAGTTTATTTGCAGTGTGGATTTTTTGTACTTAACCGCAAATATATACGGTAGAGTAGTTTTATCCATTATGCATTTGAATGAAAATATTTTTGCTTTTGCTCTACACAGCCCTTCGGAACATTTAGTTACATTTTGTGTAAGCCGGTATACCGTATTTATAGAGTACCACTAGCTCCGGGTAATTGGATTCGTGCCTAATATCAATAACAAGTAACAATCAAATAAATAGGATTATTTACCAAGGTAAAAGATGGACCATGAAATGCTCAGGTATGCATAGGTATCATAATAGTTGGAGAAGCTGTAGACGCCATAAATTATGAAACAAATGAAGTTCAACAGTAAACTGACGAAAGCGTAAAAGATCCATGGAAGAATCATATTGGATTTTGCCTGTAAATAAAATCATAAAAACACGAATGAGAATATAATATTAACATTATTAGAAGAATATGAATTAGGTATTTTATACTCTTTAACCCAACCGAACTACCTCCCGGGGAAGAAAGCCGTGATCTCGGTCTACTGACCAACAATTCCAAAACAAAAATGGTGATCGACAGGGCACATTTGCAAGAACAAATAATGCTCTCAGAAACATTGAACGACTTTATATACCAAGGTTCGTCTATAAGAGACGATAAAAGTTATGAAATAGAAGTGAAAAGAAGAATTCGCATGATAAAATCCGCCATGTCACGAGTAAAATGCAAAAGATATTTAATTTAATTTAATTTAAATTTAATTTTTAATTTAAATTATAACCCAACAATGTTTGAAAATCTCCTACTGCCACCACAGAAAGCCGAAAATGACGCGACGCCCGGGTGGGACCCAAGCGCGATGCCCCCTCAACCACTGACCGGACAATGTAAATTTTATTTTAAATTTAAATTTAAATTTTACTTAAATTTGGATTTGAAGAAAAAATACGTAACAAAACTGAATATTTCCTTTTTTAATCAAAAGGTATAGATTTCAAATACAAAAATCTAAAAAGCAGTTTGTAAGGACCGGCCGTTTTGGCAGTATATCCTTGCGAAATTACACTCAATTTAAAACCTACTACTTCACTCATTCATAAACGAAAATCGTTTAATTCGAAACCCGGTCGGCATAAAGTATAAAAAATAAAATGGTTATGATTTCGACGAGATGCGAAGAGTTTCGAAGGAGGGAAAGACGATTCCCTTCAGGACGTCTTCTGTTTTTTTGTTTTTTATTCTAGAAAAAAATTGTTATTTCTGAAGAAAAAAAACAAATATTAAATCATTTTTATAAATTACTGGCGAGTTTCCGGCACACGACAAAAATAAGAGACTTTTTGAGGGATTAGAAATGGGATTCATGTCAGATACGTCAACAAACTGAAATTTAAATTTAAATTTTATTTTTAATTTTAATTTTAATTTTAATTTTAATTTTAATTTTAATTTTAATTTTAATTTTAATTTTAATTTTAATTTTAATTTTAATTTTAATTTTACTTTTAATTTTAATTTTAATTTTAATTTTAATTTTAATTTTAATTTTAATTTTAATTTTAATTTTAATTTTAATTTTAATTTTAATTTTAATTTTAATTTTAATTTTAATTTTAATTTTAATTTTAATTTTAATTTAATTTTAATTTTAATTTTAATTTTAATTTTAATTTTAATTTTAATTTTAATTTTAATTTTAATTTTAATTTTAATTTTAATTTTAATTTTAATTTTAATTTTAATTTTAATTTTAATTTTAATTTTAATTTTAATTTTAATTTTAATTTTAATTTTAATTTTAATTTTAATTTTAATTTTAATTTTAATTTTAATTTTAATTTTAATTTTAATTTTAATTTTAATTTTAATTTTAATTTTAATTTTAATTTTATTTTTAATTTTAATTTTAATTTTAATTTTAATTTTAATTTTAATTTTAATTTTAATTTTAATTTTAATGTTAATTTTAATTTTAATAAAAACTTTAATTTTATTTTATTTTTTAGCGTTATAAACAGTGATAAGAATATTTATGTCATTTACCAATAAAATAACGACATATTGATAGAGTGACAGAGGCATAACGAAGACCACAAGGCAATGGTGAGACTCGTTCGGACTTTGATTTTCTCCATATTTCAAACACGGTGTTGAAACTTAAGGCTGTCATACCAGCAAATCATAATTCCTATTCCGACTACAGCGCTCACACATCAGCGGTCGCGAGCGGACGTTTTTGGAACTAGATTTCGTTCCGCCGCAAGCCGGGTTTCACGTACCTATTAGTTCACGCGGAGCTGAGCCTACAGTATGGTTCAGATGAAGATGTTGAATTCTCGCTTCCAGAATTTTAATTAGTAGTAGTTATTTGTAATTTTTGTATCGAAGTGCATAGACATAAATAGATACAGAAACACAGTAGGTATAAAGTAGATACCTACACAAAAAAAAAACAATTTTTTATATTTTTTAAAAATATTTTGGTTTTTGTTTTTTCATTTTATTTTACTGCCATTAGAGTGGAAGAATTGGAACGTTACTTGAAATGGCTTTAGCCGTGTTTAGTGACCAGATCTGAAGAGTCAGGTACTTCCCCACCTTCATCTTCCCTAACTCATTCCCCTCCCCCACTACCTTCAGTCTCGCAACATACCCCAATTGGGGGTGCAATAGTCCCACTGGCTCCAGACGGGAGCAGTTGGGACTCTTGTACGGTATTCATGAAAAAAAGAGTAATAATATTCAGTTGGATTGTAAAAAATATCTCATTTTGAAATATTTATTCGTGTGCATAATTTTTAATTTTATATTTATGTGAATATCGCACAAGAGACCCAAATGCTCCCGTCTGGAGCCAGTGAGCCTATGACATGACTTTGGGGTATATTGGGAAGCTGAAGGTGGTGGGGAGGGAAGGAGATGGGAAGAGGAAGTGAGAAATTACCTGGCTATTCAGATCTGATCACCAAACACGGCCATTTTTAGCAACGTTTCAATTCTTAATGGTGGTCTTACACCAGGGCGATACAAAAGTATCTTCTACTCTGGAACGTGACGCAAATATATTATTTTTAAATGAAATAATTGTGAAATAACCCAAATTAGTCAAATAAAATTTATTTGCCCACGCCGGGACTCGATCCCACGACCTTCGGATTGCGAGTCAGGAGCCTTACCTCTTGACCACGCCGGGCGTCAATAGGTAGTATCAGTAATTTGGAAGGCAGGTATGTTTACCGCCGCCCCGGGAACCATGTATTGGATTATCAACACCTCTGCCATAGGTACGGGTAGCCCGGGTTCATGGGGCGAGGTTTGTCAGAAGCGGTGGCGTCTGCCCACCAACTACGGGGAAGGTCGGATCGGGAAAGACCTTTTTTTACAATCGCTCGACACATTGCCTATCTCTTCTTTGGGGATGCTGTGTGGAGTAGTGTTGGGTAGGACACGATATCAGGATGAGTTTGTATGAGGTACTCGAATATTGAAATGAGGTGTTGAGGGGAGGCGTTACAAAATAATTTTCGCTTACGAGAAAAGATACTTGCCGCCAACGGGACTTGAACCCGCGTCCTTCTGATTGCCGGTCAGCTGCTCTTGACCACTGAGCTATGGGGGCTTATCAAATACCCGCCAAATAATTCAATATATACTAGTGCTTCATTCAACAATTACTGCTTATTATATTTTTTCCACCTGAAAACAACCAACTTTATTTTTGCGAGAGAGACATTGTAAGTGTTAAATCCCTCGCTAGGTGGCGTCGAGACAAATTATGACTACATTTATTGGGGAAATACTTAAACTTGTCAAATATTAATTATGATTTTTAATTTATAAACTGACGTTCAGACAAGATTTTTATGCATAGCACAAAGGGTAACAATTATTATAAGCAATAATTATCAGCCTGAAACACTCATCAACATTGAAAAATCTTCCTCAGGCTGATATATTCTTCAGGCTGATAATTATGGCTTATAATAAATGTTACCCTTTGTGCTATGCATAAAAATCTTGTCTAAACGTTAGTTTATAAATTAAAAATCATAATTAATAAATTTATTGTTGAAATGAAGTGTAATTTGCATAAACTGTGTGGCGGTTAGTGGAATCCTATTATCCTATTTCCTATTAATATTATAAAGGTGAAAGTTTGTATGGATGTGAGCAGGTTTGTTAATCTTTTAAGCAAACAATGCTAAATGGACTTTAAAGGTTCTTTCACTAATAGAAAGCTACAATATTTGCTGTATATATTGGTAGGCTCTGGCGTTATGAAATTATTTATTATACGTTTATTGTCCAGACGAAAAGCAAAGCGTTGCTTGGTAACCATAAATAATTATTTGACGTACGCTGTCATTTTGTTATTTGTTTAGGTTACTACGGAGATCCCTTTGATAGGTGTTTTAATAATAATAATTTTTTAAAAATGTTTTATTTTTAATATTATGTTTTAGATGGTATTTACATGATAATTATACATCTCAGGTTTTTTTACTAACCTTCCATTGAAAGCATGTGCTTGTGTATGGAAAGGGAGTGCACATTAATGCTATTAGTTAGTACTTAAATAATTCATTGTTTATAAATATATTTGAGCTGCAGTATTTATTTTGATAACAGTGTGTATTTAAAAAAAGAAAGATTAAAATTATTTATTATTTTTTAATTTATAAACTAACGTTTAGACAAGATTTTTATGCATAGCACAAAGGGTAACAATTATAATAATAATTAATTATTGCTTATAATAATTGTTACCCTTTGTGCTATGCATAAAAATCGGTCTAAACGTTAGTTTATAAATTAAAAAATAATAATTAATATTTGACAAGTTTAAGTATTTCCCCAATAAAATGTAGACATAATTTGTCTCGACGCCACCTAGCGAGGGATTTAACACTAACAATGTCTCTCTCGCAAAAATAAAGTTGGTTGTTTTCAGGTGGAAAAAATATAATAACAGTAATTGTTGAATGAAGCACTAGTATATATTGAATTATTTGGCGGGTATTTGATAAGCCGCCATAGCTCAGTGGTCAAGAGCAGCTGACCGGCAATCAGAAGGACATGGGTTCAAGTCCCGTTGGCGGCAAGTATCTTTTCTCGGAAGATTTTTCAATGTAGATGAATGTTTCAGGCTGAAAATTATTGCTTATAATAATAAAATTATAGTAATCTATACTAACTAGTGGTCGCCCAATGGTCGTAATTCGACCATAATAGGCCACTTGCATCACATTTAAAAAAAATCCGGTTTAGGCAAATATTCTAAGACATTCCGTATTTTTTTTTTTAATCGTATTTTTGAAACCCTGGCGATTTTTCGAAAATTTAAATCCGAAAAATCAGACCATTTTTCATAAACCGGAAAGACGCGACATAATTTTATAGGTGCGAAAAAACGATAATTACATAGCCGAACATCATTTTAAAAAAAGAACGTTTTCCACACGAATAACACAGGAGAATAATGAGGCATACCAAAAATATAAAATCTCATAAATATTTTTTTCCTTGATCCATCTTACTGATCATAAATCATTATAATGTTCAACGTCTATATTACTAAATCAAATGTAATGTACTTGTACTTGTAAATTATAATAATATTGATTATTATAATTTATTAATATTATTATTTTTGACCAGGAATTATTAGATTCCTGGTCAAATAAAATTATTCATGCAAAACACTTCAATTATCTCAACCAAACGTATGTTGACAAACTTTCGTCAAACAAATGGTTGAGTATTGGAGAGTTGAGCGCAGAAATAGAAGGATTTATGCTTGCCATTCAAGATAGAGTCATTAATACTAAAAATTATAGGAAGCATATAATCAAAGATATAAATCAATAAAAATTTTTACTAACAATTTCGTAATCTTAGTAAAAAAATCTATCCACACGATTTTTTCCAAGTCGTTATGAAGTCCATGCAAGTGGCCTATTAATTTAAATTATATAGTGTGTGTAATTTTTTTTATTGATTTTTTATGCATAATTTTAAAAAAATATTAGCATTCTGCATTCCTCTATATAAACTATAAGTATGCGAAATTATATACTCCTCCGTCCGCGAAATTTTCGTGAAAAGAGGTACAAAGTTTTTGCTTCACGTATTAATATACCGATATTATAAATGCAAAACTGTGATTGGTACGCTTTATAGGGTGGCACGCGAGCTGTTTGAAAAATGAATGAAACGGGTATAGAGAATATGGTGAGGGAGGGGGGAGGGGGGAATGGAGTGGGGTAGGGAAGGTGGAGGAGGCGGAGTGGGAACCCCCTCTAATACTATGCGAGCGAAGCCGGGGGCAAAAGGTAGTAATTAATAAAGAGGTGAAGAATATCACTCTTACTTAAAATCATCACCTGTGTCGAAGAAAATCTCTTCATCACAGCATCACTGACGCAACTGTTGCTTTGCTGGAATTCTATCTGTTTGCTTGCAATTTGAATATTAAAATACTTGCCTGAGTAACTCCAAACAGAAGCAGACAGTCGAATAGTATCAGAATGTAGCTGAACACGGCCATGGTGATGTACATAGCCTGCAGTTCACTCATGGGGTCTTTCCAGTAGTCAAGGTAATCGTCCGAGAAGTAATAAGTTTCAGAATCAATTGCGGCGATAGATGCTAATATGCCTGTAGCCAAAGCTCCGAACTGAAAGTAAAAATTACCAAAGCTTTCAGATATTGTTAGAAATGTAGGAAATGAAATGAAATGAAGGTTAGTTTTTGAAGTGAAACTTCTATTGCATAGCTGTGATTTGGATTTCGGATGAAACGGAAATGACGATTACTGCACCTGCGACGCATCAACTGACCGTTTGGAACTGGAATTTCATTGGCCGCTTTGAATATGATATCACTTTTATAGGCTCCTATTGGTTGAGATATTAACGGAAATTACGCTAGGTCTGCGCTCATTGGTCGCTTTGATTATGACCTCACTTTTCAAGTATTGGTTGAGATTGTTTTGGTAAAGTTTCGCTTCTACCGCGTGTAAACTGCACTCGTTTTTTTTTATAAACATTAATTCCATATAGGAGGCCTCTGTTATCTTTCGGATACTGTGTGAAGGATCCTGTTGCAGAAAAGACATGAGGTGTGGGTAAGAATCTAGAGGTCAATGTGTCCAGGAGTGACGGACGTATGAATCTATTTCTTCGGTGCAAGCCGATGGGTCGGGAGATTGGAGGACCCACCACTTACCCGCCCTGGTATAGGTAACAGATGGTTACCCCTTCAAGGCTCTTGCAAGGACTCTAATTTTTTTGGTAAAAACGACTCTACATTTGAAAACGAAACTAAACCTCCAATGTCCCTGCATACGTTGTTAATAAGCAGCATGCAAGTGCTTAGCAAGAAATACAGATACAATACAGTGTTAGAATGACAAAATATAGACAAGACAGTGGGACAGGTTGGTGAAAGTCCACGAGGTGGCAAGCGCTGGGTGATTGTATCCAGCGTATCCTACAAGCACCTGTTTGGGATGAAGACACAGTAGATAAGTAATAAGGGCATGGCAAACGGTTGGGAGTCCTCTCCAATCGATTGGCAGTCGCATGACGTTCGGTCTAGTCGTGAACCACACTCAGCTTCCGCGCCCCTTAGCCGGTTCCTCGGTGATGCCTCAAAGAAAAGTAAATGGGAGATTGGGGGGAAATACCCGACGACCCTAAGGAATTCAGCGTCGAGTAGCCGGAGGCAAGTCGAAGGAGAGCCGAGGTCACCCCCCCAAATCTAAAGCCTGCACATGTTGCTGGGGGTGGCGCAATTGATTTTAGAGGGCACCGTGCCATCGTCGACCGACTCCTGTTGATGCAAGGACGAGGTCTAGCGCACCCCCAGAAGGGGAAAAAGAAACATAACAAAATAGATAGATGCAGTTCAGTTCAGCCTTCTGAGCGAAGCAAAGTAGCATTGTGAGACTAAAAAGAAAAATAAAACAAAGAAACCAAAACAAACTAAAAAAACAAAGTCGAGTATGTTAGTTGTATCAATAGTGTTCCTTGGAATATGAAGCTGGAAAAAAAAAATCACACAAAAATGATGAAAAATAATGAAAATAATAAACAGGTATCTCGATAAAACATCGTCTAGCATAGCTTGGTTAAATCTAAAAGAAACCATGTGAAAAGACATAAAATAGGCAAAAAAAAGATAGTCACACAAAAATAAAAGAAATAGGAAAAAAATGTATATAAAAGAATAAGATAAAGGTACCTAAAATAGATATAATATAACAAAAAAAAATGCAGATATAAATCATAAAACATAAAATTCTTGCAGTAGATGTAATAAAGTAAAGGGAATGTCCGTGGATTCAAAAGCAGATACACCTGGCAACTACATGATTTTACAGCTAGTCAGCGACCCTAAGATCAGGACATCTCTCAACCCAGACTTTCGTAAATTTCCTCAAACACTCAAAGTTCACCTTATTCGAAACGAGATCCGCGTTCCAAGCTGGTCTCGTAGTAACTTGCAAGCCATCGAGCATTTCCTTTCGGGCATCCGTCAAAATCTCGCAGTGCCACAGAATGTGCTCGGCTGTTTGATCAGTATTACCGCAAGCGCAGTTCGGATGGGGTGATAGAGAGAGACTATGAAGTCTCCCTCTAAACTCCCCATGACCGGACAGAAGTTGGGTCACATGATGATCCCTAGTGATGTACGCTCCTTCCATTCTGAGTTTAACTGACGGGAAGAAGGAGAAAGTCCACCTTCCCGTATTTGACCTATCCCAACGTTCCTGCCATTCTCTCAAAGTTCTTTCTCGCATCTCTCTAAGAAGTCCTGGGAGGGAAACCGCTCCACCTGGTATTAGCTCAATACCATAATGGGTTGCAGTTCTTCCTCTTATTAGAAGCTTCTTTGTTAACACCTCCCTAATTTCAAGATCGATAGGCAAAACGCCGGCCAAAACTGGCAAACCGTCCGAAGCGACTGTTCTGTAGGCACCCGAAAGCGCCAGCAAGGGGACTCGCTGGCCTCTCTTGAGCGCCGAGAGTATGAGTGCATTCTCCAGGTGGTGCTCCCACACAGAGGCCGCATACGAGACTTGCGCCACGTAAGCCCCCCTGTATAGGAGCCGGAGCGCTGGAGAACGCAGTCCCTACTCAGCAGTAGAGATTCTTCTCAATTTCAAAAAGAGGGCCTGGGCCTTACTTGATACGCTTTTAACATGGGTCAAGAATGAGGACGTTCGATCCAAAGTGACGCCTAGGTATTTAGTGTTCTCAACGAATCGGATGTTGGTATCTCCCATTTTGATAGTGGGATTTCTACTTGTATTGAGGTTACCCTTGGATGGGTCGGGAGAGTCCAGCTGTAGAGGTCAGTCAAAAGGTCTCCCTTAACCAGTCTCCTGTTCTACCCCGACAGGCAATAGGTGGGCAAAAGCATCCGCCGCCAAGACCTAGACGAATCTCACTTCAACAAGCAATCCTAATAAGTCACCAAACATAGCGAACCACTTGGGATGATCTACGGCAGGGGTATTGGTTATCCAATAAAGGTTCCCGGGGCAGCGGTACTCATACCGGCCTCTCAAATTTAAAATTGTGGACATTATGTTTGTTAGCAAAATGTCTCCCTGTTTCAAATATCTGTTAAAATTGATAAAAAAATTATTTTCGTTTTGGAATAATGAAGAAAGAAAAATATTTTTCACAATTGCTACCCGTCGCAACACACGATGGCAATTAGGTTTCCAATGAAATTTCTGAAAGCCTTCTCCATTATTGATTTATGTGTGGGGGGGGGGGGTATTTTACCTTACTCTTGATAGCTTATCCACAGGATAATGTATATTAATAAATTAATACAATAGAGAACTCCAGTCCAGTTTAAAAAAAAAAATTAATGAATAAAGACCTTCAAACTTAAATAACTGCATTTTTATTTTTATTCTTATAGTTAATTTTAATAGTTAAAATAATTGTCAAAGTTTTAATTTTTCAAGACCCTTAGAAAACCACCGTATCTATGGTGGATTGTGTGACTCATCACCCACCGATAGTTTTATTTACTTTCAAGTTGTCATATTGAATCAGTGATGTTATGTCTAGGGAAATTTCCCTAGATCTAGGGGAGAAAAATATTTTTTAAGGGAAAAGGGAAATCAGGACAAAATCTAGGGAAATTTCGAACTCTGGCAAATTTTTTATTACATATGACAATATTACTGGTATTATTTATGTATATATACGTATATATTTTTGGAATTTTTATGAATTATTGTTCATGTACTTACATGCAATGTTATTTTTAACACTTGACCACTCAAAATGATATTATGTATCTAAAAAGATAAATGGGAAAATGATATTATGTATCTAAAAAGATTTATGTTTTAAGTTCCGTTTTATCGGTGATTGCGGTTGATTTTTATTGTGCAAAGTGTTTTTTTTATTTGGAATTCAGTTTCTAATTCAGTGGTGAGTGTATTCGTACTTTTAAATTATTATTTCACATAGCAAAGTGTTTTATTTGGAAAAGCACAGTATTATAAGTACATTTACCAAATTCCGATATATTCCCAATTAATTAACATATAACAGGATTAGTGTTACACAATCAGGTGGCTACATAGGTAATTGCGTAAATGTGAAATTCTAGGGAAATTTCACCTCGAAATCTAGGGAAATAATTTTTTTGGGCAGAACACCCCTGTTTTCAGTAAAAAATATGGCGGATGTCTAGTATGATTACTTTTAGGTGTGAGAAGTCGTTTTTTTATTCAAGATTAACTGCTTTTAATATAGAAAAACATTGGTAAAATGTCCACATTTCATCGCTACTGTTATTGTATTGTACCAAAGTGCAATATAAAAACAATAAATCAACTTTTTCATTACAAATACAAATGACATCTTGCCATCTAATTTTGTGTTTAGGCGTGATTTTGTACATTCTATTATGTATAACACATACAGAAACACTGGTATTTATAATACACTGATCATGACGATTGTGTAATAACTTGTATAAAAAGCCCTATACTAAAAAAAATTAGAAAATACATAAACCATATGTCAAATATGACACGACTTTAACCTCAAATAGGCAAAATTTATTGCAGATTGTCCGAAAATATAGCCCTTTACGTAAATTGTTGAGGGCCTATATAATGTTTCAATAAACACAACAACTATTATTTATCTAAATCTCTATAAACACTATGAAAACAAACCAAAAACACGAAATGTTGAATTGCGTACGACTGCACTTCAAGTCATTTCAGTAGGAGTTTCAAATGTCAATACAACATTCAACACGCTTATCACCAGGTGACAGGTTAACAGTGACGTCACCGTTAACCATTTCAGTAATGCCAACTTGACGCTGTGTTCCGAGGAGAGGTTGAAAAATGGACTTTTTAATATTTTTTTAAAAACTCTGCGTTTAATATTATGAAATAAAACTTATATATTCAGAATCAGCGTTTATTGGTCTATATGAATATATTTTTTTAAAGTCGTAATATTTGTCACAGGAGTTCCTTATTGTAATAATAATAGAAATTTCGGCTAATTTATCAAAAGGTGTAGCCTTCACTATTTTAGGGACAAATAGTGCATTAACAATATTACAATAACATGAATAAAAAAAGAGAGATGACAATGAAAGGAGAGTATATATATATAGTGTCACGATACGCATTTGAAGGGTTTGGGATTCACGCGCGCTTTTTGCAGCGCCGTGAAGTCAGAATAAGCCGCTCTAGATGAAGAGCATTGACAAAATACATGTAATATAAAAGTACATATACAAGTAGCTTGAAGATGGATTTAAAAAGACTTTAAATAATCACATTGCGTATCGACTGCCGAAAGTCATTTAGGCTTACACCAAAAAATTCAATGCTTTGGTTGAAAAGTCTCGACATTCTGGATAAAGGAGAATGATATCTATAATTAGTAGAATGTTTATTGAGGAACAGCAATTCATTATTTCGAGTCTACGGGATTGGAAATTGGAGTCTACGGGAAGGGATGTTGAACTGGATGAGTTGTAACAAAGCAGGTGAGTCAGTAATACTATTGATAATTTTGAAAATGCATATTATATCAGAGTCCTTTCTACGTTTTTCTAAAGAAGAAATGTTTAAAGTTTGTTCAATTTCATCATACGAGTGCTCGCCTCTTTCAAGTCCTAACCTTCAAGCAATTTCTCGTAGGAAGCGATGTTGTACAGATTCGATATAAATTCGATACGAAACATAAGAGATGTGCTATCGGCTTTTTTACTGGGAGAGATTGTGCTTCCTAGTGTCATTGTTGATATTGTTAACCAATTAACGAATAAACTAAATGAACTAATAATTAACGAATAAAATAAAGAAACGTTAAACTAAATGAACGAATTCTTTTCGTATTGTTATTACATATTTTTTTAAATTGCCGGCAACCCGGGCGTTTATTGAAATAACATTAACATATACAAACAAGTATATTGTTAACCAATACTAATGCACACCTTGAAAAAATCAACAAAATGAACTAATTCTTTCCGTATGCAACCTCCTATTAGGTAGTAGTCCACCACCGACAGTCGCGCGGACGTCGTAGCATATCTCTTTTGTATTTCAATATCTTTGGTTCCTAAGATTCATTCACAGCTCGTGCAAGCTGTGTAGATCATAGATTCTAAACCTTTTTTTGCCCACCGCCCACTTTGCGAATATAGCGCCCCCAACTGTTTTTACTTACCATCTGTCGTCGTGAATCTGAAACAGCTATCGTCACGATTATATTTATCACAACTGGATGGGGCGTGATGGGATTGGGTGGGATGGGTTTATCTGGGTCTCCTACCGCCCCCCTGAAGGTCTGAAACGCCCCCCAATTTTCTCTTGGTCTTCTACTGCCCTCCTGAAAGTCTGAAACGCCCACAGGGGGGCGCTATCGCCCACTTACCTATGGTGTATATTGTAGATACTCGTGGTTTCAGAGTAACGGCTACAGAACAATATCTGCACGTTTCCGGGAATAGGTGAGAGGTATTTTTTAGGAATGGGTTATTTTATACGCTCAACGATAATGATACAAAATACAATGAGAAAATTTTAAAAACTTAACGATTTGACTTACGAAATCAAGAGTTCCTATGATTATCGTCCCCATGCGCAGGTTAGTGCCGCAACAGCACGATTGTACCCTTAGTTTAATCCCCATCGTACGATCTGTAAAATTAAAAACAATGATAATTAATAATAAATATATTTCCACTTGTTGCAGACGATGCACCACGTCGTGTAAGATTCAAAATCGGGCCGCTAGCAATAACACTCCTTATGAAAATGGTGATAGGGTTAAAATTCCCGATTTACACCCGCCTACTTTTTCGATTTTTGCGAAAAAACAACATCGCCAAAAGCGGGTTTTATTTTATTTTGCGAAGTGCAGGCACGATTATTTAAATGTTTTACGATCGTTTTCTAAAGAACTTAATTTGTCGCATTAAAAAATGAAGTTATAGTAGGAGATTTTGAACTTAAAAGCAGTTTTTTAAAACCTGATAGTTTATTGTTTTCTTACAGTGCTTAAAAATACTAGATTCTTTCAAAGGCAAGTATTTAATTAAAGCAACTAAAATATTTCTGAATTATCCAATTTTCAAACCAAAAACACAAGATTATCCCTTACTTCGTAGCGCATCGCCTTTTACCTCGATTACAAACACGCTTTTTTTAACAATAATAGGTATTATGTATTTTCAAACACCGTAATATGATAATGTGGCTTCACTAGACACTTAACCCGTGCTTAGGCCCCCACTTTACTATTATAAAAAGTTATAAAAAGATAATAGGAAATAATAAATTAGAATAAAATAAAATTATTGGTATCGAAAAATAATATAATATAAAAATATTATGGGGTGAGGTTGTGTATTGTAATGTTATTGTGTATTACCTAATATATGTTTTGGGGGCGATTTTACCAAACTCTTAAAAAGTTTATTGCAACAATGTGTTGCATAACTTTATCCGAAGTAAAAGAAATGCTGATATATGTACATACCTGAATACATATAGTTATATATGTATATATATTTATATAAGACCTCCGTATTTTAATTTATCTTTTCATATTTTAAACTAACTAACTAACCATCACGCTGTTTCCCCGGAGGGGCAGGCAGAGAGGACGAACTGCCAAACAACTCGGTCTTGGCACACACTCTTTGCCTCATTCACATTCGTAAATCGACTCATACATACTCTTTTATTATTCTGACTCTTGACATGGCCTGTCTCAAGTATCTGATTCACTTGACCGTGCCATATCTTCCTCAGGCGTCCCCGACTTTTTCTACCATTCACATTTGCGTCATATATTCTTCTTACACTAATTTCTTCATTTATTCGCCCTACATGTCCAAACCATCTGAGGGTCCCTTTCTTAATCTTACTCATTACGCTTACATCAGCCTTGCATTCTTTGCGGATCTCCACATTTCTCACACGATCATACATTGTTTTACCACACATACTCATTCAGTCTGCTTTCATCCTTCCTCTGCCAGTTCCATGCCTCACTGCCTTACATCAGGGTAGGTACCAGGACTCCGTTGTGGACTGCTAGCTTCGCTTCTTTTGACAGTTTTTTATTAGCACCAACTGCTTTCAGTCTTCCATTATTGGAGTTATATGCATTTACCCTTTTTATTTTTTTTATTTACAAAAAGATACATAAATTATAATATATTTTTTACAATAATTAATTACATAATACATGTATTTGATGTACCCCCATAAATAAGCTTGGCTTGTGTGTATGGGGGGTGTTATAATATTGGTTCAATTTATTATTTTTTATTCAGTTCAAATTTTCAGTTTAATTTTTAAGCTGAGTTTTAAATTTTTTTATGTTTCTGTTGATGTTTCTGATTTTTTCAGGTAGCGAATTAAAAAAATGAACTCCGAGATATTTATGATTTAACTGTCCTATTGTTTTTTTACATTTTGGAATAGGAAGTATTGATTTTTGTCTAAGATTTCTGTTATTTTTGAAGGGTGCAACTTTATTTTGAATATTATCTTTATAAATTTGTAATGCTGCGTGATAAAAGTATAACTCACTTAATTTTCTGACCTTAAATTGTTTGAATAACAGTTCTGATGAATATGAGGAGGGTTTTTTTTTTAAATTGTTTTTATTATTAGTTTTTGTGATATGTAAATTGTTTGTGTTTGGTTTTCCTATAATGCCGTATTGTATAATTGATTGACAGAAAGCGAAGTATGTGGTTCTAAGTAATTTTTCATTTAAAATATCTCTTAAGCATCTTAATATATATGTTAGTGTCCTTATTCTGTTGTTCAGAATATTTATGTGTGGGGACCATTTAAAACGCTGGTCTATTAGGTAATTATCGGTTCGGACTGGCCACGCTTATTACGAATAATTTTTAGAAAAAAAATTTGGATTCGCCTTAATTACTATAAAAGGAAACTTTTTGGCTTTGGGGCGGCGGAAAATAATGCATTTTAATTTTCAATTGCATAAAACCAAAATTCACTTCGCAAACCAAAAAGCGAAGATCCGCGGCCGTACCTGTCACTATTATGTTGGTATCCTTGATAAATTAACAAGAGCTAATACGACTGTAGCCGACTTCGTGGGATACCTACATGAAATACCGCGAAATTATGAAAACACAGCAGAATTATTATGTTAACAAACCTCTATTCGTATATATTTGTTATTACGAAATTTAGAATATTAAATGAATAAAGGCCTTTCGGCAAGTTTTTTTACATTGAAAAAATTTTGGTAATTTTTGGAGATCACTGGCAACGGTTAATATGCACTTAAAAAAAACCCTTTGATTCACCTTAATTACATTAAAAGGCAACTATTTGCATTGGGGGAAGTGGAAAATATTTCATTCTAAATTTCGATTACATAAAATTAAAATTAGCTTTCGTCTTGTGAGATTGTACGCCAGAATCACAAACCATGTTACACAAACCTAGCGTAGCCGTTAAACTACTTGAAAACTGGGATGTTTTTCTAGCCTTGACGTGAGTAGGCGTTATAAAGGGGCACTTTCTTTTGTATCACAAACCATGTTACACAAACAAGCCCGCTAGACAAATTTCATAATTACGCGCCTTATCCCACGAAGTCGGCTACAGTCGTATTAGCTCTTGTTAATTTATCAAGGATACCAACATAACAGTGACAGGTACGGCCGCGGAAGTATATTTATGGCCGCGGATTTTCGCTGTGTCGGTTCGCGAAGTGAATTTTGGTTTTATGCAATTGAAAATTAAAATGCATTATTTTCCGCCGCCCCAAAGCCAAAAAGTTTCCTTTTATAGTAATTAAGGCGAATCTAAAGTTTTTTTCTAAAAATTATTCGTAATAAGCATGGCCGGTCCGAACCGATATTTACCTTCTATTATTATGCCCAGATACTTAATATCGGTCTTGCTTTCTATGTTTGTACATAATATATTTCATTTGTGGTTTTCTGTATTTGTCACAGAGTGAATTATTATGTTTAATTCTTTATGTGTTTCTGGTTTTTTAATGGAAAATGGTAAATAATAGGTTTTTTAGAATTTAAAGTCAACAGGTTTTCATCAAACCATAATTTTAGTGCATTGATGTCTGTGTTTGCCATTTTGTTTAATTCAGACCATGTGCTTGCTTTTAGTAGTAGGACTGTATCGTCAGCGTAGGAGACAATGTCGCCATATTTGGAAATATGGAATAAATCATTGACATATATAATAAATAACAGTGGTCCTAAAACTGTACAATTGGGTATTGAAAAGTCGCTATATTTTGAATCGCTGACTTGATTGAGAATTTTTTTTTGTTGAGGTCTTTTATGTAAATAACTAGTTATTATCCATGCCTTCTTTCAATATCTCTATTAGCCTTCCCATCTCTCGTAAACATACTCCCCACATACACAAACTCATCCACCTGCCTTAAGTTTTCATCATTCACAACTATATTGCAAAGTGTTTTCGTACTCTCTCTTTCAAACACCATGACTTTAGACTTACTTACATTTATCATTCTTCATACATACTTCGTTCATCCTAGACACGAGAGAATGTAGATCTTCCTTCGTGTTAGAAGTCAGCACCGCATCATCAGCATATAAAAGGCAACATACTTTCAGATTACTCAATTTCGCACCCATTCCCACCTCTTTTAATTCTTGCATACAATTATTATCCGTGTACAGATTGAATAACCATGGTGACATTACGCAGCCTTGCTTAACACCTTTTATAATGACAAACCACCCCGTAAAACCACCGTTCACCCTAACACATGCAACGCTTCCCTCATATAGAGAGGCGATTGCCTGTATGAGATTTGTATTCACTCCATACTTGGACAACACCTTCCGTAACTTTTTCCTGTATACTCGGTCGTATGCTTTTTGTAAATCTACAAAGGCGCAGAAAAGTTTCTGGTTTTTGCCAGAAACTTCTCAGTGAGCATACATATTTTAAAACACCACAAATTTAACATTTTTTGTAAAGAAAGAAAAATTACAAAACTCACAGCCCAGTTTGGCCCAAACCCAAAATATTTTTTTTTAGACAAGTCAAAGAAATAAGAGCAACTGTAATATAAACATTTATATTATCAGGTATTTTTTGACAAAAAACTTTTAGGCATGAAATCAACGTTTTAAATCCACATGATATTTTTTTTACGAAAGGTGAAAGCTCTATACATTGAACTATGAATTCGGTCCTCTGTCAATGTAATTAGTCCTGCTCTATCATACTTAACTTTATTTTACCAGATTTTGTTTGTTTTTTCATTTCTTCCAAATTCTTAATTTTTCACTTCTTCAATAATAATAATATTATTATAATAGACTTAAAAATTACATAGTAATTAATAAAGATAGAGATTCAAAAATGAAAAAATCTGGAATTTATAAATTGAAATGTAATGATTGGATTTCTTTTATATAGGTAAAACTTCGAGAAACTTTGAAATAAGGATTAAAGAGCATATGAAAGCTTTAAATAATAATAGTTTCTCGGAGTTTGCAAACCATTTAATAGAAACTAGTCATACCTTTAATTTTAACAGTGGAATAGAATTAATACATTGTAATGTCAATGGCATTCAGTTGGATAAATTAGAAATTTTAGAGATTAGAAAGAGTGTTAATGCAAATTTAAATATTATTAATAATCAAATATTGTTTGTAAATGACCCATTATTAAATCTATTCCCCTTTTAACTTTTTAATTGTTCTATATTGCCCCTTGTCTCCTACACATTATTTTCTTTCAAATTTTATTATTGTTTATGTCTATTATTTTTCTCTATTACCTATGTATGTCTATTTTTAAAATTAGTTCTGTCAAAACCCTGAAGAAGTCAGCTTTGCTGACAAAACGTGTCGTTTTTTGTAAATAATTAAGTGGTTAATACAAAGTTATCTATTAATTTGAATAATAATATTAATTTCAATTTTTTCATAAGAAAAACTCTCTTTTTATAACTTTTGAAGGTTATTCCCATTAATGTAAAGAAGAAGATAATAATATTAAGATTTCTGTTTTTCCGTGTCATGTTCTCTTTCATATTTTCATTTAGATTATTATGGGTATCTTCTTCCTCAATGATATATTACATTGATGGGAATAATCTTCAAAGTTATAAAAAGAGAGTTTGTGTTAAAAAAAAATTAATATTAATTTAGACTTTTATAAAGTCAGTAGTTCCATATGAATAAATTCGGATATATTTATCTAAGATGCTATCCAGGTTACAAACCAATTCTTAGAATGATTGTCTCCAATAAAAAGGGTAGTTGCCCGTAATATGGACCGTTCGTCTCGCTCGATCACTGTTCGTAGCTCGAGAATGTTTGCCTTTTTCTTAAAAAAAAAAAAAAAAAATTAAAAAAAAAAATTAAAAAAAAAAAATCGCAACTTCGAAACCGTCAATCAACAATAGAAAATTACAAATAATAATTATAATTGGATAATTTGTAGAGCGCCGATTAGTTAATTAATGTGGTATTCGGAACTACATGCCACGCAATTGACATTATGTACAAATTTAGATTCAGATTATAAACATAGATACACAGATAAAACTGCACAATGCGAGCGTTTGAAGATAATAATATGTCCCTAAATAAAAATAGATTGTGTTAAAAAGATAATTACTAATAAAATAAATTATTTCAAAATATTATACGCAAACGATAATAAATATGCAAGTAATAGTTATTTTTAATAGGTAAATTTACCAATTAATTTTATATTATGTTGAGAAAAATATTTTTGATAAAGATTTGTTTAAAAATGATTTTTGGTAAAGAATATTATTTTAGTGATTAATTTTTGGGGTGGTATTTTTGCGCTTCCTCCTTCTTTAGCCAAAGTTTTGGACAGCATTACAGCGTCCGTGCAATCGGTGTATGCGGCCGGCGTGGTCTAGCGGTAAGGCTTTTGACTCGCAACCGAAGATCGCGGGATCGAATTCCGGCGTGGGCAAATAAATTTTATTTTATTAATTTGTATTATTTCACGATTAATTCATTTAAAATAATACATAGTGTATTTGCGGCACGTTCCAGAGTTGAAGATACTCTTAGTATCGCCCTGGTGTAAGGGGTCGTCCATTAATCACGTGATGTTTTTTTAACCCCCCCCCCCTGGTGATATGTGGTGAGATTTTAGACTAACCCCCCCCCCCCCAAAATCACGTGTATTTTTTTAGTACAAAGTATTTTGAAATTTTCAGAATATTATCACGAAAAATAAATGCACCTGATTTCTCATTATACCCCCCCCCCCCCCGTCGTGATATTTGGTGATTTTTTCCGAACCGCCCCCTTTTGAGCCTCACGTGATTAATGGACGACCCCTAAGACCACCATTCAGAATTGAAACGTTGCTTGAAATGGCTTTAGCCGTGTTTGGTGACCAGATTTGAATAGCCAGATACTTTCCTACCTTCCTCTTCCCCATTTCCTTCCCTTTCCCGCTATATTCAGCCTCACAACACGGGAGCAACTGGGATTCCTGTGAGGTATTCATATCAAAATAAAAAAAAGGTGGTGAGGTGAAGTATGAAGTATGTGCTTATGTATAAAGATGTGACAGCGTGTTGCCAGCACCAATTCATTAGGAGACGATATTACTTTAGTTGAAAGAATAGTTAATACATATCAACAAACAAGTCCTGCTAAGCGAATTGAATTGGCTTGTCAACAAGTGCTTATAGTTTAGTTACATATACCTTTTCATCATCGTCATCTTCTTCCCCTTATCCTATTCGGGTCGGGGAGCGTATTTACAAAACCTATACCGATTCATTACCGATTCGTTATTTTTTATCACATTGCAAAAACAAAAATTGTTCTAAAATCTAGATAAAATAATCTTTCTGATGTGTATATTAGAAATTAATAATCTTATTTCTAAATATTTAAATTTTAATATTATTCCCATATATTGTAAATACACCTCTATATTGATAATTTTTTATCACTTTGCAAAAACAAAAATTGTTCTAAAATCTAGATAAAATAATCTTTTCTTAATAATTTTATTTCTAAATATTTAAATTTTGATATTGAAAATTTAAAGCGACTGAAACGGATTGTAAATACGCGGTCGGGGACCCATTGCATCGACAAGGCTCCTTCATACGTCCCTGTCTTGTGCTGATTGTTCGGCCTCTGTCCATGGTAGCCTCGTCCTCTCCTCACACAGTTTCTGGAGTTGCCTCGCCCAACTGTGTCTGGGGCGGCCCACTGGACGTCTACCGTCTGGAATCGCAATCAGTATCTTCCTCGGAATTCGGTCATCAGACATTCTTAGTACATGCCCAAGCCACCTCAGTTGCGATTTTTCTATAAAGAGTAGCAGTGGTTCAATGTTTAGATCATCTCGGATCGTCGAGTTTCTTATATGTTCCCATTTCGTAACCCCTGCCACTCCTCTCAAGTACCTCATTTCGGCAGCTTGGACTCTAGAGCGTGTTCGTTCATTTAGCATCCATGTCTGGTGGCCGTAAGTGAGCGTCGGGCGGTAACCCGTTTTAAACACTGCCATCTTTGTCTTGATGCTGAGCTCGGCTTTCCTTATCACTGAGCTGTAGAGAGGACGCAATACACTGCTTGCCGCACTTATTCTTCTATCAATTTCTCCGTCTTGCCGACCATCGCTGGAGAATTCGACCCCAAGGTATTTGAACCTGTCCACCTGTTTCAGCTGGGTTCCATTAGCGAGTATGTTGCACTGAGTTTGGTCCCTTCCTATAACCATCACCTCTGTTTTTGAGGTAATCATCTTCATTCCCGCCGCCGTGCACTCTTCGTTGAAACGGTTAACCCACTCTTGTAGTCCCTCCTGTGAAGTCGTTAATCTCGCGATGTCGTCTGCAAATAGTAGGGAGCTTATTCTAGTACTGTGTTTGGCTGTTTCGGCTGATTCGGTCCATGAATATAGTGAAGAGGATTGGTGACATAGGGCACTCTTGTCTGAGGCCGATTTCCACTTCAAATTCTTCCGAAACTTGACCGTTTACGCGTACCCTACTGCTACTTTTTTCATATAGAGATGCTATGCCTTTTAGCAATTTTCCTTCGACTCCGTATTCTTTAAACACCTCCCACAGAAGATGACGCGGTACTAAGTCGTATGCTTTCTCTAGATCGATAAATCCAATATACGATGGCTTACCGTATTCACAACACTTTTGTATGGTCACTTGTAGTGTAAAGAGCTGATCTGTAGTGCCTCTACCTTCTCTGAAGCCGCACTGTTCTTCTTGAATCTTGTTCTCTGTCGCTCTTCGACATCTTTTTTCCAGGATCCTAGTGTAAACTTTTCCTGGTTGACTGAAAAGTGTTATTCCTCGATAGTTGGAGAACAGTTTCTGGTTCCCTTTTTTAAATATTGGGACTATAATTCCTGTCCTCCAGGCTTTAGGGGTCTTACCCGTTCTCCAAGCCACTGAGAAAACTCGCGTTAACCACCTGAGGCCTTGGTTGCCTATAGCTTTTAACATTTCTGGCCTTATTTCATCTACTCCGGCTGCTTTTCCCCTTTTAAGGGATTTAATCGCCATTTTTACTTCTTCCAAAGAAATGTCGTCCTCTTCGTCCGTTTGGGTGCTATTTACCTCTTCTTGGGTTCCTGTTTGGGGGGCGTTCAGCAGCTTCTCAAAGTATTCTTTCCATCTACTAAGAATTTCATTTTCCTCCCTCAACAGGTTCCCTGTCTCATCTTTAATGCATCTGGTCGCGATTGCGTCTCCCTTACGAAGTCGTCGTATTGTTTGCCAGAAAACCTTATTTGCCGTGTGATAATTTTCTTCTAATTTGGATCCAAACTCTTACCAGGCTCTTTTTTTGGATTCCTTGACCATTTTATTGGCAACCGTTTTTTTTCTGAGTATTTTTTACGGTTTTCTTGTGTAGGCTTTGCAATATACTCTCGGTATGCATTTTTCTTTTCGTTAACTGTTCGTTTTTCACTTTCCGTCCACCAGGGCGTTTTTTGATTATTAGAACTTGATTTAACTCGCTTCGCACCACAGGTTTCTTTCGCTGTTTCCACTATTGCGCGTTGGAACATTTTCCATTCGTTTTCCGCGATTGATGTGACACTCGGCACTTTTAAGAAGAGTTGGTCTATCGTACTATTGTATTTTTCTTTTACTCTTTCATCGGACAGCTGTTCCCATTTTATCCTGTGACATGCTTTCGGTTTTCTTTTAGGTTTTTTCAGTAAATTTAGTGTCTGTTTAATCTGACACACTACCAGGAAGTGATCTGTTGAAATTTCCGCACCTCTTTTCACCTTTACGTCCGTTACCAATTTGCGCATTTTGTGGGTAGTTATAATGTAGTCAATCTGGGATTGTCTTATTTCATTCGGTCTTCTCTGTTGCCAAGTTATTTTGTGTATATTTTTGTGTTGAAACATTGTATTCATAATACTTAATCCACAGCCTGCACACATATCCAGTAGAATTGTACCCTGAGAGTTGATATTAGGCCAGCCGAATTTACCAATAACTCTTTTCAAATACATTTTAAAAGTTATAATTGACATCTTATATTTACAGAAACAACATTTTTTCGTACAATATAAATATATAGAGAGTTGACATTAGGTCAGCCGAATTTACCAATAACTCCTTTCATATACATTTTAAAAGTTATAATTTACATCTTATATTTACAGAAACAAAATTTTTTCGTACAATATAAAAATATTTTCTTCATTATTATAAGCAATAATTATCAGCCTGAAATACTCATCTACATTGAAAAATCTTCAGAGAAAAGATGCTTGCCGCCAACGGGACTTGAACCCGTGTCCTTGAACAAGTATTTGATAAGCCACCATAGCTCAGTGGTCAAGAGCAGCTGACCGGCAATCAGAAGGACACGGGTTCAAGTCCCTTTGGCGGCAAGTTTCTTTTCTCGGAAGATTTTTCAATGTAGATGAGTATTTAAGGCTGATAATTATTGCTTATAATAATTGTTACCCTTTGTGCTATGTATAAAAATCTTGTCTAAACATAAGTTTATAAATTAAAAAAATAATAATTAATATTTTTTTCAGATAGCCAATTTTTCACCATGTATTTAACCGTATTCATGGATTACATTGCTTTATAGTGTATATTATTAGCTGTATTTATGTTCTAATTTCTCTTTATGCTGCGGGGTAAATATATGCTGAATTATAATTTTGTGCCATAGTATTGCCATAACAGGTAAAATTTTGGCACTCTGCAACAGCAACGCTGTATTTATTATGTCTCTATTTGAAAATATTAGGGAGGACTTATAATTTTACAATTGCGTTTTGTACAACTTGGACTTGTTTCAGATTGGTTATAGTACTATTTCCCCATGTTGTTAATCCATATCTTATAATATTTTCTGCCAGAGACATATAAATTATTTTTAGTGTGTCAATTGATAGGAAAAAATTTAATGTGTACATTCTGCCAGCAATTGATCTGAGTCTTCTACAGGTTTTTTTTTAATAACGTAATATAAAAGAGAGTAACAAAAAAATCCCACAAAGGCGAAGCCTGTGCGTGGGTATTATAGTATGTGGCGTAGATATTAAACAGCTGTGGTTGAAATAGAATTTTTAAAAATATGTATATGTGTAGTATCAATAGAGATTTATATATGATTGATTTTACAGGAGTTTCTGAGAATTTTCTTAAAATTAAAAATATATATAAACGAATATATACACACATATACGTACGTACATACGTTTACATATATAAATATTTCCTTTATTAAATATTAATATTAATTTTATTCATAAAAGAAATCATCATCTTCTCTTTCAGAGATGGCGCTAGTTTAATTATTTTAAAGAAAATCGCTTTTTATAAGTTATGCTTTAAAATGTTAAGACGAATTAATTGTTTGCGCCGGTACATACACACGACGAATATGAATAAATAGTTTTGTCAAAAAAAAAAACAATTCTTTAAAGAAAGACTAACAAATACAATATTGGATAGAATCACTGATACAATTAACTGAATTAATGAGAACACTCAGTAAAAATGAGAATTTATTAAAACAAAAGAATATAGCGGTGTTTTTACCTTGGTTTCCAAATCTTTACAACAAACAAATCCACCACTTTAGGCGGCTTCTTATAAAACTTGCTCTCAGTTCACTGTACAACTGTACCACTAACAATGATGTTCTGGGCTCCCAAGTAACGTAATCCATTATATTCCAATCAGTTAATCGGGATATTATTAGAGATAATTATCCTGAGATTTTATCTCTAGTAAAATCTTTGATAAGAAATGCAAAGTCATTTTTATTGAAATGCACAACATTTTGTGTGGCAGTTGCGGAACACACAATTTAGCCGACCCCTTCGCAAAAGCCGCACCGCATATATAAATAATATAATAAGGTAACTGAAATTATTGCAAAACAGTGATCACATATCTATCATACACGTTTGGTGACTTAGCAGGGGTGCCCGGGTGCACAGTGTGAAGTTTGTTCTGATCTTAGCGGCAGATGCATCTTCCCACCAACTGCAAGGCAGATCGGATCAGGAGAGACTGGTTGAGGGAGACCTTTTGACCTCTTCAGCAATGGGAGGGATAGATTCGTACGTCCGTCGCTTCTGGACACACTGGCACCCAGATTCCTACCCACCCCTCATACATTTTTCTTTCCCAGAAAATTTTCTCCTTCCTTTCTTAAAAATACCCTTCACACAACATCCCCAAAGGCATTGACAAAGTTCCCGAGGGAATTATTTTCCTCAGGGATTTCTGAGTGGAACTAATGTAAAAAATAAGACGGAAATCTTCTACTGCGCAATACGTAGGTCGACCATATATCTTTTAATCATATTTATGCATATTTATTTGTACAGACATAAAGTACAACAAAAAAGGATAATATGAGAAATTCAACTACATTTAGGGCATGCGCCAACTATCGCTAATTTTATCTTAAATTGTAATTAACTAAACGAATTTAAGACACTAAATAAATTAAATTAAATGTTTAGTTGCGTTCTGCACTACGCAGTTGGAGTGGTCATTTAGTTAAACGAAGTCGTTGCGGGTGTCAAAATATTTTGAGGTTGTAGTGTGGTTGCATAGTGTATTATTTTATTTTGATCGAGAAAATGAGTGCCCAAATAAATAAATACCGAGCGAGAGCTCCTAACTTTTCCAAGATGGAACAATTTTTATTTTTGGAAGTAATGGAGCTGGTTCAGCTATAAAAAGAGTCACTACAAATAAAAATTGAGCACAACAAACAAATGCATCATCCAGAGTATTTCGAACATGGTACGAGATGAGTTAGAAAAAAAAGAAAATAAAATGTGGATGAAATGTGCCAAAAGACAAAAAGAACTTTGGTTATAAGATTTGAAAATAAAACAATCGTCTTTAATTTGGTTTTGTTTTTCTTTTTAAATTGTTTTATCCCACTAGTTTAGGCTGTAAAGTAATGCACGCTTGCTTGTTAATTACGAACAAAACAAATAGCGATATCGGGCAAAAAAACATAGTACAATTCTTAAGCTTCAAAATCGTATATTTATTTTTCAACATAGTCACCCTTAAGTGTGCGTTTCTCCCAACGTGGAACAAGTTTTTTTTACGTAACTGAAAAATTCTTCCGTCGTTTCACGAATCCAGGACTTGACAGCCGCCTTCACCTCATTGTCCGAGGTGTAATGATTACTCTTGAGTAGAGGAAAAAAATAAAAATCGCTAGGCGAAAGGTCGGGGGAGTGAGAAGGGTGTGGAATCGGTTCAAACTTCAGGTTTTGCAGAGGCTCTAATTGACGCTCTTTCTTTTCATCTATGAAACAGCGTGGTACTCATCGTCCAAAGATTTTACGGTATTCTAATTGTTCAACAATGAAACTGACACATTTCTTGGATATTCCAAAATAGTTTGTGATACGTTTTTGAGTTATTCGCTGGTCATTTTGAATCAAATCGTGGACGAGTTTTGTTTGTTCATTAGTTCTTTCCCAGGCTCACAATTATAAAATTTTATTACCCATCGGTTTACAGTAGACCTATCAATAGCATCGTCACCATAAACATCCTTTAAACGACGATGAATCTCAGTAAGAGTCTCTTTTTTAGCAGGTTAAAATTTCGATAACAGCCGCTGTTTACCTTATATTGATATAACACTAAAACACGTCTCCATACTTCCGCTTCTCAAAATACACTGGATGAATTCAAGGACCTCAAACTGGCGCTTACGTACAGAGGAGGAATGTCATTTCCATGTTCCACCTGGCGCGCTTCTCTACCCTTATAATAATGACATGGGTATAATTTTAACTTTACAACCTGTTAGGGCGGCCGTGCTAGGGCGGCAGTTCTGTGCGCTGGGCCCCATCAAGGGGGCTCCAATGCAATCGTCTCGGCGTTGCGGGGGGGCCGTTCCGGGCAAAGAGTAGCCGGACGGGGGTTATACAAACTTTACTAAGGGTTGTATTAAGGCAACAGCGGTCTCTAGTCGAGACGCGAGAGAGCGGGTGCTACTTCTCCTTGACGTGACCAGCTCAATTTCGGCGGAGGTGGAGTCTCTTCTCATGGACCATGCGTCGGCTTTGGCCTCATCTCTCTAGGGTTGGTGTGGAGGGGTATTTCGGGTCAATTGTAAGTGAAACAGGGCGTACGAACACACACACAGTTTATTCCTCATGGTCATAATACAATAGAAATAGCAAATACGAGGTGGATCCTCGACCTAGGTTTGACTTTAAATCTCTCTCTCTCGTAATTTACTGAAATTATTCAGCACAAAATAGGGAACTTACATGGGTCCGTATAGAGGCAGGAAGACTACTAGAAGGTTTGCTCACACGCCGTCATCTGGTGTTTGGTGAGACCGCGGGGGCTCGCCCGGGGGACCTTCTCACATAATTACGGGCACACTTAGCCATTACAAAGGCCGTATAACTATACTTGTCGAGATTTAGCGGACTACCATCCAGGCATAGAAATGCCGTGGAGCTCGTGCGGTTGCCACAGCAAGCTTCTCGAAGCCGGCGGCTGGAATGTTCGAGAGCCGTTGGTGTGCGCGAGCCCGCTCGTGGACAGAAACTCGCGCCTGCCAAGTGGCGGCTTGACCGCCTTGCGCAGAGCGGCTTATTCTCACTTCACGGTGCTGCAGAAAAAGTACGCGTAAAATCCAAACCTTTCAAATGCGTATCGTGACAAACCTTAGAAAGTATTCCTCGATAAGGAGTGTTCGCTCCAAGTTGCGAGCGCCTCGCTGTTGTGTGCTAATGTTGAATGTTGAGCAATCCCATCTTCTTCAAGCGCTGGGTTTTCATAATCCTCTTCTGGGATACTTTCTTTTTGTTAAATGGGTAAGTTATAAAGTACAGCCACAAGAATGCCTGGTACTTTACATAGTTTTATGCTTATTTCCCTAGATAATATTGGAAACCCCCTTTTTTAAATGTTTCAACTTTTCGACAATATTTCTTGTCTTTATTTGTGACTCTTGGTATAGGGGGAGTGTGTCAAACCTCGGTTTCACTACAGTTAGGTATTTTTGCTACTTGTTAACAAAACCGGTGACCGCTAAACACCCGAGTTATCCACTGTCTGTTTGGAGTAGACGCGGGTACGTTAGACATGATTTTGATGTATTAGTCAGAAAAATTAACTTGCTTTATAAAATTTAAATTTATTTACTGAATAATAGATACAGCTTGACAAACTAAAAATACGTGTAAAGTACAAAAAACGTGCATCCCGCAAAAACTCAGAAACGAGTCTCGGTACGATCAAGGAAGATATGTGGTGTGGTAGATCTCTATCCCCCTCCAGGACGACGGTTTCCGTTTTTACCTAAAGGGCGTGCTTTTGAAGATGTAAAGGCCGGGAGTTTCACCCTCTTGAAATTTCTACAACAATCTTCCGAAAAGTTCTAGAAGGTTCGATACAGCTCTAGTAAGTTCTGGAAGGGGTGGCGGAGTATGTTGTGGAATGTTCGGGAAAAGGGATCGGGAACATCATTGTGGAACATTCCAGAACACTCTCGAATGTTGTCCTGAGCGAAACCGAGTAAACCAGCTAGTACGTAAATAAAATCAGCAAAATCAAGGTTTCATATTCTCTATTTCGCTCCTACAAAACTTCACCGATTTTAAATGTTGTTTTACATTAATAATAATTATTATTTTGTATTAGAAGAACATACTCTATGTCTGAATATTTTCCTTTTTCAAAAAACATATTGTCTAGTTTGTATACTGAACGTCTATTTGTACACCGGTATCACATCCGGCGCGTAGACAAATATTATATACCTAACCATTTATTATTAAACTAACTAGTACATAAGTACATATTATGTAAGTACGAAGAACGTCAACTAACAATAAATTGATTCGTGTTTTTTTTTCTGAATTCCGTCCAATGTGCGTGTGGGTTCAGCCCTATGCAGTTACGCCACAGTTTGCCACCTTCAATCACAGATTCAATTTCGAAAACCCTAACAACAGTACTCAGTACTATAAATTTATATACAGTAGATGCTTTTGCTTAGGAGTATTAATTAATTAAGGGTATCAAAAAGGGAACGGTGAACGACCAACTTCTAGGAATCTTTATAAATTATTGTAGTAAACAACTGACACCCCCTATTTTTGCCATTTTCAAACTATCGCTATCTGAAGGAACATTTCCTGACAAGTGGAAAACAGCCTTGATTACCCTAATCTTTAAAAATGGTAGTAAAAATGATGTCTCCAACTATCGACCTATATCCAAATTACCCATTCTAAGTAAAGTTTTGAAAAAAATTGTTTACGATCAATTATATTCTACCATCTCACCTTCACTCTTAACTAATCAACATGGCTTTATGAGAAATCGCTCCACAACCTCGAATCTTGTGTCTTTTATAAATTTTCTTCACGCTCAAATGGATATGCGATGCCAGGTAGATGCCATCTATACTGATTATTCCAAAGCATTCGACCGTTTTAATCACTATATTCTTTTACAGAAGTTATTTAGTCTAGGAATTCACGGTGATCTCTATAGACGGACCGCATCATACGTCAGTAATCGGCACCAAATCACGGTTGTTAACGGTTTCGCATCCTGTTTAACGGAAATCGTCTCGGGTGTGCCCCAGGGGTCGCATCTCGGACCACTCTTACTTAATATTTACATAAATGACATCTATGTATGCTTTCAAAATAGTTACTTTGTGTTATATGCGGATGATAAGAAAATTTTTAAACCTGTACAGTCTTTATCTGATTGTATAGAATTACAAAGCGATCTTGATCATTTGTGCACGTATTGTGAATCAAATTTACTGTCCTTAAACATTTCTAAGTATCACTCAATTACATTTACTAGAAATAAAAACAAAATCGTCTATTCTTACAACTTGAATTGTAATAAACCTTTACAATCTACGTCTCCATGTAAAGATCTAGGTGTTTATTTAGACAACAAATTAATTTTTGATAAGCACATCGAACACATAGTATCAAAATCCTACAAGATGCTAGGTTTCCTATTAAGAAAATGTAAAGTTTTCAAAAGTGCTAAGACTCTTGAAATGTTGTTTGGTTCATTGGTCAGAAGTCCACTGGAGTATGCGTCCCCGGTATGGAATCCTCAATATAAGGTGTACATAGATATAGTAGAAAGTATACAGAATAAATTCTCTAAATATTTATTCAAGAAATACAACAAAACTACAAATAACATGTTAAGTTTACAAAAAAGACGCACATTATCAGATCTGCTGTTTCTGTATAACCTGCTAAATAATAAAATAGATAGTCCTGAATTGCTATCCACTATTGGTTTAAATGTTCCGATGAGGCGTACCAGACACACTTCTCTTTTTCATATAGAATCCAATAACACTAATGCAGCGAATAACTCACCAATTACTCGCGCAATCATAACTTATACCCACTATGAAAAATTACTACACTTAGACATTTTTCATGATTCCTTGCAAACATACAAAACTAATTTATTAAATTTCTTGGCGTGATATAATTGTTTTAAAATTAGTTACACTTAACTTTTCATTAAACTTTAATCAGTCAATTACAATTAGTGAGCATATAATTCTTGATTATAAAATGTCTCCTTATCTCCCCCCCCCCCCCCATTTTTCTTCCTTTTTATTATTATTACTTCATTCATTCAATAATTAAGTTTTAAGACCGGTTCGTATCTCGGGCGTAATTACCAAATGACATTCTATGGACTTACGTAATAGGTACATAACCATGTAATAATTTAATTTAACATACCTTATAATCTGTATTATAATGTACTGTGTATGTCTTAATAAACAAATAAATAAATAAATTACTATTAACACTCCTAAGCAGAAGCATCTACTTTATCAAGAGAATGTGTGTTAATATAATGTAAATCCATACTATTCATTGTAATAAAATTTATGGAGAAAAACAATAGTCGTATATATGGTCGTACGTGTTCAGTATAGTAAATACTAGGAAAAAACTGAACGATCGATAGGTAATTTTCTATTTTTGTGTATTGGCATTATTTCCCCAAAAAAGTGATAAGGTTGGTGATTGCATTTTTGGCGATGACATCGCACAATAATTATCATTAAAAATTCTTCTCTGAATAGAATGCCTTCTGATATGGATAATGTGTTACTTCAGAAAAGAGACGAAGTAGGGAAATCCTTTTGTCTTTTGAAAGAATCGCACAATATTCAGAATAAAGTTTTTTCTGTACTGTAGTTTGTCGCGTGTTTTATGTTTGAATCGTTTTCTACCGATTTATATCATATTTATCTTAAATACAAGTTTTTGAGTTCATAAAAAATATATTTTACTTTTCAAGACAATATACAAAAATTTGTAGAGCTGAAACAGTATTTACGGGAAATTCTCTCTAACTAACTAACTAAACATCACGCTATTTCTCCGCAGGGGTAGGCAGAGAGGGCGGACCGCCAAACACCTCGGTCTTGGCACACATTCCTTGTCTCGTTTACATCATGCAATGTCGCGTACATGCTCTTCTATTATTCTGACTCTTGACATGGCCCGACTCAATTATCTGATTCACTTGGTCGTGCCATGTCTTTCTTGGGCGTCCTCGACTTCTTCTACCATTCACATTTTTTTATTTTTTTATTTAGTAACTATACATGTATAATATTTTTTACATTTTTTTATGAAACATGTTAGTTAGATGTATATAATATAAAATAGAAAATATATTCGTAGTCTTCCTCACTAGGAGATCCTGTGCTGAGGGGGACTATGCTTTGGATAAGTTTTTCAGCGACTTCTATGGTTTAACTTCATTGTTTGGATAAGGTTTTCCAGAAACTTCTATGACGATTTTTTAGGTATACTAGTAAGTTCATTTTCCGATAGTTCCTTCAGCCAACATTTAATGTCCTTAATGTAGCTATTTTTAGTTTTAATTTGTATGGTACTAAGTGGGAGTTTGTTATATAACTTTACTGCTAAAAATTCAGAACTTCTTTGACCAAATGAAGAGTTACACTTTGGTATATTAAGTATGTCTGTTTGCTTGGCTCTGGTTTTATGAGCATTTGCGTCATATATTCTCCTTACACTCCTTTCATCGTTCATTCGCTCTAATGCCCAAACCATTGGATCGTCCCTTTCTTAATCTTACACATTACGATTTTTTTTTTATGAATACTACACAAGAGTCCCAACTGCTCCCGCCTGGAGCCAGTGAGACTGTGGCATCCCCAATTGGGGTATGTTGTGAGGCTGAAGGTAGTGGGGAGGGGAAGGAGACAGAGAAGAGTAAGGTGGGCAAGTACCTGGCTATTCAGATCTGGTCACCAAACACGGCTTAAACTATTTCAAGCCACGTTTCAATTCTGAATGGTGGTCTTACTCCAGGGCGATACTGAGAGTATCTTGCACTCTGGAAGGTGTCGCAAATAAATTATATATTATTTCAAATGAATAAATTGCGAAAAAACACAAATTAATTAAATAAAATTTATTTGCCACTCTAGGATTCGATCCCGCGACCTTCGGATTGCGAGTCAAGAGCCTTACCGCTGGACTACGCCATGTTCTCCATGTTTCTCACACGATCGTACATAGTTTTACCACACATTCGCCTCAGGAATCTCATTGCTACAGCATTCAGTCTACTTTCATCCTTTCTTTGCCAGTTCCATGCCTCACTGCCATACATGCAAATCCTTTCCCGTGCGTCTCCGTTCCACTCCCGCATCCCCTTCCCTCCCCGCGTTCCCCTTCCACCTTCCTGCCCACCCTCTACCCTCTCCAGTCCCATTCAGTCCCAGTACATTCAGTTTTCAAACAGCTCGCGTGCCACCTATTACAATTTTTTAATTCAAATTTTCATTTTTCGTAAATCACAAATGTTCATTTGTGTATATTATTAGAACAATCAATCAAATTTGGTAGCTAACATAGGCACCTGTTTAAAATATCTTTAATTTAAAAAATCCATGCACAATTATTTTCATACAAAAAAACGGCTGCCTGCTAAATTCAATTTCATCAAACGCTCGAACTGTCAAACGTGCGAAATTAAAATTAAAATAGTGAAATTAAAAAGTGTCCAATTTTCTGCGCAATTTTATTAATTTTTCACAAAGTATTAGAAAACTTTAAAAAAGATGTATAAAATAGGTAGTCATTCTGAAGTTATGGCGTGACCAAGGGACACAGGGATTCATTTTTATATGTATATAGATGTATCGTATTAAAATTGTATTTATTGGGTTGGCTGGAAGAAATAGGATGTACCTATAAGCTACACCTTTGTACTTGTATTTTTGTGCACTAAATGGTTTTTTGAATTTTGAATTAAAAATTTTGATACAGTTTTTTTTTTTAATTAACTCCACACAGGAGGCCCTGAGGGAAATAATTTCCCTCAGGACCTATGTCATCTTTGTAGATGCTGTGTGGAGGGACTTTTTGAGGAAAGGAAGGAGTGAACATGGGTCTTGAAGAGACCCTTGTTGTAGGATGGAGGAAACACAGAGGTCGGCAAATCGTTCCACAGCCGAGCCGTTGAACTCAAGAACGAGACATAGAAACGACCCGTTCTCATGTGACTAATGTCAACCTTGTACAAATGTTGGGCGCGTGTTTGGCGTGTTTCCCGACTATGCACCGGTGCCGAGGGGATCAATGATGCTAGTTCCTCGGAGCATCTTCCATTGTAATACCGGTAGAACAAGGACAGTATTCCCACCTGACGCCTATGCTCTAAAGATTGCAGTCCGTCTTTTAAGATGGGAGAATCTATCAAACGGACCGCTCGTTTCTGCACAGAGTCAAGGGCTTTTTTAGGTATGTTGGAGCTCCAGACCAGAGGTGGCTGCCAAATTCAACCGTGGGGCGCACTTGCGATTTGTACAGGGTTAGCAGTTGGGTACTATTAAAGTATCTGCGGGCCCTGTACAGCGCGCCCAGTTTCTGAGAGGCTAATTTAACTCGGGTTTCGATGGAGCTCCCGTACCTGAGCTGGTCACTTAGAGTTACACCAAGCATATCGATGGAGGTCCTGTTCGGAAGGTTGCTTCCGTTGAAGAAGACAAGATTTTCATTTCGATCCCTTTTAGACGATATCAAACATGATTGGGTCTTTGAAACATTAAATTCGACGAGGTTATTCTTACCCCAAGAGAAAACACTCTCGAGGTAACCGTCCATTCTTTGCTTCAAAGCCCTCCGAGCTGTTGGAGTTTGTGTGCCCTTTGGGGGCTTGTCAAACAAAAAGCTATAATGGACTGTACTGTCATCCGCGTAACAATGAATCGGTGCACAGTTACAAGTACATGACCGAATTATCAGAGTGATTAGTGATTAGAGTAGAGTCCCGGTAAGTCCTGGATTTAATTCTTAGATGAGATTTTTTTTGATTTTTCTGTTTCAAATTTTCGTTTAAGAGGCTATAATATTGACTTCAAAGATAACAGTTTTTGGTTTTCACCCTTGTAGTGCATTGATTATTTCTGTAGATGCAGCTTTCTTCAATGTGTCGATAGCTTAGTTTGTATATGTATATTTTTCAAATTTAATGTGAAAACTTGTCTTTGCCGTATATTTGTGGCACGTTACTGTACTGTAGGCTGTTGATTATCTTAGTAATGCCCTATTGAAAGACCAGCATTCAGAATCGAAACATTGCTTCAATTGGCTTGGTTTGATGACCAGGTCTGTATAGCTAGGGACTTCTAAATTTTCCTGTGCCCCAACTCCTTCCCCTCCGCACTTCTTTCAGCCTTACAACTTTCCAATTTAGAACATCCCGATGCCATGGTCCCAATGACCCCGGGCAGTAGGAATTATTCTACTACTATACTAGCTTTTAAATTCTGATTTTTTGCAAGCCGTTGTTGTAAGTAAGTTGCAAAGGGCGACCCAGTGATGCTACTTAAGAGTACGTTTATTGCACCATAAAGATAAATGAATTTTTGTTAAAAATACAGATATTAATCATTACTGAAATTATTTCAAGTGAAGGCATGTTTTTGTGTATGTTCAACCCTCCAAGGTTCTAATAAATATTTAAATTAATAACACTTGTTTTTATTCAGTCACTATTTATTTAGTAAGTAAAAAAATAATGAAATTCTAACTTAAATAACGGTGTTGCATCTCTTGTGTGGACACTGCCATTGGGTTCGGTTCTACCTCGTCCGGGTTTCAGCAAAATGATATCTTGGGTGGGAGGAGTGGAAACAACATAACATATTTGATGCCAATGCAGATTTGCTATTGGAGATCAGAAAAGAGTTTATTCAATTAGTAAGTAAAATTAATGATTTAAAACTTCAAATAAATTCAGAATTTATTCCAAACGTTCAAATGAAGCAATCCTTTGACGACTTATATTATATAATCCAGTTAACCGCAAAATAAACATGTAACAATACAATTGAGTTATCTAGCACGCATTCAAAATTAGATAAAAATCACAATGTAAAGTTGCCAAAACCCAAATGATGGCAATATAATGGGATGGAAAATTTTTTACGACACGTTTAAAACAATAAATTATTAGAATACGTATCTCTCCAACGCAGAAAAGTTTAATATTTAATTAGTACTGTGTCGGGAAAAGCGTTAAATATCTGTGCAGGAATTCCAACCATGGCAGAAAATTATCAAGTCATATGGGATGTTTTAATAGAAAAATATAAGGATGGCCGGGCAAAACGCGACACATTTTTTTTATAAAATTTAAATTTAAGGTCAATCACAGTACCAAATTTCAGCGTTGCAAAAGTTACAAATTCAGAATTTATTACAATGTTTCTTCGCTCACATAGGAACCCAAAAATTAGTTAAGGAAACGGCAATGTCATTCGAATCGTCAATCAGAAAATCAGAAACACTATCATACGATGATCTCGTAACATTTTTGCGTGAACAAGCCATAACACTCTATAAAATAAAATACTATTTAGAACATTACCACAATGGAAATCACAACAGGAGGTGAAGAAAAATTTATGTGAAGAACAATTTACTCGTAGCCACGCATTTCTTAGTTTAACGCATAACAAAGTAAAACACTACAAGTGCGCGTTATGTAACTTGTCGGACCATACATATTGGTGAGGTATGTCCAGGTCTTGGCGGTGGATGCGTCTGCCCACCTGCTGCGTGGCATCGAGATCGAGAGGGACTGGTTGAGGGAGGCCTTTCGACCTTTCCAGCCGGACTTTTTCGACTCATCGCCTTGCACTGCAGTTGGAAGGATTGATTCATACGTCCATCACTCCTGGACACACTGACACCCAGATTCCTACCCACCCCTCATACATTCTCCTTCCCGGAACTTCATATCCTTTCCTTCCTTAAAAATACCCTCTACACGGCATCCAAGATGACATAGAAATTATTTTCCTGTGTGGAGCTATTGTAAAAATAAATAAGTACAATATTTGTGTACAAATATTTAAGTTTTAAAAATAATACGCTTACTGTATATTTTTACTTCATTTATTGTAGTTAATAAAAGCAATGAGTTTTTTGAGGTTACATTTGACTTGCAAGTTTTCTTGAATTAGCTTGCATTTTTGAAATAGAGTCGCGAAGTATTGCGTTTTTAAATGTGAATCCGATAACCGAGAACAGTGTTGGTTTTCTCGATAATTCAGAATTGAAAAAGCTGGCTGACAAATTTATATACTACCAAACATAGTAATTATTTGCTCAGCAAACCATTTTAACTCCATGTGGTTTTCAGAAGACGAGCCCCCAAAGTAATACACCAATTTTTTCATTTAAAAGTTATTTTAAGTATGGTATCACCCCTCCCCCCCCCCCCCCTTCGCTGACTCTTCGCTCCCTTTCTCGCTTCCTTTCACTCAGTTGGGTATGCATCTTGCGGGCCGCACCAAGACGCCACGCGGGCCGCATATTGCCGAACCATGCTTAAGGATACAGACTTGTGTCGTGATGAAAAATTTATCCAGCATTAAGGGATTATGTATTTTTTTTTTAAATAGATCGAGTAATTTTACTGATAATGCAAATATTATTAAAAAATACCATGAATTTGGCTTTACAAAGAATTATAAAGTCTTTTGAAGATGATATTTTATCCTAAATATCCCTTTTCATGCTTTTCATTGAAGGAAGTGGCTGTGCATTTGGATAGTGGTTGTGGATTTGGGAAAGTTTGTAGAACTTGAATATTTAGTTAAGTCTGTGGTTGATTTGGATATTGCATTTGGACATTTGGATATTGCGTTTGCACATTTGGATATGTCTGAGGTGAATTTGGGAGAGGCTGCTGTCCAATGGGAACTGTTGGATACATTGTGACGTGAACTCCATTGTTGTGAGTGCTTCCTGCGCCTCCTATCAATTGATGATAGTGACTCCAGACCACCAATAAGAAGTATATTTTAACACCTGAAAAATATAAAAAAAAATCCAATTAAAACTTATAATAGATTGATTTTTATTCTTATAATAAAGATAAACGAGAACATTTTCTTCATCGTTAAAATTTTATTCTATTACATCACTTGAAATTTTATTAACTCCACGACTACGATCTGAAGAAAGAAATCTGAACTAAGAAAACGGCTTCTCTTTAAAAAAGAAACTTTACTTGTCTAATTATTTACTACTAAATAACAGATGGCAATGCAAGCATAAGTTGGAAAAAATATTATTTGAATAAAACTATTGCTCAATAAATGGTCATAGTTTCTATAAAAAAAATTTATTTTTTTTATAAATAAAAGTTAATGATTTAAAATGGCTTCTCTAACACCAGAAGCGAGGCTGAAAAATGCAAAAAGTTTGATATATTTTTCTTCTCATACGTTTTTCCTTAGAACCGTTTTCAGATTCCTACACAACCCTCATACCTTTTTCCTTAGAACCTTTTTCAGATTCCTGCACAACCCTCATATCTTTTTCATTAGAACTTTTTTCAGATTCCTACACAACCCTCATATCTTTACTTAGTATCTTTTTCAGATTCCTACACAACCCTCATATCTTTTTCCTTAGAACCTTTTTCAGATTTCTACACAACCCTCATAACTTTTTCCTTAGAACCTTTTTCAGATTCCTACACAACCCTCATACCGTTTTCCTTAGAACCTTTTTCAGAATTCTACACAACCCGCATACCTTTTCCCTCGAACCTTTTTCCAGAACTCCCTTTCCCTAAAAGACCCTCCACCCAGCGTACTCATAGATGACATAGGCCCTTGGGAAATTCTTTTCCTGAGGCCCTCCAGTGTGGAACTAATGTAAAAAAATACATCAAAATATTTAATTTCTAACTTATTTTTACGTCAACACTCAGAAATTCGAAAGCAATTTTTTGGTAAATATTAATATTATTCAGTTGCGTAGAGTTTTACACCTGGAGGTTTCATGGTCAGGTTTTGTTATGAGAAGGGGTCCATGGGCAGGGCATAGTAAGTTTGGGAACCACTGCGCTAAAACATTGAATCTAGGAAGGGAATGGGAGTTTTCTAAAAATAATAAATATTTTTTTAATAAAAACAATGATTAAATAAATAGAGTAATTTATTAGATTGTTACATGGTATCAATAATATTTCTGGACCACCGAATAATCAAGTAAACCTTGTTGTTATAATTTTGCTGGATAGGTATGTAATTTAGAATTCAATGAAAGTAAATAGGCAAAGATAGTTGTGTTTAGCTAAAATTCATACAAAGATAAATCTGTGCCAATTTCACTACGGCCGAGGTCGCCATTTACAAGATTTCTGATTTATATTGGCGATAATTATTTTATAAATTTGTACTTTTACTTAAACAATATAGATCCAGACAATTGGGAAGATACCGCTGCCTGCGAACCATTTATTAGATAACCAATACCTATGCCATAGGTCATCCCAAGTCCCAAGTAGTTATCTGCGTGTGGTGACTGATGCGCGGGTTCACGGGGGTGTTTTGTTCAGATCTTGGCGGTGGATTTTCCTGCCCACTAGCTGCGTGGCGGGAAAGGCTCAAGAAGTGATTTGATTATGATTGTTTTTGGGCACTTGAATATTCAAATAACTTAGCAAAGAATTATAAATCCGGAGACGATGAAACCGTGATTTATCCATTCCTGCTCATGTTTCCCATGGGTTGAAGTGGCTGAGGATAAGGTTGTGGATAAGGCTGTTGTTGATTTGGATATTGCATTTGTCCATTTGGATACGTCGGTTGTTGATTTGGATAGTTCTGAGGTCCATTAGGGTAAGGTTGTGGATAAACTGTGACGTTGAGTGCGTTATCGCCTGCAGTTCCTCTCATTTCTTTGTAGAGACTCCAAACCACCAATAGGAAGTATATTTTGAGAACTGAAAAATAAAATAAAAAACTTTCATAAGTACATTAATAAACACACTAATTTCAGTTGTCGATGCGTTGATACACGCGATTTGAAATTGTATTCCAAGCGTAAAATTATTCAAGTTCATATGAACTTATTATTTTCAATTTTGGAACTGTCAAGTATGAATCATTAGAAAACCGATGAAATAGGTACCTAATTATTTATTTAAAACGTTTAAAAAAAGCTTAGTTTAATTTTTAACAGATACCTGGCCGGTCAATTCAGATAAATAAGATTTTTTTAGGGGTAGTCGTTTTACAGAATTTGGACAATTCATCAAATTTCAAAGTTTATTTTCAGGTTCCGTGAAAGTGCTATCCAAGTTCTGATAATATTTCTGTTTTGCGAAACAACTAGTCCCAAATAAAAAACAGAACTTGAATTGAAATTTTACAGAACTTGAAAATTATCTTTTAAATTTGATGAGTTGTTCAAATTCTGTTAAATAATTGGCCTTTAGTTTAAGTTTGGAGATAAATATAGACTAGGTATATTAAAAATGAAAACACTGAATGTTGCATAATTTAAAGTTGTCATTTTATCCTCTATTACTATTGATATTATTACATACATTAGATCGCTCCAATTTGTCATTTCAATATATAAAAAAATAATGTTTCTTTGTTTGTCCCTAATGCGTTCCTAAACCATTCATCCGATCGCGATGAAACTTTGGGGATTTGAGGTACGCATGCCGATGATGGTTTCTGTGCATAATAGTGAGCTCTGACGTTATGAAATTATTTCCCATACTTTTCATCCGATTGCGAAGAAACTTTGGTGATTTGATGTGCGCGATGATTTCTATAAATTATAGAGAGCTCTGACGTTATGAAATTATTTCCTATACTATTCTTCCGATTGCGATGAAACTTTGGTGATGTGTTGTGTACGCCCGCGAATGTTTCCATATATATATTGGTGAGCTCTGGCGTTATGAAATTTGTGTACAAATTTTACAATTATACGGCGCACGAGTTTCTTGAAAAATTTGTGCATATCGCATAGTTTATCGTCAGGGGAGGAAGGAGGAAGGGAGGGGGGGGGGGGGCGTGGGAGACCATGCTCGTCGAGTTCTTGCTTATTTATCAATAAATATAGTAAAAAAAAAATGGAAACATTTATTTCTAAAAGGCAATGAGATTTAGGGAAAGTTGAATACTAAAAATGAAGTGTTTTAATAGTATTTTAAATATTATGATATAACACTCACTTTATTTTAACTAATTAATATTTTTGTTATCGACTAGGTTTCGCTTTGATTTGAACTTCAGTAGGTAAGAACGGTTCGAACGCCCTTATTATTGGTCACAAAAGGTTTGTTTGTAATAAAAACTACTGCCATACATTCTGATAATGTTCTGAGGAAGATTAGATAAAAAAATATGGAGATAACATGAAACGGGTTCACTCGTATCTGAGATAAATATATAATATAACTAATGAAGGCATTTCTAGAGTCGCTGCAACATCTCCCCCTTCTAATAAATTTCTAATTCAACAAAAAGCGAGATTATAAAGTCCGGTCTCCTGCGACCGAAAACATAAACATTTGTTTTTACTATAAACATAGTCAATGGGGGCGTGGCGCGAGCTTAATAATTACGACTTTAATAAAATGTAAATAAATACTGTCGTAATGGATGATTTTTTTCTATCGTGAACTCACCTGAAAATAAAGTCTAATAATTTATACGTAGAGGGCCCAAAGTAACAATTCATGATAATACTTGTTGTTTTGAAATTCTTGAATGGTACATTGAGGTATTGTACGAATGCTAAAAGCCAGAAATATTAACGTATTTCTGGTGAAATTTTTCTTGCACATGTAGTATAATTAAATCCAGTTCTTCCAAATCGGTTTCAAAGACACCAAAGAAATTGTCCAATCCAAATCGGTATTCTATTCTTAATTACTGATAAATAAATACGTAATTAAATTTTGAGGACGTGCGGCCTTTCTTGAAATCTCTGTTTTTCCCTGATTTTTACATGTAGCAACTACAATCTTACCGCTAAAACCGTCCCCATTAGAAATTGTCATTTTTTACTTCTACGTAAATATTTATGTAAACGAAATTCTTAAATGGTACATTTAGGTCGTGTAGTAATCGATATTAGCCAGAAATCTTTCCTGATAAATAATATCTATTAAAATATCTATGAAATCTCTGTTTTCTCCCTGACGTAGCTTCTCTTCCTCATCATAACTTATCATTTACGCGATTATTTAATCAAACGTCAAGTGTTCAGTGCGTAGATACGTCTTCACCACATACCTCTAGACAAAATGTGTGTGGTCACGCCCACTTCCCCCCAATGTTTCAACTATATGTCAACAAACGGAGGATACGGAATGTGGACAAAACAAAAAATGTATAAGCAAATGTTTTAGAAATGTTTCCGTTTTGTTTGGTTTTTAAAGTCGAAGGAGATCGGACTTAATATAGCTCGTAGACGTTCTAACTCTTAGAAAGAGCAAGTTTATGGTCCCGTCTTGGAACATTAACTTGCTCCAAGACGGGACCATAAACTTACTCTTTCTACCTCACACCAGGCCTCCGAGACGTGCTTCCTTTTAAAAGTACTTGAGCTCTTGGAGCAGGTCACGGGAGCCACTCCCGACTCGCGAATGGCCCGAGCGCGCAAAAGAATTCGAACGCGCAACCTGCTTTGCCTGACTCGCAAATGGCTCGAACCGAGACGCTCGGGTTCCACCCTAGCCGAACCGCGGAGCCAGAGCCCGCACCCAAAAGAACTCGAACGCGTCACCTACTCCGACTCACACATGTGGCTCGGAGCGTGACGCACGGGTTTGACGAGTGCGAACTGCCACCGTGCCGCGCCGCGCCGCCACCCGACTGTGGCTCGGCCCGCCGAGTTCCGGCTACAAGTACTGTACCGGGTTCTTTGGGAGTAGTCGATTTGAAAAGAGAGTAGGAGGAGGAGCCGCTTCGCGCGAAGAACCCGAGTTTAAGAGCCCACTCCAGCTGAACCTACACATCGCTACCTCACACCCCACTTCACTACTTAGAGGTGCCATGGTCCCATTAGTCAAACAGTGGCTTGATAGAAATCTCCTCACTCTAAACTCGGATAAAACTAAATTCATCTGGTACAGTGCAACCAAAAGAAATGCATAAAATTATTGTACACCATTGAAATGACATAACTACATGTAAATGCGCTACATTAGTATGTATGGACAGTATAAAATATCTAGGAATTATCGTAGATAAATTTCTGAGATGGGACAAACATATAGACTTAACTTTCAAAAGATCTGGAAACTTACACATCTTTTCATGGCAATTATAAATATTCTTTGCGTAAAAGACATGAAAAGAAATTACTTTGCCATATGTAATTCCATATTAGACTATGCTTCCTTAGGATGGGGCGGTTGTACAAAAACAATACTTGATCCCTTAGCAAAAGCTCAGAAATCACTTCCATGCAAGCAATAAACCCATAACAAATAAACAAATGGTTCTCCCCGGGACTAGTCAAATCGATTCTCAGAAGAAATCATCTTCATGAAAAGGCTAATAGGTATCCAGAGAATTTGGTAATAAGAATTTAATTAAATCCTCGAATGAAAATTTCTAAAAAGAACTCATTTAGAGTCATACTTAAAAAACCGTTCAGATACCCCAGCGATAAATTGTTCGAACACAGCATCATCACTTCACTTTCGTAGATCATTATCACGACATCAGACATGCAAAGAGGAACCAAGTAGTTCCTCCCACCACTTCTTCATCCTTAGCTCAAAGAAAATTCTCGTATTGCTAAATCTCATACCCGATGCATGGAAATCGAAAAGTGCTAGCATTCTGCATAATCTGGTAAATGATTGGCTTCTGGTCTTAGGGAGAGCTGAATGCGAAAATATGCTAAATAACAGTCATAATTTTTTTTTTAGTTGACCTTTCCTCTTCTTCTTTTTCTTTGCCACTTCCCACTTTAAGTGGGGTCGGCTCTCCTAATGAATCTGCGCCAAGACGACCGGTCTTGGGTTGTTGGATTGGGGAAATTTTGAGCTATTTTTGCCATGCTGGTCCACCATGTCAAAGGGGGCGTCCTCTTCCTCTTTTTATTTCAGGTATAGCTAGCGCTTTATGGCACACGTGTTCTTTGTCTCTTCTCATTACATAACCATACCACACCGTAAGCGACTTTCTGTTAGTTTTTCAGGAAGGGGGGCTACCTTGAAACTACCTCTTATATGTTCGTTTCGTATTTTGTCCAGTTTCGTAACCCCACCTGACCATCTAAGCATTTTCATTTCTGCAACGTGCAGTTTTTGGACGTGATTTTCCTTCACTGTCCAACACTCAGCCCCATACAGCATTGCTGGTCTCACTGCAGTTTTGTATATTTTGCCTTTTGTGCGAATGGGCATGCTTCAATCGCACAGTACTCCAGTGAGTGATCGCCACTTCTGCCACGCAACATTTACTCTGTGAGATACATCGGCCTCTACATTTGCATCTTTTGTTATTACTGAGCCAAGGTATTTGAAGGATTCTACTTTTGGCACCGGCATTCTGTCTGGATAGTAAACGGTGGTGTTGCTCGCTGTATTGCTGAAATTACATTCCAAGTGCTCCGTTTTTGACCTGCTTACACGAAGTCCTGATGTTTCAAGTGCTGTTATCCATTCTGTCAAGGTATTTTGCAGATCTTCCGCAGTTTTGGCAATCAGTACGATATCGTCTGCATACAGAAGGTTCCAGGGTAGTTTCTTTTGAATATTTTTGGTGATGTAATCCATTACTAAGTTGAACAGTAATGGGCTCAGCGCCGAACCTTGGTGAACTCCCACCTCAACCTCGAATTCTTGGCTCAGACCGACCGGGCTTCTGACCCTTGTGCGGGTATTGTTATACATGTCTTCTATGAGGTTCACATAATGTTCTGGTAGTTCCTGAGCTCTCATAGCTTGCCACACAAGTCTTCTTGGCACTCGGTCGAAAGCTTTTTCTAAGTCGATAAAGATGAAGTGTAAGTTTTCCCTATTGAGACGGTATTTTTCCATTACTATTCTCACCGCCTGTAATGCGTCTGTCGTAGATTTTGATGGGGTGAAACCGAATTGATTTGGTGTGATTTTGGCAAGATCATATATTCGTTTATTCAGTATGCGTTCCCAGATTTTAAGATTGTGTGAGATTAACTTTATGCCCCTGTAATTACCACACTGTGTAACGTCACCTTTATTTTTATAGAATGGTACAAGGAGGCTTTGCCGCCACGCCTCAGGAATTTTACTTCTGCCTATTTTATTAAATAGGTTTGTGAGCCATTCTATCGCTACCATTCCTAATGACTTCCATAGATCTGCCGGTATCTCATCGGGTCCTACGGCTTTACAATTCTACATCCTTTTGATGTCTTGCTTGACTTCATCTCTGCTAATCTCCTGGATCGGGCCCTCGACTGGAGGTAAGGGTTTGAAGCTGTTACTTGGATATTCTTCATTTAGAAGTTCTTTATAGTATTCGAACCACCTATGATTGATATCTTCGTTTGAAGTAAGCAGCGTCTGACTTTTACTTTTGATATACTTATTGGTTTTGATGTCTAGGGTTGATTTGTTTCTAGTTTTGGCTATTCTGAATATTTCAGCATCAGTTTCGGCATTCTCAAGGTTGTTGTAGAATTCCTGTCGTGATTTGGCTCTTGACTGCGCTACACATGTTTTAGCAGTTTTTTTAGCTTTCATATATTTATCTCGATCATTGTCTGTCTCAGTTGACCTTAGTTGACCTTTCCTATATATTGATATTATATTTGTACTACATTAATATTATTTTTAAACCAATGTAAGTTCACAAACTGCTTAAATTTTCTATACGTTTATCGTTTCTCTACCTTCTTTTCTTTATCTATTTTTTAGAATCTCTAGTTCATTAATTTTTTTTTTTTTTTTTTACATGAGCTCCACACAGGAGGCCCTGAGGAAAATAATTTTCCTCGGGGCCTATGTCATCTTTGGGGATGCTGTGTGGAGGGTTTTTTTTTAGGAAAAGGAAGGAGAAGAGAGTTCTGGGAAGGAAAAGGGTTTAAGGGGTGGGTAGGAATCTGGGGTTCAGTGTGTCTTGGTCATCCGCCTCCAAGACCTAGACAAACCTCACCCCATGAACCCGGGCACCCCTGCTAAATCACCAAACGTAGCGAACCACTTGGGGTGACCTATGGCAGAGGTGTTGGTTATCCAATAAAGGTTCCCGGGGCGGCGGTACCCATTCCCGCCTCCCAAATTGTAAAATTCATTAAATCAAAACTAAAATTTCATGGAAGAGTTGAAAAGCATGAATTTTTATAATTTTTTTTTGTTTCTTTTTGGATTTTCTTTTTATTTCTTAAAATACATTTTTTATTATTTTAAAATATATTTTTTACATTTATAAGCAACTTCTTGTATCTACCATCTAAACTTTAATGTATTATCCACCGTGTATAATATCCTAGTAAAAGTCTATATAATAGACAACACAATAATTACATGCAATAAATCTGCTCATTTTGACTGTCCTAAAACGGGTAATTTTCCCAGTTGGACAGCCAAAGCTCATTGATGTAAAGTTTAAAAAAAATATTTTAAATTATTTACCTAGGTAGACGACGGACCATGAAACACTGATGTATCCATAGTAGTCATAATAGTATTCAATGCTGTAAACGCCATATGTGACAGCGCATGCGAAGTTAGATAGTGCACTAACGTAGGCGTAAATGATCCATGGAAGAATCAGCTTGGGTTTTGACTGTAAAGGAAGTAGCAAGAAGACATTAGTTTTTCAATTAATAAAGTTTCAATAATAAACTCCAACGCCAACCAACTCCACGGGCACAAACTCCAAGTAGGGCTTTGAAGCAAAGAATGGACGGTTACCTCGAGAGTGTTTTCTCTTGGAGTAATAATTACCTCTTCGAATTTAATTAAATTATTAAATTAATTGAATTTTTATTTTTGGACATTTAAGGCCAGGCTCAGCAACAAAAATCATTATGTACTCTAATGGATAAACCACGTAAGTCCATCTCGTATGAGTGGTTTATCCTTTAAAGTGCGTCTTGGCATTCATAGATATCCAGTAAAAACGCTTTAAAATTGTCAACGAATCGACTGTGTAACTCAAAATTTAGTACCACAATTTAATAATAATAATATTTGGCTGATTTATATAGCGCCATTTTTTGTGAAAAATCACCTCAAGGGCGCTGTACAAACAAATACATGATAAAATTAATATAACTGGTTTACAACTAAGATTTAAAATTATAACTAGTGACTTACGACTAAGACTTATAACTTCTGACTTAATGACCGACATATTGACTTAACGTTAGAGATTTACAAATAACATTCTTAAATTTAAAAATACATGTTTTTGATTTTGTCAGGTTTATCAGTGAGGGGGCATGCATTAATTAAGTAAGCGGCTTTTCTTCCAATCTAGACGCCCCCCCCCGTTCACTTCATAATTCTTTTCAAGTAGACGTGGGATTTCCAGGATCCCCCCCCCCCTTTGGGGCTCACGTAATTAATGTTTTATGCCTCCTGATAATATTAAAAACCTAACCAAGCAACAAACAAAACTCTGCAGGTATAGGTACAAATTTTATCAACATTAATTTGTTTCTCATTTCTTATTACCTACATTGTGCATTCCATATTATTTCATATATATCCTTATTTTTTAACTCAACATTTTAATATTTATCTAATTTGCTCATTTTAAAATTAAATATTGTACCTATCATGTACGTAATGTAATAAAAGATAAAAGCCCAAATGGCGTTAATATTAAATACATTATAATTTATTTAAATCTAATATTTCTTATTCTGTATTCACTTCCCTCATTCAGAAAACCTTTAGGGTTTTTGTTTTCTCTTGTAGGAACCTTTACATATTTGGTTGCTATATTTATCTTACATTTTTGATTTTTTTTTAACCTTTGTCCAATATAACTAAAATAAAATAAAGCACTTACCTGAGATACTCCAATGAGCAACATTAGGTCCAATGTCATGAGAATGCAGCTGACCACAGCCATGGTGATGTACAGCCCTTGCAGGTCATCCATGGGGTGGTTTTCCCACCATTCAGAGCCGTCCCACCAAGTGCGGTAACTCTCATAATTAACTGCGGCCATGGTGGTTAATATGAATGTGGTCAACGCTATGATCTGAAAAAAGAAACATTGGTAGAGATTTCTGATTCATTTAGCGATAGGTATTAAAAATGGGCAACTCGTAGTCATTCAAATTAATAGACGTGTGGTGAGCGAAAAGCGCGTTTACGACAGATTCCTGCTATTGGCACCTCGTACACAAATAGTCGACATGGGCCTTCTGTCATCGGCGACACAACAGGTAGAGCAAAAAGCGAGTTATTCCGTTTCCGATTAACTTAGAATCAACTGCTCGCGAATTGCTCCGGTGTTCGCTTCCCATCTTCTGATAAATAATATAATTATGTGGTTGAATATTGTTCAATAAATCTGTGAGTACTAAGTGTAATTAATTGATTTGCCAAAACAAATATTCAGTCCCCCACAGACTAGTCTATCATGGAGAGTGGAATAAAGTGCGCGGAGCTTAGGAGTCCCCTTTCCATAATTAGCAATAAATTATTCTGACAGTATACAGGTAACTTGCATTGGAATATCACCACTCGGTCCTCGAAAATAAAATCTGCTTGCGAATTACTTGTCCTTCTTACAATGACGAGCAAATTGTACAAAATTTAACTACAAATCCCAAATCGGGTGAACGAAAGTTCGGACTTGTTTCCAAAATTTAACATTATGTTACATTTTAGGCACTTTTTCAAATATTTTATAATAATTTACCTACCTCACTCAATTTTAGCGTCACTACGCCAGGCGATTAGTTTAAAAGCGAACAATTAGATCATGCGCTGCAAACTTATGGCTTAATTTGGCGAACTTTAATTTTCTGCAGTCTGGTTATTTCAATGTGCGCTCTTCGGTAGTCAATGTAAAAAAGATATCATAGTTTATGCAAAGCATTCTCTTCTCCCAGTGCCAAAAACGTGGCCACAGCTCCAGCAGGTCGAAATGATACCCAGATTTCATGTGAGGGCAAGTCTACCAATTTGGATGATGGATGTCTGTAGGGCAACTGAAGGAAAAAAATGGAGGAAAAATATTTAAAAAAGTGAGTCCGTTGTTTATAAAAGAAGCCAATAAAACGAGCCTGAGAAAACGGGTATTGTATTGACCACGAGGTACGCATATTGGCCATAAATTTGAAGGTTTTTTTTTCTAATTTTCGCTTTTTTAATTTTTTTTTTAATTGTTGTCTTCAAATTATTCTTGGTACGCATCCACGATTTCAGTCAATTTGAAAAAACATTACAGCCCGAGAATGTTTCTTTCCTACGTTTAAGCTCGTATTTTATTAACGTAATGTAATCTTTGAATATTTTAATCTAGACATACATACTCGTATATGATACGTACAGGTATTCTACCAATCCACCATTCACATTTGCATGATAGAACGGTAGAAGAAGTCTGTTTTTACCCTTCCGTCAAGAGTCTAGATTCTAGTCGTAGTTCCTATTTAGTTCTAAGCGTAGCATAAAGAATATAACATTAGTCTTTCATTCAAATTTGAATGGAAACAAATATGCCAGTACAAACTTAGTACCTTTTGGTTCTAGACCATTTAACACGCGGCATATCTCTTTTACACTTGCCTGGAATTGTATATCGGCATCCAGTTTGAATTCCGTAATCACGGCGAACCACAGCTTTTGTATGGAAAAATAGGCCCAAATCAGGTGTTTAATATACATATTTATTAGCATATCCTGAATGCAGGGACAATGGAGGGTTAAGAATAGTTAAAAAACATAACTTTTTTTTCAAAAATTAGACTCTCGACTTGCGACGAAGGGGGTAAACAATCTGTTTCCTCATTAAAAAAGTGTTGGTCCCCTTTCATATGCACCCAAACAATCGAATACAATAAATGCATTTAATTTTCCAAAAACTTTTCTACTTTTTAAAACTGTCTTTCTTATTGAAAGATTGCTGCTAAATAATACTTCCACTTCATTTCATTATTGCCTTTGACTGAAATCTGTTTTTAAAATTGATGATAATAAAAATATTAGGTACCGCACTAAGAGATGACGGGGGAAATCTTGTCCATTGTCACCAAATATGTGATTATCTCCACTGATATTACGCACAATCTCAAAAAATATTAATTATATCGGGAGTTGTAAACAAACTTAGTTATTTTCATCTTATATAAATTAAATTAATTATAAATGATTGAAAATATTGATCACGGTGATAGATTTTATGAAAAACATTAAAGTTTTGTCGTGATTTATTTATGGGGTTGTGTTGCGCTACCCCGTCTTTAGCCAACGTTTCTGACAGCGTCCATCATCAGGGCAAATGTGTAACATTAATAATGGCATAAAAAAATAATTGATCTGTTTTAAATTCATGAAATAGTGTCGAAATCATGAATTTAATGCCCAAAATTATTTTGGACATTATTATAGACAAAGAAAGTATAAGGGCGTTATCAGCCGCCCATTCCCTCGAACCAATTTTAATTAACTCAGACTCATATAAACTACCCTTGCGTATTACCGAATAGAATTCCAAATTATTGGTTTGATACCCATTTACATTTTTTACGTCATCAGCTCGGCTGTGGATTGCCGATTGGTTCTACTTTCAATAAATCACTGCTTAAAACCAGTTACTTATTTTTTTACTTTATAATAATAATTGGATAATTTGTAGAACGCCGTTTTAGTGAAAAATCACCTCAAGGGCGCTTTACAATTTATTATGAATTTTTAGGCTCTATCTAATTTTATTATTTACAAATAGATACAGAAACATACTTGCCTGCAGGACACTTCCGATAAACACATTTTATTAAAGGATTTATGCTTGGGGAAGATACGACTTTGCGCGTGGAGGACATTATATTTAAAACACTGGACATTGCGTGACTTTACCTTTGCTACCCTCATCACTGTTGGTTTTACATTTATAAGAAGATTAATGCCAAAGTTGAGTTAATATTTATTTTGAAAAACTGGAGAATTGTAAGAACATGCTTTATTTTTACACAATTAGTTATTTACAATGACGTGAGCCGTGAAGACGAAGATGAAAGGTTTTTTTTTAACTAAAGGATACGACTGTCTGAAAAGATGGGTTTTAAATTTAGCTATTAATTCATGTGTCTGTGATCATTCGTGTGGCAGTCCATTCCAGGCTTTAAGTCCTGACACTCCGAAAGCGCGCTCACCGAATTTAGTATCTGGTGTGCGCTTTGGTTCCTTCAACCTTCCGATCGCTGATATTGCTGCTGACCTGAGGGTTGATTGTCGAGAATTGGAATTTTCTGGAATACACATTTCCGATAAGTAAGCTGGAGCCATTCTGTTAAGGGACTTGAATACCATCCAGCAGTGCTTAAACTGGATTCTTTCAGGGCATTTGAGCCAGTGCAGATAGCTCCACACAGGAGTAGAAAAGAGGAAAAAAAATCCCTCAAGGCCAATGTCATATTTGTTGACGCAGTGTGGAGGGTCTTTCTAGGGAAATGAATGAGAGGAAGTTCTGTGCAGGAAGATATGAGGGGTGGTTGGGAATCTGAGGGTCAACTAAGAGTGACAGAAGTATGAACCCATCCCTCCCACTGCAGTGCAATGCAATTGGTCGAGAGAATCTGGCTGGAGAGTTCAAAAGATCTTCCTCAACCAGTATCTCCCGATCCGGTCCATCCCGCTGTAGGTGGGGAAACGCATCCGCTGGCAAAACCTCACCCCATGAACCCGGGCACCTCTGCTAGGTCACCAAACGTAGCGAACCACTCGGGATGACTTTTCGCAGAGGTGTTGGTTATCCAATAAATGGTTCCCCGGGCGGCGGTACCCATACCGCCTCCCAAAAGTTCTTATCGTTACGGGCTACTTTACTCGCCAGTGGAGCAAATTCCCTTGTATATAATAATCCATACCGTACAAAAAAGTCATCATCAAAAATCAAAACGAATGCCTGTATTAACTATTATAATGCCGACCAATTGATACCAGCAAGCAAGACAACAAGCAAGACAACCTTACACGTAAGTACATTATTGTGACATACTTTGCTGTTGTTTTGGGGGGACGAATTTGTTTGAGATCCATAGGTACTGATGGAATAGAGTGGACATTAGGTTCCCCACTCTAACTCTGACAAGTAAAATAATAATTATATGACAAAAAAATTATATTAATCTTACAAAATCGGCAATTCCTATCACCAATGTCCCAGTTCGCAAGTTTGCAATACAACAGCATGATCTGACCTTGACCATCGTGTGATCTGAAAATAAAAAATATACGTATTATTATAAACTTAAATTCTTAACAGTTAAAAAACATTCCAAGGTGTGGAAGATGATATTATTTTTTTCAGATGTTTTTGGTCGATAGTAAACCAAAAACAAATCGGTAATGATGGTTATGTGATCAACAGTAACAACTTGGACTTAGTTAGTCTCTCAGAAGCTGGGCGTACTGTTCAGGGTCCGTAGATACCTTAATATTATACAACTCTGTACAAATCGGCCGAATTTGCCAGCCACCAGACCAGAGTCTAGAGCCCCAAAATACCTGAAAAACTATGTGCAGAAATGGGCGGTCCGTTTGACACGTTATCATATCTTAACAAACGGATTGCAATTGTTGGAGAACAGGCGTCGGGTGGAAATGCTGTGCTTGTTCTACCTGTATTACAATGTAAGATGCTCCGAGGAACGTGCCTCATTGATTTGGCACCGGTGAATAGTCGGGAAACACGCCAAACGCGCTCCCAACATTTGTATATAACATTTGTCTCATGAGAATGGGTCGTTTCTACGGCTCGTTCTTGAGTTTAAAAGCTCGGTTGTGTAATGATTTGCCGGCCTCCGTGTTTCCTCCCTCCTAACTCTTCAAGACCCAGGTTTACTCCTTCCTTTACATAAAAAGCCACAGCATCCCCAAAGATGAGACGCCCTATATATATTTTTTTCAAATAAGCTTCGCTCATATGCGCGCTGTTTCGTGTGCTACTGTGCTGCTAGAACGAGACGCAACAGCTGTCAAGTGACCCGCCAGGCTACAAACGCCCCACTCTCCTCACTTCTCAGATGCGACGTTTGTGGAAAAATATTTTGAATGTCAATCAGCAAAATGACACACCAAAACAATTTTTTTTTCTCCAAATATGTCCAGGAATCGCTGGTCAAAATCCTCCGGGTGAGTGCTGTTACAACCTATAGATTATATACATTTAATATTACCTAACAATGAATCTATGTGTAAATAATATTAATAATTTGGTGATATTTAATTAAATACACGTACTGATACACCCTGAATACCTATGCGATAATATACATAACATGATAAAAAGATATTTATGTAATATGAGTGTTTACAAAAATAGCATATAGGTATAGGTAATAATAATAATATGCCATATATTAGGTCCTTACATATGAAATTGGCGTTTTGTATGGGAGGAACATAAAGTCGATTTTTTTAAATATAATATATTTATTTAATCAAAGTATGTACCATTGCTATCTATGCACTTTTGCCATCTCATAAGTAGTTCATCGATCCCTTTACTAAAACAACCATTCGGACGGGAATCAATAAAATCTTTGAAGGCGGTTTGGACTGCGCCATCGGAGTTGAATTTTTTCCCTCGCAAGAAGTTATCCAAATTTCGAAAAAAATGGTAATCAATTGAAGCTCCTCTTCGTAGCCGTCTATTGTGCAGTGTGTGGTCTAGCGTTCTAACGCGCGTTTGTTGTTTTGCTTCACTCAATTCGTGAGATACCCACCTTTCAAGCTTTTTCACCTTTCCAATTTGTTTCAAGTGGATTAAAACAGTTTTATCACTAACACCGCAGCCTGCAGCTAACTCGGACGTGGTTTGCGATGGATCCGCTTCCACAATAGCCTTCAATTCTTCATTATCAACTTTGGTCTCCGGCCGTCTACGGGGTTTGTTCTGCAGGTTGAAATTTTCAGAACGAAAACGTTGGAACCAAAAACGCACTGTGTTTTCTTTTGCGGCACCGTCGCCATACACATCATTAATCCTTCGAGCCGTTTCTGCAGCACTGGTGCTACGATGGAACTCGTACTCGTAAATAACGCGATATTTCAAGTTTTCCATTTTGTAAACTAAGTGACGTAAAGAAAAAAAAACTATGAAGGAAAAAACAAATGAATAATAATTTTCGAAACACAAATACGTGAGTAAATAGCTGTATAAATTTGAATTTTGAATTTCTAACCAAAGAGAAGATGTTTGAGATCAAAGTTGCCAGTACGGCAAAACGCCAATTTCATATGTAAGGACCTAATATATTTATTTTATGTCAACTGTATTCTTTGTTTGTCAACTTGACTGTTCTACAATGGGATTTCTCCTATGTATAGTTCTTTATCTGTGAATAAATCGTATAACAAATGAATAAAGAAAATAATAAAAAATACTCTTCTGAAAGACCACTTACAATACATTTTACCTTATATTATAGCTATTGTAATCAATTGTAAAATGTGTGTCCAAGAATAGACATAAATAAATAAACTATTTAAAAGAATGAAAAACTTTTCCTATAAATTCTTTGTAAACACTGTTAGTTTCATCTTTCACTATGTGTAAATTTACATAATATTTCTGCCGACTTCCTGTTATTAACTGTCGTATTTTTTTATTATGGTTAGCAACAAAGTGAATATAACACTACCACTTTTGCAATGGCAGGCCCAAGAGCTTGAAACAAACTCCCTTCACATTTGCGAAAGATCTATAACACATCTGAGTTCAGAGCAAAGCTAAAAACTCACCTTTTCAAATTGTCATATCTAGTAAAATAACTGCATTTCTTTAGTAGTATGTCATTACTAAGTCCATAATTTACTTAGATTGTTTTTAAATATTTTTCATAACTTACACTGACAGTACGGGCAGTAATCATAACAATATGTATTTGTAAATGTTAATATGTATGTTAGTCATACATCACTAATTTTAAGACAGTTGTAAGTTATAATACGATTAGAACAGTATTGTATTCTGTAATAAAAATAAGTATAGTTTTATGTCACTAGTTATATAAGGCTTAGTTGTTAGTCATTAGTTACCGATCTTAGTAACAAGCCACTTGTATTATACATGTTTAGATTAAATGTGTAAATGAATTGTATAGCGCCCTTGAGGTGATTTTATCACGAAAATAGCGCTATAAAAATGATCCAACAATTATTATTATTTTTAACACTAGGCAGAACTGTGAAAAATGATCGGATAGTCTGAATTCTTGACAAATCAATACTAATCTTGAAAATTACAATAAAAATAATTCACCGATAAATTCACGAATCATTCAATGGTAAAGTACTTTATCCCCTGTCTGAAATCTTTACAAAATCAGTTAAAATTTTGAAAATGACTTATATCTAAGCAAATTCGAGTTCATTGAACCAGATGTGACGCAGGACGCACAGCATAGACAACATAAATAAGTACGATTGATTTGATAAGGTCATTTTTTATCATTTTCATTGCTCAGATCCCTCTCAAAAATGGCGGCAGAAAAAATATCTTTAGCGGGTACTATTTTTTAGAAGGTTGAAATGAAAATTGTAAATTAGTTCTTACCTTTAAATTAGTTCTTACCTTTAAATTAGTTCTTACCTTGATTTTCAAATGCTCACAAGCCACAAATCCACGAATTTAGGCACTCCTATATGTTCCTCTGTGAACTGTACCACTATGTGAATTACTATTAGCCGTGGGCAATATATTTCAGATATTCTAATCAGTTGATCAGATTGAATTTTATCTGCGATATGGATATCGTGATTTACCTGTACTTTTTGATAAGATGTAATAACCTAAATTTAGTGTGCCGGCCGATTCTTTTACTAGAATCATCGAATTTTACTAACACCCACATAAATCAATCATAAAGCATACGTAGAAAATTAGCCCATCCCCTTTAAATTAACATTTAGGGCAACGAGCGGAGTACCACGGGGATCTCACTTGGGTCCAATATTATTTTGTTTATTAACCAAGTAAACAATAAATAGTTTTGGCAAAACCAAAGTCCTGTTATTTGCAGGTGATCTGAAGATCTACAAAACAATTAAATAATAATGATCACGCTATTATGCAATTAAACCTAAATAAATTGTATGCTTGGTGTTCTGAAAGTCATTTGAAACTAAATAATAGTAAATGCCATTTCTCTCAGATTATCAGTTTTTGCAAAGCTTAACACCATTTTTTTCTATTTTATGAATGTTGATAATCGCAGTATCTTATTCCACGAGATTTTGTAGTTTAGCTTATTATTATTCGATGAAAATACGAGAATGGTGACCATTGGGTGACCAACGACCACCATAATTCGGGCACGTGCCTAGCATGGTGGTTGAAAAATTCATAAATTATGTAACCACCAAAACGATGAATAAAGAAAAAAAATTAAAAATTTAAGTGTGTCAATGTTAAAACGGCTGTATTGCACAATAGTGCGAAACAGATTAGAATACCAACCGTAAGGTCACCATTTTACGTACGAAGTCCAGTAATTTAAGTACCGAAAATAGACTTCTTAAACTATCAGAAAGAAGGGTGTTCACTGATATGTTATTTTTATTAAAAATTATTCGATCTGTCCTAAATCGTTGGAAATAATTTGTATTAATTTAATTGCCAGGCAAACTCGAAGCAGAATTCGCTAACCATCTAATTGAATTTAACCATTCATTTGATATAAACACTGGTTTTATAATTTTACACACTAACGTTAGTGGTTTTCACTTAGATCTTTTAGAACTATTAGAAATTAGGAAAAATGTCAATAGAAATTTAAATATTATTAATAACACAGGTCTACAACAAAAATGCTGTCTGGATCTTTTCAACTGATTTCTATGTATTTAGGTGTTCTGAAAACTAGAAAAATACTCAAAAAATTCCAGAACGTCAGGTTATTTTGCAAAACGGTATACATATATATGTGCCTGTCTCAAAACAGGTATACCCTAGTGAGACAGGCATCGAATAATGTAATGCAAACATACCTTATATAGATAAATAAATAAAAATAAATATAGAAATAGAAATAGTGAGCTCTGGCAATAAACATTTTATTGCTAAACCGTTCATCCGATTGCGATGAAACTTTGAGGATTTGATGTGTGCATGCCCGCGATGGTTTCTGTATACAAAAGTGAGCTCTGGAATCATGAACTTATGAAAAATGAATTAATTAAATAAAAATGAATCGCAGAAATAAATGTACGCGCATAACTTTTGAACGACTGCACCAAATTGGATAATTATTTTTTTTGTGTTTGTTATTGTCAAGACAGGGTTTGTATAAAACTACTGGTGAGCTCTGAAATTATGAAATTTGTATAAAAAATTGAAATAGGTCGCACGCGAGCTGTGAAGACTGAATGTATTGGGACTGAATGTATGGAATGCGAGAGGGGGAGGGGAACTTGGGTAGGGGGTTCGAGGGAGAGGGGGAGGGGAACTAGGAATCGGGGAGGTTTAACCTGATTTTTTAGGGAATAACCAAAACCCTAACTACAAATAAATCATTAAAAGCATTTCAAGCTTTAGGTTGCCTAATGAGTTTAAAAGAACATTTTCTTCATTCCCACCTCGACTACTTTCCAGAAAATTTAGGATATGTGAGTGAAGAGCAAAATGAACGATTTCACCAAGACATTAAGGAGATGAAAAAAAGATACCGGGGAAGATGGAGCATCTCAATGATTGCAGACTACTGTTGGACGCTTCAGAGAGGCCTTCCAAATGCTTCCTACAAGCGAAAATGTACCAAAAGGAGTCTCACTGGGAAAAAGAAATGTGTTTAGTGCTTACTAATCAATTTATTTTAAATAAAAAAATAAATTTTGTTAAGCAATTATAATATATATATTTTTTAAATCTTTTATTTTAAGATGATAACTTGTTTAACATAGATACCTAAATTGTCAGAAAACGTGACGTTCTGTGACAAAATGAAAGTCATTTTCGGATTCAGCACACCCAAAAACATAAGAATTACGCAAAAAAACCAAAACAGCTCTCAATTTTTATTTTTTTGTAGACTTGTGTAATCAAATTGATTTTGTGAATAACCCATCTAAAATATAATAACGCATCTTAAACATATTTCCATTGTAATTTTTTATCTTTGTTCTTCTAAGCCCCCCTTTCCACATCTCCCCCCCCCGCCCCTCCCCACTGTTGATCTTCTAAGCACCTCCCCTTTCCACCTCTCTCCTCCCCCACTACTTCCATTTCTACCCACGCATGTCTTTCTATACTTGATCATTTAGTGTTAGTACACATAATGTCCTGATGAAGAGAACATCGTTCTCGAAAAATGTTGGTTTTTTAAATAAAGATTATCGTGGTAAAAACAAAATGTTTTTAATTATGTCATTAATAAAATGGTTCCACAAAGTGAATTTGAAAAATTTGAAGAAAAGTTAATTAAATATTGCAACAATAATCTCAATACTAACGACACCAATAAACACTCCGTAGTGAGTGGTTTGGTTTATTATGAGTGCGTGCTTATTCTCGATGTCTTAAGAAAATAATGCCAACAAATGCGAAGCGTACGAATTAGCTGACGCGGAGTAAAACATGTTTTTTTTATATTAAGAGGTCCTGATGAAAGTAATTTTCCCTCTGGGCCAATGACATCTTTGGGGATGCTGTGTTCTAGAACTTTTTTTAAGGAAATGATCTGCGTCTCGAAGAGACCTGGAGGAAACTCAGAGACCGATAAATCAATCCACATCAAGGCTGTTAAACTCACGAATGAATCGTAGAAGCGACCCATTCTAATTTGGGGGGCGGGAATGGGTACCGCCGCCCCGGGAACCTTTATTGGATAACCGACACCTCTGCCATAGGGCTTGGAGGCGGATGACCAGGACACACTGAACCCCAGATTCCTACCCACCCCTTAAACCCTAAAAAATACCCTCGGCACAGCATCCCCAAAGATGACATAGGCCCTGAGGGAAATTATTTTCCTCAGGGCCTCCTCTGTGGAGCTCATGTAAAAAAAAATCTTAAGTGACAAATTTAATTTGACATGTCACCTCACCGTGCACTAATGACAGCACCTGACGCCTGTGCCCTAAAGATTTACAGTCCGTTTGTTAAGATAGGATAATGCACCACACGGACTGCACAGATAAGGATTTTTCAGGTATTTAGGGGCTCCAGACCAGAGGTGGCTTCCAAATTCTACTATTGGGCGGACTAGCGGTTTGTACAGGTTTCGCAGTTGTGAACTAAGCATCTGCTAGCTCTGTACAGAGTACAGCATAAATAAACCAAACCACTCACTAAGCCGAGCTTCTAACTTTAAATTGACCCCTTAGGCTACGCTGGATAATAACTCAATATCTATTCAGAATGGAAACGACTTTAGCCGTGTTTGATGAACAGATTTGTAGAATTAGTTACGTCTCCATCTTCATTTTCCTCATCTCCATCCCCACTCCTCTACCTTCGGTCTCACAATATACCCCGTTTGGGGGTCTCACTGACTCGTCGGCAAGGAACAGTTGGGACTCTTGTGCGATAATCACATATATTTCATAGTTTTCAGCTCGTTTTAAGTTTTATTTCATCACAGCACGTTAATAAAAGTGAACATCTTCAATTTATGACAAAATTCAAAATGTTCAATTATATACTAAAAAGGATTAAAAAAGCGGTTTACAGGTAATATAATTGTATATAATTTTATAAACTATTCCTTTAATGTGCCTAAAAATTGCGGTAAATATATGTACAATATATATCCTAAAGTTAAAGCTTAGACTTACGTATTCCTATACTTCGTTTGTGTGAAAGCACTATAGGATATGAAACAAAACTTCAGTCTTTGTTTCATTGAATGTACAAATGGGAAGTGGTGGAAACAAACTATCTTTGGATCAAAATTATTAAGCAATTAAAAACCGCCTTCCCCTCCCCACTACCTTCAGCCTCACAACATACCCCAATTGGGGATGCCATAGTCTCACTGGCTCCAGACGGGAGTTGAGATTCTTGTGCGGTATTCACTGTAAAAAAAAAAAAAAAATTGGCGATTCGCTAAATTCATCATTCGATGTATTGGTTTTCGATGAATTGGTTTTTGATGAACTCGTTTTCGATAAACTCGTTTTCGATGAACTCGTTTTCGATGAATTTTGCTTTCGACGAATTGATTTTCGATGAACTCGCCGTGAACCAACTAAAGGTATTCTTATAATTTCAAAGGCGGAGTCATTGATTGTTACTCCTCGAGTGCGCCCGTTAAAATACCAGACCATCGATGCAATTCGCCGTGAATTTCCAAAGCTTGTAATTTGGATAAAAGAAGACCGTGATGAATTCTAACATACCCTTTTAAAAAGTCTGTATAGATTACGTCAACTTGGTTATGATTTCCCATTGATTTAGTAATATTTTCAAATGCACTTATACATCTCTGTTCATGTTTTCCATTGAAGGAAGTGGTTGGAGATTTGGATAAAATTGTTGTGGAAATGGCTGTGGTTGATTTTGATATTGCATTTGTCCATTTGGGTACATCGGTTGTCCATTTGGATAGGTCTGTGGGCCATTTGGGAAAGGCTGTGGTTGAACTGCGACGTTGACTTTGTTATCGGCTACAGTTTTCTTCAATTCATTGTAGAAACTCCAGATCACCAATAAGAAGTAAATTTTGAATCCTGAAAAATAAAAATAAAATTGTAATATTGCAAAACACCTCAGTATTTGAGGAAAGCTGGAATACTAAAAACGCTGTTTTCGAAAAGATGATACCGAATTTTAGTGGCGCATCACCTTAATACTATTTCAAGAGTACCTACAAATGCCCCCATGAAGCTAGAATTTTATCATATTGGGTTTACTTTGGGCCAAAATTTGATACAGGTAGTAAAACCCTTTGTCAAATAGAACTGATATGGTTGAGGCTAACAATTGTACAAAGTAACAATATAACGCAAAAATAATGTAGGTATTGGAAGAACAGAATGACCGGTCAGTGGTTGAGTGGGTATAGCGCTTGGGTCCCACCTGGGCGTCACGTGTTCGATTCCTCAGCTGGCTAAGTCCTCCATCACAACACAAGCAACATTTTCGGCGTTCTGTGGTGGTAGTAGGAGATTTTCAAACATTGTTGGGTTATTCGTAACCCGGGAATGTTTATCTTTCTTTTAAATAAAAAAAATAAATAAAAAAAACAAGATTATGGGTACCTACTGAAGCTGAAGGCGCTAGTACATTATTACTTAAACATGTAGGGTGACCATAATTTTGAGATTTAATTTAAAATTAAAATATATTTATTTTAAAAGGACTAAGATGAAATAATGTCGTTTTAACAAAGCTATTAAAGGATGATTAGACAAAGAAGTGGTGAAAACATCACAATCTTACATGAAAGAGGTGATGAGTATATAAATGAGAGCATTTCACGGATAGACTCTCAGTAACCTCCCTCTCTTTCTCATTAACGAGGCATGCAACAGACAGCGAGGTTATGGCGGAGATTTCAGCGATGCGATGGGACCGTACTCATGTTGTTTTGTGTAGATTGTAGATAATAATAATTACCATTCTGCCTCATAATCCTCATCGTTTGGAGGTGTCTTAGTCCCGTATGAAGTACCTGATATCAAGAAAGAAAAAACCAAATATTTTGTATTATTTACCTAGGTAGATGACGGCGCAAAAAATACTGGCATATCCATAGTATTCGTAATAGTATGTAACGCTGTAGACGCCATATGTAAGGGCACAAACGATGTTCGACAGTACACTGACGTAGGAAAAATAGATCCAAGGAATAATCAGCTTGGGTTTTGTCTGTAAAGGAAATAGCAAGAAAACGTTAGTTGTTTCAATTAATACATTTTCAAAGAACCTGTAGCCAGGTACTCGAAACTTTGTTATTTCGGCTGACCACACTGCTGGGGTAGTGTACTTGTATTATCGCCGCTAGGCGGCGCGGGCCTCGCAACATTGGCATTACTTGCAATAAGGAACTCCAGTGAAAAATATTATGGCTTTAAAAAAATATGTCCATATAGACCGAGAAACGCTGATTCTGAATATATAAGTTTTATTTCATAATATTAAACGCAGAGTTTTTAAAAAATTATTAAAAAGATTTTTAAACCTCTTCTCAAAACACAGCGTTAAGTTGGCATTACTGAAATGGTTAACGGTGACGTCACTGTTAACCTGTCACCTGGTGATAGTGTGTATTATATTGTATTGACATTTTAAATGACTTGAAGTGCACACGTACCTATGCAATTCAGCATTTCGTGTTTTTGGTTTATTTTCATACTGTTTATAGAGATTTAAATAAATAATAGTTATTGTGTTTATTGAAACATAATTTAGGCCCTCAACAATTTACGAAAAGGGCTATATTTGCGGACAATCTGCAATAAATTTTGTCTATTTGAGGTTAAAGTCGTGTCATATTTTGACATTTGGTTTATGTATTTTCAAATTGTTTTTAGTATAGGGCTTTTTATACAAGTTGTTACACACTCGCCATGATCAGTGTATTATGGTAAGTGTTTCTGTATGTGTTATACATAAAACAATGTACCTACAAAGTAACGCCTGACACAAAACACGATGTCACATGTATTTGCAATAAAAGAGATGATTTATTGTTTTTATATTGCACTTTGATTATATTTAATAACAGTAGCGGTGAAATGTGGACATTTTACCAATGTTTTTGCAATAAAAAACACACCTCACACCTAAAAGTCATTACAAAGCATTCCGCCATGATTGGCCATGATTCTTCTGGATTCTTCATTCAAACAGGGATGTTCTGCCCAAAAAAATTATTTCCCTAGATTTCGAAGTGAAATTTCTCTAGAATTTCACATTTACGCAATTACCTACGTAGCCACCTGATTGTGTAACACTAATCCTGTTATATGTTAATTAATATGATAATTAATTGGAAAGATATCGGAACTTGGTAAATATACTAATAATAACATGATTTTCCAAATAAAACACTTTTTGCTACGTGAAGTAATAATTTAAAAGTACGAATACACTCACCACTGAATAAGAAACTGAATTCCAAATTAAAAAAAAAAAACACTTTGCAAAATAAAAATCATAAGCAACCCGCCGCTCATTTGCACCAATCGTGGTATTTTGAAGACCCCCCCCCCGAACGTGTCACGTAGTATGGGTACGTTCCCTAATATCATTTTGAGTTGTCAGTGTTAAAAATAACATTGCATGTAAGTACATGAACAATAATTAAGATTCATAGGAATTCCAAAAAAAATATATATATATGATATAAAAAAAGCAATACAATAACACCCCCCCATACACACAAGCCTCGCTTAATTATGGGGGTACATCAAATATATCTACCATGTAATTAAATACTGTATAAAATTTGTTTGTAATTTATGTACCTTCTATTACTAATAAAAAAAAAAAAAATATATATATATATATATATATATATAATACCAGTAATATTGTCATATGTAATAAAAATTTTGCCAGAGTTCGAAATTTCCCTTGATTTTGTCCTGATTTCCCTTATCCCTAAAAAATATTTTTCTCCCCTAAATCTAGGGAAATTTCCCTCGACATAACATCACTGATTCAAAATGACAACTTAAAAAGTAAAAAAAAACTATCGGTGGGTGAAGACCACCATAGATATGGTGCGTTTCTGGGAGTCTTTAAAAATTAAAACTTTGACAATTATTTTAACTATTAAAACTAACTATAAAAATAAAAATAAAAATGCAGTTAATTAAGTTTGAAGGTCTTTATTCATAAAAAAAATAAAAAAATTGGACTGTAGTTCTCTATTTTGAATCTCTCACGACAGAACGCTTATAAATATTTGAATTCATTGTAAACTACCGTGCAATAAATTAACCAAGTTTATAACTACCCTCTTTGTTATTTAAAACCCGTGTATTTTGAAGTAGTGCTAATGGAGTCAGGTAATATTTACAACCAAATTCTCCCCATTAAAAACCAAAGGATTCCGAACTCGTTGAAATCCGCCCGGAATTTTTAGAAATATCATGTTGGCTGTAAATTTCCTCTTAGGGGCCATTCATAAATTACGTCACACCTTAAGGGGGGGGGGGGAGTAAACAGGACAAGGGGTAAGTAATTTTTTTTAACTGTTTTAGATGTAAATTTGCAAAATATGTGACGTCACACTTGGGGGGAGCGGGTCTCACAAATGTGACGATGTGCCACAGTGACGGAGGTAAAAAAAACCTGAAATTCGTGTGACGTAATTTGTGGATGGCCGCTTATTTTGATTTATTGTTATTAAGTTTATTTTGTAGAACTCCATTTTATTTTTTTATCAAAGATTGATAATGCCTTCAGAGGGCGAAACAGCTGTAACGCATAATAATAATTACGAAGCAGAAGCATAACTTGTTTATAATAAACTGTTTTTATACATTGAATAATAATATTATTAAATATATAAAATAAATAAAAATAAAAAATTTAAAAAAAGCTTATTTTGATGGTCAAGTGTGAAAAATTTCGTCTGTATCGTATTAAAACTGTAGGTACGTATAAAAATTAAACCACGCCCCCCGCACGTGCGCCTCGTACACTCTTTTTTATACAATAGTATACAACCTGTACAAATCGCAAGTGCCCCCCACTATTGAATTTGGCATACACCTCTTCTCTGGAGCCCCAAAATTCCTAAAAAAATGATTCCTTCGGCACCGGTGCATAGTCGAGAAACACGCTAAACGCTCGCCCATGTTTGACATTCCACATGAGAACGGGTCGCATCTACGACTGGTCCTTAAGTTCAAGAGCTCGGCTGTAGAATGATTTGTCGGCCTCTGTGTTTAATAATATTTGGATGATTTATTTGTGAAAAATCACCTTTTTTGTGAAAAATCACCTCAAGGGCGCTGTTTCCTCCCACCTACAACGTGGAGTGAACACTTTAAGGCTCGTGTTCACTCCTTCTTCTCAAAAAGACCCTTCACACAGCTTTTCCAAAGATCAACGAGTTTTGATCCACGAGTATGTACAGAAGATCCATCCCAGCAGAACCCCGAGTTCTGGAAGGAGATCTAAATACTCTGTGATGCGACCCTATCTAGGATGCCACGTTCACGATACTGTTCCCCAGTTTTTAGCCTGAGCACGGTAGCTCACACCTTGGCTTGTGATGGATTTTGGAGATCGTATTTGGGATTAGCAATGGGTTCGCCACACTCCCCACGCTATACACATTATAAACAAAATAAAGTACTAACATCATAGACTCCGATAAGCAGAAGAACATCGATCACCATCAGAATGCCATTGGTCACTGCCATGGTGACATAAGCCCCCTGCAAGTCATCCATGGGGTACGGCAGATCCCAGTTCTCGAAGCCCACCCACCAAGGGCGGTATTTGTTATAATTAACTGCACCGATGGAGGCCACTACGAGTAAGATGAAAGCTGCGATCTGCAAAATAAAATTACGCTCTTAAATCTTGCAATAATAAACGATTCAACTGTCAGATTTGACACAATCGGAAATCGATGTTTTCGAGCCATTTCGCGGCTTGGTGTTACACATCAGGTGACTACGTACTTGCGTAAATGTGATTATTCGAATAATTTGACTGCTTACATTGTTGCAAAGTCCGATACCCCACTCTCCCCCCCCCCCCCCCCCCCCCCCCCCAACGCGTGTTTTGATTTGCCAAGGTAAGGTACCACCGAAATCTAGGGAAATTCTAGGGAAATTTATTTCACCCCGAATTTTTTTTTTGCTCACTGTTCTGTATTTATCTGGAAAAGACCTGGCAACCCTGGCTCTGGTTAGACTACGGCATCCCCAATTATGTTATAAGGCTGAAGGTAGTTTCACCTTGGCGGTACTGAAAGTGTCCACCAGTCTAGAATATAAAAAAAGTTATAAAAAACTCGCATTTTGACCATAAATTTGAAGTTATGCTTTTTCATATTTCCTTTGAATATTTGACTTCAGATTATCATCCTCTATCAGACAATATAGCTCGATAATAATTTTTCTTTCTCTTATTTTATTAACTTCGTGTAATTTTTGAGTTTCTTTATATATATATATATATATTTAATTGCATTGCCTTGTTAATTAAATTGAAAATTTAATTTAAAAGGAAATGTTTGAAACTTTTAAAACATGTTCTTTCCACCCTCGCGAAGGTTTCTGGATTACTACAACTACATGACAATACATCTGAAAAGTTTTTTTAATCATTACAAAAACTCTTACGAAACTGTCGAACATGTCACAATTTGAGGATGACATTTTGGAAAACAATCAATTGTTCAATCAAAATTCAATTTTCGAATAAACTCTTTAAATTTATGAATTTAATTAAATTACTAAACTATGATAGTCACCCAAATTGAATACTTTGAAATTAATCAAGAATTATAGGTATCTATTTTAGGTACCTACCAAATTTGACTGATTGTTGTTATAATGTACATTAAAACGAATGTTTGTAATGCATGAAAAATGAAAATTTGCGTGAAAAAAATTTATGTGGCAAGCGAGCTGTTTGAAAACTTTATGTACCGGGACTGAATATATGGAACGCTGAAGAGGGGAGGGGAATGCGGGAGGGGGTTTTGCAGGACGAGGGAGCGGGAGATAGGAAAGGGAAGGCGGGTAAGGTGGAGGGCAACGCGTGATGGGAAGGGGAAGCGGAAGAAGAACGGGACGAATGGGAAAGCACATTGCAACGCATACCTAGACTTTGTACTATAATTTAGTTTATATGTTTATTGCTCTGAAGAAACCGTATTATTGTCAACCGAAACTGGTCGACGAATATATGTAAATTAAAATAAATAGTTTTTTTAACAAAGAAATTGTTTCATTTTGTAATTAAATTTATGATAGAAAAATATAAACCATTACAAAAAACTAATTAATTACCATTTAGGGAAACTCAATCGAAAATCTGGAGACAGAAAAATCAGAAAAAGATATAGGCACCTCTGGGACTCGAACCCATGAGCTTCTGCTTTCTGTCGAACGAATTGGATATAGACACCCTATATCGGTTGGTAGAGCTGTTGCCATGAAAGCAGAAAGTACTGGGTTCGAGTCCCAGAGGTGCCAATATTTTTTCTGATTTTTCTGTCTCCAGATTTTCGATTGAGTATCGCTAATATTGTATTTATTTAATAAAATAAATGATAACACAAGAAATACTGTATCGAGAATATTTTATAGCAAATAAATTAAACTTACACAATCAAGATATCCTATCAGCAATGTTCCAGTTCGAAGGCTTGTGCCCCAAAGGCAAGTCTTAACTCTCAATACCATCGTGTGATCTGTGAATAAAAAATGAACACATTATTAAATTTAATTTTTTGGAACATTTTTTTTGTTAAATTAAAAACAAATCTACGATGATCGTTTTTACGTGATCAACAGTTAGTAGGTAACATCGATTGATAAATCATCGTAATATAATCACACATTTTACTTGCATTTAGAAATAATAACCAATAAAGCTTTGAAAATGTTGGGATTTATCTTAAGGGTATCTTGTGATTTCAATAATGTCAATACTGTAAAAACATTATATATGTCACTAGCAAGGAGTCATATAGAATACAATTCCACGGTTTGGTCCCCAAATAATGAGGTTCATTCACATGCGATTGAAAGAATTCAAAATAAATTTTTAAGATGTGTAAATTTTAAAATGTGCATTCCAAATGAATGCCTAATTTATGCTAACATTCTTTGTTCATTAAATTTAATAAAATTATCTGATCGTAGAATCATTTCCGATTTAACCTGTTTTCATAAAATCATTAATTCAATGTTTGATACCCCTGATTTATTATATGTACCTAATCTCTTTTCACACTCCAGGCAGGTCAGTTACAAGACAGTGTCTACCATATTATTGTAGCAATTCTACATCAACATCCCAATATTACACTCATATGCGACGGATTCAACAGCTAGGAAACACATACTCCGATGTTGTTGATATATTTAGTGCATCAATTTTAATATATCAGCTTGCCTTATTGAAGTTTTTTTCATCAAGTAGAGGAATATATAGATAAAGCTATTTAAATTGACTAGCAGTATTTTGTCGACTGAAAGATAAAAACTATTTTGATTTTTTTATATTTGTTTTTGTGCCAGAGTTTTAAACAGTCGTTCCCTGCACTATTTACGAGTGTAATTTCGTAAATATTGTTATATATATATATGTAAAAGCGTAAATCAATAAATATATATTTGTTAACTCATTATTATTATTAAACTATTATAACCTTTGAGCACCAAATCACTGTTTATTGGTGTTAGGTTATAATCAGATCATTAGAAAAGCGCTAATATTCTTTGTTCTCGTTCCTTCTGGAACAAAATGCGTGTTTAATAATCATATTGTTTTTCAATATGATGAAAAATACACAGGGTGTAACGTAACGACACTGATCACACTCCACTCTGCCACCTCGGAACAGGCTCAGCCTAGTGAGGTGGTGTTTACTAAAAAACTAAAAATGTGAATTGTATTGTACTTTCTACACAACGCGAGGGGATTCCGTTACCGTGCTGCTGGAACGAGACGAAATACTTATCAAGTGACTCGCTAGGCTATAAGCGACTACTCAGTTGCGACGTGTGGTCGAAAAATATATTTAATGTTAAAAATTTAAAAAAATATCATCGGCAAATCAGCAAAATAATATACACTACTACAAATATGCTCAGGAATCGCTGGTCAAAATCCTTCGGATACTCGTGTTGTCATACCCTGTATATTGTGACGTGGGTGGTAGGTGTGTGGCGTACACACATATTATATATATAAATATACTAGCTGACCCGACAAACGTTGTTCTGCCATATAAATTATTTCTAGTGAATATTTATATTGACAGAAAAAGGAATGGAGCGCTGTAGACGATGACTACCTTTAAAAGCAAAAAAACACCAACTAAAGTAGGACAATGAAATAAAGAAAAATAATATGAATTTCGAAGACCAACTGAGTGTACGATATTTAACACAAATAAGCACGATGGTTTTGCCCACTCGAGAACATGATGCCGAATGAAATATCAAAATAACGCGACGCTTCTCGTGAATGTCTTACATATGAGTAGAAGAAATTTCGATTAGGCGGACGTAGCGCCATCTATCATTCAACAAAATAAATAATTTCGTTCTGTTTGAAATACGAAAGACGGTTAAATTTGTTCATACAAAAATACCAAAATCTCGATAAAAAATGGGAGGGTGGTGGTAGGAGGGTGAAAATTTGGGGTTATAGGTATTTTTTGATGCTAAATAAAAAATTAAAAAATTAAATTGTCAAAAAAAATAAAAAAACTTCTGGGTAGGGACAATCTAATCACCTAGCGGTATGAAATATACTTTAAAACCTATTCTCATACCTACCAAATATAACAAAAAAAAATCGTAAATATTGGTCAAGCCGTTTCGGAGGAGTGCGACCACAAACACCATGACACGAGATTTTTATATATAAGATATATGATAAATTTATTTACTATTTTTCATTTATAAACTAACGTTTGAGACAAGATTTTTATGCATAGCACAAAGGGTAACCGGCAATCAGAAGGACACGTTCAAGTCCCGTTGGCGGCAAGTATATTTTCTCGGAAGATTTTTCAATGTAAATGAGTGTTTCAGGCTGACGATTATTGCTTATGATAAATTTATATTTATTAGTTACTTTGTTTGTCGCTCTGCAGTTGCAAACCAAGTTTCTTCGTTCTACACAGTTGTTTGGGTGTTTGTGAATTTGTAAAATTGTTTTGGCAAAAGTGAAAATATACGAAATTTGGATGGAATATGTCAAAGACTTTTGAAGTTTTTTGGATTAGTATTTAGTATCAAAATCTAACAATCTATTGTTGAATTTTACTGTTGGGAGTTGCAATTCAGATGTGTGTAACAAATTGGTCAAAACATTTTATTAATTTAGTAAACTTATGTGTTAAGTCAACCTATTATATCCTACTTCCAACTATAATATTACAAAGGCGAAAGTTTGTATGGATGTATGTATGTATGTTTGTTACTCTTTCACGCAAAAACTACTGAATGGATTTTAATGAAACTTTACAATAATGTAGCTCATACATCAGAATAACATGTAAGCTATAGCTTAGAGCTCTGGCATTATGAAATTTGTATAAAAAAAATTGCAATATGTGGCACGCGAGCTGTTTAAAAAATTAATGTAACGGGTATGGAAGGAGTGGTGAGGGGGTGGAGAGGGGAGGATTGGGGGGAGGGAGAGAGGGGTCGGGGGAGGGGAGAAGGGGGGGAGTGGAGTGGCGATATAGAAGGTGGAGGAGGCGCTGTAGGAACCCCTCTAATACTATGCGAGCGAAGCCGGAGACAAAAGCTAGTCTATTATATATTATCTTCTTGAATACCTGTAATTCCATATTCAGAATCGTAACAGCAGTCTGCTTACTTTTCATCTCCCTCTTTGCAAGACCATTTCTATTTCGGTACCTACACAATTTCATTTTCTATAGATGCAACAACCATTTAATTTAATTTATTACCAAATCAACAGGAGTAACTCGGCTATCGGGACATAAAAGGAAAATCTATTACACAATCGCATTCAAACTAAATTAATCAATATACCTTCCCATCTACTTCCGGGTTTCGTCCCTTTTATCCTAATCTTATATTCCCCTCCACCTTTCCACTCCCCCTCACTATAAATAGTAACTAAAAAATTATTTTACTTTGCTATTACTTTTACACTTTTTTTACATCATTTACTATCAGCATGGAAAGTTTGTAATTGGCTAAATTTACTGTTTTTTTAATTATTATTACGTGAATGTTAAATAAGATTTGGCGTTAATTTTTACAAAAATATTTATTATGTATTATGTAAAAACTAGAGTATTGTTACGTTGTCCAAAAATAATAATCTGGAATATAATTAAATTTTATTTAACGACGACTGATGTTTACGTATCACTAAAACATAATAATTTGGATAGATCATCTTCTGATACGTGTATTTTCTCTTTGTGATAAAACTTTAATTGTATCTTCTTATTCCATTGTGATATTGTTATCTGTATTTGTATTTTTGACATACCTAATGATATATGTATACATATAATATTTTTAATATTTTGCGAAGTCACACTGTTGTTATTTTTATTTTTATTGTTCGCCTAATATCGGACTTGTGATTGGGTTTATGTTCTGTCTGGTACCTAGTAAGGCTTTTTGATGAAGTAAAAGTGTGGAAGGACCTATTCTTTTTGTACCTTCATTAAATTTAGGTATAATTATTTGCCATGTTGCCCAGAATATCACTCGATTTTCAGCAAAATAATGGTGTACTAGAAGATAAAAACCCGCGGTGGCGGTTCTTTTAGAAAATACCAGAGGGCGCCACTTCCGTTTATAACAATCCGAAACTCTACAGAGATAAGCATAATATAATACTATCATATACTTTACTCTCCCGGTGAAAGACCATCTAAACAAAATTGAATTGAAGCAATATTTAACCGTATTTTGGGACCAGCTTCCAATTATAGCCGGGTACTTACTTCCCATTCTATCTCCTGTATGTATAATAATATTTTGTATTATTTTCTATTATTGCATGACGGATTGGGACCTAGTTTAAAATTGTTGGGCTTAGGTTATTATTATAAAGGGTGTTAAGAGAAGTAAACTGATAAAAAAAAACAACAAACATATCACCGGAAACAAAAATTACGTCCACATGTTTTACTCCAAATAGTGTCAGGAATCACTGGTTAAGTCATTACGTCTCTTTAGGTAAAATAATTCATAGTCTGCTCTTTCATAGACGGCGTTAGTTTAATTATTTTAAGTTAAAACACTTTTTGCGAGTTATTCTTTAATAACTCAGGTACGCCTCATAGGTGATACGTAGGTCTAGTGATGTTACATTGTCGTGTAAACAAGCTTATGGGTCCAAATGGTTAAAATATGAAGATGAAATAATTGTTTGCACTCGTACATATTCAATTTTTTTTAAATATATATTTTTTAATTTAGTGATAATATATTATTATACTTCTATGTAGAATGACAGTTTGTTGTGGTGCTGTATTTTGGCAGAATCGTAAAGGGAAGTATTTGTGTCAGTGATAATATATCTTTTGTCAGTGATAATGCATGTGTATCCCAAGATAGATTTATATTAAGATGGGTCACGATTGCACGGGAAAAAAATTCTTCATTTTATTTATCTAATAGTGATAAAAGGTTGTTAAATGAAGATATAAAATCACGTAATTATAAAAATAATATTTGGATATCATTTTCTTCCTCCGGATTGAGTTTGAAATTTCGCATTATAGAGAAAAACACAAGAAAAAAAATCTTTACAAAATATTAGAAAAACCAATAAAAATTAACTATTTTTCAATAAAACACGAAATAGAGGGAATATTATGATTAATTTATTTAAAAAATATATTAATATAATTAAAATTATCTTAAGGCAGTGCATTCAAATACCAGCTAAATCCTTCTTACTCTCAAATTTCGGCATTATTTTGCGAGACTCAATCTTGGGACTTTTTGTAAATGATTTCGTAAATATATACTACAATTACAAAAGATATGGTTTAAAGGATTCGTAGTAACTTTTATGAACACTAGAAATAACCCCTTAAAACGAAAATTTTCATAATTTTGAAGTGAATCCGGAGGAAAAAGATCGTATCAGAAATTTGAAAAAATTTAAACATGTCGTTTTGAACCCATTTGGCACTTTTTATGGCTCTTAGAATTTATCATTTTTTTTAAATGATCCACCTTATTGTATATTATATTCCTTACGGCTCTATTTTGGATAACTTGTTTTATTTCTTAGTAGTGGTACCCTAGATACGAACTAGATAACTTTTAACAAATACATTGGCTTGAATCACCGACACAGTATTGCAATTATTAGCCGTTGTTTTAAGATTTGAGATTGTTTATGGAAAAAACTATTCATTTGTAATACTTTAAAGCAAAACTTATAAATTTTTCTTTAAAAAGAAAATTAGACTATCGTCATCTGTGAACGAATAGATTTTAAATTCTTTTAAGTGTCACCTTAACAACCTGCATAAGTTTTCATTATATCAGAAGTTCAATAAAAAATAAATATTATGAAGTAATTATTTTATTGTATTAATTCCTCAGAACCCCGTCAAAATGGCGGTAAAAAATCATGATAAAATGACCTACTATTTTTTAAACACAGTTGTTATGAAAATAGTAAATTCTTACCTTGGTTTCCAAATGTTCACAAGCAACAACTGCACGAATTTAGACACGACTTTACAAATCTTCGATCTCTGTGAACTGTATCACGATAAGTGATGATTATTAATTTTTCCTCGAGCTATATATATATATATATATATATATAATAGATACCTATTCTAATTAGTTGATAAGGTGGAATTTTATCAGCGATCCGGTGTTAGTGATGTAATTTTTTTGATAAGAGGTTTTTTTGACAGAGCCAGCGGCCGAGAATTTATATTTCGTCGAAAGATGTTCTTACGATCGTATAGGGCGGTTCCAATGAGAAAGATTAATTATTATCCGTACCAGCTTTTTAAAATAATAACTCAATATCGATTATATTTCATTCAAAATTTGCTTTAATTTATACCTACATTCAAAAATGCTGACAGTCGTGAAGATAAAACTATTTAAGATATCTACTTTTTGTAATTATTATTTGATCATAAGTATTTATAATTTTTTCCATAATGTCTAAGCAAAATAAAATTGTAATTTAAAAAAATATATATTGGTTTATAAGACCGTAAATAAATAGACAAACTGAAGTGTTTTCATCACAAAAAACGTGTGCGGATTTATTTTTTAATGATTTTATTAAAACTAAAATTAAAATTCTGAAACATAGCTTTAAGACCAGATAATTTATTGTTTTATTTCACAGCATGATTATATGATTTGAAATGTGTGTTGTATAATACAAACGACCTACGGTTAAACCTTATTACACTAAAAATAAACATATTTTCTCAAAATTTAAAACATAGCTTTTACTAGAAAATAACAGTCTTTCGAAATCAACTTATAATTTTTTTGTGGAAAAGAGTCAATACGCCTAAAATTTGATTTAAAAACGACACATTTCCGGTTTTGTACGGTTATTCCCTCTTAAAGTGATGCACCACCACCACGTCGTGTAAAATTCTGTATCAGGCCGCCAACTATTATACTCCTTATGTAGATGTTGATAAGGTTTAAATTCCAATACAACATTAGCTGCCTGTTTTAATTTATTCACGAAAAAAGCGTCACGAAAAAGTGTGTTTTATTTTATTTTGCGAAGCCCACTCACAAACATTTAAATGCTGTACGATAATTTTCTAAAAAATATAATTATCCGCATTGTACAATAAAGCCATAACCGAAAAGGGGTTTGTAAGTAGAAGATTATGAATTTTAAAACATTTTTTATAGGCCTGATACTTTAGACAAAAAAGAACTCAATGATTTCAAAGGCAAATATGTGTTCTACTCGCAGTATTTAATTAATCTGAAATATTTCTAACCTAATTTTTTAACCAAAATCGGATGGTTTTGAATTGCTTAGTAGTGCATAATCTTAAATGCTAAATGCTACGGCACATAAAACTGCTCCCGTCTGGAACAAGGGAGACTATGGCATCCCCAATTGGGTTATGTTGTGGGGCTGACGGTAGTGGGGAGGGGAAGGAGATAGGGAAGAGGAAGGTGGGGAAGTACCTGACTATTCAGATCTGGTCACCAAACACGGCTAAAGCCATTTCAAGCAACGTTTCAATTCTGTATTGGTGGTCTTACACCAGAGCGATACTGAGAGTATCTTCCACTCTGGAACGTGCCGCAAATATACTACATATTATTTTTAATTAATAAATTGAGAAATAACACAAATTAATCAAATAAAAAATATTTGGCACGCCGGGATTCGATACCGCGACCTTCGGATTGCGAGTTAAGAACCTTACCGCTGGACAACGCCGGCCGTCAGTCGTCTGTAATGTGCTGGCTGAATACTTTTAATAGGATCATCGAATTTTACTAATTCCACACAAATCAAATCACATTTGTTTCACAATTATTTGATGTGTAAGAAAGAACTGAAGCATTATTGTGACGAGGAACGTATGTTTATTGCTTTTTCATACCCTGTCCGTTCCGTAAACGTGGGAATACTATGCGCCTAATGTTATTAATGTGATTTTTGAAAGAGGGTGACCAAACTACTGAGTTATACTCGTATAAAAACGTCAAAGTTATAAGGTTTCAAAGTGACTTGGGTAAATTAGTACAATTCAAGTACAGTCGTAAGCTATATCATCGTCGCTTGACGCGGTATCATGTCACACGTTTATCGGCCAGCCGCGAATTTCATTAATATTAATGGCCAATAATATCTTCGGTAAAATTCTGTATTTTCTAAACATTAAAAGTCCTTGGCATGCTTTAATCAAAATGATACATTTGTAAATAACACGAAATTTCTTTGTAGGATACAATCACATGGGGATTTCACCGTTGCAATTTACATATTTTCAATTTATGATGCGGCTAAGGGTACTGCAGCCCCGGGAACCATCTATTGGATAACCAACACCTCTGCCATAGGTCACCCCAAGTTGTTCGCTAAGTTTGTTGACTTGGCAGGGATGCCCGGGTTCATGGGGTGAGGATTGTCCAGGTATTTGAGGCGGAAGCGCCTACCCACCTACTGTATGGTGGGCAGATTTGGAGCCTGATTTGGAGTGGTTGTGGGAGAACTTTTTACCCCTCCAGCATAACTCTCACGACCATTTCACCCAGTGGGAGGGATGGATTAATACGTGCGTCACTCCTTGACACACTGACACCCAGATTACCTAATTCTTTCTCCTTCTCTCAGATCTTTCTTTCCTATCTTTCCTTTAAAAAAATCATCCACACAGCATACCCAAAGATGGCATAGACCCTGAGGGAAATTATTTTTCCCAGAGCCTCCTGAGTGTAATTAATGTTTAAAAAATCCCATGATAGTCGTTTCGGGAATATTCCCAGAAATTTTCAGGAGATATTTCCGCAAAAATAAATTCCCTGGAATGTACCCATCACTACACACACTTCTTGCTTCATTCGCATACATACATCGTCTCACACATCCTCTTGTTATGGCGATCCTTGCTCGACCCAAGTATTTCGTTCACTTTGTGTATTGTCGTCCCCGACTTCTTTTACCATTCACATTCTCTTCATACATTCTCATTTTACTCCGTTCTTCGTTCATCCGCTCTATATGCCGAAACAGTCTAAGCGACAATTTCTTAATCTTACATCAGCCTTGTAATCTTTGCGATTATTCACATCTCTTCATTCCAAACTATTTTGAAAAACTTTTTTGAAATCTTTGACACGTTCGGTATCCACAAATACACTCAAAAGTGTCCTCTTTACAATAATTTTCTTGTACCTGTAAGGCGCCGTATCCCCGCTCAAAAGGAAGAAGATGGAGAGATATGTACCTAATTACGAATGTTGGAGAGAGTGCGCTAATATTTAAAACGGTAAAATTGAAGCGAAAATTGTGAAAATGTTAAATAAAACACTACTCGTTTAATAAAGAGCAAAAATCTCTAGGGAGTTGTCTAAAACAGCGTTTAAAGAAACACTGTGAATTTTTTCATACATGTAACTTGTAAAATAACTGAATCAGTCGTGAAAATAATTACTTTCGGAGCATACTTTGTGAATTTTTTTTTATCCAGGGAATTTCATATAATTTGCGATTCGGGGTGGGGAATGTATAGAGATTATCTTCAAAAGTAGCATACATTTTTTAATAATAATCGGTAGAAATTCGTGTAGCGGCTTAAAAACAGTTAATTATAAATACGACAAACATTACAAATAAGTTTTACAAAGTAGATGAATCAATCTCGGGGGAATTCTGTTCAGCGTGCAAACTGCGATACATTTTGGACCTTTGTGTTTTCTAATCTTGAAATCAGTTTGATAGCGCGAAGAAGGAAAAATATGATAAGGTTGATCGATGATTCATCACAACGATTGCCTGTTCTCTGAATAGAGTAATTAGTGTAATTACTATTTATGTTGCAAATTGAGAAGAGATTCCAAAGGGAATTCCTTTTGACTCGTGAAATGATCGCTCTCTCGTAATATATATATCTTCTCAAGTAAATGTATTAATAATGTAACATGTACTTATAAATAAATAAATAAAATATTACTAAGATTAATTTATGTTGGGTACCATTTGCTAGGTATATAATAAGTTAAAGTAAGATGTAATGATACTGGATGTGTTTCGTGTTTTACCTACTATGTGTGTCATGTTAATCATGACATACACACCACTTGTTAAGTGGGTGCATTAAATGTTAAAGTTACAGGGTATTTAACAATTAATTAACAGTATTTAGAATGATGAATACTTGGAGCAGGTGGATGAGTTTGTGTATCTGGGTAGTATGTTTACGAGAGATGGGAAGGCTGAAAGAGATATTGAAAGAAGGGTGGAGAGCCCGCGAGGGATTTTTCAATATTTAATGTTTTTTTTCCTATTTTTGCGTGTTTTTGCATATTTTCGAAGTCATCTGTGTCGATAACAGCACCTCAAAAAAAAAGTTTCTTATTATTTTTTTTTAGATACATGCATTTTCGATGCCCCAAGTTAATATTAAATATTTAAAAAAAATATTTTTTCTTACTTTATAACTGTTTATAAAAGATCAGTTTTCAAAAAATCGTTCATGTACCACTGATTTTTTTCCATCTGTCGTCATATACGAAAAGAAAAAAAAAATTGAAAAATATTTTTTTATAGGAAACATATCAACCTATACCTCTACATTTATATTTTTTTATAAAATGCGCAAATAATGATGTAAAATTATTTTTAAAAACTACGTTAATCGATGTACTTTGAAATCGATTTTATGTATTAAAGAACAATTATTTGAAAAAAATAAAAATAATGTGAATGAAAACAATATTTAAACTATAAAAACTGATAAATAAATAAAATTAATTTTGCGATTTATTGTGTAATATTCCATTTTTATCTGTACCCAAAACAGATAAATGCGATCCCATTTTCAACTTCTATTCATTGCGCGAAAGTCAGTCGCCACGAGAGGTTGTCTCCTAACGCTCTGTTCCGTAAAGTAGTGTGAAGAATATTTGCATGTGTTGATTTTTGTATAGAATACGTATACTCTGGAGGGAAGAAATTCGACCACTGAATTTGTACGGGGAAAGTGAATGAAGTGTGTCAAAAAGATATATTTTAAAACGATTGTGGCAAGGATTGACTGTCATATACTTGTACCTTCTTACATATTGCCTTGTTTGTAGACCCAAATATGAATACAGTGATCACTCGGTTTTACGAATCAATTTTTAACTGCTTTTATGTTTATTTTTATACGTGGGATTTCGAAAAATATTTTTAATGTTATTATTGAAATCAATTACTGTTAATTAAGTTCTGCTAGATATTTTTAATGATTTTAATTATATGCGTACCGGCAACAATTGTTGATTTGGCGATGACTTTGGTAGGCAAAACTGCCATTAGGTACTTGTAAACAGTAATAAATGAAATTTGAATTATTTTCAATTAGCTTTTATTATTCGGAAGTTTTATTCGTTTTGACCATTTTTACTTAGTTTATTTAATTACGAATGCATTACAGAGCAGATGAATGAAGAAAATAGTGTAAGGAGAAGGAATGAGGTGAATGTGTAGGTATGGTAGAAGAAGTCGGGGGGAGAATGGCACGATCAAGTGAAACTGCGCCCTAGGGGTGATTTTTCACCAATACGGCATTATACAAATCGTCCAATTATTATTATTAAATAGTTGAGATTCAGAACTGTACCTAGCTGTATAATATTTTTCAATATCTCTGTATCTGGCAGTAAAACCACGTAAAAATTAAACATTTTGTAAAAGCCCATCAGTGCTTTTACAAGAAATAAATTTCCGTGTTGTCTTACTTTTTCGAAGAAAGCATGTATATCATCCGTCATAATATTATTTTATTTTTCAAAAGCGAGTGTCAAGGCGATTCCAGACTCACGGCGAGAAGTCTCGGCGAGAAATTCTCGCGAGAACAAGCACTTATCCACACTCTCATTCTCGCCGAGACTTCTCGCGAGAACAAGCCCTTATCCACACTCTCATTTTTCTCACTCGTGATCTGTTTCCCATCCGGTATGGACGACATTACAGACGATATTAAAAATGCAGCAAGTTTGGCTCTGTGCGCCATGGCATATTATTATTTTGTTGTAACTAAAAATAAAGTTAAAAAAAAATAGAAAAGCCAGACGATGGTGGGTAACGCAAATTCATCGAAACAGAACAGGGTTGGTAATTTTTTTTATTTAATATTCTTTCGTTATTATTATAATCATGTATTCTTATATATAAACTGTATTCTTTAGTTTCAGTATGCTAAAGCAGTTGGATGAACTAGTTGCTGAGCCAAGCGGAGAATTTAAAAAGTTTACTAGTCTGTTCCACGCATCGTGGTTCAAGCTTTTGTCTTTATAATTCCGATGTTTTGCGTCCCATAACACCGGTTCATTTTGGAAATACTCTATAAATTCCAACTCTTGTTGATTGTTCCACATTTTAAAGTAAACAAAATTTTCGATACAAAAACAAAAATATATCGCACGTCTACTCTCAACCGCTCACTAAACAACACTGAGACAAAACGTGAGTGTAGACCCTTCTCGCTTCTCGCCCGAGAAATCCTTTGAAGCGGCCAAATTTACCGACAGCCATCCGAGAACAGCCGAGCACGAGAAAGAGAATGCGAGAAACACATCACATTCTCGCTTCTCGGGTGTTCTCGGGGCTTCTCGCCGAGAGTCTGGATGGGCTATCAGTTACACACGAAATAGGGCTGTCCAAATAAATGGTTAATTATTATTATTCATAATTTAACTAACAAACCATCACGCCGTTTCTCCGCAGGGGTAGGCAGAGAGGACGGACCGCCAAACAACTCGGTCTTGGCACACACTCCTTGCCTCGTTCACATTCATACATCGTCTCATACATGCTTTTCTATTATTCTGACTCTTGATATGGTCCGACTAAAGTATCTGATTCATTTAGTCGTGCCATGTCTTTCTTGGACGTTCACGACTTCTACCATTCACATTTGCGGTTGTATATTCTCCTTACACTATTTTTCTCGTTCATTTGCTCTACATGCCCAAACCATCGGAGCATTCCTTTCTTCATCTTACTCATTACACTTACATCAGCCTTGCATTCTTTGCGGATCTCCATGTTTCTTACACGATCCTACATGGTTTTACCACACATACGCCATACATCTCAGGGATCTCATTCTACAACATTCAGTCTACTTTCATCCTTTCTCTGCCAGTTTCATGACTCACTGCCATACATCAGGGTAGGTACCAGTACTCCATTAATAGAGTTACCTGCATTCACTCCTCTTTAAATATCTCTATCAGCCTTCCCATCTCTCGTAAACATACTTCCCAAATACACAAACTCATCCAATTGCTCCAAGTTTTCATCATTTACAACTATGTTGCACATTGTTTTCATATTCTCTCTTTCAAATACCATGGCTTTAGACTTTACTTACATTCATTATTAACTCATTCTTCGTACACCCTAGATACGAGAGACTGTAGATCTTCCATACTGTGAATATCTCGACCCATCGCCTTGCACTGAGATGGATTCATACGTTTGTTACGCCTGGTTCGATACACTGACCCCCAGATTCCTACCAATCCCTAATACCTATTTCCTTCCCAGAACTCCTTATTAGAACTTCGTCTCCATATTTTAAAAAAACTTAAAAAAACTTTTTTAAATCCTTAAAAAACCCTCCACACAGCATTCCTTAGGATGATAGTGATGATGACAGTGTGATATAATAAGTCATTTTTATACATCAGCTTTCACAGGAGAATACCTTTATTTCATAGGAAATAATAACAATGTTAATAATAATACATAACGACTAATTAATGTTAAAACCTAAACTTTTAAATAAACAAATATATTTTTCAATGGCGTTTTATATTTCCGTGTGTTGTGACGCCCTGGGGATTATTCAACTGGCGGGCACAGACATCCATCGCGAAGACTTGTTGCAATGCAGGTGTTCTTCTTGGGTGTTGACAGTTAGCCGAAAAAAATCCCGTATTTTTGGAAAATTTAGTTTGCTTGTAAAATTTGGGAATATCGATTCTCATGTAAAAGAAATCAATATGTCGCAAATATTTTTCGTATTTAGAAGATACAGATTTTTATAGAACTTCTATAACTTTTTGTAGTTTATATTTTTTAAATAAAAAAAAATATATATAGATTGAAGTGTTAAACCAATAAACAACTCACGATTTGCTTCTAAAACCATACCAGTTGCATAGTGAATTTCCGACAGTTTTTAAAAAGTTGTTCAAATAATATTTTTTTAAATAATTTTCTTCGAAATAGGAATCTTAAGGGAAATTTTCCCACGTTATGGGGAAAAATAGAAATCCAACGTTCGAAACGACCGGCCAAGATATAATATGCCAATATTTAATTTGTTATCGGGAATGATCGTGTAACTTCGGATTTTTACGAGCGGATACTATTATCAAATCCATTTTTAGTAACCATTTACAAAAATTTTTGATAGAATTGAGTTAAAAAGCGATGAGGGCGACACAAGCGACAAACAATTAAACTATTTTATCAAATTTCGATAAAACCGATTGTCCTGCTAGGCTCTGGTAACTCCATTAATGGTGGACTGAATGCCGTTGGCGCTAATAAAAAACTGTCAAAAAAGCGAAGCTAGCAGTCCACAATGGAGTCCTGGTACCTACCCTGATGTATGGCAGTGAGGCATGGAACTGGCAGAGGAAGGATGAAAGTAAACTGAATGCTGTTGAAATGAGATCCCTGAGACGTATGTGTGGTAAAACAATGTATGATCGTGTGAGAAATGTGGATATCCGCAAAGAATGTAAGGCTGATGTAAGCCTAATGAGTAAGATTAAGAAAGGGACCCTCAGATGGTTTGGGCATGTAGAGCGAATGAACGAAGGAAGTAGTGTAAGAAGAATATACGACGCGAATGAATGGTAGAAGAAGTCGGGGACGCCCGAGGAAGACATGGCACGATCAAGTGAATCAGATACTTGAGTCGGGTCATGTCAAAGTCAGAATAATAGAAGAGAATGTATGAGACGATGTATGAATGTGAGTGAGGCAAAGAGTCTGTGCCAAGACCGAGTTGTTTGGCGGTCCGTCCTCTCTGCCTACCCCTGCGGGGAAACGGCGTGATGGTTAGTTAGTTTGTTAGTTAACAGTATTTAACAATTAATTAAAAATTCACATTTTGTCGACTTGTCAAATTCGGGTCATGCCCCTTTGACGCGAATCCAAGAAGTGACGAAAAGCGACACAGAACCCCCTGTGGTTTGAAAGTTAAACTATCCCGGAGAAAAAGTGAATCCATTAGTGGCCAGTTAAAATATTAGGAATTATTAATAATAACAAACATTACTAATCCGGGGGTAATTTAGAACATTAATTTCTATTGGAAAATAATTAATTATTTGGGCAAACTAAATATTATCATAACAATATAACTGTTGATATTACAAACAATTTTGTAATATATATTTTTTGTTCATTGCTATCATGTTTTTTTTTTCTTTAATCTTAAAATAACCATTGTATACGGTTTTTACATGTTTTTCGACTACCACACTAGACATATATGCCCGTATTATGGTAGTCGAAATCTATATCTAAATCTATATACTACATTGTATAAAATGAAGTCGCTCGCTGTATGTGCGCTTAGATCTTTTAAACTACGTAACTAATTTTCATCAATAGATAGAGGTATTCAAGAGGAAGTTTTATGTGTTTAATACATGCATATTGTAGTAGAGAAAAGCCGAGAAATTCAAAGATTCAATTTAGGCAGCGGGCAGCTGGCAAGCGGGAGGTGTGGATTGTGGCGTTTGTTATAAAGGTTGGGTAATGGGGTTAGCCACGGCAACGTGTGGCTGGATCTGCTAGTATGTTTATATAATTATATATAAGTAGTAATTGTTTGTTTGTTAAAAATATTATTTCGTGTTCTTGTACAACAAGAAATTCTTTACAATAATCTGAAGTTGTTATTTTTTTTAAACACTCTGAAGGTTTAATTTATTTAATTTATTTATTTATAACCAATAATAAATATACAATTTATTTTATTAAGTAATAAGAGCGTTTTTGAATTGATGAATATTTAGTTGAAAAATATCTATATCAAGGGACAGGTAATTTAGTATGCAGCGGTCGTCACACTTTTCTGGTCAAGGGCTACATAGGATAATGTGAGGTATCAATTTTCGCCCACGTGATAAAAATGATTACAATACATACAATAACAATAATTAACCAAAGTTAAAGTTTATTAGTACGTGATTAGCGTGTTTTTTTGTATTTTTAGAACATTTTTTTTTACCTGCTCACGCCCTCACTGTGCCATCTCAACACCCTCTAATTTTCACTATGTTTTTTACCGTCCCCCCCCCCCTGAATCTCTCAAACGCCCACAAGGGGGCCTTATCGCCTACGTTGAGAATCTATGACTACACTACACGCGCATTCAAAACCGACTTAGGACGTGTTCAAAAACCAGCTGGGCGTTTTAAAATCAAATGTCAATCAATTAAAATCAACGCTTTAAGATCATAAGGGTATACGGAAACAAAATATTTGAAAAAAGCAAAATAATATAAATTGTACCAGGTTCAGTCAAAAACTAATGCCTCCTATTTTTTTCTAATTAAATAAAGTTAGTTAAATGAAAAAAATTGAATTTGACGCTTTTCCTCAAACCTTTTTCTACAATCCTACTTACCAATAGAAACTTTCCTACCTACCAATAGAAACTACCAATAATAATAATAATAATATAACTACCAATAAATCCTACCTACCAATAGAAACTTTCCGCGTCAACATGTGGTAGTATTGCAGTCGCTTGCAAAATAACCGATATCAATGTTCGTATTAGTCAACATTTTGTGGTTGAATTCCTGAAGGCAGAAGGAGAAACGGCTATTCGCATTCATGAAAAACTGAAAAATGTATACGGTGATGCAACTGCACAAAAATTGTGACAGAAGACGAAAAATGGGCTTCATGGAATCTGAATCGAAGAGGCAGTCAATGGAATGGTATTACTCAAAATCACCGAGGACAAAACACTTCTAAACTGTGCGACCGGCAGGGAAAGTTATGGCGACAGTGTTCAGGGATGATGTGGGTTTGATTATGGTTGATTTTTTCGGGCAGGGATGCACAATACGTTACAACTCTTAAAAAGCTTAAAGCACGTCTTTCATCCAATAAAAGGTATGGCGGACGTTGTTAGGAAGCAGGACCGTGCTTTTTACCACTCCGGGATACATTACCTTGTTAAAAAATGGACCAAAACTTTGGATATGGTCGGATATTATATTCAAAAGTATGAAATTAATCGTCAATAGTGTGGTTTTTGATCTCTGTAATTGAATTTTTTTATTTCTTGAAAATTAAATTAGAAAAAATAGGAATAATAAAAAATACAATTCGTTCGTCATTCGATATGTTTTTAAGCCGAGTTCGATTATTATAGAATACAAAAATACAAGTAAGGTAGTACAATTATGCAGGGAAAAAGAATCCCCTGAATCATCCAAATTATAGATTTTGAAAATCCTTCAGTCAAATTTAAGCAATGCAATAAATGGGAAAATTTAAAGGATAATTCATAACCAGATATCAATAGTGGCTTAGGTAATAAAAATAAAATAAAATTGTTTTTCATCATAAATACCTACGAGTATATGGAAATAATAAAAAATATATCTTAATTTAAAATAAAACAATAACTTTGTAAACACCACTTTTATTTTTATACTTTATGCCGACTGGGTTCATACGAACAAAAAAAATATATCGTCTGTATGTGGCTTCACCACAGTTTGATAATGCCTTCGGAAGATGCCACGCCATATGTACATGGTTGGCATTTGTCACATGAGAACGGGTCATTTCTTCGACACGTTCTTGTGTTCAAGAGTTCGGCGGTGGAACGACTTGCCGGCTTTTGTGTTTCCTCCTTCCTACAACATGGGTCTCTTCAAGTCCAATGTTCATTCCTTCCTCTCGTCAAAAAGACCCTCCATACAGCATCTCAGATGACATAGGCCCTGAGGGAAATTATATTCCTCAGGGCCTCCTGTGTGGAGTTAATATAAAAACCTAACATAACTTAAGCTAACCATCACTTTGCTGGAAAAGTATTTGAAATTTGGAACAATCGTAAGAAAAATAACGCTAATTCGGGTGCATTTGTTTTGAAAACAGAAGCAAGTTGTTGATGTTTTTCGTGTAAATAATCTCATTTATAAGTAAAAAGAAGGAATTCGAACATCTTGGAAGAACATAATATCATTTGGTACTTATTCGTTTAGTTCTGGCGATAAACAGGAATTCAAGTGAAAAATATTATGGCTTTAAAAAAAATCATGTTCATAATTTTTTATTCATAATTATGTTCATATAGACCAAAAAAGACTGATTCTGAATATGTGAGTTTTATTAAATAATATTAAACGCAGAGTTTTTAAAAAAATTATTAAAAAGTCAATTTTTAATCGTGTCATAGAAACACGACGTCAAGTTACTATTATTTATTATTAATATTTTTTAATGTATTTTTGAATGTAGCTATAACTTTGTGGTTATCCGTTATAGAAAAATGAAATAAAACAATTTTGGATTAAAAAAATTAATCAATTAAAAATATAAAAAGTTTCGTTCGACAGATGTCTATTTATTTATTTATGTAGCGCGCCGTTTTTACGCTTGCCACTACACCATCTCTTTCCCCCGTACAGCGCCATCCTGCTCACCCGAAACTAGGCGAACCAGGCTGCGTAGACGCCTTCTGCGCATTTCCTACTCTCGAGTCACTACATAAACCACGCCCCGCAACAAGGAATGGCCTATATAAAGAGCTGCGAGCCCTAAATTAAACCAGTTCGTCTGTAGCTCGCTCTTGACTAGTACGCTCTCTTAGTTGCGCTTCGTCCTTTGGCACGACCCTCTAAGGAGTATTCTACTACCATAAGTAAAGCACCAACCAGACTCCGACTGCTGCCTTAGTCGCGCTTCGTCCTATGGTACGACCCTCTAAGCAGAACCACAGTCAGTTTTGTTGTTCCCAAAGACTAAACAGCAAGGTTCCCTCCGATCCCTTGCTCAGTTGATTATTATTATTGTGAATTGAACAATTGAAAGACACTGTATTGAAGAAAATTATCGAGTGTTTTGAAGCCAACAATCCAAACGAAGACCTTAGTTACTGGACAACTAAGGGCTACCTGATGCAAAACGGTGTATTGTACCGATATGCACCCGATATCGAAGAAGAGGACGCTCAACTAGTCGTCCCCGAGCATGAGCAACACCAAATACTCATGGCCTATCACGATGCCCCTACCGCTGGGCATTACGGAGTAGAACGCACGATTCGACGAATTGCCAGACGATACTTTTGGAAGAATATGCGGACCTACATACAGAAATACGTCAAGAACTGTCTGGAGTGCCAGAGGTACAAGCCATCAAACCTAAAACCCGCCGGCCTCCTACAGACTTCAGTAATGAACCAGAGGTTTGAAACAGTAGCCTTCGACCTCTTCGGACCACTCCCAACTTCCGAGAATGGGAAGAATTGGATCTTCATCATTGAAGACGTGGCCACACGCTGCATAGAGCTATTTCCCCTCAAAGACGTGACTGCCGAGACCTGCGCCCGCGTCCTGATTGATGAAGTATGCCTACGCTATGGGACCCCACGCCGACTGATAAGCGACAACGGTACCCAGTTCGTGAGTGCCGTGATGCAGCAGATGGCTTACTGCCTGGATGTACTGATGACGTCGGAAGAGACTTGAGAAGCATTATCTTATCGGAAAACTTCATCCCCGAGATAACGCCGCATCTGCTACAACTAGCCGATACCCTACGTCTTGTCAGGACCCACAATGATGAGAAACAAGACAAACAAAAGAATTACGTGGATAACAAGAGGCGAGAAGACCCCCATTACCAGCCCGGGGATCACGTCTTTGTCCATTCCCACGCTCTTAGCAAAGCCGCAAGAGGCTTCAGCGCAAAATTAGGACCACGACGCGATGGCTTCTACCTGATCCTGAAGCAACATGGATCAACGAGCTACGAGGTAGCTTCAATCGAAGCACCAGATGTCTCGCTAGGCACCTACCACACCTCAGCACTGACTCCATACCACGGGCACTTGACACCGCTGCCCGCTCCGGTTATTCCTCTACGCAAACGAGGTCGACCAAAGAAGAATAAGTAGCCGCCACGCTACTACAGATCTGGATCTTCGACGGGACGTTCCTCGATCCAGAGAGGGAGGATGTAGCGCGCCGTTTTTACGCTTGCCACTACACCGTCTCTTTCCCCCGTACAGCGCCATCCTGCTCACCCGAAACTAGGCGAACCAGGCTGCGCAGACGCCTTCTGCGCATTTCATACTCTCGAGTCGCTACATAAACCACGCCCCGCAACAAGAAATGGCCTATATAAAGAGCTGCGAGCCAGAACCAGAACCACAGTCAGTTTTGTTGTTCCCAAAGACTAAACAGCAAGGTTCCCTCCGATCCCTTGCTCAGTTGATTATTATTATTGTGAATTGATACATTGTGACTATTTTCACTATATGTGATCTGTGAACTTACTTTAAATAAATAACATTTTACCAACAATTGTGTTATATTTATTAATTTACGGACGAAAGTCCATTTAAAACATTATAATAACACGAATAAAAAAAACAGAGTAAATGGGGAGCATATAAAAATTAATAGCAATGGCAATATAAAATGTAAAAAGTACATACAGAAGACACCACGAGTCAAAGCATGAAGAAGCATTTAAATATTACGTATCGACTGCCGAAAGTCATTTAGTTTTAAACCAAAAAAATCAATGCTTTGACTTGCGTTGACAAGTTTCGACATTCTGGATAAGGGAGAATGGTATCCATAATTAGTAGAATGTTGATTGAGGAACAGCAATTCATTATTTCGGTGTCTACGGGAAAGGATGTTGAACTGGATGAGTTGTAACAATGCAGGTATATCAGTAATACCGTTGATAATTTTAAATATTCAAATTAGATCAGAGTCCTTTCTACGTTTTTCTAAAGAAGAAATGTTTAAAATGTGTTCAATTTCATCATATGAGTACTCGCCTCTTTCAAGACCCAACCTCCAAGCAATTCTTCTTAGAAAACGATGTTGTACGGATTCGATGTGATAAATGTGAACAGCACAGAAAGGAGACCAAATGACACTAGCATATTCAAGGTGAGGGCGAACCAGCGAGCAGTAAAGAGTTTTAAGTGTACTTATATGTTTGAAGTCAGAGTAAATTCTATAAATGAAGCCTAGTAGTTTAAGTGATTTATTTACGATATTATTAATGTGATCACGGAAAGAAATTTTGCAGTCTAGAGTGACCCCAAGGTCCGTGATTGATGTGATAGTGGATAAACAAACAATATTTACAATAAAAAACACTAAAATTTGTTTTTTAAGACCACTTTTATTTTAAAACACTCTACCGGTTTCAGAAGCACCCTTCCTTCGTCAGGAGAATATTATAACTAAACTATGATACAGAATGTTAGGTGTTTGAGTGGGAGGTGAGCAAAGGGGTGGGGGTAATTGCGAGTATAGTGTTGAGTGGTAATTGGTAGAGTGTTTTTACTTGGTAGAGTGTTTTAAAATAAAAGTGGTCTTAAACAAATTTATGTGTTTTTTATTGTAAATTATGGCGAGCCACAAAGTTAGTGCCTTTTACCAATATGAAACAATATTTAGTTTATAATCAAACTGAATAGGTTTTTTGGTTCTATAAAAAGATAAAATTTTACATTTATCCACATTAAGTTCCATGCAGTTTATTTTGTACCAATTGTTAAATTAATCAATATCAAGTTGAAATAGTAAACAGTCAAGGTGGGATTTAAATTTTATTTTATCTTAAGATTATTATTATCATCTGCAAATAGCCAGAAACGTGTGTGCGAAATGTTTTTAGTGATATCATTAATAAAAAGTTTATAAAGTAGCGGGGCCAAATGGGCTCCTTGGGGAACGCCGGAAGTTACATCAATGTTAAAGGATTCAAAGTTATTTATTTTAACCCTTTGTTTTCTATCAGTCAAGTAAGAGTGAAAGAATGATAACAAAGCATATAGTATGGCCATGAGGATACGGTGATTCACTTTGTCGAAGGCTTTGGAGAAGTAAGTGTAGAGGACATCAACCTGAATATCTTCTAAGGCTTTCACAATGGTACTTGTAAAGGGCATTGAATTAGTTGTTATAAATTTTACCGATCTAAATCCATGCTGCTCCTCAATTAAAACATTTTTGAAAATAGGAGTGATTTTCTTTTTAATTATCTGTAACTTATAAACAATACAAGTAAAAAAATGACAGATTTTCATAAAAACCTAAAATTATAACCAAAAATTAAGAGTTCAATACCCTTGGATATTTACAAAAATATAAATGTTTTATAAAAATAAATGTCAATATACAAAGGTAACTAATTAACTACCTACGTAATAAATTCCAAAACATATTATATTGAAAATTTTATCCTCCCACAGCTATAATCATTAATATACTCGTATACCTTAACTAAACCGAACACATGTTTATAAAACCAGAGGAAAGCAGCTACATAGACCGGATTCATAGCAACAACATGCTATCTTGCGAAATGGTGCTAAAAGTTATTCAATGTTAGTTAAGATGTATTTTTTAAATGATCATAAATTACACCATGACATGTTCAGTGTTCAATTAAATTTGTTCTAAAATTGTTCTAATTTTTTTATTAAATAGGTTTCATGCTCTGAATGTACAAGTTTTTTTGTCTACGATTAGTAGAATATTTTCATGAAGATGAAAAAACTTATTTTTCTCCAATTCGAACGCTTGGGATTCTAAAATTAATTCCAGACAAAAGAGGTGTTCATTCAATAAAGACAGTGATAATTTTATGTAGGCATATTATATCTGCGGAGTCTTTTCTAGGTTTTAATGGCGTAAGGCCATAATTGTCAATCTAGCTGTTTATGTCATGGTTGCCAATATTTGTCTTAAAATTTAAATAATGGACAAATTTCATTTGGATGGTTTCAATGCGCTTTGTGTAAAATATATATCGAGAGTTTTATATAATAATGATAATAATAAAACGTTTATTTGGCAATAGATTTTTACAAATTTATACATTTTGTTTATTTAACATTGATTCTATTGACAAATGAGTTTCTCTCAGCTATACATTCAGGAATTATCCCGGAATGCAGAGTTTTTTCAGCAGTGCTTCTAATATAATACACGTAATATAATACAAATTATAATTAATTTAAATTAAATCATATAAATCAAAAATCAAATTAAAGCTAATAATATTAAAATAAAAAAAATATAATCACAAACACAAGTAAGTATTCCTTTCATTGTAAATTCTATCAATTATAATGTTGTGCGGTTGAATAGAAAGTGGTATTTCATTCATTAGTTTTGAAGATGAATTGCTCAAAACTACCCTTTTAAGTGTTATAATATTATTGAATTCTTTTCCAATACCCAGAATAGTAAATCCTAACCTTTCTTCACAATCATTTTAATATGGTAGTTATGGTCAAATTAAATTTAGTTTCTACTGAATGTAATCACAATAAAATAGGAGGCATTCTGGTTGAGATGATTGATGATACAATAGTCTATACAGTTCTTCTTTTAATTTATGGCAGTTAACAATTGAATTAATAGGAAGGAATAGAATTAATATGAGAACATTTGCATAATTAAAGCATTTTATAATGTCGATGATGAAAATTTTAAATATTAACGTCCACAGGTACGATCCTTGGGGCACAGCTAAAGGTATTCTTACAATCTCAGAGGTGAAGTCATTGATTGTTACTCCTTGAGTACGCCCATTAAAATAGGAGACTAACCATCGATGCAAATCGCCGTGAATTTCCATAGCTAGTAATTTGGATAAAAGAAGACCGTGGTGAATTTTAACATACCCTTTTAAGAAGTATGTATAGATTACGTCAACTTGGATACGATCTCCCATTGATATAGAAAGAAAACTGCAAGATTAGGGACAAATTGCAATAGAAAAATTGCTTGAAATATTCCAATATTCGATTAAAATATTACAATACATTGAACATAATACAGTTTGAAATATAGTATTGTTATGGCTAATATAATACATTTTGAAAAATCCAATTCAAATCGTGGAACATGTCAAAAATGCAATGTATACAAATAAAACCATTGTAAACATATTTTATTATAAAATAAATAAATAAAAATACACTTTGGCGAAAATGCACTTATACATCCCTGTTCATGTTTTCCATTGAAGGAAGTGGCTGGGGATTTGGATAAAATTGTTGTGGAAATGGCTGTGGTTGATTTGGATATTGCATTTGTCCATTTGGGTACATCGGTTGACCATTTGGATAGGTCTGAGGGCCATTTGGGAAAGGCTGTGGTTGAACCGTGACGTTGACTTTGTTATGGGCTACAGTTTTCTTCAATTCATTGTAGAAACTCCAGATCACCAATAGGAAGTAAATTTTGAATACTGAAAAATAAAAATAAAAACGTTTGTAATATTCTAAAACACTTCAGTATTTGAGGAAAGCTGGAATACTAACAACGCTGTTTTCGAGAAAATGATCCTTAATTTTAGTGCGCATCACCTTAATACTATTTCAGAGGTTACAAATGCTCCGATGAAGCAATTTTATCAGATAGGGTTTAGTTTGGGTGAAAATTAGAAACAGATAGTAAAACCATTATGTTTTTAACAAATCTAATAAAATATTATTAGACAAGTAGTAGTGAAAACATCACACTCTTACATGAAAGAGGTGATGTTTCCACTACTTATTTCACGGATAGACTCCCAGTAACCCCCCCCTCTTTCTTATTAACGAGGCATGCAACAGAAAGCGAGGTTATGGCGGAGATTTCAGCAATGCGATGGGACCGTACTCATATTATATTGTGTGGATTGTAGATAATAATAATTATCATTCTGCCTCACAACCCTACATTGTTTAGAAGTGTCTTAGTCTCGTCTGTTCGACAGAAAATACCTGATATCAAGAAAGTAAAAACCAAATATTTTGTATGATTTACCTAGGTAGATGGCGGAGCACCCAACACTGGCATATCCATAGTACTCGTAATAATATGTAAAGCAGTAGACGCCGTATGTAAGGGCACAAACGACGTTCGACAGTACACTGACGTAGGAGAAATAGATCCAAGGTATAATCAGCTTGGGTTTTGTCTGTAAAGGAAATAGCAAGAATACATACGTCAGTTGTTTCAATTAATACTTTTTCAAAGAACTAAATGATTCCGAACTCGTTGAAATCCCCGGCGTTGCCCGAAATTTACGCAGAGCTTTTCGAAATACCTTTCTCTTGTTTTGAATGTCAAGTGTGCAAAATATCATCATTATCAAAATAAAGCTTTTATTAGATTTTCATAAAAACTAAACCAGGCCGTCCGCTCGTCCGCCTCGCGCACTCTTTTTTGTATAAGAGTATACAACTGCTGACCTAGTACAAATGTTGAATTTGGCATTCACCTCTGGCCTGGAGCTCCAAAATTTAAAAAAAATCCCTCGACTCTGTGCGGAAACGGGCGGTCCGTTTGATAGATTCCCCTATCTTAAGAAGCGGATTCCAATCTTTAGAGCACAGGCGTCAGGAAGGGATATTGTTCTTAATACGATAGGGATCAATGACGCTAGTTCATCGGAGCATCTTGCATTTTACAATGCTACAAAAGCTCCATGGAACTAGCGTCATTGATCCCTTCTGCACCGGTGCATTGTTGGGAAATACGCCAAAGTACGGAAATACACGCGCCAACTTACGATCACAGTTTTTTTTTATTTTTTATATTTATTTAATTACAGAATACATTTTGTACAAAAAAATTTGAGTAGACCCACAAAGCTGTCATATGGCAGCTTGTCTGCAGGTTCTAACAATTTAAACATTCTTAATATAATATCTAAGAAAATATTTGTAAATACATTTATAGTTTTAAGGAAACATTAGAATGAATCACATAATATTAGATAATTTAACTTACAACCATAAATATGTAAGATATTTCAATATACCTGCCTAATAACAAGATATGTAGGCAGCTATATTAAGATATTCAAAGATACATGGAGTTTTCGCTCATTAACCATAGTTTTATCATTTTAGGACATAGTCTCTTTTTTTTTCAAATTTTATGTTTTTATTGATTTTATTGAAAATCACTGGTATTAGATATTCAAGAGTACGGCTTCCATATTTATTTAATATTCGAGGAGTTTTTAGGCCCTTTCCTTCTCTAAATCTTGTGGTATGTTTGTGTACAAGTAGGTGTTTGTAAGGGCTTTCCCCCATATTATCCATAATAGTAGTGAACCAGTGGAGACCTTTTATTGTAAGTAAGCTCTCTGAGCCATACAGTAGTTTTAAGTTATGTCTCTGTTTGTAAATATTTGTTGTGACAATTTTTTTTATTATGGCATTTTTGTAAATTTGCAATATATTTAACGTTAAACCTTTGTACAAATAAAATAAAATACTAACATCATAGACTCCAATAAGCAGAAGAACATCGATCACCATCAGAATACCATTGGTCACTGCCATGGTGACGTAAACCCCCTGCAAGTCATCCATGGGGTGGGGCAGTAGCAAGCCCGGGTAGTGTCCCTCCCACCAAGGGCGGTAACTCCTATAATTTACTGCACCGATGGAGGCCACTACGAGTAAGATAAAAGCTGCGAACTACAAAATAAAATGACTTGTTATTTTTTTTTTTCCTTTTTATTGTTTATTAAATTGAATATAATTACATCTAAAGGAACGTACCCATACTACGTGACCAACTTTTTGTAATTTTTAACCCCCCCCCCCCCCCCGTGACCTAAAACCTAAGAACCCCACCGCTCATTTGTACCAAGCGTGGTACTTTGAAGACCCCCCCCCCTGAACAGGTCACGTAGTATGGGTACGTTCCCTAATACAATATAAGATATGGGTAGTCCCACAAAGCTGTGATAGATTAGCTTGTCTGTAGGTTCTATCATTTAATATTTTTACATAACACACATTAGCTTAAGTTACAATATTTATACCTAATATAAGATTTAGGATAGACTATTATTTATTTATTATTATTTATTTTGTTCATTTATTAACCACTTTTTTGTCAGTTGAGGGCAGGGTTCCTAATTATTTTTTTAAAATTAATGTTTTCATTAAATACGTTATAAATTAAAGGTATCGTATATTCGAGCGTTCTACTACCATACGTATTTGATATTTGTGGTATTTTTAGGCCTTTGTTTTCAGTAAATCTTGTTGTGTGACTATGCACCAATAACGTTTTATACTCGCTTTCTCCCGAATTATCCATAATTATAATGTACCAGAGAAGCCCTTTAATTGGAAGTAGGCCCTCAGACCTATACAGTAATTTTAAGTTGTTTCTTTGTTTGTAAATGCTAGGTTTAACAATTAATTTTAATTATAGCAATTTGTAAATTTTGAATGTATTTAATATTAATTATGCTCGAGTGTCCCCAAGTTCGAATTCCATATCTAAGTATGGATTCGACCATAGAATGATATATAAGTTTGAAAGTGCATCGAGGCAACATAAATTTTAATTTATAAAAATTACTCGCCAAACATCGGAGCTGGTTACAAATTTTGACCACTTGTTTATCCCATTTAAAGTTATTGTCTACGATTATGCCAAGGTAAGTATATTCATTTGTAAAATCATTTTTTTCACAATTGCAAATAGTATCAATTTTTCTATGTATAATTAATTATTGTTCTGATGTAGCCTAGCGAAGGGTTTATAGACGCTTTTCGCCATAAAAACATTTTCGCCAATTTCCTCTCTGGATATCACTAGCGCAATTATTTTTTTATCAGACAAAACGCCCACGCGTGACGTAAATATCAGAGTTAAAGAACACAGATTTCTCAGAATTTGCCGATCATTTCATTGATACTGTGGGTACTCAGTGTAGGCTGGTGGTTAAATGAAGAACAACGAGGTTGCGTGATAAAAAAATAATTTAATGAGTTCCCACAATAATTATAATTTGTAATCACACAAACACGGTCAGCGTAACAGTCTTACGATATTAAATAGTACTAACGAAGTTACACACTGGGTCAAGGTTGATTGCGGATAGAAGAGGCGACTGCTCGGTAAGTTGAACAAATACTGCTCCTTTCGCTGTTGTTGGGCGCGTTTTATATGGCCAGATGAGTGGGATATTGGTAGTAAATCATCACTCGGCTAGTTACTCGAAAGCGCTGGAACTGTGCATTGCAAGCGTACAATGGTTCGTACCTTTTCTGGAATGCGTGAGAGGTAGGTAGGTCCACGGCTCTGTTTCGATGAACTCGGTACCTACTGTTCAGTCGCATACCGTCCATGCCAGATGGCTGACGGGAGCTCTAGTAATTTCGCTTGCATATATTTGAACACAGGCGCCGCTTCTGGAAACATCGATACGGTTCGGGACCAATCCAAAGCGTGACGTAGCAAAGGTTGGTTGCTACAATACTGTCCATACATTTAATAGAAATACAAGAGTCTAAATAATACATAAAAATACAACAGGAATACGCCTGAATAATTTAAAAGCATTAGAAATATTAAAATCAAAGAGAAATAATTGCCAAATTCAAAGCAAAAGGTAGAATTATCCAAATGTGAAATTTTAAAGTTGTTCTCTTTCTCCCTATGTAACCCCACCTTCACTCTCCCTTTACCCCTCCTCATACCCCCTCGCCAAGCAGTCTCTGATGTTCTCTCCTTCTCTTATATTATGCTCTTTCTTTCTTCTTATGTTATTATGTTTTATGTTTACCTCATAATCTTCCTCTGTTTTGTAATTAAGTTTATATGTGAAGAAGGTTGAGATCGACCGAAACCGGTCGACGAATATAAATTAAAATAAAACGGTTTTAAAGAAAGAGCTTGTTTCATGTTGAAATTAAATTTATAATAGAAATATTGTAAACCATTACAACCTGTAATATTATTAAATTGTTTTAATAACTTGCTTTCCTTCATAATTTTTTATTTATTTATTAATCTATATAAGGTATTTTTACATAACATTACTAGGGTATACCTGTGTTGAGACAGGTCTATAATAGCATGATGTAGTTTATGCCTTATACTATGTTATGCAAAAGACGAAAGGCGTTAATGTTTACAAATAAACAAATCAATAATAACACGAGAAATAATACGGTATCGAGAACATTTTAAATGAAAAATATAAAATTAAGCTTACACAATCAAGATATCCTATCAGCAATGTCCCAGCTCGCAAGCTGGCACCGCAAAGACATGTTTTAACCCTCAATACCATCGTGTGATCTGTGAATAACAAAATGAACACATATTTTATAAACTTTCAATTTTTGACAATTAATTTAAAAACAAGTCAAATTGTGAAACATGAACTGTTTTTTTATTATAATTAGTTATTTACGACAACATACTAATTTACATTTATAAACGCATATTGTTATGATTACTGCCCGTGCTGTCAGTGTAAGTCATGAAAAATATTACAAAAAAAAAGTTTACTCATAATAAATTGTAGAGAGTCAAAAATTGTGTAACAACGTAAAAGCTGGTAGTGAAGAATCTAGGTAAATCCAATGGACTGAGTAGTGAAATACTACTGAAAAAGCAGTTATTTTTCTGGTTATGATAATGTGAAAAGGTAAGTTTTGAGCTTTGCTCTGAACTCAGATGAGCTGTCGATCTTTCGCAAATGTGTAGGGAGTTTGTTCCAAGCTGTTGGGCCTGCCACTGCGAAAGCCCGGTCTCCGAAATTGATATTGGGATTGCGCGTAGGTACTGAGAGTCCACCTCTGTTGATAATGCTGATCGAAGGGTTGCTTGCCTGGTATTGACATCGTTTGGAATGCACAGTTCCGACAGGCAGGGCGGCGCCATGTCGTGTGTTGCTTTAAAAACCATCCAGCAGAATTTGCATTGGATTCTCTCAGGACAGTATTATTTAATAATTGTATTATTTTTCGACACAATGAAAAATATACAGGGTATAACGACACTGATCATACTCATACGATGCGAGGGGATCACGTAACACGCGCGATGTTTCGTGTGTTACCGTGCTGCTAGAACGAGACGGAGTGCGCATCAAGTGACTCACTAGGTACCCGAAGGATTTTGACCAGCGATCCTGAGCATTTTTGAATTAAAAAATGTGGAGGTCATTCCGCTGTTCGGTGATTTTTTTTCATTTAAAGCAATAAAATATATTTCAATCGTAGTACGTTAATTATAAGATTTGGTGTTAATTTCCACAAAAACATATACTTATTATGTAAAGTGTGAAAACTAGTGTAATTGTTACGTTGTCTAAAAATAATAATAATATTATTTTGGAATATAACTAAATTGTATTTAACTATGATGTTTCCTATCAATAAAACATTATCTGAAAATTCTTTAATATTTTGGACAGATCATCTTCACGTACTATTAATAAATAATATGTATATTTTCTCTCTGTGAAAAAAACTTTCATCTTATCTTCTTTTTACGTTGTGATTTTATTATCTTCATTTGTATTTTTGAAATATGTACCTATAATATTTTGTGAAGTCACAATGTTATAATAATATCTCAGTCAATTACTTACATAATTGCATTTCTATTGTTCGCCTAATATCGGACTGATAAGGTTTGTGTTCAGTCTGGTATTCGTACTTATAAGTATTGAGGCCTTTTGATGAAGTAAAAGTGTGAAGCATTCTTTATTTCGTACATTAAATTTAATAATTTGCAATGTTGCCTAGAATACCTATCACTCGTTTTTCACCGCAGTTCACACGCGGTAGAAGTGAAACTTTCAGAAAACTAAAGTAGACAAGAGTAGGGAGGCTATGAAGAACCGCATAAAGAAGAGACCGAAAGGCTACGAAGCACCGCACAAAGAAGAGACCGATTGGTCTATCTCGTTCTCTCGCAGGCTAAATCCTATGTTCGTCTCTATTTCAAATCACAACGGTCCTAAAGAAGTTTTCAACAGGTTCTTTTTTAAAATAACAGAGAGCGCCACTTCCGTTCACAACAATTCGAAAGTGGACAGAGTTAAAAATAATAATACTTTCAGGTACTATACTCTCCTGGTGAAAGACCACCAAAAAAAAATTGTCTTGAAAATATATTTAACCGGTTTTTCGTTATCGGGTTTTGGGGTGTTATCCCGTGTTGCGCTACCTCCGTCTTTAGGCCAAATAAGGAGATAGCGCAACACGGCATAACACCCCAAAAACAAATAACGAAAATACTTTTGGCAATCTCAAAAATCTCAAAACATATCTATATTTAACCGTGTTTAATTATGTTGTCCTAATTATGGCCGGGTGTTTACTATTCTGTCTCCTGTGCGGTATATGTAATAATATTTTTATCATTTTCTGTTGTTGATTGACGGATTAGGATCTAGCTGCCAATTGTTAGGTTTAAGTTATAGTTGTACATGGTATTCAGAGAAGTAAAATGAAAAAAAAACAACAAATATATCACGTCGACAAGTCATTAAAGTAATTTTACGTTGAAACACTTTTTATTGGTTTTGCTTGTGAATATAAAAAAAGTTTTAATAAAAGTCCCCTTGTCTCTTCATTGGAATGTTTATAGCAAATTTTCTCATCATCGTGTAAACAAACAATGAACCCAATCTCTATAAAATATTACCTAAGATGAAATAATTGTTTGCACCCGTACGTGTTTAATTTTTTTTTTAAATTTGGTGATAATATATTACAAAATCATAAACATAATACATGTACATGTATATGTGATATTATCAGTTTAATAAAATTCATTTCGGGAAAGACAACATTATACAAATAAAAGGAAATTATGAGGAATGTTGAATTCTTCGTAGAATGGCAGTTGTGATGCAAAATTTTGGCAGAATCGTAAAGGGAAGTATTTGTGTCAGTGAGAATATATCTTGTAGTGTATCCCCTGGTAGATTGTATATATTCCTTATGGCTCTATTTTGGATAAATTGTATTTATTTCTTAGTAATGGTGCCCCAGATACTAACTAGATAACTTTTAATAAACACTTTGGATTAAATCACCGACACAGTATTGCAATTATTAGCATTTGTTGTAAGATTTGAGATAGTTTATGGATAAAACTATTTATTAGTGATATTTTAAAGCAAAACTTACTCATACAAATTTTGCTTTCCTAAAATAATTAAACCATCGCCATCTGTGAACGAACAGATTTTAAATTTGTGATGTTTGTCTTTTCTCCTCTCTTATATTTGTCTGTATTTTATTTACTCCTGGGCACTTGGCACCAGTCGTAATATTCTTCTTTTCTCTTATTTAACTCTCCTTTCATCTTATTTAACTCTCCTTTCATCGGCAAGACAGTTGTAATATTCTCGCCTTTTCTCTTGGCTCTGATCGATATTTAAATTCTTAAGGCTTTGCATATGTGTGGTAGGGGTGGAAAATTCCTCCCCTACGTCACACAAGCCTTTATAAAATTGGACCCTTATTTCCTCTGATAACTACAGAAAGCTACTTAAAGCTCCCTTGTACTACATACCTTTAGCGATATATGTACTTAACTAATAAATACGTTATTTACGACTTTGAACGTAAATATTTTCGTATTTAGGTTGTAATTAAACTCCATCAAACGTTGTGTAATTTTTTGATTTATGATATAGGATTTTAATTACTTTAAATTTTGTGGTAACCCTCTTGATTCTAAACAGAGTGTTGAATTTCAAAACTGTATTGGTCTCTCTCTTGCAAATTTAACCTTAAGTATTTCTCTAAATGAACTAACTTCCCTTTGACGTTTATTATGATTCTCTACATCCTAATGAATTCTTGAATAAGCAATACTAATCGAAACTACACATGACTAATTGAACAGATAATTAAATATAACTCAAATGGTTAAATGTTAGTAAATTTGATTATGATTGTAACTCGTATCTGCTGGGCGCCCCTCCGTTTAGATTCAGCTGCTATAAGGTACATATAAGGATGGATTTAGTAGGTTAATGTAATTAGTTAATTGCATATTTGACGAACTCAGAATAACCCTTTTTCTGGCAAAATTTGGCTCCAGCCTCCATCAAGTAAGCAGGGTGATCAGAAGTTAACCCAAAATTCGCACAGTCTTTTGGCACGGTTCAATTGATTGATACCTAAGTTATCGCGTCCCAATTGACCTTCCTTCGCCATCATGCACTGCCTTCAGGTCTTCCCCCAAGCCCAGATACCTCCAAATTCCTACTCCTCCAAAGTTTACTATTTACTTAGGGCGAACCGGTTTCGTCCTATATGCAATCATATACTCACGGGTTTGTGTGGAGTTACGGGTCGTGAATCCTCCCTCCACGTTCAAGAAATGAGACGAGAGTGACCCGACAGGCCTAAAGCACTAATTGTAAGTGAGTTCGTTTCATTCAATGAACAGTACATAAAAAGATATATATGTAAACATACGTTTTGGGAAGGTTTATAACTCGCAATACGAAACTACTTGCAACGCATCCCGAGCTCGGATCTCGCCCATCAAATTCTGCGAAATTTTCAGATTGATACCGAATAGATACATAAGAATAGTGGGTGATATAAATATATACTAGTACAATAAGATCTTATCTGGCGATGTGTTCTGGAGATTCGCCATAACTCCAAGCTTTTGTTTGGTTTTGTTGACGGTTTTGTTTGAGAGATCCGCCATCTCTATGGTTTGATTAATGGTCCTTGTTACAGAAGCGAACACTGCCTTCTGTTGGTTGAACTGTATTTTTTTTCTTTTCTTTCCCTCCCCTCCAATGTTCAACTTTTGATAAATTCTTGCTATCCCGTGATTCTCAATTGAATCATGTAAATCCTCATTACCCCTTATTAAGCTATCCCGTGATTTTTCAACTGCTTCATCTAAGCCTTCATTACCCCTTATTAAGCTATCCCGTGATCTTTCAACTGCTTCATCTAAGCCTTCATTACCCCTTATTAAGCTATCCCGTGATTTATCAAATGTTTCATCTAAGCCTTCAATACACCTTTTTGAACTATCCCGTGATTTATCAAATGTTTCATGTAAATCTTCAATACACCCTTTTTGAACTATCCCGTGATTTATCAAATGTTTCATGTAAATCTTCAATACACCCCTTTTTGAACTATCCCGTGATTTATCAAATGTTTCATGTAAATCTTCAATACACCCCTTTTTCTTTTTGTTCCTAATAATTGCGCAATATAATAATTTTATCCCGTTCCTAGAAGTTAATACCTAAGTACGATATCCACTAATCAAGGTCATTTTTTTTTTTTTCTTTTTACTGTATTCGAACTAGTGCCCCAGTGACCGATTTATTTTGTAAACAATTTGAGCTTTGTAAACATTCTCGACGGCCTTGTGACCTAGATTCAAGCGTATGAGGTATGTTTACTTTAGACATTCCGGAGACGTGTGAGATGACTCTAAAATTTTTTCTTTGTTTGATAATGATGTACTTAGCGCAATTGTCTAGTCTGATACCCGATTACGTATACATATTTATTCATTTATATATATTTTGTCTCAATAAATAATTTATAATATTAATATGTATAATTATATTATGATTGGAATATTTTCTAATATCATAACTTATTTCAAATGCTCTGGATTTTCTGAAATCATATTAATACATACATAAGATTAAATATAAAATATTGATTTGTAAATTTATCACACATAACTACTTTTAATAGTTATTGATGAATTCAGAGGTAGGAATCGATACCCTTTTCCTCTTTTTATATAAGTGTTTTTCTTTTTTTTTTTTTTTTTGATTATAATTTTTCTTGGGAACAAAAATTACATATATATATGTTTATATACTTACATATATAAATATATAAAATATAATTATTATACTTATAATATTTTAATATAGTTACATATCACATATTAAGCGAGTAATATCTTGGTCAAATAATTAATCCAAATACCAATGTTTGCTGCTTTCCGCTTCCTCCTTGGAATCTGTAAAATTTTATAACGGAAAAGACTTACCCCTACCAAGGTTTTTTTCCGACCGGGAAATACACGGTAACCTTGCTGCAATTTTCCTAAATTAATTTTTATTTTCCTAAATTTAATTAAATCTATTTGACTTCAAATTTTTTTTTTTTCAATTAATCTAATTAATTAAAATGATGTATGAACTCTATCGTTCTAAACTGTATTTTATTTCAAAACTCGGTGGTTAGATAACTCTTTAAATGATAGTTACTTCACGATTAATTTAGAGATGGTAAATTGTTGTTAAATTAAATTTTTATCCCTCCGAACTTTTATGTATTAATAAAATATTATTTTGTTTTATTATTATTATTTAAGATAATTAATTTAAATATTTATTATTTGTTAGAACACTTTCACTTAGATTGAACACACGTATTTAATTATAACTCCTTCACGCTAAATTATCACATCACTTCAGTTATTTATTGCACTAATATTAGACGCGAAATTTCTAAGTTTAAAAACACGATATTAAGTGATTATAAAATCCGAATTTTCCACTAAAACCAATTGTATTTATCACGAACACTTTTATTTTTCACAAGTAATTAATGCGTTGTCTTTAATTTTTATTTTCACTGATTCTAACTGCAAAGTATTTTTTTTCTGTAGGCCACTGACTAGAATGTGAAATTTTTCTAAGTATCAAAATAATTATCACTTAGAATTTTTCAAATTTAAATCACCCACCGTTTCGTCACGTTCCGCGAAGTTAAAACCTTTTCGACCGCGACCGTAGACTCTCCTCAACTGGCATTTGTCTAGACTTTTATACCCCTCTCAGGTCCAAAAGATCGTATCTGAATCTCCTGTAATAAACCAATCTAATTACTATCAACTCGTAATTTCTTGAAACCTCTCCACTATTGTCGAATGCGGTCTCTTTGTACGTTTTGCGTTTGATACTTTCAATTCTGTCTCGTACTCCCATACTTACAAGATCCGGATTTAGTAAGATCCATGTTTAATGGCCCAACTTCCTTTGTCCTGTTGTTCATACAAAACTAGCTTGAATTTAATAATTTTAAAGTTCTATTTTCATATATTCCGTAACATGTCCGTGCGTACGGCATCTACCATATGTTCCAAATCTGTCCCCAAATTCGCCTATCAGAGATATCTTCATGTCGAAGTCTTTCTCGCAAATTGTTCATTTTTATTTTATTATTTTTCCTCGAGTTTTTCTGTATTCTATATGAACCTTTCCATTTAAAACCGAATTTTCTCAATTTACGTCGTATATTTGAATTTTCCATTTTTTTTTCGAATTTTCTTTTATTCACGACACTCTTTCCATGAATTTCCTTATTTATCCTTACGTTATTGTTCATATCTCTATAGATTTTTATATTTTAAGCCGTATTTATTTTATTCACTGTTAATCTAAGATTTCCTTTGTTTTTCTCTGTCGTATCTCCTTTCCCCTCGCTTCCCCGTACTTCCCTGATATAACCATATCGTTTTTTGATGTTTGCTGCCTCTTGGAAAATTTCATTTTCTATTTGTTATTAATAAATATATCATTTTTAACATTTTTATAGGGGATACCCCCACTTCGGCCCTTAAATTTCTGTCATTTTTATTGCTTCATAGAGAACGCCTTCCAAATTTTGTCCCGTTCTTACGCAAAATCCCATAAACCATATGTCTTGACAGCTGTATACATTAGTTCTTGTACCCACCTGGCAATAAATCCTTTTTTATTTCAGTGTCGTTAACTTTTATGAGAATTCTCTAACGTAAATATTTCATAAGACCCATGATAATTTTTATTACCTTTTTAACGGCTAATTGCCCTTATATAAACAATTTTCATGTTCGAATATTCCTTGTTTATCACAACAAAATACATCTGGGATCGACAACCATTGTAATGCCTCATTTTTTATCTGCAATCGCGTACTATGTTACTCTATAACCTCCATTTTAATTACGTAAAATGACTCCTTTTCCTGAGTTTTTCTATCGCAATGTTTTCAGCATTTTCCACTCCCCTCCGTACTGCACTCTATTTTCTTCTCTAACACTTGTTACTGCTCTAGACATCTGAAATGTACCCTCGCCTATTCTTTAAAACTCTCATTTTTTTTTGACGTTTCCTCCCTAAATCTTTCATCGTAATATCCTAGCTCCGTCTAAAATTGATAACAATAATTTTCCATTGTTTTTTCAACATTTCCATTTCCTTTAGCACGTTTTCCCTCGAATCGATCATCTCCGGTCGTCACAAACAATCGTATTATAGATGAAAATCTCCCTAACATCTTACAATACGTTTTCGTCACTTGCTTTGCAATCTTTCACTTAAACTTTTGCATCGTGTTTACGTGTATCCTTTTTTTCCGCACCTGATATGTTTTAATGCGTTCGAGAACTAGGGTTTCTGATCCCTGGAACGTACCGGTTAACCAAAACATTTCTTGGGATCATCGTTCTTCTGTCCCTGAACAGATTATTTCTTCCCATGGAGTTTATTCACCTCTCGGTTTGGTGGGAACGTCAAACTCATTAATCACATTACTAATTGCTAAGTACAAAGGTCGTTCCTTTGTTCTAAAAATGGGTTCGGCCCTCTTCCCGTTGATAGGCTAACTCGGTTTTTAATCGTTTTTGCTGTAATTCAATTGGCTGTCAATATATCACGGCCTAAATTATACCGGGAGTCCCTGTCTTTGATTATTTGTTGATACCATCTGTGATCCTTTCATCAATACTCGTCTCACTTTGTCTAATTATAGATCCCTACCGTAAATATGAATTCACTTTACTCTAATCCGATAGATGTCGTAGACGTGTCCGTTTTATAAGTAATTGATATTTTCTTTTTAAATTAAAGTGGGAAGCTACGATATTTCCTAATTTTCACTGTTGATCAATGCAATTCATCACAGTTCCCTCCTCTGAACTCAATTTGCTGTGGCTAACGTTGTATTTTATTTTAATGTCCTCTTCTTTTTTTTTTTTTTTTTTTTTTTTTTTTTTTTTTTTTTTTTTTTTTTTTTTTTTTTTTTTTTTTTTTTTTTGTTAGACACCGAAATTGTGTTCAAATTTAGACTAGCTATCTTCCCCTCCTCATTTGGTTATCCCCCTATCTCTACTCCGTGTCATATTACTTCCTATCTCCCCCTCCTCATTTTGTTATCCCCTATCTTTTTTCGTATCCTATTACTTCCTATCTCCCCCTCCTCATTCTGTTATCCCCTATCTCTTTTCCGTATCCTATTACTTCCTATCTCCCCCTCCTCATTCTGTTATCCCCTATCTCTTTTCCGTATCCTATTACTTCCTATCTCCCCCTCCTCATTCTGTTATCCCCTATCTCTTTTCCGTATCCTATTACTTCCTATCTCCCCCTCCTCATTCTGTTCGGATTGTTAACAATCTTGAATTTGAATCTCATTGTATTCTTTATTTTCTTTTCGCGTAGATTTTACTTTATGAAATTTTCTTTAATTTTGATAGATTCAAAATTAATTTCTTTTTGCTGGAACACGCCCCTCGACTCGCGTGTTTTGGTGGTCCCCAACCAGATTGGACTAAGACCTCCCTTACAATGATTTAAGTAAAGATTGTTTACAATCTCGCGGCCTTTCGAACAACTGAAAAGCGGGTGGTCTCTTGGTGTGCAATTAATTGTTTTTTGTTTTGTAAATATGAATATTTTTTGTGAAATGTGTATTTTCGCACGACCTCACCCAATCCGACAATCAGTGGTATACATGTTTCATATAAATTTTCCAGCATTTTTTTTTTTTCTTTATTTATTTAAACTTTATTTTATAATTCTTAATTTCTAATTGTAATTTCTTAATTCATCCAAAGTTGTTCTAGCCTAAGTGTTGTCCACTCTAATATTTAAATTTTTATAATGTTCTTTATTATCCTCAAATTGGTTCAGCGTTCCTTTTTTCCCTTTTTTTTTTTTTTTCGAAATCTAAAATATTTATACCTTAATTCAAATGTTACCTTTTTATCTCTATACTTAATGTCTACCCTATATCTATAGATAAACTTTCTTATTTCAATATTTCAAAAAAAAATTCCTAGGCATTGTTTATTTATTTTTTTTTTTTTTCCAAAATGTCCCTTTTGTGTGCCATATAATATCTCTTATTCTCTCCTTTTGAGTGTTCTTACGTATCTAACATTTTTTTTTTTCTCACTAACACATAAAAAAAAGTAAAAATTTTTTTTTTTTCAACTAGAAAATCAAAATTAACGAATTTATTTGCCTTACTCTATTTCAATAATTGAATATGATTGTCGCTTATTAAGAACTTGTCCACTCACCCTCAAAGACTTGACGACGATCCGCCCCTCGCAAGCAATCTGATAATCTAATATTTTAGTAATTTTCTTTCTTCCCCCTCCCCAATTATAATGTACCCTAACATATTTTTATTTGTATTTCTCAATCGTTTATTTATTTATTAACATTTACAAATATTTGTAAACTTCGCACTCTATCCGTTGATTTCCACTAACTGTAAACCTGATTTTTGTTTCTTATTACTTGTGTAATATCTAGCTAAATGTAAAGCGCTATAATCTCCTTTTATCTCCCGAGTTGGCTGCGACCATTAGCTCCTTCCCGGCTGTAGTTATTGTAGAATTTTCTTTTGGTGAGCTGTTAACTTCGGTGCACTTGCTGCAACTAGCGTTTTCGCCCACACTTTCAATTGCGTGTATCCTCCTTTTTATGGCGTGGTAACGGTCACGGTATTTGTCCTTCTTGCTGGATTCCTCCCCACTCCTCTTCTTCATGTTCCGTTCTTCTGGTGTACATACCATTGTATCTAGTTTTCGTAGAAACTCAGCGGCGACAATCTCATCTCCTGATTGCCCCGAAAACCATAGCGATTGAATTTCCTTCGGATAATGTCTCATAATCTCGTCAACTATGCCCAACGGTGTGTCAGTAATCTTTAAAGCCTTCGCTAGCTCCCAATAGTTTGCGAAATGAGTGAGCATGGATATATTTTTCTTGGCATCATATACCCCTTCTGCAAGACGACGGCGAACTTCATTTTTCTTTATGTCTCCCCAATAGGTAGCTAAAAAATCTCGTTCGAAATCTAACATAGTCTCCCATCGTTTATTGTACAATTTTGCCCACGATTTAGCTTCCCCTTTCAAATTTTCCCGTACGACGACTAAAGGATCCGTTCGTTTCACTTTTCTAGTGTATTCTTTTAAATCTTCCAGGAAACTAATGGGATTTTGATTTCCACCGGAGAATGATGGTCGTTCCTGCTGTGGTAACATTTCCACTACTTGGAGAACGCTTTTCGGCGCACTATCCTCTCCTATCACCGCCACTGTTGCTGGGCTTTCCAATTGTTTCTCGAGTTCTTGCATCTTATTGACGAGCGGTGCCAAAGCTGCCTGAATTATTGTAGTTATATCTCCTATGTTTATTGTTGAAGTCTCGGTTGTGACATTTTCCCCGATTGCTGTCACTAAAGCCTGGGCTCGCCTACTTGTTCCACGTTTCCCAACCATTTTCTTTATTTTCCGAGTGCCGCCTGGTTAATGTTTATATTTTATCTTATTAAGCGACAACCTTATAATCTCTATTTTAATTTCCTAAATTACCTTATGTAAATTATGTTGCCTTCCTTATTCTATTTATTTACTTATTTTTTTTTTTTTTTCAATTTTCTCGTTTTTCTATATTTTTTATTTTCCCTTTTACTTCGTTAACTTTTCTTGTTCCTTTTCCTCGGGTTTTTCCTGTAACATATCATGTGTGAGTCTCTCTTCACACTCTCGCTTATTTTCGCCCTGTTCCTCCGATTTTGTGTCGGTCTCCCCCTCTGGCTGAACGACTTCTATCATATCCTCGACTCGTAACTTAGACCTCTTTGAACGTCTAAATATCTCCCGTAATTCATCTCCCAACGGTATTTCTTTAGCTTCTAATTCCGTCGCATCCACTTTCCTTTTTTCCGCCATTTTTTGTTTAAAATTTTTAATGAATTTAACTCAATACCAACTATTTATTATAAATATACCTATATATATTTATAATTTATTTTTTTTTTTATAATTTTTTTTTTTTTTTTGGAACCTGTCCCCCTATAAAACACAATATTTTCAATTATTTATATTTGTTTGCATGATGATTGTAACCCAAATTAGATCAACTCTACCATCACTCTTCATTTCAAATAAATGTAGGTAATTGCAAAAAAAAACGGAATGAATATTGTTACTCCAATGTTAATGAATATCCCGTGATTTTCGTTCAACCAATAATTACTCATTGTTTAGAATGCCAACCATTCCTTCAAGTTCCGCAATACCTACGATATTTTCGCAAAATCTATTTAGAGTTCGCAATACCTATCTTGATGTTATTTCGTCAAATCCCCTCCTTTTTTTGGTCCGAATGATCAAATGTTCCCTTAAATAGGTATATACCTATAAAACATTCGTCTGTGATATTAAAGCTCTCAACTCGACACTATCCCCAATCAAATATTTTATGTTATTTTTATTTTATGTTCCTTATCTTTCATGTTATGACTTTTTATGTGATAATCCTCACATACAAACCCACAACATTAACTATAAACAAAGGGTCACTTTATGTAGGTAAGTTCCCCCGTTTTTATCTGTAAAGTCTGTTTATTTTTTCCGTAACCGAGTGTTGATATCATTTTCGAGTTTGTTTATTCTACAATCTCTTAAAGCGATGTGCGTTACCCCCGATATCGCCTACTTCAAAATTTTTCGATGTTTTGTTATCACTTTCGATGCTTAGGTTATCAATCTTTCGATGCTTACAAACACCGCGGTATCTCGTATCAGATTGTTTACATTACGGTCATTAACATTCTGGATTCAGGAATGTCAATACCATTATTCTGTTAAATTATGGCCTGCCTTGAATAAACTGTTTACGCTTGTATCTGACCTACATTCTTTGTTACGATATTTATAATCTCATAAGCAATCAACAAATTCATGGTCACTTGATTTAAACTTTATCGACACTTTTATAAATTATTTTAAAACATGTAGAGTTTATTCGTTAACACTTTTTTTTTTTTTTTTTTTGCAATAGATTGACCAATAAAAGTTTTTTTTTTTTTTTTTCTAAAACAACTTGTAAAACTCTGATCTCCTGTCACGGCTGTGCAGTTGTGATGTTTGTCTTTTCTCCTCTCTTATATTTGTCTGTATTTTATTTACTCCTGGGCACTTGGCACCAGTCGTAATATTCTTCTTTTCTCTTATTTAACTCTCCTTTCATCTTATTTAACTCTCCTTTCATCGGCAAGACAGTTGTAATATTCTCGCCTTTTCTCTTGGCTCTGATCGATATTTAAATTCTTAAGGCTTTGCATATGTGTGGTAGGGGTGGAAAATTCCTCCCCTACGTCACACAAGCCTTTATAAAATTGGACCCTTATTTCCTCTGATAACTACAGAAAGCTACTTAAAGCTCCCTTGTACTACATACCTTTAGCGATATATGTACTTAACTAATAAATACGTTATTTACGACTTTGAACGTAAATATTTTCGTATTTAGGTTGTAATTAAACTCCATCAAACGTTGTGTAATTTTTTGATTTATGATATAGGATTTTAATTACTTTAAATTTTGTGGTAACCCTCTTGATTCTAAACAGAGTGTTGAATTTCAAAACTGTATTGGTCTCTCTCTTGCAAATTTAACCTTAAGTATTTCTCTAAATGAACTAACTTCCCTTTGACGTTTATTATGATTCTCTACATCCTAATGAATTCTTGAATAAGCAATACTAATCGAAACTACACATGACTAATTGAACAGATAATTAAATATAACTCAAATGGTTAAATGTTAGTAAATTTGATTATGATTGTAACTCGTATCTGCTGGGCGCCCCTCCGTTTAGATTCAGCTGCTATAAGGTACATATAAGGATGGATTTAGTAGGTTAATGTAATTAGTTAATTGCATATTTGACGAACTCAGAATAACCCTTTTTCTGGCAAAATTTGGCTCCAGCCTCCATCAAGTAAGCAGGGTGATCAGAAGTTAACCCAAAATTCGCACAGTCTTTTGGCACGGTTCAATTGATTGATACCTAAGTTATCGCGTCCCAATTGACCTTCCTTCGCCATCATGCACTGCCTTCAGGTCTTCCCCCAAGCCCAGATACCTCCAAATTCCTACTCCTCCAAAGTTTACTATTTACTTAGGGCGAACCGGTTTCGTCCTATATGCAATCATATACTCACGGGTTTGTGTGGAGTTACGGGTCGTGAATCCTCCCTCCACGTTCAAGAAATGAGACGAGAGTGACCCGACAGGCCTAAAGCACTAATTGTAAGTGAGTTCGTTTCATTCAATGAACAGTACATAAAAAGATATATATGTAAACATACGTTTTGGGAAGGTTTATAACTCGCAATACGAAACTACTTGCAACGCATCCCGAGCTCGGATCTCGCCCATCAAATTCTGCGAAATTTTCAGATTGATACCGAATAGATACATAAGAATAGTGGGTGATATAAATATATACTAGTACAATAAGATCTTATCTGGCGATGTGTTCTGGAGATTCGCCATAACTCCAAGCTTTTGTTTGGTTTTGTTGACGGTTTTGTTTGAGAGATCCGCCATCTCTATGGTTTGATTAATGGTCCTTGTTACAGAAGCGAACACTGCCTTCTGTTGGTTGAACTGTATTTTTTTTCTTTTCTTTCCCTCCCCTCCAATGTTCAACTTTTGATAAATTCTTGCTATCCCGTGATTCTCAATTGAATCATGTAAATCCTCATTACCCCTTATTAAGCTATCCCGTGATTTTTCAACTGCTTCATCTAAGCCTTCATTACCCCTTATTAAGCTATCCCGTGATCTTTCAACTGCTTCATCTAAGCCTTCATTACCCCTTATTAAGCTATCCCGTGATTTATCAAATGTTTCATCTAAGCCTTCAATACACCTTTTTGAACTATCCCGTGATTTATCAAATGTTTCATGTAAATCTTCAATACACCCTTTTTGAACTATCCCGTGATTTATCAAATGTTTCATGTAAATCTTCAATACACCCCTTTTTGAACTATCCCGTGATTTATCAAATGTTTCATGTAAATCTTCAATACACCCCTTTTTCTTTTTGTTCCTAATAATTGCGCAATATAATAATTTTATCCCGTTCCTAGAAGTTAATACCTAAGTACGATATCCACTAATCAAGGTCATTTTTTTTTTTTTCTTTTTACTGTATTCGAACTAGTGCCCCAGTGACCGATTTATTTTGTAAACAATTTGAGCTTTGTAAACATTCTCGACGGCCTTGTGACCTAGATTCAAGCGTATGAGGTATGTTTACTTTAGACATTCCGGAGACGTGTGAGATGACTCTAAAATTTTTTCTTTGTTTGATAATGATGTACTTAGCGCAATTGTCTAGTCTGATACCCGATTACGTATACATATTTATTCATTTATATATATTTTGTCTCAATAAATAATTTATAATATTAATATGTATAATTATATTATGATTGGAATATTTTCTAATATCATAACTTATTTCAAATGCTCTGGATTTTCTGAAATCATATTAATACATACATAAGATTAAATATAAAATATTGATTTGTAAATTTATCACACATAACTACTTTTAATAGTTATTGATGAATTCAGAGGTAGGAATCGATACCCTTTTCCTCTTTTTATATAAGTGTTTTTCTTTTTTTTTTTTTTTTGATTATAATTTTTCTTGGGAACAAAAATTACATATATATATGTTTATATACTTACATATATAAATATATAAAATATAATTATTATACTTATAATATTTTAATATAGTTACATATCACATATTAAGCGAGTAATATCTTGGTCAAATAATTAATCCAAATACCAATGTTTGCTGCTTTCCGCTTCCTCCTTGGAATCTGTAAAATTTTATAACGGAAAAGACTTACCCCTACCAAGGTTTTTTTCCGACCGGGAAATACACGGTAACCTTGCTGCAATTTTCCTAAATTAATTTTTATTTTCCTAAATTTAATTAAATCTATTTGACTTCAAATTTTTTTTTTTTCAATTAATCTAATTAATTAAAATGATGTATGAACTCTATCGTTCTAAACTGTATTTTATTTCAAAACTCGGTGGTTAGATAACTCTTTAAATGATAGTTACTTCACGATTAATTTAGAGATGGTAAATTGTTGTTAAATTAAATTTTTATCCCTCCGAACTTTTATGTATTAATAAAATATTATTTTGTTTTATTATTATTATTTAAGATAATTAATTTAAATATTTATTATTTGTTAGAACACTTTCACTTAGATTGAACACACGTATTTAATTATAACTCCTTCACGCTAAATTATCACATCACTTCAGTTATTTATTGCACTAATATTAGACGCGAAATTTCTAAGTTTAAAAACACGATATTAAGTGATTATAAAATCCGAATTTTCCACTAAAACCAATTGTATTTATCACGAACACTTTTATTTTTCACAAGTAATTAATGCGTTGTCTTTAATTTTTATTTTCACTGATTCTAACTGCAAAGTATTTTTTTTCTGTAGGCCACTGACTAGAATGTGAAATTTTTCTAAGTATCAAAATAATTATCACTTAGAATTTTTCAAATTTAAATCACCCACCGTTTCGTCACGTTCCGCGAAGTTAAAACCTTTTCGACCGCGACCGTAGACTCTCCTCAACTGGCATTTGTCTAGACTTTTATACCCCTCTCAGGTCCAAAAGATCGTATCTGAATCTCCTGTAATAAACCAATCTAATTACTATCAACTCGTAATTTCTTGAAACCTCTCCACTATTGTCGAATGCGGTCTCTTTGTACGTTTTGCGTTTGATACTTTCAATTCTGTCTCGTACTCCCATACTTACAAGATCCGGATTTAGTAAGATCCATGTTTAATGGCCCAACTTCCTTTGTCCTGTTGTTCATACAAAACTAGCTTGAATTTAATAATTTTAAAGTTCTATTTTCATATATTCCGTAACATGTCCGTGCGTACGGCATCTACCATATGTTCCAAATCTGTCCCCAAATTCGCCTATCAGAGATATCTTCATGTCGAAGTCTTTCTCGCAAATTGTTCATTTTTATTTTATTATTTTTCCTCGAGTTTTTCTGTATTCTATATGAACCTTTCCATTTAAAACCGAATTTTCTCAATTTACGTCGTATATTTGAATTTTCCATTTTTTTTTCGAATTTTCTTTTATTCACGACACTCTTTCCATGAATTTCCTTATTTATCCTTACGTTATTGTTCATATCTCTATAGATTTTTATATTTTAAGCCGTATTTATTTTATTCACTGTTAATCTAAGATTTCCTTTGTTTTTCTCTGTCGTATCTCCTTTCCCCTCGCTTCCCCGTACTTCCCTGATATAACCATATCGTTTTTTGATGTTTGCTGCCTCTTGGAAAATTTCATTTTCTATTTGTTATTAATAAATATATCATTTTTAACATTTTTATAGGGGATACCCCCACTTCGGCCCTTAAATTTCTGTCATTTTTATTGCTTCATAGAGAACGCCTTCCAAATTTTGTCCCGTTCTTACGCAAAATCCCATAAACCATATGTCTTGACAGCTGTATACATTAGTTCTTGTACCCACCTGGCAATAAATCCTTTTTTATTTCAGTGTCGTTAACTTTTATGAGAATTCTCTAACGTAAATATTTCATAAGACCCATGATAATTTTTATTACCTTTTTAACGGCTAATTGCCCTTATATAAACAATTTTCATGTTCGAATATTCCTTGTTTATCACAACAAAATACATCTGGGATCGACAACCATTGTAATGCCTCATTTTTTATCTGCAATCGCGTACTATGTTACTCTATAACCTCCATTTTAATTACGTAAAATGACTCCTTTTCCTGAGTTTTTCTATCGCAATGTTTTCAGCATTTTCCACTCCCCTCCGTACTGCACTCTATTTTCTTCTCTAACACTTGTTACTGCTCTAGACATCTGAAATGTACCCTCGCCTATTCTTTAAAACTCTCATTTTTTTTTGACGTTTCCTCCCTAAATCTTTCATCGTAATATCCTAGCTCCGTCTAAAATTGATAACAATAATTTTCCATTGTTTTTTCAACATTTCCATTTCCTTTAGCACGTTTTCCCTCGAATCGATCATCTCCGGTCGTCACAAACAATCGTATTATAGATGAAAATCTCCCTAACATCTTACAATACGTTTTCGTCACTTGCTTTGCAATCTTTCACTTAAACTTTTGCATCGTGTTTACGTGTATCCTTTTTTTCCGCACCTGATATGTTTTAATGCGTTCGAGAACTAGGGTTTCTGATCCCTGGAACGTACCGGTTAACCAAAACATTTCTTGGGATCATCGTTCTTCTGTCCCTGAACAGATTATTTCTTCCCATGGAGTTTATTCACCTCTCGGTTTGGTGGGAACGTCAAACTCATTAATCACATTACTAATTGCTAAGTACAAAGGTCGTTCCTTTGTTCTAAAAATGGGTTCGGCCCTCTTCCCGTTGATAGGCTAACTCGGTTTTTAATCGTTTTTGCTGTAATTCAATTGGCTGTCAATATATCACGGCCTAAATTATACCGGGAGTCCCTGTCTTTGATTATTTGTTGATACCATCTGTGATCCTTTCATCAATACTCGTCTCACTTTGTCTAATTATAGATCCCTACCGTAAATATGAATTCACTTTACTCTAATCCGATAGATGTCGTAGACGTGTCCGTTTTATAAGTAATTGATATTTTCTTTTTAAATTAAAGTGGGAAGCTACGATATTTCCTAATTTTCACTGTTGATCAATGCAATTCATCACAAATTCTTTTAAGTATCACCCCTCCTGTTGGCCGTTTGCCCGCCGGTGACAACGGCAAAATATATTTTTTGAAATGCGATTTTAACCCTTATGTATAAAGAAACTGTATCAAGGACAAGGTCAAAATCACTTATGCCATTCTCGTTCTTGACGCAACAGAAACCAGAAATACTTCTACCCCCTTGGAATACTTTGTAATAAATTATCTATGATTTGCCGGCGTCATTTTTTCGCGCGATTTCAACTGTCAAAGTCAGTCAATGGTCGGTCACAAAAACATCGAAAAACCTATCAATTTATGAAATAAACACAAGTAATGTTGTTTTTGTAGATAGTTCAACGAATGTGTCTCGGTAAATAAAATAAACGATAGCTCAAAATAAATCGACAAAATATTACTTCAAAATACGCTTTACGAGATTTCTTACGAAATTTAACAAACTGCATAAGTTTTCATTATGTCAGCAATTGAATATATTATGAAGTAACTATTTTATTGAATTAATTCCTCAAAACCCCGTCAAAATGGCGGTAAAAAAGTCATGATAAAATGACCTACTATTTTTTAAACACGGTTGTCATGAAAATAGTAAATTTTTACCTTGGTTTCCAAATGTTCACAAGCAACAACTGCACGAATTTAGACACGACTTTTCAAAGCTTCGTCTCTGTGAACTGTATTATAAATGATGATTGTCGATTTAGCTTCGAGCTATATATATATTTCAGATATTCTAATTTGTTGATAAGGTTGAATTTTATCGGTGATAAGGTATTAGTGACGATTCTGTCATTTTTTGATAAGGCGTAAAAACCTAATAAACGCTAGAAATATTTCGAATCTCATGCATGCAAAATTTTAAAATCGAGCGTCTTTGTGCACGAGGCTAGTAAGCGAAAAAGTGGTTTTTATTTATTTTGTGCATAATTTTATAAGAACGAAAAAAAGTTAGAACATGAAAAACCTCAAAAATAGTCTTAGCCATAAGGGGGTATTTAAAAAAAATGTTTCTAAGATAGTTTCTAAAAAGTTAAGTCATGAAAAAACATATTTTTTGGTGGTTTACGCTTATTTTTTTTGTTACGTAAATAATAATTTTATTGTAATTCTAACACATAGAAAAGCTAGTAAAAGCTTTGATTTATCCGTAGCATATTTTTTCATGTTCATACTGTAAGCCGATTAATCAAAATAGTATCTAAATAGGATCTCACGTATATATTCATCTTAAGGTGATGCACCACCACGCGCGTCATGTAAAATTTTGCATCAGGCCGCCAACAATTATACTCCTTATGGAGATGTCGATAAGGTTTAAATTCCCATATAACATTAGCCGCCTGTTTTTTTTTTTAACATGAGCTCCACACAGGAGGCCATGAGGAAAATAATTTCCCTCAGGGCCTATGTCATCTTTGGGGATGCTGTATGGAGGGTTTTTTTAAGGAAAGGAAGGAGAGGAGAGTTCTGGGAAGGAAAAGGGTTTAAGGCCGTGGTAGTCAAACTGACGGATGTTTGTGCGGCCCTCATAAATATCTGGCGTTTTCTTTTTAAATATTTTTTTTCAAGTACTATACTATTCGTTTATACTATAACGTATTATACTATCCGTTTTTTGCAGCCCGCACAAATATCTGCCATTTTCTTTTTAAATATATTTTTTTCGTGTACTTTTAACTATAATTTTTTTTCATGTACAATTATACTATCCGTTTTTTGGTCGCCCGCACAAATATCTGCGTTTTGTTTTTAAATAAATATTTTTCATGTACAATTATATCTACTATCTGGTTTTTTGCAGCCCGCACAAATATCTGCCCTTTACTTTTTAAATATATTTTTTCACTTATAATTATATCATCCGTTTTCTTGCGGCGCGCACAAATATCTGCCGTTTTCTTTTTAAATATATTGTTTTTTCATGTAAGTACAATTAATTAAACTATCCATTTATTTACAATTTTTACATTTAAATAAAACTAATGTATAAAAATTCACCTTTCTTTTTTTCTGTAATTTTAAATGATGGCCTAGAACACCCTTGAAGGGTGAAAGCCAGAAATAATTTAAAAAAGGTTTCAAAGTAAACTTGGGTAAAACAGTACAATTCAAGTACAGCTGTAAGCTGCGCCATCGACGTGTGACGTGATATCACGTCATACGCTTATCGGCCAGCCGCGAATTCCATAATATCGATGGCCTGCGTAATATATCTTCGGTAAAAATCGGTATTATCCAAAGTTTCAAAAAGTTCTGTCCTCAGCATCCTTTAATTAAAATGATACATTTTTGTAAATAACACGAAATTCCGCTGTAGGATACAATGGTGATTTCACGATTTACATTTACATATTTTCAATTTGGGAGTCGGCTAAGGGTATCGCAGCCCCGGGAACCATATATTGGATAACCAACACTTCTGCCATAGGTACACAAGTTGTTCGCTACGTTTGGTGACTTAGATGGGGTGCCCGGGTTCATGGGGTGAGGATTGTCCAGGTATTTGCGGGAAAAGCGTCTACCCACCTACTGTGTGGTGGGCAAATTTGGAGCCTGATTTGGAGTGGCTGTGGGAGAACTTTTTACATCTCCAGCATTACTCTCTCCACCCTTTAACCCAGTAGGAAGGATGGATTGATACGCCTGTCACCCTTTGACACACTGACCCGAATGTAACCATCTGTTACCTATACCAGGGCGGGTAAGTGGTGGGTCTTCCAATGACACACTGACCCCAGATTACCTCATACTTTTTTCCTTCTCTCAGATCTTTCTCTCCTATCTTTTCCTAAAAAAATCATCCACACAGCATCCCCAAAGAAGACATAGACCGCGAGGAAAATTATTTTCCCCAGGACCTCCTGTGTGTAGTTGATGTAACAAAAATATGAAAATTCCCGCAAAAGTCGTTTCGGGAATATTTCCGGGAATTTTCACGGGAAATTTCCCATGAAATAAATTCTCTGGAATTTACCCATCACTACACACACTTCTTCCTTCATTCAAATACATACATCGTCTCACACATCCTCTTGTCATTCGGATCCTTGAAAAGACTCGACTCAAGTATGTGGTTCACTTTGTGTATTTTCGTCCCCGACTTCTTTTACCATTCACATTCGCTTCATACATTCTCCTTTTACTCCATTCTTCGTTCATCCGCTCTACATGCCGAAACCACCTAAGCGTCCCTTTCTTAATCTTAGATCAGCCTTGTATTCTTTGCGGATATTCACATTTCCTCATTCCAAACTATTTTGAAAAACTTTTTTGAAACTTTCGGTGTCCACAAATACTCAAAAGTGTCTCCTTTAAAATAATTTTCCTGCACCTCTACTTTGAAAAAATTTGTGAAAAACTTTTTTGTAACTTTCGATACTTTCGGTTTTCACAAATACTTAAAAGTGTCCTCTTTCAAGAAGATGGAGAGATATGTTATTACGAATGTTGGAGAGAGTGCGCTAATATTTAAAACGGTAAAATTGAAGCGAAAGCTGTGAAAATGTTTAATTAAACACGACTCGTTTAAAATAGAGCAAAAATCTCTTGGGAGCTATCTAAAACAGCATTTAAATAAACACTGTGAAATTTTTCATACATATAACTTGTAAAATAACTGAATCAGAAGTGAAAATAATAATTATCGGAGCATGCTTTGACATTTTTTTTCTATCGAGGGAATTTCATATAATTTGCGTTTCGGCGTGGGGAATGTATAGATATTATCTTAAAAAAATAACATATATTTTTTAAAGAACTTAAAAACTTCAAATGTTTAAGGGGGATATGTAAGAAATCGGTAAAAATTCGTGTGGCGGCGTAAAAACGTTTAATTATAAATACGAAAATTTTTACAAATAAGTTTTACAAAGTAGATGAATCAATTTGTTTAATTAAACACGACTCGTTTAAAATAGAGCAAAAATCTCTTGGGAGCTATCTAAAACAGCATTTAAATAAACACTGTGAAATTTTTCATACATATAACTTGTAAAATAACTGAATCAGAAGTGAAAATAATAATTATCGGAGCATGCTTTGACATTTTTTTTCTATCGAGGGAATTTCATATAATTTGCGTTTCGGCGTGGGGAATGTATAGATATTATCTTAAAAAAATAACATATATTTTTTAAAGAACTTAAAAACTTCAAATGTTTAAGGGGGATATGTAAGAAATCGGTAAAAATTCGTGTGGCGGCGTAAAAACGTTTAATTATAAATACGAAAATTTTTACAAATAAGTTTTACAAAGTAGATGAATCAATTTTGGGGGAATTCTGTTCAGCTTGTAAACTTTAATATATTTTGGACCTTTGTATTTTCTAATCTTGAAATCACTTTGATTCCGCAAAGAAGGAAAAATGTGATAAGGTTGATTGATGATTCATCGCAATGATGGCTTCTTATTTGAACAGAGTAATTAGTGTAATTACTATTTATGTTGCTATTGAGAAGAGATTCCGAAGGGAATTCCTTTTGACTATATAACTATTGATATTACAAACATTTTTTAAACTATTTTTTTTTGTGTATTGTTATCAAGTTTGAACTTTTTTTTATCAAAATATAACCTTTGTATTCGGTGTTTTACAGGTTTTTCGACTACCACAAAAGACATATGCCCGTATTATGATAGTCGAAACATGTATATGTAATTATGTATATGTAGTAATTGTTTGTTTGTTAAATTTGTAGTTTTGTTAAGTAGGTACAATGCTTTTGTATAACAACGAATTCTTCAAGTGATTTCTCCGTAAAGTAGACAGCACAAGCATAAACCAACCTAATTGTGGACTGTTGATTTCGCTTAAATACAATAAATAAATATGAGTCTACTTGTGGAGTAAATGAACATAATAATTGATTAGCAAAAGAATTTTTCAGAATTTGAATGTAATAAAAAATGTATAGGGAGCGAATTAATTTAATTTAATGATATTAATCGTTCTCTAAAATAGTCCTTTCCCTTTAAAAATGACCAATTCCTAACACTTATAATATAAAGATTAACAGTTTTCGATTTCCTGGTATCAATTTATCAAAATTAATTTTGAAATGTATGTAGATACATGTATATATTATAATGGGAAAAATAAATGGAAAAAAAACACTTCGCGAGTGAATATTTTGGGGGCAATATAAAAGGACTGCCGCTATGCGAAAGCTGTTTTCGTTGGAGGAATTATCCATTTTAGGTGTGACGAGTAGGTACCGGGTGTGAATTTTTTTATTGAATAGGCCACTTGCATCACACTTAAAAAAAAATTTGGTTTAGGCAAATATTCTTAGACATTCTGTATTTTGTTTTAAGTTTTTAATCGTATTTTTGTAATCGTATTGTTTGATTTTTTGAACATTTCAATCCGAAAAATCAGACCATTTTTTATAGACCGGAAAGACGGGACATAATTTTATAGGTGCGAAAAAACGATAATTACATAGTCGAAAAACATTTAAAAAAATAACGTTTTCCACAAGAAAACGATTAAATTGCATAAATATTTTTTTCATTTCATAAATATTACATCCCATAAATATTTTTTTCCTTGATCCATCTTATTGATCATAAATCATTATAATGTTCAACGTCTATTTTACTAAATCCAATGTAATATACTTGTACTTGTAAATTATAATAATTATAAGAATAAAATAAAATTTGATTTTGTTAAAATCAGCACCACTACCATTATACCTCTAAAACACGTACAGACAGCGTAAAATGTACGGGGTTCTCTTCAGAACATCTGTCAAAAAGTCAAACCAAATGATAAGTTCGCAGAGAACAAACAATAAATCTAGTGAACGTTAAATGTCTGTAATGTTCTTTTCCAGACTAATTGAGAATCACAAGTTTAAATCAAATATATATTTTTTCCAATTTTATGTGTAACTATTCCATTTACTCATTTAAATTTATTACTTTTCCTGAAATCTTTAATGAGACATTTTTTGTTCCACAATAAATTTTCTCGTTTTTAAACCACCATAATTCTTAGCCTGTTTACGTTGACTGGCCTCAATATTTTTATTCGCCAATTCATGTTGTTTTGACACAAATTGTTCATTATCTTTCGGAATGAGACTGTAAAAGGTAGATCTAAGTTTCCTACCAAAAAGTAAAACTGCTGGCTCGACTCCCGTAGTACAATGTGGTGTATTTCTATAATCGGACAAGAATTGTAATAATTTATCCTTGTAATCAATCTGAAATTTATTTTCTACCATAAGTTTTTTAAGAAAACCCTTAGTAGTTTTCACTGAGTTTTCCGCGATTTCTCTCTTTGGGTGCATAACTGGAGATTTCATGAATTTGATATTGTTTTCCCGAAGGAATTGTTTGAAAATCTCGCCCGTAAAAGATGTTCCGTTATCCGACACTACGAGTTCAGGGTTGCCAAAATTTGCAAATAATTTTCTCAATCCAAATATAGTATTAGCTGAATCTGCCCTTTAGTGAATGAATCGCAGACGACCAAAAACATTTTCCCTGCCAGTGGCCCACTGTAATCTAGGTGTAACCTACTCCAGACCTTCCCTGAAGTAGGCCATACAGATAATTGACTCTTTGGAGGAGATTGTTTTGCCGAAGCGCATTCTGGACATTCCTGAACAATTTTCTCTAAATCTTTGCTCAGCGACGTCCACCAAAAATAACCTTTTGCTAACCCTTTCATCTTAACAATTCCTAAGTGTGAACGGTGCACAAGCTCTAAAACTTTTTTATGCAACGAACTTGGAACAATAATCATATGTTGCCAAAATAAACAATCCTTAACAATCGAAAGTTCATATCTTTTTATACAATATTTCCATAAAATATCTTCGCGATTAATCCGCTTGGGCCACCCCTGCCTTAAACAAGTCATTACGCTTTGGGTGACAGCATCTGTTCTAGTCGCTTCCGTGATCGAAATAACGTCTACATGTTCACAACTGCTAACAAAATTTACGAAATCTGACCCATAGTCTTCTCTGAACTCTTCAACCGACGTTTCTAAAGGTAGTCGAGACAGAAAATCCACATGATTCTTGCAAGATCTTACGAATTCCGTTTTATAAGAAAAACCTGCCAGAATTATTCCGTATCTTTGCAATCTATTTTCCGCGAGTACTGGAATATTCTTATGTTCACCGAGAATTCTCATCAGAGGCAAATTATCTACGCACAGCGTGAATTCTCCGACATATAAATATTGGAAAAAAATATTTAGACCGACTACTATAGCTAAAGCCTCTAAATCTAAGATGCTATATTTCTTTTCCGCGTTATTTAAGCTTCTAGATGCAAATGCTAGTTTTTTAATAGGTCGCAACGTACCGTTTGCGAAGGAATGGACCAAACACGTTCCTAGACCGGAAGTGCTTGCGTCTGTATAAATTTTAACCGGAAGGTGAGGTATGTAATTCGTCAAAATCGTATTTTTACTCATCAATTTCTTTATCGTATCTATTGCGTTAGCGCATTCTCTAGAAAAAAACCCATTTGACATCTTTCTTTAAAAGATTATGAAGTGGCTCTTGGATTGACGACATATTAGGTACAAAATTCCGGTAAAAACTGAAAAATCCTAAAAAACTTTTAAGTTGATGAACATCCGTCGGATAAGGTGCATTTTAATGGCTTCTAATTTATCCGTTTGAGGTTGGATTCCCTTTTCAGAAATGATGTACCCCAAAACTCCAACTCTCTTACAAAAAATTGGCATTTTTCCGTATTGACACATAAACCGCATTCTTGTAATCGCTTGCAAACTGCCATGATATTATTCATCAGATCCCTTTCGTTGATCCCTGAGATGATAATATCATCTAAGTAAAGTACCTTGCAAGCAACTAGCTATTGTTCGAGCGAAAATTGCCGGAGCAGATTTAAACCCAAACACTAGTCTATTCTAAACAAAGAATTCTAAATGCGTATTAATCGTTGTAATTTTTTTACAGCTATCCTGCAGTTCTAACTGTGAATACGCTTGTTTTAAATCCAGTTTTGCGAAAAATTTTCCCAAACTAACCTTGTGAATAACTTCTTCGATCCTAGGTAGCGGGTATTTTTCTAATTCTGTAATCAGATTTAAACTACGTTTATAATCTACACAAATACGAATCTCGCCGTTTTTCTTAACTACCGGGACGATAGGAGACGCATATTCGCTACTTTTCACGGGCGAAATAATTCCATCTCTCACCATGGATTTAAGTTCACATTCGATCTTATCTCTAATAGCGAAAAGTACCGGCCTAGCATTACAGAAAAAAGGATTCACATCTTTCTTTACTTTAAAATTCACTTTGAATTTATTAAACCGTCCTAGTTTCCGATCAAAAACTTCTTAATTTTATCAATTTTCTCTTTTTCTGACGAAACTGAATTAATAATCGAAAAAATCCTTAGACTACCCAACAGAACGCCTGTTTGAAGAATTTCAAGTACCCACATTTAAAGATTTATATATTAAAAATTCAGTAATTCAAATAATAAAAGAAAAAGATAAATATCCATTTTTAAATGAAAACAGAACTCGACTTAAACATGTTTTTCTATGCCCAAAACTAAATACGTCTTTTGCACAGCATCATTATACTTATCAGGGAAGAACTTTTTTCAATCGTCTACCAGAGGAAATCAGAAGCATCAATGATAAGGCCCGAATGCTGCTCTCTGTCAAGAGACATTTTAAAGATGTTCTTAAGAAAAGAACTACTGTCAATTAATCTTACAAATATCTTAGTTCTCCATAACATTCTTTCTTTAAAAAAAAAAAAAAAAAAAAACACACCATTATCAAATAAATACTGCAGCTCACATATATTTATGTACAATTAATTATTTAAGTACTAACTTATACCTAACTAATAACTAATAGCATTTATGTACACTCCCCTTCCATACACAAGCAAATGCTTTTAATGGAAGGGTAGTAAAAAAAAACCTGTAAAAAAAATATTTAGTTGTAAAATTGTAATTATAATAAATGTTTCAATAAATAATAAAAAATAAAAAATATATATATATATAAAAAATAGAATTTTGTTTTGGAATAATGTTAAGGTTAAAGGTTTCCATGAAATCTCTTCCTACTATTAGTTCCGAACCGTTTGCTACAATGATAAAGGTTATTAACCTAACTAGGTTATTGAACTCGACCTTGAATTTTATATTACCAACATATTCAACATATTCCCTTCGTAAGCTGAAATTTTTCGTGTTTCGGGTGACAATTCTAAATTACTGAAATGTTTACAAAATAATGTTTCTGGAAAAACACAAATTCAAGAACCCGAATCAATCATGGCTTCGAAGAATTTACTATTTAATTTTAACTGTGCTTTAATTGCTTTAACAAATGCTACATTATCAATGTTATTATTATTATTACACTTTATAACTGATTTAACTGACCCGTTTTTGCAAAATCTTTGAAAATGGCCTAATTTGCCACAAGAATAGCATTTTGCTTCTTTGAATTTACAGCTACGAGTTTCATGATTTGTTTTTCCGCAAATAAAACATTTCTTTTGAGATGAAACGGTTTTAACCTGTTTATCCAATCTACGTGAGTCGGTGCTATTAGCACGATCTCTAGGCTTGCGCGCTGGGGATGACGATTTTTCAAACCTCTTCAACGTATTTACTTCTAATTTAAATTTGGTTAATTCGACCTCAGGACCTTTTGCGGTTACTGCCAGATCAACTAGCTGATTAAAATTTAGCTTAAGGCCTTCAACAAACAATTTTACCCGTACTGGACCGGGGAGTAGACCGATTGCAAAAACGTCTACAAGATTCGCTTCCAATCTCGTTCCAAATTGACAATACGTGCTGAGACCCCGGAGCCTGGCGGCAAATTCCCTAATCGATTCGTTATGATCCTGTTTAGCTTGTAAAAACAATTCCCGCTCTTGAAAAAGTGATCTACATTTTACACAATGTTTTTCGAGCAACTCAATTAATTTCTCAAACGTAAAATCTGTGATTTTAATCGGGAAACATAAATTAGACAGAAGGGTCAAGGTCTCTATTTCAAGCGAGTTTATCAGATAAGCCTTTTTCTTAATCTCGGTAATGTCATCACCCAATACAAGGAACTGCTCTAACCTGCGATGAAATACGTCCCAATCTCCGCTTATGTGAGAAAACGGTGGAATTCTCGCAGATTCCATTATTACGACAAGGAGAAAAAATAACACGCGGAGCTACACAAATGACAACAATACTACACAAAAAAAATATCAGACAATTCCTCCACAAGAAAAAAAGAAAATCTTAACTTAGAAGTTGCGGCTGCAACGTCTCCAAATTGCTCCCTCTTGTGTTGAGTGAGTGCCCTTTCCTCGACACTGGCACTGCTTGTCTTTATACGAATGCCCTTTCCTCGGCACTCCGGAACTTAACCTTCGTAGAAAGACTCTGCTGGTTCAAGCTGAGCCCCAAAACGACCACCGCCTCTTGCTTCTGAGTGCCCTTTCTTCGGCACTGTAGAACTCTGACTGTGGCTCCAGGAATAGCCAGAGATATTCTTGATGGTGTTCTGCCGGTCCTTTCACTCGGTCAGAAGGAACCAAAAAAAAAAAATACCCAATGTTGAGCCTGCGTACCCCTTGACTCTTAATACAAATTTGTTGAACACCATACCCTCCATCGTGGGTATGGAGTATTTCACACGTGTGATGAAAAACACGTCCATTTGTAATTTTGTTATCATTAACACATGAGTTTAAGGATCAAGTCACACAAAAATAATGAATGCAATTTTATACAGAGTGTAACACAGGCATTTTTAATTAGTGATTCTACACGCGAAATTGAACAAATTTTGTTCAACGTCTTTTTATTCGTGCTCTCCATATATAATTCCAAACTCTGAAAGTATATTGAGAGGATGAATTTTTTTTAACCTTAAAGCATTTTGTAGAACAAGAATTTCTCGTGTATCAGTAGTTAAAATAAAAGCCCGATTTCCCTTTAAACCCTGTATAATCAATTGTACAATGTTAACTTATGTACAGTCATTGTGACCCTTGAGTTTGCTTTGTAGAGCAAAGTTTTACAAAGTTTGGCTTAATTTCTGTCAGCTGAGTTGTAAAACCTATATTCGTGCCACGATATTGCGTACCCCTAATTTTGCTTCGCGTACCCTCAGGGGTACGCGTACCACAGGTTAAAATTCACTGTTTTACAGCATTTGGAAATTTATAAACGTTCTAATAATCCCAAAGCTTGATTGATAAATAAACTAAATATATAATTCGCTCGCCATTGGATATGTTTAAGCCGTGTTGAATTATTATAGAATAGAAAAATAAAAGTTAACAATTAGGCAAGGAAAAACAAACTCCCGAGTAATCTAAATTATTCATTTGGTCAAATTTAAGCAATGCAATAAGGGGAGAAACTTTAAAAAATAATTCATTGCTAGAAATCAATAATGGCATAGGTCTTCGATGAAGTGTGGTTTCATCGAAGGCTTAGGTAACAAAAATAAAATTAAATTGTTTTTCATTATATCAAGTACCGGCATTATATAAGAATACGGCTGGAGAAGTCAAAGGGACTCTTCGTGAAAGAAATATTTAAGTTCTTCTATTTTTCCACTACGAGCCGGTTGTTTCATAGTAGGTTATTGGATAAAAACAGAACTTAAAAATAAATTTCACCTTTTGTATTATTAAATTCATGTCATGTTCAACAATTAGCACGAAATCCCCCTAAAGGGCGCTCTGCATTGGTTAATGTAAATAGCCTTTCCCTAAAAGATGTGTTTTAAAAACAGACCAGCTTCGGACCTCAGACTTCCAAGAATGTAAACGCAGGTCGTTGAATGCTTTGTACCCAAAGTTCGTAATAGATTGTTGTGATTTTACCAACAAAAATGTGTGATTTTACAGTATTAAAAATTATATATTATTGAAATGTACTTTTAATCCCAGTAATTGAATTGTTTGAAATGTGTTCGGGAAAACTTCAAATAAGCTTTATTTTATAGGTTTACAATGAATATTTAACCGGACCTGACGTCCGAACCATAGAAGGCTCCAAGTTTTTCGAAGGCTGGGCGCCCAAATATACCCGGAGTCTAACGATCCATCACAAGCCATCGGCTATTTCCTTAACCGTTCATACATTAGACACGAATGACGATAGATGATACTCTTCTAAAGTACTACTTAACTGACTTTTGTTGAGACACCTAAAACTACAAATAACTCTTTATACTAACGACATCTGTTGAAGGATGTTGTAACGACATCTGCAGTATTACAAAATAACACTTTATACTAACGACATCTGTTGAAGTATGTTGAAACTGCATGTCTAATCCTACGTACTACAATAATTGTTATCTATATCTCAATGTTGTGTTCTTTGGCTTATCTCTGAGCGAAGTTCAGTTTTGTTTTTTATCCTTGCAGCTGTAGTTATATTGTTCAGAAAGATTATTATTTTTATTATCAGTATTTTTCATTCAAAGTTATTCATTGATTTAATCATTTTAATTTAGCAGTGGGCCTGTGTTTGCACTCATCTAGTAGATTATGAATTCAACTCAGTGTAAACGCAACCAACAATTATAGACATTAATTTTACTTTGTTATTTTGTACCTTTCTATGCTTTTAACCCGTCTGCTTGGTTCAATATATTCGCACCTCACAATCTGGAAGCCTCAGTTTCGCGAGAAAATTCTGAAACTATCACTTTGGATCGAGATTGTAAAATATCTATGCAAGATAGCTTCCATATTTCAAAGACAATAAGAAGCATTATTTTGTTCTCTTTCTGTTTAAAAAAATACATATGTTTGCATGAGAGGAAGAGAGATATATAGCTTTTAAAATGTAAGGTCGCTCGGGACGTTTTTGAAATGAAAGTATAACGCGATTACGTGTTTTGGGATGTATTTATTCCTAAACAAGCAGACGGGTTAAATGTCAATTCTGTAAATAACGTCAACACAGTAATTATTCTTCCTTCTCTTTCATGGTAGTAACATTCATCAGTATTACTGTAAAGGCATAAGATTTAAGGCTCCTAAGAACACATACCTACTATATTTGTATCACAGAAACACATCACGTATGGGGGGTTTACAAAACATAAAATGCATGCAGTATTCATATCTATTCAAACGTTTATATACTAACGTCAGTGTATATCAGAGGTTCCTAACCTTATCTGGCTCACTGCGCACTATCCAAGAATTAAGAAATGCGTGGCAATACGCACAGACAAAGCGCCGCAGGCGAAATTTTTTTGAATGTGAAAGTTACATGACATTTGCTAGGGAAAGCTCATCAACGCCTCAGTCAGTGGTGCGGTATCGCCCCACTTGGGAATCACTGGTGTAAATAAATAAAACACTCCATTAAATTAAATTTTAAATGACAAGAAATTTAATTTTTTTTAAGTAGGCACGAGTACATTTCTCCGTGACAGTTTACATCAGCAATTAATATAAATATAAAATTATGTAACATAAAATAAGAAGCTCCGATAACAATCAAAAAATAATCTGGCAAACAAATAACTGTGAAATAGAAAACAACAAACAACATATAAAAATAGTTGTTGATTAAAAATGAAGGTATTTAAATTGGTTTAAATGCCTTCATTTTTAATCAACAACTCTTCTTCCGGTACGGAAGTTAATTTTGTCTTTTTCGAGAAAAAGTCGTTTCGACATTTTAAATTTTGTCTTTTTTGACATTTTTTTAACTTGGGACCCGAGTGAAAATTTTTAACGATAACAATAATATAATGCACGTCGCACGTTCCACTCTGCACTACTGCTACGAAGCGCGTAAATAACTCGTCTGTCAACAATATCAACGTGTTTGTTGTGATGTCTGATGGACCGGAGCGTCTTAGTGCTACCATATCCCTAGAATGAAATACGGTGTTTTCCTAAACTTTTCATTGAAAATTTAAATAAGAAAATAACAGTTTATTAAATAAAATAGTTTTACAATATTTCTTTGTATATTAGGTTTTTTTTTAAAGTACACACGATTTTTTTTGTTATCAAGTTTAATTTACAGAACTTTAGTTTTAAATTAAATAATAATATTATTAAACACAAATAATAATAATAAAAAATTTTCAAATCCATGAGATGAGGAAGAAAAAAAATCCTCCATTATTCACATAATTTATTTTTTATACATGTATCATAGTTAGTCTAGGGTCTAAGTAAACTTTTATTATTTTCTAATATTATAAATACTATTTGTTGACAAGCATAATAATTAGATAAGTGGTCTTGTGAACCCATAACCGTACTGAAGTTCAGAGTTTAAGGACTATATTCCTGAATTCATCATTTTCCCTTACACGACCCATGCTAAAAAAACGTATCCCGAAAACTGCCTCGGTGATCGGTAAAAAAACAGGTTTTATTAGAAATGTTTAATTTTATATACCATGGACGTATAAATTAACCAAAAAACAATGCATCTGGCAGCACTGGCTGTGCACGGTTTTGGAGAGAGTTGCCGCGGGCGGGAGGGCAGAGCGGGCGGGGACTTCCGGTCATATTGTAAACTTTTGCATTTCGCACAACGCACCGTGCGGCGATCGCGGTGGAAACAAAAGTGTTTTATTGAGTTCTAACGAGTTCCAAAAAACAACTGCACCACTCACCACAATTCATGCACGTAAAGACAAGACTTACCTACAAACTTCGACCAGATCGAGGACTTGGAAGCAAACAAATAGTGAAGTCATTTTATCATGTTACATTTTACGTATTTGCTCACCAACTACATTCATTTCATCACAATAATATTTTAATGGAATGAAAACGTCTATGTAAAGGAGAATAACTTTTATTAACAAAATTTTACAAATGATGTTTTATAACTTTTTTGTTTATTTTCTTAATACGAAATTTTTTTGGTTTGTATTTATGAAATAATAAAATTTTGAAGTTTATTGCGCAAATCTTCTTACATTTGGGGCGTTAAATGTAGGAATTTCTTGATCAGCATCTGGATGAAACTGATTACCACTATTTGGATATGTTACATATTGTTGAGGTCCACTTCGATAGCGTTGTTGTTCATTTTGAAACCTTTGTTGTTCATTTTGAAACCTTTGTTGTTCACTTTGAAAGCGTTGTGGTTGTACTCTTGGGAACCGTTGCTGTTCAGTTTGAAACCCTTGTTGATGTTCCCCTGAATTCTGGTATTGGAAATCACTCGGATAAGGTGATTGGGTATTTGGATATGTCTGTTGATAATTTGGGTACTGCTGTCCACTTGCATATGGTTGGTGTTCATTTGGGTAACCCATTTGTTGTACATTCACATTTGGATAAAACTGTGGTTGTCCATTCGGATAGGGTTGGGGGAGATCAACGGCATAAGCTGTCACCTGCACATCGTCACTGTAATACGTTACTCTTTTTAGTGCTGAGTAGTGACTCTGAACCACCACTATGAAGTACACTTTTAAACCTGTAAACACAACAAAAAATGTAATCTACGATATTTTTGTGATTGCTACGCCAGTATTTACATCATCATCAATATTGACAAAATGAAAACGGTTCATTTTAAATTTGCCGTTTTCAATAATAGATATTCAGAAATATGCATTCATCAATCAGTGGGTCCAGGAGTGACATACGTAGGAATGCATCCCTCCCACTGCGGTGCAAAGTGGTGGGTCGGGAGAGAACAAATAAAGAGGCTGAATGGTCTCCTTTAACCTGTCTCTCCCGATAGGGCCCAACACGCAGTAAGTGGGCAGACGCATCCGCCTCCAAGAACTAGACAAACCTCATCCCATAAATCCGGGAACCTCTTCCCTGCTTAGTAACCAAACGCAGCGAAACATTTGGTGTGAGGTGTTAGTTATTCAATAAATTGTTCCCAGGGCGGCGATACCCTTACTGGCCTCCCAAATCGGGTCGAATTCCTACTTTTTTTTACTACATATGAATACGCACAAAAGTTCCAACTGCTCCCGAGACTGGAAAACTGAAACTGGAACCAGTGAGACTATGGCATCCCCAATTGGGGTATGTTGTGAGGCTGAAGGTAGTGGGGAGATGAAGGAGGGGTAGTACCTGGCTTTTCAGATCTGGTCACCAAACGCGGCTAAAGCCATTTCAAGCAACGTTTCAATTCTGAATGTTGGTCTTACACCAGGGCGATACTTAAAGTATCTTCCAATCTGGAACGTGCCGCAAAATATATTAGATATTATTTTAAATTAATAAATTGTGAAATAAAACAAATTAAACAAATAAAATTTATTTGCCCACGCCGGGATTCGATCCCGTGACCTTCGGATTGCAATTCAAGAGCCTTACCGCTGGACTACGCCAGCCTACTAAATTTAAATTGACGTTGTGAATTGGGAGAGGGAAGGCTGCAAAAGCAGAAGACTTGATGAAGAAGAGGTAGAAATGGGGGACTTAATTAAGGAATTATACAGTGTTTAGATGAGGAAATATGGTTTAGTGTGATAATATTCAAGAAGGGATTGTTGGCAAAAACGAAAAAAAAGAAACAATAATAATGATTCATTACCAAGGGAAACAACGGCAGTAACTATGAACGAGAGCGCACTGGCGAACCCATAAGGTAGTCCAAAGTATATGAGGCATAGCACGACGTACGCTGCAGAACTCGTGAATAAATTAATGTAAGAGTATGCTATCCACGGGGCAATAAGAGACGGCTTCTCCTGAAAACAAAATGAAGCAATGTTATGAAGCAAATTTGAAGGCTTTACACACTGCAATTTTATTCTCTCCAGAGAATATTGTAATCTGGTATGTACACCTGTATTTTACAGTACTTATAAATAGATGCTTAGTGAAAAAAAAAATTTTGATACATTTTGTTTACATTTTATAGTGTAGGATATATAATGTTGGCTGAGGGCCCCATTTTATCTATACTAATATTATAAATGCAAAACTGCGTGTGTTTGTTTCACGCCTAAAACGTCTAAACCGATTTTAAAAATTCTTTCAACAATAGGAAGCAAAACTATATGCGAGTAAAATAGTATAATAGTATGGTAAAAATAATAATATTAATAATAATAAAAATTGAAAAATTAAATTTAACCAAAGTTTGGTAATTAACATAACTTGATTGACTGCCGTAATATAGTACCATATTATGAATATGAACCAAATTCATTTTTAGAAAATGAATTTTATAAAATATATTATGATAAAACTATACTAACAGACAGAACAATTAGACCTGATATAGTTTTACATGACAAAATTAAAAAAATAACTTATATCATTGATGTAGCTATTCCAAATTCCTGTAATATTCAAAAAACTGTTTCTGAAAAAATTAGGAAATACACAGATTTAGGAAATGAGATTAAAAGAATTTGGCATTCTCGGACTATAAAAATATTACCATTTGTTATTTCGGCTACTGGCATTATACCTAGGTCTCTGATTCACAATTTAGGCGTATTAGATTTGTCAAAGAATTTATATATAAAAATGCAAAAATCGGTAATTTTAAATACATGTAGGATTACAAAAGATTTTTTAAATATTTATATTGAGGGATCAGTAGGATTTATAGGTTCAATTAGGAATTCCACAGAGCCGAACCCTCTGATATGAAAATATCTGGAGTCGGTGAATTATTTTCCCATCTGGTCTCTGGTAGGTTGACATGTTGTTCTTGTATTGTTTTGTAATTATAATACTTATATAGTGCAATTGCATAACGTGGATTGACCAGATGATCATTTGGGAAGTGTGTGAAAGGGTTTAGTTTTTCCTGTGGGGAAAATTAAACCCGGACATTAAAATCTGATGCGTAAAAATAATTTTAAATTTATTATAATCAAATAAATTTCCTAACAAAAGCGAGTTATTGGTAATATCAGAATAAGTTGTTATGTACATATATCTTTATCTTTTATTTACATAGTATAAAATGAAGTCACTCACGCTGTATGTGCGCTTAGATCTTTTAAACTACGCAACGGATTTTCATGCGGTTTTCACCAACAGATAAAGTGGTTCATGAGGAAGGTTTTTAGGTATATAATTTGTAAAGGTTTTGTGTAAATTGCTTAAAATACATAATATATCTGGCCAAGCGGCAGCGGTCAGTGGGCAGCGTTGTGAAGATTTGATTTAACAGATGGCGTTGGTTGTAAAGGTTTCGTTAGCTACAGCAACGTGTGGCCGGGTGCTAATGTCGAACAGAAACGGTCAAAGTCCAGAGTCAGTAATAAAACGTACAGGTAAAGCAACACGAGAAGGTTCACAACTTAAAATTAATTTTATTTAACAAAATATTTTTTTTATCTTCGGGATCATTATTTTTTATATTCAAGTCTGAATTTAAGGTTTGAATAAAATTGCGTAGGTGTTTCAAAATACCTACAAGGTGTCCGGTAACTCATATTACATTAATATTTCAGAATCAAGAAAATTCTTAGACAGGTTTTAACTGACGCTAATTAATATAGCGGTAACGAATTTACAAGACATTTAAATTTAAATAACATTTGAGTTTTACACCCGGCTGGGATTTTACATACATATTTATTTTTTAAAGACATAAAACATCTAAATGTGCACGTCAACATAAAGCACATACTTTTTACAATACAATATACATCGGTAATATTTTTTTTGTAATTAAAAAAAAAAATACAATTCACGGAAAACACGTAGATACACATATTTATTTAATTAACACGTATCATTAGGTTGGTATGTACATAATAATTCATATATAGTATTCAGTAAAGTTAAGCTTCACAATTTGCATTTACATAATTATACAGTGGAGTAATAGGTTATGGAATCAATTAATTAACAAGAAAAAGTGTATTCGAAGTGATTAAACACGAAAAACAGTAAGTAAAAGAAAAATAAAAGAAAAGAAAAAATTTTGAAAACATTTGACATTCCTTAACATAAATATGTATCAAACTTTAGACAATTGCGTTATTAATATTACCCAAATGATTGAAGTTTCACACATCATCCTCGTCACTGTCCGTATCACTATCCTCAAAATTAATTATAAAAGAATCTGGGTAATTGTCACGTATGCCTTCTTTGATGAAATCCTCATTTTGGAGTCGTTTTTTTTTTTTTTTTTTTTATTAATAAAATTCCTTTATTATTTATTTACAGTTTTTTACATTTTTAAATTAAGTCCCGTTAAACTGATTGATATCAGTTTGTCAACGGGTTAAATTACACCATTTTTCCAATCCTCGATAGAAACCATATCTATAGCAGCATGCACAAGGCTTTCGACATCCGAGATTTTGAAAGAATTATTATTTTTTGCAATTCCTCGTTTCACTTGAGCCCACACTTCACTTGAGCTCTATAGGATTATACTGACAGTGGTATGGGGGTAGACGTACAACTTCATGACCACATTGTTGAGCCAGGTTATCAATTTCATATATTTTTTCATCTAACTTAAATTTCTTTACTAATTTCAATAATTCAATCTTAGAAGTTTTCATTGAAATCGATATTTTTCCTTTGGAGCCACTCTACAATTTCGCATTATTTGGATGCGGTAGTTGGTGTTTTATCTAATTGTACGGAATGGTAACTTGCGTTATCCATTACAATTACAGAGGGTTCTTCGAGGAATGTCACAAACTGATTTTCAAACCAATTTTTAAAGACTTTGGAATTCATTTCAGAATGGTAATTGGTATTCGGCATAACCTTTTTCGTACGGAATATTAATTTACTCCCCGTGATAAAACCCGTTTTTGCTGAACCACAATGCAAAATGATCAGCCGGTTTCCTTTTCCAACTGGCACTTTTAAACCCCCATTGCCCTCACCTCGAAATTTTGGGAGTGCGTTTGGTATATGTTCGACTATAGTAATCTATAAAGCACGCCAATGTTTCTTTTGTGCCCCTTTTTTTTATCTAAACCCATATTGTTTATCCGAGATTAATTTGTTTTCTTCCAGGTATTTTATAATTTGGTTTTATACTCTTTCGACAATCTTTGATGGTGAGTTTAACAATGTGTTTGGCCTATAATTAGTTATTTCCATTTTGTCTCCGGATTTATAAATAGGGATCACCAGTTCTTTTTTAAAAGTATTAGGAAAGCAGTTGTATGTTATACTAAGGTTGATAAAATGTGTTATAGGTTTGAATATTTTTTATTAGCTTAATGAAATCCGTTGTTATTTTTCTAGAACTCGAAGAACTTTTCCTATACTTCCGAGGAAGTTATTCACATGGTTTTCTATAATTTCTATATTTGCATTGGCATCTTTTTTGTTTTGGAGTTAATATTTAGATATTCGATATTATATTTCTGTTTGTATTTTTTATGTACGTAACTTCTTTTAATGTTTTCCATATTTCCTATAATATGGTTTCCATATATTTTATAGTAATTTAATTGTTCCGTGCCATACGGCGGGTATTTAATTTGTCTAGTTTACGAACACAGTTTAATATTCCTTATGTTATTCATAGTTTTTTTGCTTTGTGTGAAAGTTTTAAGTGTTTTAGATTAGTGTTTTAGGTTAGTGTATTTCTTTCGTAAGCGTAGTTGTAAATTTATCCCAGACCTCTTTGACATTCTTTATTCGCTATATTGTATTCCAGTCTGTTTTTTGGATTTTTCTTTTCAGGTTTGTATGGTCAATTATTTTCTATTTAAGTATTTCAAGTTGGTTAGATTTTATGTTTTCGGTATCTATTGCTATCATATCATGTAGTGATCTGTAATTGTGCTTTCATGTATTACTGTTTTGGTTTTTAGTTTTGTCTTGATCATTATATGGTCTATACAGCTTTTAGTGTTTTGTGTGACTCGTAGTGGGACATTTATCGTTGGCTTCAGTCTATACTCTGCTAGTATTGTTAGATATTCTATGTTTTGTGGGTGTACGTTTTGTAGAATGTTTATGTTTAGGTCTCCTTTGATGATGATATTTTTGTTTTTGTAGAGATCAATTAATGTGTTGTTAAGTGCAGTTAGGAAATTTGTAATGTTGTTTTTGGATGAATGTTGTTATTATAAAAACATGTATCATTTTCATAGGCAGTTTGAATGCAGTTGAAGTGTGTGATGTTATTTATTGAATGGTTGTGTTATCACTGATGTATATAAATATAATAAGTTGAGAGGTTTTATTCCTTTCTATTAATTTATAAATAAAACACTTGTGTTGCAAAGTTTTTTAACGAAGAAACGACATTTATGTTATTAATATCACTTTCCTTTGAATGGTTTCTTCTTAATATATTTCAAATATATTTCCTTTACATCTCCTCCCCGGGAAAGAAAATTATTGCAAAAATTTTCATTCATCTTCGATATCCTCTTCATGGTTCATCAATGCAGGTGCTGGAATTAACTTCGAGATGTGGAAAAATTTTGATTCTAATTTTTTTCGACCAGTGTTTATCTTGTAAATTGAGTTTGATATTTTTTCTATGATTTTGTAGGGTTCGATTCTCAATTCATCGAGCTTTTTCCTATTAAGTTTGTTTCCATTCTCTACAAAAACAGTATCACCAATTTTGAAGTTAATGTGTCTCCTGGTTTTATCGTAAATTATCTTGTTGTAATTATGTGACTTTATAGTATTTTCCAGAGCTTTTTTTCTGTCTTGAATCCAATCGATGTCGGTCTTCTTAACTATTTACTCATTTGGCAAAATCGTAACATCTGTGCCGTTAAGTAGGTACTGTGGCGCATATCCAGTGACGGTGTGCTCCGTTTCATTATAGTTTTTTACACAATTACGCGCTATAGTTGTCCAAGCCACTTTTGAGTCATTTTCATTGATTTTGCATTTAATTTTATTAACCAGCGTTTGATTTAATCTTTCATTTAATCCATTTGAGAAAGGTGAGTTCACTGCAGTAAAAATTAGGAATATTTTTTTCATCCAAAATTTTTTTGAATTCTCTAGAATTAAGACTCGGGTATTGGTCTGAGAGTATCACGCCAAAATCATTAGTTTCTGTGGAGTTTAAGAGTTTGATGAAATCATTGGTATTTTGAGTTTTTGACGTCAAAATATATGCAAACCTCGTGAAATGATCTAATAGCCGGTGCAAGTATATCTTTGTTGATCGTGAACCCCCAAAACCGCCGATGGAACATATTTCAAAAGGTTTTGTTGCGGGACCCAAGTAGGACATCAATACATATTTATTTTGACCTCTTGATTTGTTCTTTAAACATACTGCACAACTTTCACAGGTTCTCTTTATATTGTTTGTCATGTTTTCTGATGTGTACCATGAGCTTATCATTTTTTGCATTTGATTAATTCCTGTGTATCTGTATGAACATTTTTGATAAAGTCTATGCTGAATTTTTCTGATAGAATTATTTTTTCCCTTTTTTTAAATTTCTTGTAATAAAGATTATTCTTCGATATCAATTCATCTCTCCTGCACTGTATCTTCTCATTTTTAAGATATCTTTTAATTTTATTGAGTTGACAACTTGTAATTGCTCATCTTGGTTCTCATCTGGTTGTAAGACTGGGTTTCTGCTTAGACAATCAGCTTCAATATTGTATTTTCCTGGAGAATATTTAATTTGAAAATCATATTGGGATAGGTAATATGTTAAGTCACCCAGCTCTTCATCGGTTCTAGTAATGAGATTCATATTTTCCAGTGGTTTGTGATCTGGATAAACTGTAAATGGTTTACCTATCAACTAGTATTGCCAGTATCTCACTGCTTCTTTTATAGCTAAGCATTCTAAGTAAATTGCTTTTTTTCTTTTTCTGGGCGCCGTTTAATTTTTTCGAAAAGTAAGCAACAGGTTTTTCTTTTCCATCAGATTGTGTCTGTTTTAAAATAGCTCCAACACCCTCTAGAGAAGCATCTGTATATATATTAATTGGTAAATCTTGATCAAAAATTTCCAAGATAGGTTGTGAGCATATTAGGTTTTTGATCGTTTCAAAAGCATTTTGGCATTTATCAGTCCAAATAAACTTTTTATTTTTCATTAATAAATTATGCAAAGGATCTAGTATTATTGCACTCTTCGGAATGTACTCATGATAAAAGTTAATTTTTCCTTGAAAATTTCTCACATTCTTCTGTGTTTTTGGAAAAAGAAAATCCTTTATTCAAATCAAATTATCCTTTACTGGCTTGACTGAATTATTCTGAATTATATGACCCAGATATTTTACAATGTCTGATGCAAATGTGCATTTTGTAAATTTCAATCTAAAACCTTCTGTTTTAATTGCATTCAGCAGCTTTGTCAGATGATCAATGTGTTCAGCAAAAGTTTTTAAAAAAATTAGAAAGTCATCTATGTAATTGACAGCAAATTCGTTTAGTTTTTATTTTCTCATATATTGCTTAATATCCACTGAAAAATTTCCGGAGAAGTCTTCAAACCAAAAGGCAGGCAGGTCCATTGATAATGTCCTTCCTGTGTTACAAATCCTGTTTTTTTTTGTCTTCAATCCGCAACGGAATAGACCAAAAGGCTGAGTTTATATCCAGCGTTGAAAAAAATTTTCAATTTCTGGTCTTTGTCATTAGGTCTTCAATCAATGGAAATGGTTGAGCTTGAGGTATTGCTATTTTATTTAAGTCTCTGAAGTCTTTCATAATCTGGATCTTTTGTTTTCTTCTTTTTTAAATGCTAGAGTAACCGGTGCAGCAAATGGACTGTACGCCACTGTACGGCTCTTCTATCAGTTTATTTTCTAATAATTTTGCTATTTGCTCTTCTATTTCATTTTTATCTTCTACACTGCATCTGTAAGGCCTCTTACTACAATATTTATCCACTAATAAGTTATTTCTGTTTTTTTATCATTATTTAAATGATTTATTGTTATTTTGAAATCTTCTTCTTTAACGTGTTCGTTAAATATAATTCTGTGTTTTTCTATATGTTTAAATTCAGTATTTGTTTTCATATATGTAGAATCTTTTTCTTTTTTATTTACTCAGGCAGAGTTTCTGTGATATTTGTTAAGTCTTCACTTTGGATAAGTTTGAAGTCTTTTATCATGTCTAATCCAATCAAAAAATCATACTTGAAATTGTGTTCATCAATAATGTACACATCAACATTTTTCTCCAATTCAAATATTTTTTATCTTTAAAGTTTTCAAACCACTCGTCTTTTTAACACCATTAATCGTTACAAAATTTGCTTCATTCAAATTGTTTCCTTTTCCTTTTAGTTTCAATAACTTAGAATTAATTAGAGAAACATTTGAACCCGAATCATAAATTCCATATGTTTTTAATTTATCATTTAGTAATGGTTTGACTTTTATTAATGGTGTTACTATTAGTTTTTTGATCATTTTCATTTAACTCAGTCTCTATCACTGAATTGTTTACATGTTTAATGGCATTTCTCTTAAATATTTCACCCTCTTTTGTTTTGAACCAGCATGTGGCTTCAGGGTGGTAACGAGTGCCCTTATTCAATTTTTCACAAATTTTACATGAATTTTTATCCCCATTTTTATTTTGCTCTGCATTTCCAAATATTCTCTTATTCATAAATATTTTTTTGTTGACCATATGTTCATACTTGTTAACTTCATTAAACAAATCTACAGTATCTTGTAATCCTTCTCTATCGATCTTGTTAAGTACGAGTTCTGGTAGTCCGGAAGCAACAAGATCTATCAAAGTACCGGTGTCGATTGATCTTCTCATATCCAATAGAAGTTTTTCTTTTCTCATAGCATAATCCAACAGAGAACCATCTTTGTATCTAAATGATAGTGCGTATGTGACAGGGTTCCATCCTTTGTTTGCAAATGATTCACAGAATTTCTTTTTCCGTGTTGACCACTCTGAGTTGATTGTTAGTTTTATAATCATGGAACTGTACCAGTCTAAACAATCTGAGTATTTCTATTTTTTTCCATCCATGGTCACATCAAACCGAAAACATTACTTTTCAAATACTTCTATCCACTGGCTTTGCATTTGTATTTTTAGTACAGAATTTTTCTATAACAAACTCTCATCAATGTTTTTTAAGCTCTGTTGCTTATCTTCCATTAACTTTTCAATCAATTTTTCTAATGCATCTTCTTTTTGATGTACTTGTAAACTTTTTTCGTCCAATTCTTCGAGGTATTGGTCTCCGAACTGTAGGTTTCCATCTTCGTCTACATGTGTTTTTTTTAGTTCTTCTGTCATGGTTACCCATGATGTATCGAAGCTGGTATCTTTTTTTCAAACTATTTTTTATTTTTCCAAAAGCACCACTTTTCATTATCTGCTCGTGATGGCTGGCGGATTGTAGCATTTCTGGTATTGTAAACACTTTTTCATCACTAGTGACTATTTTTGTAATGCTAATAATATTTGACCTGCCATCGCGTCCAGGTAATAGGGTAAATTCGAATTGAAGTTTCTCCGTTTTTGGTTTAAAACGAAATATCGTTTTATAATAAGTTGAGAGGTTTAATTCCTTTCTATTAATTTATAAATAAAACACTTGTGTTGCAAAGTTTTTTTTAACAAAGAAACGACATTTATGTTTATTTATATCACTTTCCTTTGAATGGTTTCTTCTAACAAAATCTCATATTTTAAATCAAACCATAGAAAAAACAAAACAAGTGACAATTGATAATTGCATTCTAACTGACACTACAGGATTCAAATTTAAATGGAATATATTTCCTTTATATAAATATACCACGATTTTGGTTTTTGTGTTTCTTCGTGTGGTGTGTGTTATATTTTTGATTGTTTTTGGTATATATTTGTCTTTCAACCAGCATTCTGTCAGCACAATAGCATCATAATTATTATCAAACTGTTGGAGGTATATCATAAATTAATCCAAATTTTTATTAATCGATCTAAAATTATCTAATATTAAAATTATCTGAACGTAGAATAGTTAATGACCTAACATGTTTATATAACATCATAAATTCAATAATTGACAGCCCTGAACTATTATACTCGATTTCTTTGCGAGGTATATCCTCGCAAATCAACATCGAGGCAATATCTACCGTTCTATTGTGATAACTCCAACACAGAATCACAATTGTATACTCCCGTTCACCGTATACAAAATTTGGGTAGTGACCAGTGGCGGCTCGTGACTTTTGGGTGTGCTAGGGTGCTATTACTAAAAAAATGGCATTATGGATGTTGTCGTAGGTGAAAATTTTTTTTGATTTACATTATATATTTGTGAGAATCTATGATTTACACAGTAGTGTTGGTTGTCCGAGTCTATATATTCCATGTAATCAGCCATGTTGGTGAGTATTTGAGTAGGTATATGAAGGATATTCGGTATTTATATGTAGGTATATGATGTTAGATGTACAGTTGAGTTTACGTCATTGTGTACATTTTATAAGGATACAGTTTGTCACATGCTTCTGGGGCAATATCTTCCGCTGTTGCACTTGTGTCTGCCGTTTGTTTGTTCTAGACTCTATTCCACCAAAAAATATTGTTTTGAAAGATTGATATTTTATCCAGTAAAATTATGTTTATAATTAAAAAAATGTATTTAATTTAATTAAAATAAATAATGAACAGCTGGTCGTTGGCAGGTTCATTAAATTTTCAAACAAAATGTTGTATTATACAACACACATTACAAATCATATAATCATGCCAATGATTAGATTTATTTTAGCCATGATCTTCATGAGTAAAATAATTCAAAACGTTATCTAGGAAAGCTACTCTCAGAATTTTCATTTTAGTTCAAATAAAACCATAAAAAAAATCCGCACACATTTTTTGTGTCGAAAATACTTCAGTTTGTATATTTATTTAAAGTCTTACAAAACAATATGTTTCAATTTTTTTTTACACACTTATTTTGCCCAGACATTATTGAAAAAATATAAATAATTATGACCAAAAAACAATTACAAAAAGTACGTAATTTCATCATCACGCTTTTAAGCATTTTTATTAACCCTCGACGCAAGGTCTGTGTGTCTGTCTGTCTGTGTGTTTGACTGTGGCAACCATAGCTCCTAAACCAATGGACGGATTGTGATGCGGTTTTTTTTTTGTTTAAAAGCTGACATGATTGAAACGGTTCTTAGCTACAATATATGAAAATCTGTTCAGGCGTTTCAAGGTCATCAGTTCTTTTTTGTGTCGGGGGTTGCTTAAAATTTTAAATATTTTATTTTATATTGCTAACATGAACTAACTAACTAACTTGAGGTATATAAGCATATTTTAAATGAAATAAAATCGATACTGAGTTATTAGTTAAAATTCTGGATCGGAGAATAATTAATCATTATCATCGGAACCGCCCTATACAGTTGCAAGGGTACGATCGCAAGACTGTCTTTCGACGAAATTTCAATTCTCAGCCGCTAGTTAATGGGCCTAAAGCGTAGCTAAAAGCAATTATCATCTTAACCGGTGCATTTCTACGTAAGTTCGTTCTGAATCCTTTACTACTTACTACGCATCTTTTTTTTTTACATGAGCTCCATACAGGAGGCCTTGAGGAAAATAATTTCATCTTTGGGGATGCTGTATGGAGGGTTTTTTTAAGGAAAGGAAGGAGAGGAGAGTTCTGGGAAGGAAAGGGTTTCAGGGGTGGGTAGGAATCTGGGGTTCAGTATGTCCTAGTCATCCGCCTCCAAGACCTAGACAAACCTCACCCCATGAACCCGGGCGCGTATTTCCAAAACCTATACCGATTGAGTCGCGGTAGCGACAATTTGCATTTTAAATATACCTCTAAATTGGTTATTTTTTATCTCATTGCAAAAACAAAAATTGTTCTAAAATCAAGATAAAATAATCTTTCTAATGTAGGTATAAATTAGAAATTAATAATTTTATTTCTAAATAAATTTATTCCCATGTATTGTAAATACACCTCAATATTAATAATTTTTCATCTCTTTGCAAAAACATAAATGGTTCTAAAATCTAGATAAAATAATCTTTACAATGTTAATATTTGAAATTAATATTTTTATTTCTAAATATTTAAATTTTGATAATGAAAATGTAAAGCGACTGAACCGGTATAGGTATTGGAAATACGCAACCCGGGCACTCTTGCTAAATCACCAAACGTAGCCAACCACTTGGGGTGACCTATGACAGAGGTGTTGGTTATCCAATAAAGGTTCCCGGGGCGGCGGTACCCATTCCCGCCTCCCAAATTGTACAAAATTGTAATCTAAAACAAGTTAATTAATTTTTAGTTTAATTCAATTTAGTTAATAATGAAGTTTTAATTTCTGAAGTAAAAGCAAAAGTCCTCCCTTTCATTCATTTAAAAAAATAATGAAAAATAAATACCTTCACAACTCCGATCAGGAGTAAAATATCCGCTATCAGCAAAATGCCGGATACCACGGCCAAAGTGAGGTAAACATCCGTTAAGTCATCATACTCATAAGAATTATTCGCAAAAAGAGATGACAATAAGATTGACCCAATGAACAGGGTTATAGAACTTAGCTGAAAAGAAAAAAATAACATTATTGATGAAGATACTCTTAATAAATCTAAACTGAACAAGACACGGCAAATAAAAAGTAACAGTCGCAACTTGGAATCGAACCAAGGATCTCTGTCTTATCGGGAGAACGGCCATTTAGACATGATTTTCTCAATCTCACACCTCAATCCTGGAATTAACAATAATACCTTTTTTAAATTTTCTGTGTCTTGTTTCGTTCCACGTTTATTTATTATCTTCTTCAATGATTAAATATTAGGTATATTGACGGGAAGGAATGACCTTCAAAAGTTGTTCCGATAAAGTTAAAGTTAATTGTGAACTTTTTATTAATATTCTTTATTCTAGATCTCGGGGAGGGGGGTACAGTCCCACGAGTTCGATATTATACATGTAAAGGAAATATATTCCCTTTTAATTTGAATCCTATAATGTCAATTAGAATGCAATCATCGATTGTCATTTGTTTTGTTATTCTATTATTTGATTGTTAGAAAAAACCATTCAAAGTGACATTAATAAACATAAATGTCGTTTCTTAGTTAAAAAAACTTTGCAACACAAGTGTTTTATTTAGAAATTAATAAAAAGGAATTAAACCTATCAACATATTATAAAACGACATTTCGTTTTAAACCAAAAATGGAGAAAATTCAATTCGAATTTACGCTATTACCTGGATGCGATGGCAGATCAAATATAATTAGCATTACAAAAATAGTCACAAGTGATGGAAAAGTGTTTACAATACCAGAAATGCTACGATCCGCCAGCTATCACGAGGAGATAATGAAAACTAGTGCTTTTGGAAAAATAAAAAATAGTTTGAAAAAAAGATACCAGGTTAGAAGAGTCTGGTTAACCATGACAGAAGAACTAAAAAAAACATATGTAGACGAAGATGGAAACCTACAGTTTGGAGACCAATACCTCGAAGAATTGGACGAAAAAAGTTTACAAGTACATCAAAAAGAAGATGCATTAGGAAAATTAATTGAAAAGTTAATGGAAGATAAGCAACAGAGCTTAAAAAACATTGCTGAGAAGTTTGTTATAGAAAAATTCTGCACTAAAAATACAAATGCAAGCCAGTGGATGGAAGTGTTTGAAAAAGAATGTTTGCGGTTTGATGTGACCATGGATGGAAAAAAAATAGAAATACTCAGATTGTTCATGGATAAATCTTGTATAGACTGGTACATTTCCATGATTATAAAACTAACAATGAACTCAGAGTGGTCAACATGGAAAAACAAATTCTGTGAATCATTTGCAAACAAAGGATGGAACCCTGTCACATACGCACTATCATTTAGATACAAAGATGGTTCTCTGTTGGATTATGCTATGAGAAAAGAAAAACTTCTATTGGATGTGAGAAGATCAATTGACACCGGTACTTTGATAGATCTTGTTGCTTCCGGACTACCAGAATTCATACTTAACAAGATCGATAGAGAAGGATTACAAGATACTGTAGATTTGTTTAATGAAGTAAACAAGTATGAACATATGGTCAACAAAAAAAGATTTATGAATAAGAAAACATTTGGAAATGCAGAACATAATAAAAATGGGGGTAAAAATCCATGTAAAATTTGTGAAAAATTGAATAAGGGCATTCGTTACCACCCTGAAGCTACATGCTGGTTCAAAACAAAAGAGGATGAAAAATTTAAGAGAAATGCCATTAAACATGTAAACAATTCAGTGATAGAAACTGAATTAAATGAAAATGATCAAAAAAACTAATAGTAACACCATTAATAAAAGTCAAACTATTACTAAATGATAAATTAAAAATATACGGAATTTATGATTCAGGTTCAAATGTTTCTCTAATTAATTCTAAATTATTGAAACTAAAAGGAAAAGGAAACAATTTGAATGAAGCAAATTTAGTAACGATTAATGGTGTTAAAAAGACGAGTGGTTTGACAACGTTAAACATAAAAATTTTTGAATTGGAGAATAAAGTTGATGTGTACATTATTGATGAACACAATTTCAAGTATGATTTTTTGATTGGATTAGACATGATAAAAGACTTCAAACTTATCCAAAGTGAAGACTTACAAATATCACAGAAACTCTGCCTAAATAATACAAATAAAAAAGAAAAATATTCTACAGATATGAAAACGAATACTAAATTTAATCATATAGAAAAACACAGAATTAATTTTAACGAACATGTTAAAGAAGAAGATTTTAAAATAACAATGAATCATTTAAATAATGATCAAAAAACAGAAATAAATGAACTAATAGACAAATACACATCAGTGTTCGCGAAGAGTAAATATGATGTTGGCACTGTCAATGGATATGAAGCGAAGATAGACTTATTAGTGGATAAATATTGTAGTAAGAGGCCTTACAGATGCAGTGTAGAAGATAAAAAGGAAATAGAAGAGCAAATAGCAAAATTATTAGACAATAAACTGATAGAAGAGTCGTACAGTCCATTTGCTGCACCGGTCACTCTAGCATTTAAAAAAGAAGAAAACAAAAGATCCAGATTATGCATAGACTTCAGAGACTTAAATAAAATAGTAATACCTCAAGCTCAACCATTTCCATTGATTGAAGACCTAATGACAAAGACCAGAAATTGCAAATTTTTTTCAACGCTGGATATAAACTCAGCCTTTTGGTCTATTCCATTGCGGATTGAAGACAAAAAAAAAACAGGATTTGTAACACAGGAGGGACATTATCAATGGACCTGCCTGCCTTTTGGATTGAAGACTTCTCCGGCAATTTTTCAGAGGATATTAAGCAATATATTGAGAAAATATAAACTAAACGAATTTGCTGTCAATTACATAGATGACATTCTTATTTTTTCAAAAACTTTTGCTGAACACATTGATCATCTGACAAAGCTGCTGAATGCAATCAAAACAGAAGGTTTTAGATTAAAATTTACAAAATGCACATTTGCATCAGATATGGTAAAATATCTGGGTCATATAATTCAGAATAATTCAGTCAAGCCAGTAAAGGATAATTTGATTTCAATAAAGAATTTTCCTATTCCAAAAACACAAAAGAATGTGCGACAATTTCTAGGAAAAATCAACTTTTATCATGAGTACATTCCGAAGAGTGCAATAATACTAGATCCTTTGCATAATTTATTAAGGAAAAATCAAAAGTTTATTTGGACTGATAAATGCCAAAATGCTTTTGAAACGATGAAAAACCTAATATGCTCACAACCGATCTTGGAAATTTTTGATCAAGATTTACCAATTAATATATATACAGATGCTTCTCTAGAGGGTGTTGGAGCTATTTTAAAACAGACACAATCTGATGGAAAAGAAAAACCTGTTGCTTACTTTTCGAAAAAATTAAACAGCGCACAGAAAAAGAAAAAAGCAATTTACTTAGAATGCTTAGCTATAAAAGAGGCAGTGAGATACTGGCAATACTGGTTGATAGGAAAACCATTTACAGTTTATTCAGATCACAAACCGCTGGAAAATATGAATATCAAATCTAGAACCGATGAAGAGCTTGGTGACTTAACATATTACTTATCCCAATATGATTTTCAAATTAAATATTCTCCAGGAAAGTACAATATTGAAGCTGATTGTCTAAGCAGAAACCCAGTCTTAGAACCAGATGAGAACCAAGATGAGCAATTAAAAGTTGTCAACTTAATAAAATTAGAAGATATCTTAAAAGATCAGGTCAAAAATGAGAAGATACAGTGCAGAAAAGATAAATTGATATCGAAGAATAATGTTTATTACAAGAAAGTAAAAAAAAAAGAAAAAATAATTCTATCAGAAAAATTCAGCATAGATTTTATCAAAAATGTTCACACAGACCTAGGTCACATAGGAATTAATCAAATGCAAAAAATGATAAGCTCATGGTACACATCAGAAAACATGACAAACAATATAAAGAGAACTTGCGAAAGTTGTGCAGTATGTTTAAAGAACAAATCAAGAGGTCAAAATAAATATGGATTGATGTCCTACTTGGGTCCCGCAACAAAACCTTTTGAAATATGTTCTATTGATACGATAGGTGGTTTTGGGGGTTCACGGTCAACAAAGAGATACTTGCACCTGCTATCAGATCATTTCACGAGGTTTGCATATATTTTGACGTCAAAAACTCAAAATACCAACGATTTCATCAAACTCTTAAACTCCACAGAAACTAATGACATTGGCATGATACTATCAGACCAATATCCGGGTCTTAATTCTAGAGAATTCAAAAAATTTTTGGATGAAAAAAATATTCCAATCATTTTTACTGCAGTAAACTCGCCTTTCTCAAATGGATTAAATGAAAGATTAAATCAAACGCTAGTCAATAAAATTAGATGCAAAATCAACGAAAATGACTTAAAAGTGGCTTGGACAACTATAGCCCGTAATTGTGTAAAAAACTATAATGAAACGGAGCACACTGTCACTGGTTATGCGCCTCAGTACCTACTTAACGGCACAGATGTTACGATTTTGCCAAATGAGTTAAAACTTAAGAAGACTGACATCGATTTGATTCAAGACAGAAAAAAAGCTCTGGAAAATACTATAAAGTCACATAATTACAACAAGATGATTTACGATAAAACCAGGAGACATATTAACTTCAAAGTTGGTGATACTGTTTTTGTGGAGAATGGAAACAAACTTAACAGGAAGAAGCTCGACGAATTGAGAATCGGACCCTACAAAATAATAGAAAAATTATCAAACTCAATTTACAAGATAAATACTGGTCGAAAAAAATTAGAATCAAATTTTTTCCACATCTCGAAATTAATTCCAGCACCTGCATTGATGAACCATGAAGAGGATATCGAAGATGAATGAAAATTTTTGCAATAATTTTCTTTCCCGCGGGGGGGGGGGGAGATGTAAAGGAAATATATTCCCTTTTAATTTGAATCCTATAATGTCAATTAGAATGCAATCATCGATTGTCATTTGTTTTGTTATTCTATTATTTGATTGTTAGAAAAAACCATTCAAAGTGACATTAATAAACATAAATGTCGTTTCTTAGTTAAAAAAACTTTGCAACACAAGTGTTTTATTTAGAAATTAATAAAAAGGAATTAAACCTATCAACATATTATATACATATAAAATATATCAAGTAAAATAAAAATATTACAAGATGAGAAAAAAAAAATATTTACATGGTAAACGAAAATAATAATAATACAAAATAGGATAAGAAAATTTGAATAAAGTTAACTTTTTGTTTTAAATCTATGTCATCAGGAAGTGGCTCCATCGCTTGTACCTATATGGGACCCTGCCAATTTAATAACTATTTAATAAAGGCAGTCTAGTTATTTGTCATGAAAGAATTAGTGATGATTATGCCAAAGCTTTGCAACTCCAGCTACAGCTCCGAATAGCAGCCGAATATTCGTGGCTTCTCTAATGATTAAGCCAAAGCTTTGCAACTCCAGCTATACTGAATTCAAATTTATAATTTATAATCCCTTTTATGGTTTTCTAAAACATTGATATTTTATACGTAACATTTTTGTTATGTATAAAATATCAGATAAACATTGATAGCTGATTGAAGTAAGCTTATAGGAAAAAGTTATCTCGTATTCTTACCAAATCTAGAATTCCAATGACTAGTGATCCAGTCCGCAAACTGCAGCCGCAGCAACAAGAATTTACTCTGCACATGTTATCTAAAAACATATATCAAATATTTACATATGAGGCCATTGGCATTAAGGTGGCCTAAGCCCCACATGAGACCACTGACATTAACCCCACGGCATTGGCCCCACGGTTGAATTTGGCAGCCACCTCTGGAGTGGTCTGGAGCCTCAAAATACCTGAAAAAACCCTCGACTCTGTGCAGAAACGGGCAGTAGGTTTGATAGATTCTCCTAACATAACGAACGGATTGCAATCTTTAGAGCACAGGCGTCGGATGGGAATGCTATCCTTGTTCGCGAACTAGCGTCATTGATCCCTTCGGCACCGGTGCATAGTCGGGAAACACGCCAAACGCGTGCCGAACATATGTACATGGTCGAAATTTGTCACATGAGAACGGGTCGTTTCTTCGATACATTCATGTGTTCAACAGTTCGGCTGTGGAACGATTTGCCGGCTTTTGTGTTTCCTCCTTCCTACAACATGGGTCTTTTCAAGACCACTGGAGGTTTCCACCACATACCCGACCCGGTATAAGTAACTTATGGTTACTCCTTCAGGCCTCTCAAAAGGAAGCTATTTTTTATTTGAGCGTCTCTCCTCAAAAAGGCCCTCTACACAGAATCTCAGATGACATAGGCCCTGAGGGAAATTATATTCCTCAGGGCTTCCTGTGTGGAGTTAATATAAAAATCTATCCTAACTTAAGCTAACCATCACTTTGCTGGAAAAGTATTTGAAATTTGGAACAATCGCAAGAAAAATAACGCTAATTTGGGTGCATTTGTTTTGAAAACAGAAGCAAGTTGTTGGTGTTTTTCGTGTAAATAATCTCATTTATAAGTAAAAAGTAGGAATTTGAACATCTTGGAAGAACATAATATCGTTTAGTTCTGGTGATACTTATCTCAAACTATAAAACTGTATTGTGATTGTGTTGTGTGCTCTTTCGCAAAGATACAGTGGTAAGTGATTAGTTATCCCTTTTTCCTTGCATACCTTGTTTTTTCCTGCATATACTTTTATCCAATTCCAGCAAACACTGTTTCATCTCGTTTCGTTTAAAGTATTTACAGTTTATTTTCAAGTGCATCTGCAACTGTAATTCGTGAGCAGTGTCGTATATTACACACCATATGAGACCACTGACTTAAGGTGATCTAAGTATCTAAGCCCCGTTGAAGGCCACTGTCATTGAGGTGGTCTAAGTATCTAAGCCCCATTGAAGGCCACTGTCATTAAGGTGATCTAAGTATCTAAGTCCCATTGAAGGCCACTGTCATTGAGGTGGTCTAAGTATCTAAGCCCCATTGAAGGCCACTGTCATTGAGGTGGTCTAAGATCCATTCTTTGAGAAATGTATTTATTGATCTCATCAACACTTCTAAACGACAAAATAGGAGAAAAATATATCTACCCTTATTTTCACACGGAAAAAAACACATGGTGCCATTAAGAATGCTTTTGCATTGGTAGTCTAACCATAAAAAATAGTTAAAGTTGATATTTTACAATGTTGAAAAATACTGTTATAACTATACCACATAACAACCATGAACGTGGACAAAATAAAACCTAACTCGTTAAAAAAATTATATGACATTATCACGGCTGATATAAACAAATAAACATAAAAATTTTGGGTTAGACCACAAATGCGTTGGTGGATTCATACGCTTGCTACTATTAGCACATGAAGGATATTTTTGGACGAAGAATGAGTTATACCCATAGACTAAAGACTAGCCATTTACTCGGTGGTTATACTTTCATTTTTATTTTGTTATCAGTAAACTAAAAGTTAAACCAAAATAACTTAAGGCTTTCGAGATGTGGATCTACAGAAGAACAATTAAAATAAGCTCTATGGACAGAGTTACGAATGAAGGTGTTATGGTTCAGGTGAATAAACAAAAATAAATTATTAAAACAATAAAAATCCGTAAACTTCAACATCTAGGACATGTGATGAGACATCCAGAAAAGTACGAGATCTTGCATCTCATAATGCAGGGAAAGATTGCCGAAAGCCAAGGCTCTGGGAGAAGGAGAACATCGTGGCTGAAAAACACGAGACAGTGGTTTGACCAGTCTACTGTAGAGCTGTAGTAAACAAAGTCCAACATGATAGCCAACGTCCGTTGAACGGACAGAGCACAAGACGAAGAAGAAGAATCCAAAATAATGACAACCGTTAGTAATCCGTAGATAACTATCGATTCAAAGAAATGTACCTTTCACGCGGCGTTGTGGTCGCTTAGACGTAATATGATATCGGAGTATTAGATATAAATTTAAACTTACTTATATCTGTGAATCTGTGACTATTCAACAAAAAAACTCAAACACATGTTACTGACTTAGCGACTTTTTGACAATGATTAAAGACATCATATTTAACAAGAGAAAAAAAATGCATATCTTGAGGGTTTAAATCAATTTCTTCAGATAACCGTATCTAAATGTAGCAACTACGTTGACGCTGTCCATTAAATACATCAATGTTGATAACCATTATTATTTCATATCTATGGATTAAATTGATGTGAACTTATTATTAAATTTTACTAATAAATACATTTTATTTCTTTAAAATACTACCGTACCTATACTACTATAACTCATATCTTATCTAATTTTAAACCCACATCCTCGTCAGGTGGTGATGGAATCTCAATGAAAACATTAAAATATCTCCAAAATGAACTAATTGATCCCATTCATTTTCTAATTAACAGATCCATTAATGAATTTGGAAGACGGGTATGGGTACTGCCGCCCGGGAACCATTTGTTGGATAACCAACACCTCTGTCGTAGGTTATCTCAAGTGGTTCACTACGTTTGGTGACTTAGCAGGGGTACCCGGGTTCACGGGGTGAAATTTGTCCACGTCTTTGCGCCAGAAATACATGGTGGGCAGGATCGAGAGAGGCCTGTTGAGGGAGGCCTTTTGATCTTTCCAGAGGTCTTAGCGGTGGATGCGTTTGCCCACTGAAGACGAATTAAGACCTTTTGAACTCTCATTGTCACTAAAATCAGGGAAATTTCCTACAAAATTTAAATAAGCAATAATAATCCCTATTCATAAAACAGGTTGAAAAAGCAACGGTGTAAACTACCGCCCAATCTCAATTCTCACAGTTTTTTTGTAAACTGTTTGAGAAAATTGTCTACAATCAAATTTATACGACAATTGTTCGCAATATTCAAAATCAACAACACGGAGTTTTACAAAAAAATCGGTACTAACAATTTTGGTAAATTTCACGGAATATTTAACGAGTAATATGGACAATAGAAACCAAGTTGATGAAATCTACACTGATTACTCTAAGGTCTTAATAAGATAAGGTAAGCCATTTCATTCTGATTAAAAAATTAAATCAATTAGACATCCATGGTGACTTACTTCGGTGGCTCACTTCGTACCTTCAGAGCAGACTTCAATGTGTTTCAGTTGAGGGAACTAAGTCCTGCTTCTTCTCCATGCCCTCCGGCGTACCTTAAGTTTCTCATTTAGGACCATTACTATTTAATTTATATATTTAATTTATATACTATCAATATAGAATTAAAAATGTTTTCCTCGCCTCTGTCAGTGAGCTTAACGTTCTTGGAATTATTTTCGATTCCAAATTTAACTTTCTTCCACATATAACTACAGTAACCAATAAAGGATTAAAAATGCTAGGTTTCATTCTTCAAAATGGTAGAGACTTTCAAAATATTTCAACATTAAAAATCCTATATTCCTCTCTAGTTCGAAGTCAAGTCGAATATAACTCTTCTATTTGGTCCCCTCACTACAAAATCCACCCCGATTCCATTGAAAAAATTCGGCATAAATTCTTAAGATTCATTAACTATAAACTTGGTCTACCAATAGAATCAATAAATTACAATGACTTGTTGAAAGACTTAAACTTACTCAAACTTTCAGATAGTAGACTTATTTCCGACTTGACTTTTATTTTAAAAATTGTTAATGGTATTATAGACAGTCCTGATTTATTAAACCTAATTACCTTCCACATACCTACTAGAACTACTCGATCCAATTTTTTTTTAATTGCAACAAAAATATCAGGACTGAGTCATTTAGATACTCGCTTATACCTAGATTGCATGCAGTTGGCAATGCTTTCTCAGAAGTAGTAGATGTGTTCAACTGCACCGAATATAGTTAAAAGGAGGCTATAATATCATACCTCATTCACAATAATTAATGTTAGGTTGTAATTACCCTCCTGTGTACCACTGTGTATCATGCATCATGTTTCACCGTAGTGTAATAGCCATTTTATGGCGTTGAAATAAATAAATAAATATATGATGTTCATAAATGTTTTTTACATGCCAATTACCTAGCATATGCAGACGATACAAAAATATGATTAGTTATCAAATCAAACGAAGATTGCATTAAACTTCAAGAGGGCTCGTCTTTTTGTCTACTGTATATTAAACAATCTTGTTGTAAATACCTCAGAACGCAATAAATTATCATTTACACGCAACAAAAATAAATGTTCCTTTGTGTGATGTAGAGTAATTAAGTATTTCATATGGAAAGAATACGATAGATGGCGGTAAGCATGTAGCTTGCACCATAGCTCGCCAGATGGCATTGGCGTACAAGAAGCAGTCTCAGCGATAGACTTGACGAGCTCCACTGGCAAGGCCGCAGAGATTTACCTACCCCCGAATAGTAAACAGTCGTAGCTATCCAGCTAGGTTATTCCAGTAATAAACACTTTTATATTCAAAGAACCTATTGTATTTAATAATTACTATCTGCCGAGGAAAGGGCAGACATAACAATTGGCGCAGCCGTATAAATATAATTGTGTGGAAGTTACGCGTGCGAATAATAATTGGTGCTGGACACGGAGGACTAAGTCACTGCTGGAGTGACTTGCAGTTTTGGCAAGGAATCGGAAGAGATTCTGCTCGAGATTAAGGAGCATTTGGTTCCGTGGCTACGGGCTGGATAAGAAGATTTTTGTTTTAGGAACAGAAGTGAATTACCGCAAGGAGGCGATCTGGTTGTGGATCAGTGGATTATTCAAAAGTTTCAAGGTCAAAACGGATCATTGGGTTAATAGTTTCAAGGACGAATCATTGGATTAATCAGAAGACAAGGATAAAACCCAGAGGGAGACCAGAAGAGTTCCTGAGATAAGTATTTTTGCTTCTTTGAGGGGGATTTTTTGTTATTGTTTTCTGGTTAATTGTTTTTGCCGATTTATTTGTTGGGAGTTATGGAATCGGGTAGAATACCACCGTTTTGCCATCTCTCCGGAGACTGGGGATTGTTTCGACTTCGGATAGAGCAATTTTTCGTGATCCATGATGACAAAGCGTCTGTGGAGAAAAAACGGGCTTTTTTATTGAATCTCCTTGAATCAGAAACTTTGACCTTACTAATTAATCTGTGTTTTCCAAGTAAAGTAACGGACTTATCTTTTGATAAACTTTTAGCGATTCTCGACAAACATTGTAACAAAAATCGTTCAGTTTTTAAAGAACGGGAGAATTTTTTTTTAGCAAGACAACAACAAGGCGAGACGATAAAAGATTTCGCGGTTAGACTTCGTTCTTTAGCAACGTATTGTCAATTCGAAACGAGGCTTGAAAAAAACCTTATAGACATGTTTGCAATCGGGTTGTTACCGGGGCGCGCGAAGGAGAAAATTTTCGTAGAAGGGCAAACGTTGTCGTTTAATGAAATAGAAGGACTTTCAGTTAGTATGTCAACTTTGGATAGTACTAATACAGTTAAATCAGAAGTAAACCTAGTAAAAAAACGAGTTACTAGCGATGGGTTCAAGCGAGATCAGCGTAGGGAACGATCGACGAGCCCCAAGGGTAGTTTTAACACGAAACCAGCTTATAGGTTAGGATCGAATACAGGTACGAATTTTAGATCACCCGTGGGTAGTGTTAAAAAACAGTGTTTTATTTGCAAAAGGAATGATCATCTTTCGTTTGATTGTAAATTTCGTAATGCGAAATGTTTTAAATGTAAGGGCGTTGGGCATTTACAGAAATTTTGCAAGAATAATCCGATAAATCCCATTTTTGAAAATCACAGGGATAGTAAAGTTTTAGTTGCGTCAATTAGTCCGATTACTGCTGAAATTGAAATTAATGACAAGAAGTTTACGGCAATGATTGATTCCGGTTCATCTTTATGTGTGATGCCGGAGAGTATTTTTAAACGACATTTTAGTTCAATCATTTTGTCACAAGACAAGCGGATTATTTCAGGTTATGGAAATAATCGTTTAAAAGTCGTAGGAAAGGCGATTTTTGATGTGAAATTTAAGGGTAGGAACAAAAATATTAGTTTTATTGTAGTAATAAGAGGAACAGATTTAATTGTGGGTAGAGATTTTATGGAATGTTTCGATCTTGGGATAACTTCTCAGGAGTCAATTAATTTAGTGACGCCGCAAATGAGGAATGGAGAAAAGTTTATTCAAGATTACCCGGAAGTGTTTTCGCAAAAGTTGGGAAGATTTAACAAATATAAAGTCCATTTTAAAGTAAACCAGGAATCGGATCCAATTTTTTTCAATGCAAGGCCGGTTCCTTTTTCTAGTAAAGGGAAGATCGAATCCGAATTAAGACCGATGGTAGGAAAAGGTATAATCTCCCCGGTTACAAGTAGCGAATTCGCTTCACCGATTGTTCCGGTAGAAAATTCTCAAGAAGAATTTGAAGATGATTATGGATCAGATTTTGTGTGTTATGTAGATAAATGCGAGCACATAGATATCAAGCTCATTTCCACAGCTATAGAGACAGACACGGTTATTCAGGAAGTTTTAACGTGTTTGCGTAAGGGCTGGCCAAAACGAGTTGGTCGAGATGATGTACTGTGGAGATTCTGGGTTAAGAGAAACGAAATGTCCATAGTCAAGGATTGCCTTTTCTGGCAACATAGAATTGTCATTCCGAGTTCCTTACAAGAACATGTGCTAGAGTTATTACACAGATCTCATTTAGGAATAGTTAAAATGAAGGGCCTAGCAAAAGCTTATTTTTGGTGGCCATCACTGAACAATGACATTGAAAAAATGGTTCTAAAATGTGATGATTGCGCGGCTATGAGGCCGGCACCTTCTAAGAGTCATTTGTCAGTGTGGCCGAACCCTGGGGCAACTTGGAGTAGGGTACATGTAGACTACTGCGGGCCGGTAGCAGGAAAAATGTTTCTGGTAATTTGTGACGCTTTTTCCAAGTGGATCGATTGCTTAGAGGTTCCAAGGGCGGATTCGTTTAACACGATTAAGGAATTGAGAAGAATTTTCTCTAATTTTGGTAACCCTGATTGCATAGTTTCGGATAATGGAACAGCATTTTCTAGTGTAGAGTTTAAAGAATTTCTTAAAGAGAATAACATAGAATTTTTAAATTCACCGGTCAAATTCCCTCAGTGTAATGGACAAGCTGAAAATTCAGTTAGAACGGTAAAAAATTTTTAAAAAAAAATTATGGTTAGGAATAATTTTCCAGTAAATTATGGAAGTAGATTATGTGATTTTCTATCGGATTATCGAAATTCGCCACATTGCACAACGGGATTAGAACCGGCAGTCTTGATGTTTGGTAGGAGACTGAAATCAACTTTCAGTAGTTTAATTCCTAAAACCACTCAGGAAGATGTGTCAGAACAGAGAAAAATAGCTAACGATAATATAAAAAGGAGTCAAGATAATCAAATAAGGAATTATGGGGGCGTAAAAATTAGGAATTTACATGTTGGACAAAAATGTCTGGTCAAGGACTTCCGTCAGGTGAATAAAGTTGGTTGGGTTAGAGGTATTGTAGAAAGGAAAGTGGGTAAAAAAGTTTATATCGTTAGGATCTGTGGTACTCCGTTGACTTGGAAGAGGCATATTGATCAGTTGAAGAGTTTATCTGTGAAATGGGAAGAGGAGAGTGAAGATAATAACCCACCTACCGCGTCTGAGGTCACGAAATGCGCTTCAGACGAGTTGGGAACCTCAGCTTTGTTGAAGGGGCTAACGTGGAGTTCTCTTGATTTCAGATTACCAGCGGATGATCGAGAGCAAACTACTCAACTAAGACCTTGGGAAGGAAGGCTCCGTTCAAAGCGTTCATAAAGGTCCCTCCCAGAGAAACAGAAATATTTAAGTTGAAATATTTAAAATCATGACTATGTTTGGTTGAATTTAGTGTATAAAATCGTGTATAAATGAAATATTTAAAATCCTATTTTTTTGTTGTCAATTGTATAACTTCTTTGGAAAGAACATGTCTTGTATTTATTGTAGCCAGGGCTTGAGGTTAGGTGGGGGAGGGTGTGATGTAGAGTAATTAAGTATTTCATATGGAAAGAATACGATAGATGGCGGTAAGCATGTAGCTTGCACCATAGCTCGCCAGATGGCATTGGCGTACAAGAAGCAGTCTCAGCGATAGACTTGACGAGCTCCACTGGTAAGGCCGCAGAGATTTACCTACCCCCGAATAGTAAACAGTCGTAGCTATCCAGCTAGGTTATTCCAGTAATAAACACTTTTATATTCAAAGAACCTATTGTATTTAATAATTACTATCTGCCGAGGAAAGGGCAGACATAACACTTTGAGTATACAATGAACGGGACAGATAGTAAAGAAGTAGAATCCATCGGGGACCTTGAGGTAATACTAGATGTTAAATTAAACTTTATACAACACACTGACGAAATCATCAACAAATTGCTGGGATTTATAATTCGTGTAACAAAACCTTTCCGCAAAATTAAAACTCTTTATTCCCTTTACACATCATTTATCGTCCCCACTTAGAACACTGCACACCGATCTGGACTTAAAAACAAATAAGAAAGAATTAAAAACAAATTATACACGTGAATTATAAAAAAAACTTACACTTTTCAAATTACACCGAATCTTTAAACTTTCACAACTTCAACTCCCTCTATACACGACGATTAATTTTTGATCAAATTTTGTTTTTTTAAATTTTGAATAATGGCGTGGACTCGCCAGCTTACCAACTTAATATTAGCTCCTTACATATGAAATTGGCGTTTTGCCGTACCGGCAACTTTGATCTCAAATATCTTCTCTTTGGCTAGGAATTCCAAATTCAATTTTATACAGCTATTTACTCATGTTTTTGTGTTTCGAAAATTATAATTCATTTGTTTTTTCCTTAATTGTTTTTTTTCTTTGCGTCACTAAGTTTACAAAATGGAAAACTTAAAATATCGCGTTATTTACGAGTACGAGTTCCAACGTGGCACCAGTACTGCAGAAACGGCTCTAAGGATTAATGATGTGTATGGCGACGGTGCCGCAAAAGAAAATACGGTTTGTTTTTGGTTCCTACGTTTTCGTTCTGGAAATTTCGACCTGCAGAACAAGCCTCGTGGACGGCCGGAGACCAAAGTTGGTAATGAAGAATTGAAGGCTATTGTGGAAGCGGATCCATCGCAAACCACGTTCGAGCTAGCTGCAGGCTGCGGTGTTAGTGATAAAACTGTTTTAATCCACTTGAAGCAAATTGGGAAGGTAAAAAGGCTTGAAAGGTTGGTAGCTCACGAATTGAGTGAAGCAAATCAACAAACGCGCGTTGACCGCTGGACCACACACTGCACAACAGACGGCCAGCAAATTAGAGGAGCTTCAATTGGAATGTCTAAGACATCCACCGTACTCTCTGGACCTTGCACCAACAGATTCCCATTTTTTCGAAATTTGGTTAACTTCTTGCAAGGGAAAAAAATCAACTCCGATGGGGCAGTCCAAACCGCCTTCTAAGATTTTATTGATTCCCGTCCGAATGGTTTTTTTAGTAAAAGTATCGATGAACTACCTATGAGATGGCAAAAGTGCATAGATGGCAATGTACATACTTTGATTAAATAAATATATTATATTTAAAAAAAAATGACTTTATGTTCCTCCCATACAAAACGCCAATTTCATATGTAACGACCTAATATAAATCCATATTCCGGATCAACAAGACAATCCAACTTATTTCATTTGCCCACATGTCGAACTAACATTAGAAAAAATTCCCCAATTCCCCGTATATGTGCGCAGTATAATACACAATTTAACAATATAGACATTTTTAACAATACCCTTCAGAAATACCGAATAGAAGTAACGCGTACGATAGAAAATTAATACATGAATGTTGAATCCATCGGGAGCATCCCCTATCCTTATTCTATTTTCCTCTTCCTCTCCTCCTTACCAAAAAATATAATTTTAAGATTAACTAAAACTCCATCTCCGTGTATATCATTTGAGACCTTTTTGGCTTGACTTAATTTAACTTTGTATATAATATGTATGTCTATATTTTTTGTATATAAGCTGTTTGTCTCTCACAAAAAAGTAAATAAATCAATTGAAATAATTGTTCAATTTTGTTTGTTTGTAATATAAATCTTATTTTAAAGGTACCATGATAAATTATAAAATATTGAAAAATGTAGATACCTGCTGACAAATTACAAACGTAGTTTTGCGGGTCTCACAAAAAATTGAGATTTTCACAGCCTCAGCATTATCGTGATTTATTTTGGGGTTATTATGCCATGTTGCACTACCTCTTTGTTTAGCCTACGTTTCTGGTCCATTACAGTGTCCATCATCAGGGCAAATGTGCAATCGAAGGACTTTTTTTCTCCATTTTTCATTCTTTCCTTTGTTTCTTTTTTTCGATTTTATCTTTAATTTATTTTTATTTTCAGTTGTGAATATGTTCTATCTTTATTCTTATTTATAAAAACCTATGTTTTCACTATTTGAACGTCAGTCAATAAGTAATGGGAGGCGGGAATGGGTACCGCCGCCTCGGGAACCTTTATTGGATAACCAACACCTCTGCCATAGGTCACCCCAAGTGGTTCACTATGTTTGGTGATTTATTTTTATTATTATTTTATAACAGAACAATTCCAATTACAGTACAATTTAGTTACCCTATCAGCATTTAGGCGAGTGACTCTTCAATAATATTTTTAAGGCATATAAGGAACAGTCACTTACATCCAAATGGTTTGCAATTTCATTTATCAGCACCACTCCCCTTGTCATGCTATGCTTTGCCAAGACGTCTGTTCTGCCGTTCGGTACTTTAAATAAATCATAATGTCGACTTCAACTGTAGTGGTCTGGTACATATAAATCATAGCATTCCAAGAGAAATGGGCTATCGATGAAATTGTTCCAAATTTTGAAAGACAGAATAGCAAGACTTGCTTTCTGTCTAGTTTCTAGACTCACAGAATCAGTTTACTCAAGTAAGTCAATATGGTGCATGAATCTTGAATAGGTTCCATGCTTCCGCATATAAACATACCTGAGGATTTTCTTCTGGATTTGTTCTAATATATTAATGTACTTCTGGTGGTACGGTGCCCAAACATCGCTCGCAGTGTGCCATCGAATATTGCTAGCATAGCTTCTTGGTTATCAAACTGCTTACAAGTCCTGATGATGAACCCAAGAAGTTTGTAGCAAGACTGAGTGAACTGCGATATATGGCAAGAGAATGTCAGTTCGGGATCAAAGACGACACCGAGATCCTTCACGGATTTTACACGTGATAACGTTTCGCCCTTTATTTTATAATCATAAACTATAATGTTTTTACAACGAGTGAAGGACATTGTGACACATTTCTTTGGTTTAAAATCTAATTTTTTTGCCAACGTCCATTCAGATAGTGCATCCAGATCAGTTTGCATTTTAAAGCAATCTTGCTGGCAGCTTATTTTCATCATAAATTTAAGGTCATCAGCCATTAGTAGTCATATTATTGCTGTTCCTAACACAGTTTTGGATGTCATCTATAAGTATTAGAAACAACATTGGTCCGAGGTTAGACTCTTGAGGAATTCCAAATTGCGCTTGGAATTTTGTTGAATTATGTCCATTTATCGAAACAAATTGGCTTCTGGAAAAAGTTCAGTTTTGGTAGATCGAAGCCTATTTTAAACATTTTCCTCAGAAGTACATAATGTTTAACATGGTCAAATGCTTTTGCAAAGTCGGTTAGGACATCTGTTTGGTGCCTCGAGTCTAAACTGGTGACTACCAACCGCGAAAAATTAGGCACATTTGTGATTGTTGATTTCTTTGGAAGGAAATCGTATTGATTTTCACTAATGAATGGCGCAATCTGGTGACTTAATTTGTCACAATTCAATTTTTCAAAAAGTTTGGGCAGCACCGATAATACGGCTACCGGTCTGTAGTTTTGACGTCTGTCTTATCTCCAGCCTTGAAAATAGGACTGACTCGGGTCAGTTTCCATATCTGGGGGAACGTAGAAGTCAAAATACTAGTGTTAAATGTATAACAAAGGGCTTCACTTATCATTGGTGCTATGCTAATGATAAAACTGGAAGGAATTCCATCCGGTCCTGTAGCCTTGTCTGTCTTCAGCTTACGAATGTAAGCTTCTACCTCTTTCTAATAAGTTAATCCAAGAGATATCTCGATCATGTCACCTAAGTTCCACGGAATTTCTGTTTTCGTAAATTCCGTATAGAGATTCGGGTTTTTACTGTCATAATATATATATATATATATATATATATATATATATATATATATATATATATATATATATATATATATATATATATATATATATACATATATATATATATATATATCGAAAGTAGTCTGCGAACATCTGACAAGTAGATTCTGAATCGGTTATAAATTCGTCTCCACTATTCAGGCCATTATGCGACCTGGAGTTTGCTTTCTGTAATTTTATGAAATCCCAAAAGCATTTGACATCATCTTTAATCCCAGTCCTGAATTTTTTTAAGCTTAGGAGGCGGGTATGGGTACCGCCACCCGGGAACCATTTATTGGACAACCAACACTCCTGCCACTGGTCACTCCAAGTGGTTCGCTACGTTTGGTGACTTAGCGGGGATGCCCGGGTTCATGGGATGAGGTTTGTCTAGATCTTGGTGGCGATATGTTTGCCCAACCACTGCTTGGCGGGCTGGATCGGGGAAGACTGATTGAGGGAAGCCTTTTGACCTCTCCAGCCGGATTCTCCCGACCCTTTGCCTTGCACCGCAGTGTGAGGAATAGATTCATACGTCCGTCACTCCTGGCCACACTGACCCCCAGATTCCTACCCACCTCTCAGACCTTTTTCCTTCCCATATCTTCTTCTCCTTCCTTTCCCTTAAAAGACCCTCCACACAGCATCCTCAAAGATTACATAGGCCCCTAGGGAAATTGTTTTCCTCGGTGACTCCTGTGTGGAGCTAATGTAAAAAAAATATACATATATTGCTGTTTAGTTACGGCAATATCTTTTTTGAGCTCGGATCGCACCGCAGAAAACAACAAGTAATCAGACTTCTTCTTGTGTAATCTATACCTTCAGCGATGCGCTTCCTTCCTTTTTGATTTTGTCAATAATTGATTGTGTGAACCATATCGGGTGGGTTACACTCACATTCATTGATTTATTAATTGGTACACATAAATTAAAAACACTTGCTAAAACATTATAAAAATAATCTACCGCAACATCAACAGAGTGTATGCTTTTAACTAGACGTCATCGTTTTACACGACCCGGGTCGCTCACGACACACTGGCGTCACGAGCGGGTCGCGAAGACCCGCTCTTTCCGCGACACAAAATATGAAACTCGATTACGCTTCACCCAGCTACTTTCTACTACCTGAGTCGAGAGAGCGGGTGGCGAAACCCAAGTGTTGACAACCCGTTTGCTCTCTCATACATCTATCTATCGTCGCTCGCCCCGCCATATCCGTACCCGAAACCCAGGTTGCAGTTAGTAGTAGAGCGGTTGCGAGAAGTGGGTCGCGAGACCCGGGTGCTGACGAAAAAAAAGCCCGCTCGCTCTTTGGTGGTCCGTGAGCGGGTTTCAATGAGCGGGTTATTCACGACCGACCCAGGACTGCTTTTAAGAAATGTCCAGTTAAAATATGAGAGAATGTTTTGAACACAATTCTATATCAGCACGCTTAAAGTTATATTGCAAGTAGCAGTTGGTAGGTTGTGCAGACGAGGCGGGGCGAGTGCAGACGTGTGGATTGTTATGACCGTTACGTCGTGTGTATATCATTTTAATTTAGTAATGGTTCTGTGTTTATACTCATCTAGTAGATTATAAGTTCATCTCAGTGTAAACGCAGCCAACAATTATAGACATTTTTGTTTTTCTGTACCTTTTCATGGTTTTAAATGTCAATTTTGTAAATAACGTCAACACAGTAATTATTCTTCCTTCTCTCTCATGGTAATAACTCATCAGTATTACTGAAAAGACATAAGCTTTTAGGCTCTTTAAAACACATGCTTGTACGTACATATTTGTATCCCAGAAATACATCAAATGTAAACAAAAGCGTTTTATTGAGTTCTAACGAGTTCCAAAAAATAACTACATCACTCTAAAATGTACTCAATTCATCCACGTAAAGACGACTTAAGCCTCGATTACATTGAGCGAGTTTACAAGCTACTAGCCGGTAAGTTTGAAAGCGGGTGAATCGGCGAGTGAGGTTATCACGATGACACACGAAACTGTCAACTCGCTCAGTAGCGAGAGTACCAGCTGAAATTGACTGCAGCGCCAACCAATTCGTTCGCCATTTTGTAAAAAACTTGAGGTCGCCGCTAGTGACACACGCTAGCCAGTAGCGAGAATAACGGCTCCGGCGCGAACTAATTCTGACAATTACGAAATCAGCTGTAGCGAGTAAAGTTGACCACCTTACAACTTTCTTCGTAGATTTTCCACAATCTGCTAGTTAGATAGTAATACGATTACACTGAACGAGTTTAATAACAGATTGTGTATTTCCCAGATAGTAGCTTGTAAACTCGCTCAATATCATCGAGGCTTTTTTTTTTTTTTTACATAAGCTCCACACAGGAGGCCCTGAGGAAAATAATTTCCCTGAGGGCCTATGTCATCTTTAGGGATGCTGTGTGGAGGGTCTTTTAGGGAAAGGAAGGAGAGGAGGGTTCTGGGAAGGAAAAGGGTTTAAGGGGTGGGTAGGAATCTGGGGTTCAGTGTGTCTTGGTCATCAGACCTAAACACACCTCATCCCATGAACCCGGGCACCTCTGCTAAATCACCAAACGTAGCGAACCACTTGGGGTGACCTATGGCAGAGGTGTTGGTTATCCAATAAAGGTTCCCGGGGCGGCGGTACCCATTCCCGCCTCCCAAATTGATTACTTACAATCTTCGACCAGATCGAGGACTTCGAAGGAAACAAATAGTGGGTATAGTCATTTTGTTATGTTACATTTTACGTATTTGCTCTCCAACTACACTTATATCATCGTGATAATATTTTAATGGAATGAAAACGTCATTGTAAAGGAAAATAACGTTTATTTTGAAAATGTTACTATGATTTTTTTATAACTCTTTTGTTTATTCAAATGATTAGATAACTTTGTATTAACCACTTAATTATTTACAAAAACCGACATGCTTCGTCAGCAAAGCTGACTTCTTCAGGGTTTTGACAGAACTAATTTAAAAAATAGACATACATAGTTAATAGAGAAAAATAATAGATATAAACAATAATAAAATTTATAAGAAAATAATGTGTAGGAGACAAGGGGCAATATAGAACAATTAAAAATTTAAAAGGGGGATAGATTTAATAATGGGTCATTTAAAAACAATATTTGATTATTAATAATATTTAAATTTGCATTAACACTCTTTCTAATCTCTAAAATTTCTAATTTATCCAACTGAATGCCATTGACATTACAATGTATTAATTCTATTCCGCTGTTAAAATTAAAGGTATGACTAGTTTCTATTAAATGGTTGGCAAACTCCGAGAAACTATTATTATTTAAAGCTTTCATATGCTCTTTAATCCTTATTTCAAAGTTTCTCGAAGTTTTACCTATATAAAAGAAATCACAATCATTACATTTCAATTTATAAATTCCAGATTTTTTCATTTTTGAATCTCTATCTTTATTATTTACTATATAATTTTTAAGTCTATTGTTTGCATAAAATACAGGAATAATTTCATTAGGTACATTCTTTTTTATTGAATTAGAAATTTTATTATTAAAATACATCATTTTCCTCCATTTTTTCTCCTCTTTATCCTTTTGTACAGGGTAGATGTATGATCTAAGGAAATTATTCTTGTATTTTTTATTAAGAATTTTTTCAATTACACATTGGAATTATAACCATTATTGATTGCAATTTGTTTAATAATATTGAGTTCTTTTGAAAAATTATTAAGAGATAAAGGTACATTAACTAATCTATGAACCATAGAATGGAAAGCTGACATTTTTTGAGAAATTGGATGATTTGAGGTGTTATGGATTAAAATGTCTGTGTATGTATCTTTGCGAAAAATATTAAATTCAAATTTATTTTTAATTATTGAAATATTTAAACCAAAAAATTTATACTCAAATTTTGTCCAATCTCTACAGTAAATATTATGTTTTTATGGAGTTCGTTTAAAAAATTGTTTATTTTCTTAATACGATCATTTTTCAGCGCCCTTGGTTTTCATGAAAACGGCGCCATAGAAATTAGCCAATTATTATTAATTATTGTTTTTTGATATGTATTTTTGAAATAATAAAAATTTGCAGTTTATTGTGCAAATCTTCTTACATTCGGGGCGTTAAATGTAGGAAATTCTTGATCAGCATCTGGATGAAACTGATTACCACTATTTGGATATGTTACATACTGTTGAGGTCCACCTCGATAGCGTTGTTGTTCATTTTGAAACTTTTGTTGTTCATTTTGAAACCTTTGTTGTTCACTTTGAAAGCGTTGTGGTTGTACTCTTGGAAACCGTTGCTGTTCACTTTGAAACCTTTGTTGATGTTCCTCTGGATACTGGTATTGGAAATCACTCGGATAAGGTGATTGGGTATTTGGATATGTCTGTTGAACATTTGGGTACTGCTGTCCACTTGTATATGTATATGGTTGTTGTTCATTTGGGTAACCCATTTGTGGTACATTCACATTTGGATAAAACTGTGGTTGTCCATTCGGATAGGGTTGGGGGAGATCAACGTCATAAGCCGTAACCTCCTCATCGTTACTGTAATACGTTACATTTTCGAGTACAGAGTGGTAACTCCGAACCACCATTATGAAGTACACTTTTAAACCTGTAAATAAAACAAAAAATGTAATCTACGATATTTTTGCAATTACTATCTAAGTATTTACATAACCATCACTACATAATTTCAATTTGGTAGGCGGATATGGGTATAGTCGCCCCGGAAACCATTTATTGGATAACGAATATATCTGACATAGGTCACCCGCTGTGGTTCGCTACGTTTGGTGACTTAGCAGGGGTGCCCGGATTCATGAATTGAGGTTTTTCCAGGATTTGGCAGCGGATGCAACTGCCGACCAGCTGCGTGGTAGGCCAGATCGGGAGAGAATGGTTGAGGGAGTCCTTTAACTTCTCCAGTCGTACTCTCTCGGAACATCGTCTTGCACCGCAGTGAGATGGATTCATACGTCTGTCACTCCTGGACACACTGACCCCCAGATTCCTACCCACCCCTAATACCCTTTTCTTTCCCAGAACTTTCTCCTCTTCCTTTCCTAAAAAGACCCTCCACGCAGCATCTCCAAAGATGAGATAGGCCCTGAGGGGAATTATTTTCCTCCTGTGCGGAGCTAATTTAAAAAAAAAAATGCTGACAAAATGAAAATGGTTGATTTAAATTCTGCCATTTTAAAATACTATTTATAAATATGCATCCATTCGTGGAAAATTAAAAGAAATCTGAATTAAATACAGTTTGAATTAAGTCAAATAAAATAGTCTAGTTTACACAACTTTATCAGAACTCCAGGGGTTTCAAGAACAATGTTCTCTTCATCAGGAATTTTTTTAATAACAGCTCCATACAGGAGGCTCTGAACAACCCAAATCGGCAGAAGACTTGATGAAGAAGGGGTAGGAATTGTGGGAGCTAATTAGGAATTAAATATCATTAGAAGGGGAAACATAGCGTGACAATATTACAAAAGGGATTGATGACAAAACGAAAAAAAGAAACAATAATAACGATTCATTACCAAGGGAAACGACGGCAGCAGCTATGAACGAGATCCCATTGGAGGCACCATAATCTAGTCCCAAGTATAGGATGCCAAGTATTAAGTATCCTGCAGTAATCGTTACTAAATTGATGTAAGTGTATCTTAACCATTGGACAATAAGAGACGGCTTCTCCTGTAAAGAAAATGAGGCAATGTTGTCAAATAAATTTTAAGGCTCTAAATACGGTAATGTCTCTTTTATTCTCTCCAGCTAATATTGTAATACAGTACTAATGATTTAAACAAAAATAAACTCTTATTTTATATAGGTCACAAGGCTCCTCTTTTTCTGATAAGGTATACATGACCTCAAACGATCTTTAATTTAATAATTGTAAAAATTTGTGTATAGGTAACTCATATTTTTTAAATTACAATAATTTTTTTTTTAAATATGTATGTATACAATTCGGTTTTATTTACTCATAAGAGTTACACTCGCTTTGCAATGTGACAGAGAATATTTTAACATGTACTATAATCACAACAAGGTCAAGTTAGAGTTCACTGCAATAAGGCGACAAATTTACATCCAACATTCCCTCTAAATTTAAGCCTTCTCATATCAAAAAAAAACTTAATTAACTTGATATTAATTACCCTTTGAAATAAGATATACAACTTTAAAAATATTCTTACATATTACTTTGAGATACTCGTAGAGCTGTAATTGTGCATTCCAAGTCAAGATCTTAAAAATTGAAATTTATCCTTTGGTAAATATGTATGCATATTGATTATCACTACTTACAAATTATAGATCAATCAAATTTTTTGATAATATATTTTTTAACGAAGTGATAATTGATGTCGATATGTTTACGGCGTTTATGGAAGTTTACATTTTTGATAACACTGATCGCACTTTGACTGTCTAAATGTAAGCACATTGTGTCTTGTTTATATTCGCCAATATCACATTACAACTGTTTTATCCACATAACCCCTTTGTTTGCGGCACAGGCTGCCATAAATTCGGCTTCTGTTGTTGACACGGCCACTGTTTGTTTTCTTTCGCTAGACCATGTTACAGATACCCCATTTTTGATGAAAACGTAGCCCGTGATTGAACGTCTTGTATCAGGATCATTGGCATAGTCAGCATCACTATAACCAGTCACTACTAGTGGGTATGATATGGATGAGTATTACAGCCCATACTCTTTTGTATCTTTCAGATATTTGAACGGCAATCCAGTGTGTTTTGTTGTAATAATTTAAAAATCGACTCACCAGGCTCACTGCAAACATAAATTCAGGTAGATAACTGTAACTAAGTGCATGAGGGAACCTACAGCTTCTCTGTAAAGAGTGTTCTTTTCTGGGCCTCCATCTCCTCTTTGTAACTTCACATGAGGATTAACAGGAACACTGTTGGGGTTGGCATCAGTCATGATAAACTTGTTTAGTTTTCGCCGTGAAAATCTTAAAACGTATCTAAATTGTTTAATGTTTTTAGTATGGTGTATTAATATACCTTTGCTGGGAATCTCAATTTGCATGCCTACAAAGTTACTCACTGAAATCACTGTTTTTTCATCAAATTACTTTTAAATCATTAATTATTTATTTTAGTACTGATTCATTTTTAGAAAATAACAAGCCGTCATCAACATACAGACAAAGGTAGCATTTCTTTTTGTTGACTTGACCAACATAAATACATTTATTAGCTTTGCTGTTGACAAAACCAAATATCTTTAAAATCGAGTTAAACTTTTTAATCCGACAAAGTGAAGATTGCTTCAATTCAGAGACTTTTGAGCTTACATATCAGATTGCCTTCACTAGGCAGACCTTCAGGTGAAGTCATTACTCTAGTCCAAGGGTTGGCAAAATTAGCCAAAGAGCCAAATCGGCGACCCTCTATCTTGCCTTTCAATATTAAATGGAGCAAGTGATACTTCTCCCCTCGAAGTATATGACCCAGATATGAAATTTTTCTGATTTTTGTTAATGTAAGCATTTAAAATAATATAAAGTAGGTATATTTGCGGCACGTTCCAGAGTGGAAGGTACTCTTAGTATCGCCCTAGTGTAAGACCACCATTCAGAAATGAAACGTTGCTTGAAATGGCTTTAGCCGTGTTTGGTGACCAGCTCTGAATAGCCAGGTACTTCCCTACCTTCCTCTTCCCCATCTCCTTCCTTTCCCCACTACCTTCACTGGCTCCAGACCGTAGCAGCTGGGACTCTTGTGAGGTATTCGTATTAAAAAAAAACATTTATTATAATTTTAGCACTGCATTAAAATACGGGTTCGCTGAATAAAACTTGATTTCATCCTTAATAAAGATTTTATTGATTGATAAATATAAATATGTAATTACCACGGACATATGAATATATGGACCTGCCCTAAGTGATAAAAACGTATTATTTCCCCCTCCACATGGCGCCGGCTGGAGCTCCGCCTTGGAACCGGCTCGCTCCATGGGGAGGGGATAGAGCCTCGCTTGAATCTAAAATGTGTGACGTCATCATTCTTGCCGTGAACAGCTAGAAGGTAACATCCATACATTTAACGAAATACAACGCCAAAACGGTAGCGTATTCTATACAATATATCTACATATCAATGTGCACATAGCGAATGTGGGCGGTTCTCCAGTGTGCTCGTCGCTGGTTACAGGGGTAAGTAAATTATGAAACATTTGTAATAGTGTTTTAACTAAACACGGCAACAAAATATTGCTATGTGTATTGGGGCGAGTCTTTTTGGGGCGAGCATTTGGCCTTAGCAAATATGTTATTATCGTGGCAAGCAATTCGCGCTCCCATGTAAAAAGGTCTATTCATTCAAAGCAGGTTTTGCTTTTAAGAACTAAATGGTGATATTGTAATGCGAGATGCCTATTTACTGTCAGATTGATTGTATAACGAATCACAGTCATCTTTCCCCTCTTCCCCCTTCATAGTTTTGTTTTACCCCCTCGTCTGTATCTTCTGGTCTATTGAATTCTGATGTCTATGGTAATTACCTATGAATTACATAAATTTAAATCAGGACAATGACTGACAAATACTTAATGCGAACAATCTGCTTGTAAATTTGGAGTATGTCAGGTTGTACGTTGGTATTCTTAATTTCTTAATCTTTATTATTTTTAATTTTATAAACCAACGTTTAGACAAGATTTTTATGCATAGCACAAAGGGTAACAAAAGTTTAAGTATTTCCCCAACAAATGTAGTCATAATTTGTCTCGACGCCACCTAGCGAGGGATTTAACACTTACAATGTCTCTCTCGCAAAAATTAAGTTGGTTGTTTTCAGGTGGAAAAAATATAATAAGCAGTAATTGTCGAATGAAACACTAGTATATATTGAATTATTTGGCGGGTATTTGATAAACCGCCATAGCTCAGTGGTCAAGAGCAGCTGACCGGCAATCAGAAGGACACGGGTTCAAGTCCCGTTGGCGGCAAGTATCTTTTCTCGGAAGATTTTTCAATGCAGATGAGTGTTTCAGGCTGATAATTATTGCTTATAATAATGCATAAAAATCTTGTCTAAAAGTTGGTTTATAAAATTAAAAATAATAATTAATATTTGACAAGTTTAAGTATTTCCTCAATAATGTAGTCATAATTTATCTCGACGCCACCTAGCGAGGGATTTAACACTTACAATGTCTCTCTCGCAAAAATAAAGTTGGTTGTTTTCAGGTGGAAAAAATATAATAAGCAGTAATTGTTGAATGAAACACTAGTATATATTGAATTATTTGGCGGGTATTTGATAAGCCGCCATAGCTCAGTGGTCAAGAGCAGCTGACCGGCAATCAGAAGGACACGGGTTCAAGTCCCGTTGGCGGCAAGTATCTTTTCTCTGAAGATTTTTCAATGTAGATGAGTGTTTCAGGCTGATAATTATTGCTTATAATAATTGTTTTCTTAATCTTTATTTATTTTTTGAACTAATTGCTTCATTACGTGTTTCCAGAACTTTCTTCAGGTAAGTTTAAGCATTTCTATTGTTTTCGTTTCTAGGTCTCAACGTCACACTACTTACTTCAGGTGATTCAATACTGGTATGTATTTACTGACAGAAGTGGATTTGTTTCCTTTTACAGATTCATAAGAACTTTCTGAGGCACAATCTATTGAACTTTCCTCTTCTATTTCAGTTTTCTTCATGGATAATTCTACATGAACAAAGTCTCTTTTCAAAGAAGATTAAAAAAATGTAGCATCTCTACTTTTTATTGCTTTCTGGAATTCGGCAGTATGAATATATAACCTTTTGTGTGGTCACAGTATCCGATGAAGATCATCTTGCGTGCTTTTGGATTCCATTTCTTGCGCTTTTCTTTAGGAAAGTAAACCATTGGCTCACATCCAAATATACCCATTGATCCACATTTGGTTTCAGGCCACACCACATTTCCTGGGAATTTTGAACAACAAGAACCTCGTTGGAGAACGATTGATGATATAAGCGGCAGTGTGTATTGCATCAGCCCGATATAACTTTGGTAGTTCAGCATTGAGGAGAATACAATAAAATCTAATTTTTTTTTTAATTTTCCAAGAGCTTCTGATTTGTTGCGGAGAAAGTATACAAAAAATGTCTCCAAGTAGTCAAATAGAAAAATTATAAAATATCTTGCACAACTAAGAAATTAGGTTTCCATTGGTCCACATATATCAGAGTGAACTAATTCAAGGGGTTCGCTAACCTTTGATCCTTCACTTAGTTATGGTCAGCCTTGGACCTCCGTTGCACACCAGGGCTGCGGTACTGTATACTTTAAAATTAAGCCTGCATACAACGGCAGATTTGTGCATCCCAATTGGGGGCCACAATTGTCACAGGACTCACCTGTAGGGACCTTGGAATTCCGACTAGCTCACGGTTCGGCAAACTCCTTTTCTCGGGTCGTGGCCTCATTTAGCTCTACCTGCCAAGGGCGGGGGTTGCTCACGCTTCGCACAAAACACTCATTCATCGGCTACCAGCCGGCAAGAGAGCAGTGACCAAAGAGAGCGCTCTAACGCGCACTCGAGAACCTAAAAACTCGCGATGTATTTTATATTGTGAATTGTGCAACCAGAAGGTCTGCTGGCTACCGCATTTCCTGCTACAGTGAGTAGAATGATCCCTTACCCTCTTTTGTGTGCTACGTCCCGCTCTTAAAGCCAATAACGCGTGTGGAGAGATTGAGAGAAACAGTCCCTCTTAAGTTAGGGTATTAAAGTGCTAACCATGTTCATGTGAAGTGTGCCCATATGGCAATTGTAATAACCCTGTCTCCTTCTAATTGAATAAACCCTTCACGTGCAATACTGTGTTCTGATTGAGGAAGGAGACCCCGGAGATTGTGAGGAAGGGAGGAGGAGAAATACCCAGCGAACCACAAACACTCGCCCTGGTTTTAGGAGAATCTTGCTTGCGCCGACTGTCCTGAGCTAGCATCGTTGGCCAACTAATTGCATGTCCTTTCCAGGTTTGGTTTGGCTAGTGGCCGCAGGCCTGCGGTATGCCAACACTGGCGCCGTATGCCGACCGCTGACGCTAACAATATATATAGTTCCCGTGAGCACTTAGGCCATAGACCCATTGTACTATCTCCCATTTTACCTCATTCCTTTGACAGTAACCCAGTCCCTTTAATAAAGTTCACCAGGATTGTCATTCGAAATGAAGCTACATCTTCTGGTCCGACAATGTGTCTTCCCAGGTCACATTTCCCCTCTTCACTCCTCCTTGAGTCCCTGAAGGCCCCACGACGGAAGAGGGCTTCATCTCTCCTCTCCTCTCCTTAGTTCCCCAAAGGCTCCACGACGGAGAGTCCACCTCCCCTTGGTTCCCCAAAGGCCTCACAAGGGAAGAGTCCACTCCACCTTGGTTCCCTGAGGGCCCCAGGAGGGAAGAGAACTTCATCTCTCCTCCTTGGTTCCTTAAACGTCCCACAGAGGAAGAGTTCACCAAGATGGCCTCATTTCTCCTCTTCACTCCTACATGGTTCCTCGAAGGCCCCACATGGGAAGAGGACATCATCTCTCCACTTCACTCCTCCTTGGTTCTACAAAGGCCCAGCGCTGGAAGAGTGCCCTTCCCCTTGGTTCCTTGAAGGCCCCATGTTTAGTATTTTCAGCCATTTTCATTAAAACTGAGAAAATTCAGATGCCTCATTCTTTGGTGCCACAGGTAAGCATCTTGTTCTTCAACATAAGTCATGTGAGCATGCCCTCCAGGCATGTTCAGCCGGTGCATTTTATTAACAATCCTTGCAGATGCTACTATTTGATGCTTGCTGTTCAAGATGCCGGCGTTATCAAATTTTACTTATCCACCATTTCGAATAATTTGTCTCACAGATGGCAGGTTTGTTGCTAGCAGAATCTTATTATCTTGGCCTTTGTTATCATAAACATATAAACTCACTTCTCCCTAGTTTTACACCGATAACACTTTATTGTCTGCAATTACTACAACCATTCTTTATTGCAGGAGTTGATTCCTTTTGGAAGAGATTCTTGTTCTTCGTCATGTGAGCTGAGGTGCCTGAGTCCATGTACCAGGCGTCATCATAATAAGACTATGCGATAAACACAGCAGCATAGTATGAGGTAGGTTTTTGTACCTTGTTTTTGTGTTTTGATTTACGTTCAGGGCTCTTGTGGCCATATTTGTTACAGGAATAACATCTCTGACCCTTGGTTTGTTTCTTGTTATTGTTGTGAAACTGTTTATTTACTGCGAAGCCTGTTGTATTGTTTTCACAATTTCTTACATTTTGTAATAATTTTGCTTTAACAGGATCTGCAGTTATCTTCGTGCCAGAGCTTTTAATCGCTCTAATCATTGGCTGATATGAGTCGGGCAGACCGGAGAGCAGCAAAGTCCCGAGCCACTCATCGTCCACTTTGAAGCCAATATTGCGGAGCTTGTGCGCTGTCGACATTATTTTGCTCACATATTTTCAATACTTTTATATGCACTGAGCGAGGTATTGCACAAATCACGCAGCAGACCAACCCGGCGTGTCAGTCCGGAATCATGAAATGCCACTGCCAGTTTATCCCATACTCCTTTTGCCGTACTTTCTTCTTGTATGTGTACATAATTAATAGGATCGATAAGAAGAATAATTTTTGTTTTTGCTTTTGTGTCTCTTTTCGTGTCGACCACTGACGATGGATCGGCTGTTTTAATACAATCCCACAGCTCTACGTGTTATAGGTATGTGTTCACTGCGAACTGCCATGTTTTTATGCATTAAAACACCAAAACAATGATTTGAGAAAGTTACGTTTTTGGGAGTTGAGATTATATTTTGTTGATAGTTAATTAGAAGAAACTTTCAGATATTCTGGGCCACATAACCTAATGGACTAGAAGACGAGATAGGTAAAACCTACGTCATTGAGTACACGGTAGAGGAGAGGCGTATTTATCGTACCCAGTAAAAGGACTAGGTATTTCCAAGCCGTACATTGTACTTGCGACGAATCTTCAAAATACCTGGTTCCAAAGTATTTGTAAGTATTACGAGCCTTGTAGTTTGTAGTTCTTCGTACTTTCAAATACCACTGACCTCTCGCTCTGGTCTATTAGAAACTTGTACGGGGAAAAGGGACAAAGAAGTATTTTTTACTAATACCTTTTCGCTCTGGCCCATTAGAAAGACGTATGAGGGAAAAGGACAATAACGAGTATTTAGCCTATTATAGGGGGCGTATTATACCTAAGGTATTACGAGTCCAGTAATTGCAGTTTCAGTTCGATCGCGTCATCTATTGAATACGTTTAGTTCGCTACTAGCTACAGGTTGTTTTAAAAATCTCATTTTTGAAGTTAAAATAAATTCAATTTTTTTAAATTTAAAATGTACCTATGCTAGAAAATCGATCATTTTACCTACGGATTTGGGAGGTTTTTGCTTCTTGCAATATTTGCAAGTTAAAGTTATCGTTCAAAAGTGCAAAGAATAATTTAATGTATACTCAAAGAAAATTTTATACTTGTGTAAATGATAATTTATTGCGTATTAATTTATTTATAACAAAAGGTTCTCTTGGAGTTTAATGCAATCTTCGATTAATTCGACAACTAAGCACATTTTTATAGTCTGCATATGCTAGGTAATTAGCGTGTAAAAAATATTTGTGAATTTGTTTTGTTTTGTTTTTATTATTACATTTATTACATACAAGATATAACAATATAAAAGGAAGCTTTGACTGTCCAACTAGGAAGGTTTCCCGTTTTAGGACAGTCAAATTGGCAGGTTGCGTGTACATAATTTCACATTAATGGATTCAATAATAATTAACAATAATGGTACATATTGGGGGAGTTACTTAGATATTAGGTACAATATCAGATATAAGTTGTGTTATTCTAGGTATACATCAGTAATAAACAATAAAATCCAGGTAGGTACATGTAAAATATAAAATAAAATAAAAATATAACATATAAATGTAAGAAAGAGAAATAAAAATAAAAATAAAAGTATTTTTTTAGGAAAATACAAATTAGCAGTAATAAACAATAAAATCCAGATAGATACATGCAAAATATAAAATAAAAATATAGTATATAAATGTAAGAAAGAAAAATTAAAAAAATATATTTTTTAGGAAAATACAAAATACAAAATCGAAGAAATCAACTCAGACTACGTTTTTTAATAATTTTTCAGAATCTGTCCTACCTAAGTCTAATAACCATTTTGTAATTTTTGTACCGAAGGATGATAATTCACACAGTTTAAATTGAGAGGGGATTTTGTTGTATATTTTTGGTCCCAGGTATGAGAAAACTTTTTGATAAGCCGCAGTATTGCTTGTAGGAATGGAAAGGTCGTTTCTGCTCTTACTTCTGGTTTGATGATTATGATCGACTGTTATCGTTTTGCTTATATTTTTGTGGACGCAGATTGTTATTTTTTTTATGTAACATTGTCGAACATCAAGCACATTAAACTCCTTGAAGAGAGCGTCGCTCGAGTATCTGAAGGGTTTCTTCATAATGACGCGTAGAATGGATTTCTGTGCCTTCAGTAGCGGGTATAATATTGTTAATCCTGTTCCACCCCATCCAATGCAACCGTAGGTTATGACGGAGTTACAGAGCCCGTAGTATATTTTTTTAATGTCTTGAGTTTTTATAATTTCCCGCAATGCTATAAATATATAAATAAGCTTGCGCACTTTATTAGCTGTGTTTTCAATTTGTTGTTTCCATTTAAGGTGGTTATCCACTATTATACCTAAATATTTAATAGATTTAACACATTCAAGGGTTTCGCATTTACAAGTATGGTTATTATTTCCAAGGCTACACTTAATATTATGTATTGTGAGGTGATGAGGTGTTTTGGGTTGCCCTGCAAGGGTAGCACTAAATGTGAGATATTTTGTTTTTTGTATGTTTAGTGTAAGCAAATTACCGTCCAGCCACTGTTTTACTCTGTTTATACCTGTGTTCGCAAGGTGGTGTGTTTCTATCCAATCATCTCCTTCAAACAAAATAACTGTATCGTCAGCGAACGTGATAATTTTGCCACCAATGTGTTGGTTACAAAGTTCGTTTATGTATATAATAAAGAGAAGGGGCCCAAGTGTACTTCCTTGTGGTACCCCAAAAGTGTATTTTAGTGAAGTGCTAATAGCCTCGTTAATTCTGGTTTGTTGAAATCTATTAGATATATAACTTTCTATCCATTGAAAAGCTTTTCCCTTTATTCCTATATTTCTAAGTCTCTGTAAAAGAATTTTATGAGATATTGTGTCAAATGCCTTGGCCAGGTCCAGGAAAAGGGCAATAGTTTTCTTGCCACGGTTCATATTCCCTGCAATAGTTTCCGTGAGACATGCGATGGCATCATCCGTTCCCTTACCCGACCGAAAGCCGTATTGGTTTGGACTTAGAATGTTATGTTCCTCCACATATTCGTTTAACCTAGTTTTGAAAAGCTTTTCAATTACTTTGGATATCGCGCTTAAAAGAGATATTGGCCTGTAGTTTTCTACAAGAGATTTAGGTCCACTTTTGTGAATTGGGACAATTATTGATTTTTTAAAGTGATCAGGAAATATTCCTGATGCAAAACTTAAGTTGTAAATATATGATAGCGGAGCAAAAATCTGATTTTTTTATTTTTTTTAGTATTTGTGTATTTAGACTATCTGGACCCTTTGCATGTGTAGTATTAAGGCTGTTGATTATTTTTAAGACCTTTTCTACAGTAGTTGGTTTAATATCAAATGAAAAAGATTGTTCCTTTGTTTCAATTGTCGATGCTAAAGAGTCTTCCGTTTTCTGGGTTTCTAATAAATTTTTTTTTGCTAGATTTGACCCAACAGATGCAAAATATTGATTAGTATGACATGCAATTGATTGATTGTCAGTTATAATCAAATTTCCGGTGTTTAATTCAGTTACCGATGTACTGGTATTTCTTTTACTTTTAGTTATGTCTCTGACAACATTCCACATGTTTTTGCTGGAATTATCTTTATCAAGTAAGAATTTATAATAACGCTCTTTACATTTGCGAATAACGATTTTGCAAATATTACGGTATCGGTAATAGTTTTGCTGTTTAGTATCGTTCAATGGGTCTCGTTTAGCTATTTTATGAAGGTGATTTCTTTTGTGTATAGATTTAACAATGCCGTTGGTAATCCATGGGGTGAGATGTATTTTACTATATGGAATACGTTTAATTATTGTGTGTTTTGTTATGAATGTATTGATTTCATTAATAAAATAGTTTAGAGCATTGTTAACTTCAGTCTCTTTATAAACATATTCCCAATTTTTATTTTTAAGATCATTTAATAAAGCCTCATAATTGATAATCTGTTTGTGATTAATTTTATGTTTTTTGGGTATTGAGTTTGGGATACTGATTGCAGTGGTGTAATGATCAGTGATTGTATTATGTATTACAAATGCATTTGAATTTGTTATATTTCTGGTATATATATGATCCAAACATGAGCTTGAGCTACCTTGTACCCTAGTTGGAGAATTAATAATGGAAATAAAATTACTTTCAGCCATAGCACATAAGTAGTCGTCGGACTGCCTATGCAATACTTCTCCTATAGTATTTATATTCATGTCCCCGATCAGTACATATTGTGCGTAATCCTTAGTTTTTTTTAACTCACCAATAATATTTTCCAGGAAATCTTGGATGTCATTGAACGATGGTGATTGAATTTTATTACTTAAAATCACTAATTAAGTGGTGCCTACACTGCCTACTACCTACTTTATTATAAATTATAATATGTTATGTAACTACGAATGTGCAAGCAGTAAAAATCTAATGAAAATCAAGCAAACATTATTTATTTTGTACACCCTCTACATAAGTAGTGTTATTCCTGTACAACCGTACCCCTCACCTCCTATACACCCGTACCCTGTCCCCGCCGTCCCAGGTCCCCAGTGCCCGGGTATTTAAAGTAGGTATAAAATACCTGAAAGTACTTTGTACCCGGTATTTTTTTGTACTTGTACTCATTGTACCCAGTAACACAAAGTACTCACTAGACCCACCTCTAGTACACGGATGAAACTACTATGTAGTGATAATGGACATTCAGTAAATCTTTAAAAAGCTGGTCTACCGGTGCGCCTTTTGGCAAGAGCCGCACAGTCATGGAAATAGTGAGTATTTTTTTGGAAAAAATTACGTCGTCGAGTACAATTGAATGAAAAAAAAAATATATTAAAATTAAAAAAATAAAAATAAACTTAAAAAAATCGTACACAAAAAACTACCAAGCTGCTGGTCGGCAGACCAAGGAAGTCATGGATGGGATGATTTAGACTACAGTTGTTTTTCGTTAGTTTTGATCTTGTATTCGAAGTAATCGATGCTGCAGGGCAAGCGAAACCGATATGAAACCGACGGGGTTCCGAAATTTCCGTCGTTTTACGGACTATCGCAGCTCTAACGGCGACGGTGCGTTGGTTGTTCGAACTTCCAACTACCTTGGACTATTTAGGCAATCTTAAAAGGACTATTATTATTATAAATTTGTACAATAATATGGACGAGCGACGGCGGTGAGGGGCACCGCGGCCGATTTCGTAAGTCGTTTGGCGTCGAAAGGCTCGCCCGAGGAATGGGTACACTCGGAACCCTCAAATAATTTTTCTTTTATCATTATCGCTTATTTTTTTTAAATATGACAATCTAAGTTTTTAAAACCATTATGAATTAAAAATAATAATAAAGATAAACGAAAAATTTATAAAAAAACTTTAAAAAATCGTACACAAAAAGCTGCCAGGCTGCTGGTCGGCAGACCAATAAATTCTTAAATGGAATGATCTGGATTATTCGTTGGTTTCATTCGTGTACTCGATGACGTAAAATTTACTATTTTTTACCCCACTTTGATGCCGGCCGCCTGCGAACGTGCCAGGCTGCCGGTTGGCAGACCTGCTTTTTCTGATTTTCTAATCGACCTTTATCATTTGAAACCATTCCCGCCCGTGTACCTTACGACGTAATTTTTTGCAAAAAAAAATCTATTTCCATGACTGCGCGGCTCCTGCCAAGAGGCGCACCGGTAGACCAGCTTTTTAAAGGTTTTCTAAATGTCCATTATCACTACAAAGTAGTTTACCTATCTCGTCTCCTGGTCCATAATTATTTTAACAAAAATAAACTCTTATTTTATATAATTTGGTTTTATTTATTGATAAGCACTCGCTTTGCAATGTGACAGAGAGAATATCGTTACGTATATTTTAATCACAACTAGGTCAAGTTATAGTTGACTGTAAAAAGTGTGGAAATTTAAATCCAACAACTGGGACCTGTATTCTACAGTACTTATAAATGGATGCTTATTGAACAATTTTTTTTTTATACCACAGTGACTAGTTATTGACGTATCGTAATAATAATAATACTTCTGAAGGTAAACGTCCTTCCAGGCTGAAGGCTAGATTTTTTCACCCCAACATTTTTGGTGCTGTGAGGTTTCCAATTAACAAATTCACTGCACAGAATTTATGTACGTACATATTTACAACTAAAAAATATATTGTTAACGTACGATAATAGAAGAATAAAGAGTCGCAAATAGATTTCGAATAAATTGGACTGTAATCATTGACGTAGTATATTTAGTAGTTTAGAATTTAATAATATAAAAATGGCGTTTCAATATGTCACATCTATGGGGATATGTGAACTAGTACTGTATTAAAATATAACTAGCCGTTGGAAACAATAGTTATATTGTTTCAACGTCCAACGCTATTGAAAATAATTAGCGCCAACAGTTGAAATATAATACCTACATGGGAACATTATTCAACGCAGTCAACGATTCAACTGCCTAATAAATAAAAAGGGTTAAGAGTTTGCACTTCGTGAACAACATTACTCGATATTTCAAACGGTCTTTTGGTAATGTACGTACCTACTGCACGTTTTTTTTTCCCATCCAATACGGCCGATACGCAGCGCCAGGGAACAAGCAAATTTATCAACGACAAGCAAAAAATAACCTATTGATAGTTATCAACGCCGGTCGCCTAAACAGCTATGTTTTGTACCTATTGTTTTCAACGGTATTGGCCCGTTAAATCAAAAGGGTCAAGAGATCACACTTCGTGAACGATATTATACCTTATTTGAAATGGTATTTTGTTAATGGCGTACCTACTGCACTTTTTTTTTCCCATCCAATACGGTCGATCCGTAGCGCCAAGAATTTATCAGTGACAAGCAAAATATATCTTCAACGTCTTTAATATTTCCACAGGGTAATTATTTCAACGCCTAAACCAACGCGCAACGTCTTCCAACAGTTTCAACTTTCAACGTTATTATAGGATTATTATTACGTGTGTGGGGCGTGGGGCATAGCGATAAGTGATAATAATAATACATCAATGATTCGGGGAACCACCCGTTAAAAGGGATTCCTTAATACGATTTTGATATCTTTTTTGTTTGTTTTTTTTGTTAGTATCGTGTCGATCTCCTAATTTATAGTTGCGTCAACGTCGACGTTATTTTCAACAGATATTTTGAAAATCGCCAACGATAACGACGTTGGCGTTGGATGGAATTATCGTCAACGCCCAGTACTAATGTGAACAGCCGTACTGGAAGGGAATCTGTATTAAACAAACGACGTTTCAAGGAGGTGATAGCTACACTAGTTCCTTTAATAGACTCAAATTACACACACCTATAAATCTCTAGATTGTTCTCCGCACAGCGGCTTCTTTAGCTTGATCGATATTGAGAACTGAGAGATCAACTCCTGTGTGAGTTGATCATTGTACTGGTTTCTAACAGACTTCTTTAACAGTTGATATTGAATGCACCGAGAGATCACATTGCATTGGTGTAATGGAGTCGCATTGGCACATCTTGAACTTACTTTATTAATAAATTGCTTAATTGGAATATTAAAAAATGTTATGCCAATTTACATTAGTCACGGGGAATTTAGAGTAGAGTGTGTTTTTAAGGACACATTAGTTCTTAAATAATGATAGTTATTGTTTTTGTGAAAAATAACTCCAAGGACGCTGAACAAATATTTTTCAGTTTACAGTCACAAAGGATTGGATTCAAATCATTAAATTATAAGAAATTACCTACTACATAATTTTACGCAAACGTTTAAGCGTAGCTAAAAGCAATTTTTATTATCTTAACCGGTACAATTCTATTGCGAGTCGTTTTCTTCTAAGCATCTAAAACAAGTTAAAACAATAATAAAAAGAGAAAAAAATTTGAAGTAATAACGATAGTCACTTTGTTCATGTAAAAAAAAATTAAAAATAAATACCATACGAACTCCGATGAGGAGTAAAATATCCATTATCAGCATAATGCCGGATACCACGGCCAAGTAGATGAAAGTATCCGTTAAGTAATCCGAATAAGAATAATCCGCATAAACAGTTGACAATGAGATTGACCCAATGCACAGGATTGTAGAACTTAGCTGAAAAGAAAAAATAACAATATTGAAAAAGATTCCGTTAATAAATGTAAACTGAAATCCAAATCTAAACTGACCAAGACACAGCAAATAAAAATTAACAGTCGCAACTGGGAATCGAACCGATGATCTCTGACTCTCTGACTTATCGGGAGAACGGCCATTTAGGCATGCTTTTTCTCGATCAATCCTGGAATTACCAATATTATCTTTTTTAGTTCAATGTGTTTCCTTTTGTTCCAGGTTCATTAATATTATCTTCTTCTTCAATGATTAAATATTGATGAGACGAGTATGACCTTCAAAAGTTATTCCCATAAATGTTAAAGTTAATTGTGAACTTATTTAATATAGGCAGTCTGGTTACTTATCATGACAGAATTATTGATGATTATGCCAAAGCTTTGACACTCCAGCTCTTTTGAATTCACATTTATAATTTATAATCCCTTTTTTGTTATCTAAAACACGTTTATATTTTTATACATAACATTTTTGCTAATCTGATAGCTGATTGAAGTAAGCTTTTGGAAAAAGTTATCTCGTATTCTTACCAAATCTAGAATTCCGATGACTACTGATCCAGTCCGCAAGCTGCAGCCGCAGCAACAAGAATTTACCCAGCACATGTTATCTAAAAATACATAAATATTTACATATGAGGCCATTGGCATTAAGGTAGCCTAAGCCCCATGTGGCCACGGACATTAACCTAACCTAATTGCTTATTCGTTTTGTTGTGGCGATAATTAACAAACTGTAAAACTATATTGTGTTTGAGTTATGTACTGCATCCTTCATACCTTATTTTTTCCTATGTGTACTATTACCCAATTCCAGCAAACACTATTTCGTCTTGTTTCGTTTAAAATATTTACAGACCATTTAATTCGTGAGCAGTTTCGGATATAACACCCCATATGAGGCCACTGACATTAAGATGATCTAAGCCACATTGGAGGCCACTTTCATATAGGTGGTCTGAGATCCATTCTTTAAGAATTGGATTTATTGATCTCATCAACAACTTCTAAACGACCAAATAGGAGAAAAATATGTCTTCCCTCTTTTCATATAGAAAAAACACATGGTGACATCAACAATGCTTTTGCATTAGGAGTCCAGCCATAAAAAATTGTTAAACTTGATATTATCAAAAGTTAAAAAATACCACCACATAACAAACATGACATGACTACCACATAACAACAATGAAGGAGAACAAAATGAAACCCAACCTATTAAAAAACTATAAGAAATGATCAGAGCTGAAATAAATATGTAAAGGAATACCTACCTAGGAATGCATAGGGATTCCTTCGTATTCAAATAATGAATTACTTTTCAGATGTGATTCATTGATGTGTTGTCATGGTGACATACAAACACATTATTATTGTTTTTGATGAGCTATGTAGCAGAGATTCAATTAATCAAGATATCAGAAAAATAAGTGTTATAATGTTTTTAAGATCGACAAATAAACTTCAAATGTAGTCTCTTTGTTAACAGAGCAACACATGATTTGTTTTGTCATTACCAATAAAGAAGTACAACCAATAGACAAATTGTCTTATAAATATATACATAAAAGGCTTTTAAGTCTCTTGGTCAAATTTTGGGCTAGACCGCAAATGCATTGATGGATTCGAAAGCATGTTATTATTAGCACAGTGTATTATGAAGGATAATTTAGGACGAAGAATGAGTTATACCCGTAGACCGTAGACTTAGCCATTTAGTTGGTTGTTATACCTTCATTATTATTTTGTTATCAGTAATCTGATCAATTAATCTACAATCACTAACATCACATCAAAATATAGACATTTTAGGAATAAATGTTGATTAGGGAAAGAATCAATGTCTTAACACAAATTACAGTTTAAAAATATACATATAATCAAAATGACCAAACCAATTTGTATAACCTAATTGAAAATTCGAGATTTGGATCTACAGAATTTAGGCATTCGGGATGTGGATCTACAGAAGAATACTTAAAATAAGCTGGATGGACAGGGTTACGAATGAAGATGTTATGGTTCGGATGAATAAAGAAAAAGAAATTTTAAAAACTATAAACATCCGAAAACTTCAATATCTAGGACAAGTGATGAGACATCCAGAAAAGTACGAGATCTTGCATCTCATAATGCAGGGAAAAATCACCGGAAGAAGGAGAGCATCATGACTGAAAAACCTGAGACAGTGGTTTGAACGGTCTACTGTAGAGCTGTTCCGGGCGGCAGTGAACAATGTCCGCATAGCCAACATGACAGCCAATGTCCGTTGAATTGATAGGGCACGAAAAGAATAAGAAGAATCCAAAATAATGATAACTGTTAGTAATCCGTAGAAATACATCGATATAAAGAAATGGACCTTTCACGCGGCGTTGTGGTCACTTAAACGTAACATGACATCGGAGTATGAGATATAAATTTAAACTTACTTATTTATATCTGTGATTATTCAACAAAAAACTCAAACACATGTTACTGACTTAGCGACTTTTCGACAATGATTAAGATATTATGTTTAACAAGAGAAAAAAATTGGTTTAAATCAATTTCTTTAATCAGATAACCATATCTAAATTTAGCCAATATGTTGACGCTGTCCTTTAAATACATCGATGTGATAACCATTATTTTTAATATCTATGCATTAATTTGATGCGAACCTATTATTAAATTTTACCAATAAATACTTTTCCAATTTTGGCTCCTTAGCCAAAAAATACACCAACCTCTTTTCTTTAAAATACTACCGTACCTATACTACTATAACTCATAACTTATCTAATTTTAAACCCACATCCTCGTCAGGTGGTGATGGAATCTCAATGACAACAATAAAATATCTCCATGATGAGCTAATTGATCCCATGGATTTTCTAATTAATAGAACCATTAATGAATCTGGGAGGTATGGTTACCGCCGCCCGGAAACCGTTTGAGTGAGACCTTTTGCTATTTCCAGTGGTCTAGGCGGCGGATGCGTTTGCCCATCTACTGAAGAAGAATTGAGACCTTTTGAGATCTCCAGCCGGACTCTCTCGACCCATTGCCTTGCACCGCAGTTGGAGGAATGGATTCATACGTCCATCACTCCCGGACACACTGACTCCCAGATTCCTACCCACCCTTCATACATTTTTGCTTCCAAGAACTTCCTATCCTTCCCTTCCTTAAAATAACCCTCTACACAGTATTTCCTAAGATGACATAGGCCCTGATTATTTACCTCAAGGCCTCCTGTGTGGAACTAATGTTGAGCTTTGGCCTCCTGCAACAGTCGCCTCCAACTCCTCCTGTCCTCAGCGGCTGACTTCCAGTTTGGTACCTGGAGAAGCTGTGCTGTATCCCCTCTTACCTCATCTTCCCACCTCAGTCTGGGTCTTTCCACTTTTCTCTTTCCACCTGGGTGTCCAGAAAAAATTCTTTTTGGGGCGCGTGTATCCGGCATTCTCTTACATGCCCAGCCCATCTCAACCTGAGAGGTCTCATATGTGCTGAGATGCTAGGGGCTTTATATACATCATACAATTCTTTATTTTGCCGGATGCGCCACTGTTCGCCCTCCTTTACAGGTCCACATATTCTTTTTAGCACTATTCTTTCAAAAGTGTCCAGCATTTCAGCCATCTTTACCGTCAGTGTCAGCGCCTCACAACCGTATAAAAAAAGTATAGCCATCATTAATTAAACTAGACATGGTAATTCCAGAGTTAAATCAGGAAATTAAAGAAATATTAGTAACTACAGACCAATGACACTTAATACTCCCCATTCCCCATCAAAAATTATGGAAACAACCGCTAAAAAACAATTAATTAATTACCTTGAAAAATAGCTCATTATCACATAATTACGCCTGTCTCGACACAGGTATACCCTAGTGAGACAGGCATACAAATAAAACCATTGTAAATATATTTTATTATAGATAAATAAATAAAAAAAAAATAAAAAAAATCATTTTGGCTTTAGGATAATTCGAGGTACGTCTGACGCCATTGCAGTTATAAACAACATTAATATAAACCTAGTTACGGGTAACCAATGCATTGGAACATTCCTAGATCTCTCAAAAGCCTTTGACAAGTACTGTTTCTGACTTGATCGTAAACTTACGAGAACACAACAGGATGGAAGGCAGGAAAACAGTTCTTCTTCTGCTTTAGCACAATTTATTAAATATAAATAATGCAAAGGGTCTATTTTCCCTTTGCTTTGGTGATCTTCACGACCACGCCACACTGACAAAGATGAAGGTCTAATTTCCCTCAATCTCAACCATCAGTTCTTTAAAATACTAAACTGCAGATACACTTGTCCCTCGATCTCTCCACCGTCAGTTTTTTAAACACTCAACTGACGGTACACCGCATGTATCACCCAGTTCGAGCGCAATTAAAATACTAGCTTTACATTATCAATGTCGCTATGCTTGAAGTAAAACATACAAAAACGGTACATGTAAAGAAGGTAGGAACAGAATTTTTAAGAAGTTCCTACAACTCAGATTTTAACAGAAACCATAAAACAATTACATTAAAGTCGGCCGAAAGGGCCACTCCAATAAAACTAAGCACAATTTGCAAATTGTATTATTAAAGAAGTTCCTGTTTCTGTCATAAAATACCGCCACACTTCTCTTTTGGGGGTTGTAATAAATATTTTTGAGATAGGTACTATTTAGAGTTCCTATTTGAATAACCGACTTAAAAATAAAACACTTTGAAAAAATTAAAAATTTGGTTCCTAATTTGTAAGGGAATGCGTTTATGTAAAACCAAAATACATATTATTTAATTTCAAAGATTGGATCTTATTCGTTCAAACCGTAAGAGAATAATATTTTTTTTTTTTATAAGTTTTAAGATTTTCACGGCCAAAAGCATTTTCGTTATTTGTTTTTGGGGGGTTATGCCGTGTTGCGCTACCTCCTTCTTTAGCCAACGTTTCGGACATCGTTGCAGTGTCCATCATCAGGGCAGATCCGGAAGATCCGGATCTGCCGGATCTGCCCTGATGATGGACACTGCAACGATGTCCGAAACGTTGGCTAAAGAAGGAGGTAGCGCAACACGGCATAACACCCCAAAAACAAATAACTGAAAATATTTTTTTATTTAAAACAGGACAAAATACGAAAATACATAAATTGTTTACTTATGACTAAATAGGTAATATCGCATTCTGTAACGAATAAGTACCCTCTTAAAAAAACTTGACAACGTGTTCACAAATACAGAATTACACTTATTTAAAAGCTACGGATCTTGTTTTAAATTTACATTAATGATTTGTGAAATATAGAAATCGGTGGTAATTATAAGTTTTGCCGAAGACACCGTTATCCACACAAATTGAGAAAACTGAGAGCAATCATTTAAAAAGGCTGAAGTTGCTTCATACAATATCACGGAATGGCTAAACTTTAACACTCTTACCCTAAATGGGAATAAAATTGAATATATTGCTTTTGAAATCAGAAACACTGAAAATGTTTTATTTTCTTTGGAGTCATGACAGATTGTTAAAATAAATAATATTCAATTTTTCGAATGTGGTTTTCTACTAAACAAAAAAATATGACATCATTGGTGATAATTGATTAACCACCGTGAAAAGCTGTCAATGAGTGTCATTTTTATTATCCAGTTTAAATAAGTTCATATCTATATCATTGTCTGGGATAATCTTACACCTATAAAAAAAATCATAATGGTCTGTATTTATTATCCACTTGCGAAGTACTTAAATAAACAGATAAAGAAGATACGATATCTAAGCCTTTAAACATCGATAAAATATCTTTGCCAACAGCGTCAAAATCGTAGATAATGAAATTATGGTAAAAATTGCGCCAAGCTACGAATACTACCAAACTGCACGGACTATCTGCGGCGGAGCCAATGCAAGTTAAGTATTTAGTGTGTGTGTTTTATTTACCTTAGTTCTACACAGAAGGACAAAGATTTTGACTTAATTTATTCTTGATTTCTGTACCTTAAAGTTTAAAAAGGATAAACCACGGAGTCCACTTTTTGGTATTTTTGAGTTGAATATGCAGAAAATTTTCTTGTATTTGATTACTTAAGTGGATGAATCTCTGAAGTCTGTAATAAATTAACTGATTTACTTTAATGCGAGTCCAATTTACTTTAATGCGAGATCTTGTATGAGAAACAAGACTTCATGATCCACATTCAACAAACTGTTAGTACGGATATGAAAAAATTATAATTTATAGAACAATTAAAAACTTTCAATCGTTACAAATCGTAAAACTGTTGTAAACATCATTGTTATAATTCGAAGAAAATTTCTAGGTTTCGTAAATTTTAAAATTAACATCCCTTTAGATCGTAAATTACCCGTTGTTAATGAATATTTAAAATATTTCAACTTTAGAAAACAGGTGAAAAACAAACGACTTCATCTTCTTTTTAATTATTAAACTCTAAATTCGATTGTTGTGAACTCCTGCATTTAATAAATTTGCAAATTCCTACACATGAACAACTTGACAAATATTAGCATTTTATGTACATGCATTTCGTTTCAAATATAGTTACCATTCCCCAAAAAACCTTTACATAGATTTAGTAACAAATACTTAAACAATATGAATGTATTTACAAGAATTTAAACTTGACAAAATTCAAATGCCGTATATGCCAAAGAATCGAAGGAGGAAGGCACCTGCTCAGGACCTTGTCCGAAAGGCGCGCAAGATGGATCGGCCATGTAATAAGACAAGAAGGCCTCTTGCATGCCATAATGGAGGGTTTGACCGAGGGGACAAACGCTAGGGGACGCCCACGCCGAGAGTACCTGGAAGACCTGCTGGTGGACGTGCGCTGCTCATCATATGCAGACTTCAAAAGAGCCGCACAAGACAGGGAAGAGTGGAAGAAACGTATAGATGAAATTGCTGCAAACCAATCCCACGATTGAAACCAGAGAGAGAGATATGCCAACTATTTCTACCTATTTTATAAACTATTGTGAACACCAATTTTAAACATTTTTATTAATATTATTGTTGATTTGGAGGATATTGGCAGATTATCTATTTTTAGATAAATTATATTTATGTTAGATAAGTTTTAAGATTTTCACGGCCAAAAGCATTTTCGTTATTTGTTTTTGGGGTGTTATGCCGTGTTGCGCTACCTCCTTCTTTAGCCAACGTTTCGGACATATTTTCTTTTAGTCTTCGGTTATTTTACCCCAAATATTCAGTTAACATTCTTTGAGGCTTCACTGAGTGGTTGGCTAAGGGACACGGAAGCTAAGTGTAGTTTATGATCAGACCGAAAGCCATTCACATTTTTTGTTGGTACTTGCCAATTGATTTGAGATTTATTGTATTACTTATGTTCTCTATTTTATGCAGGTGCCTGCGGGTTTTTACAGATGCAATGCCGCCTCATGGAGCCTCATGAATGAGTTTTTCTTTTGCCCTGTTTAATTTATCTTTGTCTTACTAACCTATTTTTTGCATTTTGTTTTTCCTGTTAAGCACTTGCATACTGCTTACTAACGACGTATGCATGGCCACTGGAGGTCTAGATTCGTTCAAAATAAATAAATGCAGCTTCGTTTAACAAAAACAATTAGAATCTTGCGAGAGCCTTGAAGGAGTAACCATCAGTTACTTATACCAAGGCGGGTAAGAGGTGGATTACCTCCACTGTATCCTGCTTCCTGTCCGTGTGTCACGTCATAGCAGGATTGTTTAGTAGATTCGATTTTTGAATATTCGACTAGACACGGAGACGTTTTTAATAAGAGCGTATCTTGGTATTGTTAATCAAAGTGCTAAGTGCTGTTTTCATAAAAACTTTTCATTTTTCGTGTGGGTGTGAATGTAATTGTGCATTGTTATAGAAACTATAAACTGGTAAAAGTGTAAAATGTCTGACCTTAATAAAAAGAAATTATAATAAAGCATTACAGCTTACAGCTAATTTACTTATTTAAATTCTCAATAAAAGCTTCAGAACAACACGTTTTTTACAAGGTTTTTATATCCTTCAAAACATTGTTTTTTTAACCCCTGAAGCATGTCTTTTTTTAATTTATTTCTGGGACATGACATTACTAGTTACGGGTGTGAGCTGTGAGAGGACGTTCACACAATTATAACCTGGGTTTCGTGTCGCGTATGACTGATCTGGGCGGCGAGCGTCTACCGCGCGGCGCGCCTGTAGAAAGTAACTGGGTGATGAGTAATCGAGTTTCGTATTTTGTGTCGCGAAAAGAGCGGGTCTTCGCGACCCGCTCGTGACGCCAGTGGGTCGTGAGCGACCCGGGTCGTGTAAAACGATCGATCGACTCAGGACTACTAGGCATAAACTAAGGCTTGTCACAACGGCTTGAAGCGCGCGTCAAGCTGTTGATACAATAACGGTAACTAAATTTACGTGCTTGCCGTCAAGCCGCTTGATAGTCTCCAAGCGTTCTGGCAAGATTTGTATATGCCTTTTTATGTGATTTTCGATAGTTGACAGATGATTGGTTTGGTTTATTATATAATTTAATTATATAAGAAACGAATTTGGTGTCAAGTATGGTACAAATTGAGACCCCATTTTTTTCAAATGGATGACCGTACTTACGAAGCATTGTTGTTTACTTCCGTTAATATTATGTTGAATAAATGTTATAAATAATATTTTAATATAACATTAATTGTTAAAGTAAGGAAAATTATTTATTCCCCATTTCTCTGATGTTAACAAGACCTAACCAATATTTTAAATCAGTCAATTGCAGTAACATTATTATAAAACAATAAGAAAACATAAACAAAAATACTTCCAGAACTTAATAATAACATTTTTTATTTATTTATTTTATTTATTAACAGAAACAAACAGTACATTAGATAATTTGGTTAAAAAATTTACAATTAATAAGTATATTACATTGTGGGTACCTATTATGTGTGTCATTGTAGTGTATTATTTATGGTGTGCGTATTAAGTAATTACCGGGTGATGTACATAGTGGGAAGGTGTGTGTGCATGTGAGAGGGTGTATGTGTGTGTGAGTATGTGTGTATGTATGTATGTATGCGCAATGAACAAATTATAATATTGACATGATGCTCTTTTTAAATTTGGGCAGTGAATCGGAGATGTTAGAATTTAGACCAATAATATTGAATATATGAAGAGCACGATTGATTGGTGAATTAGATGCTGCATTTGTCTTGTAATTAAGCGTGTGGAATAGTTCTGTATGGCGTGTACGTCTTAATGGTATGTTAAAATTAACTACGGAAAGAAGTTCGGTACAGTCCATGTTATTATTTAAAATTTTGTGTATAAATGTCAAATCAGCTATTGCTCGCCTTTGTTGCAAAGTTTGAAATGTGCATTCAAAGTCATTGTTGAATTTGAAGATAAGATATTTTATAAATTTGTTTTGAATATGTTTTATGCTATATATTGCGGGTATTACTTATATTGCGGGTATTACTTATATTGCGGGTTCCAAATTGGCGAAGCATATTCCAGTGTACTTCTAACTAATGCAAAATAAAACATTTTTACTATACGCGGATTGTTGAACATTTTACTTATGCGAAGAACAAAACCAAGCATTTTATATGACCTGTGAACGATTGAGTCGATGTGCCTATTAAATATAAGTTTGCTATCAAGGTAAACATCAAGATCTTTACATTCCGTTTTCGAGATGACATGTTCACTATTGAGTGAATAAGAATACTTAATAACATTTTTATTTCTGGTGAATGTCGTAGTATGACATTTGGAAACATTAATATCTAAACAGTTAAGTTTTCAATACTTGCTAAGCCTATCTAGGTCACTTTGTAACGCATCTCAGTCAATAGCAGTTACAATATTATTAAACAATAAGGAAACAAAAAATAAAATAACTAGAACTTAATAATAATATTAATAATCAATAGCAGTTACAGTATTAGAAAACAATATAATACTTGCAAAACTTAATAATATATAGTACTAGCTGGTACCCGGCATGCGTTGCAATGACATTCAAAGAAATAAATTGATTCTCCCAGCATGTTCTTTCCCGTGCGTCCCCGTTGATCTCCCGAGTCCCCTTCCCCTCCCACGTTCCCCTTCCAGCTTTTCCGCCTTCCCCCTCCCTCCAATTTTCTTAATTTTTCTTTCCGTAAGAACTGTCAATTACTTCATTTCATCGGGGTAGTGGACTTTTTTTATATTGTAAATCACTTTTTAATATGGAGTCGTTTTTATTTACAAATCACTTTGAATTTACAACAATGAAATCAACACTTTTATAACTAAATTTGGCCCGGACCCCGCCTGGGGAAATAAGGGGACTGTACCCTAGGTATCGATTAATGCGAGAGAGAAAGTATTTTGAATAACGCCCTTTTTATACTGCTAAAAATATAAAATACCGTCTTCAGGTTTACGAACATACAATAATAATAACAACAATGGCGGTCGGCACCTACTGAGTCACGGGCCTATTTTAGTTAGTTGGTAACACTAGCTTCAATAAAAATCACCCAGATGTCTCTAGTATTCATTATATCTTAATAACCTGATCAAGATTAAATCAATGATTATCTTTTTTTTTTTAATACCGCACAAGAATCTCAACTGCTCCCGTCTGGAGCCAGTGAGACTATGGCATCCCCAATTGGGGTATGTTGTGAGGCTGAAGGTAGTGGGGAGGGGAAGGAGGTGGGGAAGAGGAAGGTTGGGAAATACCTGGCTATTCAGATCTGGTCACCAAACACGGCTAAAGCCATTTTCAAGCAACGTTTTAACTCTGAATGGTGGTCTTACACCAGGGCGATACTGATAGTATCTTCCACTCTGGAACATGCCGCAAATATACTATATATTATTTTAAATGAATTAATTGTGAAATAACACAAATTAATCAAATAAAATTTATTTGCGCATGCCGGGTTCGAACCCGCGACCTCCGGATTGTGAGTCAAGAGTCTTACCCACTGGACTACGGAGGTCGTCACTTATCTTACTTTTTCTTTCCGGAAGAATCTTCTACAAAGTATTAGAAAACTTTAAAGAAAAAGATGAATGAAATAGATGAAGTGGTTATGAAGTTATGGCGTGACCAAGGGAAACATGGATTCATTTATATATAAATAACTTAATATTTACATTAATTTAAAGGAAAAATCAGATGGATTTCTACAAATCAAACACAAAAATAATTTTTTATATTTTTATTTGAACTTTTATAAGTAAAACCTTAAATTGTAACCGGAAAGCGAGAGACTTTGGATTCGAGTCCCAGAGGTGCTAATATATATTTCTGATTTATCTGTTTTCAGATTTTCGATTAAGTTTCGCTCATATTGTCTTCATTTAATTAAATATTACAAAAACAATTAAAACTTATTTTATCTAATTTAAAATAATAATTTAATAAAATAATTTTAAAATAATAATTTAATATAATAATTTTAAAAATATATACGTCTATGAATTGTCTACACCCAAAACATATCAATACGCATCAAGCTCGCCGCCAGCACATAGATTATTGCGCAAAGCTTGAAGCAAGCCACAAGCTTCCTCTGTAGACTACTGTCAAAATGCTTGGCACAAACAAAAACTACGCGCTGTGTTGCCAACTGAACGAAAAACTACGTGCTTGGAACAAGCTACTATTGATTGTGTCGGAATCTCTTTAGAGCATAAAACACGGGAGTCCATTTATTGATTTTATTCATAAATTAAAATATTTCTCTAAACTATGGCCAGAAAGCTTGTTATTTAATTAACAATTTATCGCTAATTTATTCCAATAATTGTAAAAATACTTTAGTAAAAACAGGAGAAGAAAAACCTTTTCATTAAAATACATTTAAAATGCATTTTCTAAAACATTGATATTAGTGTTTCAGAAAAATGAACGGTGTCTTATAAACCAAAATTAGAAGTGAGAGACAGTGTTTTCGTCACTGTGCGCTGTGTATTGTTTACGTACTGGGAACGAGAAAACCAAATAGAATATCTCCTTTCTCTTTTTTTTCATTTGGATATGTCTGTTGTCTATTTGGTTAGATTTTTATAATTCATTGTCTATTTGGGTAGGTACATTTAAATGTGTACGTAGCCATTTTGGGCTCATTTGGCCACGTGTATTGTTCATGTGAGTACATTTGGAAGAGTGTCTATTGTCTGTTTGGATACATTTGGATATGACTCTTGTCTATTTAGGTAAATTTGATTATGTCTGCTGTTCGTCATCTATTGCTGTCGGCTTGGTTATGGTTGCTGTCTGTTTGGGTTTCCCGGTTGTTGCACAAATATTACATTTGGATAAACCTGTTGACCATTCGGAGAGGGTTGAGGTAGATTGGGATTAGCCGTCAGGTGTGACCCTTTTTCAATTTCCTTCAGCGAAGAGTAGTGGCTCCGAACCACCATCAAGAAGTATACTCTAACAACTACAAAGAAAACAAGAAATAAGTTTAATTAGCTCAAATTCTAAGGGCCTTCGCTCATGTAGAAACCGAAAAATGGTTCGCAACTCAATTCACGGCGCATCTCAACTTGACGATTTTAATAGTAATTTATCAATTTAAGGTTGATAATTAGTACATTATTATTATATATACATTACCAACCTTAATAAATAATAATAATTTATCAACCCCCTGAATATAATCGATATTTTCCAGATCTGACATATCGCAAATTACTCGAAAACTTGTCAGGTCGTGAGGCGCAACCATGGTAATCTGTCAACCTCGCAACTGCAAGTTGCGTCGTCGCCCTTGAAAACTGATCTTTGAGAAGTTGCCTGTTTGGACCGCTAATGACATTCGCAAGTTGCTTTTCTGTGGATAGTGATTGAGTTGTCAACTAACTAACTAACCATCACGCCGTTTCCCCGCAGGGGTAGGCAGAGAGGACGGACCGCCAAACAACTCGGTCTTGGCACACACTCTTTGCCTCACTCACATTCATACATCGTCTCATACATACTCTTCTATTATTCTGACTTTTGACATGGCCCGTCTCAAGTATCTGATTCACTTGATCGTGCCATGTCTTCCTCGGGCGTCCCCGACTTCTTCTACCATTCACATTTGCATCATATATTCTTTTTACACTACTTTCTTCGCTCATTCGCTCTACGTGCCCAAACCATCTGAGGGTCCCTTTCTTAATTTTGCTCATTATACTTACATCAGCCTTACATTCTTTGCGGATATCCACATTTCTAACACGATCATACATGGTTTTACCACACATACGTCTCAGGGATCTCATTTCAACAGCATTCAGTTTACTTTCATCCTTCCTCTGCCAGTTCCATGCCTCACTGCCATACATCAGGGTAGGTACCAGGACTCCATTGTGGACTGCTAGCTTCGCTTTTTTTGACAGTTTTTTATTAGCGCCAACGGCATTCAGTCCTCCATTAATGGAGTTACCGGCATTTACCCTTCTTTCAATATCTCTATCAGCCTTCCCATCTCTCGGAACAACTTGTCAACTGTTTTTTTTTTTTAGTTGCCCTATGAGCGGATGACTTAGATTTTTAAAAAATATACCAATCTCTTAGTGAAATGGAAAGATTCCAACATGTTTTTAAGATGCAAGTGTGCAACCTGTTACAAATCACGTAAGGTCATGAGGTCAAAAATCTCATGACCATCAAATCGTCGTTAAGCAATATTTTAAATTTTCAAAATTTGAACGGACCCCTCTTAAACACCGATTCTTGTCCGGTTTCACCATTAAATTATGATCAGCTCATATTTTTGTACATGTCAGCTGATCAGAAGCGGAAGAGGGCCCTTGAAACCGGGAACCGTTCAAATGTTAAATCACCGAAATTGAGATGGAACAGCCCTTGAAGGATTGACAAGGAAAAAACGGAAGACCCCAACCTTACAACCATAGAAGAAAAAAAAACACAAAAATGCGAGGTAGGTGTGTTTTTTTTAATTTTTATTGTTTTTATTTCTTGCTAGAGCAATCCCGATGAGTTACAGAACTCATTTTGGGACATGAGGAACATAAAAATCATGGGTGGGAGGAAATAGTTAAAATTTTACATAAGAATTTGGATATTAAAATATAAGATTCACATACAATATAGAAGAAAAATAAAATGCAGGTTGAGTAGAGTAAACAGCAATGGAAAACAATTAAAGAAAAAGGGAACAAGGTTATACAGATATGGATGATTACAACTTAATGGAAAAGAAAAGAAGAGAAAAGAAACAAGACAATTGAACATGACAAGAAAATTACAAAGTTTCATCCTTATACATACTTAAAAAATATTCTTTTAAAGCATTTTTTTTTTATTTTGCTGGATTCCCTTGTACATATCTGGTAGCGAATTATATAGTGTATAGGCAACATAGTTCAGAGATTTTATCCCATATTTTGTAGTGTGTGTTTGAGGTATGCGGATTTTATTGCTATTTCGAGTATTGTGAGTGTGGATGTCTTGATTGTAAAGTGGCTTGATGATAGTGTGAGTTGATTGTTGGGTAATTTGTAGGATGGTGCTTGTGATTTCATGTTTAGGAAGGACTGTGATTGGAAGAATACCGGAAACTAAATAGATGTCTCGTTTCGTGATCCAAAAGTCTGTCCAATCAGGCCTTAACCACTTAAGATAATTTGTTCGCTTTTCCGGACAATACATATAGGTCTCGTAGAAATCATTGTGTCTCCCTTAATATCATAGTGATAAATATGATCTAAATGACATTGTAAAGAAAAATCACCACGCTAAACATTTAAATTTAAAAGTTAACTACAAACAAATTAAAATGTACACCTTTATGAAACCAAAGTTTCCGAACTCAATGTGAAAAAAATAGGGAACGTTGAAAATTTTGTTCATTAATTATTTCTAAATGGAACGATAAAAAGTGAGGTAATTTTACATCACTTTTAATTATTCAGGTGTGTTTTTTTTTTCATTAACAGAAATTTATTATTATTGAAAAAACGTAAGTTGAGCCATTTTAAAACTTTTAAAATTTGCCTTCAAAATTTTTATATTTAAAAATTCCATGGTTACTTATACCTTATAATAAAAATTGAAAGCGCATTTTATTAACTTTCAAAACAGTTTTGAGTTTTCGGATAAGCTTGCAAACTATTATCACGGTGTCCGAAAACTCGTAGTACAAGCGGAAAACTGGTGAACCTGCATCACAAAGAGAACCCAAATAAACATAAAGATATTCAATTTAAGCATTTTTACATTTAAAATTTAAAAAAAAAAAAAAAAAAAAAAATTTCGGCTATATGAGGGTTAAAGTTTTTTTCCGATACACGGAAATCTCATGATTTTAGAGCGAAGATGCTCTCTAAAACTCTCTCGCTAGGTACTTTACTTAGTACTGGATCAATTCGAACAACGAACAAGCCTTGTGAGAAAAATTACTAGCATAGGTGTGTTCTAAACTTACATTATGTTGTAACGTTCCTTAATCCAAAAACACTAGGTAGGTAGTACATCACAAAAAACACAACATGTCATTGGTACATCACAAAAAACGCATTAATATGCGTTGGTATTTTCCATTATAATCCACAATATTCTCAATATGAAAATACCCCAAAAGTTTGTTAAAAACCAGCGAAATTAATTACTGTTATTCGCAAATATTCACTTTTCAAGTTTGAAAACACAAAGGGGTGTTAACGATATCAAGACCCATACTAAACTGCGTAAAAATATTTACCCAGATAAGGGAGTTCCCGTGTCCCATTGTCGTTGCTATGGTCAGTCGAATCGTGTTCCCCGTGCAGTAGTGTTTTAATTTGCGCTGAACACTGGGAATATTATTTTTAATTTATTTAACATTCCAAATTTGCAGTTTTGAACTCACTTACGACATTTATGATTGAGTATTGTTTTATTTTCTTAATTCACCTTTTTTTTTATTAGTTTATTTACTTATTTTTTCACTTTTAATCAAAACAATAACTTTCAACAATAATATGAAATTAGAAACCAACTTTCTAGTTTAAATACGGTACGACTTAATTTTGTCCTATAACTTATCAGTTAGAATTAATCGGCCTTTGTATTCCTAGGTAAAATTTACGGCTTATTTGCATTTTTGTTAAGTTACTCACGAGTGCATTTACATACAAAAATATTGCTCATGTTGTTCGGGAGTTTAACTTAGGGGGCATTAATTACGTGACCTCAAAATGGGGGGGGGAGTCCAGCAAAATCTCACCACATCTTGAACAGTTTTTAAGCGTATTGTCGCGATCATATTTACCTCAACGGGGGGGGGGGGGGGGCGTAATGGGATAGCATGGGGCGGGATGGGATAGTCTGGAATCCCAGATACACCACTGATCTCACATGATTGTTGCAGAGTTAATTATTGCGGACATCAAACAAAAAGAGGTATACCTACCAAGGGTATGAGGGGTTGGTAGGAATCTGAGAGTCCGTGTATCCAGGAGTGACGGACGAATGAATTCATTCCTCCCATGGAGGTGGAATATAATTAATAGTCCAGTCAGCCTATGTCGTAGAACACCAGTTGAATAACCATCGACTACTATTATTTAGACAAGTGTTTAGCCAGAAGTCCCCGCCTCTACCCCCCTTACTTCCCCGCCTACGCCCCCCTCCCCAAAACATGAAAAGTGTAAGGGTTTCGTAAATCGCGTCTATCTCGATTACTAAACAACATATCGGGTTGCAATTTTTTATTTTCTTTATTGTAACATTGTTTACAATTAATGTCCAGTTAACTTTCGTCGTAACTTTTACCGTTTGTTTGTAATTCGTATGAAAAGGTAAAAATTTGTATATTTTTTGGTATGTAATTTTACATTTTGTCACAGAACTTTTTAGGCCGACATTTTATGAAAAAATGTTTCCTACAAAGATTGTAGCCCTTTCTATGAGCTGTAAAATTATATATTTTAATGTGTACTTTATGGCTAGAAAACGCCAGATATCAACCGTGAATGCTTGGTTCACCATCTCTGCATCGCTCTGCGGCAGCCGATTCATTAACGAACTACTCATGTATGATGTTTAACTCATTAATTGTATTTTTTGTCAATTGTTTTAAATTTTGGTTTTACTGAAGAAGTGAGATTATGCTTACTGGTATCAGTTCAAGTTGCCATAGTATTTCAGTTTAAAATCTATAACTTTATTTATTGAATGGAAGTATAAACTAGCTCCATTATGAATAACCCCCACTAACACGAGTATTTCACGTTCACGATTTCCACATAGCTTTAGTGCACTAAAACCAACGAAATAATGACAAGACTAGAAGAAGTGTGTGAAGATTTGGTTAAAACTAGTAGAAATTCAAAACTGTGGCTACAAGAGTTTAAATTGGTGAATTTGGTTCTAGACTTTATTCTGGCGGAGAGAATCGGCGATTGGAATTTGCACATTAATACAGTCAAGCAAATGATACCTTTTTTGCATGCTGCTGGTCATTTGCTCTACGCCAAATCCGCACAAATACACTTAAAACAAATGTTGAGCATACAAACAAAGATGTCAAATGTAGACTTCGAAAGGTTCGTCAATAATTTCCGATATTTAAAAAAGGAGACAAAAATGAGGTGAGCAATTACAGACCGATCTGCCTTTTATCAACTATTGTAGGAGCTAAAACTTTTGTAGGAAATATTTTTTCATAAAATGTCGGCGTAAAAAGTTCTGTGACAAAAAGTAAAATTACGTGCCAAAAAAATTTATCTTTTCATACGAATTACAAACAAACGGTAAAAGTTACGACGGAAGTTAACTGGACATTAATTGTAGACAATGTTACAGCAAAGAGAATATAAAAAATTGCAATCCAATATGTTGTTTAGTAATCGAGATGGACGTGATTTACGAAACCCTTACACTCTTCATGTTTGTGGGGGCACAGGGGGGGAAGCAAGGAGGGGTAGGGGCGGGGATTTTTGGCTAAACACTTGTCTAAATGATAGTAGTCGATGGAGAAAAAATTAGCTTTATACTATTTTTTCAATCTAATTATTACATTATTAAAAAAAATGATAATAACCTTGTTCACATTCGTTTCGAACACTACTGTACCATGCGACCATTTTTGTTGGCGGCCATGTTTGTTTGTGTACCCGAGGATGATACGAATGCAAGTCCAAAATTTGAAGAAATGAGTTTTTGATGCAGACTTGAAGTAAATTATCATGTTTATCAGTGGCAGAAAGAGTCCTATCATGAAGAAAAATAGGATTTTCAAAATTGCATATGGATGCAATTACCATGATGCAACAACTATCTTAGAAGCAGAAGGATGTACCATGGACTTTATTCCTTTTATAATACACCACATGTCATAACAAAATAGTCCACTTCAATTAGAGGCAGTAGGACTCAAGTCCATGTTTTTGTTTGATTCAAGTCAGCGTTTTTTTTTTAAACAACTATTTTTAAAGGCTTTACTATAAAATATTTCGATTCATTTGCTCGTTTTTAAAACAAAACTAATTGATTTAATAATTACTTTTTTGTTATCTATCAGCACGGATATCCGAAGAAGTTTTTTTTTTTACATTAACTCCACACAGGAGGCCCTGAGGAAAATAATTTCCCTCAGGGCCAAATGTCAACTGTGTACAAATGTTGGGCACGCGTTTGGCGTGTTTCCCGACTATGCACCGGGGCCGAAGGGATCAATGATGCTAGTTCCTCGGAGCATCTTCCATTGTAATACCGGTAGAACAAGGATAGCATTCCCACCCGACGCCTGTGCTCTAAAGATTGCAATCCGTCTGTTAAGATGGGAGAATCTATCAAACGGACCGCCCGTTTCTGCACAGTGTCGAGGGTATTTTTCAGGTATTTTGGAGCTCCAGACCAGAGGTGGCTGCCAAATTCAACCGTGGGGCGCACTTGCGATTTGTACAGGGTTAGCAGTTATGAGACCATAGTTACAGAAAAAAATACTTTTTTGGCTCTCCTGAACATTTACCTTTTTGGACTTGCATCCGTATGCTTCTCGGGTAAAGAATTTGGTTCATGAGCTCACAGTTCAAGGTCAAGTCATTTTTTGAAAAATGTAGCTTACCTCTTCTAATTGTGTTCATCGAACCGAGCGCAGAAAGGGACAGCAAATTTCGCATTGCACTCTGACGAGCGCGAAAATAATATTAGGCCAGCTGTTTTTAACCGTGAAATGACCGAAAAACACGGAATAAAATTATGGATTATTTCAAAATAATGCTTTAAATCCGGATTTCTTTGTTTGTTTTCTTTTAAATAGTTTTTTTTTAGTTAGGTACTATGATCGTCAGTAATAATTTATAAGAATTTGACCAAAAAAAAAATCAACTTCTGACTCGATTTACTCGAAAACGAAAGCTCAAATAAAAAAAAATTATACTACAAAATCGACTCCAAATGTGATGAGGATTCACCAGTTTTCCGCTTGTACTACGAGTTTTCGGACACCTTGTATGTCAGGATTTTAAAGCAAGGCGGAAATATTCTGCCTAAAGACAAGGCCTGAGTTGTGAAATTTCTAAAACAGAACTGTGCTAAATTGGTTTAGAACCAAAATGTATAGTCAGTGGCGACGTTGGTTTCCATTCAAATCCACATGGAAAATATTTCTTGTGTATATTATCAAAATAACACCTAGTCTCCCAAGTTTCAAACCATATCCGAGATTTTTGTTCAGTACCAAAACTTGACTCTTTGACGTGACATGTACCTTGCAACTTGTATTCAACATAATTATGGATTAATTTGTGTGTGTGTGTTTTTTTTCCAACATATTTTGTAAATCTTGTCTGGTAACCGATGTGCCAGATTATAGTTTTGATTTAATTTTATGTTTCTGAAGTGAGTAGCTGACTTTCAATGCAACTAACATAATTGCAATAACATAATACACACTGGCTACAATTCCACTTGTGAAAATAAGATATGACAAGTAAAATAGTTTACCAAGATAACAACAGGCATAAAACGTTTCCAGGAACCCGCCGGAGACCACTTTCATGTAGCCAATACCAATCATCACTGTTGCTATAAAAGTCAACGCCACATTGATATTGGCAAAGAATAGCCACGGACAAATAAGGTATGCCTTATCCTGTAAAGAAAACAATACGAGAATATCATAAAAAAAACCTGTCAAAAATACGAGCAAATCCTCGCCTTAGTTCAAACGGCCATTTTAGTTTTTGTTCAATATCCACTTCAAAATTAAAAATAAATTATAAAAAATGATAGTTAATCACTTAACTAAGAATATTATTAATGAAACTAATGAAACGGAAATAGCTTTATCCACCTATCATAGTGTTTTATTGAAATAATTAAAGAAAATCTTCTCCTGTTGTAAAATTTTCTAATGGTCGTTTGGACAATTAAGAACTGGCGACGAACTAGCTATAATTCTTTCTACTACAATCAGAAGATGAAAAATTATGAGTGTTATATTTCAACACGTGATCTGGTTGCGAAAGATTGAACACACATATTTTTAATCTGATCCCTTATAATGTCACCCGTTTGCCAAAAACTTTATTGAAAGGTGTCTAAGTATGAACTCCTGGTACATGAGGCTCAGAAATATGCCGAAAAAAGTAATGGCATTTAAAAGGTGTAATGTTCTTTAAATCAGTGACTCACTAGCCCCCAATAATAATGATTACAACTTAAGTTCGTTATTTTAGTTTATTGTGAATTACAATGATCGCAAGTAGTATTTTATTTATGTCAACGATAGCGATTACTAAGGCTTCGTAAATAGATCTGAACGCTGCGGAACACGCCAGCTGTTCTCTTGTACTGTGTGCCCGCTCGTCAATCTCCGGAAACCCGAACCTTTCCGAGCGGCGCGGTGTGCGGATATACCTATATTCACTTATTCTACAAAAGATTACTACTTTATGAACGTTATCCCAAGGAAGTTGTTCTGATGTCACCCGTTCCACAATCATAGTTTATTTGCTATGTCTCTTTATTCAATTTTTTATAAGTTCAAATAAAATACTTACTTGCGCAATTCCGATCAAGAGAAAGATGTCGTTTGCTAACAAAATGGCATAAACTATCGCAACAGCACGGAAAAAAGTATATAGTTTGTCAACATCTCCCCAATCAGAAATCTGTTTTAACAAGATGACTGAGATTATGAACACGGTCGCATTACTTAACTGAAAAAAAGGAAAACATTTTACAATGAGTCATTGAAAAAAAGTCGTACAAGGCGAAGTACCGTGAGTTCACTACTAGAACTTCACACAGTCACAATGAACTTCTAATTATTACTAGTAATATCGGCGGTGACGGGATAAATACTTAGAAACCATAATTGAAAGCCCGTACATCGCAACGTACGTTACATCGCAACGCATCCTTACAGCATCTGTTTTATGTCGATTCCTTGCCGACCCATGGACCGATGGCCTTAAATATCATATTTAACAAAACTTACCCGACACACAACTAATCCTTTGCAATGTATTTGCTTTTGTAGGTAGGTACTGTTTTTGCAGAAGAGAATAAATAAATGTAATTTTCTTGTTTGTTCTAAGGAAAAAATATGCCGACATATTTTTTAAATATTTTTTTCATGGCTTTTCACCCCAAAGGAATGTTCTGGCCGGTGTCAAGTGAATGATTTTGTGAGTGTAATTTCGTGAGTGTAATTTTGGGTCAATATTTACAAATTTAGTTTTAATTACAAGAACCTATCTACATTATTATATAATCTGCATACATAAAAATCTCGCGTCACGGTGTTTGTGGTTGCACTCCTCCGAAACGGCTCGACCGATTCTTATGAAATTTTTTAAGTATATTTGGTAGGTATGAGAATAGGTCGTAAAGTATATTTCATACCACTAGGCGACTAGGATCCAGAAAAAAAACTATTTTTTTGATAATTTTTTTTTTGAATTTTTTTTTTATTCGGCGTCATAAAATACCTACAAAACCAACTTTTCACCCTCCTACCCCCACCCTCCCATTTTTTAATCACGATTTTAGTATTTTTGTATGAACAAATTTAACCGCCGTTCGTATTTAAAGCAGAACGAAATTATTTATGTTGTTGAATGACAGATGGCGCTACGTCAACCTAATCGAATTCGTTCATATTTTTTTATTTAACAACCAACATATCACTAGAAATAATTTATATGGTAGAACAACGTTTGCTGGGTCAACTAGTAATACTAAACAAATAAAAAAGACGCTAAATTCTTACAATACGAGATTATTTGAATTAAATATAACAAGTGGAACCAACAGGAAATCAATAAATATGATGATGTAATGTATTATGCGTAAAAAATAAACTAAATAAATAAACACATGAAATTAAATTTACAGTTACAAAATGATGCTGTTATAGTAATGAAATTAGCCAAGACTTTATAAACGCTTTTGCCTGAACTAATTAGGTGAGGGATGAAATTTTTGTACGAATTATTTACAGGGCAACTGCAAAAAATATGATAGAGTTCCTCTTCACCAAGACGACAACACTTCGCAGAATTCTTAAAATATTTTTTTTGTCAGGTGAACATTGTGGCAGCAATGCCCTATCCGCATGCGGCAAATGGGAAGTGAAAGAAGTGAAAACAAGTTAGGTCCATAGACACATAATTCGACGTCAATAGTTATGTCCTGCGTCCGGTTGGCTTCCAGTGTGGAGTTAACCTAAATCAAAATACTGCTTCGTCAGACTGTGTAATAGAATTGATTATCACTTGAAATAATTTCAAAAATTTCAGGCGTAGTCTTCACTACGACTCTTCACCACTCAAGAAACCACGCAGCACAGCAGATGTTCTAGCACAGCATGGCATGACAAGAGAAAGTGTGCTATTAAAAGAAATTTGTAGAACAGTGGATATACTTAGGAGCTCTAATAACCTCAAAATTTGTTGTACACCCATCTTCCCAAGGTATAAAAGAGACATGCGTGTATGTGTGAGACGGCATGAGTAACGTATAAAGGAGTATGATTGTTGTCCATTCGTCCTCTTTGCAATTAGGCTTCCTGGAAGAACGACACTGTACACTAGTGTACAGATCTCTCAATAAACGTACTTAATAAGTCTACCCACGACTTATTATTGTCTCACCGCCCTGTACTGAGATCACCATCAAAGGAAACTGAATCCATAAAGGATTGGAAGTTCAGATTATCACTGTAATTAAGAGTGTTAAAATTTTTAAAAAATCTTGTGCTGTAAATGGATCATTAATCTGGCATATAATAATAAATCAAAATGAAATATTGTCATGAAATCTATATATAAAAATCTAAGAATGTTTGTATGTCGGCTATGCGTTGCTAAACCATTCATTCGATTTGGGGATTTGATGTGTGCATGCCCGCGATGGGGGTTCGTGGGACGGTGGAAGCGGGAGAGGGGAGTGGGGAGAGGGAAAACGGAGAAGGCAGAGTAGGAACGCGTGAGGGGAACGGGATGCAGAAGAAGAATGGGTCGAAGGGAAAGGACACGTAGGGAGAAACAATATCCTTATTAAGTGGCATAGCAACGCATGCCGGGAACCACAAACCCAGAAGCTAGCAAAGTTTTATTTTTATATATATATATAGACTAGCTTTTTCCCGCGGCTTCGCTCGCAAGGTATTAGTGGATTTCCACTCAGCCTCCTCCACCTTCCCTCTCCCCACCCCACTCCCCCCATCAATCCCCCTCCCTCTCCACCCACCCCTCCCCCCACTCCATTCCCCCATCAACCCCGCCCCCCTCCCCCTCCACCCACTCCTTCCCCAACCCCTCCCCCTTCCCTTCCTTCCCTCCCCCCTCTTCCACCCCACTCCGCCTCCTCCACCTTCCCTCTCTCCACTCCACTCCACCCACCACTCCTCTCACCCCCTACCCCTCCACATTCCCTTTCCCCATACCACTCCCCCCCCCCATCAACCTCATTCCCCCCACCCCCTACCCCTCCCCGAACCCTCCTCCATTCTTCCCCTTTACCCTTCCTTCCCTCCCCCCTCTCCCTCCCCTAACCCCCTTCCCCCACCATTTTCCCCCTCCCCTGCCCCCTCCACCAACACCCTCCCAACATACCCTCCCCCCTCCCCACTCCCCACTCACCTCTCGCATTCCACACATTCATTCCCGATACATTCAGTTTTCTAATTGCTCGCATTTCATAATGCCAGAACTCAACGGTACTTTTATACAAAAAACGAACAAAAATAAAGAATTACATTTCGCATACATGCGTATATTTCGGTGATTCATTTTTAGAGATAGTTATCCCGGTTCCATGACAGTTGATCCCCCGACAGGTGCCCCCCGGAATACTTATGTACAATGTACAGTCGGTTTAGGGAAAATACGATTTAAGTACGAATTATTATTCTTCTTTTTATATTCTACCAAAAAATCCAGTGCGACAGTTTTATATTTAAAAAATGCGATACCTGTCTATCCAATTAAAACAATAATTGTTCTGTGATGTCAAAATTTGAGAATGACATTTTGCAAAACAAAGATTCTTAAATAAAAATTCTATTTTATAAAATATTTAAATTATCGAAGTACCTACTTTCCTAATAATTTGAATCGATTAAAGAATTACAGATATCTTACTAATCGTGCCACCTTTTGCAATTTTTTCATACAAATTTCGTAATGCCAGAGTTCTGTGATAGCCTATATGTTTATATTATTGTAAAGTTTCATTAAAATCCATTCAGTAAAGTAGAAATTAGTATTTTATACGTATTTGAATTTTAACATCAAAGGGATGTCCACAGTAACCTAATTAAAAAAAAACATCGTTTCCAAGGCGACAATTGGCGTTTGCAATAAATTGATTTTGTTAACGACAGAAAACGTATGAAAAATAATTTCATAACGCAGAGATTATTCATAACGCCAGAGCTTACCAATATATATAGCCTACAGATCTCGCAAATAATGTAGCTTTCTATTAGTGAAAGAATTTTTTTTAATCTATTCAGTAGTTTTTGCGTGAAAGAGTAACAAACATACATCCATACAAACTTTCACCTTTATAATATTAGTAGGATTTACCCCTAAAACCATGCGAGCGAGCCGCGGGTAAAAGCTAGTGTTATAATAAAAATACATTTCAAAATTCTTACCAGATCGAGAATTGCAATGATGAGTGACCCAGTCCGCAAGCTGCAACAGCCGCAGAGGCATGAATGCACCCTGCAGCACATCTTGTTACCTACAAATAAAATTAATATGTAATTATCTAAAGATTTAATAAGCACATTTCGTCGCCTCAGTTCTTGTTTGTTCAATAGATCATTTTAGTTTTTGTTCAATCTCCACTTTAAAATTAAAAATAAGTAAAAAAAATGAAAATTAATCACTTAATTAAGAATTATTTAAACTAATTAGACCTTTACCTTTACGGAAATGGCTTTATCTTAAACACCTGTCGGAAATAATGAAAGAAAACCTACTCCTCCTGTAAAATTTCCTAATGGTCTATTGAACACACAAGAACTAAGGCGACGTTGTGAAGTTTGAAGTTTTTTGGAACTCATGAGGATTATATGATGTTGATACTACTAACAATTTGACTTTACTTCTAACTGAGCCTTTTTAATAAAACACGTAGGTACAGTATGTTATGGTTTCAATAGCTTTAAGCCAATGACGCGCTTTGGAAATTTTAGAACCGAGTCAGTTGCATAGCATATTATCTCGATCACACTATTTTTTTTCAATAGTGTTATCTGCGATATAGTTGCATTCTACGATTAACAAACATAATTTAATATGACAATGTTATACTGATAACTCTCAAGGGCATGTATTATTCATATTACCAGTTATCATATATTATATATTATAAATCTGAAATGGAAAGAACAAATATGTCAAGTAGTAAACAAAATCAGAAAATTAATATATATATTTTTAAGAATTAGAAATTTTCTGTCGATAAAAAATCTATATTTAATCTACTATGCCTTAGTTCAATCCACTCTACAATACGCTATTATTAGTTGGGGATCCGCGTATAAATGTAACCTTCTTCCAATACAAATTGTACAAAGAACAATTATTAAAATTATATTAAAAAAATCCTTAGACTACCCAACAGAACGCCTGTTTGAAGAATTTCAAGTACCCACATTTAAAGATTTATATATTAAAAATTCAGTAATTCAAATAATAAAAGAAAAAGATAAATATCCATTTTTAAATGAAAACAGAACTCGACTTAAACATGTTTTTCTATGCCCAAAACTAAATACGTCTTTTGCACAGCATCATTATACTTATCAGGGAAGAACTTTTTTCAATCGTCTACCAGGGGAAATCAGAAGCATCAATGATAAGGCCCGAATGCTGCTCTCTGTCAAGAGACATTTTAAAGATGTTCTTCAAAAGAACTACTGTCAACTAATCTTACAAATATCTTAGTTCTCCATAACATTCTTTCTTTAAAAAAAACACACCATTATCAAATAAATACTGCAGCTCACATATATTTATGTACAATTAATTATTTAAGTACTAACTTATACCTAACTAATAACTAATAGCATTTATGTACACTCCCCTTCCATACACTAGCAAATGCTTTTAATGGAAGGGTAGTAAAAAAAAACCTGTAAAAAAATATTTAGTTGTAAAATTGTAATTATAATAAATGTTTCAATAAATAATAAAAAAAGTAAATAAATATAATAAAATATTATATATTATTATAATATTAATATTATTCATTATGACATTCATTATGGACAGTGAGATCTGTCCGAAACATCTTTGATAATCAACACGCTTAATTATAAAAGAAAGACCTCATTAATTGAGTGTTTTAATTTTAATTGCGTTTACGATCACAACATTCTTATTACCCATGTTAAATTAAATAAATAAAAAAACAATAAATAATGAATATGTAAAAGATAATCATTTAATTTTTTTGATATTACTGCCGTAAAACAAACAAAAATTAACGCATAAACTCACAACACAATCACGCCGGACCGGCCGGCGAACTCAGCTGATGATAGCGGGTGACACACATGCCATGAACTCACCCGAAGTCAGCCGAAGGACGCGCGATAATTCACGAACGCAGAGTTTCGGCGCTGTCGAAGGTTCGGCAGATTTTCTGCCGAAACCGAAACCGAAACCGATTCTTCCTTCGGTCACTATCTATAAGCAGTATTATTCTCAAATAATTTATCACAAATACTGTCTTTTTATTTAAAATTTATAAAAAAACTTTACATGGACTAAATTTGAAAGTTCAGATGCGCTAAAGAAGCCGGCCCGGCCCTTGGAACAAAATCAAAAAAATTTCACTGTGGGAATCTCAAAAAATCATTATTTATGAACCTCTTGGCAAAAAAATTCCTGGTAACTAATTTTTCAATAACTGTTTTGTAGACATATCTTAAGAGCCTTTAATATAATATAATATAATATAGCATTGTCAACTGGTGGTCAAAGTATGTGGGGATTCACCAGAGTACAACATCAAGACATTTAATATTAGATAGATACCTATTCATAAAGAAGTTCTATTCTCAGCTCTTTTTGTTTAGCGAAAATCTCAATGACCCTCTTGTTTGATACGGCAACTGAACAAAATGTATGATTATAAAATTGCTCAAAATTCGCTAGATTTCTTAACTTTAAAAAAAACTCCCTTTATCCAATGATGTCATAATACAATTTTAACGTCATTGCTTTTATATTGAGCGCTTTTATTATGACCGCGACGTTTGACGATTACGGATCCCTGACGGCCCAAAAAAGCATAAAACGTACGTTCTTTATCCTAATAATGCTGAAGCTCTTTCTTACACACTAAATTATGGTGAGATAAAAGATGAGACACTTGCAAGTGAAGCACAAAGATACGTGTGTTTGTTTCCTCCAAAGTACTAGGTACTTTTTTTTCATTTGATGGAAACAGATATATTTATTATTTATAAGTCTTATTACGGCTCAGCCACGGCGACGGGAATTGCGTTTCAATTGAGGGAGATGTGTCATAATGATTGTATGTTTCCTTTGTGGGGGTGCAGACATACGTTTACCATTTGTCCCATTTTCGACTGTTGTTATTTAGTTTGTAAGAAAGAGCTGCAAAGCAAAACCATGAGCGCATTGAGATTTTACGTTTTTAGTTTTGAATTTTCACTCACACTTCAATATTATCATTCTAACCATATTCCATACGTTCAAATTATCGTCACGGCTAGTAGTATTTATTGTAGGGGTATAAGGAGACGTCACGGTGTGGTGTGTGAGAGAGATGCAAGAAAATTATTACTTTTTTTCCTTTAGAGGAAACAGACCTACGTATCTCATCTTCTAAAAGAGCTTGAGCATTATTGTGATACCTAAGGAACGTTTGTTTTATGCCGTCACGGTACCGTAATCGTGCATATTCACGGTAATAATAAAAGCGATCATTACCTATCCCCTTAAAATTCAAAACCCCCAGATCTGGCGACTTCTCTCCAGACATAGCATCACTGTGAGACAATGCTTTACTCAACTCATCAGTCGTAATGACACGATGCATCATACGTGCTCATTTTAACATGCCACTGAACAAACGGTTTCTTCCGATGTAATGGTAAAACTTCGGACGCTAAAATGCCGATATTTGTATGTAATCTACGCATTAAATTTTTTACAGCATGAATTATAAAATGGAGAGGAGGTGTTTGTACGAAAATTTTCTACTAAACTTTTGTCTTTTGTCGCAAACTTGCGGTAACGAAGTACTAAGTGCGGGGAACGTAGATAGAGGGCGAATTTAAAATTAATAGGCTCATCGCGCATCCATCTAGCGGTGCACCGGAGAAGCATTACGCCAACTATTTGTTTAGTAAATCAAAAATAAAAGTACAGATGGCGATAATCAAAAATAAAATTAAATCTCAACGTTGAATAAACCTAATGGGCCGTTTTCTGAGTAATTCCAAAATACCCACGAGATGGCAGCACGGTGTTTAGCGGTCCTCCTGTCATCTAATCTGTGAACCAAATCTATGGACTGTCACACTGACGTCTTTCAACGATCTGTCATTTCGATAGCTATTTGCAATTTGTTTTCCGACAAGTTTAGCCAAACCAAGTTTGCTCGATTTGTAAGTAAAATGCACAAAAAGTAAGATGCTGCTCTGAGCCACAGACCATGCTGCTCAACGGCCTCAACACTAAGCAGGCTCTCAACGACGATGGACTCCTTATCGTAGCGCTGGTTCTGCCCTTCAAACCATACGTTGAATGTAAGATATGGGTTTTATTATACCTCTAATACTTTAACCAGGGATTTAACCGGTCTTTTAAATGTGATTAATTTTAAGTAAGTGGTTCTATGGCACCCCCAATCAGGGTATGTTGTGAGGCTGAACTGAATGGGGGAGGAAAGAATATGGGTATAAAGCTCGAGGCAAAAATCTAATCGCTTAACACTCAAAGCTTAAAGCACAATCTTTAATTTCTCCTAACTATGTCTAGGGCATTGCACTGGTCGTCTTCTCTCGGATTCCTTGTACTATTCAATTATAATTTTCAGACGAATCTGACCACATGACGAAGGAGCGTCTGCCCATCCGAGGCTACACATTCGAGGAGCACGTGGAATCCTTCACCAGCTACTGCGCTACTACCGTGGGGCTCCAGGTCATGCAGTGGTCACGCGTGTCCTACCTCTGCGAGGGGGACTTCAACCAATCCTACTGGCTGAACGACTCTATCTTCATCATCAAAAAGGACCCAAATTTCCCCGAAACCACGGCTGAATAGAAGTTTTAATAGGTTTACTTATATTACCTCTTATCACCTTTGTATTTTGATATCCCTCATCTGTGAAATAGATTATATTTATATTTCTATTGAATGTTTACAAATAAAATATTAGCATAGGAAAAATCAATTTTTTATCAAGTAAATTCTAAAAATAAATGTTAATTAATATTATATAGTATGGAGGTTGGGAGATTTCTACACTAGTTCATATTTAATTTGATAATCTTATTTTCTTTATTTTAACAGGTTCACTGTTCACAAAGTTGCTCACGCGTTGACCGACGCTACCACAACTATATAATATTAGGATGTAAAAAAAAAATAAAAAAATGCCAAAACAATAAATAATTTATGCATAATGTTAATTATTTGTTGTACTGATATGTTCTTCTATGTGTATAATGTTTATAAATGTTTTACGACATTTATATTATGGCTGTAATCTTGTTCTTTTCATATTGACCTCGAGAAATAAAAGAAAGTTTTTTTAATTTATTTATATATTTGTTAAATTATTTTGTGTTATTTTGTACAACTAAACAACAATCTTTTTTAACCATGGCAGTAGATGTCGTGCAAGGCCGCAGAAAACCATGACAAAACTGGAGCGACACTCAGTCTTTATTTTAATAAAAGAAATATAATAATGATCTTTTAGTTAAGTATTTGTTTTTGGGGTGTTATGCCGTGTTGCGCTACCTCCTTCTTTAGCCAACTTTTCGGACAGCGTTGCAGTGTCCACCATCAGGGCACCCTGATGATGGACACTGCAATGCTGTCCGAAACGTTGGCTAAAGAAGGAGGTAGCGCAACACGGCATAACACCCCAAAAACAAATAACGAAAATACTTTTGGCCGTGAAAATCTTAAAAGGTATCATAATAATGACTGTTTATTTCAGAATGTTGTGCAATGCAATACATTCCATATTTTTAAATAGTTCAAACATTGACAAAATAACAATGCATTCATACACAGAATGGAACAGAAAATAAATGAAAAATATAGTATATAATAATAAATCCAAAAAAATATGCAAATATCCATTCATGGGGGATATTTGACAGGCTCCCATTTCCAGAAGGGCATCAGCGGGGACTCCATCCAGGCAACCATGGCAGTGATGATGGTATTCTTCGACTGGCATAGTCTGCGCCATAAGCTTTCCCTTGGTTTTGGTTTTGTAGAATTCAAATATATTTTTTCACGTATCAGACGCCTTTCCTGTCAGTTTCTTAATTCTATATTACCTACTGCTACTTTTATCCAGGGACATATTGAAGGAACTACAACTTTCAGTAGCTTTTGCCTGTACAGTACATCTGAAAATAAAATTAGGCTCAAACTTCCATACTTACATGATATAAAATACAAAACGGTCTACGTTAAGAAATAATAATTTTATTTTTTTCTTAAAACATTCCTACTGAAAATTAAATTACAATCACGAGATATACAGACATGGGACGAGAAATGCAAAGCAAATTAGATTGCCAACAAAGAAGAATCACCCGCCTATAAATCTCGTGCCAGAAAGTTTGATAACCGTGTAATAAAATTATTGCAATAATTGAATATGTTTACTTAATATAAAAAAAGGAAATCAGATATTATGTCTACCATAATTATTTGTTAGTTGTGGTTGACTACACTTATATTTAAAGGTACGTTGGTCAAATAATGTCAACTGCGAAAAAAGGCAAAACATTGTGTATAAAATTTTGTGCATTCTATGTCAAATGTTTCTTTACGTGTTCATTATACTATACAAGTACTATCTGTATTATATTGGGGATTCAATTATAGTAAGATATTAATTGAATGAGTCATGTACTTACTGTTATGGTTAATATTATTGAATACATAATCTGTGTCCCTGAAATGAGCTTTACAGACAACAGAATCAGGAGTCGGTGCCCATTTGAAATGAACCTAATTGAATGAATCCATTGCGCTTTCAAGTCTTTCAATCTTTGGGAAACTCGTGCCCAACCCTATTCTACACATTGGAACACTACAACAGGTTGACGGCATTATTATAATATTTAAAAACACTAAATTGCGTCAAACGGCCTAAAAAATGTATGGGATCTGACAGTTAAATAAAATAGTTGGACCGGTAGGACTATTAGCGAACCTAGCGGCCAAAATCGTGCGAAAACGGCCCATTGTGACAACATGATGTAACAAAAGAAATAAACAAGATTTCATTTTTTTATTTTGAAGACTTTTATTTCACATGTACGTTCGATACTTAAATTTATTTAAGTATGCATCTGTAACAGGTCTCGACACAACCGTGTCATTTACCAGCAATCTTAAAACTAACTAACTTAAAAATTATACAAACGTACCTACAGAAATTATTAGATTTTCTTAGGTGGGGGTAGTAGGAGTGGTGATTTTGGGGGCGGTGGGGGAGGGGGAAGGGTGGAAGGATTCAATATAACTAGGAAGCATAGTCAATAATGATGGTGATGTACAAAGAAAAGAAATGGTGTAGGTATATACTTTAAAATGTTATTAATGACGCGCAATATGTAGGTATGACTAATAAAAAAATTAAAACTATAGATAATCAGGGAACATGAACTCTTTTTAAGAAATATTAACTATTCGGAGTTTGCTAATCATTTTTGCACTACCTTCAAAAAGAGTCATGGAAAGGCTTCGGATGCAAGATGCAATACAACAATGCATGTGGTGTACGAGTAATGTTCGGATTTCCCAGGCACCGCAGTGCCTCCTCAATGTTCACAAAAGGGCGTCTTCGAGGATTTGCAGTTCTAATAAGATTAATTTTATTTAAATAAATGAAGACAATACAAGCGAAACTCAATCGAAAATCTGGAAACAGAAAAATCAGAAAAACATATTGACACCTCTGGGACTCGATTTTATTTATTAAATTATTATAAATACTTACGTCATCGTTATGTTTTAATAATTTTAGAATCATATTCGTGGTGTAAGAGCACGTACCAGAAGGTTTTTAAACAGCGATTTGTGAGCTTATTTGTATTAAAAAGTGTAGATGTCATTTTGCTGTCCGATGATATTTATTTTCAATTTAAAACACATTTTGCCATCACAACTGGAAGAGTGGCGCGTTTACAACCTACCGAGTCACTTGATAAGCATTGCATCTCGTTTCAGCAGCTCGATAATACACGAAACAGATGACGTATGAGATGGATCAGTGGCGACGTGATTGAAAATTTTATTTTATTTTTATTTTTAAAAGAAAAAGAAAATCCTACCTGTCTGAAAAAAATGCAACAAGTGGAGTTCCACAGGGCTCATTACTTAGTCCAATTTTTAATATCTTAATTATAAATTACATTATACAAATTTTTAGTGATGTTTTAAACCTTTTTTTTAATTTTCCAACTAAATCATTTTGTAGTTTTTATCGTTTTCCAGATTACAATAAGATTCAACACAAAAAAATTATTTTCCTCGGGGTCTATGTGTCATCTTTGTTTCTTTTGCAACGATCCAAAAAGGAATATTTCCATTTCTACGCAAATGTTTACGTGAGAGTTTAGATGATGTTTTAAAGTTATCCATCCCATTAATGCAAAATGGGCGTTCCGGGAATACAAGCTGCACAAGTTTTTCTCACTCGTCTTGCATGAAAACAATAAGTCGGTATATTTGGAAACATGAACTCATACGACTTCTTTCTACGACTACTTTAACACATTTTTGCAATCACAATTTCTGTTTTTTCGATCACCTTTTCTTGGGATATTTATAGTTTTGCAGCTTAGACGGGCTGCAGGCCATGCTTTCAAGTGGAAAACCTGTTAATCAAGGAAAATAAGTCAACAATATGTAAGTACTAAGAACTTGGTACTTACGTAGATTATTTATTACTCATTATCTACGTTTTTATCCTCACCATGGATGTTATTATGCTAACTATTTTTAGATAAGGCGATTAGATATCTCAGTCCATAGATAAACTATCGCATGACGTAAATGCCAGAACCACTGAATAAATCTAATAATACATACTAGAAATGCCTTTCATGTAAATTTGAATGTAAACCAATGTCGGTTCCAACCCGCTTAAAACGCGATCTGTCTTTCTTACACTCGCCTGACATTGTATTTCGCCATCCCATTTGTTTATTTTTTATTATTCATTAAAGCACCCGCTAAACTGCCAGAGCAGTTTGTTAGCAGGTCAAGTCAGCAATATTAATATAACACTAAAACACAAATGTAACCAAAGAAACCACAATATAGAAAATAGATATCTTCAGAAGAATAACTTTGTAAGTAACTATAATATAAAGGCATAAAATACGCAGACAGACAGATGTAACACAGGCAAATTACTCATAGTCATATTATACACAAGATTACTAACAATATCAATAAAAAGTCTTGATCTATTTGGCATTTTTTAATTTTATTTTTTTTGAGATCGGTGGTGCAATTTGATTCGATTTTTATGTTCATCGGCATCTTATTAAATATGATAGAGACAATATAATTAATTACAAGACATTATTGATGTCCGTTGTCTGTATTTATTTTTATCTAATTTTCTGAGTTGACAAACCCTCATTTTTAGCCATTTGATCTACTTTTTCTATGTGTATTGAATACCCTCCACACAGCATCCCAGATGACATAGGCCCTGAGGGAAATTATTTTCCTCAAGGCCTCCTGTGTGGAGTTATTGTAAAAAAAAATCTGACTATAGGTTTTAAACAATAATATCCTTCGAACAGGTAATAAATTAACAAACTCACATAATAATTTTATGTATCTTGTTTATGCATACATACTTTTGCTTACCAAGAGCTTAGTCATAGGCTGGGATTAGACTCGTAAATTTTTTCCTGTAAATCGCTCTTGTAAGCGATTTATTGCCAAATTACCAATGTAAACGACACCAAAAGTCACTATAGCAAGTTACAGAACTTATTCTTTCGGAAGTTTTTTGACAGGTCTAATCGCGCCCGCGCAAATTTCTAGCCTTCTTACAGCTTATAAATCAGTTTGATAAGATAAGAGACTTGCCGCAAGAAATAGTTCCGAAATGCGCCGTTGCCAATGTCAAAATTTAAAAGACAATTGTTTTCGTAGGATTTTTTCCTACAAAACTAGTATTTATTTCCACTTATTTAAGTTTTCTGGAAAATAAGCATCCTTCTATTCAATTATTGGTCCAATCCCTTCCAATCTTAATGTTTCTGTTTTTAACATTTACGTGTTTGAAATTTTGAATTCGAAGTCGGTTGCTGTCAGCAGATGTCAGGTAGCTGTCATTCGGATGAAACGAAATTGATTTTCGCCTTTGACGGCACAAAAGTGCGTGGAGAATTGTTTAATTAAAGCCAAAATCTATTTCAATACTTTATTTGGGCCTTTTCGTCTTTATTGACGAAATCGCGTACATTTGACAGTAGCAGGTCGTTGTTGACAGGAAGCCATCTTACCGCAAATAAATTTACAGATGTAAACGGTCGCATGAGCATTTACACAGGTCGAATTTCCGATCAACTTCCGTGATCATTAATTACCAAAAGTCGGATGCATATGTGAACGCTCCTGTGAGTGACCTGTCAAAATCTTATGTAATCCGTAAATTTTAATTACGAGTCTAACCCCAGCCATAGAGTTTTGTATTGTTTGAATGTTACCTATATTTGTCTTGCACGAGTTTCCCCAAGACTTTATTCCGTATCCGATAGTAGATTCCGCTATTGACAAATAGATTAATTTAAACGTACTTATGGGAGTAAAATATTTAATTTTGTAAATTCACCCCGCAGTATAGTCGGAGGCTTTGCAGATGTTGCTTAAATGAGTATCCCATTCATATGCGTGTCTACAGTTATTCCCAAATATATGTATAATTGGTATATAATATATAATATAACTTGTGCACGTTTGCACAAGTTCAATGGTTCCGTAAGGACTGTGAAGAATTGTGTATACCATCAAATGAATGCGAATTTGTCATAGGTGTTATGGTATATTTGGCATATGGAGAATGTATAATATGCGTTAATTTAGTTTTTTGGAATTTATTATGAGACCCGCATCATTTGACCATTTCTATAAAGAAAATAAATCGTGCTGCATGAGTTTTATTGCAATGAATAATTGTTCATGCGAAATGACTAGCGCCGTATCTTCGGTGTAAACGTAATATTTAACAAATGTGACAATTTTATTCATGAGTGAAACGAATATTATGTATAATGTTGGGTCGAAATGAAAAATTCATAATTTCGTTATTTTATTCCGCTTTACGTTACAAACTAATTACTGGCCACTCATCACCTGCATTTCTGTGAAATATTGAAATCCTGCAGCACAAGCATCTACATGAGACCAGGTAAAAGGAATTTGACTTCCACTTAGTGAAAAATCTTCCTTCTTTGTGTGCCATATCAGGTCCCCCCGACGTTGGCGATCACTCTTGAAAATGTCTCTCTGTCTTGCGCTGCCCGGAATAGCTCCTCCACACTTCTAATGCCGGTCCACTCTCGTATATTACGCAGCCAAGACATTTGTCTCCTACCAGGCCCTCGGTGACCCTCTATCTTGCCTTTCAGTATTAAATGGAGCAAGTGATACTTCTCCCCTCGAAGTACATGACCCAGATATGAAATTTTCCTGATTTTTATTAATGTAAGCAGTTCTCTATCTGCTCTAGCCCACCTGAGAATTTCTGTGTTGGTGATCATGTCGGTCCATGGGACCTTGAGCATTCTCCAGTGAATCCACGTTTCAAAAGCCCTAACCTGTTCATAGTATTTACTTTCAAGGTCCATGTTTCAAGACCGACCACACATAACATTTTAGCATCTCTGCCTTAGTTTTAAGCTAATATTGTCATTGCAGAAGAGGAATTTCATTTTAATGAATGCAGTTCTTGCTGCTTCAATTCTGCACCTAACCTCTACATCTGGGTCAAGAGTCAAAAAAAATCTTAATATTTTACTCTAATAAATCTTCAAACTAAAATAGATATTAGCATATTTTTGTCATTTTCATCTCATTCTTCTGTTAAATTAGCAATTTTGAAAATCAAAATAAAATTTAGATGGGTGTACACCAATTGGTATCGAGGTCTGGTGATTGCTGCTGTAATAGAATTTGAGGAGACATCTATTGCTGCGTCGAGCTGATTTATATTGATATTGGAATTTTGCTCTTGTCCTTAGCGAGATATTTGAGGTATTATCAAAAATTTGTATGAATACTGGGTTTAAATCAGAGCTGAGCTCGTAGTAGGTGTGATCCCAAGTAGTATTTTTGAGAACCGCTTTGTCAGATATGTGGCCAAAACGTTAAAAAATGATTTAAGATAGTTGTTGACGGCGTATTTCGCAAGAATATAACAACTTGAATTTGTGACTACTATTCCAGGTAGCTGTGCTTCGAATTGAAATTTCCAAAAACAATTTTCGGTTTCTTGCCTTTTAGCGGACTTTTCAGAACCGTTGATTGAATCATCTTTTGCAGAAGATCTCTCTTGTGAAGAAAGTCTCTCTTTTGCAGAAAATTACAGATCAGATCACAAGTAATGTTTGGGGAGGAATTTGACTTCAAGAGGTTGAGGAAGATTCTATGTATTGTTAAAGAAGAAGTGGTGTTATTGGTGTTGTGCAACGTTTATCTGCATTCATACTATCACAGCTAATTTAAATGAAGTCATAAAAAAACTACATTAGATGAAAACATTTATTTATGGTGTAACGTGTTATTTTTTCGATGGCTTTGATATTCTTCACTTTGCACATAATGGTGTTAAGCCCTTTGTCGTAAAAATAATGAACCAAGAAACTATTTTACAAGTCTCTTTTCATTTCGCTCATTGGAGAAAGAGGCATTTGTGGCTGTCCAATTGGATAGGGGAGTGGTTGTCCACTTTGACCAGATACTTGATTATTTGGGTAGGTCTGTTGTACATTTGGAAAAGCCTGTTGTCCATTTGGGTACATCTGTTGCTGTCCGCTTGGATATAGTGGTGGTGCACTTGGATTCATCTGTGGCTGTCCATTTGGATATGAGGGTTGTCCATTTGGATAACCAGTTTGTTGTACATTCACAGTTGGATAAAACGGTTGTTGTCCGTTCGGATAAGCTTGAGGAAGTGTGGATGGATAAACCGTCACGTTCACTCCGTTAGAGAAATTGGTTCCTTCCACTAGAGTATTTGCATAACTCCGAATCACCATAATGAAGTATAGTTTGATTCCTGCAACAAAACAAACGTTTTTTACATCTAATATTAGTTCCTGAAGAGGAATTTTTCACAATTTGGTTCATTTAATGACGAAGACCCCACTGAGAGACAACCTGGGTTCTCATTGCCTGGTAAACTCTGGTCCTTCATCAATAGAATAATGTGCTCCAATAGCTGTTGTGTTCACATGATGCCCAGATTGGACCTTAAAGAGTGGACGATGTGTGAATGCATTGCGGTGTCGACCACCGAACATGTGGTAAACGAGGTGACCGGACAATTCAGAAAGAACTCAACTCAACACCTCATTTGAAAAGTCATTAATAAATAGAAAAAAATGGTTAAATAGTATACGGTAGGTAAGATTGTGGGTTATTTTTCTTTCTTTTCATAGCTTTTAATACTTTTCAAAGAGGTGTGGAGTTGAGTTGATTCTGAGTTATCATATGGAACCGGTAAACGAATGTCCGCTTCATTCATTCCCTGGCGGAATTGAAGAGGTCCATAAAGCGACGTATAAGGCCCTAATCTGGCTCGCAGACCTATATGTACCCCTCTGACCCCCACCATACGAAAGAAAATGAATCTAATGACATTTTGACGTTGACGTTGATTTCTAAGTATTATAGTAAGCTTTCAGCCTGAAAAAGAAGGATCTGATATCCAAGGAAAAAGGTGTGAATACTTATAATGTTAAATATTCCACTAAAAGCCTCTTGAACTTCATTAATCTTTCAGTAGTCGCATCCTTGCGTCGAACATAAGTAGTCGCGCGCGGTCTATGATTCCGCAACTTCAGGCGTCTGGTTTTAGAAGACGACTGAATATTTCATGATATTGTGTATAGCATATAATAAAACAGTCATTTATCTATATAAATAATAATAAAAAAACATTAATTGGTAATCCCTTCTTAATTTGTACGTTAATGTTTAAGTCTGTGAAATCTCAACTTTTTAGACATCTGGCACAAAACAACGCTATAAATCAACATAATAACGAAACCAGATAAAATTTTACAACTACTTATTTACGTATAACGTATTTACGAAAAATAAAACTAAGTTCCAAATAATATGACAATAATACCATGAAATACTCACCTAGCTCTCAATATAATTCAAGAGATTTTTCAAGTACACAACCAGTCGCACGCGGAATCTGAGAACGCAAATATTAACAAAAGAACACGTGCATTTGCTACGAATGTTACTGGGGTACTGAAGGGACGTACCTCACCCCCCCCCCCCTCCTCCCCCGAGGGGATATCCTGGACGCGCAATTTTCTATTGGTTATATTTAGCACATAATCAGTAAAAATAAGTTTGCTGCGGTCTCGCAGACCGCACGCGGCCGTTGAGGGGTTAATGGTGCAAGGTCAAATAATTACACGAGATAACACAAGAGCCTAAATGGAATCATGCAAACCATATCCGTAATCATAATAATAGTAAATCAGTAAAACCTTAATGGTAAAAAAAGAATGAAAGAATGATTAAGGATTATTTACCAAAGGCAATTACGGCAGACGTGATTGCCGAGTACCCTAGAGAAAAGTCATTGTTGTCTATGTAGGCGACTCCGAGCCATATGTTTGAAACGATGTTGAAGAATATAGCGACGTAGGAGAAGAATATCCATGGAATGATTAGTCTTACCCTCCCCTGTAAAGAAAGTGAAAGGTTTTTACAAAATACAAGTAGTAGATGAATATAATATATATCAGATGATCTGATGAATCTTTATCTTGCAAATAATTTAAATTTCTTGCTTATTAATTATAATTAGATTTTAATGGAAAATACATACCCCCAAAATTCCTATCAGGAGTAAAGTATCGATCACTAACAAAATGGAGCTCATAACGGCCATAGTATAAATAAGACCAGAGATTCTGTAGTAGAACGACGTGCCATCCACATCCCAGTAATCATCCCAGTTGTATGAAAATGCATCATCAGTTAATATGACGATTGCAAAAATGAATACGGCCAAAGCGCTTAGCTGAAAAGAAAAAAAAAAGAGGATGAAACAGAAGGAAGTTTTTAAAGTGACAATACAATTAAAAAAGAATGCAAATGCTTTGTAAACAACTCTTTTATTTGTATACCCATTGCGGACCAGGTTTTGCTAGAATCAGTACACTGCAAAAATGGAATGGTGTATTAGTAGACAACTTAGGGGCATTAGAGACAAGGAAGGCCCAAAGTCCTTAACCTGTAGAGGTAGAGTTTATTTGACCCCCTTTAAGGTCAACTCATAGAAATGGTTGTATCTCCTTTACCACCGTAGTGATAAATATTATATAAACGGTGTTAGAAAGAAAACACACCATGCTTTATATATAAATCCAAAAACTAACCACAAGAGAAGTAAAATGTATACCTTTATGAAACCAAAGTTTCGAATCGCATTTTAAAATAAATTTATGAAACTTTGGGAATTTTTTAAAAATGATTTTTAAATAGAACGTCAAAAAAGTGAGGTAAATAATAATTAGATTTGTCATAGAATTTATATATAAAAATGCAAAAATCAGTCATTTTAAGTACATGTAGGATTACAAAAGTTTTTTTTTAATATTTATATTGACGGATCAGTAGGGTCTATAGGTCCAATTAGGAGTTTCACCGAGCCGAACCCTTTGATATGAAAATATCTGGAGTCGATTAATTATTTTCCCATTCGGTCTAATTTGACATGTTCTTGTATTATTTTGTATTTATTATACTTCTATAGTGCAAGTGCAGAAAGTGGATTGACCAGGTGGTCATTCGTCGAAAAGTGCGTGAAAGGGTTAAGTTTTTCCTGCGGGAACGATTTAACCCGGACATAAAATCTGAAGCCTTTATCTAAAAAAAATATGTATGCGTTTTTGTTTTGTTTCCTTATCAGTAATTTTAGTCAGAAAAAAGTAAGGTGAGCAGGTGAGCCATTTTACAAACTTTTTATATTTCAAAAATTATGTGTTTATTTATTTATTTTATTTTTATTTTATATTTTATTAACGCCCTAGTGGGCTTTTACAAGAAAAGAAGCAAATATATAATAAACAATATTAATTACATGTATTACATAAACAATAAAGCAGAATAAATATGAATGCAATCGACTCGTTAGGTAAAGAATATTACAACATAAAAAAGAAATTAAATGAGATAGTACAAGTTGTACTTACAAAAAACTAAAACAATTCAGCTTTAAATATTTATACATATTATTAACAATAATAATAAGACCTTACATAGAACAAAGTGTAAATAGAACTGCAAAAATATTATAAAGTAAGTATACATTTTACTGGTGAGGTTTAGATGAGAAAATATTTTATGAGAAAAACAAAAAAAAATAATAAAAGTTAATTATTACCAGATAGAATCGAGATTAGTTGATTTTTGAAACATTCAAAACTGTCAATACTAAATATATCTATAGATTCGCAGTATTTATTCGCAAGGTTATGGATTCTTGGTATTGGTGAGTATATAGAGTAATTAGTGTTGAGTTTATTGTTGCATTTAAAAGTATCTTTACTACGAGTTTGTCTAGCGGGTATGCTAATGCAAATTAGTTCCAACAAATTAGGGCTGTCAATTAAAGATTTTATAATTTTGTATAAAAATAATAAATCAATTAACACTCTTCTATCTGATAATTTAAGAAGTCTGGTTTCAGCGCGTAAGTAGTTATAATTTATAAATTCGATTGGTATTTTCATTTTAAAATTGATGTACCGGAGAAATTTGTTTTGTACCTTTTCCAATGATTGAGAATGAACATTGTAGTATGGTGACCATACAGAGGAATTGTATTCTAATCTGCTTCGTACTAGTGAGCAATACAGATGTTTTAATGTTAACATACTTTTAAAATTTGCCCCCATTCTCAAGATAAAACCTAGTATTCTCATTGCATCGCTTGTTATTTCATCGATGTGTACATTGAACTGTAGACTCTCGTGTAATATAACACCAAGATCACGAATCTGCGATACACGAAGAAGATTAACACGATTCATATCATAAGAAAATTTAAAAGGATTTTTACCTCTGTAAAAACTAATGATCTGGCATTTACCAATATTTAGTTGTAAATCATTGACAGAACACCACGCGCACAGTTTGTTCAGGTTTAACTGCAGAATGGCGCGATCGTCATCGTTTCTAATTGTTCTGTAAATCTTCAGATCATCAGCAAATAATAGGACTTTGACATTACTAAAAATATTAACTATATCATTTATGAATAAGCAAAATAATATCGGGCCCAAATGAGATCCCTGTGGTACCCCACTCGATGCAGCAAATGTATAAGAAGTAAACGAATCAACTTTGACCGCTAAGTACCTTCCCAATAGATAACTCTTAAACCATTCCAAAATACTCCCTCTCATTCCCAACAACTTCAGTTTTCGTAATAAGAGTCTGTGGTTAACCTTATCAAATGCCTTACTGAAATCAGTATATATGGAATCAGTTTGATGTGATGAAGTCAAGGCATTAACAATGTCATTCGTGTATAATATTAAATTGGACAGGGTTGATCTTCCTTTTTATGTCGATTTATAAAATTTGTTAGCGTATTTTATCACCTTTCTAAAACAGTTTTTCGTATTGGAAAACGTTTACAAATATTTCATTTAAATGGATATAATTGTAACGCGGAAATATTTTTAACTATTGACAAAATATTCGACCATATTTTGCCTGGCTTAAGGACGGCAAAGATCAATGCTAAATCACTATTTCGAATGCGATTCAGTTTGCATTATAAACACATATAAATGCTCCTCAGTTAAATTGGGGCTTTTCCTACCGTTGCCATTAAGTATAATTATAATAATAATGTTATTACGTTATAAAAAATATAAGCGTAAACTAATAAATATTGTTTTTTTTTCATTAGAATTGTACGTACGCCTATAAGAAACAACTTTTTAAAATACAATTTTATGGCTAAATTATCTCTATCTCTACATATTATAAATTAAGTCCCCCGCGTCGTCTGTCTGTTTGTTCGCGATAAACTTGGAAACTACTGAACGGATTTTCATGCGGTTTTCACCAATAGATGGTGTTTCGTGAGGAAGGTTTAGGTATGTAATTTGTCAAGGATTTGTGTAATTGGTTGAAACATAATGATAATTGTTAGAAGTGTCGGAAAAAGTCAAACCGCCTGGTAGCTTTCATCGAAAACGCTGCCTAATCCTTTTGGGATATAACAAAACAATGCATGGTGGGATATTCCTCTTTTATAGATCTTCAAAAAAGTCCGCGAAGGCATATATCTATATTTTACGGATAGCTTACTATACCCATTCTATCTTCTAAAAAAATGGTCACGTATATTGCGGTAATTGAAAAGTTATTTAGACGGATACAGTATTAATCCTTATTAATAAATACTTTAGTTACCCCAAGCATTTCTTGCATATTATTTTAATCTTTCACACCATCTCTACGTATTATAAATTAAAGTCCTCCCGCGGCATCTGTCCGTCTCTTCGCGATAAACTCAAAGACAGCGGTGGTTATAAAGGTTGGATAACCATCCAGTAGATGACGTTGTGTTTTATTAGCCACAGCAATGCGTGGCCGGGTCTGCTAGTCTGTGATAGTTTCAATTGATTAACTTTTTTTTCTTTATTACGAGTATAAAATTATAAGTGATCTTAGACTCTGTATGCCAATCGATTTTAATGCCTATTGGCTATATTCGAGGCGACATATGGCACGCTAAAAATACATAAATTTTTGGTTCGTGGCTTCTTCTTAAAAACCAATAAGTATAAATACTAAAAGTCTGATATTAAAGTTGTTTTCATAAAGAACTCTTTTCCCACCTCTCTAACCACTTTCTCTATTGGAGCGCAGTGCCGTAAACAGCCTTTTCTGCGCCTTGTGCGAGCTTCTATAACTGCGCCCTATTTAAGTGGACCCTTCGCCTATTATACCACCCACTGTGTCTCACTCACTAAAACTCAAACGCAAGTTCACTAGTGCAAATGCGTTGCCCGCCCTGATGCTTAAGATTTAATTTTTGGGCCACTTAGGTCTTCATACTTCTATGATAAAATACCCTGCAAAATTTCAGTAAACTGTACATTAATTTAATGTTAAGTACTTGGTATGGTAGAGTTTTGAATAAGGAAGGTAGGTAGTATAGCATACTATAAATTGGGTTTAAGAATGAATTGGTGAAAAAACGTTTATTCGAAAATATTTGCAAAGATTATTCACAACTACAATACACAAATGAATAAGTTCATATAGTAAAGATTTAAAGCAAGCTATAACTTTTTTAAAGATTAACTTTTCGCGCTTTCCTCATTGCGAAATCGTTGATAACCTTTTCATACGACAGGCACCGTCCTGTGTCGCGTTCAACCGACAAAATCACTAGATCCGGCCGGTCAACCTTTCTTGGCCAATCGTCGAGGGCAAGAAAGTTTTTATTAATTTGAGCTTGCTGAATGATCTTTCGCAGGAAGCTACATTGGGAAACATCTCTTTTAAATCTAGTTCGACTATAGCTTTAAGAATACCCAGACTTGAACTACAGTCATATTTATCAAATAATGTAGTCGTTTCAACTTGACTCTTTATAGTGTCTAATTCAGCCCAAAATTCAGTAGCATTAATATCTGCTGAATATTTGAGACTCAAATCAGCGGCATATTTTTTTAGTTCTTCAGCTGGATAATAAATATAAAAATGAGCGCGTTGTTTTGTCTATTTACGTTTTTGATGGTACTGGCAAGTAGGTACGTATGTGTTGGAATCGAGCACTAGGGGTGCAGCGGGGCCGGGAACTTATCAGGAACAATCAGGAGCAAAACGAAAAAATAATAGTCCTGCCTAGTCTGGTCATTCTGCGCCCCCCAGAGTCTACGCCCTGTGCCTGGGCACCGGTGGCACCGCCCTATTTACAGCACTGTTGGAGCGCAGTTGGTTGTTTCTTAATCACTATAAAAGCATAAAGCATTATTTGTAATAAATGCAGTATTAGATTTTAGTAGAGCATTTTACTGAATAGATGAAGTTACAATGCGGTGCTGGCGAAACCTGGTCGGCTGAAGGTATAAAAAATAGAGTTGATTACAAAGTTATTGTTTTATTTTGAATTTGAACTATTTAAAGTTTCGGCATTATTTAAAATTAACCCTGCATCTTTTAATTTCACTCATAAAATAATAAAAAAAGTGGGGATTCCATCCATGTGTTTGCATGGACATAATTGAAGCATTGGAATTAATTAGAAAAATTAGACAAAATGAGACAATCAAAGACGCTCGTGGGCGGTAGGTACACACCCCAAACTGGAGAGGTCCCAGTGGCGGTCCTTACCTCAATTCAATTCACCTCCCGAAATTATAAGATGACAGTAAAACATAATATTATTATGAAATATTAAGCAAATCAAAGCAACCGGTATTATTCTAATGTATTTGAAATGCACCGCTAGATAGCAGGCAGCGGCAAGCTGTGACATCTAACGTCTTAAATGGAAGTTTTCTTTCCCACGCACTATAATTGGCTGGGTCAAATTATGAAATGCACCGATATCATATCTTCTGTCTCCTTACGCACCACACAATAAACGAGATGGCACTATGTCGCTTAGTAAAAAGTTTTCGGATTCTGAAGATAGTTTGGGTCATTGCCGTGAGGGAGAGAGAGCATGCTGAATATTATGAATATTAATACTGAACGTCTAAAACAGATAGTTTGATAAACGTAGGTTGATTTTGCATAATTTACGCTTGTCGCATGAAATAATTTACTATATTAAATATAATTTATCTCACAAACTCGTGAGGTAGGTACCTGCAAATGAATATTATCACATTTAATTTGATATTGTATCATAATTCATAATATCTTTTTTTTAAATGATCTTCCACTTCTGGACCCCTAGATCCGCCTCTGTGTACTACAAAAATATATAATGTGGATAGAAACTAACGCTGTATTAGTTAGCACTAGGAATGCGAAAGTGATTTGGAACACCAATCCATCAAAGACAAGCTTTGATGGAAAAAGGCTCAAATACTTGTGGAATCAAGTTGTTGAAACCGAAATTTAAAAACAATCGTAAAATCGATGATAACTTAATTAAAGGGACTGCGAAAGAATAAAGGGAAACACAACGCAATACATGCAACAAACATGAAGATGTGAAAATCATGGTTATATGAGTTATGATTTAACATCAACACAACAACATACAGACCGCCTCAGAACAGCGATCCCTAGTAAGGACAGTGAATTTACAAATATATCGACAACGTATATTTAATGGTAATTAATTCTAAAAATAAATGGATATGAACGAAATAGCCCAATTGTTTATGGGATCCATGAAGACTATCTCTGAAATGATGGCAATAATCTTTAGAAAAGTAAAATATGATATATGATTGATATAAAATTGTTTTGTTCATTTGTTTAGTCATCGCGGGGAATATCCCAGATAACAGATGAAGTATTATCGTGAATCGTGAATCATCAATTTGCGACATGATTGAAGGTAATGTGGATGAAATATAAAGGCCAAATATATAATGTCTTATCTATAAAGGCCATCTTAGAAATTTTTCCACGCTATTCAATATTCTCTTCGAAGTCTGAACTCCAATTCAAAATCGTGCCCTATTTATTAAGTATAAATTCTCTTCTATCTCAGAACTGAAACAATTAAAGCCAAAAAAACCATTAAGATGAAGTCATGCGAAATAATGCGAATTCATACAAAATCGTGTGTTTTTGTTTTGAAAGTTTGACCGCTTAGAAGTATTATAAACGCTTCAATTAAATACTGCGAGTAGAACACATCTTGGCCTTAGAAAATATCGATCTTTTTTATAAGTCTTTTAATAAGCCTGAAAAAAAATTAAGTATTAGGTCTGTAAAAATAACACTTTCAAATGCAAATACTTATAAACCCTTTTTCGGATATGGTTTTATTGTATAATGTGTCAAATTCTGTCTTTTTATAATAATCGCAAGAAAAATTGATACTTTTGCCTTGACTTCACAAAATAAAATGAAACATGAAAACATTTTTCGAATTGATTAAAAGAGGCGTTACCCAACTGCGAATTTCATCCTTATGCCATCTGCAGAAGGGCTGATATCGCATTTAGTCTCCTCCCAGACTCGGCAGTGTGTGGACACTGTAGAACTGTGGACGTCTCCACACTCCACTTTGCTTGGTTCCGTGTAATCGATTTTGAATCTCCTTGTTATTATAATAAACAATGCGTAAAAAGGGAGTTAATGTCTTTTACAGGCCTTTACAAAATCACCCTATAAAAACAAATCTCAAATGCCTTCTTCAACCTTTCCAAAAACTTTTTCTCAAGTATTTTTAAATTCCTCCCAAAAAAGGCGTGTATTCCGTTGTCGAATTTCACCAGAACTAGTGGATCACCTTAAAGCCTAAAAACCATGCTCATTGGAAAATAAAGTGACTCGCAAGCAATCTAACGTGGCGTATAATTTAAATAAAATATCTAACCAGATCCATGATGGCGATGATTAGTGATCCTGTCCGCAAACTGCAGCCGCAGCAGCAAGAGTTCACCCTGCAGACGGTACCCATCTTGTGATCTAAAGCAAAACAAGGATATTATACTCATAGGAATCTAGAAGTGAATTTTTGAGTTTTCAGATGCCCATGGCCATATTTGGGCATAGACATCCTAGGCAACTGACTAGGATGAAAAAAATCCATATTTCGCATAAACGAAAGCATATTTAAAAAAAATGAGAAAGAGCTTATTCTAATTTGTGGTACTAAGGCCTTTGGTCGAAGACTAAGAGATAATAATGTTATCTTTCTTACTTTCGACGCGTCGCTCGATGGTGTCGTCGCGACGTGGGCAGTGGACACCGAGCAGTAATATTTTGATAACTAGAACTTAATAACCCGACTTTTGGTTCGGCTTCGCCCAGTTTGAGTGTTGGTGACCATTTTATAAATGCGATAGGAACTGGTTTCAAAAATAGCCAGTTCCTCGGATCCAGTGACAGATAGTCACCGGAACAAAGTAACCGCGACAGGCAATGACATATGTATTATATAAACGCGTGTTACGTTCACAACTGCCAGTCACAATAATAATCATACCATCCACCTCTCCATACTAGGAGAGGTCGACGAAAGTACCAACCCAATAGTACTTACGCCTGCCAGCCGACGCTCCTCAGGCTAAAGTAAGTGGCGCCTTATTTTGGCATTATTGGCTAATTGCTTGAATTCGGTTCTATTACAAAAGTAGCTTTTTAACAAACTTCAAGTACGAAGATGGTTTTGCATAAGGCAGGCGTCGGAGATCTATTCGAAGTCGGGTTCTTAAATTTCAACGGTACAGTCGCAAGGCTGTTAATACCGTTCGATACAAGCAGTTTGACATGTACAGAAAATATCTGGCTTCCAAGCGATGGTGAATGTAGAAAATTCGTCTGTCAAATTTATTCACCTCCATTTTTTCCACATTTTTACAAATAGTAAAAGAAATGTGTCAAGTCTATTTAAGCCTCGATGACACACGGCGAGTTACAAGCTACTATCTACTAAGTTTTAAAAGCGGGCAAATCGGCGAGTGAGATTGTCATGATGACACACAAAACTGTCCACTCGCTCAGAAGCGTAGGAAACTGAGGTCGCTTTTAGCGCCAGTAACAAGAATAACGACGCCTGCGTGAACTAATTCTTCAGATTTTTGACAGTCGAAATCAGGTGTTGATCGGAAGCCATGTTGGAAACGTAAATAAACCAATCACGAGCAAGCGGAGCAAGCGTGTAGGCGAGTAAAGTTGACGACCTTTCAACTTTTTTTCGTAGATTGTCAACAATCTGCTAGTTGCTGCTAGTTAGCAAATGACACAATGACACTGGGCGAGTTTACTAACAGATAGTGAATTTCCCAGATAGTAGCTTGTAAACTAGCCGTGTGTCATCGAGGCTTTACACGAATCTATAAATGAGATAATCAACCAGAAAAGACGGGGCTACCAAATTCAATAGAAGTGCGCACTTGCACTGTGCATGGGTCAACGGTTTTTAGCTAAATTATCAATTGTCTTTGTTTTGTAAAGATAACGATAAGACAGTTGTGAACGTTTTCTGATAGTGTAATAAAATTATTATTTTTAAATACTAATATAGTTGTAATTAAAATAATTGTCATTGGAATCACTTTTGAAAGCTGTACCCATCAATGTAATATATTATCTAAAAAGAAAATAACACTAATAAATCTAAAGGAAACATGAAACAGAACAAGACACAGAAAAATAAAATAGGTAACGATCGCAACTGTAACTCGGCCATTGGGATCTATATTTTTTCGGTCATTTTTGTCGATCTCATATTTCAAATTCAATATTAATATTGTTATCTTAAACTAATTTTCCCCATATTTCTGGCAGCAATCTTTTTGAATGATCACAATATTCTTTATCGAATTTATTTGTAATCTAGATCTCGGATCCGATTTTATTTATACGAGACACTATAGCCTTTTCCTAAAAGTCTAAATGAACATTCAATTTTAATTGGAATAAGTTTTGAAGGTTATACTCGTCAATGCAGTACATCATTGAAGAAGAAGCACATTTCAGAACACCTTCGTAACCTTCACTGACTCAAGTGCCATGAAATAATACAGTACAAATTGTGCTGGATGGTGTTTAAAGCAATCAATGAAATGGCCCCACCTTAAATCTCTGAATTATGCGTCCCGAAAAATTCTGGTCCGAGGAAATTAACCCTTAGATCAGCAACTTCATCGGCTATAAGCAGACTAATAGAACGAACGAAAGCCAAATACTAAGTTTGGAGATCGTGCTTTCGGAGTATCTGGGCCTAAGGCTTAAAATGCATAACAAGCCCAACAGAATTTATTTGGGCTCTCATACCCTTAATTCAAATATACCTATCTGAGAGTATCATATCACTTGTATTCCCTATGATATGTCTTAATCACACTTTTCTTACTGAATTAAAATTACTCGAATCTCTTTTAAGTCTCTTGACGAAATGACGAATCATATTTAGGAAGATCAAATCCTTGTACTACCGTACCGCCCACCATTAAATGTTCCTTTTACTTTCCAAAATACACTCATTAAAGAATATATTTTATATTAATATTAAAATATTTTTCAGGATTAAATAACGTGTGTTCAAAATTATGTCCTCTGCGTGCGAACTCTTTCTAAATTTCTTTAAATAGACAATAAACAGTATTAATTTCAAGCTAACTCCCAGGTAAGTATGGTCCTGTATTCATTCATTTTGCATCGCGTTCATCGGTCAAAACATTGCTCATATATTTTCGTATCGGCGATCAACGAACCGGTGGGTGGATGCAATTTTTAGACATAAGTTGTATTTAATTGTTTGTCTAGCTTGTAGCTTTCTAGATCTTAGAAATGTATTATAAGTTTGTACAGCGCCCGTGGGGTGATTTTTCACAAAAAACGGCTCTTTATAAATCATTCAAATGTTATTATTATTAAGTAGATAACACTAATAAATCTAAACAGCAGTTGGGACTTGTATCCAGCATCTCTTGTTTTACCGGAACAAACATCTGAGCCGTAATATTTTTATTTTTCAGTGTATTGTTCTGTTTCATGTTTAGTTTAGATTAAATAGTAGTATCTTCTTCTTCAATGATATAATAATGTTGAAGTTAACATGACTATCTATAAATATGGAATGTATAGCATTGCACTTCCCCTGCATACATTCTGGAATAAATTATTATAATAATGATTATTATTATAACTATACGTTAAAGGAGATTAACCTATATGTTCCTAACGCGTATACTCGTGGGAGATCCCACGCACTTTTTTATGCTCCGAAAGCGAGAACTTCTTCCATTCAGAATGCGCCATTAAACAGAGCAATTCAAATGCCATTGAGCATCGACATCTTCTATGTTACCTATAGAGAGTTCAATAACTTTCTGAAATTGTCAAAACTGTCAAATTAGTATACGATTGCCCTGAAGAAGGAACGGTCGTTCCGAAACCGGTCGGATTTACTCATTATATAGGTGGTTCAAACAATGTTAAATTGTTTCATTTATCAATAACTATATTTTGACATACGTCACAACGTAGTGAAACTGCCCCCACGAAATTTTTTCTTATTTTAAATTTTGTAATCTTCTCCGTAATGATTTGGTGAATAACTGTGTTATGGAGAACATGAATTAAATAAATAAATAAATATGTGTAATTATGTTTGATTGAATTAAAATGGATTTCTTTGTTCTAAAGACACACAAAACACAATAAAACTTTTTGTTATTAGTTTTTGGGGTATTATGCCGTGTTACGCTACCTCCTTCTTTAGCCAACGTTGCAGTGTCCATGATCAGGGCAAATGTGTAATAGTTAGGGGTGATGTTTGTACTTATCTACTTAGGAGCGATACCGTGTCGCCAGCTCCACTCCTCTACGAGCTGGCGCTACAATATACTTCAACATAAGTAGATAAGTACAAACATCACCCCTAACCATTACACATCTGCCTTGATGATAGACACTGCAATGCTGTCCGAAACGTTGGCTAAAGAAGGAGGTAGCGTAACACGGCATAATACCCCAAAATCTAATAACAAAAATATTTTTGGCCGTGAAAATCTAAAATCGTATCTGACTACACGACTGTTTTTAGCAATCACTGTTTTTATCAATAAACAAGCAAATAATTTGATATAATTTCGACATGTTCACTGATTATGATACTGGTCGCTGAATAAAATGTTACTACGAAACAGTGGTATTGAAAGAATGCACTAGCACTTACTGTAAAAACTGTATCCTTTAAAAACAAGTCAACACATTACTGCAATATTGTTGATTTTGGGCAACACTTCACTCGGCACATTTCATTACCGAATGAATCGCATGCCTGTTTAGAGAGATTTTATTGATATTTTTAATCAGATAACAGTACTATATCAGAGATAGAGATAAGATAAGCCAATTGCAATTTTGGAAACATCCATGATGATAGCGGAAAAAGGCACGTGGGGCTTAAAACTGAAAATGTCAGATTTTTTTATCAACAAATCAATTGCCTATCAATTCTTGCTTACGTTTATTCCATGATAATTCTAGTAGTTGACTTATCACTTTCAGATTACTCTGAAAGTATGTTGCCTGTTGTATGCTGTGATACTGTGCTGATTTCTAACAGTATGGAAGATCTACAATATCTCGTATCTAGGACGAAAAAGTATGTATGAAGAATGAGTTAATGATTAATGTAAGTAAGTCTAAAGTCATGATGTTATAAGGAAAGAGTATGAAAACAGTGTGCCATATTGTTGTGAATGGTAAATAGGTACTTGAAGCAGGTGGGTGAGTTTGTGTTTCTGGAAAGTATGTACACGAGAGACGGGAAGGCTGATAGAGATATTGAAAGAAGGGTAAATACAGGTAACTTCATTAATGAAGGACTAATTCCGTGGGCGCTAATAAAAAAACTGTCAAAAGAAGCGAAGCTAGCAGTTCACAATGGAGTGTTGCTACCGATATATGGCAGTAAGGGCATAGAAATGGCAGAGGAAGGATGAAAGTAGACTGAATGCTGTCGAAATGAGATCACTGAGGGATACGTGTTGTAAAACCATGTATGATCGTGTGAGAAATGTGGAGTGAGAAGAACATGTGACGTAAATGTGAAGGGTAGAAGAAGTCGGGCACGCGTGAATCAGATTCTTGAGTCGGGCCATGTCAACAGTCAGAATAATAAAAGAGTATGTATGAGACGATGTATGAATGTGAATGAGGCCAAGACCAGGTTGTTTGGAGGTCCGTCCTCTCTGCCTACCTCAGCGGGAAACGGCGTGATAGTTAGTTAGTTAGGCTTATCTCGCAACTATTAAGAACAAAGCTCCGCAAACTTTTCTCACCCACGTACTTCACAGAAAAGTTCGACGACAATTCCGCAGCACATAAAAAATATATTTTTAAAAATTAATACATGTTTTGAAACATACAATACATACATAGCAACAACATGACTTACCATTTTTTCTCACACCGGTCCGTTTCTGAAAATCTCTGCTTTTGTGTTACACACTGCGGAAATTCCAATTTGGGAGGCGGGAATGGATACCGCCGCCCCGGGAACCTTTATTTGATAACCAACACCTCTGCCACAGGTCACCCCAAGTGGTTCGCTACGTTTGGTGATTTAGCAGGGGTGCCCGGGTTCATGGGGCGAGGTTTGTCTGGGTCTTGGAGGCGGATGACCAGGCCACACTGAACCCCAGGTTCCTACCCACCCCTTAAACCCCTTTCCTTCCCAGAGATCTCCTCTCCTTCCTTTCCTTAAAAAACCCTCCACATAGAATCCCCAAAGATGACATAGGCCCTGAGGGAATTTTGTTTCCTGTGTGTGGAGCTCAAGTAATGCCTTTGTATGGATCGCAACTCGTATAATGCATAAATAATATAAATATATATGTGATTCAAGATGGGGAAATCTTCTTATCTCCTTGCCTTCTGTGGAAGAATATTTTATCAAAAAGAAAATTAGACTTTGGAACTTGAGATGCGCAAACTGTTTTTTTTTTTATTTTTTTTATTTATTTTGTAATACTAGTAATTAGAACCAAGGAGAAAACGATGTTTTTGTAATGTAATAAAATACGTATATTTTTATTACATAAAACGTCGCTAAGTGGCTGAACACTAGACGTGGGCAAAATTGAATGACCGAATTAAATGAATAAATTCAATCTTGTGACACACTCAATCTAATTCTCAATTTCAAAAGGAATTGATTCTTCATTCCTTATCTTTGGCCTTGCATCCTACGATTTTTAATGACACCATACATTTTTAATTTCCTTTTATTTTACTGTTAAATTATTTCAATGAATAATGTGTTCTGTAAACGATTTAAATATTATATTGTTTCATAGGTATTTAAATATTATTAAACGGGCCTAGCGCCGCGAAGTGGTCGACGGACGGTATTGTGAACGACTCGCCTATTACGAGTGTATTCCGCGCCGCCATTCTAAAAACACCCGAACATCATCAAAGTCCATGTCCCAAAATGGCCAAAACGCGGCCGCAATTCATCCGGGTTGCCCGAGCATCTCTTTCACGCAAGGAATTAATCATTTATCCTAATCAATAGTCCTGAGATTGTCCCAGGTCCGTGTTCAATGTCCGCGTCCCAGGTATCTAGTCTGTCGAAATCGAGATTGTCCGATTCCGACAGACAGAGGAATTAAAACAAAAATCTTTTTCACTTGTGACGTCATGGTCTTTTGTAAATCTCAGACCTAGAAATGACGTCAGGCGTCATCGTCACGTCAATGTCACGATATGTCCCAAACGCATCCCAGTCCTAGGTCCGCAGCTCGCGAGTAAATCAAGTCACTGCTAGGTTAGACACAAAACATTAGTCAAAAGTTACTAATTCATTCCTTAATGCCAGCCCTTAATCCGTCCGCGCGGTTCATTTATTCCCCCGCGCGCCAAGCCGTCAATTTCATTACATAGTTAGTCGAAAACTTTCGACTTTGAATCTGAACATCAGCAGTGAGAAGCTAAAATGATGCTTATCTGTTTTTTGGTACGTACGGAAGATATTGTACCTACTTACTTTTAGACGTAGATCTTGGGTCGATATAATATGTAAATTTGCAGATATTATAAGGCCAATTAGCTGTGGTTAGCTGTCATAAAATACTCATCTTAATGTTAAAATGTATGTTTATATTAGATCACGTGAAATGGAACAAAATTATAAGTTTAATAAATAAAATAAAATCAATAAAATTTTAAGGGTGAAACGAAAACTTGTATAATTTTAAGATATAATTGCTAGCAATAAATACATTTTACATACGAAAAATTACGACACTAAAAACAGACAAACAATATAGGATTTAGCCTGCGAGATAATGAGATAGAATGATCGGTCTCCTCTTTGTGTGGTGTTTCGTAGCCTATTGGTCTCCTCTTTGTGCGGTGCTTCGTAGCCTCCCCACTCATTGTGATTTTGAAAACCGATGAAACGAAAAAGCGACACTAAAAAGAGTCAAACACATTAATCTATAGGTTTTAACCTGCGAGATAATGAGATAGAATAATCGGTCTCCTCTTTGTGCGGTGTTCCGTAGCCTATACTTAATCTATAGGTTTTAGCGAGATAATCAGATAGAATAATCGGTCTCCTCTTTGTGCGATGCTTGGTAGCCTATCAGTCTCCTCTTTCGTGGTACTCCGGGTACTCCGTGGCCTCCCGGTCTCGTGTGCGGTGTTAGCCTCCCCATTCATTTAATTTTCATTTTTTTTTTTTTTTGGGATTTAATTGAATTAAAGGAATGAATTAAAGGAATCAATTCAAAAGGCCATGGGAATCAGACTGAATCGATTCACTCCTGGGAATCATTCTACTTAACGCTGACTTTAACTTCTGTTTAAGGAGTCCTGTTATAAAGAAGGCTGTAATTTTGGACAGTACTTTTATTGTTGGGGTGTGGTGTATTTTTTTTCGAAAAATATCACGAACAAAAAAACTCAGAACATTATTTTATAAATCTCTTTTTATTTCGCTCATTGGAGGAAGAGGTATTTGTGGCTGTTCAATTGAATAGGGGGGTGGTTGTTCACTCTGACTGTTTGGATGGGTTTGTTGTACACTTGGGTGTATCTGCTGCTGTTCTCTGGGATATGGTGGTGGTGGTACATTTGGATAAACCTGTTGCTGTCCACTTGAACATAGCGGTTGTTCGGTTGGATACGTTTGTTGCTGTTCACTTGGATTTGGGAGTCGTCCATTTCGGTCAACAGTGTTTTGTTCAATTACATTTGGGTAAAGCGGTTGGCGACCATTCGGATAGGCTTGAGGACGTGTGGAAGGAAAAATCGTCATATTCACTCCGTTGAAGTAATTGGCTCCGCTCAACAAAGTATTAGCATAGCTTCCGACCACCATCATGAAGTATACTTTGAATCCTGTAAATACAGCAAAAATATTCTATGAGTGCTCCTCTAGAGGAATATACGAATGAAAACAATTAAAACTATTTTTATATAAAGTTTTTTTTTTCGATTTTTCATTTCAATCATCCAGGTGACTAGTCAGACATCTCCAAATACTGGTTTTGAGATAATGAGGAAAGAAATATTTGAATGATATGATACAAATAATAATTATTTACTCGTGGCTGTGTTAGTAAATAGCAGCCAATAATATGTGCGTTAAGAAAATTAAGATAATGTTGGTAGCTCTTAGTCGAAGTATGATACAGTTAAAAGTGAACCGAAGACACCTGAACTCAGTTAGTTGAGCTGTTGCCATGAAAGCGAAAGGTCCTGGGTTCGAGTCCCAGAGGTGGCAAAATCTTTTTCTGATTTTCCTGTCTCCAGATTTTTTATTGAGTTTCGCTAATATTGTCTTAATTTTATTAAATATTGCAATTATGTTAATTTCTGCAAATATTTTAGATTTTACTATTGTAACAGCTCTTTTGGCTTTCAATACAATTAAACCGTGATTAGACAACATTGAGACAACTTGTTTGCGTGAAATTATTAATGTACAAATGTGAAAGAAGCAATCAGTGTGTTCCAAATATTTTGGCGGTTCATCCTCTCTTCCCACTCCTGAGGGAAAACGGCTTGATGGTTAATTAGTTAGAATTGTTCAAAATATATTAAGATTTAGGATTATTTACCAAAGTAAAATAAGGCAAATACAATTATTTGCCAAAATCCAGTTCTGGGGTCATCGCCATTTAAATAGGCGACGGTAATTCCAATGATTCCTACGAGAGTAAAGAATGAGGTGAGGTAGGCGTACCCCACCCATGCGCTGACCATTTTGAACCGCCCCTGTAAATAAATTAAGCATTATTAATATTATTACCAAGGATATTGTGGGAAGCGAACGATGCAGCGATCTTGAATCGAAAGCATTCCTATTGGTTCCTCACACGCTAATAGCGGTCCTTCAACTTTCTCACAGAGTCACCGTCAGCCGTGACAAATTTAACAGAACCATTCTGTTCTAGACTGCCGAAGACATAACAGCTTTGTAGATCGCCTCTTGTTCGCTCCCACTTTCAAATACGAATTCTTTATAAATATTAAATTATGGTTCAGATGTAATCGGATGTAAATTGTTTGAATAAACTTGTAGGTAAAGTGTTAAATGCTTATTTGATTTATACACAATCCTGGAGCGGTGGGTAGGAATCTGAGGATCAGTGTGTCCATGAGTGATGAACCTATGAATCCATCCCTTCAACTGCGATGCAAGGCGATGAGATATTGTGAATAAGTCCTCTATTTAAATTCAGGTAATATTGTACCTACTAAATCATTGTCCCATCAGTATACAGAAGTGCCGATCACATTTTTTTATCGATTTGTTTTCTACCTTTTACTCTACATTTTTTATCATTTACTTTTGCAAATTTAGATAATCATTTCTGTTACTATTTTTATTATTATCTCTGTTATTACAAAGTATTTCAATATTAAATATATATATATGTAAACTTTTGGGCATCTTGCCTGTTTTATGTAAGCACAAAAAATAAGGACAATAAAAAAAATTGGAAAATTCTCGTAGGTATATATAAAAAAATAAATGAGAAATACTTACCCCCAAAATTCCGACAAAGAGTACAGTATCGGTTAAAATCATAATGCTGCTCATAAGGGCCAAAACGTAAAGAAGGCCTTCTAAGAAGAATTCGGGAAATGACTGTTTACTACCAAATATTCTCCGGTCCTCGGAGAAAAATAATTGGTTACTACCAATAAATCTCCCGTCTTCTATCTGGAATCCAGTTATCGGCCTATCTTTCATGTCCCAGTAATCTGTATTACCATGATCAGTTACTAAGATGATTGCGTATATTAATACAGTTAAAGCGCTTATCTGAAAAGAAAAGGGAAACTTTAAAAGCGTTGATATTACAGAATTTATTTATTTATTACGAATTAACGCCAATTAACGGCTTTTACATATAAATTACAATAATTTGAAATGGATATAGAATATGCATAGGTAGTTAAGAAAAAAAAATTGAAATAACAAAATATTAAAAAGTACATATTGAAGTGACAGCATAAAGTACAAATAGTAAGCTATTATAAATACAAATGTGAAGAAAATGAAAACCTCATATACATGTATACAAGATATTTGAACTAAAACAATAACTACATAAAGTAAATTTTAAAAATCCAGAAGTAAACATTGATGAAGAATACAAACATTCAAAGTTTGTTTGATTTAATCCAACAGAGAAGCGCTGACAAACAGCTTTAGTTGAATAATGTTTGTGTGTGTGTGTGTGTGTGTTTTTTTTTTAAAGCGGAGACGGGTTACCATTAGTTCCCGTGAGTACTTAGGCCATGGGCCCATTGTACTTTCTCCCATTTTACCTCAATCTTTAACAATAACCCAGTCCCTTTAACAAAGTTCACCAGAGTTGTTATTGGATATGTGGCCAGGTCTTCTGGTTCTACAACATGTCTCCCCAGGTATCTGAGCCTAGTTCCCACCAGGGCAGGACATTGGCACCATATGCGAATTGGAGTCTCTTCATCCTCTTCACATTTTCTACATCTACTGGTGCTTTCCACTCCCTGCTGCATGTGTCTCCTGAGATGGCAGTGTCCCGTTAGTAGGCCTACCAGTTCCCTCAGCGAGTTTCTGTCCATATCGAGTAGTAGTCGGGTCCGTTTATGAGTACTTTGGATTGTCTCATTCCGGGTGCCCTCTCCCATTCCTTCCAGTGCTGGGATTTGACCCACCTCTCGATATGTAATTTGGTGTGGCAAGCTGCTACTCCTACGGCCGGCTCAGATCCCGCAAGTGGTGCTTTCCCCCCTTTCCTTGCTAGTTCGTCAGCCCGCTCGTTGCCCTCAATACCCTTATGTCCTGGTACCCATATCAGGGTTATTTTATTGATGGTAGCGAGTTCTGTAAGAACGGTTCTGCATTCCATCACCAGTCTGGAGTCGCATCGGTTACTTTCCAGTGCCATAAGGGCTGCCTGGCTATCAGAACAAATAGTTATGTTCTTATTCCTGTACCTGATACGTATATTCTCCTGTGCGCAGGCCAAGGTGGCTTTCATCTCAGCTTGAAACACAGTGCAGTGTATTCCTAGAGGTATACTTAGTTCCCTCTTGGATCCCTGTAAACATACCCCAGCCCACATGTCCCACTCCTCCCGGGTGGGGTACATCACATCAAACTGCTGTCTGAAGAAGTATTCGGCTTGTTTGCCGTCCTGCTTCATTCCAGCTGTCGGGGTAATTGCCCTCAGTCTTGTTCCGATCTCCGTATGACTGTTTTTGGGCAACTCACCTCTCCATTGACCTTTGCATTGTAACCTGTAGGCTGCCGCCATCGCCGCCCCCTCTATGTCTAAGTTTAGTGGGGGTAGATCTAGCAGCACTCCCATTACTAGTATTGGAGTGGTTCGCATAGCTTGTTCGCAAAGCAATCTTTCAATATTTATCACATCATCAACAACATATTTATTACCAAGCGTATGCAGTCGATTTATTATGGAATATAATTCAGTCAATAAATAAATAAAAATTGTTTAGTTAAAAATTACACAGTGAAGTAATGTTCGACGCGCAACTGTTCGTGTTTTGTTTTTGTCAGTATCAGAGATGGCGTGGTGTACGGATTTTTTTTGTTGAGGAGATTTATTATAATTATTGTATTTTTCTTTTGGAGGGGTGCAGCCATACGTTCATCGTTTGTCTCATTTTCGACTGTTGGCGTTCAGTGTGTAAGAAAGAGGGACAGCATTATATGTTTATGAACAAAAGCAAAACAATCAGCGCATTGATATTTGACGTCTTTGAATTTTTAGAATTCACTCACTATTTATTTATTTTATTTTATTTATTTATTCTTAGTACATTTACATTACAAAGGTATAATATATTGACCTCCACACTAGGAGTTCACCTGTGTTGTAGAGGACATATTTCAGATGTAAATTATAAATTGTGAATAGTAAAACAAAAGAGTGTTAATAGCTAATATAAAAAGCGAAACAATAAAAATCAAAATATAAAACCGACTCGATTCGACAAAATTTATAAATTATAAGTCAAAACGATTGTAGCCAGTTTCTTATGTTTTTTTTTTTTTGTATTCAATAATATTAGTTGTTTTATATTGTGTGGGAAGAGAATTGTATAGTTTTATAGCCTGGTATCTGTAGTGTTTTTGTCCAAAGGATGTGTTTGTTTTTGGTATTTGTAGTTGGTGAGCATGTCTTGTTCTAGTATTGCGAGAATTTGGTGAAGTGTTAAATGTGGATAAGTTCTTGTAAAGGAAAGTAAGTATTTGTTTTGAATATAATTTTTGAATTTTCAGCACTGGGAATTTTTCGAATATATTCAATATTATACTTATCACAACATTGCTGCAGCTCTTTTAAAAGATGAAAAAATCGTTCCATACAAAATGTATGAGGAAAAGAATTTTCTTAATAATTTTTTTTCGTGAATTTTTCCGATGTTTTAATAGCTATTCTGCTATTCAGGTGGAGACAAATCCAACAAATCAAATATCATAAAAATCGGTCCAGCCGTTCTTGAGTTACAAATGGTATAACTAACCTGACTTTGTTTTATATGTTACTAGCTGACGCGGCCACGCGTTGCTGTGGCTAATAAAACACAAGGTCATCTACTGTATGGTTATCCAACCTTTATAACCACCGCCGTCTTTGAGTTTATCGCGAAGAGACAGATGCCGCCGAGGACTTTAATTTATAATACGTAGAGATGGTGTGAAAGATTATAATAATGTGCATGAAGTGCTTGGGGTAACTAACGTATTTAAGTTAATAAGGATTAATACTGTATCCGTCTAAATAACTTTTCAATTACCGCAATGTACGTGACAATTTTTTTAGAAGATAGAATGGGTATAGTAAGCTATCCTTAAAAGATAGATATGTGCCTTCGCGGACTTTTTTGTAGATCTATAAAAGAGGAATATCCCACCATGCATTGTTTTGTCATATCCCAAAAGGATTAGACAGCGTTTTCGATGAAAGCTACCAGGAGGCTTCACTTTTTCCGACACTTCTAACAATTATCGTTATGTTTCAACCAATTTACACAAATCCTTGACAAATTACATACCTAAAATTTCCTCACGAAACACTCTATCTATTGGTGAAAATATTTTGGCTATAATATGTAGAGATAGAGATGTAGAGAAGATTAAACAGAATATTAGAGCAGATTCACACTGCTGAAAACAAGCTGCATTCCGGGAGAAATCTTGATTGTAGCAGTGGCCCATTTGTCAATAGAGTCAATCATCCGTTAAACGCCAGCCTTGCCTATCGTCACAGCTGCATGGGTGAAAGTCTTGAAACATTGTAAAATAATAACTCAAACAACGAGAAGAAGGCAGTTTATCGTATATAATTTTTTTAAATAAAAGGTCTAACCAGATCAACGATGGCGATGATTAGTGATCCTGTCCGCAAACTGCAGCCGCAACAGCAAGACTTCACCCTGCAGATGGTACCCATCTTGTGATCTGAAACAATGTAAGGACTTAGAATTCAGGTGTGAAGTATTGAGTTTACAGCCGTCCAGTTTCATATTTAGGTCTGGACAGTCTAGGCAGCAGAATGGTCGAATAATGCAGCTAGTCAATAGCAGAACCGTGAACGTTAGCCATTTGCGATGATTACGTTGATATTCATCTACGTCATGGGTCGGCAACCTGCGGTCCGCGAGGCGTCTTGGTGCCGCCCGCAAGATTCTCGCCGCAACGTGACGAACGATATCATACACAACGGAGTGAAAGAGAGAGAGAAAGGGAGCGAAGGGATATCGAAGAGGGGGCGATTTGCAAATCAACATGATAGGTTTGCAAAGCGATACCACACTTAAAATGGCTTTTAAAGGAAAAACTTGGTGGATTACTATGGGGCTTAAATAGTTTGATGGGCAAATAATTACTATGTTTGGTAGTAGAGTCTGTCAATTAAGAGAAGAAAATATTAAAAATTGAACTACTAAATTAGTAGGCTGGCAACACCAATTTAACTGTCAAATATTCTTTCAAATCGCAATGACACTGAATGCATAAAACACTGTAAGTCACATTTAAAAAACCTTCTTTTTGTTCAAAGAAAAAAAATTAATTCGAAGAAGCACTGTTGTTAAGATATCTTTTAAAATTTGATTAAATGGTGTTTTATAATGTGATTTGCTTTAATTTAATATACTTAACATAAATTTGAATTTAACAGTAGGTAAAAAGTACTTTTAGGTCGGAATGAGTTAAATATCAGATCTAAAATTAGAGACATGATCTAAAACCCGGGCAACGCTAGTAGATACTTAAGCTAGTATTAAATAAATGTGAGCGATTTCCAACTTTTTATTTTACTATAATACCGTTATTCCTCATTGTATTAACAAAAATTGCAAAGGTATATACACCTATATGCAATTCTATTTTGAGATTGGTAGGTATCAAAATTGCAATAAAAAATATTTTTCCCACTTATATGTGTTGATTTTTTCCAAAAAATGTAGGTTACACAGCTTTACTTTAACACCATGAGTTATGTGTTTAGTATTGCCATTTGATCAACAGTGGCGCCCTCCTATGTTTTCTACTCTTATTTGACAGACTGTACGTACATTTTTGAGCAAGCTTTTCTATTCTGAATTTGTCACGATAATAGTTATTACTCCATTAATAACTGCTATCCTGACTTGGCTAATCTCCATCTGGCTGCATATTAAATTTGTAGAACCGCTTTGTTCTTTTTTTTCCGAGACTGGCAACCCTTTTAAAAACGATTTCCGTTTCCTCTTCACTTTTTGAATTCGCACCGTACGGGAACCCGATGTTTATTCGACTGGTCACTTTAGTGATAGTTCTGGATTTAAAAAATGGGATAATCTCTTCGTTACAAATTGTTTTTAAACGATTTTAATCGCGAGCTGGGCGATGGATACCCGGCGTTCTTCTCCAGATGACGCGTGCTGAAGGAAATCGTATTTTATACCCGGTGAGCTCAACCGGAGCACTGTTGCTGATCTTGGATCCTATACCCTGGCGAGGGGTCCTCATTCTCTGGAGCCTTCCTTGGGGCCTTTCCCGGTTCCCGCCCTGGAGATTGCGCGAGAATACGGTCTTCGGTTCCTCTACGCGTTATCGGGTAGATAATCAAGTGTTCGCGTCAGTGTAGAAGTCAATTTGATAATGATCCATGGTCCACCGGTACGATATTTCTTTCTGTTTTAATATGTTCCTTCTAAAGTTTCAGTTTAGGTTATGTTTCTGGGGTTGTGTAACCCGGTCCCTCAAAAGGAAAACATTGTTAAGTTCTTTATAAAAATATACTGGGATTTGGTTGTTTTGGAGATGAATTCTTTTATTAATGAGATCAATCTATCCTCACAAGTAGAAACCTGTATTCGTTTATTCCCACAATCCTGAAGAGATTCTCTCACTCTACCATTAAATAAAATAATCCGAAGGTACATTCAAATATTTACCTTTACAAATTATCGAGAAAACAAACACCGTTCTACAATATAAGAAAACTTGCAAGTCAAATATAACCACAAAAATTTCATTGATTTTATTAACTACAATAAATATCCTAAAAATATACAATAAGCGTTTTATGTCCTAAACTAAAATATTTGTACACAAATATTGTAGATTTTTTTTACAAGAGCTCCACTCAGGACCTCAGGAGCATAGGCCCTAGGCCCTGAGGAAAATAATTTTCCTCAGGGCCTATGTCATCATCAAGGTCTTTTTAAAGAAGGGAAGGATAGGAAGTTCTGGGAAGGAAAAAAGAATGAGGGGTGGGTAGGAATTTGGGTGTCAGTGTGTCCAGGAGTGATGGACGAATGAATCAATCCTTTCAACTGCAGTGCAAGACGATGAGTCGAGAGAGACCAGCTGGAAAGGTCAAAAGGCCTCCTTCAACCAGTCTCTCTCGATCCGGCCCGCCACGCAGCAGGTGGGCAGAAGCATCCGCCACCAAGACCTGGACATACCTCACCCCACGAACCCGGGCACCCTTGCTAAGTCACCAAATATCAGGTATACTGTAATGATATGTGACCCAAGTACGGCCCCACATAAAATATTTGGCCCTTTTACAACAAAAGGTTGCCGACAAATGATTTATACAATAAATCAATTATACTAGTCCCACCTCCCAAAAAAGACAGAAGATTCTCGATCGATGGGACTAGTACATCATACTGTTTGATGTAGTTACAGTCAGTGGCGTAACTACAGGGTGGCAGGGCTGGCAAAATGCCACGGGCCTCGCGGAGGCTGGGGCCCCGGCCCGAGAGGCCACAAGCTCAGAAGTAACCTAATATTTTAAATCTAATTTTGTTAAAAATTAACACATTTTATCGATTATCGGACCATCATCAATTAATGAAATTGTATCCAATTTTAGTGTTTTGCACCTGCCACTTTGTAAAATTTAAAAGACACCGATCGCTTGAAAAAAGAATTTATTGATTTATTTAAAAAAAGACGTATCTGAGTCATTTGCCAGGCAAATTCTCAATTTTCGGTCCCTTTTCAGACACGAAATAGAAAAGGCTTCGTGTATTAGAGAACTTGCTGATTTATAAATAATATAGAATCATTTTATATCGTGCAGCTTTCCTGAAGTATGAACTTCATTAATGTTATTTGTTACTATTCACGTCACTACAGCTAGTGCTGAAATCATTTTCAAAACTATAATAAAAACCAATTTAAGACACTCGATGGGACAAGACAGGCTACGTAACTTAGCTATACTGTCCATTGAAAATTCTATGGCCCGATCTTTAAACTTTGATCACGTTATTGATACTTTTGCGGAACAGAAAGCTCAGAGAAAAGAGAAGAAAAGAGAAATGAATAAATATGTAATACCTATGCTTTTGAAAGTAAAATTTATTAGGTATTTAAGCAAAAAGGCACACAAAATTTGTAATACTGTTAGGTAACTTCTTAAACGATTTATGAAAATTAAATTACAACCTGACGATTTTTACTGAGGAGGGAGGGCATCCAATGAATACGCCACGGGTCTCATAGGATATAGTTACGCCACTGGTTACAAACCTTCTGAACAGATAATCTCTAGATACGTGATATAAACGTAGTGAAAAATCCTGATATCGCCAATTTACATACTGAAAGGCCAATTAAATTGTTTTTCCGCCCAAGAAAGAATTAGGATTCCTGGAACCATTTAATCAATTTCAACAGAAACAGGAGGCAGCATTTCGCTGAACTTATACGGTTTTCATATTTAAAAAAAAAATGTGATGCTGCGTATTCCAATTTGCCCTAAGACGTAGTAAAATTTTTCTCATTTTCCAGACTTCATCAAGTGACGTGACATAATGCTAGCATTATATAGGGAATTTTGTGGAGGCAAAAGAAGAAATTACAGAAAATAAATAGATTATAAATCTATCTACACAAACCTTCAGTAAAAGAAAGAATCAACTAGAAAAGAGATGACTATCAAATTCAAAATTACTGCGCGCTCTCTTTTTGTGTGGGTTGTTTTGGCTGTTGGCTAATTGTATTTTTAGAACAATGAAGTCAATAATAAGACTTTTAGGAAAATAAGTGTTTTATTAAGAATTTTATGATACTTTAAGGCGCCACTACCCGAATTTCTACCTGTTTCTTGCATATCTCCCTTAAACATTTGAAGTTTTTAAGCTCTTAAAAAAATATATATTATTTTTGAAGATAATATCCAGACGCGTTCCACGCCGCAACGCAAATTATATAAAATTCTCTCGATAGAAAAAAATCGCAAAGTATGCTCCGAAAATTAATAAAAACACGTTTGTTTCAGATATTTTACAAGTTATAGTTGTGAAACTGTGTGTGTTATTTAAGATACCTTCCACGAGATTTTTGCTTTATTTTAAGCGAAGGAAACACAGGCCTCTGTGTTTCCTCCTTCCTACAACATGGGTCTCTTCAAGACCAATGTTAATTCCTTCCTCTCGGAGCGAGAGGAAGGAATTAGTCGTGTTTTATTAAACATTTTCCCATCGATTTTATCGCTTTAAGTGTCAGCGCGCACCTCTAACATTCGTAATTAAATATCTCTCCATCTTCTTCTTTTTGGACGCGAATGCGGTGCCTTAATTACTTTTAAAAAATACAACATGGGTAGAATTGTATTTAAAATGAGCAAAAAATATGTTAAAAATTAGATGATTCCAAAGATTACGATGCTGCTGGTGGAATAGAATGATACTTATGAAACAATGGGATTTAAATAATGCACCAAAACTTACCGTAAAAACTGTGCCCTTTTAACACTTCAACACATTACTGCAAGAGTTGATTGGCAATTCTTCACTTATCACATTTCACTACCAAATGAATGGATCTTTCTAGAGCTGATAGCGGAAAAATGCACTTGAAGCTAATGGTTTAAATTGGCAATTTTTTTTCAACTGCAAATCGACTGCCTTCCCATGTTAGCACAAGTATATTCCATTAGATTCTAAGTCGTAGTTAATAGAGCTCGCGACTGTATTAGGACAGTGCTTCACAAACCTTTCTCACCGGCGTACACAAATAAGGAAAACAAGGAAATATCCCATAATAAGGAAAACCAGTGAAAAATATTAACTAACTAGCTAACTAACCATCACGCCGTTTCCCCGGAGGGGTAGGCAGAGAGGACGGACCGCCAAACAACTCGATCTTGGCACACACTCCTTGCCTCGTTCACATTCATACATCGTAAAAATAAAAATATTAAGATGGAATAACCGAACAAAACCGGTAATATGTCATTTTTAAATCAAATTTTAGACGTATTGACTCTTTTCCACAAAAAAATAATATTTTTTTATGAAAGACTGTTCTTTTATCTAGTAAAGCTATGTTTTAAATTTTTGAGAAAAATGTTTATTTTTAGTACAATAAGGTTTTACCGTAGGTCGTTAGCAGATTTGTTCAATTTTTAATAAAATTTTGTATTATACAACATACATTTCAAATATATGATCATGCAATAAATTATTATCAAATTAGTACAAATAAAATTAATTAAAAAATCCGCGCCCTTGTTTTGTGACGAAAATACTTGAGTTTGTCTGTTTATTTACTGTCTTACAAACTAATATATTTAAAAAAAATTACATTCTTATTTTGCTTACACATTATTGAAAAATTATAAATACTTATGATCAAAAAATAATTACAAAAGGTACATAAATTTAATAGTTTTATCATCACGATTTTGAGCATTTTTGGATGTAGGTATTCATTGAAATAAAATCGATATTGAGTTATTATGTTAAAATGCTGGTATGGAGAATAATTTATCTTTCTCATCGGAATCGCCTTGTACAGCTGTCAGGATACGATCGCAAGATCATCGTTCGACGAAATTTATATTGTCGGCCGCTGGTTAATGGCTCTTAAGGCTCAAAGATAGATATTTATTTATTTGCTAAAACAGCATAAAATCCAATACATTGCAAAAGCAAATTTGTGAACACACTTAAATCCTACACAATACAATATAATATCATGAAACGAATTTAACGTTTTAGGACACGTGGAGGATATCCACATTTTCTGCCAGGTAGTTGATTAACCTAGTGAGTGTTTCCAAGGGCGTCACAATTGGTACGTTAGTTGTACACATGGGAAGAATAAAAGCCTGTGTTGGCGGCCTCGCGTAAAATTATCCGGGATTGAGACTTCTATTTTAGCCAGATTGACTGGTATTGATAATAAACCATTCAGAAGCTGTCAGCAGTAATGCGAGATGTATGCTGTTGGAAACAACCCATACATATAAAGGTATCATAAAATTTCTTTTGTATTTTCTCGACCATTAGTATATAGACGAGATCCACTCTCGAGAATGCTACGCACTAAGCTAAAGTAAAGCAGTCTTATAACTGCGAGATTGGTAAAATTTGTTCCTTTGGCAAGAATTGTTCCTTTGGCAAGAACCCAACATCTGATTCTGATTGTATGTTATTATTATATAACTTGCTGGCTCTCGGCATAGCCCTTCCACCTTCCCCGCCTACCCACTCCCTTCTCCCGCTCCCCCGCGTTCCATATATTCAGTCCCAGTACATTCAGTTTTCAAACAGATCGCTTGCCACCTATTACATTTTTTTTATTCAAATTTTCATATATTTCAAATATTCACTTTTGTATATTAACCCGTCTGCTTGGTTCAATATATTCGCACCTCACAATCCGGAAGCCTCAGTTTCACGCGAAAAATCAGAAACCGTCACTTTGGATCGAGATTGTAAAATATCTGTGCAAGATAGCTTTCATATTTCAAATACAATAATAAGCATTATTTCGTTCTCTTTTTGATTAAAAGAAAAAAAACATATGTTTGCATGAGAGGAAGAGAGATATATAGCTTTTAAAATGTAAGGTCGCTCGGAACGTTTTTGGTCTTATGAAAGTATAACGCAATTACGTGTTTTGGGATGTATTTATTCATAAACAAGGGAACAATCAATCAATTTGGTACCTAACATAGTGACCTATTTAAATTATCTTTAATTTAAAAACCCTATAGATATTTCTTTTATTAAAAAAAACAACCACCTGCTTAATTCACATTCATCAAACGTGCAAAGTTAAAATATTCGTTTTTTAAAGTCGTAAGTTTTCTGAATTTATCCAATTTTCTGCGCCTTTTTCTTAGTTTTTCTTTCCATAAGAAAGAACCATCTACAAAGTATTAGAAAACTTTTAAAAAAGGTGAATGAAATAGGTAAAGTGGTTCCGAAGTTATGGCGTGACCAAGGGAAACAGGGATTCATTTAATATATATATATATATAGATATAATAAGTATTTGACGACCGGCGTAGTCCAGCGGTAAGGCTCTTGACTAGTATTCCGAAGGTCGCGGGATCGAATCCCGGCGTGGCAAATAAATTTTATTTGATTAATTTGTGTTAATTCACAATTTATTCATTTAAAATAATATACAGTATATTTGCGGCACGTTCCAGAGTGGAAGATACTCTCAGTATCGCCCTGGTGTAAGACCACCATTCAGAATTGAAACGTTGAAATGGCGTTAACCGTGTTTGGTGACCAGATCTGAATAGCCAGGTACTTCCCCACCTCCCTCTACCCCATCTCCTTCCCTTCCCCATTACCTTCAGCCTCACAACATGCCCCAATTGGGGATGCCATAGTCCCACTGGCTCCAGACGGGAGCAGTTGGGAAAAAAAATTAGGGTATAAATTACAATGTTAAAATGTACCTATGTGTATTATATGCCACGTGAGTGGATTTATTTGAAGTGGTAATGGTAAAATGAATATTGTGTGTTTTTTTAATCAACACTTTTGCAACGTCTGATGCAATGCATCAACAACACCATCTAGGCTGCAGTAAAACCACAACTCTCGTACTTATTGCATACATTTGCATTGATCTGTACAAACCTGTTTCCTTTCAAGTTCTCAGAAAATTGGACAATTAGTATGATAAACAATGATAGATAATCACGTCATTTTCTCGATATAAAAACTGATATGGTTTTTTGCAGAGAGTTCCCCGATAATCGTGTTACGATAAAAAATCAAGCTATATCCATCCAAGAATTTCCAATACGTCTGTCTATTTCTTTTGTGGTTAAATCTATAGGAGAAATTATTTGACCTAGGTATACATACTCATCCACATAGTCGATCAGATTGTTATTGATCCTGGAAATTGGTGCATTTGATAGTCACCTAAGGAGAATGCTGCTTTTGTTTCTTACTCGTGTGGAGATATGTGACTTTGATACTGACAAATAAATATGACGTCACCAATAATGGACTGACCAAACCACAGGGAAGTTCGTGATTATTATTATATTATTATGATTTTAATTTTAATATAATTCAAATAATAGTAGGTTTTCATGGAAACGGTTTGAAAAAAACTCTCCAAACGAAAAACAATTTAATTTTTTTTTAATAAAATAAATATTTCCTAATTACAACATGAATTATGAATTATCCACCAAGTGGCTTCATTGGTATGGTCACTCGGTGAATATCTGTAAAAATAATAGATGTTAATAAAACAATAATATTATAAACGCCCATATATTTCAGTCACCTCTATTCTGGAGCCCCAAAATATCGAAAAAAATCCCTCGACTCTGTGCAGAAACGGGCGGTCCGTTTGGTAGGTTCTCCTAACTTAACAAACGGATTGCAATCTTTAGAGCACAGGCTTCAGGTGGGAATGCTGTCCTTGTTCTACCGGTACTACAATGGAAGATGCTCTGAGGAACTAGCGTTATTGATCCCCTCGGCACCGGTGCATAGTCGGGAAATATGCCAAACACGCACCCAACATTTGTACACGGTTGACATTAGCCACATGAGAACGGGTCGTTTCTACGACAACTCGGCTATGGAATGATTTGCCGGATTCTGTGTTTCCTCTCTCCTACAACATGGGTCTCTTCAAGACCCATATTCACTCCTTCCTCTCCTCAGCACACAACATCTTCGAAATTATTTTCCTCATGGCCTCTTGTGTCTAGTTAATGTTAAAAAATACAAGTGTGCAGTCAACACGCGATATAATTGAAACTTGCAGAAAACTAAAGTAGACAAGAGTGGGAGGCCACGAAGCACTGCACGAAGAGGAGATCAATTATTATCTCATTCTCTCGCAGGCTAAATCCTACAGATGTATGCATTTGTCTATTTTTAGTCTCGTTTTTTTGTTCCATCAAGTTTCAAATCACAACGGTGCTAAAGAAGCTTTCACTTCAAAAAATAATAATATTAAAAGATAAGATTAAAAAAGAAGAAAAATAATTATTACGCACCAGATTTACATGTCCGGGTTTAATTTTCCCCACAGGAAAAACTAAACCCTTTCACACACTTCCCAAATGATCATCTGGTCAATCCACGTTATGCAATTGCACTATATGTATTATAATTACAAAACAATACAAGAACAACATGTCAACCTATAAAATAATTATAATTAACAACATGTCAACCTATATATATGGGAAAATAATTCACCGACTCCAGATATTTTCATATCAGAGGGTTCGGCTCTGTGGAATTCCTAATTGAACCTATAAATCCTACTGATCCCTCAATATAAATATTTAAAAAATCTTTTGTAATCCTACATGTATTTATTTATGAAAGTTAATTATTTGGAAATAGAATTAAAATTATTTGTCTTAAAGCTCGCAAAACTTTCAACACCAAACATGTAATTCGCAATGTTTATAAGCAAGGCTATAAATCCTGTTTATGCATATTCATATAATTTGTGAATTCTAATTAAGACCTAAAAATTCTTTTGCCACTCCACGCCTCTGAAATAAACGGTACTTTATGACAGCTCATCTATGGATTTTAGCTACTTTTGTTTTTCATTTTTCTGGATTACTTGACTTCTTCCTTGCGTTTTTTTTGCGCACGGATGAAGGGTGAGAGTCCATAATACACTGGCATCTTGTTTTTATTTCTAAATTCACTTCGAACTATTTAAAACAGTAAAATAAGAGCGACAGATTCAACACACGACTATACAGTTTTGTATGGGCGGCCATCTTGTCACGTGGAGAATGCTGGTTTTGTTTCTTAAGTGCATTGGAGTTTGCTGCATTTGATACTGACGCAGTTTTTAAAATGGGTTTTTAAAGCTTAAAGAGCTGGTTTTAATACCAAATAACTGCTTTTCTAGGTAAAAGAGTGAATAATTAACAAAGTTGCATCATTAATCCATTAAAAAAAAAGAGGAGAATGCTGCATTTGATTCTACACACCTCTCTTGTTGTTAGTGACCTACAAATTAATATGAATGTTACTCAAGATATTTGCGAATGGCATGTCATACATATTTCGTTCATCTAAATATGTTATTTTTTTTTCTTTCCTCTTCTCATATTTTTTTATCTGTTTATATAAAATAATATGTCATGTATGACTACCACAACACGGACAATAGCCTAGTGTGGTAGTCAAAAAATACCAACAATGTATCATGTAAACATTTATTAAATAAAAAAATAAATAAAAAATAAATAAATAAAATCCTAGACACGAGAGACTGTAGATCTTCCATACTGTTAGATATCAGCGCCGCATCATCAGCATAAAACAGGCAACATACTTCCAGATTATTCAATTTCGCGCCCAATCCCATCTCTTTCAATTCTTGCATACAATTATCCATGTATAGATTGAATATCCACGGTGCCCCACCCAGCCTTGTTTAACGTCTTTTGTGATGTCAAACCATCCGGTAAAATCACCGTTCACCCTAATACATGCAACGCTTCCCTCATACAGAGACGCAATTGCCTGTATGAGATTCGTACTCACTCCATACTTGGACAATACCTTCCATAGCTTTTTACTGTCAACTCGGTCGTATGCTTTTTGTAGATCTACAAAGGCACAGAAAAGTTTCTGGTTTTCTGCAAGAAACTTCTCGGTAAGCATACGCAATGAGAAGATCTGGTCCACGCACCCCCTTCCACTCATAAAAGCTCCTTGCACGTCCTATATTTTATCCTTTGTTTCCAAGCGTACCCTTTCAATCAATATTCTGCCATCCAGCTTGCCGACCGAACCAAGCAGGCTAATAGCCCTATGATTCCCACAATCCATACGTAACCCTTTACCTTTGTATAATGGCATGATTACAGCCCTTCTCCAATCTAATGGCGTGTAACCCTCATCTAAACACTGGTTAAAAAGTCTACACAACCATGTGAGAATAATATGGCTATCTCCTTTAAAGTATTATGCAGCAATACTGTCGAAACCCACAGCCTTACCATTCTTCATACATTTAATTGATCTTTTTAATTCATCCATGCTGATTTTAGTAACATTTATTCCATCATCATTCAAAACCGATTCACCGCTGGAATCACTGTCACCCGGGTTACTTTCAAAGACTTCCTCGAAGTATTTCATCAATCTCTCTTTAATTTCTTCCTCATTCGTCAATATTTGTCCATGTTTTGATTTTATCAGTACGCTTCCGTTCTCTGGACTTTTTGACTTCTTTCCAAAACAGTTTCGATGTTTGATCAGTAAGTCCATGTTTTTTAAGTATTACCTTTAAGATCGTTTTCTGCGCTATTTCTAAGTGATCGATAGTTGAGTTTGTTGCTCTACCCTAGACAATTATTCCATATTCTATTATTGATTGACTAAGTGCTAAATATATTGTTTTCATTTGTTTTATTTTATATATGTTTCTTATGTTTAGGAAAATGTGTATTGTTTTGAGGAGTTCATTTGTGATTTATTTATCCTTACAATGTACATTTCGAATTTTAGTGATACTTTGTTGTAAATTGGACGTAAGTCCGTTAATAAATAAATAGTTATTATCTCAAAATCAGAAATTATTGTTATTAACGTTACAAATAACACTTTGAAATAAATTCAAAAACGTTATCGCCAAATTCATAGGTGGAAAAAGAGTAAATTTTGTTACAAGGGGATCATAACAAGCAGGACTTTTCGGAGCGGTAAACGTAAAATAGTGAAATGGCAATCGATTCACCAAATCAAGACCACAGACCTGGCAAATACACGAATCAATTTATAGAAAGAAAAGGACGTTCGAAGGAGAATGCACAGAGGTGTCGAAATGAAAAGATTAATACGACAGAAAATACGACAGAAAAAGTTACGGGCCCAATGAAAATTATGACCTTTTAGCAGATTTTCCAGACCTGTTGAATGGATATTTTTGAGGAAGATTTTTATAGATCACAATTTTTGTTTGTGAATGTATTTGATATGATTATGGATTAAAGTAGATTCTATGTACTTTAAAGTAGAAGTGTTACTCCAACATTCATAATTTCATTTAACATTCGTAAAAAATGTATTTTTAATAAAAGATTAAAATGTTTATTTAAATCGTTTAATATGTTGTTTATTATTGGTTTGATAATCTGCTGATGATGAAAATGCCAGCTTTGAGACGTATTAAACTTTTTGTTTAAGAAAAAACTCTCAGGACATGGATTTACAAATCTCTTTTTATTTCACTCATTGGAGGAAGACGCGGCTGTCCAGTTGAATACGACGGTGGTTGTTCACTTCGATCAGGGATCTGATTGTTTGGATAGGTCTGTTGTACACTTGGAATAGCCTGTTCTCCATTTCGGTACGTCTGTTGCTGTCCGCTTGAATATGCCGGTAGTCTATTTGGATACATCTGTTGTTGTTGTCCACTTGAATATGCCGGTGGTCTATTTGGATACGTCTGTTGTTGCTGTCCTCTTGAATATGACAGTTGTCCATTTGGATACATATGTTGTTGCTGTCCACTTAAATATGTCGGTTGTCCATTTGGATACATCTGTGGCTGTCCACTTGGATTTCGAGGTTGTCCGTTTGGGTAAACATTTTGTTGTACATTTGAATAAAACGGTTGTTGCCCATTCGAATAGGTTTGAGGAAGTGTGGATGGATTAACCGTCGCTTGTACTCCGTTAAAGTAATTGGCTCCTCCCATCAGAGTATTTGCGTAGCTCCGGACCACCACCATAAAGAATACTTTGAACCCTGCAAACAAAGTATTTTATAAGTGCTCCTGAAGAGAAATATAGGAATGAGAATAAATGTTTCTGTTTGATTTTTGATTACAGAATACCTATGTCAAATTTAATACAATAATGTCACGTTTTGCAAGTATTTTAGATTTTATTTTTGTGGCAGACGTTACCTATTATCAATTTTGTGGTCAGGCAACGTTGAGACGACCTATTTTATGATTTATTTACCAAAAATTATTTCTATTTTTCATTTATTATTATTTTTGGTAAAAACCGATTTACTAATAAAAGAAATCACAATATTTGAAATTCTTTTGAGAGGTTTTCACTTTGTGATGACATTATTTATTTTATTAGAAAGACTAATTTTATTAACATGTGGATTGTTTACGAAACATTTAGATGGTGTATATATAAATAAAGTGATGAAAATAAGTTATTTGTCTTTTTAATAAAACCGAATTCTTTGCTATACTTACTTACGGAAGGTTTGTCTGAATAGTGTTATAATAAAGTGAATTATATTAATGCAGTCAGTTACCATTTATTATTCCAGTTACGAAAACGAATTAAAAAGTGTAAATCCCTAAGAAGTTCCGATTTAATTTGATGTTGTCGAAGTACGTATGCATATTAAAACTTTAGATCATCACTATAGGTTATAGGTAAATAATCACTAGATGAGGTTTATCTTCATATACATGGTTTCTAGGGAAGTACTTGACTTATTTTATTAACCAGTAGTTCCTTACATTATTTGGAGTAAAAAAGTAAATATCTACATGAATATATTTGGAATATACATGATTTGTAATATATTTATATAATTATATACTTACCAAGATAGGATATGGCAAAGATAATTATTTTCCAATTCCCCGTAGCTTTTCTGTAGGCGACGCTTATCCATATGATTGCCATGATATTAAAGCATGAGGTGACGAAAGCGTACCATACCCATGCAGTGACTGGTTTTAACCTCCCCTGTAAATATAATAATGCATTAATTACCAAAAAAAATTTCAAATGAAATTATTCTTCTTGGTGTGCCCCTATCAGGTACCCACGACGTTGGCGATCACTCTCGAAAATGTCTCCTCCTCTTTGAATAGCTCCTCTACACTTCTAATACCGGTCCACTTTCGTACATTTCGCAGCCAAGACATTTGTCTCCTACCAGGCTCTCGGCAACCCCTATTTTGCCTTTCAATACCAATTGGAGCATGTGATACTTCTCCCGTCGAAGTATGTCACCCAGATATGAAATTTTCCTGACTTTCACCAATCGTCGCCATAGGTCGTATTAGTCCAACAGACCATTAGAGAACTTTATGAAGGAGAAGGTTTTCTTTCATTATGTCAATGAAGCATTATGATAAACTCTTATTTTTATACTTGATTTTTAATTTTAAAGAGGAGATTGAACAAAATTAAAATGGTCTGTTGGACAAAAAAGAACTGAGGCGACGCAATGTAAGCAGCTCTCTATCTACTCCAGCCCGCCTGAGAATTTCTGTGTTGGTGATCATGTTGGCCATGGGACCTTAAGCATTCTCCGGTGAAGCCACATTTCAAAAGCCTCTAATCTGTTCATGGTATTTACCTTCAAGGTCCATGTCTCACATCCATACAGCAAGACCGACCACACATAACACTTTAACATTCTCTGCCTTAGTTTTAAATTAATATTGTCATTTCAGAAGAGGGATTTCATTTTACTAAACATAATTCTTGCTGCTTTAATTCTGCACCTAACCTCTACATCTGGGTTAAGAGTCTCCGTGATAATACTGCCGAGGTATCTAAATCTTTCCACCTTTTCAACATTGCAACAATTTAACTGTATCACTGATCCAGAGTGATCTAGTCGTCCAAATATCATCCATGTAGATTTATTGAACTTGATTATTAGGCCTAGTTGCTCACTAGCATTATTAACAAGATCTAATAGGTCTTGGAGGGCATCGATACGGTCAGCTAGTAATACGGTATCATCTGCGTATCTTATATTATTAATCACAACTCTGTTAATCTTCAGACCCTTCTCGCGCTCTTGTAAAGACATAGTTGGAATAGAGATTAAACAATAGTGGCGAAAGGTTACAGCCTTGTCGTACTCTACGCTGAATGGAAATTGCATTAGATCTCTCATTCCCATGTCTTATTTCTGCTTTCCCATGTCCCAATACAGCTTTTTAGTGAAATTCTGGTACTTGGTGTCAACGTTACAATCCGTCAGCATTTTCATTAGGTCAGTATGTTTTATCCTGTCAAATGCCTTTACGTAGTCAATATAACAGGCAAAGACTTCCTTTCTTTGGTCACGACACTTTTGCAATAGTACGTCGACAGACAATAATGCTTCACGCGTCCCAAACGCGCTTCTGAAGCCAAATTGTCTGTCATCCAAGTCCTGATCGCACTTATTGCGTATCCTGGCATGTATTTTTGGAATAATTTATGGACATGACTTATCAGGCTTATTTATCGATAGTCACTGCACTTCTTGGGGTATTGTTTTTTAGGCAATGTCACGAAGGTGGATTTTAGCCAAACTTGGGAGTTAAATAACCTCAACAGGTAGTCAACATTATTTTCATTACTAAAGAGCTTCAACATCTCAACTGGAATATCATCTGGTCCGCACGCTTTTCTATTGTCTGAAGTCTTTATTAAAAACATTTTTCGAGTTACCGATAAAACGGCAGCATATAAAAAGGTTTTTCCGGCAAAAGCCGGGAAAAACATTTAGCTACCGATTTTTTTACCATGTTTGGTCCAAAAACTTCCGATTTCTAATAAAAAATAAAAAATTTCAAATCGACTCCAAATGTCTAATAAACTTGTAACATTTGGAGTAGATTTGGGTGTTGATTATCGAATCGAACCCGGGGCGGCGGTGCCCATATCCGCCTCCCAAATTGAAAACCCTGACCTGTATAAAAAAAAAATTGATGCATCGTCTTTATTTAACAAGTTGTGCCTATTACAATTTGGGTGGCGGGAATAGTTACCGCGCGCCGCCCTGGGTGGCATTAATTGGAAAATCGATATCTCATTATTCAATTACAAAGCATACATTATAATTTTATTTTACTGAAACATACATACCCCCAAAACTCCGATGAAGAGTACAATGTCGGATATAATGACAGTACCGCTCGCAACGGTCAAAAAGACGACTTCTGGGAATAATTTTTCACTACCAATCCGGTCTTCGGAGAATAATAATGGGTTACTGTCAATAAATCTCCCGTCTTCTATCTGGAATCCACTAAACCCATGATCCAAGTGCCAGTAATTTCGGTTTTGATTTAGGTTCTCATCTGTCTGACCAATATCAATTATTAAGTTGATTGCATATATAAAAACGGTTAAGGTGCCAATCTGAAAATACAAAGGAAACATTAAAAAATTTGACATCACAGAAGAAATAACTATGAATATTATGTTATTTCTTACTCATGCTAAATAAAAGTTAAGGGCTTTATCTTTGGCCATATTGTAGAGCAAACCGCAAACTAGATAAATAATTATTAACTACTTTTGGATAAAAACTGAGAAGAATATTTTTTTTTTTTCATAAGAAGCAATTACTTTGTGGTTAGACATTATATTATAAAAAATAAAACAAACACTTTGTATTTAACAACGAATTCGAACGAATTATCTACCGGTTTCGCTTCGACCAAGCTTCCTCAGGATAAAATAGTAACTAAATATTAAGACAGAGTTATCAGTTATATATAAGTTGAGCGACAGAGGGAGAAAGAATATGACAAAAGAACATAATTAGACAGAGACTAAGTATTTGAAGGCGGTACAATAGATAATCAACTAGAGGTAGGAACAATACACATCTAATCACAAGCATCCAACAGACGGGATTCAATTAAATAATAAAAGTTTGATGGATTCTACATCCTACAAATATTATAAAGGTGAAAGTTTGTATGGATGTATGTTTGTTACTCTTTCACGCAAAAACTACTGAATAGATTTTAAAAATTCTTTCACTAATAGAAAGCTACATTATTTTCGATATCTATAGGCTATATATATTGGTAAGCTCTGGCGTTATGAATAATCTCTGGCGTTATGAAATTATTTATCATACGTTTTCTGTCGCTAACAAAATCGATTTTTTGCAAACGCCAATTGTTGCCTTGGAAACGATGTTTTTTTTTTAATTGGATTACTATGGACATCCCTTTGATGGTAAAATTCAAATATATATAAAATACTAATTCCCACTTTACAGAATGGATTTTAATGAAACTTAACAATAATATGAACATATAGGCTATAGCTCAGTGCTCTTGCATTACGAAATTTGTATGAAAAAATTGCAATAGGTGGCACGATTAGTAAGATATCTATAATTCTTTAATCGATTCAAATTATTGGTTTAATTGGATAGACAGGTATCGCATAAGTATAAAACTGCCGTACTGGATTTTTTGGTAGAATATAAAAAAAAAGAATAATAATTCGTACTTAATAACTATCTATAAAAACGAATCACCAAAATGTATGTATGCGCATAAACCCGAACGACTGAACCATATTGGATAATTCTTTTTTTTGTTCGTTTTTTTGCATAAAACTACCGTTGAGACACGTGGAGTGGAAAGCAACCAAAGCGTGTATCATGAAGTATATTATTATTAAATTGAACAAAATGCTTGCAACAAACACTTCCCTTGTATCCACAAGTAATTTGTTTCGTACAAGAAATTTATTCAAACTCTGGAGTTCCGCGGGGGTCAAATCTTGGACCCTTACTTTTCTCGCTATTTATCAACGACATTTATCATTGCATAAAATTTTCTAAGTTTCTCTTATTCGCGGATGACCTTAAACTATTCCTTTTAATAAAATCCTTGGAAAATTGCTTGCAGCTACAAAGTGATATAAATTCTATCGTCGAATGGAGTCACACCAATAAATTAGGATTTAATATTAAGAAATGCTCTATCATGTGCTACACCAAGGCGAACAAAACGATTTACTATAACTACAAAATGGCTTATTTGTCTCTTCAGCACATTGTTATTTTGAGAGATTTGGGAATCACATTTGATGCGCACCTAACATTTCACGTCCACATAGAAACGATATGCAGCAAAGCTCTAAGAATGCTAGGATTTGTGCTAAGCAACTCCAGACACTTTTGCAGCTCAGCCGCGATTCGTTTGCTATACTATAGTTTAGTACGTAGCATTTTGGAAAGTGGTTCAGTAATATGGGGACCAGTGGATTTAACATACTCTCAAATGATTGAGAAAGTGCAAAAGAAGTTTCTGAGATATTTATATCTTAGAGACTTCGGATATTATCCCTGGTTATATCCATCAGCCTTTTTGTCCGGCATGCTGGGTATTAATAGCCTCGCCGAAAGAAGGAAAACTGCTTTGCTGACAACAGCATATAAACTTTTAAACGGTAACATCTGTATTCCCGATATATTACAAAAATTTGAGTTTTATGTCCCCGACAACTTCACAAGAGCGCGCAGACACAGAACTTTTGTTGTTCCGAGATGCAGAACTAACTTACCATTAGTAATGCCGCTCGGAAAAATGATTCTTTTACTAAATTTCCTGCCCCCTGATATAGATATTTTTAAACTAAATATTCATCAATTTAAAAACGCTATTATTACTTAATAAAAAATAAAAAAAAATGTATGTTTATTATTGGTAATGTATAACTGTAAATGTGCATTTAAAATAAAATAAATAAATAAATAAATAAAATGAAACAATGCAACTTTGTATAAACCACTTATAAAATGTGCAAATCCGACCGGTTTCGGAACAAACGTACTAAAAAAAAAACGTACTGCTCCACCCCTACCATAATAAAACATTGTTCTAAACTGTCAAATTAGTATAAGCTTTCCCTGACGAAGGAACGTTTGTTCCGAAACCGGTCGGATTTGCACATTTTATAAGTGGTTTATACAAAGTTGCATTGTTTCATTTTATTATAATGGATAACCACAAAGTAATAGCTACATTCAAAAATATAAATAAATAAATAATAATTCAAATGTATAATATTATATCCCTCTACAAAAGCCCACCAATGTGAACACCATAAAAAGCTATGCTTGTGTATACGGGCGGGAGGGGGGGGGGGGTTGCTCGTAATAAAAGAGTAGTATAAATATTAAGAAGTAAAACAACTAAATGCTTAACACAAATTGTAAGTTTTTACCCTAAAAAATCAAACCGTAAAAACAAAGTTTTTTTACTACAATACATCTATTTTTATTATGTAGTTAAACAGTTTCGTCTTTTCGCCACGGTTCTACGCAATAACTAGTTGCACCAAGATTTCATTAAATTTCAGAAAAATTCTTGTGTGTGCGTGAGTGCCACCATCGATATAATGCATTGTCATTGACAACGAGTTTATGTGCCGAGTTTTAGCTCGATCTGATGTCGGGAAGTGGTGTAATTTCTACTTTCAAGAATTGCATTCATCGATACACGAAGCGCGCCAGCATTGTAATGTAAATTTTTATCCATTGAACGCCAGCCTTGCCTGTCGGCTTAGCGACTCCAGATACTAATATCTACAGCTTGTATGTCGGACGAATATCTACAGCTCATATGTTGGACTAATATCTACGAACTTCAGAGTGTTGACTAATATCTACAGAGCTAAGGTCGGACGAATATCTATGACGCTCCCTGTGTTGACTAATATCTACAGAGCGTAGGTTGAACTAATATCTACAGAGCGTAGGTTGGACTAATCAGCTAAATGTGTCCAATAATCCGATATTAGGGATTTTTAAATCCATATTAACATAAATTAAGTTTTTTAAACTGCATACGCAATATTACGTTATTCCAATATGCTTATACATAATTGCAAATCCAACCTCTGCCAGTGCTGTAGATATTCGTCAACACTTTGGTTCTCATAGATATTAGCCAGCAGTTTGAGCTGTAGATATTCGTGCGCACTTTGGTTCTCATAGATATTAGTCAGCAGTTTGAGCTGTAGATATTCGTGCGCACTTTGGTTCTCATAGATTTTAGTCCGATTTTTTCAGTTTTTGGAATTCCTGTAGATATTAGTAGACGCCTCCGGCTTAGCCTTGCTCAAGGGTGAAATCCTTGAAACATTTGAAAATATAAACTCAAACACTGAGAAGAAGCTGGTCGTGCATAATTTAAATAAAATGTCGAACCAGGTCTATGAAGGCAATGATCAGTGATCCTGTCCGCAGGCTGAAGAAGCAGCAGCAAGAGTTGCAGTCGGTGCCCATCTTGGGATCTGAAACAATACAAATATTTAGGAATTCAGATGTGAAGTATTGAGTTTTCAGGGTTCCATGCCAACTCAGAATGAAACCAATTCGGAAACACCTCAGAAAGGTCATTAAAAGCTATGAAAAAATAATTTTAAAATAGCCGGTAGCCCTAACCTAACTTAACCTATTTAACCATTTTTTTATCATCACTCTTAATGACCTTTCTGAGGTGCTTCTGAGTTGTTCGGTGACCGTTTTCAGATGCCCTTGGCCATAACTCGGCCTACACAACCAAGGCTGCTGCCTAGTTGCCAATTTTAGGAACAGCATTTCACTGAACTTCTAAACTTTCCATATTTTTTGACAAACTGCCTAGCGATTCTGTATTTTTTGTGAGATCCTTATTGGATAACGGACGTTATCTTCTGTCAGATTTGTGTGATTTTTACATCACATATTTTAGTTTAGATCGATTAAAACATGAATTCCTGCAAGTACGCATGATTATTTACTCATTTAAGGCTCTGCAACCGTGCCCGAAAAGAAGAAGACGAGAGATACGAAATTACGAATATTATAGGAGAGCGCTAACATTTACAGAAAATTGCGAAAATGTTTAATAAAACACGACTCGTTTAAAATAGAGCAAAAATCTAGCAGGCATTTTCTTAAACAGCATTTAAAGAAACACTGTGAATTTTTTCATACATATAACTTGTAAAATAACTGAAACAAACGTGTTAATATTAATTTTTGGAGCATACTTTGCGATTTTTTTAATTTGCGGTTCGGCGCGGGCAAAGTCTAGATATTATCTTCAAGAATAACATATATATTTTTTTAAGATCTTTAAAACTTGCCGTGTTTAAGGGAAATATGTAATAAATCGGTACAAATCCGGGTTGCGGGCCCTTAAGATGAACATATACGTGAAATCCTATTTAGATACTATTTTGATTAATCTTTACGACGAATCGGCTTACAGTATGAACATCAAAAAATATGCTACGGATAAATCGAAGCTTTTACTAGTTTTTCTTTGTATTGAAATTACAATATAATTAATATGTACGTAACAAAAAATATAAGCGTAAACCAATAAAAAAAAGTTTTTTCATGACTTTACTATGAAGCAATACAAGATTCAATTTTTTTTTAAATACCCCTTTATTGCTAAGACTATTTTTGAAGTTTTCCATGTTTTAACTTTTTTTCGTTCTTATAAAATTATGCACAAAATAAATAAAAACCACTTTTTCGCTTACTAGCCTCGTGCAAAAAGTCGCTCGTTTTTTAAATTTTGCAGGCATGAGATTCGAAATATTTCTAGCCTTTATATTCCTCTTACAAATAACAGCCATAAAAATCATACAAATCTGACAGGAGATTACGTCCGTTATCCAATAACGATCTCACAAAAATATGGAATCGCTAGGCTGATGGACACTGAGTAGTAGGTAATATTAAAATGTAGGCTGTATGAAGGGAAAGTAATCAAGTCTTCTGTCCTTACAAAAATACATGTTTAAAAATCATGTCAAATCTACTTACATAAACTTTCAGTTTAAATTAAATAATCAACCACTAAAGAGGTGGCTACCAAATATTAATGCTTGCTTATATATTGTATGGAATCATCCGTTGCTGGTTAAATAATTCTTGTCTTGTTTAATTGTCTAATCTTTACTAAGTATAAAATGAAGTCGCTCACGATGAATGTGCGCTTAGATTTATTAAACTACGCCACGGATTTTCATTCGGTTTTCACTAATATATAGAGTGATTCATGGGGAATGTTTTTAGGTATATAATTTGTCAAGGTTTTGGGTAAATTGTTTGAAATACATAATATATCTGGCCAAGCGGCAGCGGGCAACGTGGTGTGGATTTGATTTAACAGATGCCGTTGGTTATAAAGGTTTCGTTAGCCACAGCAACGTGTGGCCGGGTCTGCTAGTCATTAATAAAATAAGTGTTTTAAAATTAATCTTATGTATGTAATCTCTCTACAGAAGTCAAATTCAATTTCCGCCGCTAACCATGGGCCACCCCCAAGTTATTCGCTACGTTTGGTTACTTAGCTCAGGTGCCAGGGTTCATGGGGTGAGGTTTGTCTAGGTCTAGGCGGGGAATGTGTTTGCCCACCTACTGCGAGGCGGGACGGATCGGGAGAGACTGGATAGACCTCTAACATAGACCTCTCCAGCCGGATTCTCTCGATCCATCGCCTTGCACCACAGTGGGAGGAGTGTATCGTATACGATACATATGTCCGTCACTTTTGGACACATTGACTCCCAGATCCGCACCCACCCCTCATCCCTTTTTCCTTCTCAGAACTTATTTTCCTTCCTTTCTAAAGATACCCTCCACAGAGCATCTCTAAAGATGACATAGGACCTGAGGGATTTTTCTCCTCAGAGCTCCTGTGTAGATATAATGTAAAAAAAATAGTTTCTACAAAATACACACGAAAACAAAATGGAACTCGCCAACCCCTCAGGCGTTGGCGAGTTCCATTGTGTTTTCGGTTTTCGAATAAACTAGTATAGGTAGGTATGGTAGAAATCGATGTGTCTCCTTTACTATCATGGTTAGAAATATAATATATATGTGTTAGAAAGAAAAATATACCACGCTTTGTATTCCAATCTAAAAGTTAACCGCAAAATTGTTAAAATGTACACTTTTATAAATCTAAATTTTAAGACAGCAATTTGAAAAAAAAATTACTTTGTTTTGAATGAAACGCCAAAAAAGTGAGTTGAAGATAACGTTTATGATACATTTGCCAAATAATATACGTTTGTGTTTTTCATTAAGAGTAATTTAGTTTTTGAAAAAGTAAGGTGAAACTTTTTTTAAACTTTGTTATGTTTGCATTCAAAATTTTTATTGAAAAAGAAATGTATTAAATGAAGACAATATTACCGAAACTCAGTCGAAAATCTGTAATTAAAAAAGATGTTGACACCTCTGGGACTAACCCACGACCTTCAACTTTCCGCGGCCCGGTTCTGGGTTCCAGTCGAGTCCCAGATGTGCCCATATATTTTTCTGATTTCTGTTTTCAGTTTTTCGATTGAGTTTCGCTAATATTGTTTTCATTTAATTAAATATTACAATTTGAGTTTTTAATTATAAAGTTTTAAAAAATAATTTATTTGAAAACATATTTCATCACCTTGTTTCACCAATAGTTTAACGATGAAAGAAACTAAACTGCTATTATTGGTAGAGACATTAATAACCACGCAAACGATTCCTTTTGAAATTATATAAATTCAATTAACATGATACTGTTTGTGGAATTAAATGATACTTATAAAACAGTGGGATTAAAATAATGCACTAAAACTTACTATAAAAACTGCACCTTTGAAAACACTTCTATACAAAACTGCAATAGTTGTTTTGACAATTCTTCACTTGTCACATTTCATTATCAAATTAATCGAATACCTATTAAGAGGATTTTCAATACAACAATAGATAGCGGAAAAATATACGTGGGACTTATGGTTTAAAATAGCACATTTTTTCCAACTGCAAACAACTGACTGCCTTCCGGTGATGTTCGAAGACGGTCATTCCATGAGAAATTAATTAAAAATTTGAATTAAAACAGGGCTTTGCAAACTTTTCTCACCCACTCACAGCAAACAAAGAATGTTCCCGTCATTCCGGGGCACATCAAAAATAAAATTATGTTTATATATATATTTTAAAAGGATTTACAAATAATCAACCAGAAAAAAACAACGTTTTTTCTACTGTAATACATCTATTTTCAAATGACTTTCAAAGGTAAAATATATGCACCCACATGTATTGGTTTGACTCAAGGCGCCGTATCCCCGCTCAAAAAGAAGAAGATGGAAAGATATGTAATTACGAATGTTGGAGAGAGTGCGATAATATTTAAAACGATAAAATTGAAGCGAAAATTGTTAAAAATGTTTAATAAAACACGTCTCGTTTAAAATAGAACATAGATCTTGCAAAAATAAAATTATGTTTATATATGTATTTTAAAAGGATTTACAAATAATCAACCAGAAAAAAAAAAGTTTTTTCTACTGTAATACATCTATTTTCAAATGGCTTTCAAAGGTAAAATATATGCACACATAAAATGTATCCCCGCTCAAAAAGAAGAAGATGGAAAGATATGTAATTACGAATGTTGGAGAGAGTGCGATAATATTTCTTTAGTTCTTGACGTACGGCAACTATACATAATAAAAATTATTTTACATACACAAAAACACCGACACCACTATCTATCCATCGATCATCTCCACAACACCCGTCATGCAGGGAGGAATCCAGTAATTCCGCCGACTACAAACACATCACATGCCCAAAGACAATACTCCTACTTAGGGCCTAAATTGTTCAACTTCATACCCGATGCTTGGAAACTGAAAAGTACAAGCTTTTTACGGAAATTGGTTAGCAATTGGCTTCTGGATATGGGGAGAGTCGAGAGCGAACATAATATGCTAACACAATCTCACATACCTAATATGTACTAAAAAGTTTATATTATTGCATAAAAATAAAACTTTTACTCTGTTTTTTGATCCGTGTAAAATAAGGACTGGTCTTTGACTCTTGTAAAATAACGACTAGACATTTCAAAAAATAAGTTTTGAAAATTTCTATATAAATACATTGGAAATTCATATTCATTTAGTCGGGTTTATAAATGGGTAATTTCTTTTACTTAGGAAAATCTAAAAATAATAGTACATTTATTAAAATTAAATGGTCATAAATGCATTGGTGATTCATATGTCAAATAATGGTGTATAAATGTGTAAATTCTAATAATGCAACTGCAAATGTTCTCCAAATTAACCCAGAAAAATATCATAATTGTGATCTCCCGAAAGAAACCATTAACTTATTCAGAATGCAATTATTAATGTAATTAAATGTAATGCCTTTGTAATTTCATTGAAAAAAAAAATTGGTTAACTTTTTACCTAAAATATTGAGTTCGAAATTGGATAGGTCCGATGGTTTCGAACTCCTGCAACTCCATAGAGAGGTACAGGAGGTCGGTACCATCGATACATCGCATCGGCTTGACACAGCGAAACATACTTATAGGTGTAAGGACGCGGTTAATGTTGCAATTTTGCAAACCTTGGTTCACTTTTAAATTTGTTGGTTGGATTTTTATATTATGTACGTATTTTTTAATCGTAACATATTGATATTATATATCTCACTGTACAAAATTTTTGTTGCATTTTTTTAATTTAATTTATATACTTTTTATTCACATCGTAACTTTATCTAAACTATTTGTTTTCTCATGTTAAAGATGGAGGTACTGCCTTTATTATTTATTATTTATGTAAAAGCCGTCTGCGCGTAAAATAAAAGAAATAAATAAACAACTAAATAAATTAATGTTCTCCAAAACGAGGTTGAAAAATCATTTGTCATATATTTGGATTATAATTGTGTAATTTCTACTATTTAAGAAATTCTAAAAATTATAGTACTTTAAATTTAAACCGTTATAAATACATTGTGAATTCATATGTCAAATATTGGTTTATAAATGTGTAAATTCTGATTATGCAATTGTAAATGTTCTCTAAAATGGCCTGGAAAGAATCTCCTACTTGTGATCTCACTAAAGAAAACACTCATAGAACATTAATAAATGCATTCACTCTGAATTCTACGTTCTCCAAATTGACCTTGAAAAAAATCACATCTTTGCGATTCTTTTAAAGACATAAAGAAACAATCCCTTAATTATATACAATTCTTAGTGTTCTCAAAAGTTGTCTTGACAGAAGCAAATTCCCTTGATATCTTGAACGAAACTATTCCTTTGTTAAGAATATTATGAACTAAATATACAATTTGGCTGTCCTGAAACGGGTATTCTGCCCAGTTGGACAGACAAATGTTCACATTGTAATGTATTGTTAATATATATGCATATGTAAATAAATAAATAAATAAATAAATAAATAAATAAATAAATTTAAAACGATAAAATTGAAGCGAAAATTGTTAAAAATGTTTAATAAAACACGACTCGTTTAAAATAGAGCTTAGATCTTGGGGGGAACGTCTAAAATAGCATTTAAAGGAACACGTTGTTTTTTTTTTTATACATATAGCTTCTAAAATAAGTGAAATGAACGTGTTTATAATAATTTTCGGAGATATTATGTTATCTTCAAAAATGACATTTTTTTATGCAAGAAATTCGGGTAGCGGCGGCTTAAGTTTAAACCTTCGCTCGGCGAGGCGCGAATTTACGCATTATATTCCGACGACCCGTAAAAAAACAAAGCGGCCAGTGAGCGCAGACCTATCGTCGTTTCCGTTTTATACCTAAACAAATAGGAGCCTTGAGCGCAGGTGCCGTAGTGCGTCATTTCCGTTTCATCCGAATTTCAAATCACTCTAAAGGTACGTTCACATTGATCAAGTAGCGAGTACATTCGCTACTTGACATTTCCGTTCCATCCGAATTTCAAATCACTCTAAAGGTACGTTCACATTGATCAAGTAGCGAGTACATTCGCTACTTGACATTTCCGTTCCATCCGAATTTCAAATCACTCTAAAGGTACGTTCACATTGATCAAGTAGCGAGTACATTCGCTACTTGACATTTCCGTTCCATCCGAATTTCAAATCACTCTAAAGGTACGTTCACATTGATCAAGTAGCGAGTACATTCGCTACTTGACATTTCCGTTCCATCCGAATTTCAAATCACTCTAAAGGTACGTTCACATTGATCAAGTAGCGAGTACATTCGCTACTTGACATTTCCGTTCCATCCGAATTTCAAATCACTCTAAAGGTACGTTCACATTGATCAAGTAGCGAGTACATTCGCTACTTGACATTTCCGTTCCATCCGAATTTCAAATCACTCTAAAGGTACGTTCACATTGATCAAGTAGCGAGTACATTCGCTACTTGACTCGTCGAAAACCGTTCGCATTACTTTCAAGTAGAGTACACTTGTGCCCGCCGCCCGTTGCAAGATGGCGGCGGATGACAGGTTGCTACAAAGCAAAGTAAATACGCTAAATAAGCTTATTTTCATGCTTAGGTATTTTAATGTTTATTTTAGAAGAGGTGTAAGAGTAAATTAGTAAGATGAAAATAAATAACTATGAAAAGAGATTAATAGCAGCATAAATAAATGAATTTAGGGTAGCATCTTCGCTCTATCACCACGACATTTCCGTGCGTTCACAAATAATTAACACTGCTAAAACGATCGGTTCGTGCCTTTCAGTGCGCAGGGACGCGTGGTGGGGGTCGCTACTCGCCGAAAAAATAGAACGAAATGGGTTGAATTTACTAAAGAGCTGACTATACCACTCTACTAAAATTACGGTGTTCGGACGCGTTTAGTTACCACTATACTCTCCACTCGACTAAAATACTTTTCAAACCAGAACGGGGCTTAACGGGGCTAAGGAAATTTCACTTAAAAAATAAACAAAAGTGAAATTCAAATGTGTAGATGTATTTAACAATTTACATCCAAAATTGGGGTTGCAAAAGTATATGGATAAAGAACCTGTTCCACATCGGACTCCGGTAACTGGAACCGCAATGAAAATCTATTTTAGGTACTAACTATTTCTAGATTCGGGACTTTAGCTACGTCACGAGCCCGATTCGTTTTTTTTTTTCCGAAAAGTGCCTTCATGAGCTAACCTTGTTAAATAAATTTTCTACAAACCTTGGCTTCAACCGTTTCTACCATAATTGATTATCTGAATTTAAAAATTTATTAATGAAGAAGATAATAATTTTGTAAAGATAAGTTGTTAGTACTATTAATGATAAAATGATCATTTCATGTTTTTTAAATAAAAGTTTTGCAACATCTGGCGCAACACAACAACACCATCAAGACTGCAATAAGAGCAGATCTCTCGTATCTACTGCACACATATTTGTATTGCGGAAAAACCTGTTTCCCTGAATTTTCCCCATGTTCTTAGAAAGATGAGTCGTGTTTAATGCCCGGTTTTTCGCATTTCTACCGATTTATTATATATTTTCCTTAAATACTAAGTTTAAAAGCTCTTAAAAAAATATGTTATTCTTGAAGATACTGTCCATACATTCCCCATGCCAAAACGGCAATTATACGAAATTCCCTTGATGGAAAAAGTACGCTCTGAAATTTATTCTAAACCTGTTTTTTCAGTTATTTTACAAGTTACATCTATGAAAAAATTCGCAGTGTTTCTTTAAATGATATTTTAGGCAATCCCCATGAGATTTCTGGTCTATTCTTAACAAGTCGTGTTTTATTAAACATTTTCATAATTTTCGCTAAAATATTATCGTTTTTAATACGAACGCGCTAACATTTACATATCTATCCATCTTCTTACTTTTGGGTGTTTATACCACGCCTCAATGATTGGTAATGGACAAATAAATACTATAATGAACAACGGCTGATAGAGATATTGAAAGAAGGGTAAATGCCGGCAACTCCATTAATGGAGGACTGAATGCCGTTGTCGCTAATAAAAAACTGTCAAAAAAAGCGCTAGCAGTCCACAATGGAGTCCTGGTACCTACCCTGATGTATGGCAGTGAGGCATGGAACTGGCAGAGGAAGGGTGAAAGTAAACTGAATGCTGTTGAAATGAGATCCCTGAGACGTATGTGTGGTAAAACCATGTATGATCGTGTTAGAAATGTGGATATCCGCAAAGAATGTAAGGCTGATTGTAAGTATAATGAGCAAAATTAAGAAAGGATGGTTTGGGCACGTATAGCGAATGAGCGAAGAAAGTAGTGTAAAAAGAATATATGATGCAAATGTGAATGGTAGAAGAAGTCGGGGACGCCCGAGGAAGACATGGCACGATCAAGTGAATCAGATACTTGAGACGGGCCATGTCAAAAGTCAGAATAATAGAAGAGTATGTATGGGACGATGTATGAATGTGAGTGAGGCAAAGAGTGTGTGCCAAGACCGAGTTGTTTGGCGGTCCGTCCTCTCTGCCTACCCCTGCGGAGAAACGGCGTGATGGTTAGTTAGTTAGTTAGTTATGAACAACGGTAGATAATTGCATTATATTGCCGTTATGTACACAGATATTTTTATAAGGAGAGTTTCTCCATAATCTTATTCCTCTATTGAAGAAAAATATATATAACTAGCAGTTAAAAACCTCCCGCGGGTTTTTTACTACTAGGCTCTGCAGGCGGCTTCTTTGATGAGTTTCGTCCAATTTAGTCAAATTCCCTGATAGTCCCTTTGTTTGTACAACATTGATTGTTAGAATGGGTGCAAAAATTGGCTTATCACATAGATACCCATTCATTTTTCTATCCTAAAAACCATCTGTGAAGGCCTACGAATTTTAAGAATGTTATTTAAGTTCGTTAATTTGAAATTTACTTAAACAATGTGTTTAGTTCTAAAACAGCTTATGAACTGAAATCCATTTTCCCAAATTTCTGGCATCTTATTTACAATTATCTTTTCATTAAACTTTAATTACTATTCGTGAGCATATAATTCTTGTTCTAAAAATGCGTATCTTTTCATTAAACTTATTACTATTCGTGAGCATGTAATTCTTGTTCTAAAAATACGTATCTTTTCATTAAACTTATTACTATTCGTGAGCATGTAATTCTTGTTCAAAAATACTCAACTTTTCATTAAACTAATTTCTATTCGTGAGCGTGTAATTCTTGTTCTAAAAATACTCAACTTTTCATTAAACTTATTATTATTCGTGAGCATGTAATTTTTGTTCTAAAAATATGTCTCTTTATCTTCATACACAATCCTCCTTTATATTACTCTTCTCATTCATTCTTTAGTTAAGTACTGTTCAAATCCCAGGCGAAATTATCTAATGATATTCTACAGACTTATGTAATAGGAAATAGGTACTATACATTGAATTATTATATATTGAATTATTTGGCGGGTATTTGATAAGCCCCCATAGCTCAGAGCAGCTGACCGGCAATCAGAAGGACACGGGTTCACGTCCCGTTGGCGGCAAGTATCTTTTCTCGGAAGATTTTTCAATGTTGATGAGTGTTTCAGGCTGATAATTATTGCTTATAATAATTGTTACCCTTTGTGCTATGCATAAAAATCTTGTCTAAACGTTAGTTTATAAATTTAAAATAATAATTAATATTTGACAAGTTTAAGTATTTCCCCAATAAATGTAGTCATAATTTGTCTCGACGCCACCTAGCGAAGGATTTAACACTTACAATGTCTCTCTCGCAAAAATAAAGTTGGTTGTTTTCAGGTGGAAAAAATATAATAAGCGGTAATTGTTGAATGAAACACTAGTATATATTGAATTATTTGGCGGGTATTTGATAAGCCCCCATAGCTCAGTGGTCAAGAGCAGCTGACCGGCAATCAGAAGGACACGGGTTCACGTCCCGTTGGCGGCAAGTATCTTTTCTCGGAAGATTTTTCAATGTTGATGAGTGTTTCAGGCTGATAATTATTGCTTATAATAACAGGTACTATACCATGTAATAATTTCATTTAACTAACTAACTAACCATCACGCCGTTTCTCTACAGGGGTAGGCAGAGAGGACGGACCGCCAAACAAATCGGTCTTGGCACACACTCTTTGCCTCGCTCACATTCATACATCGTCTCATACATTCTCTTCTATTATTCTGACTTTTGACATGGCCCGACTCAAGTATCTGATTCACTTAATCGTGCCATGTCTTCCTCGGGCGTCCCCGACTTCTTCTACCAATCACATTCGCGTCGTATGTTCTTCTTACACTACTTTCTTCGTTTATTCGCTCTACATGCCCAAACCATCCGAGGGTCCCTTTCTTAATCTTACTCATTATGCTAACATTGGCCTTACATTCTTTGCAGATATCCACATTTCTCACACGATCATACATTGTTTTATTTAATATTAAATAAAACAATGTATGATCGTGTATTAACGTGTAAACTTATGTACTGTCTTTAAACAAATAAATATTATAAAAAATGAAAATCTCCTTTTGTTCTTGTCCTTCCATGAAAGGCCCTACTTACTAAAAAAAGAAGAAGAAGATGTTGCCTACTTGGCACACATGCCCAATATTATTGCACACAATTGAAATCACCTTCATTTTAAGTCATTCGAAAATGGTCGTGAAAATGGAAATCTCGCTTAAAAGTCTTAAAAAATACTAATTAATGCGAAAGTGACGGTTAAGTGTGTCCACCCTTGTTCTATTATCTTGGAAGACCCGCCACCACCAATATTGGACAACCAAGCAGCATATGACCACAGCAAAGGTAGGGTTTTCTCCTTTCAAATTGCCAAATCCTGTGATTGATTTTCTAAACGCCATCAATTGTCTTACATCACACAAGCTAAAGATTTACAGTCCATACCCTCTCATGTCACGATATTGTTCGTGACACAATGAAAACAGATTTCAGGTAAGTAACAAATTCTCTTCCTTATATCGATACTTACAATAAATAAGTACTGCGAACATAAAGACTTGGAAGTATTTTCAAATTCAATTACTACCTTCAGAAGGAACATAGTTATACTTTTATATACCTAACGATCTCCTCACTTAGAGCAGCTTTGTAATTATTGTTTCACTCACCCACTTATGCATTAGGTATGTGTATAAATTTATGTGTATGTGAATAATGAAAACAAATATCTAGTAAATAACGAACTCCTTCCCTTTATCTAAAAAAAATTACTGCCAATTTGCATTCAAGAAATTAAGACGCTGACGAAATAGTGTACTTTGACATAAACTTCGAAATTCTCCTCCTAAAGATGGCGCAGCTATACGTTTCGAACGCTGTATTTTTATTGGTTCAATTGTGGTCATTGTTTTTATTTTTAACATGAATATATACGTCAAATCCTATTTAGATACTATTTTGATTAATCTTTACGACGAATCGGCTTACAGTATAAACATCAAAAAATATGATATGGATAAATCGAAGCTTTTACTAGCTTTTCTATGTATTGGAATTACAATAAAGTTATTATTTACGTAACAAAAAATATAAGCGTAAACCACAAAAAAAAATGTTTTTTCATGACTTAACTATGAAGTAATACAAAAAACAACTTTTTTTCGTTCTTATAAAATTATGCACAAAATAAATAAAAACCATTTTTTCGCTTGCCAGCCTCATGCAAAAAGACGCTCGATTTGAAAATTTTGCAGGCATGAGATTCGAAATATTTCTAGCGTTTATATTCCTCTTAAACTTAACGCTTGATGTGTCAGATCGATGTCAGTTTCTGAATGAGCATCGAGGTTATGAGCCGTTTTAGATGCGTATTCATTTACAATAAACCTTTAGTGAATTGTGTTCAAAATGTGTCAAAAATACTACAAAAATTTTAACTAGTTCAAAAGAAAAGTTATACTGTCATGTTGTTGTTTTCCTCGTCAGTTGGATCACTATCTGATAGAAATATTATAAACTAGCCGGTCCCGGCATGCGTTGCTATGCCATTTAATGAAGAAATTGTTTCTCCCTGATTGTCCTTTCCCATTCGTCCCGTTCTCCTTCCGCCTCCCCTTCTTCTCCTGCGTTCTCTTCCCCTCTCGCATTCCCACTCCGTCACCTCCACCTTCCCTCTTCTCACTCCACTCCCCCCCCCCTTCCCCCGCCCCGCGAACCCCCCTCCCGAGTTCCCTTCCCCCCTTCCGGGTCCCCCTCCCCCCCTCCCAGGTACCCCTCCCCCTCCCTGGTTCCCCTCCCCCATCTCTCCCTTCATCGTGTGCCACCAATAGCATTCTTTTTATACAAATTCCATAATGCCAGAGCTCACCTTTATAAAAACCTTGTTCTGACAATGACGAACACACAAAAAAAAGAATTATCCAATTTGGTGCAGTCGGTCGAAAGTTATGCGCATAGCAACATATTCTGCGGCTCATTTTTATATTATAGATATATCAACCAAGTTACACTCGTCAAATGTATATCTAAACCTTCCTCATGAATCACTGTATCTATTGGTGAAAACCGCATGAAAATCCGTTAAGTAAGATATGTGGAGATATTAACTACTGCAAAGTTTTTAATATAATCTCATCCAATTTCGGAAAAATTCATGTGTATGCCCACCAACAGTGCATTGCATTGTCATCGAGTCTATCTACCGAGTGTCAGCTCGATCGGATCTCAAGAAGTGGGTTAATTTCCACCTCCAAGATTTACATTCAGTCAGAGCTTGTGCGCACGGCCTGCCGCATTTTTATTTTAGTATGCAACCGCTCATATTGGTACGCACTACACCGCCTAAAAATTTGAACCGCGGCGGTTAAACGGAGGGCAGCGGCCCGCTTCGCGGCAGACCGCCATATTGGCTGTACGCACTAGGCGGTTGGGGTTTAGTTCGCTGCTAGTCGCTGCGTCCCCCCAGCCATGAATTTTGACACAGAAAAAATTATCGTTGAAATTTAAAAACGAGAAGCTATTAGGAATTGTGAAGGAACAGCATATAAGAACAGTGAATTGAAACTCAAACAATGGGAAGAACTAGTGGATATTTTTGGAAATGAAGATATGTCGATAATGAAAAAAATAATCTTGGTATGTATTCATTTCAATTTGGGAGGTGGGTAGGGATACCGCGCGCCGCCCCGGGAACCATTTATTGGATAATCAACACCTCTGCCATAGATTACCCCAATTGATGACTTAGCAGGTGGGCCCGGGTTCATGTGTCCGAGTCTTGGCGGCGGGTTTGTCTGCCCACCAGCTGCTTGGCAGGCCGGATCGGAGAGGTTGGTTGAGGGAGACCTTGTAACCTCTCAAGCAGAACTCTTTTGGAACATCGCTTTGCACCGTACTGGGAGGGATGGATTCATACGTTCGTCACTCCTGGACCCAATTACCCCCAGATTCCTACCCACCCCTACTACGTTATACTTCACAAAAATTCCTCTCCTTCTTTTTCCTCAAAAGATCCCCAAAGATGACATAGGCCCTGAGGGAAAACATTTTCCACGGGGCCTCCTTTGTGGAGCTGTTGTAAAAAAAAATTAAAAAATCATTTATTCAAAGAAATTAACTTTAGCAGCGTCCATTTTATTAATGTTGAGACAACGCAGTTTTTTGTTACCGCGGTTAAACCGCCGCGCGCGGCAGGCGGTTCGAGCCTTTTTCAACTGCGACAGGCGGCTAGCCGCTTAGCCGAACCGCGGACGTGGCTGGCCGCTAGTGCGCACAAGCCCTCATTCACAAAAATAAAATCGAAATTAAAAAAAGTGTATTTTTTATGTGTATTTTTGTTACAATTAAATTTCTGTGAAATACTCGAAAGTTAACATTTTTGTTCAAATTTTATCATATACCAACGGAAAAAACGGAAAAAGGATGCTATCGCGGCGAGTACTTGCCGTAATTGCCTCGATCAGCTGCATTTTTGTGGTGTACCACGCATGTTTTGATACAAAACATCCATAAAACTGTTATTCCTTTTTGTTTTCAGATTTAGCCAGTTTTAATGTAATTGCAAGGCTGATGGAAATATTATTATTTTTTTTAAGCGGAGACGGTTTACCATTAGTTCCCGTGAGTACTTAGGCCATGGGCCCATTGTACTTTCTCCCATTTTACCTCAATCCTTTAACAATAACCCAGTCCCTTTAATAAAGTTCACCAGAGTTGTTATTGGATATGTGGCTAGGTCTTCTGGTTCTACAACATGTCTCCCCAGGTATCTGAGTCTAGTTCCCACCAGGGCAGGACATTGGCACCATAAGTGAATTGGAGTCCCTTCATCCTCTTCACATTTTCTACATCTATTGGTGCTTTCCACTCCCAATAGCTGCATGTCTTCTGAGATGGCAGTGTCCCGTTAGTAGGCCTACCAGTTCCCTCAGCGAGTTTCTGTCCATATCGAGTAGTTTCCTGGCCCGTCTGGGGTCGGGTCCGTTTATGAGTACTTTGGATTGTCTCATTCCCTCTCCCATTCCTTCCAGTGCTGGGATTTGACCCACCTCTCGATATGTAATTTGGTGTGGCAAGCTGCTAAAAAATGTTCTTATTCCTGTACCCGATACGTATGTTCTCCTGTGCGCAGGCCAAGATGTACAGTGTACAAACACAGTACAGTGTATTCCTAGAAGTATACTTAGTTCCCTCTTGGATCCCTGTAAACATACCCCAGCCCCCGTTACTTCCTCCATTTTGGACCCATCTGTGAACCAGATTAGTTTCTGTCTGGAGGTTGGACCTGGGACCATGTCCCACTCCTCCAGGGTGGGGTACATCACATCAAACTGCTGTCTGAAGAAGTATTCGGCTTGTTTGCCGTCCTGCTTCATTCCAGCTGTCGGGCTAATTGCCCTCAGTCTTGTTCCGATCTCCGTATGACTGTTTTTGGGCAACTCACTTATCCATTGACCTTTGCATTGTAACCTGTAGGCTGCCGCCCCCTCTATTTCTAAGTTTAGTGGGGGTAGATCTAGCAGCACTACCATGGCTAGTATTGGAGTGGTTCGCATAGCTCCTATGATTCCTCTGCATGCAAGTCCCTGTATGTGGTTGAGTGTGGCCATCACTGTTTTCAGTGTTGTTCTCCTCCACCAGACCAAGGCTGCATGCATGAGTCTTGGTTTTACAACGGCTGTGTACAGCCATCGCATCATTTTGGGTTTGAGTCCGCACGTTCTGCCGCAGATTCGCCTAGTTGCCCACATGAGAGCACAGGCTTTTCTGCTTACAGTCTCCTCCTGGTTTTTCCAGCTCAGTTTGGCATCTAAGATGACTCCGAGGTACTTAACCATGTCAGAGGGTTCTACTTCCTTTCCGTAGAAGGTTGGATTGCTCCATCCCTCTAGTTTCCTTTTGCGTGTAAAGATGACTAGTTGTCTTGTCTGGGTTGACCGACAGCCCTGTTTCTTCACACCATTCTTCCACTGTTGCCAGTGTTGATTGTATGAGGCCTCTGGTCGTGTCTGCATTCCAACACCTTATTATGGTTGCGATGTCATCCGCGTACCCTTGAGTATACAGGCCCTTGTTGTTGAGTTTCCTGATGAGGTTGTCCACCACCAGGCTCCACAGCAAGGGTGATAAGACCCCCCCCCCCCTCTGTGGACACCCTCGCGTCACCAATACTCTGAGTACCACCTCACCCCTTTTCATCGTAAGAATCCGACCTGAAAGCATCTTCTTCAGCCACCTTCTAGTGGTTTCGTCGAGTCCATGTCTTTCTGCCGCTTCATCGATGGATTTAATAGTGGTGCAATTGAATGCTCCCTCTATGTCCAGGAAGAGTCCTACCGCTAGTTCCCCGGTTGCCTGCGCCTGCTCCAGTTTCTATACCAACCTGTGCAGTGCTGCGTCAACCGAATTACCTGGTTGATACGCAAATTGTAACTAGTGGAGGGGCTTTTCTCTCAGTGCCCCGTCTCTAATATTATTATTAGTTTGCTCCACTTTATCACCGACTGTGGTAGACGAAATGCCTTACTTTTCATTTTTTTTATTTATTACCTATATATATATATTTTTTTTACATTTTTATATGAAACATGTTAGCTATATATATAAAATAGAAATTATATTCGTAGTCCTCCTCACTAGGAAATCCTGTGCTGAGGTGGACTATGCTTTGGATAAGTTTTCAGCGACTTAAATGGTTTAACTTCATGGTTTGGATAAGGTTTTTCAGAAACTTTTACGACGATGTTTATGTCGAGAATCTAACTAGCAAGTTAATTTTCCGATAGTTCCTTCAGCCAACATTTAATGTCCTTAATGTAGCTATTTAATGTGCCTGTTAGTGCAGGGCGTTTTCATTTCATGATATTTTAGGGTGGGATGTTTTTTTCTGCTAATTTGTTTTCATGTCAACTAATTGACATTATTGTTATTTAAAATCTAATACAAATTTACTGAGTACATGAAGAAAAAAAATGCCTTAGCTGCGTGAAGAGTTAAACATTTCTCTCAGATATATTAAAGTTTTGAATTGCGTTTTGCCGTATGAATTGAATTATCTCGAACAATAGAACTTTGTTAAAACAATAGCTCTCTCTCTCAAGACAAGCATTTATTTATATTTATATAAATATATATTTAAAACACATTCTTTCTGTTTTCTCAGCAATGCTTTCAATTTTTTATGTATTTTAGATTTATTTATTGTAAAGATTTTAAAACGTAAAGATATATTATCGAATCCATAAGGATAATTAATCCACTAATTGATTTATATTGCGAAAATGGATAACAAAATAACAACAAATTTACCAAACATATCATCCATAAAAAAATAATTTTAACATAATGCATCAAAATACTAGAAGTATCATCAATAAAAACTTTGACGAACTTTATATATTGATAAAAAGTTTAAATTTAAACTGGGATATAATTATTCTTATTGAATATTTGTTAACTGATAGGTACTATCCCCTACAAATTGATAAATATGTCCCTCACTCTACAATAATGAATAATACTAAAATTATGGTGTCATCATATATATTACAGAATATTTTGAAGCTGATGTCAGAAAGATCGGTATTAATACTGCAAACTGTCGAAGGATATCAATCGGCAATAATACAACAATACTCGAAATTTATAGATATCCATCTATAAAAATCTGTAGCCATTTCTAAACTCCTTGTCATTTGAACTCAGTTTACTAAAAAACACCAAAGATGTATGTATTATCGGTGATATAAATATTGATATACTCGAAAATAGCCACGCAAAAAATATGATTCCATGCAGACCGTGGGTATAAAAACCTAATTGAGGAACCTACATGTATATACAATGAAAGCAAACTTAGCATTATTTATACTACCATACTTATAGACCATTACATAATAATTATAAGTATGATTTTAAAAAATTCATATGTAAACCAAAATAAGAAATCATACATAACGAAGTCAGAAACAAATTGAGAAAACGTCAAAAGGGAGTTAACAATGAATGACTGCACAAGAATTCTGGAAAAAGATGATACTGATACTGAGTTATTTTATAGAAATTATATAGCACATTATTCTATCAAACCCAAAGACCACAGAAAAAAGGTATCTCATAAATATAGACATTAACCATAGATTTGTCAGAATATTATAAACTCAATCAGAAAAAGAGAACAGAACTGAAAAGTTAAAAAAAACAATCCTTATGATTTCCATACATTATGATCCTACAAAAGATATCGTAATGCATGTAAAAATGTTATACGTTACGCTAAAGAAACATTTTATAAGAACAAAATTGATGGATATAATAGTAGGGCTCAACAGCATCAAAACATGTGAAATAACTGAAGGTAACTCAGAATTGCATCAAAAAGGCCATTCTTAATGTCCCAAAGGACGTCAACGATAGACATTTTTAAACAGTTGATGTTCCAAAAGTATACAGAAAATCTATGCCAAAAACATTCTTATACATAACCTCAAAAATGATTCAGAGGCAGACACCTCACATACTCATAAAATTAGAGCCAAACAAAAAGACATACTAAATACACCAAAGTATAACTCTACGTTTGAAAAAAGAAGCTCTGAATTTTTAGCAGTAAAATTATATGATAAACTCCCACTTAGTATCAAAAAAAATAAAGCAAAAAATAATTACATTAAGGACATTAAATGTTGGCTTAAGGAACTATCGGAAAATGAACTATCTAATATACTTAAAACATCGTCGTAGAAGTTCATGGAAAACCTTACCCAAACCATTAAGTTAAACTATAGAAATCACAGAAAAATTATCCAAAATATACTCCTTCTCAGCACAGGATCTCCTAGTGAGGAGTTTGTAGGTAGTGTTCGTATAATATTTTTATCATATTTTATTGAACTGTTCCAAATGAAAAGAATAACTTAATCACTAATATAATAAATATGACCCTGGATATTGTTACCGGTATTTTTGACTTAACCCCTCAGGTCTCGACCATATTTTATCCGAGAGTCAAAAAACCCAAATACCTTGCCTCACGAATTCTGGGGTTCCTCAAGGGTCTAATTTTGGACCTCTATTATTTTCTATGTTCGTAAATGATAAATGATTTTCTCTTTTTATAAGATTTCTAATTTTTTTTTTCCTTCTTTATTATACTATATACCATTATAAGGACGAAAGAGGACTCCATTCGTTTACAAATGGTTATAGAATATACAGAGGGGGTAATCAAAATAATCTTTATTTTAACAACGGAAAGCGTACAATTATGTACATGGGCATAGCTTATTCAGTATTTTAACTATAAAATGCCTGTTTTATTAACGACGCACATTTTTCAAAAACGAAACATATTATATTAACTAAGTATTTAGAATTCACTTTTGACAAGCGCCTGACTTTTCGTTCTCATATCGATTCGATGTGCAAATCTCCTATGCAAATGTTAGGCTTTGTAATCTGCAACACTTTTTTTTCTAATACAATTCAAAAAGTTTATGCTATTGCTGGACGCAATACCCAGCATTGCAATGGGACAAACTGAGGGTATGCTATACAATAATGCATACAGGCAACTTATGCAACGACCGAGGTTCTGCAGAGCCTCCACGATATTCACCGAAGGGAGGGTACACTCAGTCCTAGTGTTACTTCGCCACCGATGTTCTGCAGTGCCTCCACGATATTCGCCGAAGGGAGGGTACACTCACTCCCAGCGTTACACCGCCAGCTTCTGGAGCAGGACACGGAAATCAACCAACATCATTGTGGTGGCTGCAACCAAGAGGCACAGTTCCCCTCTAAATGAGCGATGGATGCAGATGATGCGGCAACCTTCCTGATGGACGATCCTCAAATAGCTTTTTATTTTTAATTTCATGCTAATTTTTTGTTATTTTTGTGACGAAATTTATTTTCTTTTTATGTTTTATTTAGGTACGTACCTAATATGTATTAACATATTTTTTAAATTTTAGATTGTTTATGTAATATGGCAGTCTGGGATTACATACACTACCCTCCTAGTCCTGCTGGAATAAAAACTTAAATAAATAAAAATATAACTTTACACATATATATATACCTTTACATGTGAGAGTTTAAGAACTATCCCCCCTGCTATATCTCTAGGATTTTCTCTCTGAAATGCTAGGACTAGATCGTCTAGTCTTTTTAAATGGTGTTAATAGCACAGCTGCTGAACGGACACATCCGCAATCTTGATATTCTGGAATGGATTTCGCTTTATGTCCCTGATAACTTCATCATAACTAGGCAACTACACAGTAGAGGTTTTCATTTTTCCAACAGGCAGGACCAACCCACCAACGATCACACCTTTGGGGAGAATGACACAAACAAATAAAAAGCTCTCAGAACATTGTTTTACGAATCTCTTTCTCATCGGAGGCAGATGCATTTGTGGCTGTCCACGTGGAAAGAAGGATGGTTGTTCACTTGGACCAAGTACTTGACTGTTTGGATGAGTCTGTTGTACACTCGGAGTAGCTTGCTGTCCACTTGGGGACATCTGTTGCTGTCCGCTTGGACTTAATGGTAGTCCATTTGAATACATCCGTTGCTGTCCAATTGGACAGTTTGTTGTACCTTCATATTTGGATAAAACGCTTTTTGGAGGAATTGTGGAAAGATAAACAGTCATGCGTTATGGCTCCTCCCGCTAGAGAGTTTGCGTAACTCCGGACCACAATCATAGAAAATACTTTGAATCCTGCAAACAAAGAAAAGTATTTTATTTGTGCTCCTGAAGCGGAACATAGAAGTGGAAATATATATTGTTTAATTTTTTTTGATTTGTACAATATTTTTTTTAAGCGAAATCAGTAAGAATGTAAGAGACGGTAGTAGTATTTACCAAGGTAAAGTAAGGCAAATTCACTTAAATGCCAATAACCCGCACATGAGTCATCGCCATTTATGTAGATGGCGCTGATGCTTATGATTACTACGAAACTAAAAAATGAGGCGATGTAAGCAAACACCCATGCGCCGACCAGTGTTAACCTCTCCTGTAAATAAAATGAATACCGATAAAATGTCAAAATTTAGAAAGTTTTTTTTCCAAAATAAGCCCGACTAAACATTTAACTTTGAAGAATTATTATTTGGCTCTGGAAATTTTGGATGTGAATCCGGTTTTGTATGCAGGCAAAACAATCTCAACCATAGAGTCGGCATCTTATAATCCAAAAACATTTTCCAGTGTATTATTTTTGCTTGCATTACTAACCTGATTGGTTGTATTATTTTTTTCCTGTTAAGCACTTGCATACTAAATTCTAGCAACGTATGCAAGGACACTGGAGGTCTAGATTCATTCAAAATAAATAAAGGTAGCTTCGTTTAACAAAAAAAATTAGAATCTTGCTAGAGCCTTGAAGTAATAACCATCTGTTATTTGTACAAGGGCGGGTAAGTTGTGGATAACCTCTAATGTCCAGAAACTCGTAGTACCTAAACTGGTAATTCTACATTACATTAAGACACCCATAAAAATAACCCATAAAACTGACAAATAACACGACGAAGTAGAAAGTTATAAAATAAATAGAAGGCCGACTTTATTTAGAGTCCTGGCCTAGTAGTCCAGTCAGTGGTGGATATAAAAGGCCTTTAGCTTGCAAAAGGTCGTGTAGTAGCGATTTTGATATATGTTGTTCAAATTGGGACTCCAAAGAAAAAAAAAAGTTTTCGACCTTGGGGGGGTTAAGCTCGAGCCATCTTGGATTGAAGGTGCCAAAATTATGTTTTTTCAAAATAATTCCTCAACGGTTGATTTTACAACAAAAATGTCTATGACAAATTTGAAGAAGACTAAATTACGTACATTTTTTGTTTGAATTTTTTTTTGTAATTCTAACATTTAATGACTTACAAAAAATTTTTTGACAAAAAATCGTAAAACTCAAGTTTTCATGATAAATTTTGTAAGAACATATTACAAAATATCATTTTAACGTATTTCCACAACACATATAGCAAAAGTTATTTCAAATTACAGTAGTTTTTCTTGTAACATAGAGGATAGAAAGAGACGGCAACATGTTGCCACCTCAGCGCCTATATTGATACAGGCTAGGATCCCTCTATGACAAACCCGACGTCATCGAGTGCATGGATGAAACAACTTTGTAGTGATAGATAATGAACGTTTAGTAAGCCTTAAAAAGCTGGTCTGCCAGTGCGTCTTCATTAAGTATACGAATGAACAACGTGATGAAGAGAAACGAAAAGATAAAGGAAAACGCTTCCTTGTTGCTTTGTACGGGAGTTCAAAAATGGTATGGAATCCAAAAAAAATCCAGAAAACTGGGGCTGGAAACGTGGCACTAATGGGCTTGTTCCAGTAAGAATGACAAAGAAACCAGCACCCGAGACTTTTTTCTAATTTATTTCTTGCAATTTAATATGAAGAGTTTTTGTCAATGGAAGCCCAGCATCTCAGTACCACAGGCAATGAGTTAGATCACGACATTATTGACAAAGACTATTATTGAGATGTCAATATCAACCAACCGGGATCAACAAAAAAATATTATTACGCAATAGCGAATATGTAACATAATTACGAATACTGTGCGGTTCGCCATACCATCGCTTGAATATCTGTGGAATAGACGTACTGACCTAAACATTGTCGAAAGATCCCTACAGGCTGTAAGAGAGGTTTTTGGAGACTCGGAAAGTGAGGTGGGTTTGCAAATCAATGAGAATAAAACTAAAATCATGATGCAAACCAGAACCCCACACCATAGAATAAAAGATAAATTGAAATTTAAAGACACTTATAATTTCGAAGTGGTCGAAGAGTTTACATACCTGGGCTCCATCATAACGCATGACAAAGAAAACCCAGTAGAAGTAAGAAAGCGCATCACAGGCGCTAACAACACTTACTTTGCGGTGTTGCCTGTTTCAAATCCCGAAAAGTCCATAGAAAAACCCTATATAAAACAATGGAGAGGCATTGGAGGAGACCCCACCACTTTCCCAACGGCGTTATAAGGAAACATGTGGTTTCCTCCTTCACCGCACACGTCAAGAATCTATTTTATTGAACGAAGCTACATTTATTTGAACGTCTCTAGACCCTCCAATGTCCATGCATACGGGGTGAGAAAGCAGTATGGAAGTACTTACATTAACATAAGGGAGAGGCATGTAGAATCCGCCACAATAAAGCTCTATGTTATTTACCAAGCTCCCAGACTCTCTATCCATCTAAGGCTCCAAAGACTAAGATGGGCCGGACATGTGCATCGAATGTCAAGCACACGAGTACCGAAGAAGGTTCTAATAGAACACCCGGGAGGTAAACGAAACGTGGGCAGACCAGGCTGAGACGGAAGGATGATGTCAGGAAGGATGCAAGAGGACTACTCCATGTCGCAGTTAGGAAGATGACGGCCGAGGATGGAGGGCGGTGGAGGCTTATTTTGAAGGAGGCCAAGGCTCGAAATGGGTTGTAATACCATTGAAGAGGAAGAAGACCTACTGGGGATACCACAATAAAAAATGCGCCATTTTCTCTACCTCATGGTGGTGTGAAAATGAGTTTACAAAATTATAGTTATGTAATGAATAGCCCGAAAAAATAGCAAAAATTAGGAATTTCACCATTTTTAGAAAAATATTCACATTTCCGCCACTGTAACTCGTTACCTATTAGACTTACAAAAAAAATTGATACAAAAAATATTTGAAATTTTATCTTCTTTAATTCTTCTCTCGCAATTTGGTCGTAAGATCAACCATTGCACAATTATTTTGAAAAAATAAAATTTTGGCACTTTCAATCCAAGATGGCTGCTCGAGCTCGACCCCCCCAAGGTCGAAAACTTTTTTTTTTTTTCTTAACAACAGTCCCAATCTTAACAACATATATTAGGTCCTTACATATGAAAATGGCGTTTTGTATGGGAGGAACATAAAGGCGATTTTTTTTTTAATATAATATATTTATTTAATCAAAGTATGTACCATTGCTATCTATGCACTTTTGCCATCTCATAGGTAGTTCATCGATCCCGTTACTAAAAAAAAACATTCGGACGGGAATCAATAAAATCTTTGAAGTCGGTTTGGACTGCCCCATCGGAGTTGAATTTTTTCCCTTGCAAGAAGTTATCCAAATTTCGAAAAAAATGGTAATCTGTGGGGGCAAGGTCCGGAGAGTACGGTGGACGTCTTATACATTCCAATTGAAGCTCCTCTAATTTGGTAGCCGTCTGTTGTGCAGTGTGTCGTCTAGTGGTCAACGCGCGTTTGTTGATTTGCTTCACTCAATTCGTGAGGTACCCACCTTTCAAGCTTTTTCACCTTCCCAATTTGCTTCAAGTGGATTAAAACAGTTTTATCACTAACACCGCAGCCTGCAGCTAACTCGGACGTGGTTTGCGATGGATCCACTTCCACAATAGCCTTCAACTCTTCATTATCAACTTTGGTCTCCGGCCGTCCACGGGGCTTGCTCTGCAGGCCGAAATTTCCAGAACGAAAACGTTGTAACCAAAAACGCAGTGTGTTTTCTTTTGCGGCACCGTCGTCATACACATCATTAATCCTTCGAGCCGTTTCTGCAGCACTGGTGCCACGGTGGAACTCGTACTCGTAAATAACGCGATATTTCAAGTTTTCCATTTTGTAAACTAAGTGACGCAAAGAAAAAAAACAATTAAGGAGAAAACAAATTAATTATAATTTTCGAAAAACAAATACATGAGTAAATGGCTGTAAAAAATTGAATATGGAATTCCTAACTAAAGAGAAGATATTTTAGATCAAAGTTGCCAGTACGGCAAAACGCCAATTTCATATGTAAGGACCTAATATCAAAATCGCTACTACACGACCTTTTGCAAGGTAAAACTCCCCACTGACTGGGCTATAAGTTTTTTTTTTTTTACATTAACTCCATACAGAAGGTCCTGAGGAAAATCATTTCCCTCAGAGCCTATGTCATCTATGGGAATGCTATGCGGAGGTATGAGGGGTCTAGGAGTGGTAGACGTATGAATTCATCCCTCACACTGCAATGAAAGGCGATGGGTCGAGAGAGTCCGGCTAGAGAGATCTAGGTTAGGGAACGTACCCATACTACGTGACCAACTTTTTGCAATTTTAACCCCCCCCCCCACGTGACCAAAAACCTAAGCCCCCCGCCGCTCATGTGTACCAAGCGTGGTATTTTGAAGAACCCCCCCCCCCCCCCGAACGGATCACGTAGTATGGATACGTTCACAAACCTTACCCCCATGCACCCCTACTAAGTCACCAAACGTAGCGAACCACTTGGGATTGATCTATGGCAGGAGTGTTGGTTATCCAATAAATGGTTCCCGGGGTGGCGGTACACATGCACGCCAAACGAAAAGTTGTGGTGTTTTTAATACAGGTCCGGCTTTTTTCAAATATTGCGCTTATAACAATTCAAGAAGAGGGAACGGGTACCGCGTGTTCCCTGAGAATCATTCTAATCTTCTTTTGGTCAAAAAAATTACTTTTATCATGCTCCACTCATATTTAATAGCCTTCGAGAGGTTCACGACGAGTTCATCGAAAACGAATTCATCGAAAATCAATTCATCGAAAATCAATTCATCGAAAGCAAATTCATCGAAAACGAGTTCATCGAAAACCAATTCATCGAAAATCAATTCATCGAAAACCAATACATCGAATGATCAATTCATCGAATCGCCAATTCATCGAAAAAATATATTTTGTTGATATTTGAGAGAAATGCCGAGCGGACCGAGCATTGGTCAACCTAACCTAACCTAACTTAACCTATTTAACCAATTTTTAAATATTTTTTTATCATAACTCTTAATGACCTTTCTGAGTTATTTATGAGTTGGTTTCATTATCAGTTGTCTGGTCACCGTTTCTTAGATATCCCTTTTTTGCATTATTAGACAATCGGAAATCGAAGAGATAACCTATAAATTTTACATTGTCACTACGAAACTGACAGTTGCTAAACACATTTAACTCAGTTAAACAGAACTTTTGGGTATTTAATTTTGACAGCTCTAATATCTACAAAAAAAATGTTTTTCGATAAATTGGCGATTCGATGAATTGATCATTCGATGAATTGATTTTCGATGAATTGATTTTCGATGAACTCGTTTTCGATGAATTTGCTTTCGATGAATTGATTTTCGATGAACTCGTTTTCGATGAATTTGCTTTCGATGAATTGATTTTCGATGAACTCGTCGGTTACCCCTTTGAGAACATATTAAGTCATCTAATTCCTTGAGGACTTTTAAAAAGATTGTTAAATTATTTGTGTTAACCAAGGATTGCCAATTATTTTTTTCTACTTTGTCGTTTCTAAATAGACAGCGGATTATTTATTTATTTTTAATAATTATTATTTATTTAATACCTTTACATATTCATTTTAATTTTCTATTTAACTTACTGTAATATTTTATTTTTCTAAATTAATAGCTTATTCGCAGCATTCAAAATGGATATCGATTAGGAAAATACCAGTTTAAATATTAAAGATGTTACGCTTGCAAAAAAAAAACAAATTAAAATTGCCCAATTTCAACGCATGGTCACTCCTCATATTTACGTTATAAATTGCATTGGTTCCTATAGCTTAGTAGAGGCCCATTCTGTAAGAAATATTGTGACAATATTGTCTTTCGATTTATTTTGTCTTGTATTTAACCACTTTTTTTAAATAATGACACCTTTAATTTAAATAATGACACCTAAATGACACTTCAATGGAATGAAAACCATATTATGCTGTACTTAGCTAACTTATGAACTCTCTTTATAATATACGTGTGTTATTTTTAATAAATTATGAAATTATTTACCCCGATACAGGCGAACCCTAGTGGGGTTAATAATTACATGCTAAAAAATTATTTAAATTGTGAAGAAGCAATAAATAAATAAACAAATAATTTTATTTTGCTGAAAAATACATACCTTCAAAATTCCGATGAAGAGTACAATGTCGGATATAATCACAATGCTGGACATAAAGGCCAAAAAGTAAACAAGGACTTTTAACAGGGATGCATTCTCGCAACACGTTTTTCTCCGGTATTCGTTTAATTGGTTAAATAATATTAAAGTGGTTAAAGCGCTTAGCTGAAAATGAAACGGAAACTTTATAAGATTTGGGATTACAGGATAAATAAATTCGCTAGTTTTGTTATTTACCATACTCATACTAATTAAAAGATAGGGGCTTTGTCTTAGGCAATTGTGTAAAACACACCATTAACTATTATATACAGCTTATTAACAACTACTATTGCCTAGAAGCTTTGTCTTTGGCAATATTATAGAACAAACAACAAACCATTATAGGCAGTTTATTAACAAGTACTATTGGATAGGAGCTTTATCTTTGGCAATATTATATAACAAATCACAGACCGTTATAGACAGTTTATTAACAACTACTATTGGTTATGGACTTTGTCTTTGGCTATATTATCGAACAAACCACAGACGGCACAGACTATTATAGACAGCTTATTGACAACTATGTACTATTTAATAGGGGCTTTGTCTTTGGCAATATTATAGAACAAACCATAAACTGTTATAGACAGTTTATTAAAAACTGCTACTGGACAGGTGCTTTGTCTTTGGCAATATTATAGAACAAACCATAAACCACTGTAGACAGTTATTACCGATTCTCTGCTAACAAGAAACTTCAAGTAGCTTACTGTATATAATTTAAATAAAATGTCTAACCAGATCTATGATGGCGATGATCAGTGATCCTGTCCGCAAACTGCAACCGCAACAAGACTTCATCCTGAAAAGGGTACCCATTTTATGATCTGAAACAAAATGCAGTGGTAAGAAATCAGGAATTTTCTTTATATCCTTAGAAAAAATAGTAAAAAGTAATGTGCCAATACTAGTTACACAATCCTTTCGGTAAAATAAAGAATCAATCAGAAGACATGTGACTACCAAATTTAAGCCGCCGCATCCCGAATTTCTATCGATTTCTTACAAATCTCCCATAAACATTTGAAGTTTTTAAGCTCTTAAAAAAATAAATGTTATTTTTGAAGACCATGTCTAGACGTGTTCTACGCCGAAACACGTCTGTTTCCATTATTTTAGAAGTTATATTTGGGACAAAATTCACAATGTTTCTTTAAATCAGTGTTTTCCAACCCTTTTTTAACCAAGGACCACTATTACATTAATTTGTTCTCACAGGGACCACGAGATGCAATAATGATAAACTTTTAATCGCCTAATTAAATGCGTCCTTGCAATTACTATCATTTTACCATTCCCTGTGCTCTTCTTGGACTTCTTCAGCTACTTCTTCATCATTAATACCAAAAGGGTTACGAATCAGCTTTTGGGTACCTTTCGTTTTTGTTTTGTAATGTTTCGTGGATCACATTTTAGATCCCGCGGACAACCGGTTGGGAAAAACTGCTTTAAATGATACCTAAGACGCCTTCTACGAGATTTTTGCTATTTTTTAAATACGCCGTGATTAATTAAATATTTTACGGTCGCTTACGTGTTTTAATTTTAAACAGCATTATTACAGCCTCTCTCTCTCTCTAACGTGCGTGTAAGCTATCTGCCTTTCAAAAATATTCGTCAATCGCTGCCCGGAGAGCTCACTACATGGATCTGTAATCGTCTTTGCAAACTTTGACATCTCATATTTCAGAGCAGTACAATATACTATAACCACTTAGACCGGGAGGCGAGATAGGTAAACCCTACGTCATCGACTACACGGATGAAACTACTTTTAAGTGATAATGGGCATTTAGAAAATCTTAAAAAATCTGGTCTGCCGGTGCGCCTCTTGGCAGGAGCCGCGCAGTCATGGAAATAGTCAGCGATTTTTTTGGTCAAAATTACGTCATCGACTACACGAACGGGAATGATCTCATATGATAAAGGTCGATTAGAAAAAAAAACAGTTCTTCCAACCGGCAGCCTGGCAAGTTCGGAGGCAGCCGGCGTCAAAATGGGGAAAAATTTGGTCGATTTTACGTCATCGACTATACGAATGAAACTAATGAATAACTATAGTCCAGATCATTCCATATAAGAATTTCGCGGTCTGCCGACCAGCAGCCTGGCAAATTTTTGTGTACGATTTTTTAAAGTTTTTTTTGTTTTTTTTTTTTAATTTTTCGTTTATCTTTATTATTAATTTTATTTCACTATATTTTTAAAAACTTTGATTGCCATATTTTAGAAAAATAAGCAAAAAATATTTTAAAAAATAATTTAAGAGTTCCCAGTGTACCCATCTGTCAGGCGAGCCTTTAGACGCTATGGAATGATCTGGACTACAGTTATTCATTGGTTTCATTCGTGTAGTCGATGACGTAAAATCGACCAATTGTTTCCCCACTTTGACGCCGGCTGCCTCCGAACTTGCCAGGCTGCCGGTTGGCAGACCTGCTTTTTTCTCATTTTCTAATCGACCTTTATCATATGAGACCATTCCCGTTCGTGTAGTCGCTGACTATCTCCATGACTGCGCGGCTCCTGCCAAGAGGCGCACCGGCAGACCAGCTTTTTTAAAGTTTTCTAAATGCCCATTATCACTTAAAAGTAGTTTCCTCCGTGTAGTCGATGACGTATGGTTTACCTATCTCGCCTCCCGGTCTAACTGGAGCGACAGCGCAATTTAAAACTTTTTTCTCCGATTGCTCGAGATTTTTTGGTTGAATATTTTCCGCCCAAATTAAAAAAATCATTAATCCGAATTTTATTATGGAGACATACAAACTGATTATAGTTATATATAGTCAATGAACTCATCTATCTTTTGTCGATTATCACATATTTGTAGGATTTATAAAAAAAGTATTATAAAATCGTAAACTTCTACTTAATTACTAACAAATAAGGGAAAATTTGCCAAATTTGGCAGCAAAGCAATCCGACGTATTTTAAATAGTGCCATATTGTGGGAAAAAAGCGCTCCAATGGTTAAGACTATAAGAAATTATCTTAGAACGCATTTCATCTGAGAAACTAGCAAAGAAACGTTTCGCAGCTGTTTTCCGTATGAGGCAAGTAATATGTATAATTACTATGTAAGTGCCAGGAATACGTAGAAAGTGCCCCGATCCAGACTCTAGATACTAATATCTACAGCCTGTATGTCGGACGAATATCTGCAGCTCATATGTTGGACTAATATCTACGAACTTCAGAGTGTAAACTAATATCTACAGAGCTAAGATCGAACGAATACCTATGACGGTCCCAGTGGTGACTAATATCTACAGAGCGTAGGTTAGACTAATATCTACAGAGGGCAGCTGAGCTAGGGGTTGTTAAAGTACGTACATGAAGTTTGTTTAGATTTAAACCCAGGACTCAAACCAATTATGGAGTTGAGTTACCATCAAAGGTTGGATTGCGATCCAAGAGTTGTCTGATTTGTTCGTTAGATGTCGATAGAATCATTTTATTTTTGTCCCTTTCTCACACAACAAACAAGGTAAATATAGATGTACGAAACCTTTATAAAAAGGCTTGCATCAGTAAAATTAACTTACTTCTTTACGAAAACTTGCACTAAGAATTTAAAATACTACTGAACCCTTGTCCGTTGGGTGGGGAAAGTTATTGTCGTCAGTTTGTAAATATTCAAATCATAACAATAAAAAATCAAGAACTTAAAGTTAAAACCAAAAAGTGCTTCATTTATAAAAAACCAGTCTACCCAAAGAAATTCTCCTGAGTGAAGACCTCCAATTTTTACAAAGTTTTTGTATAATATTACGTATTTTGCTGTTTACGAGGACAATAATTTATTGAACAAACATGGAGGTTATAATACAAAGATATTTATTTATTTCGAAAAACACGGCACAACAACCTAACCTAACTGACATAGAAATAGTCATGGTAAAAGAGCAACTAATTTAGAAGTAAATGAAGAAAGCTGTTAAAACAAAAACCCAATTCCTTAATAATCAGCTAAAAGTGTCCAATAGTCCGATATTAGGGATTTTTACATACTTACGTACATAAATTAAGTTTTTTAAACTGCAGACGCAATATTACGTTATTCCAATACGCTATACATAATTGCAAATCCAATCTCTGCCAGTGCTGTAGATATTCGTCCACGCTTTGGTTCTCATAGATATTAGTCAGCAGTTTGAGCTGTAGATATTCGTACGCACTTTGGTTCTCATAGATATTAGTCAGCAGTTTGAGCTGTAGATATTTGTCCACACTTTGGTTCTTATAGATATTAGTCTGATTTTTTCAGTTTTTGGAATTCCTGTAGATATTAGTAGACGCCTCCGTCAGATTTTCAATTGCAATTTTTGAGGCGGGAATGGGTACCGCCGCCCCGGGAACCTTTATTGGATAACCAACACCTCTGCCATAGGTCACCCCAAGTGGTTCTCTACGTTTGGTGACTTAGCAGGGGTGCCTGGGTTCATGAGGTGAAGTTTGTCTAGGTCTTGGAGGCGGATGACCAGGACACACTGAACCCGAGATTCCTACCCACCCCTTCAACCCTTTTCCTTCCCAGAACTCTCCTCTCCTTCATTTCCTAAAAAAACCCTCCACACAGCATCCCCAAAGATGACATAGGCCCTGAGGATAATTATTTTCCTCAGGGCCTCCTGTGTGGAGCTCATGTAAAAAAAAAAAAAAAAGATCCCCGATCTGCCGATGATTTCGTACACGTAACAATATCATTTTACTTGCTGGATGCATACTACCGGCGCGATTTAATGAACGTATTCGAGAGCGTAAGGTCTAATGGTAGTTCTCAAACTTTAGGAAATATTATACTGATTGACATAACATATTATCATTTATTTTTATTTTTATTCCAGTAAAAATTAGGTTTTCTATTATTTTACAGTTAGGTACTTATTTATTCCAGAATGCGTCCATTTGAAGATAAGCCTAGTTTTTTGACATGGTTCTTCTTGCACCGTCACTAAGCGCATTAGAAAAATTACTCAAAATTTGTGAAGACTTTGCAAAAAACCATAACCTTTTGTATAATACCACCATGTTAATAGTTATGGTTTTTAACAGAAAAACGAAATCGTTCAAACACCCGCAGTATGGCTAGATAAAAGGAAAATGAATGTTAATCACAGTGTTAAATATCTGAGACATGTTATCACAGACGACCTCAAGGAAATCAAGGACATGGAAAGGCAGAGAAGAGCAATATCAGTTGAGCGGGTATGCTGTCAAGACGTTTTTACTCCTGCAGCCCCAAAGTAAAAAGAATAATGTTCAACGCTTTCTGCAGCTCGCTGTACACATCAGAACTGTGGGTTGACTACACTGCAACCCAATGGCATAAGTTAAAGGCTGCTTACAATAACGCTTATCGCCAACTTTTTCGCCCACCGAGATACTGCAGTGCTACGGAAATGTTCCTGGAGGGACGAGTGCATACTTTCCGAGCACTTCTCCGCCACCGCATGAGAAGTTTATGGCGCAGACTGCGCCATTCGAAGAATGCGATCATCACTGCCATGACTACCTGGATGGAGTCTCCCCTGATAGCCCTCTGGAGACGGGAGATGGTGAAATACCCCCCGTAAACGGCTGTTTGCATTAATTTAAGTGTTTAATATTTCATTTCTCATGCTTATTTGTTTTTATTTAATTTATGTGTTGATGTTCATTATTTTTTACCTTATCTTATTATTTATCTTTCTTTTGTTATTTAAAAATATGGAATGTATTGCATTGCACTTCCCCTGCATACATTCTGGAATAAAAGATTATTATTATTATTATTATAAGTCCTTAAGAGGCACCAAACCCTGATAATAAAGCTTAAAAATGTATGAATTATCTTTGTTCTACAAAATATGAGGGGCATCAAAATGTATACATGTATATAATTTATATAATTGTAGAAAAGTAGATAATATACATGAATACATACGTGAATATACATGAGTACATATAAGGTGTCCAGGGGTAAGGTGCACAAGGAAGGTGATTCTATATGATAGTGCAAATAAATAAATATATAGCTTTTTTCGAAATTCTAACGTTTGAAGAGGGAAAATCCAGACACAACCGGAAATACTCGAATGTCATTTTTAAATAAAATTTTAGATGTATTGACTTTTTTACAAATAAAAGTAAAAATTCGATTTCGAAAGATTGTTCTTTTATCTAGTACAGTTATGTTTTAAATTTTGAGAAAAAAAAATTATTTTTAGTATAATAAGGTATACCGCGACATTTGGCTGTCATCAGTTCTTTTGTTTTGCTCTTTCAAAAAATATTCTTAAACCAATCTTTTTATTGTGTTTTGGCTGTAAAAAGTTTAGTGTGTTGGAATCTTCTCCCCCCTGATCTTCCAGGAGTCACTTCTTGCTGCTCATTTTCAGATATTTATATAATTTTTTTACTTCTGTCACTTTTTATATTAGCTGTAATTTTTTGAACAATGGAGGAGGATTTCCCTCCTGTACCCCTTACAAAGCCCCCAGATCCCCCTCCTGACCCTCCAGATGGAGACATTTCAGATAAAATAGACTTTTCAGAACATTCAAACATTTCAGACAATGAATCTGTCATCCTAACCTCAATTAAAAAAAGAAAATTTAGTCCCCTTTCCCCAAAAAAACATGATTCGCCTTTGTCTTCTCAGTCCCCTCCAGCTCTTCCTCAACCTCCTCCAACAATCTTTTACTCTACTCATTCCCGTGGCCCCTACATTGTATATGCGCAAAAAACTGAACAAGGTAAAACCATCCATCCTCTTGAATTTGGTAAATTTCTTTCAAATAACAAGAACCTTTCGATTAAACCTGGAGGTGTTAAAGCCGAGGGTCGCTTCCGAATCTCTGTTGAATTCCTGTCAGGTTCAGCCGCCAACAACTTTATCAAAAATATATTTATTTCATCAAATTCTAAATTCAAGGCGTACATCCCAACTTTCAATGTCACTCGAATGGGCCTGGTCAGGGGTATCTCGACCGATCTGTCCATTCCAGAAATCCTGTCCTCACTTTCAACCCCCTAACATATCGGCAATCCCATAAAAGCCAGGAGGCTAAATTATAAGGACACCTCTGAGGGCATCGTTTCCTGGAAGCCCTCCCAATCTGTCGTCATCACATTCGAAGGACAATCTCTTCCCTCCCATATTTATTTATTTTTCAACTCCTTACCAGTTGAAAAGTACACTTATCCCACCACTCAATGTTACAACTGCTGCCGTTTTGGTCATACCAAAGCTGCATGCAGATCCCCTCCCAGATGTTTCAAATGTGGAGAAAACCACTCGGCTGACCAATGTTCTTCTCTCTCTTCACCTAAATGTTTTAACTGCTTAGGCGCTCATTCCGGCATTAACTCTTCTTGCCCCGAACAATCTCGCCAAAAAAATATAAAAATTTCTATGGCCTCTGAGAACTTGTCTTTTCTGCAGGCTTCTAAATTATTCCCGCCTGTCAAAAAATCATTTTCCGAGGTTTTATCCAGTAACTCTTCATCCAACCCTCTCGCCTCCTCCTCAACATCTTCCCGTTCAACAAAATTCACATACAAAAACCCTATCTCTAAACAGGCTCGTGGATACGATCAGCAACAACACAACTCACTTCTCTTAAATCCCAATGGTTCTCCTCTTTCACACGTCACAAATGGGTGCGCAAACAATTATAATTCATCCTCAACAAACTATCAAAAGCTTTCTGAACAACTCTCCCAAGATAATTCTTCATTTATTCAAACTCTTATTATGCTTCTAATTGACCTAATTTCTTCTAAAACTAATCTACCGTCCAACGCTGCTTCTATTATTTCCACATTAAAATCATTTATTCAAAATGGCTCTTCAAGATGTCAGAATTCTTCAGTGGAATAGCCGCAGTGCTATTTCTAACAAATCAAACCTTCTTAACCTATTAAATTCAATCCTTGTTTCTGTGGCTGCTGTCTCGGAGACATGGTTTATTCCATCCACCCACTTTAATGTGGGAGGGTACTCCTGTCTCCGCGATGATCGCCCGGAAGGTACGGGCGGAGGTGCTGCCCTTTTTATTAAAAAATCCCTTCCGTTTTTCCCAATAAATAATATCAAACCCCCCAATGCTGACTTTCAAATGGTTGCAGCTAAAATAAAGGACACTTCCTTTGTTTCTATCTATCTTCCCCCAACTTCGCACTTCAATAAACAAGCGTGGTTGCAAATTGTCCGTCAACTAAGCCCTCCTTTCTTTTTATTGGGTGATTTTAATGCCCATTCTCCCGTCTGGGGTTCTGCTTTCTGTGATCGAGACGGTCGAAGTGTGATGGATTTCCTAGATGAATCCAACCTTTTTCTTTTGAATGACGGATCTCCTACTAGAATCTCTCGCCCCAACACAAACCCCAGTGCAGTGGATCTCTCCATATGCTCTATTAATCTGGCACCTCTCTCCTCGTGGGTGGTGTCCCCCGACCCTTGCTCCAGTGATCATTTCCCGATCACCATCACTTATCAAACTTCTTTCCATTCAGACAAGTCCCATATTTCGACAAAGATTAAAACAAAACACACCAAATGGGACGAATTTAACTCACATATGGATAAGTTTATACAAAATTTATCCTATACCGATACATTATCTGTCAAAGATGACTACGATAACTTCAAATCAATGCTCGTAACTGCAATCAATAAATCAAATCCTCCCCCTAAAACCAAATCTCTCAAAAAACTCCCTCCAACTCCCTGGTGGGATGAGGAATGTTCCAAAGTAGTGAGAATTCGGAAAGCTAAATCTCTTTCCTATCGTCACAATATGACTATGGAGAACTATCTCATATACAAAAATGCCGAAGCGAATGCCAAAAGGGTATTGAGGTCAAAAAAAAAATCCGGGTGGTACAACTTCTGCAGTTCAGTATCTCCGAACACTCCAATTTCGGAAGTTTGGTCTATGATTCGAAGATTTCGATCCTCCTTCAGTCCAACATCTCCTCGAGCTTCTCATTCTAAATGGATGGACGAGTTCTTGGACAAAATTGCCCCCCCTTCTGTACCTAACTTAGATGAAATAACTCCAATCCACAACACTCCTATGTCTGATCATTGGCTTGACTCTCCATTCACTTTAATTGAATTAAAAAATTGTTTATCAACAGTCAAGGACTCATCTCCAGGCAGAGATGGTATACCTTATAGCATTATCAAAAATAGTAATGATAATGTTCTAAATCACTTTTTAAGCATCTTAAATAAAATCTTCCAGACTGGCATAATACCTGATGACTGGAGTTCTCAAATAATCATCCCAATTCTAAAATTAAACAAATCACCCAATTCTGGATCCAACTATAGGCCAATTGCTCTTTCATCCACCCTTAGTAAAATTTATGAAAAATTAATTAAAAACCGGTTAGAATTTTTCGTCGAGAGTAATCATCTTCTCTCTCCATCCCAATTTGGATTTAGGAAAAAGAAATCTACACAAGATAACCTTGCCATCATCAGCACTGATATTAATTTATCCATTTCTAACAAAGAAGTATGTCTTGCAGTCTTTATAGACATAGAAGGCGCCTTTGACAATGTTTCCATCCCAATTCTTAAAAAAAAACTTTTAGGCCTTGGCTTACCCCTCATGTTTGTCCAATCTATTATTAATCTTTTTCTCGATAGGAAAATTTTCATTGAGCTACCAGATGTTACTCCTCAGAGTAGGTCAATTTGGAAGGGTTTACCCCAAGGCGATGTATTATCCCCCTTACTGTATAATATATACACACACGATATGCATGTCACCATTCCCCCTCAAGTAAAAGTCGTTGAGTTCGCAGATGACATAGCTTTCTTCTTATCATCCAAAATCATTCCATCCGCCGTCAAATATCTTAATGAAGCCATGGATGCCCTTTGCACATGGCTTACTTTAAATGGTCTTGAACTTTCAGTACAAAAGAGTCAGTGTGTTACCTTCTCAAATCGTCATAATAATCCCCCTGTTCAAATTTTATTTAAAAACTCGCCAATCCCCAATGCTTCCGAAGTAAAATTTTTGGGAGTAACATTTGATAGGAAACTTAAATGGTCTTCCCACATTAATAATATAGTTACTAAATGTGAAAAAAATTTAAATATTATCAGATCATTGACTGGCGTTTGGTGGGGTGCTCATCCTATCTGCATTAAGTTGCTCTACAATGCACTTATTCGAAGTCATCTCGACTATGCCTGCCCACTTTTTAGTACTGCATCCAAAAATGCACTCAGTAAATTAGACAAAATTCAATCTAAGTCATTGCGAATAATAACTGGCGCGATGCAATCGTCGCCCATCAATTCCCTTCAAGTAGAATGTTCTGATCCTCCTCTTTATTTAAGGCGTCAATTATTTGCTGACAAATTTGTTCTTAAATGTTTAAATTCTAAAAGTCATCAGATTATTCCCAGAGTCTCGTTGTTCAACGACTCAACACATTCATCTACAATCAGAGCTCGAACTAAACCTCTCCCTGCCATTTGTAAAAATTTTCGCTCTCTCTCAGAGCTTCAAATTATCAAAAATGATATTCTTCCTTTGTACAAATTAAAATATAGTCACGTCACCCTATCCCCAACGATTTTAGAGGGGATCGGCATCCTTAAAAGTCATTCCAATCTCCCAGCCCGTACTGTCAATAATATGTTCAATGACATTATTTCTTCTAAATGGCCCAACTCTTCTCTTTTATTTACTGATGGCTCCAAATCTCCGGACTCTCCTAACTGTGGTATTGGTATTAACGTTTACCACAATAATTCTAATGAAAGAATATTTTATTCAATTTCAAACCAATTTTCAATATTTTCTGCCGAGTGCATTGCGATTATTGAATCTCTCAAATATATAATAAAAAATAATTTTGAACATTCTCTTGTTCTCTCTGACTCTCTCAGTTCCCTCCAAAAACTTAAAACAAGTCCTCTTCTTCATCCTGATGATCACTTTGTATGTCTTATTCGAGTATTGATAACCTCCATTCAAAGCTCTGGAAAAACTGTCACTCTGATTTGGATTCCTGGACATGTTGGCATAGTGGGTAATGATATTGCTGATTCCTTGGCAAAACAAGGAGCGTCTAACCCAACCGTTACCCTCGTAAACCATATTCCCCTGTCTGATATTTTTTCCATCATCAAAGATAGATCCCGCAATGTTTGGACAGAGTATTGGAACATTGCTAGTCAATCCAAGGGTGCCCGCTACGCCTCAATACAAAGGACTATCCCATCAAAACCGTGGTTTCAAAAATTCCCCCATTTTTCCAAAAAAGAAATTTCCTTACTTATTCGTATGAGAATCGGACATTGTTCCGTTCCTTCTCACCTTTATAAAATTCATGTGCTTGACTCCCCAGATTGTAAGTTCTGTGGTCTAGATGTGGGAACTTTAGATCACATATTTTTTGATTGTCCCTCTCTAAATAAATATCCTCTCTTCTATCAAGCGTTATCAAAAATTGCCTCTCCTCCATTCAACATCTCATCTCTTCTAAGTCTGAACTCTACTCCAATCTTCCATAAAATTCTGAAATTTGCACATTTAAATAAAATTAATATATAAATTCACCTTTCCTTTCTCTGTAATTATAAATGATGGCCTAGAACACCCTTGAAGGGTGAAAGCCAGAAATAATTGAAAAAAAAAGGTATACCGCAGGTCGTTGGCAGATTCGTTAAATTTTCAAACAAAATCTTGTATTAACACGCATTTAAAATTAAACAATCATACAAAAAAAAATCATTTTAGTTCAAATAAAATCTTTAAAAAAAAGATTCGAGCACGTGTCTTGTGACGAAAATACTTCAGTTTGTCTATAAGTTTATGGTCTTACAAACTAACATATGTCAGTTTTTTTACATTTTTATTTTGCTTAGACTTATTGAAAAATTATCCATACTTATGATCAAAAAGTACTTACAAAAATTACATCATTTTAATGGTTTTATCATCACAAGTTTTAGCATTTTTGAATATAGGTGATATCAAAGCAAATTCTTATTGAAATAAAATCGATATTGAGCTATTATTTAAAAATGCTGGTACGGAGAATAATTAATCTTTCTCATCGGAACCGCCCAGTATGAAAGTTGAATTCACGGCCGCTGGTTAATCGCCCTTAAGGTAGTTTTCGCGTAAAAAAAATTGAATTGTTTGTATAGAAAAATATTTTTATAAGGAAATGAAACATTGAAATTTCGAAAAAAGTTTTCTTTTTTACTTCTACCGTCATATAGAATCACCTCCTGAAGTTTGTGCACTTAAGTTTGTGTAGATAACCTTAGAAAAATTTTCATTAATTTCGATTTTTTTTTAAATATGTATTGATTTTATAAAAATATGTTTGTGTGCATATATTAATTAAGTTACATTTTATTATACTTTTTTTTTAATATTTAATTTATTGAATTCGTAATATTCCACAGTTTGAGAATCTTCATTTGAGCTTCAGACCGCCGCGCCCATGGAACTATAATTACTAGTCAGTGACGTCACTGTTTGTCGTGTCGTGACGTCACCGTAAAGTCATTTTATGGGAATGTAGGTAAGACACAAGCCACCGTATTAATTTATTCGTTTATTTACATACTGTTTATAGAGATTTAGTTGTTGTGTTTATTGAAACATTATTTAAACATTATTTAGGCCTAAATAATGTTTCAAGGTATCTCTTATTAGTTTATCTCCATATTATTATTGAAAATATTCAAAAACTACTGCACAAAAAAAATAGTAATGCTACTTCTAGGGAGAATACTTCGAACAACGAAATTCAAAATGGCGGCAGTTGATCAGCTGATCGCCCGATCCTATAGTAACTTTTCAGGAGTTATGACGTCACACGATTCACCATACATACAGTGGTTTTCGGGGATCTTGAAAAATTTAAACTTTGACAATTAATTTCACTATTAAAACTAACTCTAAAAATAAATTTAAAAATGCAGTTATTAATTTTTTTTTTTTTTATTATTTTGCAGAAACAAACAGTACATTATTACATAATGGAAAATAGTTACAAAGTTATAGAATTAATACAATAATTCGTACCAATGACATGTCGCTGTTGTCTATTTATATTTTTGTGAGATAAATAATACAATATACCTAAATTGAGTTAGTAACTTATTGAAGGAGAGGGGTGTGTGAGTGTTTTTATATGTGTAAATGCGCGTGTGAGGGTGTGGATGTGTGTGTTATGTGTGCGAATTCAGTGTGCTAAAAATGTTTTTCTTAAATAGAGGGAGGGAATCAAAAAATATATCGGTATTTGTGGTTTTTTTAATTGAGTTGAAACTTTGAAGGATGCGGGAAATAGGGGAGTTGGCTGCAGCGTTCGTAATATTACTGGTTGTGTAAAATAGGTTGGTGTGGCGAGTTCTTTTAGATGGGATGTTAAAATTTATTTGGGATAGAAGTTCTGGGCAGTCTATTTCGTTGTGTATAATTTTATGGAGAAATGTCAGTTACCGTTCGCCTGGATTTCAGGGATTGGAGAGTGCAGATGTAATTATTGTTGTATTTATAACCGAGATACTTAATAAATTTATTTTGTATGCGCTCTATGTTGTTGACGTATTGGGTGTATTTGGGATTCCAGACAGGCGATGCAAATTCCAGTGTACTTCTGACTAGTGAGGAGTAAAGCATTACTAGAGTATGTGGATTTCTAAACAATTTACTCAGACGTAGTATAAAACCCAACATTTTGTAAGATCTATCAGTGATTGAATCAATGTGCGTTTTAAATATAAGTTTACTATCTTAATAGGCTCCAAGGTCCTTCCATTCATTTTTTGAGATCACGGGTTTATTGCAGAGTGAATATTAAAAGTAAATTAGATGCTTGTTTCTCGTAAAGGACATAGTTTTTCATTTAGAAACATTGAGGTCTAAATAATTAGCTGTGCAATAGTTGCAGAGCCTATCTAAGTCACTTTGTAACTCTTTACAGTCCGATAGAGAGCGAATCGTTTTGTAAATTTTTATATCATCTGCAAACAATAAAAATTTAGAGTATTGGAAACATGAGCCTATGTCGTTTAAGTATATATTAAAGAAGATCGGACCAAGGTGGGAACCCTGAGGGACACCCGAGGTTACTTTGATTATTTTAGATAAAACTCCATTTATTGAGATAACTTGACTACGATTGCTAATGTATGATTTAATCCATCTAAACAAGTCACCGTGTATTCCAAGACGAGTGAGTTTATTTAACAGAATTGAGTGGATAACGTGGTCGAATTTAAGTTAGAAGGTCATAATTCATTAAAAAAAATTTTAAAAATTGGAGTGGAGTTCTATATTGAAATCGAAAATATGAAAATAGAGATGAAAATAGCGATCACGTAAAGTGAAAAATGTTGAATATTGTCTCTAATTCGAAACGAGCTGAAAAACATTTCGTGTACAACGGCCATTAGGCCGCGCCGCATTGGCATAATTTTTACTAATGTTAGTTTGCAGTTATGTTAATAGATGTCGCAAATTCAGGACATCTATTTTCTTTATTTATGACAATGGAACCTCCGTAGGAAATTTCACAAAGTATTATAGGTAGGGGATAACCAAATCGCAAATTCTGACAGGGAGAGTCGAGTCTTAGGAGCATTCACTTATATTTTATATGGGGTTAACCGTTGCTGGCTAAATAATCCATTGCGTTTTTTAAACAATGATAACAATAAGACTTTTTTAATCTTCTTTAATCATTTCATTGTTAGTTACATAAGTTGAGAACTTTTCGACTACCATGCTAGGCACATGCCCGTGTTGTGGTAGTCGACTGTTTGCAAAATAAGTGTTTTAAAATGATTCTTATAACAATTTTCAAAAATAACTTTTTTGAAAAATAGAAACTGCTTCGGTAGAGTCGTAATTAAAATAATAAGGAACTCTAGTGCACAATATTATGGTTTAAAAACATATAAATATTCGTATCGATTAAAGATCAACAAACGCTGATTCTGATGTAATTTAAACATAATCATATTAATACACTCTGTTTGGTTGGTACGACTGAATCAGCAGATTCTGACGTCAAAGGCCTCGGAACTAGTCGACAAAATTATTAATACTACGTTGGGTGGTTTGGTATATTTATGATACTACGTATCTAGATATACCACACGACATTGAACGGTTGAACCTCAGATTTTGGGTGTGGTTAAAAGAATTCATTGTTGTTGTTGCATACTGTTAATGGAATTATTTAGGCGCCAATAATAATTTATATTTTACAAAATTAATCATAGTAACTGGCATTGGTGTTTAATTAATCGACGGAGTTAGGTGTATTATTGACAAATACAATTTTGAGGTTAATGTCAAAACCATAAACAAGATAATATTTACAGTAATTTGCTTAGATAATTTTGTGATTGATTGATGGTATTAAAACTAAATATAACAATAAAAATAATACTGACATTTTTGTTAGAATGTGATTGATAAAAAAAAACATTATATAAGGAACCATAGTACCTTTTTAAATTGTAAAAGTTAACATCACGAACATAGTGATGAAATATTATCCTTTTCAGAATGAATACTGTGATGAAAGAAACTATACGGCTATTATCGAAATTATGAATTCAATGAATATACTGCTCATGGAGTAAAATGATTCACTAATACTTACTGTAAAAAATGTACACCTTTAAAACACTTTTTGGTAACTCTTCACTTGTCACTACCAAATTAATCGCGTAGAGGATTTTAATTATAATAGACACACTTTGGGATTATGGTTTGAATTGGCAGAACTTTTTTAACTGAAAATTGACTGCACTCCCAGGCGCACGCTTATTCTATGAGAATTTGAGGTCGAGGTCGCGACTGTTGAGTAGGTTAGGGCAGTGCTTCGCAAACTTTTCTCACCCACGCACCGCACACAAAAGATCTTCTCAAAACACCGCGGCAAACCAAAAGTAAAAACATATTTTTTAAATGGAAAACATATAACTTATTTCAGTAAAGTTATATAATAAATTACCAAAAAGTATATAAACAATACTAAATGTAAAAATAAAGAAATGACAAACTTAATAACGCACCCCTCGTACACACAACCCTAGCTTTATTATAGAGGTATAGATCATATTATGTAACAACATGTGAAATTATTACTATGTACATTTTCTGTAAATGATGCAATTTTTTTAAGTCGATTGCTAGGCGAACGGACGGGCCTTTACGCACACTTGACTTGGGGAGTGATAAGGATAAGGGTAATGATAAGGATAAGGATGGTCACTCCAAGGTCGTAGGTCAACCTAAGGTCGTGGGTCACCCCAAGGTCGTAGGTCACCCCAAGGTCGTAGGTCACCCCATGGTCATATTTCACCCCAATGTCATATGTCACGGGTCTAGGTCATGGGTCACCCTGTTCGCTACGTTTGATAACTTAGCAGGGATACCTGGGTTAATTGGGCGAGGTTTGTCTTGTACTTTTACTTCAGTCGTGTGGTCTAAAGCACACTCGTTTCTTTTTTTATATAAATGTATTAAATAAATTATATGCATAAAATCATCCCAAAAAACTAAGTTTTCTATTGCGGGGGGAGGGGGGTGGCAGAGCAACTTGCTTATTTGAATTTGGCGCCCCCAAGCGATAGTTCTGTGAGGGAAGACGTCTACTAATATGTACAGTAATTCCAAAAACTGAACAAATTGGACTAATATCTATGAGAACCAAAGTGAGGACGAATATCTACAGCTCAAACTGCTGACTAATATCTATGAGAACCAAAGTGTGGACGAATATCTACAGCACTGGCAGAGGTTGGATTTGCAATTATATACAGCGTATTAGAATAACGTAATATTCGTGCAGTTTGGGTTTTTGTTTTAACAGCTTTCTTTATTTTGAGTGCTTCTAAATTATTTAGTCTGTTACCATGACCATTTCTATGTCAGTTAGGTTAGATTAGGTTAGGTTGTGGTGCCGTGTATTTCGAAATAAATAAATATCTTTGTATTATGTCATCCATGTTTGTTCAGTAGATTAATGTCCTCGTAAACAGCAAAATACGTAATATTGTGCAAAAACTTCATATACGTACTTTAAACGTTTAAGCCTTTACGTAATTAGTAATTAGGTAATTGAAGTAATTTATGCTTTTCCTAGTCCAACCTACGCTCCATAGATATTAGTCAACACTGGGACCGTCATAGATATTCGTCCGACCTTAGCTCTGTAGATATTAGTCCTCACTCTGAAGTTCATGGATATTAGTCCAAAATATGAGCTGTAGATATTCGTCCGACATACAGGCTGTAGATATTAGTATCTGGAGTCCTGTGAGCAGGGTGGGAATAGATACATTCGATAGGGTGGGGCGTAAAGTTGTAGTTCCGCTTAGTTTAGTTAGCATCATGGAGTGGACCGAGGTGGAGCGCGCGTTCGCTGTCGAGGCATACTTTTCTAACGGTCGCTCAATCATCGTCACACAATTGCATTCCGTAGTCATTTCAATATTGCGCCCGGCAGTCGATTTTTTCATGCGTAACTTCAAGGAAACGGTTGATGTGAAGAAAAAAAAAATCAGAATGTGTAATTAGAAAGTAGAAAGTGAAACTAGAAAGTCGCTAGATGTCGCTTTCTTTTCTTTTTCTTGTTTTTGAAGTAAAACTTCTTTATGAACGCTTGACTTGAGAAGTAAGCTGGCGTATGCGTGACGAGAGCATTACGAAAAGCGAGGCGAACGGTAGTTGAGGTGGAGATACAAGTTAGTGAAGATAGAAAGAGAGAGAGTTACGCTTCGTGTATTACTGTAGGGGCAAGAGATAGAGATGCGAGCACACATTTTCTTTCTCTCATAGCCAGTTACGTTTCGTATATCTAAGACACAGTGCAGGTCGATTGTATCACACTGTAGGAGCAAGAGAGAGCAGTGCGCACGCACATTTTCTTTCTCTCTTCCTATCATATAGATGGAGCAGAAGTTTTACTTCAGTCGTGTTGTCTAAAGCACACTCGTTTTTTTTTAAAGTGCTTTGAAGATTGGATATTGATTCCACAAAATATATATATATATTTTTTTTTAATTCGTAGGATTCAAACCCCCGTTAGCTTTATGTCTATCTCTCTGGCCGCTGAGACTTGTCAGGCACCTTGCCAACTACGCTATGGAAGGCACGCGCCGAGGTGCGAATTTACAGCATTATATTAGAACCGAGTATTTGTGTAGAACTGAGTTGTGGCGCATGTCCGTTTTATCCGATTTCAAGTCACTAACGGCGCTAAAGAATTATCAATTCTAAAAAAATCTGCCTTCCCGAAAAAATCTTCCCCAAACAGCAAAGTCACTCCAAAATGATGACATGGTAAGATTTTCTGTTTTGCGAACCCCTCAGCGCTCTGCCCGCAAACATGCAGCCTCTATTGGGTGCTCATTATGTGAGGTGAATCCTTCACGAAAAATTTAAAAAATTTCTTTACAAATTATGCCATCTGCCTAAAATCATCTTTAAAACTGTATAAACATAAAATTTTAATGTAATACTCACTGCTGTTCAAAGAAATAAATATACGAGTATATCTGCATTACTTAATTTTTAATTGAGTTCCTATATGAGCAAGTTGCTCTGCTCCACCCTTTACAGTCTCTGAATGTCTTTTAAAACTTAAAAAAATGGTTTTTGAGGTTTGAACCTTCCTACCCATTGATCGGATTCAATTGCACTACCAACCGGGCCAAATCTTGAACTGGTATTTTAGGATTTTTTTCGGCTCTATAATATGTGTATATATGCATATGTGTGTGCGTACATGTATACATAGCATATATATGTATGAAGTGCGCACACGTGTGCTTTTACATATAAACGCGTGTGTCTAAATATATGTATATAATATACATGCTGCTTTTCCAGTGTATACGCAATAGCTGAACCAACGATAATTGCAAAGCATACGAAGGATATTCCTTTTGAAATCTATTGTTATTTTTACGAATACGTCATCGTAGTTATCTGATCATGTTTGGTTGCTTTTATTTTATTAAATGTACCCGAATGAGTCAATACGTAACGAACGTTCTCCATTATGTGATTGAACGAGATCGGCGGCCATCTTGGTTTTTTGTTCTTACTGCTCCGGCCTTTATACTTACTAGCCCCAGCGAGAGAAGATGTCGATGACGTCCGTAAGAGCTCTCGCCGTGACTAGTTTATACATAAACTATGATAAATGGCTACATAAATTCGGTAATGTTTTGAAAAAAGTGACTTTTTAACAGGGATTTTTTATTTATTTTTGTGTTGTCCCAAAATGATAAAAATATTGATAATAATGTCTGTGACCTGAACAATCTGCAATGCCGTCATGCTCTAAAACTTCATCACTTATAATCTTGTAACCGCTACAAAAATAATTTATATTGTGGTTTTACTCGGTAAGAGATTAACTGGGCAAAGTTGTCTAAATTACAAAAATTTAAATAGGTATTTCACGTGACCATTTTTTGTAGTATTTATTTTGTTCATACTTATGTCTCGTCGTCTCAAAACAATTATTTTGATTTAATTGTAAAAATATAATTTTTTTATTTGGGCAAGGCTTACTACAATTTATTTTAATTGTTAAAATATTATTGATTTATTTTAACCTTGCTTTTAGCTTGCTCAAAATAATCATGAATGTTTTAACAATTGAATCAAAATAATTGTTTTGACACGACCAGTCATTAGTATGAACAAAATAAATACTACTGAGCAAAAATATTATTTTTAATAATAATAATAATATATGGATGATTTGTATAGCGCCGTTTTTGTGGAAAATAACTACAAGGTCGCTTTACAATTTTATAATATATTTCTACAAACTTACTTATAACTATAAATTAGGCAAACCTTTATACCAACTTGTAGCTAGAGATTGCATGGTTGCATGATTGGTCGATCACCAATACAAAACTATACCTACTTGAATGTACAATGTACATGTCCTACGTCGAGGGTCGAGGGGTAAGGCGCTTGACTCGCAGTCCGAAGGTAAGGAATCCCGGTTTGCGAAAAATAATTATGGCGTATGGTTTCGCCGTGGTTAATAGCCTTTCTTCTGGAATATTGCGTGAAACCATAGTTAACGAAGGAAATGTAATTTCAGCGTCTAATAATCATCAAAAAATTCAGACGAAAGAGATTGAGTAAAGGGGTTGATGTAGTTATTTATTTATTTATTATTATTTGAATTCTCAACAATATTAACAAAATGGTAAAGGAATTATGAAAAGAAAATTCCTCCAAATTCCTCCACCCTATTGTTTCTCTCGTACATAAGTACTGTTGCGTTTTTGGCCACATTTTTGCCAATTTGCAAATCGCTTGCCAAACTTGCCAAATTTGTGAGATATTTTAAAACATTTATTGGGAATGTTGGAATCTTCGATTTCATAAAGCTAACAATGATTTTTGCCAATTTGCAAACCGCTTGCCAAACTGTGGCCAATTTGATGAGATATTTTAAAACATTTATTGGGAATGTTGGAATCTTCGATTTCATAAATCTGAAACAATGGCTGCTAAATAGAGATAGTTTATATTAATTCATATGTGTTAATTGAGATAATCTGTATAGTTATAGTAATAATATTATGTATGTATGTTTAAATTGTAACTGAACATTAACATCCTATTGACAAACTGCTTTATTGCGGTTTAAAGAGATTGTTCCTCGAAAACCAAAAATAAAAATAAAAAAAACTTTCTGTACTTTCACACTATAACAGAAGGTGTCTCGCATCTCTTTTGAATTATTTGTTATTAACATCCCGAGAACCTAAATGATTCTTACAAATCACTGATCACGTGTTGACATATTAAAAATACGTGCAGTAATTTTATTTTATTTCAGTGATTATTAACTATGTCATACACAACACATAAAACACATAATATTAAATATTGCTCCAAGCCGGTACCACAAACGGCAATTTTAAAGTAAATAATGCGCAGAATTCATACGATCATAAATTTAACGATGTCTTTATAATTTTTTATGAAGCCTGAAAATATGGGATATGTATTCTAATATAACTGCACTCAATCAATTCTCTAATTTTATAAGCAGTTTAAATGTCTTCATATTAAAATTCGGAATTATGTTTTTTTTTAATGAGGGCGGTAAATTTCCAAACCGATGGCTTAAAAATTTCCAGCGCTCAAGGCTGAAATTGATCATATTGCGGCAAACTCCAATGGAAAAAGACTAAAGTGATACTGATGAGTTCGGAGATTTTTTAAATTATGTTAAACTAGCTGGTCCCGGCATGCGTTGCTATGCCATTTAATAAATAAATTGTTTCTCTCTGAGTGTCCTTTCCCATTCGTCCCGTTCCCCTTCCGCCTCCCCTTCTTCTCCTGCATCCTCTTCCCCTCTCGCGTTCCTACTCCGTCACCTCCACCTTCCCTCTCCCCACTCCACTCCCCCCCCCCCTTCCCCCGTCCCGCTAACCACCCTTTCGAGTTCCCCTCCCCCCTCACACGTCCCCTTCCCCTCCCGAAATCCCCTTCCACCTTCCCCGCCTTCCTTCTTCCCTTTCCCGCTCCCTCGTCCCACCAACCCTCCTCCCGCGTTCTCTATATTCAATCCCAGTACATTTAGTTTTTAAACAGTCCGCGTGCCACCTTTTACAATTTTTATTCAAATTTACATTTTTCATGTAGGTATATTAAATTTGGTACCTAACATAGGTACCTATTTAAAATATCTAAAATTCTTAATTCCATTCAAACTATTAGGGGAGTACCTACTTTAAATAAATTTATATACTTGATTTTCAAAAATAGAATCCTGATTTAACAGTTTTATTGTTTTGCAAAATGTCATTCTCCAACACGCGAACTGTCAAACGTGCGGGTTTTCTGAAATTATTCAATTTTCTGCCCAATTTTCTTAATTTTTCTCTCCGTAAGAACCATCTTCGTACTTCAAAGAATGTTCTAAAAAAAAAATTAGCGAAATCGGTTCAGCTGATCTCGAGATTTGCGCTTACCAACACATTTAGCGATTCATTTTTATATTATAGGTAGAATAAATGATGCCAATTTGTAAACAAATTATTATTTATATTTTTATTTACATTCATTCCTAACACATTCACATTGCATATGTACAATAAATAATAACAGAATTAGAGTTATTTTCCATCAAAGATAAGATAGGTAATAATAACAACAACCATCTGACGTTAATCTACTTATTCATAAACGATGATTCATCGAACAATCAATACAGGTTTTCAATAATTTTTAGAAATTAATTAATTACGTACGAATTCGCACTTTTTATTTCCCCTTTAGGATTTAAGATAGTATTTATTGGGGTACAAAGTTCAAAGAAAAATGGAATGGATTTGGTATACTCCCAATATGTGGAATAATATTATGACTGAGTGTATGGGATTCAGGAGAATTTAATGGGGTCAAATGAGTATTAAAACCCTGATATTTTGTTGACACATAATAAGGCAAATTAAACGGAATACTGTGGGTCACTGTGACTGGACTACCAAGAGAAACTGGATACCCAATATGTTTTAAAAATTCAATTTGTAGAGGTCGATAGATATCCACTGGTACGGGTCTTTCAACATCAACTGAAACTGGTCTGATGGCTTCAAATCGACCCGTTTTATATGTAAAGAGTGGTGGAACTTTGAACCGAGCAGTCCTCAAACCGTCATTGAAATCCTCCGATTGTATTGGATGCGTCCTTGTAACGTGCAATGGATAATGTATTGGTCCAAATGTAAATGGGCTGTTTGCTGTTGAAATTGTATGTCTTGAAGAAGTTGCTAACAGATCAGGCGGTCCTGATATTAAGAAGCTACCTTGTTTGATTCCCGGACTATAAATGGTTCTAGAAGTTATTTCTTGTCTTGATGGAAGATTTAGGCGGTGGTGTGTTGAAGGATTGAGGAGTGATCCAATGTTCAAGTTGTATTTGACGCTAAGTTGACGCTTCTCGTGGGATTTTTCTGGGGCGGTTTCGTCGCATTTGAAGAGAGGCGTAGTTGCTAAGAATATGATGAAGACTACAAACTGGAAATGAACAAAATAAATGAGAACAACATAACATAATAACACAACACAAAATGAATAACAACACAACATAAATGAGAAAACATAACAGCTCAATCTTAAATAATAAAACGATATAGATGTCAAAGCATGTACTATCATGCCTACATGGTTGTCTCAACGAAAACGAAAGTGGACTAGAAGTAGACCGAGGAAGAGAAGGTTTGGATAGAAGATTTTTAGAAGTTTGTTGTAGACTGGCTACGAATGGCTGGGGACCGAATTGGTACATAACAAAAGATTTTATGTTGCAGAGAAAGCCAAATCCCACTTTGGAATACATTAATGTTAACAATGATGAATGATGATCTTCTCAGTCCAATTATTGCAAAAACATGATCATTGAAAATTTATATAAAACAATCGTATCTTAAGCAACACTCAAACCAGCAAAATTCTTTGCTTTCTCGATCATAATAAAAAACGTTTTTTTTTTTAAATAATTAAAAAAAAAAAATTATTTAACAATTATTTATAAGCAATAATTATCAGCCTGAAACACTCATCCACATTGAAAAAACTTCCGAGAAAAAATACATGACGCCAGCGGGACTTGAACCCGTGCCCTTCTGATTGCCGGTCAGCTGCTCTCCCAATTGAGCTATGGCGGCTTATCTTATACCCGCCAAATGATTCAATATATACTAGTGTTTCATTCAACAATTACTGCTTATTATATTTTTTCCACCTGAAAACAACCAACTTTATTTTTGCGAGAGAGACACTGTTATATTTGGGAGAGCAGCTGACCGGCAATCAGAAGGGCACATGTTCAAGTCCCGTTGGCGTCATGTATTTTTTCTCGGAAGATTTTTCAATGTGGATGAGTGTTTCAGGCTGATAATTATTGCTTATAAATAATTGTTACCCTTTGTGCTATGCATAAAAATCTTGTCTTAAAAACGTTAGTTTAACAATTAAAAATAATAATTAATAATTATTTACTTGAATGTTTTTCATTGTAAAGTGCATCAAAGACTTGGCAGTTACGGTAGAACTATTGTCGTACACTTTCCAAGCATTTCTTTTATACGAACTTGACCCTGTACTCAGATATCGCACTGGAATCAGAGAAATTACTGTCGTGCCCACTTTCCATGAAGAAAATTTTTTCGTTGCGACATCGACATCAGTTATCTTTATATCTCTGGATTGTATTTGAATTTGCGGGTGACACACCCAACCGGTTGTCATATATTGACACTTATGTCATCTTTTTGGCGGCCTTCTCGAAAATTAGCAATTACTTTTTGTTTGTTTTATACAAGGAGAAGGGTTCTCAACCTTTTTGAGATTGGTAGCTAATTTTTACCTATGTATTTATGGACATCGACTTCTAATCAAAATATTGTAAGATTTTTTCTAATTCTTCAAATCCTTAACCATTAAACCGCTTGATTAATCAATCCGTCAAAATTAATTTGTCCCACGACAAGGAATCCATGCCCATGTTTGAAATATGGAAATAATAAAGATTTTCATAATTTGATTCCGCCATCGCCATTGCATTAGGATAAGAAATTCATACTACGTTTTAATCACATTTTGGACATTCTGTATTTTCGCTTGTTGTATTTTATTTCTTACAATATTATATGCAATATTTCATAATGTTTATACCAATTTTAGCCACCATCTTTGTTGTTATTTTGATATGTTGGCTTATGACGCGTAGTTTCTCAGAGTATTAAAGATTAGAGTGAATTCACATTTCCTTAAATTCCGTAATATTTTTACATTGTTTTGCACAACATAAATTGTTCTAAAAAATAGTACTTTGCCACTGGAGTGATTTGCAATATGATGAATTTCAGCCTTGAGCGATATGAATTTTTAAGCGTTCGGTTTGGAAATTTCCCGCCATCACTAAAAAAATAACAATCATAAAAACATTTGAATTTTAATGTGGAGACATTTAAACTGCTTATAGTGAGAGAGCCCTTGATTGTACCTACCTAATCACCATACATACATCCCATTTTTTTAGGATTCGTAAAAAAATGTTAAATTTATAAACGCATGAATTATATAAACAACACTTTATATATAAAATTTAAGAAAAACAACGTACACAAGGAACGATCACTTTTGAGAGAGTCATTTCGGGAATAATAATCAGTTTGGTATATTAGATATGACATTATATGCTTTGTGCTATGTAGGTATGTGTAATTTGCAGCCGTTTATTTTCACTACCCACACCCATAATTTTTTTAACTATTTTTTAATTTTTTTTTTTCGTACGTACGTGTACCATTATAATTACCATTATAATTACCATACCATTATAACTTTGTACGTACAAAATTATAATGGTACATAATATAACATTTAAGTAAAGATACGGTATTTCCTAGTCCTTATTAGGGGTCCTGTGCCGAGGCGGACTAAACTTATATACTTATGTATGATTTTAGATTTTCACGGCCAAAAGTATTTTCGTTAGTTGTTTTTGGAGTGTTATGCCGTGTTGTTCTACCTCCTTCTTTAGCCAACGTTTCGGACAGCGTTACGGTGTCCATCATCCCTGCCCATCAGCCCTGCCCATCAGATTTGTCCTGATGATGGACACTGTAACGCTGTCTGAAACGTTGGCTAAAAAAGCAGGTAGCGGAACTTGGCATAACACCCCAAAAACAGCAACGAAGTGAAAATATTATTTAATTATATTTATTTTTGGAAAATGAAACAATACAACTTTGTATAAACCACTTATGTAAAATGAGGGACAATCATTGCATTTGAGTTTATATATTCCGAAATTAGTCAATTTGTGGTATTTATATTTAGTATTTCTCAAAAAATTACCGATATTATTTCTTGTATAAAAAGATGTTTAATATTAGAAGGGAAATTTTTGAAAAAAAAAAATTTTAAAAAATTTTAAGAAAAATTTTAACCAAAATATATATTTATTTTTATTTTTAACTTTATGATTACAAATAAAAATATTGTCTTGGTGTGTTTGTTACATAGTTTATTTTTGGTGCCTTTCTACGTCATTTTTGGTGCCTTTTATCGGATTTTTTCATCGTCCGCTTTCAGCTATTTTTGTTCTTGATTTTTACTCAAAATATTTTTATTTTTATTGTGGAATTTAGTTTGCAAAGTAAGTGTAGTTTCTTTGTCCGGATGTGGTTTTTTAACTTGGAACGTTATTTATGTCACTTTTATTCGATCTAGTGTAATGGATACACGGTCTGGTAAAGTATTCAGTATTTTTAATAGTTTTAAAAATATTTTTTTGGTATATATTCGTTGTACATTTGGTACGTCAAATTTTCAATCGAATGCTTTCTAATGCGTACTTTTAGTGTGGCATTAATGATTCCTTTTTGAATTGTATTCTAATTGTGTACAAGCAGGTTCCCAGCATGCGTTGCAATGCCATATTCAAAGAAATAAATTGTTTCTCCCTGCATGTCCTTTCCCGTGCGTCCCCGTTTCGCTCCCGCATCCCCTACCCTCCCGCGTTCCCCTTACACCTTCCCCACCCACGCTCTCCCCTCTCCCGCTCCCCCGTCCCGCAAACCCCTCTCCCACTTTCCATATATTCAGTCCCAGTACATTCAGTTATCAAACACCTCGCGTGCCATCTCTTACAATTTTTTTATTCAAATTTTCATTTTTCATATATGACAATATTCATTTTTGCATATTTATAAGAACAATCAATCAAATTTGGTACCTAACAAAAGTACCTATTTAAAATATCTATAATTTAAAAAATCAATTGACAATTTTTTTGTTAAAAAAAACAGCAGTTAAAAAAAATTGTCGTTAAGTTTTCGGAAATAATACAATTTTTTGGGAAATTTTCTTAATTTTTCTTTCCGTGAGAACCTTCTACAAAGTATGTATTAGAAAACTTTTTTTAAAAAGATGAATGAAATAGGTTAAGTCGTTCTGAAGTTATGGCTTGACCAAGGGAAACAGGGATTCATTTTTGTATATATAAGGATGTACATTTGTGTAATAGATCGCATCCTATAATTCCATATTCAATTTGAGTATAATATAACGATGTAATGATGTAATAATGTAATTAATATTTTCGATTTCCTCCTCATTTCTACCTGTCTCACCTGCTTATCCACTCATTAATCTGCCACCGGTATCTGCACTGTACCTGCCTAGTGATGTGGAAGAAAGTGATTTCACACAGGTACCTACCTACTCGTATGTGCGTCGCGCCTTGAGTTATTTATACTCGCATGTTGCACATTGGTTACATCAGGCAAAGAAGAAAAATGAATGTCCCTGTCGCATCGGTGGCAGTTTGGCCTGCTAAATCGACCTTTCTTAGTCACTAAAACGCAGGTGGTTATATAAGTCTAGTAATTATAAAGGTACTAACCGGATCTTATTGAACAATTTTGTTAGATATTTTATTTATCGATATGCTTGGTGTAACTCTAAGTGACCAGCTCAGGTACGGGGGCTCCATCGAAACCTGAGTTAAGTTAGCCTCTCAGAAACTGGGCGTACTGTACAGGGCCCGCAGATACTTTAATAGTACACAACTGCTAACCCTGTACAAATCGCAAGTGCGTCCCACGGTTGAATTTGGCAGCCACCCCTGGACTGGAGCTCCAAAATACCTAAAAAAAACCTTAACTCTGTGCAGAAACGGGCGGTCCGTTTGATAGATTCTCCCATCTTAACAGACGGACTGCAATCTTTAGAGCATAGGCGTCAGATGGGAATGCTGTCCTTGTTCTACCGGTATTACAATGGAAGATGCTCCGAGAAACTATCATCATTGATCCTCTCGGCACCGGTGCATAGTCGGGAAACACGCCAAACACGCGCCCAACATTTGTACAAGGTTGACATTAGTCACATGAGAACGGGTCATTTCTATGTCTCGTTCTTGAGTTCAAAGGCTCGGCTGTGGAACGATTTGCCGACCTCTGTGTTTCCTCCCTCCTACAACAAGGGTCTCTTCAAGACCCATGTTCACTCCTTCCTTTCCTGAAAAAGTCCCTCCACACAGCATCTTCAAAGATGACATAGGTCCTGAGGGAAATTATTTTCCTCAGGGCCTCCTGTGTGGAGTTAATGTAAAAAAAGATAATGTTTTGTTATTGTGAATACCTAACTGAATAGAGTCCTAACTGCTCTTAACCGAAGCCAGCGGAGTATCCCCAAATGTGGAAGGTTATGAGGCAAAAGGGTGTGGAGAAGGCAAGGAGTTGAAAAAGAGGAAGGTTGGAAAGTTCACATCTGGTCACCAAAAACAGCTAAAGCCATCTAGTAACTTTTAGATTCTTAATGATGGTCTTACACCAGGTCGATTTTGATAGTATCTATCACTCTGGTACGTGAACCACTAAAGGTAGCGAACCAATTGGAGTGTTATGGTGTTGGTCGGTTGGTTATCCAATAAATAGTTCCCGCGGCGGCAGTAGAAATACCCGCCTGGAAGGCTAGCACGGTCAATATAGTAATATGATTTCGATAGTCGTTCAAAAGCCGCCATTTTTAGCGCGGTTTCCTGAGTGTCAGATTCCTTAACTAAAATTATATATATAACTAGCTTACAAATGAATGAATGTAAACTTTAAAGAAATTAGAATTTAAAGAAATCATTTATGAGATCCGTAGACTTAATAAATACATCTAAGATGCGATCAATTGATTCCGTTTCGTTTCTTGGAGAAATGAAAATAGTTCAAATATGACTAAAGACCTCATTTAGGAATGTAAATCCGTAGGCAGATCCGCCAGTGTTGCCATTGTACAATGATTTCTTATTAACTATCTGCCAAAATCGGTTCGGCTCTCAACAGCGCAGCCGTGCTGGGAATATCGATATAAAATCATCGGAAGTTGTGCCTATCGATCCGATACTTTAAACATATCAATTTGATCGTGCTTAGACACCCTGGAAAGCTAAAACGTAAGCGTAAAGCAAAATTTATGACGTCAAAGATCACCTTTTTGTTGCGCTGAATGTGGCCCATTGCGCTACTGTTGGCAATATTATTATTTGATTGTTTTGTACTTTATTTTTAATGGCGACTTCTGCGTCATTTGCATAACATTCTGGGATCACTTTCCATTGAATAATTAATACAATCATGGTTTCTAATCCGATTGGCACCGAGAAGAGAGATAAAATAATACTATTACGTGTGTTTAACTATGATAATAATCTTTTAGTCTTAATACTATTAGTTGGGGATCTTCTTCCAATAGAAATTGTACAAAGAACAATTATTAAAATTATATTAAAAAATCCTTAGACTACCCAACAGAATGCCTGTTTGGAAAATTTCAAGTACCCACATTTAAAGAATTATATATTAAAAATTCAGTAATTCAAATAATAAAAGAAAAAGATAAATATCCATTTTTAAATGAAAACAGAACTCGACTTAAACATGTTTTTCTATGCCCAAAACTAAATACGTCTTTTGCACAGCATCATTATACTTACCAGGGAAGAACTTTTTTCAATCGTCTACCAGAAGAAATCAGAAGCATCAATGATAAAACCCGAATACTGCTCTCTGTCAAGAGACATTTTAAAAATATTCTTAAGAAAAAAACTACTGTCAACTAATCTTAGTTCTCCATAACATTCTTTCTTTTTTTAAAAGAAACACACCATTATCAAATAAATACTGCAGCTCACATATATTTATCTACAATTAATTATTTAAGTACTAACTTATACCTAACTAATAACTAATAGCATTTATGTACACTCCCCTTCCATACACAAGCAAATGCTTTTAATGGAAGGTTAGTAAAAAAAACCTGTAAAAAAAATATTTTGTTGTAAAATTGTAATTATAATAAATTTTTCAATAAATAAAAAAATACTCTATTCACATGCATTAATTTTTCAATGGCTATAAAAAGTATAAACTTAAAATTGTCACGTACATCTCGTTTACATTTAAATTACTTGATTAAAATTTGAGGAAACGCATGTGAAACATACATAAATCAATTACAGGTAAAACAACGTAATCAAAAAAGTATTTCAGTACAGATTCAGAACATGCATTAAAAATATCCATCCACAAAAGTATTAAGTATGGAAACAAACCTATCAACGTTAAGAAATCCATATGAATACAATACGTGTCTCTTTATTTACAAAATAAATAATAAACTAATACATACGAACACAGAATTCATAAATGTCCCAAGTACAAAATACTTTACACGACAATACGTTAACATACATTAATTTAAACATCATCCACACTAACTATATGGTAAGCAAAATGTTGGTTACGAGGGAGCAACTTAAATAATTGCCTTCCAAACGATATTAAAAATAAAAAAAGGCTGGGTAAATTTAAAAAATATATTCAACAATATATTCATTCCTATTATAATAAACAAAATAAAGTCGGGTTAGTTACACTATTTATAACTCAAGAACTCTTCTTTCATTTGTTGGATTGTCTTTGCCCCGAATAGCAGAATAGCTATTAAAACATCGGAAAATTTCACGAAAAAAAAAGTTATGAAGAAATTTATTTTCGTCATACATTTTGTATGGAACGAATTCTCATCTTTTGAAAGAGCTGCAGGAATATTGTGATACGTGTAATATTAAGTAGTGATTTCGAAAATTTAAAAACGTCAAATGTCAATGCGTTGATTGTTTTGCTTTTGTTTTTAAACATATTATGCTACCCCCCTTTCTTGTACATTAAATGTCAACAGTCGAAAATGGGACAGGCGGTGAAAGTATGTCTGCACCCCCCACAAGAAAAATACAATAATTATGATAAATCTTCCTCACACGTATAATGAAAATGAAACGCAATTCCCGTAAGTAAGTGAAGAACTAAGAAAATCACAAAAATTATAAATCCGTACACAGTGCAATCTATGGTACTGACAAAAACAAAAAGCAAAACACGGACAGTTGCGCATCGATAATTGCTTCATTGTTTTATTTTTACTTACCTAATAAAAAAAACTGAATTTAACTCAGATAATTAGTAATACAACAGTTATTGATTCTGAGGCGGTACGAATTTTTCCGGGTCAGCTAGTTCTTAATAAACAAAATAATGAAATAGAATAATATTGTATTTTAATGTTATGTAAAATGCATTTAGTTTAGTTTAATGTGATATTTCTAGTTATATAAGTGAAAACGTAATTTTTATATTTTCTAGAATATTCAATTTTATAAAAAAAAAGTGAAATAATTAGGTCCCATTGGCTGAGATGGTTAAAGCATTCTCCTAGTAAGGCAGAAATCCTGTTGCGTCTGTTACCTTTTGATTTTTTGGGGTCTTGTTGTGTTTGTTTCCTTTAGATTATTTGGTATTATCTTATTTTTCAATGATGGCATTTGATGAGTAAGTGGCTCATTTTCTTTATTAAAGATAACAATAAATTCACAATTCACACCGCTATGCGCTATCACAAATTGCAAGTTTTATGCGTCATTTAAAAAGTGATGAACAACAATATCTTTTTTTTTTTTTTTCAAAAGAAGCAAACACATTGTGACTTGTCATTTTAAATAAATAAAAAGAAAACACTTTGTTTACGTCACTTTATTATTTCTTCCGTCTACCGGTTTCGGTACCTCCGTACCATCATCAGGACTGAATATAAAATACTGACAAATACAGAGAAATATACATATATATATACAAAATGAAAAAGAAAGAGACAGTAAATTAGAGCGGGACAGTGCGTCAGTTGTGGGAGGGAAGTGGGGGAGGAGCGATTGGGATAACGGGAAACATACTTTAACATTCAGCCCTATTATAAGTATGTTTCCCGTTATCCCACTCGCTCCTCCCCCACTTCCCTCCCACAACTGACGCACTGTCCCGCTCTAATTTACTGTCTCTTTCTTTTACATTTTGTATATATATATGTATATTTCTCTGTATTTGTCAGTATTTTATATTCAGTCCTGATGATGGTACGGAGGTACCGAAACCGGTAGACGGAAGAAATAATAAAGTGACGTAAACAAAGTGTTTTCTTTTTATTAACAATATCTTTGACAGATTCCCCTCAGCTCTGTCATCATTTTAGAAATTTTAAAAAATCGATCACGAGATTATGAGAAAATGCATTTTCTCAATTTAATTAATTTTTATCTTTATCCACTTGTGCGTTCCGCTATACAATCGATTTCTGCTTTTTAATGAAAAAATTATAAAAATCATTAAATTTATAAATGCATGATTTCTGCGTAATATTTGCTTTAAAATTGGCGAACGTAGGTAGTACCTACATATCTATTTGAATAATTATTATTTTAATAATTAATAATTGTCAAATACTAATTATTATTATTAAAAATAATAATTAATATTTGACAAGTTTAAGTATTTACTTTGACGGCCGGCGTAGTGCAGCGGTAAGGCGCTTGATTAGCATTCCGAAGGTCGCGGGATCGAATCCCGGCGTGGCAAATAAATTTTATTTGATTAATTTGTGTATTTCCCAATTTATTAATTTAAAATAATATATAGTATATTTGCGGCACGTTCCAGAGTGGAAGATACTCTCAGTATCGCCCTGGTGTAAGACCACCATTCAGAATTGAAACGTTGCTTGAAATGGCTTCTGCCATGTTTGGTGACCAGATCTGAATAACCAGGTACTTCCCCACCTTCCTCTTCCCTATCTCCTTCCCCTCCCCACTGCCTTCAGCCTCACAACATACCCCAATTGGGGATGCCATAGTCCCACTGGCTCCAGACGGGAGCAGTTGGGACTCTTGTGCGGTATTCATGTAAAAAAAAATATTTCCCCAATAAATGAAGACATAATTTGTCTCGACGCCATCTAGCGAGGGATTTAACACTAACAGTGTCTCTCTCGCAAAAAATAAAGTTGGTTGTTTTCAGGTGGAAAAAAATATAATAAGCAGTAATTGTTGAATGAAACACTAGTATATATTGAATCATTTGGCGGGTATAAGATAAGCCGCCATAGCTCAATTGGGAGAGCAGCTGACCGGCAATCAGAAGGGCACGGGTTCAAGTCCCGTTGGCCTCATGTATCTTTTCTCGGAAGATTTTTCAATGTGGATGAGTGTTTCAGGCTGATAATTATTGCTTATAATAATTGTTACTATTTGAATAATATTAAATATTATTCCTTTTTTACATTTTGTGTAACCTAGTTAATAAACGCAGTAACAAATTTAAATTTTATGTATTTAAATTTTTATTTTATGTATTTTTTAATATGTAAACATAGGATCAATGATTTATAAGAATAAATAATTCTATATTTTCGGATCTCGAAATGTCATCTCTATCTCTACATATTATATATTAAAGTCCACCGCGTCGTCTATCTGCCTGTCTGTTCGCGATAAACTCGAAAACTACTGAACGGATTTTCATGCGCAGATAGAGTGTTTCGTGAGGAAGGTTTAGGCATGTAATTTGTCAAGGATTTGTGTAAATTGGTTTAAACATAACGATAATTGTTAGAAGTGTCGAAAAAAGTCGAGCCGTAGTAAAGTAGCTTTCATCGAAAACGCTGCCTAATCCTTATTTTGGAATATAACAAAACCATGCATGGTGGGATATTCCTCTTTTATAGATCTACAAAAAAGTCCGGAAGGCATATTATGGATAGCTTACTATATCCATTCTACCTTCTATAAAATGGTCACGAACATTGCGGTAATTGAAAAGTTATTTAGACGTATACAGTATTAATCCTTATTAACTTAAATACGTTAGTTACCCCAAGCATTTCATGCACATTATTATAAACTTTCACACCATCTCTACGTATTATAAATTAAAGTCCTCCGCGGCATCTGTCTGTCTCTTCGCGATAAACTCAAAGACGGCGGTGGTTATAAAGGTTGGATAACCATCCAGTAGATGACGTTGTGTTTTATTTGCCACAGCAACGCGTGGCCGGGTTAGCTAGTTATAAATAATTCAGATGAGATCCGAGACACCTCATCTTAAAAAGTGAAAATATTAAGTTATCTTTTTTAAGTTTAAGTTATCTTCAATTAAAAAAAGTTTTGTTATTAATCGAACGCGCGGAAACTTTTGGAATCTTCTTCTTCTATCTATATAAATAAAAATGAATCACTGAAATGTATGTACGCGCATAACTTCCGAACGACTGCACCAAATTGGATAATTCTTTTTTTATTGTGTTCGTTATTGTCAGGACAAGGTTTAAATTAAAGAAAAATTTTAAAAAATCAGAAAAAAATTTAAATGTCATGATATGAAAAGTGAGTGCGTGAATGAAACAGAAGACTGTGAGAGATCTTCAATATATTGACAAAAGGTAGGCATTACAATACCCCTTTATATTTTGCCGAGGAGAGGATGAATATTATTTTTTGATCAAGGTGTAATCACCTTGATCAAAAAATAATAAAGAATAAAAATAAAAATAATCCAGCGACTGGTATTTTTTTTTTTTTTTGCATTAGTTCCACACAAGAGACCCTGAGGGAAATAATTGCCTTCAGGGCCTATGTCATCTTTGGGGAAGCTGCGTGGAGGGACTTTTAATGGAAGAGAAGGAGAAGAAGTCGTGGGAAGGAAAAATGTATGAGGGGTGGGTAGGAATCTGGGGGTCAGTGTGCCCGGGAGTTACAGACGTATGAATCCATCCCTCCATCTGCGGTGCAAGGGTTGAAAGAGTTTGACTGGAAAGGTCAAAAGGCCTCCCTCAACCAGTATCTCTTGATCTGGCCCGCCACGCAGCAGGTGGGCAGATGCATCCGCCGCCAAGATCTGGACAAACCTCACCCCATGAATCCGAGCACCCCCACTAAGTCACTAAACGTAGCGAACCACTTAGGGTGGCCTGTGGCAGAGGTGTTGGTTATCCAATAAATGGTTCCCGGGGTGGTGGTACCCATACCTGCCTCCCAAATTGTGAATCATTGGTATGTATCAATGCAAAAACTTAAAAAAGATGTTTAGATTGTGGCCACAGCTGTTTATGGACTTACAGACATCACAAGTGTTATCAGTGTTTATATCCATCTAGCCGACCCGGACACGCGTTGCCGTGGCTAACTAAACATGATGCCATCTACTGGATGGTTATCCCACCTTTATAACGACCGCCATCTTTGAGTTTATCGCGAAGAGACAGACAAACGCCGAGGGGGACTTTAATTTATAATACGTTGAGATGGTGCGAAAGATTATAATAATGTGCATGAAATGCTTGAGGTGACTAACGTTTTTAAGTTGATAAGGATTAATACTGTATCTGTCTAAATAACTTTCCAATTACCGCATTGTACGTGACCATTTTTTCAGAAGATAGAATGGGTATAGTAAGCTATCCGTAAAAGATAGATATTTAAGAGCGTAGCAGCCCTTTGAATATTTTCAAATTCGGTGATTTTAGTTTCGCACATTCACGTAACGTCGCCCGTGTCGTTTCTTGAATTTGGAAACGTAAAATCCTCGACGAATATGTAAATAATTTCATAACGCCTCTTCTAATCTAATTCCGCGACATTTGTTCCTCGCGTCAAGTCGTAAGGCGTCGACTTTACCGTGAAACTCATGTGTAATTATGTTCACAAAAGAATCACCGTTCTCAGGGGTATAAAATCAGTTTTATTTGAGTTTTGGCACAAAGGAATATATTTCAATGGAAATTATGTCTTTTTCATCTCAAAGTATATATTTAAACGATTAAAACGTATTTTGCGGTTAGTAAATACTACTTTGATGAATCGAAAATTATTTTTTTTATTGATTATCACAAAGAAAAAAATATTTTTGTCTTTGATTTTCTTTAACAACTTGACATATTTATCGTGCATAATATAAGGGTTGAATAGACGATTATGTAGGTACTTTTATTAGTACATTTTTTTTAAACCTTTTATTTATTTATTTAATATTTGGATGTTTTTACAATAAGTGTGTACATTTATTTTACATGTTGAACAGTGCTGCAATGAATATAAAAATAGCCGTTTCGCACCATAAAGAGACAAGGATCTTGTGGTTGGTGAGGGAAATCATACTCAAGTTATTATGTAATAAATCAATTTGGGAGGCGGGAATGGGTACCGCCGCCCCGGGAACCTTTATTGGATAACCAACACCTCTGCCATAGGTCACTCCAAGTGGTTCGCTACGTTTGGTGATTTAGCAGGTGTGCCCGGGTTCATCGGGTGAGGTTTGTCTAGGTCTTGGAGGCGGATGACCAGGACATACTGAACCCCAGATTCCTACCCACCCCTTAAACCCTTTTCCTTCCCAGAACTCTGCTCTCCTTCCTTTCCTTAAAAAAAACCCTCCACACAGCATTCTCAAAGATGACATAGGCCCTGAGGGAAATTATTTTCCTCAGGGCCTCCTGTGTGGAGCTCATGTAAAAAAAAAAAAAATTAAATGATAAAATATTTCAAACAATAACAAAAAGATAAATAAGAAAAACATAAAGAAAAATTCCATATTATGTATAAATATATTATAATGCAATAATATATATGCATGGTGTCCGGGTAACTAGTAGTGGATTCAAGCGGGAAACTGGTTACTGTGTTGAAGATGTAATTTTTTTTATTTGAACTTTCGTTTTCGAAGTAATCGAGCTCGAAGCTAAGGACGAGTTGTTTTAAAAAATTTTAACAATTCCTAAAATATTTTAAGATAATATTCACGTTTTTTGTAAGTTCTACATAAGTTCTGTTATTATAACATTATAAACCAGTTGCTTCATAAAAATGAAATATCACAGAACTTGAATAAAACTTTCACAGAACTCGAAAATTTACTTCAAATATTTGATGAATTGTTAATGTTTTTTTAAACCCATCATAAATTTTTAAGGATATTTTTTTTTCAATCGGTTACTTGTGCGTTACTTCCAGATTAGACAGCCTGGCTATTCAGATCTAGTCACCAAACACGGCTAAGGCCACAGCAAGCAACGTTTCAATCCTGAATGGTGGTCTAATATTTTTAATTTTTCTAACCGACAGTTGATCCGCCCACAATTGCCCCCCCCCCCCCGAAATGATATTTACTATAAAATAATATTTTTTTTGCATTATTTACCAATTTCGAACTTAAAATCGACTTCAAAAATACCCCCAATAATAAGTTTATATGAATATCATACGAATTTATATACAGTAAAGATTTTTTGTACACATGTGCTGGTGTAAGGATATATATATTAGTACACATGTGCTGGGTAAGAGTATATATTAGGTCCTTACATATGAAATTGGCGTTTTGCCGTACTGACAACTTTGATCTCAAATATCTTCTCTATGGTTAGGAAGTCCAAATTCAAATTTATACAGCTTTTTACTCATGTAATTGTGTTTCGAAAATAATAATTCATTTGTTTTTCGTTAATTGTTTTTTTCTTTGCGTCACTTAGTTTACAAAATGGAAAACTTGAAATATCGCGTTATTTACGAGTACGAGTTTCACCGTGGCACCAGTGCTGCAGAAACAGCTCGAAGGATTAATGATGTATATGGCGACGGTGCCGCAAAAGAAAACACAGTGCGTTTTTGGTTCCAACGTTTTGGTTCTGGAAATTTCGACCTGCAAAATGAGCCCCATGGACGGCCGGAGACCAAAGTTGATAATGAAGAATTGAAGGCTATTGTGGAAGCGGATCCATCGCAAACCACGCCCGAGTTAGCTGCAAACTGCGGTGTTAGTGATAAAACTGTGTTAATCCACTTGAAGCAAATTGGGAAGGTGAAGAAGCTTGAAAGGTGGGTACCTCACGAATTGAGTGAAGCAAATCAACAAACGCGCGATGACTGCTGCGTTGAATTACTCAACCCACACAATAAGGAAGGGATTTTAAATCGAATCATTACCTGTGATGAATAGTTGATCCTGTACAATAATCGAAAGCGCTCATCGCAATGGCTGAATCCTGCCGAACCAGCCAAAGCATGCCCCAAGCGAAAATTGACTCCAAAAAAGTTACTTGTGAGCGTTTTGTGGACTAGTGCTGGTGTCGTTCACTACAGTTTTCTTAAATCTGACCAGACGATTACGGCAGATGTCTATCTATTATCAGCAACTGCAAACCATGATGGAAAAACTAGCTTCTAAACAACCGAGGCTGGTTAATCGCTCTAGGCCACTGCTGCTTCATGACAACGCTAGACCACATACAGCACAACAGACGGCTACCAAATTAGAGGAGCTTCAATTGGAATGTCTAAGACATCCACCGTACTGTCCGGACCTTGCCCCAACAGATTACCATTTTTTCGAAATTTGGATAACTTCTTGCAAGGGAAAAAATTCAACTCCGATGGGGCAGTCCAAACCGCCTTCAAAGATTTTATTGATTCCCGTCCGAATGGTTTTTTCAGTAAAGGGATCGACGAACTACCTATGAGATGGCAAAAGTGTATAGATAGCAATGGTACATACTTTGATTAAATAAATATATTATATTTTTAAAAAATCGCCTTTATGTTCCTCCCATACAAAACGCCAATTTCATATGTAAGGACCTAACATATAGTCAAGTATGTTTTTCGTTGAATGAAAATATGTTTTCATTTGAATGAAAATATGTTTTATTCTTTGTTATTCGGCAGTACATCCTCCCTGCTCATCCCTTCGGGGTCACTTAGTTATATTTTGTCTAATAAGGTATACCGTATTTTCCCTAAGCCGATTGCATATTGTAAGTAACTATGCAGGGGAATGCAATTGTCGGCGGATCATCTGTCATGGGACCCGCAAATATACCTTAGAATATTTAAAAATTAGTTAATTGTGGAATAACACAAATCAATCAAATACAATTTAACGCTAGTCGAGAGCCTTACCAAAAATGACAAAACTAGTAATGAAAGAAATATTTTATAAATAAATATTTCTAAAAGTGAACAAAACTAGGATGTAAGTAATAATTTTTATGTAAATAATTTAACGAAATTACGTTAAGATATTTTTAAAATATAATATAATATTAAATGTTTATGTTGAATATCCCTGAAGCCAACGTTGACCGAACTCGCCCGTGCAAATATTGTGGATGGTAAATTAAGGAACATTGGTAAAAAAGTCAATTTAATAATTCTCACAATGTATTCAGGACTAGTAAATGATTGATCTTTTTGGTGATTCTGTTTTTACTTAAATTACGCGGGAGAGCGTCGCGAACGACCGTCTTGAGCGGAGCATTCCCGCGGAGTGAAGTTAAATGATCAAAGTGGTATTTTTATATACTTAGGAATATCAACATAAATCAAGTAAATCATTGGAATTTCATATATATTTTTTTAAATTGACTTATTTAAAATACTGTTTTATTGGATAATATTTTTATTTTATTAACTTACCTGTTTTTTGGTACATTAAAACGATTTTAAAGTTGACTGATTTATGCAGTTTTTTCAATAATATCACATCGTAATTTAGGTAAAAAGGCTCTTTAATTAAAAAAAGTAAAAATAAGCTGGCATAGATTGAGATGTTTTCTATCTAAAAATATTTTTTTTCTTTTTTTTCTTTCTTGTATATGACCACATAAGAAAAATATTTGCAGCTCGATTGAGATTTGTTGAAAACAGCTATTTTTAAAACAGTTATAAAATAAGAAAAATATTTTTTGATAATATATAATTTTATTTTGAAGGATAGAGCGTGAATGTAACTATCATTCTCTTGGTTTAACTTTTTTTTGTTTGTACATTTATGGACGTAGGCGACTTTGAAAACGCACAAAAACCATTAAATATTGAAAAATCCCTCGTGCCAGCTATTCATTTTTGTAGATCTATAAAAGAAAAAAATACCACCACGCATTGTTTTGTTATATCTCAAAGGGATTAGGCAGTGTTTTCGATGAAAGCTCCTAGGCGGCTTGACTTTTTTCCGACACTTCTAACAATTATCGTTATGTTTCAACCAATTTACACAAATCATTGACTAATTATATACCTAAAATTTCCTCACAAAACACTCTATCTTTGGTGAAAACCGCATGAAAATCCCTTCAGTAGTTTTTTGAGTTTATCGCAAACAGACAGTCAGACAACGCCGAGGACTTTAATTTATAATATGAAGAGATGTAGAGATTCGGTTGATAATTTGTGCGTTAAGAAAATAAAGTTAATATTGGTAATTCTTAGCCGAAGTATGATACAGTTAAAAGTGACCGAATTGGATATAGGCACCTTAGCTCAGTTGGTAGAGTTGTTGCCACGAAAGCAGAAGGTTCCACGTTCCAGTCCCAGAGGTGTCAATATCTTTTTCTGATTTTTTTGTCTTCAGATTTTCGAATGAGTGTCGCTAATATTGTCTCCATTTAAAAAAAAAATGTGGTCAAAATGTGGTCAAATTGTGGTCAAAAACGCTACAGAGGACTAAGAAATATGAATTTACAGCAAAATACCGAACCTTCCAATAAAATTCATGGTGTTAAAGTGTTGAAATAATAAGCCAGTCATAATCATAGTGTGAAGTGGCCCAGCGGGTTCGAAAGTCGTAAAATACCCGTAAAATGCAAGAGTGCAGTTAATTTCTTATTACGAAAGGGCCCGACAGGTGGACTACGACCTGTTTTAGTAGTGTTTCTTGATTAAACGTCGTGGTGGATTATGCATCTCAAATAATATTGTTTTATTTATCTTTCAAATTAACTACATACATGTTATTTATTTAAATATAAATAAAATAGTAAAAAATTGTATTAATCATTATGTGTTATGTTTGGAATCATTTGTCTAATACCCTATTTGTCCTTCCACAAAATATGGCCATGTAAATTTATTCCACAACGCTTGAAAATAAACAATTTACTTAAATATGCGTAGGTACCGATTAAAGGGCCCGCGACCCGAATTTGTACCGATTTATTACATATTTCCCTTAAACACGGTAAGTTTTAAAGCTCTTAAAAAATATAAATATTATTTTTGAAGATAATATCTAGACTTTGCCCGCGCCGAAACGCAAATTATATAAAATTCCCTCGATAGAAAAAAATCGCAAAGTACGCTCCAAAAATTATTATCAACACGTTTGTTTCAGTTATTTTACAAGTTATATGTATGAAAAAATTCACAGTGTTTCTTTAAATGCTGTTTAAGATAATGCTTGCGAGATTTTTGCTCTCTTTTAAACGAGTCCTGTTTTATTAAACATTTTCGCATCGATTTTGTCGCTGCAATTGTTAGCGCTCTCCTCTAACATTCGTAATTTCGTATCTCTCCATCTTCTTCTTTTCGGGCCCGGTTGCAAAGCCTTAAACAATGATTTCAACTAATTACAATTAATAAATAGCTATTATGTTAGTGTAATTTCATAAACATAAGATTAGAATTTGGATCATTCACATAGAATCCCAACGTAGTTAGAAGGAAATCAAAAAAAGGTTTTAGACTTTAAATCCTTCCGAACACCCGAACATCTAAAATAGGTAGAAACATATTATCATTCCTTAATTTATCAACTCTAGAAGAATTTTTTATTAAAAATCATTAACAACTATTTTCGAGAAACATTAATTTCCACTGTCCAATACAAAGTAGATCAAACTAAATATTCCACATCCTACGCTCAAAAACTAACTTCACACAACATTCAGTTCTCAAAAGGACGAGCACAAAATACAATAATATCTTTTCACACGCTGACAGAATCCATTTGGGAGTCGGGTATGGGTTCCGCCGACCCGAGAATCATTTATTGGATAACCAACACCTCTGCCGTAGGTCACCCCAAGTGGTCCGCTACGTTTGGTGACCGGGTATTGGCAACGGATTCGCCTGCCCACCAGCTGAATGGCAGGCCGGATCGAGAGAGAGTGGTTGAGGGAGTCCCTTTGACATCTCCAGCCGTACTCTCGTAATATCGCCTTGCACCGCAGTGGAAGGGATGGATTCATACGTCCGCCACTCCTGAACACACTGACCCCCAGATTCCTACCCACTTCTCCTTCGCAGAACTTTCTCTCCATCCTTTCGTAAAAAGGCCCTCCACACAGCTTTCCCAACAACACAGGCCCTGGGGGGAATTATTTTCCTCGGGCCTCCTGTGTGGAGCTAATGTAAAAAAAACAAACAAAAAAAATGTGTTATGGTTAATTTTCTAAATGCATATTAGAAAAAATTTAAACAAACTGTTAATAAAGAACCCACTATATACTCTAATCTACGTTTTTTATTTCTTTTTCGATCTTTTGTTTTAATTTTCTTTTTCTACCGAATTCCACCTACACTAAGTTTTCTTTTTTTTTATTAATAATTTTTTTGGTACATACATTGGTAATTTTACAATACATACAGGCTTTTTTTATATAAACATTTAAAAAAGTAGAGATTAATACACATTAGCAGATTAACCAAAAAAATCCCACATAGGCATCGCCAGTTCGAGGGGATACTTGTGTGTTTTTAAAACAGTTAAAATTTACTCATATACATAAGTACATTATATCTTTGAAGAGATTAAAAAATTAAATTAAATTAACAAAAAAATAAAATTAATGCTTACTGAATTACAATTCAAACGACATTTTAAGTAACATCAGGTCGATGTGACATTACAGCAAGTGTTTGCATCAACGGTATTTATCAAAGACTTCATAACATTTTTGTATTTGCTGTAGGTGAATATGTTTTTACAATCAATTTCTGTAGTCTTATAGAGAGAATTATACATTTTTGGTGAAATAAAATATGCATATCTTTGCGTTAGCCTAGTTTTACACAGTGGAACTTCAAATACATTATTTAACTTATTACTAAATCGGTTTACTTTTTTTCTTTCCTTAACTATATTTTTCTGTACATAATTTTATGCGGAAGCTTCGCTGGTTCATGTAACCATGTACCGTGTTTGTTTCCCTAATAATCTAAAATTAAATTTAAAATAAAAATAAAAATAATTAAACGAGTACAATTAATCAGCCAAATAATAGATATTATAACTACAGAAATTTTTAAATAATGTTATATCACAACAAATTATTAAGAATCGCATAATCTCTTTTAATTATATGTTTAATTTTTTAAAAATGTATGATTTTCTAAAACATTTCCGAGCTACGAATAACCTAACACTATTTGAACCTACTACCACCCCAGTAAATGGAAAATGTTGCTTGAATCGTGATGGATGACTTAGTTAGCTGATTAAATTAACTTACGACGCGATGCCAACTCAGCTACTGAACGAATCGTTTAGTACGTTACTTTACTATGGAAATAAATAACTACTTGCTAATAAAATATTGCTCAAGTCGTTTTTACGAGTGCTTGTCAACGACGGTTGCAAATAATTTAATTATACATCTACGTAATTTCAATTCTTGTACATAAAAACACAACCAAGTTTTCTGCACAACTTGCAAAATTGAAGAAATAGATAACAATTTACGTAATTAAGTGACAGTGACGTACTAACCTTAAGAGGGTATAAGCTGACACAACCGGAAATATGTAATTTTAAATCAAATTCTAGACGTATCGACTCTTTTTCACGAAAAAATAACCTAATAATAATAAATTTCTTATCTAATAAATTTCGATATTAAAAAAAAAAACATGAAATTTAACAAAATTGAATTCCAACGCTAATCGGTCGTTTGTAAGTTGACTTTTCGCCTAGCAAAATGCTTTTTTGATCACTATATTTTTTTTAAATAATATATTGCCCATGTACATCATATTTTTATAGTAAGGCGAGCAAAAATATACATTTTTTAAATTATCGTTAACTCATAAGTAATTTCTAAAGCTGCCTACAAAATCATGAAAAATCTGACGTTATTATTAAGCTTTCGACGGTACGGTTAAAATTTAAGAACCCGACTTCGATGTCGACTCGACGCCGCGTCTTAAATATTCAAAATCATCTTCGTAAGTTTGCTAAAAAGCTAATTCCGTAATAGAACGGAATTCAAGCAAGTAGCCAATAATGTCAAATATGGAGCTAGCCTGAGGAACGTCGGCTGGCAGGCATAAGTAGGTACTATTGGATTTTTAATTTAGTGAATCTCTCCGGGTATGGAGAGATGGATGATAATGTGATTATTGTAACTGGCAGTTGTGAATAATAATATCACGTTGTGATCAGTGGCGGCCGCTGCCCTGAGAATGTGGTGGTTCACTGACAATCCGTACCTACTTATGAGAAAAAAAATATTAATTAGGAATTTTTGATAATTTATTTATTTTCAAACAAATTGTTATATCCAATAATTATATATAACAACTGTTATATCCTCTTAAATATTCAACACTGGTTGCAATCATTTTTGTAATAAAATTAAATATTAATAAATTAAGTTATTGGTATTTAATATAATCAATACAAAAAAAAACAAGACAATGACAATTATTACGTCACGGGTCAAGCGCGCGCCGCTAGACTGCGCTAACAACATAAAACATTTACAAAAAAAATAACTGAATATCCAAACTTAAAGGAAAAACTCAAAAAAATGGACTGGAATCCAATATACCAAATACAGAATGCTGAAGAAGCCTGGGATAAATTCACAACTACGTTAACACGAGAAATAAATAACTACACTAATATAAAACTTATAACACTTACACACAAGACAAAAAAAAATAAAACTATGGATAATACAAGGAATATTAAACTGCATCCGTAAACGAGACAAATTACACAGACAAATTAAAAACACGCCATATGACATGGAACAATTTAATTTCTATAAAAGATATAGAAATATTTGCACAAAAATTATAAGAGTAGCTAAGGAGATATACTATAGACAAAAACTACAAAAAGAAAACAAAAACCCAAAAGCTATATGGAAAATATTGAAAGAAGTAACATACACACAAAAACACAAACAGAAAAATAGTATCGAACAATTAAATATTAATTCAAAAAAAATAGATATCAATACAAATGCAGAGATAATAGCGAACCATGTGAATAACTTCTTTGCAAATATAGGAAAAGTTTTAGCAAACCGTAAAACACAAACACAAACCAACCGATCAAACATCAATACACAAAAGACAAAACTAAGACTTACAATAAAAACAATTACGGAGGAGGAAATTGAAAAAATAATCGATAAATTAAAAAACAATATTGCACCGGGATTAGATGAGATAACAACAGATTGCATTCAGAAATTAAAAAATGAAATAATAAAACCAATAACACACTTAATCAACCTTAGTATAAAACAAAGCTGCTTCCCTAGTACTTTGAAACAAGGACTGGTGATCCCTATTTACAAAGCAGGAGACAAAAAGGAAATAAATAACTATAGACCAATCACATTATTAAACTCACTATCAAAGATCTTCGAAAGAGCATTAAAAAACCAAATTATAAAATACCTTGAAGAAAACAAATTAATCTCGGATAAACAATACGGATTTAGAGAAAAAAGAGGTACCAAAGAAGCTTTAGAATATGTAATAGATTATATACATAGCAACCTAGATCAAGGGCAAAAATGCATAGCGATATACCTAGACTTAGCTAAAGCCTTCGATTCAATTTGCCACAAAACCCTATTTAAAAAATTAGAAAACATTGGTATCTTAGGCAAGGAACTCCAACTAATGAAAAGTTATATGAGCAACAGAACCCAACAAGTTAAAATTAATCACCATACTAGTAAACCACTGCCAATTACATATGGAGTTCCACAAGGAAGCATACTAGGGCCCGTGCTATTCACTATCTACATAAATGAACTCTGTAATTTGGAAATAGACGGAGAAATAATTAGTTATGCGGACGACACAGTACTACTCTTCAAATCTAAAGACTGGAACAATGTGTATAATACAGCAGAATTAGGAATCACGCGAGTGAAAACATGGTTAGACACAAACATACTTACATTAAATATATCGAAAACAAAATTCACAACGTACAGTATAAATAGCACGGGACAGCCAACAAATAAAACAAACACCATAAAAATACACGATTATTTAAACACCAAAAACTGCGACTGCCCTGCTATAGTAAAAACAGACCAAATAAAATATCTAGGAATCATAATTGATCATAAACTCAAATGGGCACATCATATAAATCATATCACCAATAAACTCCTCAAAACAATTCATCTTTTCCTAACCATAAGAAACATATACAAACTAAAACAAATGAAAACAATATATTTTGCACTCTGCCAATCTATAATAGAATATGGAATCATTGTTTGGGGAGGAGCAACAAACTCAGCTATTGCACATATGGAAACCACACAGAGAACCATCTTAAAGATTATACTAAAAAAACACAGAATGACTGACACAGACCAAATATTCAACATGTTCGACGGACTTGATATACGACAATTATATATAAAAACACTTCTTAACTATATCTTTGACCAAAAACACAAACTCCAACAAACACAAACCATTAATAGACCAGTTAGACAAGCATACATACAAAACTTAAAAACACCGACGATAAACACAAGCTTTGGACAAAGACACCACAAATACCAGGCAATAAAAGCATTCAACCATCTTTCACTCGATTTAAAAAAAGAAGAAAACAAAAAACTTTTCATACTCAAAATTAAAAGATGGATTAAAGACCAAAAAAGACAACTTTACAAAAAAATCACAACATAAAAAAATAAAAAAAATAAATAAAAACACAAACACCATTGCAATACTCACTAATATATAAAACCTTTTAATTTCACTATCGGTTTATATGTATCTATCCTATTTATATAGTTTTATTCTATTGTTTTATTTTAGTGTTTTTGTACTCTATTTTGTTTTGCTCTATTTTCTTTCTTTCAATTCTCATATGTTATTGTTGAGTCTCTTTTTTCTTTAGTTTTTATTTTATATGTATCTTAAGTAAAATAAAAAAAATCATATCAAACTGTAAAATGAGGTCCTCAGCACGGGTAAAGCACCCAGTGAGGCCCACATTAGTCAAATATGTAACACACATGTATAAATCAGGTGAATCAAATAAAAAAAAAAAAAAATAAAATAAAAAAATAAAAAAAAAAAGTAAATTTAGACATTATAATTTGCCAGTGCTGCACACAAACACACTGTGCGACCAGCCGCCCTTGGTTGTGATTAAAATAAATCATATTATACACAATGAATCAACTTATCTACCTGGAATCTAATGGTAAGTATATATGAAATGTGATTTGTTTATTGTTGATTATTTAATTCAATCTTATCTGGGTCGACTCTATAATAAAAAATATTGAACTGTTATCATTCCAATCCACCGCCAAAGACAAATATTATGTGAACAATGCAATGTTTCCAGGGTTATCTTAGTGCACCGCTATCCAGTACCGGATCCACAATTTTTTTTCGCTCTGTTAAGAAGAAGATGGAGAGATACGAAATTACGAATGATAGAGGAGAGCGCTAACATTTACAGCGACAAATTCGATGCGAAAATTGCGACTCGTTTAAAATAGAGCAAAAATCTTAAACAGCATTTAAAGAAACACTGTGATTTTTTTCATACATGTAAAATAACTGAAACAAACGTGTTAATAATAATTTTTGGAGCATACTTTGCGATTTTTTTCTATCGAGGGAATTTTATATGATTTGCGTTTCGGCGCGGGCAAAGTCTAGATATTATCTTCAAGAATAACATATATATTAATCGGTAGAAATCCGGTTTGCGGGCCCTTAAGTAAGTACCGATGGCGCCCCCCCCCCCCCCCCCTTTTTTTAATTGTTCAGATTTCTTACCACTTCAAAAAAAATGGTCCAGCTATGTTTTCGTACTTAATAGATTTTCATTAAACCTCTGTTTGACATAGCTGACCCGAAATCACTTCACTCAAGGCAAAAACTAAAACTAAATAAACTGACACGACAATTTATAACGTAAAAGGCGCACAACGCAAAATAAATACATAATAGATTAAATGGTATTCAATATTATTTGTAGGTTGTGTTTGTGTAGACACGACAGCGACAGAGTCAGGATGATAGACGATGTATGAATGAGAATGAGGTGAGTGTGTACCAAGACCGAGTTGTTTGGCGGTTCGTCATCTCTGCCTACCCCTGCGAAGAAACGGCGTGATGGTTAGTTATTTAGTTAACTGAAATGGAATGAATTTAATTATGTATTCATTGTTTATTTACATGTCATTGTTCTTCACATTTCAATGTTTAACCTCACAAAAGCTGGCCTGACTTGAGCTAACCTGTAAACTATATCCTTTGTACTTTGTGATCCGTCAATATTTATCACGATCAGGGGGTTCACTATGTGGAATTCAGGAGTCTAGACATCTGTGATCAGATTCGTCAAGAAGCTAGTCTATACGTTCAAAAAATATCACGATATTTGAGAAATATTGACGGATCACAATAAATATTAAACATGTAGGGTTAACTTAGAATTACGAAATTGTTGAATCAGAAATAGATGTGTACCTTGATGGACCCGTCTCATTCCGGGTAATTTCTCCCATTTCTTGTAGTATTGATATTTATTAAAAATCATTACCTTATCTTACATCATCAAGACGATCACAGTTCTTCTAAGACCATGGTACTATTGGTTAATTTTTGTCATTTGTCCTAAATAAGCCGAGCTCTTAAATTAGACTATCTATCTAGGTTTTCTATATTTTGTCATACTATTAACTAGTAACCTCATCATATTTCCCATAATTGACGTCAAAAAGAGAGGTCAAGTTTCATTAGTGTTTCCCAAACCTATAGACAATGAAATCTCAGAAGAGACACTGTCTATTGGGGAAGGTAATGAAATTAGTTCATGAAAAAACTTCAAGCAACAAAAAATGGATGTTCCTCTCACCCGTTCTTGCTTTGCTGTGAACATCTTCTAAAGGATCAATAGACCCATTCTACGACCTTTGGATTACCAGTTTCCATCAAACCTGAAAAACTTGACTGGCTAAATAGTATCTGAGACAGATCATAAGTACACAGATTATTATTTCTACATACGCAATATTATCTTCGCTAGCGAGTGGGCGAGGTAAATCCAATGTTCTGCAATAGTGGCACTAGATAAAGTCTAAAGTTATGGTGTAGATGTCCTACTTATCAGATTTTCAGATTTCCGAAAATTCTCATTAAATTCACCGCATTACAAAATCTAATGTAATGCCTTTTCCTTTTGCGGTGTCAAAAAGTTGAAAGCCCATAGCAGTGTTGGAAATAGTCTCCATTTCGGCCACATCAGTTGTAAAAAAATACTATAAAAGCTTCTTGATGACATTTGAGAGATAGGCAGAGAAATATTAATATCTGCGAAAGAAAATTCCCATTTTTGTCAATAATAAAAAATTTTGAAATTTTATTTATATAATATGTATTAAATGTTTCATTGTGATAAAGAAAATAATAACTTTTTTATGCCATTAAAAGACAAAGTTCTTGTGTTTGGTCGTGTCATGTCAAAGAAAATCTCAAATTTATCGATAACCGAATAAGAAGAATTTTTAAAATAACGACAAGTATGGACTTTAATAGTATTTTTCAATTTAAGCTTAAATTTTTAATTAAATGAAGACACTGTGAGCGAAATTCAATCGAAAATCTGGAAACAGAAAAATCAGAAAAAGATATTGGCACCTCTGGGACTTGAACCCAGGACCTCTTGCTTTCTGAGCGAACGCGCTGTCCACTGCGCCAAGGTGTCAATATCAAATTCGGTCATATTTAACTGTATCATACTTCGACTAAGAACCACCCACATCATTATACGCGTTAAGAAATTTTTTTATAGGTCAAATAAAACCGGACTTACTCAAAATCTTTATTAATTATGTTTACAAAAATAGGGTACTATAAAAGATTAAAGACCTGCATTTTAATATACACGTTGCATTATTCTTAGAAACTAAAAAAAAATATTAATAGAGCTATTTTGAAAAATGGCAGCTCTCAGGCTTTTACCCCACATTAATGATCATAATAACGCTTGTAACTCATTCAAAAATACAATAACATAAATCTTGGTAAATCATTAAATACACCAATAAAATGCGCACATAAAACTTGATTTCAAAATATATCTATCGTTCCACGCACTTTCTTCCATCTTATTATTATTACCTACTTATAAAGGATTACAAACCGTTCTCATCCCAAGCGAAATTACTAAGATGGACGAATGGACTTATGTAACTTTAACCGTATATAATTTAATATTCCTTATCACTTGTAACATAATTTACTATGTAGGTATATCTATTATAAACAAATGAATAAATAACATCCTCTTGCTAGGTTAAATGTTAACCATTCAGATATTTTGGCGCAATATTTGGTATTGTGCAAGTTATTTTGTCTTAAACAAACTGTCAGATTTATAAAAACTTTCGCTTCGCGATTAAAGCTTTAAAAATGAAATATTTCTGAACGTAGCCGAATACAAAAAAAATGAGAAAGCTTTCAAATAGTATTATTAAAAATAAATATTATTAACATTTGTAAATATTAAAATTTAGAATGCAAACATTAAAAAAATGTAAAAATGTTTTTATCTGAAAACACTGAAAACAGTACTAAAATTACGGATTATTTAAAAAAAACACTTATTCTATCGTATAAATGTATAATAAACAATTTTGTCACCTCACTTTTTTACCGTTTCGTACAAGAATAATAAATAAAAAATAAATAATAATACGCGTACTAACGGCGCGTAGGCGATTTGGCGGGTAAAAACTATTTCTACAAAATGGACAACTTTGAATAAAGATGTAAAGCTTAATTTAATATGGATCTTCTACTTTTTGTTTAAGGGTTGTCACTAGAACAATAACGGAGTTATAACGATTTCTATGGGAACATACGCGTTAACTTTAAAACAAGCTTATTGTAATATTTAAATAAATGAAGACAATATAAGCGAAACTCAATCGAAAATCTGGAAACAGAAAAATCAGAAAAACATATTGACACCTCTTGGACTCGAACCCAGGACCTCTTGCTTTCCGGGCAAACGCGCTAACCACTGCGCCACGGTGTCAATATGTTTTTCTGATTTTTCTGTTTCCAGATTTTCGATTGAGTTTCGCTTATATTGTCTTCATTTATTTAACTATTACAATTTGAGGTTTTACTCATAAAGTTAAAAATTAAAAATAAAACAAGCTTATTGTACTTGACTGCTATTGTTATATTTATTTATTTACGCACATTTAGGCTTTTACATACATATATACACTTAACAATATTTACGAAATTATACTAGTAAATAGTACAGGAAATGACTGTTTACAACACTTGCACATAAACAAATATACAGCAAAAATACTATTGAATTTGATCCACACAGTATGCAAGCATAAAATATAAAAACAAAAAAAATTCAAAAATAGCTTCTCTCCTTCAGCCGACAAAACACCACCAATTTCAATTCAAACAGTTTCATCAACACATTCTTCCCCTACTTGATGAAAAAAACTTCAATAAGGTATGCTTATATATTGAAATTGATGTATTAAATATATCAACAACATCTGAGTATTTGTTTCCAAGCTGTTGAATCCGTAAATTGTCGAGTAAACACGCTTAGGGGTCGGAGTGGTTAAACAATTATCATGTTTATTTTTCGTAGACTACCTACAGTATTTACCACTAAACTGGGTTAGTTAAAAACTGCGTTTCTGAAAACAAATTATAGAGCAATGTCGCACAGTGAGCATTCTAAGATTAAACTTGATCAATTTATTTCACAAGTAATTTAACAATTTTAAAATAATTACTGCAGTCGGGTGACCGCAAGTCATGCAACCAGTAAATTTTATATATATATACATATATAAATTTTATATATACTTTCTAGTTTGAATCATATATATATATTTTTTTTTTTGAAAATTGACAGCAAATCATAGTTTACACAACAATACTATAAGAAAATAGTTAATTATGCCAATAATGACCTTTCCACTGATGCAAGGGCGGATCCAGGATTTTTTTCTGGGGGGGCCCAAGGGGCGGACGGGCAAAAAAATTAACAATTACTGTTAGGATTTTTTTCTGAGCGGGTACAAGGGGCGGCCGGGCAAAAAAATCAACTATTACTGTTGGAAATAAACTTGAAATATCATACTTCAAGTTTATTTCTAAAAGTTCAAGTATGTATAGGAAGCATTATGAAAGGGTCAAAACAATCGAAAAATACAGGTTTAGCCTCAAGTATGTACTGTGATGGAATCGCCCCCATGCTCCCCCCCCCCTCCCCCCCCCCCCCTAAATCCGCCCTTGCACTGATGATAATGATTTAATGAATTATAAAGTGTGATATTGTAAGGGTGTCTCCTCGTGTTAATTAGTTTATTTTTTAGTTACAATATGTGAGGGGGGGGGGGGGTGGAGGAAGAACATAGGATTAATATTAGGAGGCAAGAATATATGGGGGTGGGGGGGTAGATTGGACTTTCTAGTTTGAATCATATTATATAATCATAACGTCGAGTTGAAAATGTCAATTTGGTAATAATTTAAGTTAAATGAGTGTGTGGATCTATAGATAAATGAGTTCTGTTTGGAGTTGGTCTTGCAAAGAGGGAGATTAAAGGTAAGCGACTGTCTGCTGTTGCGATTTGGAACATGGAATGATAGGTGTTGAAGAAGATCAGGACTATCGATAAAGTTATGTGTGATAAGATCTAACAAATAGCGTATTCGTAAATTAAGATAATGAAATGACTTTTTCATTTAGATATTCTGAATAAGAACAGAGTTTATTCTAAAGATTTTTTTTAATAATGCTTTAACCTATTTTCTTTATACGGACTTAAATCATAATTTTATTTTTATTATCTCTCCAATAGTAAAGTAGTTTTAAAACAAATTCAAATAGAGGTTAGATTAAGTAGATATTATTCTAGCAATTATTATATGAAAGGCTCAAAGAGTTTTGAAAAATGTCTACTATTTTCTGGCGCTTTATAAGAAATGCTCTGTTTAAGAGCTACGCCGGTCATTTAAAAATATCGTCGATATTTATTGTAACCAATGTCTTCTGTTCCACTCCACACTCCCATCAGTGGAACTGAGCGAAAGGGACAACTGCATATCGGGCCAAAAACGAAACGTACCGACACGCTAATAGTCAATATCTATATTATGTAAAAAAAATGTTGCTCTAGGGTCAAAATCCAGAGAGATAAACGGGGAATACTTTGTATGGAAAAAACGCCGCTAGTATTTCCTCTTAATATGTATGTAAACTGATGCACCACGTCGTGTAATATTAGAAATTGGACTGCTAACAATAACATTCCTTATGTAAATGGCGATAAGGTTTAAATTTCCGCTTAACACAAGCGCCTGTTTTGTTTTATGCGAGAAAAAACATCGCCGAAAAGAGTCTTTTATTTTATTTTGCAAATTTTAGACACGTTTATTTAAATGTTTTTCGATCATTTTCTAAAAAACTTAATTTTCCACATAATACAATAAAAACATAATCAAAAAGCGGTTCGTAAGTAAAAAATTTTGAAATTTAAAGCAGTTTTTAAATGTCTGGAACTTATTTTTTTGTCTGGGCTTATAAAATCACATTATAAAAATGCTTGATTACTTCAAATGCCAACATTTTTTTGTTTGTTTTTGTATAAATACATCACAAGAGTCGCCGCTGCTCCCGTCTGGAACCAGTGAGACTATGGCATCCCCAATTGGGCTATGCTGTGAGGCTGAAGGTAGTGGGGAGGGTTAGGAGATGGGGAAGAGGAAGTCGGGGATGTACCTGGCTATTGCAATCTGGTCACCAAACACGTCTAAAGCAATTTCAAGTAACGTTTCAATTCTAAAAGGTTATCTTAAACCAGGGCGATTATAAAAATATCTTCCACTCTGGAGCGTGCCGCAAATATAATATATATATATATAATTTTTAATGAGTTTATTGTGAAATAACACATATTAATCAAATAAAATTTATTTGCCCACAACGGGATTCGATCCCGCGACCTTCGGATTGTGAATCATGAGCCTTGCCCCTTGAATACGGCGGACGAATTAATTCATCAAAAATGTTTTTCTTTTATGACTGTGAATATTTCCAGCACAGATGGAGTCCACTATTTCATTAAATTACTCGAATAATTAAATGTTCAGCAATCATCCATCACAATTTGGAAGGTGGGTGTGGGTACCGCCACCCCGGGAACCATTTATCGGACTACCAACACCTCTCCCATACGTCACCCCAAGTGATTCGCTACGTTTGGTGACTTAGGGTTTTTCCCGGGTTCATGGGATGAGGTTTGACCGAATCTTGGTGGAAGATTCGTCTGCCACCAACTGCGTGGCAGGCCAGATCGGGAGGGACTGGTTGAGGAAGACTTTTTGACCCCTCCAACAGGACTCTCGGAACATCGCCTTGCACTGCAGCAGGAGGGATGGATTCATATATCCGTCACTTCTGGCACATTGACCCCCAGATTCCTACACACCCCTCCCATTTTTATTCCCAACACTTCCTTAAAAGATCCTCCACATAGCATCCCCAAAGATGATATAGGATGGACATAGATGAGAATTATTTTCCCTTGGACCTCCTGTAAAATGTAAAAAAATACGCTCCTAAGAATAATGAAAAATTGTCTCATAACAATTATTATAAGCAATAATTATCAGCCTGAAACACTCATCCACATTGAAAAAATCTTCCGAGAAAAAATACATGACGCCAACGGGACTTGAACCCGTGCCCTTCTGATTGCCGGTCAGCTGCTCTCCCAATTGTCTCATAATTTATCGACCGGTCAGTGGTTGGGTGGGCATCGCGTTTGGGTCCCACCCAGGCATTCCGTGTTCGATTCCTATGCTGGCTAAGTCCTTCATCACGACTCAAGTAACATTTTCGACTTTCTGTGGTGGAAGTAGGATATTTTCAAATATTGTTTTGTTTTTTGTAACCTGGGAATGTTTGTCTTTCTTAAAAAAAAAACATTTCAGTGGTTAAAAATTTATCACTGGACAGGGAGAGAAGCAAAGATGAAGGAACATAAAATTTTATGGTGAGATTTAATTGAAGCCAGTTGCTGTTATTTCAATAAATTATGTTAACCCTACTAAACTTTCTGAACTAATGTTTAGGAGGGGTCAGAAGTGACTTAACAAGTATTATTTTCAATTCCCCTATATAAAGTTGGCACGCGGAAGTTTTTACTTGTCACTGTGCTTTCTGAGTCACTGTGTGTCGTGCATTGAATAACCTCGTGAGGTGAAGTGTATGTGCGTATTTTATCAATAAGTTATATCTAAAAAAAATAGAAAAATGAAACCAATAATAATTGTAAGTAAAAATATATATATTTCTACGTTTCATTATCAATAATTGGGTCTAACTATATTATTTTAAATTTTCACGACCAAAAAAATGTTTTCGTTATTTGTTTTTGGGGTGTTATACCGTGTTGCGCTACCTCCTTCTTTAGCCAAAGTTTCGGAAAGCGCAGTGTTACAGTTTCCATCATCAGGGTAGATCAAAAACAAAAATCGAAAATACTGTTGGCCGTGAAAATTTTTCGTTTATTTACATTAAATATTATCTACAATTTGACGTTTTACTCATTTTTTTATTTTTTTTTTATTCATCATTTAACTTTTTATACAGTTTTTACAGGTGATTCTACTACCACGCTAGGCACATGCCCGTATTATGGTAGTCGATTAAGTTACAAATAAAAATAAATATTCATCCTAGACTTGCAGAAAAGTTAAAAGATGTCGCCTATTATGTACAAGTAAAAATGAACAAAAATATATTCCAGACACTATGTAGTTAGCATTTAGTTCGGGTTTGTATCATGTAATTGTACATAAATGGTGATCGGATAAGTCAGAATGACACCAACTCAGAACCACCTCAGAAAAGTCATTAGAAGTGATTAAAAAAAATTGCTTAAATAGGTTACGTTAGGTTAGGGTTATGGGCTATTTTAAAATTATCTTTTTCATAGCTTTTAATGGCTTTTCAAAGAAGTGTTGAGTTGACTTTATTCTCAGTTGGCATGAAACCACATAAATATAGCTGCCAAAGATATTGAAATACAAAAATAGCAGTCAATAAAATATGCGTTAAAAAAATGAAGATAATGTTATTAGTTCTTAGTCGAAGTATGATACAGTTAAATATGACCACATTAGCTCAGTTGGTAGAGTTGCGCCCCAGCAAGGCGAAGGTCCTGGGCTCGAGTCCCGGATGTGACGCATCTTTTTCTGATTTTTCTTTCTTGAGATTTTCAATTAACTTTCGCTAATATTGTCTTCATTTAATTAAGTATTTCCGTTATTGATTTTTGGGGTGTTACGCCGTTTTGCTCTACCACCTTATTTAGCCAACGTTTAGGACAGCGTTACAGTGTCCATCATCAGGGCTGAAGCAGAACAGTTGAGATTCTTGTGAGGTATTAAAAAAAACTACTGTACCTACCTAACCGGTTGTTCTTCTTTTTCTCTTCTTGTCCCTACAATCTATATTAATTTGTGTGTGTTGGTGATGTGTCCAAATCAGGATTAAATCGAGTATGGACGGAAACAGATTCTGATGTTCTTTCTATTATCTTGTTGAATTAATTTGAATAGGCCACTTGCATCACATTTTTTTTTAATTCCGGTTTAGGCAAATATTCTAAGACATTCTACATATATATTTTTTTTAATCGTATTTTTGAAACCCTGGGGATTTTTTGAAAATTTCAATCCTAAAAATCAGACCATTTTTCATAAAACGGCAAGACGGGACATGATTTTATAGGTGTGAAAAAACGATAATTACATATCCGAAAATCATTTTTTAAAAAAAGAACGTTTTCCACACGAATGGCACAGGATAATAACGAGGCATACCAAAAGTATTACATCTCATTAATATTTTTTTCCTTGATCCATCTTATTGATACAACGTCTGTATTACTAAATCCAATGTAATATACTTGTAGTTGTAAATTATAACAATAATAAGAATCTTATAAAATTTGATTTTGTTAAAATCAGCACCATAACCATTATACCTCTAAAACACGTACCGACATCTACAATGTACGGGGTTCTCTTCATAACATCTGTCAAAAATTCAAACCAAATGATAAGTTCGCAGAGAACAAACAATAAATCTAGTGAACGAATTCAAAAATTCGTCTGAAATCAAAGTGATCAAATAATGGATTTATTTATTTAAAAATAAAAAAACTGTACATTTCTAAAAAAATTTACTAACATTTTCGTAATCTTAGTAAAAAGATCTATCCACATGATTTTTTCCAAGTCGTTATGAAGAACATGCGAGTGGCCTATTATTTGTTATTATTTCTAAAATTTAACGAATGTATTTTTTTGTGTTTTAGTAATGTTTTATTTGTTATAAAGTGACATCTATAGTTTGAGAGTGAAAACTTTTACACACTTAATTAAATACTATCGTAGTTCTAAACTTGTTCGCCGGGAGCGCTATGCTTATACAAACCGCCTGATCTCCTTCAACGCCTTTCATTGCATATTCGCAATAGGCATAGCAGACACTTAAATGATCACTAAATTATCATATTTAACTGACTGTAAGGGACGTAATAAACTACCAGAAGAAATCGAAGGCATTAATAACAAAGTACAATTGTTGAACTCTATCAAATGTTTTAGAGAAATCATCAACGGGAAGACTGCTTCCCCCATTTTCATATGAAAGTCACATTTTTTTTTTTTTTTTTTTTTATTAGAAAATAGTTTTTTTTCTTGTTTACATTGCACCTGCAAAGCTACTGCAAGTAGCTTGTCGGCAGGAAAATAGTGTGGACAACAACATGATACAATATACAATGTTTTACAATAGAAGAAAAAAATATTGCAATTTAATAAAAAACATAATAAAAATATAAATAAGTATAAAGAAAAAAAAAATAAAATAAAATAAAATATTAATAATTAAAAATTAAAAATTAAAAATGCACGAGGAGTCAAGTCAATACATAAAATCTGATTCCAATAGCCATGTTCTAAACAATAGTGCAAATTTAGGTGTCGAGCAACATTTTTTCAAATCATATGGCAGCATATTAAAAATAAGTGGTACAATGTGTTCAAGAGTTCGCTGGCCATGTTTATTAGAAAATCTAGGTACTATCATCCCTTCATTTTGTGTAAGCCTAGTATTGTACATGTGATCCACCATTGTTTTGTATGGGCTATCTAAGATATGTTGCATACAGATTTTATACCAAAAAAGAGCTCTAATAGGTAACACATTTATGGATTTATACATAATTGTGATATTTTGCCGCTGGTCATAAACTGCTTTGCTGACGAGTAATTTGACCATAGCGTTTTGAATTGACTGTACATGTTGGATGTTTGTTTTACATGAGTGCCCCCAAGACGTTATACCATATCTCACATTAGATTCAGCCAGGGACAAATAGATTAGTTTCATGGTTTTGATGGGTACATAATATTTAAGTTTATAAAGTTTGCCTACAATCGCTCGAAGGCGCTTACATAGCTTAACAATATGGATATCCCATTTCATATTACAATCCACCGTCACCCCTAAGTAGACATATTCTTTGACTAGGTCAATACTTCCACAGGCGCAGGGCTGTATACAGTTATTGTGTATGCAGTCAAAGTTATGGGATACTAATGATGGTGCTATTGCATATCTGGCATGAGGCGATCTTATGTGCATTAGTTTTGTTTTTTGTGCATTTATAACTAAGCCAGAGTCGTGAGACCATTTTAGTAATGCTATGAAGTCCTGCTGTAGCATATTCATGGCCGTGAGCAGATCCCTATGTGAGATGACAAGTGCTGTGTCATCCGCATATACATAGTGCTTGATAAAAGAAAATACTTTATTCATAAGAGAGACAAATACTATGTATAATGTTGGACCTAGGATAGAACCCTGCGGTACACCAGTAGACAATGATCCCACTTTACTCAATTTTCCATTTATTTTGACCTGAATTTTACGATCACTAAGGTAGTTCTTCAAAAGTTTAAGAAAACGTCCTCGCACCCCTATCGCCTCCAGAACTTTAAGTAATTTTGTTGGATCTATAGTATCAAAAGCTTTCGAATTGTCTATAAACAAAACTAATAATTGTTTTTTATCGTTTAGTTCATTATTTATGTAATTTGAAAAATCTTGAAGTAACAGTTCAGAGCTCTTCTTTTTTTGAAAGCCATATTGGTGTGGATCTATTATTGAGAAAGACTCGAGGTATTTATTCAATTTTATGGAGATGTATTTTTCAAGTATCTTTTCTATTGCAGGCAAGATACTGATCGGTCTGTAATTTCCTATGTCAATATGTCTGCCACTTTTGTATATAGGTCTTATAATGCTACATTTAAGCTCATCTGGTATTACGGCTTGCATTAATATTATGTTAATTAAATGTGTCAAAATCGGTCCTAAAATATCTATGTGTTTTTTAATATCAAACATTCTGATGTTATCTATTCCGGGTGATTTTGAATTTTTTAGAATTTTTACAATATTCTGAATATCTAAAAGTGTGGCACGTGGTATATAAAGACTATGTGGTAGCTGTGTTGGTTCAACATTTGATGCTCTAAGATCACATTTATGTACTAGTGAGTTTATACTGTCCGAAAAGTAGTTGACAAAGTCGTCCGACACTGTTTCTGCAGATTTATCTTTTAGTAAGTACCTTGAGATTACTTCATCGCAATTACTCTTAGATCTACGTCCTAATATTTTATTTATCTCATCCCATGTATTCTTTGTGTTTCCATAATAATTTTTGAATTTTTCATTAAAAAAGGTAGATTTACATTTAAATATTAATTTAGTTACAATATTCCGAAAAGATTTATATTGTTTTTCATAAATCTTATTTTTTGGTGAATTTTTCCAAATTTTATATAAATTATCTCTCTTTTTAACGCTATCCAATACTTCATTTGTCATCCACTGTTTTATAGGCCATGGTCTTTTTCTTGGCTGAAAATGTATGTATATCTTACTTTTTTCATAAATATCGTTAAATTTACATTTTATTTGTTTATAAAGCTTAATGCAATCTTTTTCACAGAGTAATTCATTCCAATTGAAATTCCTTATGCTTGTATCGATCCTTTTTTGAGATAAAATTGAAACTTTAGTTGTTGTTGATTTCTTATTACTTTTAAAAAATGGAATATTTATCGCCGTAACAAAATGATCGGCTAAATTAATCTCGCACACACACGATGAAAGCGTATCAGTGATTTTGTTTCCACTCTTGAATCTTACAAAAATATGATCAATGCACGAACGTGTTATTTTTCCTGCACTAACCGCTTCTCGCGTGACGTCATCGATACATTTAGTAAAATAGTTCATCGATAATAAGTTTTCATATTGAATGGTTAGCGGGTCAAGACAGTTTAACAAATCAATATTTACATCCCCAAAGATTAGTACATTTTCACAGTGATTTGGGGAAAGATTATTGAGTATTGTTGAAAGTTCATTAATGAAAGCTAATTTACTTAAATTTGGTGGGCGATATATTGCTAGTAAGGTAAGTTCATTATTATTTGGAAGTGTGATTATACCGAAAATATTTTCAAATACCTGAGTTTCCAATTTCTTTTGTGTGAAAACAAATGTATCTCTGATGTATACAGTAATACCCCCACCAGACCTGTGTTCGCGAATATAGCTTACACTATTGTAACCTGGAATCTCATATAAACTGGCATGTTCACTTTTAATAGAGGTTTCACAAAGCATAAGTACATCTATTTTTTTCCAACAATCGTGAAGGTACATATGTAATACATCCCAGTATTTAGAAATTGAACGAATATTAACTTGTACACATATAAAACTTCCCACTTCACTATTTTTTTCTACCATTTCTTCGGTCCACTGATCTAACCTATTAGTTCTCTTAAAGTCAACATCACTGTCTTCATCTATGTATTTAGACGCCATAGCTGATAGTGGAGAAATCCCTCGAAAGCGCAGCTAGGTATGCCGGGCAGTTTTCCCTGTCTCCGGTAGGGTGATCGGCGAGTTTTCCAAATCTGGTGCAGGTGGCACAAACTGGCTTCGCAGCAGTATTTGGGCAACTATCTCGAGCGTGACCATCCTGGCCACAGTGACCACATCTTGTTTGGTCTTTACAGAATTTAAAAGAGTGTCCAAGCATTTGGCACTTGGAACACACTGTAAGGCCAATAAAATCTCGGACGCGGCACACTGTCCAGTCCACAAATACTTTTCCCTGTTCCACTAGGACGTGTCGCAGATTAGCAGGAACTTCGTAAACCCGGTGGCATGTTGGTCCTGTGCGAGCGCCAGCTAAGTGACTGAACTTGCAGCTCGCTTTAGTACTCCCAACGTCAGGTATCCCAGAGATGCCGTTAATAATTATATTTGTTCTTCTTCTTATTGAATACATGAATGTTTGTGTCTTTTAGTTTCATGGTCATGATTGCGATGTAACTGTGTTAACTGTACTTATGTGAAATGTAAACTCTTATTCCATCCACGAAGGGGCCGTTCAAATATTATGTAAGCAGATTTTTTGTAAGTATTAACCCCCCCCTCCCCCTCGTCAGCAAAAGTAAGCAAAGCTCTACCCCCCCCCTCTCCCATGCTTACGTAAACATTGGTAGATACATGCATTCAATGAGCAGCATTCATAACTCTAGAAATAGGGAATACCTAAGCTTGCAATAGAAGACTTAGATTTTTTGAAACTTTCGAATAATTTTTGGTATAACTAAGATTTGTCTATTTGAAACGACATTTTAAACCATTCAACTTTGGCAAAAGTGAATCAATGGTAAAAAAAACATTAACTTACAACACGTTAAATCGTCAATCGTACCGAAACGTAACAATAAATTGGCTGCAGAAACTTAGACAAGTGAGTAGCGCGTGGATTCTCATACTCGGTTCTAAGCGAGTAAACGTATCCATTATTTTCGGGAATCCCGGGGAATGCGTTTCGTTTTTGAGCATAGACAAGTAGGGTGGCCGTATGTTTTCAAACCAAAATCAACTAAAACCCACCCCCCATGTCATCAAAAATAAGCAAAGCAAAGACCCCCCCCCCCCGCCCCCCTTTAGTGCTTACGTAATACTTGAATGGCCCCAAATGCTTCTAATGGAAGATCAGTATGAATTACAAGTTACAAAATTGTAAATTGTAATATTATAATGTGTACCATTTTAAGATAAATAAAATAAAATAGAAAAATAGATAGGTACCTGCTTTATCGCTTGTCTGAATTCTTGACACAAGCGATTCCAATTTTGAAATAACACGTGAATTCAAAAAGCAAATATGAGTTTATTGAATCAGAAATCATGAAAGAAGATTTAAGAAAAGAAGAAAATTTACTGTTACTTTTACCAAAATAGCATTCTTATTTGTTTGTGGTTTTATAAATAAGTTCGTAGTGTGTCTTCTTCTTCTTGTAAGTACATATACTTTTTTAAAGCATTTTTTAGAATGAATCAATCACACATTTCCGTAATTTAAGTTAAATTGGTTTACATTTTCTTCTAATTTTGTTTCCTTTGGATTTTCGCCAAATATCTTAATTACTCCGTACATCAAAGACTTTTAACTGTTTTTTTTTTTTGAAGAGGAATCTCATTTTATTTCTTTTCCTTGTCTTATGTACGAGTATGTGTTTGTGCTGCAGGTTTCAATTTTAGAAATTCAATTGGTGTACGACCATTAATTATGTTGTAGATCATAAATATAGTATATTATAGAAATGTTGAAATGAATAATTTGTTAAGTGACAAGATATTTAACTCCGTCAACATTTCCTTGATTTTTGTACGTCTATTTTCTTCAGCATAATTCTCACAGTTCTATTTTATATTATAGTCATTGGTTTCATTAGGCTAAGAACAGAATGTGATGGTAACTAGCGTCTGTACGGCTGTAATTTAAGTTCCGGACTTCGAGTACATCTCTGAAGCCGCGCCTTATGCAAACCTATTTTCGTACTTGAAATTTGTTACAAAGCTACTGTCGTATCGCCCGCCGCCCCCAGGGCCTAGCAGCAAAAACCGGCGTAGCAGGTTTTTAACTGCTATTAAATTATTATTATAATAAAAAATGTGCTTTTATTTGTATTGTCAAATTCATAACCCATAATTACCTACAACCCCCCCCCCCCCCTTTACATTCAAATGATTCCTTAAAATCATGCAATAAAATGTTATTTTTTTCAGATGTTCATTGTAATGCTGGTCCTCTCAAGCTCGACTGCAGACATCGTGGAGAATCACTTAATCAAAAGGAACGCGCTTTTGAATAAATTTGGCATCAATACCCTGGAGAACTCAGTTCTGGGTCAGGCCTCCTATCAAGGTGCCCCTTCGGGCCTAGTGCAGTCAGCCATCGCCAGCATTGCCGGGTCTGGGCCAGTCAATGTCCTGGGACATGAGATTCAGGCCACTTTTACAAGGCATGTGGGAATACCAGCCACCCATTTAGGAATTCCAGTTGAAAATAAATATCTGTTTAAGGTTAATAATTAATTTCATAAGTATTTAGTTATTCCTTTATTTCCAATATTGAAACATATAAACCTCATTAAAACATTTAATCGTTAACGAAGATAATATCAACATAACAACTCTCAATGAAAATATGAGAGATACAGAAAAATTAAAAAAAAGCAGCGCGGTAGCAACTAAGACTCTGAATATTCAAATTCGATCCTCAAGTTTCACCGGGACTGGCACTCTACCATTTAAGCTATTGCCACCTAATCATAAATACTTCTGTTTTTATCAATCTGTTACTACCATTTTTAAATTACTAACATTATATTCAATTCTATCATTTAGTTAGATTGTAAAAATATTCTAATCACCGTCCACAATATGAACGTCCAAACATCATCTAATTTTTCAGTTGCCTCTGCTCTACTTTTTGCTAACATTTGTATCTCCTTTAAATTAGGCTACTTCAATTGATTGAAAAACATCATTGATTTTTGTACAATTTTCTTTTTTCAAATGTTGTAATAAATGCCACATTTTTATTTGATAATAAAAAAAACATGTCTTCTCCCGATGTCAATGCCTATCTTCTTTGGACTTTTGGTCTGTTGGAAGAACTATGTTGTTTTCTGGGACATGTTTCGTGTGTCAAATCAACACTTGGCCTTACCATGGATTTACAGCTTCTGTCAAAATAGTATGCATTACTGATGGTCCAAATACAAATCGAAAAACGCTGTAATAACATCGAAATTATAAGAGTCAAGCAATTACAGACTTCAAATTTTACAGCTTTTTATGTGTTTTTGTAATGTACTTCAGTAAAAATATTTTTTTTCTTTACATTATTCATCCATTGCCGTAGTCAAAAAATTTTTCAAATTAAGTTCACTTATCTAAACCTCATTTTCTCCTGTTTTGTTTCTGTCGAGCATCGAGAAATTTTATATCTTGTCCTCTTTCCTAAAATTGCATAACGCTTTGTTACTCCATTTTATCCCATTTAATTCTCACTTTTTCCTGGAATATTTCATTCCTTCTACTGTCTTCTAGTTGGCCATTATTAAGTCTTCTTATTAATTGTAAAATAGTCTTGTTATAGTGGCATACAGAGCTCCGGGCCAAAAACGTATCTTTCTTTTTCACCATGAGCTTATAAAATGGTTGTTGGAAAAATGATATAATTTCTATTCCCTTCGCTCCGAACATTATTTCAAACTGTCTACTTATATATGTAACTAGCTGGTCCCGGCATGCATTGCTACGCCATTTAATAAAGAAATTGTTTCTCCCTGAGTGTCCTTTCCCATTCATCCCGTTTCCCTTCCGCCTCCCCTTCTTCCCCTGCGTCCTCTTCCCCTCTCGCATTCCCACTCCGTCACCTCCACCTTCCCTCTCCCCACTCCACTCCCCCCCTTCCCCGGTCCGGCGAACCCCCCTCCCGAGTTCCCCTCCCCCCTCCCAGGTCCCCCTCCTCCCTCCTGCGTTTTCCTACCACCTTCCCCGCCTTCCCTCTTCCCTTTCCCGCTCCCTCGTCCCGCCAACCCTCCACCCACGTTCCATACATTCAATCCCAGTACATTCAGTTTTTAAACAGCCCGCGTGCCACCTTTTACAATTTTTATTCAAATTTCCATTTTCTAATTAAATTTAGTACCTAACATAGGTACCTATTTAAAATATCTGAAATTCTTGATTCGATTCAAAATATTAGGGGAGTACCTACTTTAAATAAATTTTTCAACTTTTCAAAAATAGAATCCTGATTGAACAATCATTCATTGTTTTGCAAAATGTCATTCTCTAACACGCGAACTGTCAAACTTGTGATTTTTTCTGTTATTATCTAATTTTCTGCGCAATTTTCTTAATTTTTCTCTCCGTAAGAACCATCCTCGAACTTCAAGGAATATTCTAAAAAAAGAATTAGTGAAATCGGTTCAGGCGCTCTCGAGATTTGCGCTTACCAACAAATTTAGCGATTCATTTTTATATTATAGATTAGGACTCTTTTCAAAACTTTTATCATTCTTTGACACTCCAGATTCTAAGAATTGGGCGTTTATTCCATAAAGCTTGTTTCTGATCTTTATTTCGTGTACCTACTTATTTTACTTTAGCGTACTAAATTAAATTGTCCGTAGTTGTAAGTTTAATGTCGTTACTCCCTGAACACTATTGCCAGCTGCCCGCAGGTGGCTGTGCCGGTCCAGTAGACGAACGGTTCTCCCTTCTTATACCAGCGGAGTTCTTCTGGAAGATGGATCACCCCCTCACTTCTGCGGTGGGTTGACCCTTCACGGTGGTGTAATGCCTGGCTTTGCAGACTATTCCAGAGGTAAGACGATCATAATGTCAATTGATTATTATTTTCCTTACATAGTTTTCAGAACTACAATATATGCATCCTATATCTATCTAAGATGGGGACCACCAGACCACACAGTGAAGTGGGCAATGTCTACGGAGCTTCATCGACAGTCATCCAGAGGAAGACCAAAGAACTCCTGGATGACTCAAATGGATGGAAGAAATACTGGTCTTTGAAAGAAGTCTTGAAATCTAAGGAGCTAAGTATGCAAATAAAAAGGAAAGTCTTCAACACGTGTATACTTCCAGTCATCACCTATGGATGTGAAACTTGGGCACTCACCAAACGCCACAGAGAAAAGTTGGAACGCTGCCAGAGAGCCATGGAGAGAAGTTTGACAGGAACAAGGAAACAGGACAGAGTGAGAGGTAGCACAATAAGGGAGAAAACTAAAGTTGCCGATGTAGTTACCCGAATAGACCAACAAAAGTGGAGATGAACAGGACACATGATACGCGATCCACAAGAGAAATGGTGCAAAAATGTCACTGACTGGTATCCCAGAGATGGCAAGAGAAGTAGAGGACGTCAACACATGAGATGGGAAGATGACCTAAAACTCACTGCTGGACATCAATGGAGAAGAGTAGCGCGTGACAGGTCCCAATGGAAAATGTTAGAGGAGGCCTATGCCAAGAGGCAAACTGAGCTTCGGGATATACTATAACAAATAAGATCATGTCTAATACATACCTAACAGAAGTCCAGAATAAAAAGGCTTATTATTATTATTATTATTAGTTATTACTTAATCAATTACAGAACAGTAAAGCTGGTTAAACCAGTGATTGCAATGCAGTGCAAGTGTTTAGCAGCTATACTGGTTACTGCTCTCCCCATATAATGCGTTATGTATGTGTGTTATAAAACCCGTATGTTACTTCTCGTATGCGCAACACCGATGCCAACATCTTTTGCTAGGTAAATAAAATGCTGCGTGTGAACAGGTAGGTATTAGGTACTGTGAGCCAAGTTACGAATTACGGGAAAAGATCGAATATTGCAATTGCAATAATGAATCCGCAATATTGATGCGAAGGAATACAGGTAAAATAATTAAACAACTACATTCATTTTAAAAATGCTCTTTTTCTAAGAGGTTTGATTTCGTCTACCTCAGCTCGGGGTGATTTAAAATTGCTTTTGTGTGTGATTTTCTCTTTCTAATCATCCTTTTTTTCACAAGCTACTATTAATCGCTGTCTAACCTAACATGAAAACTTCCCCGCGTAACTTATTTTTCCCTCCTTCCTACCCAAGCCTATACCTATATTTTTAGGGCGGCTTTGAACCCTTTTTCTAGCATCAGATTTTATTCCTTCAATGTTTTTTATTAGCATTCTTAAGCTAATTTTACTATAGATAAATGAAACAATGTTACTTTGTTTGAACCACTTGTATATTTGTTTAAAGCCGACCGGTTTCGGAACGACTGTTCCTTCCTCAGGGCAAACGTATACTGATTTGATAATTACAAAATAGTAGGTGGGAAAATATATATTAATACTAAGGATTGTGGTAGGTGTGGAGGCGTTGCTAGGGATTAATGAAGAGTGGGTGGAGGAACACATCCATGATTGGGCTGTAAAATAATATTTTTTGTTTGTTGATAATAGATTCATTATTTTTAAGGGTTTTTTTTTCAAGGCTTTTAAGTTCCCTAAGCGTTTTCCTTTATGGTTAATATGAAGAATATTTATTCAAACAAAGTAACATTGTTTCATTTATCTATAATGGATAACCACAAAGTTAAAGCTACATTCAAAAGTATACAATTTTACTATGTCGTTTTTGCGAAATGACAGAGAATATTTAAATTTTTGAAATGTGAATAAAGGCGCATAAAAAACATTAAAATATTAAAGCCTTAATCATTGAAGACAAAATAAGAGGCTCTCAAATGAAATTTTCAAACAGAAAAATCAGAAAAAGATACCATCCCATCTAGGAAGCAATGGTTATTTTAAAAAAAAGCTTTCTTGCAAAATGATCAAACATTTCAATAAATTTGCGATTTTTTCTTGAACGGCCAATTTCATTGGTTTCTCTGTTTGGCGGCAATCGTTTTCATTCAAAATACATTTTTGGAATTATCTGTTAGTGAAGAGTAAAAACCTCCAACATATATCCCAGGGTAGATTGATGGAGGACGTAGCAGAGAGAAATGTCACACCTTAAATATGGCATCGACATGCATCGCAACTGGCATCAGTTCCGTTAGCTGTTCCGTGAAGATTGGCCTGATGGTAACCGACCTGAGATTTTCGTCTCCGTCTGTTTCCTGTCCCATCTCTTAGACTGATGCCTAGCACGCGTCTGTCACTCTTTAAATATCAGTCTATCAATCGTCTTGTGATTTTATTGACTTTGATCAGACATCGTGTGAAAGATTTATGCAGAGTCAGCCTCATACTTTAAAATTGTTTCATCGAGTAATCGAAGGCATCATTTTAAATTTTATATCGTAGATTCTCAACCTTTTTTTGCCCACCACCTACTTTGAGAATATTTTTTTTCTAGCGCCCCCCAGCTGCTATTACTTACCATCTATTGTCGCAAATCTGAAACTGCTATTATCACGATTATATTTACCACAATGGGGGGGGCGTAAAGGGATGGGATGGGGTGGGATGCGCTTCTCTGGGTCTTCTACGGCCCCCTGAAAGTCTGAAATGCCCCCTAATTTTCTCTTGGTCTTCTACCGCCCCCCTGAAAGTCTGAAACGCCCACTAGGGGTCGATATCGCCCACGTTGAGAACCTATGATTTTCATTGTTCCTGTATAAATTAGTTTACAATATTATGCAATGTCCGGAGTTGCTAAATAAAATTCAGTTTAATGTATCTTTGAGCTTCACAGACTCTTCTATTCAATTCGAAGAAGATCAATGTAAAACAAACTGTAAAAAAAATTCTAGCTTGAACAGACTACTTTCCTACATTGTAATAATTATTGAACTTGATATCAAAAGTAGACATCCTCAATTGCATGCTGAATAAATAGTGTTTTTTTGACATGTCAAGAGTAACTTTTCTGTAGTTGTTTATATTATAATTTCGTTATTAATTTAATTTCTTTTACATCCTGTCTTCCCACGATATTTAACATTATGCTTTTTGTTTCGTATAATTCCTTTCTGTTAATTCTGTTCATTTTTTATAGCAATGAGGAAATCTATAATAAAAAATGACCTTTAAACAAGACTATAAACAAGTCGTCTCAAAGGGGTTAAACCACAGTTTTAAAATGACCTTATAAGCCGAAACAGCTGTAACAACAACAAAAAATACTTCTAGAACATGATAATAGCATTATTAAATTTAATATAAATAAAATCTGTAATTAGTTGTATTTTTGAATTGTAAAAAAATTTTAAATTCTTCATGATATAAATAGAAACAGTAAAATTATTTTTATAATTTTCCAGATCGGATGCTGGATACCGTCCCAGTGGCTTTAGGCGTCTGTTCCAGTTCTTGAAACGGGACAAAAGGGACCTTCAGGCTCCGTCAGGACACCAGATTTAAGGCTGTTCATTCAATGACCCTTATTGGTTAAACATGAGCGTTGTATGAATCTTACCAATCAAGGAAATAGTATCTGGTTTTACCATAAACGCTGCGTTTGCCCATATAGCTAAGCAAAGGCAGTCATTAAAAGTTATGTGTAACAAGTTAACAGTCGGTATTTAACACACATACGAAAGTTGTGTGTTGACTTGTAAACCGTGATTTATTTTTTAAAAATGTTAGATAATCAATATTTATTACAATGCATTTTGTAAATACAGTTAAATGATGAGAGATTGAAATTTTGTGTTTGAAATCTTTTTTTACTTATGATAGGTTTTCTTAGTTAAGAACCTGTTATAAGTAGGTACTTTTAGTTTTCATAGGGTAAAATTTATAGACACAATTTGTTAATCGTAAATATAGATTTTTTTTGAGTTTTTGTGTTATTTTATACTACTTGTTTTTTTTTATATGGCTGTTTCCTCTTTAATTGATAATTTTCTTCTTGCCTTCAAATTTGGCGTAACAATATAAGTACAGTAAAATGCATATTACTTTTGGTGTCAATAGAGTAAATTATCGTTTTGTGGATTAGTTTAATGAACTGAAAATTAAATATGTAAATCATAATTGAGGCGCTCTGCAGAAGAGTGGCCCAACCCACAAAAATGTTATCAGCGAAGACGTCAAGTGTTGTGTATTTTGGCCCAACCCACATCAGCGAAAAAATCATATTGTTATATATTTTTGACATATCTATGAAGCCGCGATGGCCCAATTATAGTTTTCACTATAATTGGGCCATCGCGGCTTCATAGATATGTCAAAAATATATAACAATAGCCGCGATGGCCCAATTATAGTTTTCACTATTTCAAAGATATTTTGAAATCAGTGAAAACTATAATTGGGCCACTGTGGCTTCATAGATATGACAAAAATATAAAACAATGTGATGTTTTCGCTGATGTGGGTTGGGCCACTCTTCCGTTGAGGGCCTCATTAAAAATATTTTTTTATAAGGCAATTATCCCCCATACACACAAGCCCTGCTTATTTATGGGGGTAAATCAAATACATATATTATGTAATTTATTATTGTATAAAATTTATTGTAATTTATGTATCTTTTTGTGAATAAAAAAAATAAAATAAAAAAATCCTGAGACAAATATTTGTTTGTAGATAATCTCAGCTTTACAAGTCTTACATTTACAATAGCCAGTCATATTTCACTGGTCTGTGCTAATATTTTTTAATGTCGAAGAAATAATACTCTTAACTTAATATTTGTCAAAAATGGGACAATCCCACGGTTTTTGTTAAATAATATAATTCATGATTTTCCCATGGACTAAGGACAAGGACCATACCATTAATATTTCTCCATGTTAAAATCTACGTCCATCTCGATTCATCTATGTTCTGTGGTTTTAATCATAGGAAGGTTATTTTGTAGACATTTTTGTTTTAATAAGAGTTTTAATTTTCAATGTACATTTGTTACTTTAATTTTAAACTTTTGCGACCATTCACGAGCAAACTTAAAACTAATTTAAAAATTCTATACAAGTACAAAAATTAATTAGGCGGGGCTAGTGGGAGGGGGGATTTTGGTGGAAGGGGAGACCGGTGGGAGGAGTTAAAACTAAATTAAAACTCTTCGAAACAAAAATGTCTAAAAATTGTTACATAGTCAATACCCAAGAAATACAAAAAAAAATGTTTAAGTACCATCTACATTATTCCTTCAGACCAATTAAAAATAAATTAAATTTGATTAGAATATATATATATATATATAGATTTAATAACTTTTTGAAGGTTGTACTCACCAATGTATTGTGTATATTATTAAAGAAGGATATAATACCAATAAATCTAAAAGACGTGAAATAGAACAAGACAAAGAAAAATAAAATGGTAACGGTCGCAACTATGAATCGAACCCAAAACCTCTTGTTTTATCGGGATCCAGCACCTTAACCAACTTGGCCATTGGATTTGAAATATGGGATCGACCAAAATTATATAAAATAATTAGGTCTCAATGGCAGAGTTGGTTAAGGCGTTGTCTCCCGATAAGACAGACATTGCGTCTGCCCACCAGCTGCATGGCAGGCCGGATCGGGAGAGAATGTTTGAGTGAGTCCTTTTGACTCTCCAGCCGTACTCTCTCTAGAAACATCGCCTTGCACCGCAGTGGGAGGGATGGATTCATACGTCCGTCACTCCTGGACACACTAACCCCCCAGATTCTTATCCATCCTTAATACCCTTTTCATTGCCAGAACTTCATCTCCTTCCTTTCCCTAAAAAGACCCTCCATATAGCATCCCTAAAGATCAAATATTTTCCTCGGGGAATTATTTTCCTCGGGGCCTCCTCTGTGGATCCTGGCTTGCGACCGTTACCTTTTTTTATTTTTCTATGTCTTGTTCTGATTCGTGTTTCGTTTAGATTTATTTTAAGCTTTACTTATTTTATTTGATGTAGCATCGCGCCGTTGATGTAATTTCTCACAAAAACGACGCTATATAAATTAGCCAAGTATTATTATATACCTTGAAATTAAGCGATGAATTAGGATTATTTGAACAAAATTTCAACGAAATATTTTTATTTATTTTAAAATATTTAGGTCTCTTGTACATAAGCAAACGATCACTCTTTAAAGGTGCAAGACATCGTTACAATTTTTGAAAATCAGTGAAGCTCAGTTTGCAGGTAGTATTAAGAATAACATAAGGGCGAATATATATACAGGTATACGAGTATAATAATAAGGCAAACATTCCTGGGTTAAAAATAACCCGAGAATAATTTTAAAATCTCCTACTACCACCAGACCCACGAACCCTGGATGGGACCCAGACGCAATGCCAACAGAGCCACTGGACCAGCCATTATATCAATTTATTATTTTAACTTCAACTTACTTTCATAAATTCTTGTTTACAATTATGCATCGTTCCTGTGTCCTGTTCTTACACTTATGTAGATACACACAATAAATGCACTCTCAAAATTTTATCATTCTGAGATGATTTTATTTTCTAAAATTGGTATGTGACATTCTTTGAAGAGCAGTCCTATATTGTGCGTAAAGTCAATTAATTAATCATATTTTAGTTTTTTGCATCGATATTTCTGTCCGTTATTCTATTCTGATTTGTAGTCTTATTAATTGCAATATAACATAAACTATTATGATTTTCTTAAATGATATTTTTAATCCCAAACTATAATTTCCCCGCTTAACGTAGGTAGATTTTGAAAATCTAATAAAGTGGTAAATTTAACAATAATTAATTAGCATCCATATCAAGATAAAATCTGTTCAAGAATCTTAACAGTCTCCTTTACCAAATACATTGTATTAATTTCTTATTTTATTTCAATTCTTTCCTAAAATTTAACTTTAGGGTATTTGAATTCAGTCTTGACGATAAAACTAATGCTAACAAATTTAAATTAAACAACAGAATGTTAAATGGTGAACTAAATATAAATATTAAATAAATAAAATTAAATATTCTGAACTACAAAATAAGGAAACTGCAGTGTTCTGTTATTTTAGTGAACACACTAACAGACTCTCCAAATACTTGGATAGAGATTACTTAGGAATAAATAGAATCTGGTTCGTTAACTGCGTTTATTTATACTTCGCGTATACAAATGGGACTGCGGTAGTCAACCTAACTAAGAGCTAGCTAAAATGGTTCTGCCCAGTTATAATTGAAACACCGCCTCTGAGCCCCCTGATCCCCCTGTCGGAGAGCTTAAGCACTACGGTTTGCCATCTAGCGGATTCTTCCGAAAGTTGATGTCACCGCCATCTGTCTCTACAAGGCGGAAGCTTTTACGATACACCACAGAAACTAACATATATATATATTTAGATGCTTAAGAGATATTTTAAACGAAAAATTACTTACTTCACTTTCTGTTAATCAATTATACAATACGGCATTATTGGATGGGGCGGTATATATACAAATCAAACACAAACATTTTACACATTACAAAAACTAATAATAAAAACAATAAAAAAAACCCTACTCATATTCTTCAGAACTGTTATTCAAACAATTTAAGGTCAGAAAAAAATTATACTTTTATCATGCAGCATTACAAATTTACAAAGATAATATTCAAAATAAAGTTGCACCCTTTAAAAATAACAGAAATCTTAGACAAATGTCAATACTTCCAACTCCAAAGTGTAAAAAAAACAATAGGACAGTTAAATCATAAATATCTTGGAGTTAATTTTTTTAATTCAATACCTGGAAAAATCAGACACATGAACAGTAACATAAAAAAAATAAAACTCAGCTTAAAAATTATACCGAAAATTTAAACTGAATAAAACAAAAATAATAAAAAACCAATATAATACAACCCCCATACACACGAGCCTTGCTTATTTATGGGGGTAAATCAAATACATACATTATGTAATTAATTATTGTATAAAATTTATTGTAATTTATGTACCTTTTTGTGAATAAAAAAAAAAGTGTTTCAAAATATGGCGCATCTCTGCCTTGCTGGGTTCATAGTTGTGTTGGTGGGACAATTCCAGGCTTTTGCAAATTCTGGGACATTCTGAAGGACTCCCCTTAACCTCATATGATTTGGAGTGTGTTCATCTTTAACTTCATAGGACAAAGACTTAGGTGTTCGAATACCACACCAAAGCTGAAATTCAAAATTATTTCATCAATGAAATACAAAAAAAATAATATTTCACTCTTGGTGATATCAGGGGATGTTTTTTTATCTGTGCAGTTTATGCTGCAAAACACGTTATTGGATGCTTCAAAGTGCGGTATTTGCAAGAATTGTAAGGTTTTTTTGGCAAAAAGTGAAATTGTACGAATTTACGATGAAGTGTGTCAACAATGTTGAAAGTTTTGTGAAATTAAAGGGTTTGCTCCAGGGAAATCTATTATTTTACTACAGAAATTGTTGACTTAATAAATAAATGTAAATCAGATGGTACAAAATCTCTATTCGTGCTATGGAAAATGTGGCAGAAACTATATGTGAGAATGGTTTTAGTGGCACGCCTGCTTTTTCAAATATGCAAGAGCGAGACGGCAGAACTGAGTATAAAAGGTGATGAATGTACCTGCTCCCTCTCCTTACCTACAGACAGCTTCGTTAGCTAGCAGGTAGCATATAACTTGTATAGTACCAATAAATTTTCATCTCATACACGCGCGTATCATTTGATATCTGCAAGATCACACACAAATCACAAGCCTACACTAAAGTCTGTAAATAATACTATATATCTTACATTTCCATAAGCCAAGAAAAACAGCTGATCACTGCTGAGAGATTCGAGCCCTGGAAGGACTTTATCATCTGAAGACTCTTTCCAATATCCCTTCAGGGCGGATCTAACCCCACCGTAGTCGGCAATGTTCTCTCCGAGGGTTAAGTTTCCATTCACCTACATATATTTATAAGACGTGAGTGAGGAAGAAGAAGGTTAAAACAAAATTCACGCTTCGTCTGATATGACGTAATATACTACCCAATCTTTGGCTACCTATGATAAATAAAGTAATTATCCTTTTTCTGATCCTCTTATCCCAGTAATTGAGAATTAATATTTTTTTTATTTTAAACTTAATGAGTAAAACCTCGAATTGTAATATTTAATTAAATTAATACAATATTAGCGAAACTCAATCAAAAATCTGGAAACCGAAAAGCCAGAAAAAGATATTGGCATGACTGGGACTCGAACCCAGGACCTTCGGCTTTCCGGGCCGCGGCTCTACCAACTGAGCTAAAGTGTCCTAAAATGTTCATCATAGACTTTCAGAAAAATCAATAGATGTCGCATATTAAAAATAATATGGCTAAAAATTTATCCAGACACCATCTAGATAACATTTAATCCGGGTTTGAATTTTCAATCATACATAAAGATAGCAGCCAATAAAATATGCGTTAAGAAAATGAAGATAGTGTTTGTAGTTCTTAGTCGAAGTATGATACAATTAAAAATGACCCAATCGAATATGGACACTTTAGCTCAGTTGGTAGAGCCGCGGTGCCAATTTATCTTTCTGATTTTTCTGTTTCCAGATTTTCGATAAAATTGTATTCATTTAATTAAATATTACAATTCTTAACGTTTTATCTGTAATATCCATAATTAGTCTTTACAAAGTACTGGCACAATGTTTAAGTAACGATACGAAAAGAGACACATGGACGTGTGCCTGTCTGATAAATAAGATAATTTCTATGTTACAAGTTATGAAAAAGCAGATGAGTGCACTCGTCTGGTTTGGTCTGATTGAGAAATAATCAATAACTGGTTGCATTTTTGAAATAATGCGAAAAGTTTAAAGTCGTAGCTCTTAATCGTAATAATTATTCAAAAATCGTCTTACGTATTGATCAATTTCAGACAAGTAGAAACTGGAGTATTGTTTGACAAAACACTTGGTCTTATTGATGAAGGCGTCAATTGTTGAGTTGGTCCACCACTGGACGTATTCTCCGAGTTTGTCAAACTTGCGTCCTGGAAGCAGAAACAAATTATGACTGGAGAGATCGGTTATATGTTTTTGATGTTTATTTTTGCACAAATGATTTAGACGTACCGCGGTTATCGAATCCGTGAGTTAGTTCATGTCCCAGTATGGTTCCGATTGACCCATAATTCAGTGCCCTTAAGAAATATATTTATAAAATATTCATAAAAGACAATTTGTTATTTTTAAATAATGCTTTCATAGAATCAGCATAAGAATAATAATTTCATTGTCAGAATTATTAACGATCCAACTGAAGTAGTAATTCCGAGCAGTCGAAATGAAAACGATTTAAATATTTAAAATTTTGAAAAATGTTTAACATGTAAGTTATGATCTTATTGTAAACTTACTCCAATCCCAAGTTATAAAACGGGTACTGTAGCATAACCAGTGGTACAGCTGCGTCCATAGAAAAATAAAACAATGAAGTATCATAGCAGCGACAAAAAATCAAATGATTTTTTTTGCAGTGTACATCATCAGTTCAGATGTGTAGATTATATAGAACAGAAGTGTGGCACATTGCGGACACTGTAAAGCTTACCAAACGTTGGCTAAAGGAGTAAGCGTAACACGGCATAGTTACTCATTACCCAAAAACTAATCACGATTACTAAATGCGTTTTTCCATTATTCAGTTTTCCAAACAAGTTTATATTCAAGAAGCAAACAATAAATTATGAAGCCTAACTTCTTTGTAATTGAAATTTAGTGTCATTACACCAATTCATATTATTTATTTGGATACCCGTGTTTGAGACACAATGGCTGGTACGAACTCTGTGTAATATTGAATGACATGATCCAAAGAATATAATTCATTATATAACTATATTATCAATAAAATTAATGATCCAAATCATTCGTTGAAAAATGGAGAGGATGATTGACTAGTCCACGTGCGTAGCAAAAATAGCCATTGCCTACTTAAAAACAGAATTTTTTCAATTGTAATTTTTTTTAAATCAACTCACATATGGCATTAGCTTGAAAAGTATGATACGCATTCACTACAGTCGGCTGTATATTTCGACTGAAGACATAGGGATTCCTGAAATTGTTCAGCTTGTTGTTGAAAGCCACTGAAATCAACGAAAGCTGGTTCTGAATGTGCTTGGTGGGGTCTGTCACCACCCCGAAGTAATATTCCTCCAGACTTCCTGGCACCAAGAGCCACTCGGGGAACCCTATCAGGCTCTTCATATACCTAACCTTCTCAATTGAGGCTGATTTTGTTGGTATGTCCATCCAACTAATGGACACGATGAAGTCTTCGAAAGCCATTTTGATATTTTGCAACATATTTAGAACCTGTAAGTGGAAAATTGTGGGACTTTTGAATACAGCCTGCTACGGTTTGTAAAAATTTTACGTATTTATTTGAATATAACTAAATTCTACTAAAAAAACAAAATGTACTTATCGACCGTAAAGAAATGATAGTTGTAAACGATGGTTTTTTATCGGTGACTTTAAAAAAAAAAAAATTAAAGAAAGACCAACATTTTCGTGTTACGAATAACATGACAAAAGTTTTAATTTGTTTTAACTGAGTGAAACCTCAAATTGTAATATTTAATTAATGAAGAAAATATTAGTGACTCACAATCGAAAATTTGAATCTTGAAAAATCAGAAAAAGATGCGGTCATACCTAGGAATCGAACCCACGACCTTAGCTTTACCAAAGCGGTGATGAGAGAACCTTGACTTTACTCTCATTACCGTTCTGGTGAAAGAACACCATTCAGAACCGAAACTTTGTTTGGTAGTGGCTAAAAAATTGGTTAGTTCTCTGTAAGCAAACCTTAGGAAGTGTCGTATTCAGAAAGTTTTCATCAGCAATCGCATAGCCAACGGCCATTCCCATCGTCGTGCTTACACTACTGGAGCACCGAATGGACCTTGGAATAATCCCTTCAGACCCCGTTACCGCCTTCATGTACTTCTCGTACATATCGCGTATCGCTGTAGTGGTATGGGGAATGAATATATCAACAACCTGGAAAAAACAAACTTGTATAAATGGATCTTAGTTTTAAAAAAATGGGTTTGGTACTTTCCTAATATTTGATGTGTTCGTCTTTAAACTAGGTTTAAATTATTTGTCAGAGATAAAATTTAGTTCTGTAGAAAGAATACATTGGTGAGTCAGCGGGGTAATGCCGGCGCCAGACATAAGTTCAAAGAAGTGATCACTTCTTTGAAGACTTTGCTCACACATTTGGTCACATATTGTTGTATCTGCCAGATATGTGTTCAGAGATTCGATCACTCCTTTGAACTCACAGTTTTCAAATAAACTTCACAAAACATGGACGACGATTTGGTCGATTCAATTTGTTATATTTGCATCAACTCTATAAACTCGAAAATGCTCTCATTATTCCACTCCATCGTTAGTTCGTTTGGTTGTTTACGCACAACATCTCTCCACGGAGACCCTCTCGCAACTGGGCTTCGCGCAAACATTTGGACTTTGATCCCTTTGATGTGCGCTAAAAAACCGACAATGAACGGCAAAGCGCGCTTAAGTGATCAAATATGTGACAACAGTATCAAATGCCCGTGCCACACATGTGAACACTTATTTGATCACTTCTTTGAATTCATGTCTGGCGCCGGCATTAATGGTAATGGTTAAAAACTTGGTTGAAGTATTAAGAAGTCCACCAGCCTTTCTTATCTTATTTTATTTTGTAAATTCTTAACATTTTTGCTACAGTTTCTCAAATTCACATCCTATAAAATAGTTTTCTACAGTGAATTGTATCAAATTGAACATACCTGGAACCAAGTGTACAGCTCTAATATTAACGGATCTGTTTCTTGTATAATCACAACCAGAGCCATTAAATAATTGAAATCATATTTACTGAACATTATAGTGTCATTTTTTAAATTCAATGTAATATTGGTCTTCTTAAATATGCCAAGCAAGTATGGCGCCCATATTTCAACAGAGGAAAAATTGGCATTTTTCAAGCGAAAGTTTGTTTCGTTCTGAAGGTTTATCACTGAAACATTGAATAATTCGCTGGATGAACTTTTGTCATCTGAAGTGTTATTAATTGTAGCGTTTATGAACTCTACGCCGATCTAGAAAAATAATGCATAGGTATTAAAAAAATGTTTTCTAAGTTATAAAACGAATTGTAAATGCAACCAAAATAATTATGTACTTTGGGATAACTGGATGGTTGGTACAGTGGGTAAAAAGTAAAGATTTTGTTTGGAACCGCTTAGTGCAGAAAAGTTGCCACCTAATAAGAAGTAAAATAACGTAAAAAAATATCGCTTGACATGTTCAGGTATAATACTCATATTTTATGGAAGTCACGCTATAATCTCCATGTCTATGATATGGTTCAATTAAGTTACGTAACTTACGAAGACACTGTACCCAAAAATATATCAGAATCTTAACGACGTAAGTAAAGAAACTGTGTATACAAATTGCTACTCGCGACCCGTGTATTGAACGGACCTACTGTCGAATTTGTCCTATCAAAGAAAAGAAGAAAAATATTGTGGGAATCTTAACGACGTAAGTGAAGAAAGCATAAAAAACAAATATGCCCCCACGGCAAGGCGTATTGGACGGAAGTAAGGTCGAATTCACCATAGCAGGCCTGGAGATTCGACCTTTCTGTCGGGTTCATTTTAATTAATTCTGAAGATCGTGTTACTAATATTTAAGATGTTTCTAAATGGTTACCTCCCGAAGTTATTAATTCATCGTCTACAAAAATAAAATCTGGTGCTCACCGCTAACTATAGTTGTACAACGTATTACAATTTTTTAAAAAATACGTTAAAAAATAATGGCAACGTACTGTTTTTATTAATCTTTAATATAAATAACTCGCATCCCTTGTGAGACATGGAAATAAAAACGATAATTCAATTACGAATTCGCCGAAAAAAATTAAAATGTAAGCCTCGGGCAAACCCCCGATAAACGTGGTTATGTCTCGCCTTAAACATCATTAATGTTTCAATGTTTTCCGGTCGCGCAATATGTTTGAAATACACAATTTTCATAGTTTTGTCAGAACAAAACCATCCAGAACTTCTACGAGAAAGTGGCTGAACAATGCACGAATTCTACCCACTGACACTATCTAACCAGCCAGCCAAAGTAGAGGAGTGTTACGTTAATGTTTTATTTTATTTTTATTTATAAAATTAGAATTGCAGTAACTGCTAATTCTAATATTTCTTTTAACATTTATTATCTTGATAACAGCTAGATCTGATGTAGCAGTTAATCTCTGCAGCTTCATCTCAGGCAACTTTTTCCCACTACAAAAAACGTGGTTCAAAAAAATTCTGAACTTTTTTCGTCCCCTCTAATTTTTTTTTTTTTACATGAGCTCCACACAGGAGGCCCTGGGGAAAAAAATTCCCTAAGGGCCTGTGTCATCTTTTGGGATGCTGTGTGGATGGTTTTTTAAGGGAAGGAAGGTGGGGAGAGTTCTGGGAAGGAAAAGGGTTTAAGGGTTGGGTAGGAATCTGGGGTTCAGTGTGTCCTCGCCCTCGCCAAACCTCGCCCCATGAACCCGGGCACCCCTGTTAAATCACCAAACGTAGCGAACCACTTGTGGTGACCTATGGCAGACTTGTTGGTTATCAAAAGGTTCCCGGGGCAGCGGTACCCATTCCCGCCTCCCAAATTGATGGTCCAAGATACAAAACGAGCATCTTACAGCATATAATAACTTCGATAATCGTATATGCTCTTTTAAAGTAGCATTCACAATTTTATCCACTTCTTCGTCAGTCATTTCGGTTAATTTATTAGGATTTACGACTTTGGTGAACTCTTTTACGACTCCTCTGTACATGATCTTGTATTGATTCCTGTAAAACGTCTCTTCTTCCTCTTTTTCCTCGGTTTCGTCATCTGCCTCTTGAGCTCCTGAAGATCTCTTTGGGAAGAGGATTTTTTTCTTTATGGTTGGTAACATTTCATCTAGCTCTGTGTAGCTAGAAGTTAAAAAAAAGTAAACACGTAAAATTTGGTTATTAAATAAATTTACAAATAAATAAGTGCTGAGTAAAATTAAATTAAATTATTATGTAATTGTATTTGTGAAGCTATAAGTGTTTATAAAATATTGGCGACGTTCATAGATTTTCGAATCTCGGTATTCACCTTTCAAATGAACACCGTTAGCAAACTTGAAATAATAAAACCATTTTAATCAAATTTCTGAATTATCTACACATTTAAAAATCAAAATATGCTTGCCTGTGAGCTCTGGCATTATGAAAGTTGTATAAAAAATTGCTATAGATGGCACGCGAGCTATTTGAAAACTGAACCTACCGGGACCGAATGTATGGAGTGCGGGAGGGGGGAGAGGAACTCGGGAGGGTTGTTCGCGGAACGGGGAAGCGGGAGAGGGGAGTGGGGAGAGGGAAGGCGGAGTGAGAACGCGTGAGGGGAAGAAAGGGGAAGAAGGGGAGAAACAATTTCTTTATTAAGTGGCATAGCAACGCAAGCCGGGAACTAGCTAGTTTATTAATAAAACTATTTTCTGGTTATAGATAGCAACCTTCTTATCCTTACACCTACATACTTTATCGCTTGTCTAAACAATTAGATCAAATTGTGAAAATTACTTTTTTATTTCTTCGGCATTAACTATGTAACAATTTCTGGACAATTTGTTCTTAAAACTTTTTAGGTTTGCTAATGACACGGATGTGTCAAAACCGGTAGCATTTAAATAAATAAAAATATATAACAAATGTACATGGAAAACGAAACTGTTCGAAAAAATTCTAGCTATCTAAGAAGACAATTAACCAAATACTTCTTACTTGAAGTGAAACATCACAAAACTGCGCTATATAAATACTACGTTCTTATTATTACTTCGTTTTTTCACAAACCCTCTTAACGGTGCAGTCATAATCTTATTTAATAAACAGTCTTACCTTGGTATTGCCTCCGCATCGGATGGTTCTCCCAAAGCTAGTCTTTTGTTTGAATTATTCTTTGAGTCAGGAAATACGTCGAAACCAATGAAGACGTCCATTCCCATTTTTTTCTTCACCTTTATAATTGTTTGCAACCAGTCAAATTTGTATGGAATAGGAGGAGTAGTTGTGTTTGAATCCTTGGAGATATTGAGAAAGGTAGGCAAAGCTGGCAGTCCAACACTAGCCAAGAAATCAATCACTGGTTGCACCCCAAGACTATCTAAAGTTTCTGTTAGAGAAAACAAGTTTTTATGATCGGCAGTGTGACGGTTTGAAAAGAGATATAAAAATTAATTAGGTAATTAGCGGTGACCGAACAACGCAACAAAATGGCACTTCATCACTCCTTTGTAAAGTCATAAAAAGTATTGAAGAACTACGTTAAATAGGTAACGGGCTATTTTTTCATCTCTTTTAATGTCTTTTCAAAGGGTGTTGAAATGCCACTTCGTTAAGTTGTCATGGAATTGTAATTAGCATGTAGTAGTCCCAGAGAGCGGCCACACGTCTAGTATTAAAACGAAAAAGGCGGAAGGTTCTAGAACAATGGCGTCACGTGAATAAATCCATACAATCAATAACGAATATATGATCACCAATATCTGTGATTGCACTACTCTAGAAAAGACAGACCAAATAAAATATCATATGATCCTATTAACTCAGATGGAACACATCATCATATTAAACAAACCGCAAATAAACTCCTCAAAACAATTCAAATTTTCCTGAACATGAAAAATACAAAACTAAAACAAATTAGAACAACAGTTCCTTTGTGATAGTTGATAATTTTTATAATAATGTGTTCTTGTTTAAATTTAAAAAAAGCAAAGAATGTGAATATTCGAGATTTGGCATTAGAGGTAAATTAACGAGTTGTGAAATTGATTTAATACATGTAGGTAATATAAGTTGTATATATAAGTTATTCAATAAATGGTTCCCGTACCATACCTACCACCCAAATTGAAACTACTGTAGGTACTAATTAATTAAAGATTTACAAACGATTCCGATGAAGTTCGCTAATTACTGTATTTTTAATTATTACAATATTTTTAAAATACCACAGGCATTTCTGGTACTTTAACTGGTTGATGAAGAAAACTGCTAAAGAAGGGTCGAAAATAGAGAGATAAAGAAGACAGACGAAGATGACTGCTGAAGAAATCTAATAAAGAAAGATGGTTCACAAGAAAGCTGGGAGGATGACGAAGAAGACTAAATAAAAAGGGAAGGAAAAATGGAATTAAGATGAAAGACCACAACGTAAACAGACGTTGAAAGTTGCTGAAGATGTCTACGAAAAGGTAACTCTAATTTATCTGCTAGGTTGTGATGTCGCGCTCACTGGTATCAACGCAAGCTGCATACATCTCCTTGGCTTGGTTTAGAGGAAGGGGATCCTCGCTGGACGTGTTGGTAGAAAGAATATCTCGGACCATCCTCTCCACCTTTCTCCTTTTATCTGTGAACCAGCCGAAGGAGGAAAGGAAATCTGGCCTCGGGTGTTCCTCGGCCCAGTTTCCACATGCATACTGAAAATAAAATGGTTATAAGTAAAAATGGTTATAAATATCTTGGCCCGGAGAAAAAAATCTTAATATTCCTGTAAATAATGCTTTAAGTCTTTTTTACACTCACAGCATATATACATTTTATTGATTTCTCTACATAATATTTATTATATATATAAAATCAAATTGCAGCAATCTTTATTTGAAGAAATTGTATGCCCCCTTCTTATATATTTATGTAAATTAGTTTCATTGGTTACCAAAACTCAAGTGTTCAAAACCCAATGAATTTTAAAAAATAAATAGACAATACCACAAAAATTTGAGATTTTTACGTCCAAAATTATTTTTTGAGGTATTGTAGCCATTTGGCCATTAGCCATAGCCTTTAGACTCGACAGTAGGCCCGCCGACAGTTGGCCCGCCAACAATTGGCCCGCCGACAGTTGACCCGCCGACAGTTGATCCACCGGACCGTTGATCAATCGGACAATTGATCCCTCTGCCAATTGATCCCTCAGATAGTTGATCCCCTAACGGAGTATTTCTGGTGTACGTCCTCCGCGTGTAAAGTAATTGTAAAGTAAATATACAGAGACGATACGCGCCCGTATAACCTAAGTTGATATACTTGCGACCGTAGTTATAACAACTTATATCTGCAGGCATTTTGAGTGGAAACACCCTACAAATATCTATACTAACAATGATTCCGAGTCACCGAAGAAGCAAGCCGTATATTCCATGTATGTGGGGATATACGGCTTAATACTAAATATGACATACTCGTATTTGCAGTCTGTTTAGGAAAAATGCTATAATATGTATGGGAGGGGGAGGGGGCATGACGGGGTAGTTAACGTTTAAAGATAAATAAAACATTGTTCTTCAAATATTACAAAATCTACATTTTATGCAAATAAACTTTGGTCATTTAGCTGTAACATTTCAAAGAATAAACTGATAAGATATTTAAAGAAGCCATAAAAAGTGTAATAAAAAAATCTACCACCGGGCATGATGGGGTTAAGGTTCACACTTGCAGTACAGAAGTATTAGATCCTAGTCTTTGTCTTCGACACCGACACAGGAACAGTAAGTCCACTCTTGACACATTGGCTGGCAATGTTTTTTTCGACTTCTCTAATTTTTTTGCTGTTTGCAGCTTTCCGTTTCGTATTTTAAATAATTAATAAATAAATAACATAATTGTAAGGAAGGGAGGGCATGATGGAGAGGGCACGATGGCACTAACCCGTCATGCCCCCGGGGGTGTTTATACATTATAATAAATATGTATCTTTATAACTTTAGCCAAATTTAAAACTTTTACTAAGGACAATAAGTAGTCAACGTCGGATACCCGTCAACCAGTCTAATCAATCAAATAATCTGCAATATATCACGCTCGAGGTGCACTCGCAATATATTATATCAGAATGTGAAAAAACAAAATTTACTCAGCGCTTACGACATCAACACGGGATGACTACAGTCGCAGTACTAAAGGCACGGGGTGCGGTACGGGCACGTATGGACGAATTATCAGAGTCGTAGCAGGTTTGGACAATATATCAAAAACTCCATCTCCCGCCCTCCCTAACTTACACATAATATAACTAAATGACTCGAATGGGTAGCAGCGAAAATATACCTACGGCCGTAGTTGTAACAAAAGTTGATATACTGATATCTGCAGGCGTTTTAAGTGAAAACCCGCTATTTATTTTTACTAACAATAATAATTTCCCCGAAGGAGTATGCAATGATATACATTCGAATAACAAAATACGACTTACTTATATATGCGGTCGGCTTAATGAAAATTCGCTATAAGTTCCTCTTAACTAAATGTCTCCGAAGGGGTAAGCAGGTAGGATATACTGCTGTAGGTATAACAAAAGGGGACGTACTTATATCTGCAGGTGTCATGAGTGAAAAAACGGTAAACAAAATATTTTTACTTACAATAATGCAGAGCCTCCGAAGAAGTATGCAGTTAGGATTTGCGGCCGAATAACAAAATATGACATACGCGTACCTACTTACGTATGCAATCTACTAGTACTAGAGCATGGGTCGGCAAACTGCGGCCCGCGAGGCGTCTTGGTGCGGCCCGCAAGATTCTCGCCGCAACTCAAGTAACGGATGATATTATACACAGTGGAGTGAAAGGGAGCGAGAAAGGGAGCGAAGGGTAACGAAAGAAGGAACGATTTTCAAATCAACATGATAGGTTAGTGCATTACGATGCCTTCTGAAAACTAAAAGGAGTTGAAATGGTTTCTGAGTAGGGATGTCGAAAGTGAAAAAAAAATCGATATATCGATGTATCGATATTTTTATAAAATATCAATATCGACGTCGACATATCGATATATCGAAAAAATATCGATATATGGGTCATATTTTCAAGAAATTTTGCGTTTTTAAAATAATATTGTATTCAGCTCAATATTATCAATAGTAATTTTTGTACACAATTTGCTTTTTTTAATGTACAAAAATCTCAATAAAAATGAAGGTATTTTTATCACTTTTCATTTTTATTACGTAATAATTACAAAAATTTCAAAAACTAAAAAGCTGTCTTCTAACTTATATGTAAACTGAGATGCATACAAAGTTTGTATGCGTCTCAGTAACATTCTATTGGCGTATTAATCTGTCAAAAAGGACTTCCTGTTTGGAACAAGGTATAGTCATAATCATAGACAATTAGGAACCAACACATAGGAGTGGCTTAGAAAAAAATTGCGAAAAATAGCATTCATTTCTATGTATGTATATTGTACATACACACATGAGATAGTATTGGTGATCACAAATACTAATGCAAAGACAATAGATTTGTAAGCTATTAATAGTTAAAATTTCAACCGCCAGATGTCATGACACAATACAGTTACTTTTTTCCGTTCGTTCCTATACGGTTTTGGATTCTAGTGACTTTAAATACATAAATTTAAAAAAATATCATTTTTGATACAATTTTCGATATTGGATATTTTGTATCGATATATCGATATATCGGATCAAAATATATCGGCTAAAAATATCGATATTTCGATATATCGATATTTTTTCAACAAGCCTATTTCTGAGCAAATAATTACTATGTTTGGTATTTGGTAGCACCTACATAAAATTTGTGAGCAACCTTTTTCAATTCTCGAGAAAACAAACACTGTTCTCGGCTATCGTATTCACAATTGGACGCAATACTACACGACTCTACTTCAAAAATGCAAGCTAAGATTATCCCTAATATGGCAATATACTCTGCAATGTAATAATTTTACAGGAAACTAAAAACTACTGTATACCGACGCTTCTTAGATTTAAGCAAAACGTTCGACTGGTTCTCTCATAAAACCTTGTGGGAGAAATTGAAAGCTAGAAATATACCTACCAGGGGTCCTAGCATGGTCGATCGATATAGGTTTTATCTAAAATGTCGGTAACTTGTCATCGCTCCCGAGCACGACTGCAGGCCGCTAACGAACAAAAAACAGTTCACAACGACTAAGGGTTCCTGATTTATTTGACGTAAACTGTTATTTCTTCGTTAGCGGCCTGCAGTCGTTCTCTGGAGCGATTACAAGTTACCGACATTTTCGATAAAACCTATATCGATCGACTATGCTAGGGGGGCAGGTATATCAACACACTATCCCGATGGCACTCATATTCATATTCTCTACTCGAGGCACCGTGAAATCTGCGAAAAGCGTTTCTGTTGGATAAGTGGAGGGTTTCTTTAGGATAATTAATATTAGATAATTGATACTAGATAAGTTTCTGCGTTTTATAAATTTTAAGTTAAGTATCCCACTAGAAGACTTAAAATATTATGATCTATTACTAAATATTCTAAAAATACATGCACTAGAAGACCGACGTAAAATAAACGACTTATTATTTTTATTCAAAATACTTGACTCTAAATTCGACTATTGCGAACTCCTACAACTCATAAACTTACGAATACCGACAGTAACCACGCGACAAAATACACTATTCTACTGCAGCATTCACAAGCGGAACTACATTGCCCACTCTCCTATACAACGATTTCACACTATCGGGAATCAGTACTTAGGTGATGTCGACATATTTAACATCAACTTGGCGAATTTTGTGGAACTTGTAAAAAACTTATTCCAAACAAAACTATTCCTAAACATATCTGTATTTTTGTAAACTTATCAAATCGCAGTACCTATATTTTTTTTGTATTTTTGTGACTTGTGTGCATTTTTTATGTAATTTTATTTTTATTATTTCTTTATCTGTTGAAAAATCATCTGTCATGAATTTATTGTACTACCAACCATGTAAAAGCCCTCTGGGCGTTGAATAAATAAATAAATAAATTTACAATAAAAAAAAATATAAAAAAATATGTACTTTAATGATTAGCTTCTGTATCACTTTGATCTGGGTTAGAATATTGTTGTTTGACCCCCCCCCCCCATCCAATAATTCCATATTGAATTAATGAGTGGATTAGTGCATAGTATACTCTTTTTAGGTTGTTGAGTTTTAAAATATTTCTTAATCTTATGAATATATATATACACTTTCTGATACGCTTAACCAATTCACATACTCTCCTATTATTCTGATTTTTGACATGGCCCGACTCAAGTATCTCACTTGATCGTGCCATGTCGTCATCGGGCGTCCCCGACTTCTTCTACCATTTTCCTCATATATTCTTCTTACATTAATTTCTTCGTCCATTCGCTCTACATGCCCAAACCATCTGAGGGTCCCTTTCAAAATCTTATTCATTTTGCTTACATCAGCCTTACATTCTTTGCGGATATCCACATTTCTCACACGATATGGTTTTTACCACACATACGTCTCAGGGATCTCATTTCAACAGCATTCAGTTTACTTTCATCCTTCCTCTGCCAGTTCCATGCCTCACTGCCATACATCAGAGTAGGTACCAGGACTCCATTGTGGACTGCTAGCTTCACTTCTTTTGACAATTTTTTTACTAGCGCCAACGGCATTCAGTTACCGGCGTTCACCCTTCTTTCAATATCCCAATCAGCCTTCCCATTTCTCGTAAACATACTACCCAGATACACAAAATCATCTACCTGCTCCAAGTATTCATCATTCACAACTATATTGCATACTGTTTTTGTGCTCTCTCTTTCAAATACCATGACTTTAGACTTACTTACATTCATCATTAACTCATTCTTCATACATACTTCGTTCATCCTAGACGCGAGAGACTGTAGATCTTCCATAGTGTTAGAAATCAGCACCTCATCATCAGCATACATAGCATGGGTAATACAAAATACAATTTCGAACATGTTGATTGATTTTGGGGTTGTTCTCTTTCTTTTGCCAAAGTTTCAGGCAATCTTGATGTGTCTAATATCAGGAATCTTGATTCAACCAAAAAATAGGTGCCGAGGTACTATTGGCCATACATTAATCATATGAGTTTTGTATTTACCTGAAAAAAGTCTTCACAAGGATTAGCTTTTTGATCCATGGACATAATAAGATTTGAGGCTGACCGGACACATTCTTTTGTTTGACAAATACTTCGTTTTTGGTCAGCAACATCTGAAATGATAACGTTATCAAATTATATTAAAAATACTTGTCAAACCTAAGCACTATTTTTCAACTAAAATTCAAATGGAGTTTCTGTGACGAATTTTAAGCCATTTTTTTCAGTTTGGGGAGCGGCTGTGGACACCGTTACTTGAATGGCGATTGATAAAGATTTATACGATGGTATCATTTTTTAACTATGTAGTGGCAACCCCAAGACACCGAGAATGTTCGAACCGACCGACGACGACCGATTATACGCGTGGCGGTCAAAGGAGACTTCAAACGCCTCCATGTTCCCTTGATCAAATCCTAAACAAGGCTTTGCATGACGACACTGTAAATTTTTTAAAAATTTTTTTGTATTTTACTTTCTGAAAGAAACGTTTGTAAAGAATGCTTGGACCAAATGTTTTAAATAACTTCGAAAAATCGACGGAGATACAGCATTTTGTTTGAAATAAATTGTATGTTGAATTATCCTTCAGCAAAACTTTGAATGCGTTTTACTCTAAACTTTTTTAACACGTTTTTCAACCTCGTTGACAACATATTAAACAAACTATACATCCGATTTGCATGCACTAGTTTTTAAACTGTTGGAAAATCCAGTGTCTATTGCACCACGTAGGAGAATTTCGATATCTACAAAAAAGAAAAAATGGCGGACCAGCAAATTTTATTTTTGGTATTTTATGGAAAATTTTCATCGTTCATAAAAATAAAAATAGAAGGGAGCCCTTTATAAAATAATCCCTACGTGGTGCCATAGTCAGGGCCGGATTAAACATGCCTGGGCCCCCAGGCAATGCACGTCTCGAGGCCCCTTTGCCCTAGAGGCCCCTAGCCGATGCTTGGTCTCGAGGCAGTGACCTACACTGCCTTATGGACAATGCGGCCCTGCCAGGGTGTAAACATGTCGGGGGCCCCTAAGCAATGCACGTCTTGGGGCTCCTTTACCCTTGGGGCCCCTAGCCAGTGTAGGCAGTTGCCTACACTGCCTTATGGATAATACGGCCCTGGCCATAGTGACTGGATTTTCAAACAGTTTAAGAATTATTAATAGTTTTTGTGTTTAATTCGTTGAACTCCGTTTAGTTAACCACAGTTTGAAAATGGTATTTAAAACCGAAACAGCTGTAACAAAAATACATACTAAAATACTTGCAGAATTTGAAAATAACTTTATCGAATTTAATTTTAATTAAATAAAAATAAAAGTTTGAAAAGTTTAAGACTTGGTGCGTGCAAATCGGATGTATAGTTTTTCTAATATCTTGTCAACCAGGTTGAAAAACGTAACGAAGGATAATTCAACATACAAACTGTTTAAAACGGTTTCACATAAAATGCTGTATCTCCGTCAATTTAACGAAATGTCTTCAAACATTTGTTGAGAGCATTATTAACAAACGCATCTTACAGAAAATGAAATAAAAAAATGACAATTTTTTTAGTGTCCTGGTGCGATAAAGCCTTGTTTGGGATTTGATCATAGAAAGATGGAGGAGTTTGGAGGCCCCCTGGGACCAGAGGCCCGTGTGAACTGAATAAAAAGCTTGTAAAATTACATCAACTTCTTAAACTAGGGGAACCTCTAGGGGGGGAGAAGAACTTAGGCTACAGAGATCTACCTCATACGCCAGAGAACATTTAAGTACTTACAATAGCAAGAGATCACAATGAGAACTATCAACAGCATAATCATTAAGATAATTAGGATAACGATGAAATTTTTCTCCCGCAGCTTTCGCCTGAATCTGAAACAAACCAGTTAAACATGGGATTTAAAAAAATATATTTTTGTTTTTTTAAATCAGTGTGCAAAAACTAGTTTTATAAAAAACACCCAGGACATCGTCCACAGATATAAAATAATTGATGAGATGGACACTTTCCATGTAACTAAATATGCGATAGATATGTAAGATATAGCTGTTTTTTCAACGCAACATTTCTGAATCGTTCTTACAATAGCTCTACGGAAGAGGCCCTGAAGAAAATAATTCCCCTCAGGGATTATGTCATCTTTGGAGATGATGTATGGAAGATCTTTTTAGGAATGGAAGGAGATGAAGTTCTCGGAAGGATAAAGGTACGAGGGGTTATAAATTTTACGTGTGTTTTATTATATATGGAGGATAGGAATGTGGGGTCAGTGGGTCTAGGAACGACGGACGTATGAACCTCACTGCGGCGCGAGGTGATATTCAGAGAGAGGCTGTTATAGCAGGCGAAAAGGGGTGTCATGTTATAGCTCAAATTAAAGGTGGGTTACCAAGTTAGGTATATGGAATTACACTGGATGTGATTGTGTTGTGTTGTACTTACTATGTGGTCATGTTACGGGGTATAAATAATTGTACTCAGTTTTCAGCTTTAATCCCTTGGGATCTTGGACGTCAAATCTCATTGATACGAGATATGCTGAAACGGCGCAGTAGGTAGGCATGAGTTACTCCCATCAGAGCGTGGGCACTGTTATTTTTATCATAGTTGTGAAACTTGAAATGTAAATAAAAGAGTGGATGTATAAAGATATATATTGAAAGTATATGCGTTGTTATGTCGCCAACATACAGGACCCAAGCCACCCTAACAAACCACCACGCCGTCCCCCCTTACATACCGCTTCTTTCCCCTCGCCATACGCACCGCGGTCGCCCCGCCGGCAGCCGGCAGTCCGTGCTAGCTCCCAGCGCAGTAACCCGTGTCGGGCAATACCCAAATTGTTCCCGCGCGTCGAGTCGAGTTTGTTCTAGAACTTTCGGCGCCAACGGAAAAGGGACGCGACCACCTGCTTTGTGGGCGCGAGCTGGCCAGCAAGGTGCTGCTGTTGCCACCTGCTGGCGATGGACTACTGTAGTTTCCTGCTGAGCATGGACATACTCAGCTACCATGCCACCACCTCCTGGGCGCCTTCCCCGCGCGGCCGTGAGTAACGAAGCTACCTCCATTTTGTAATGTGTCCCCTCTTACCTCGCGATCTGTAAACCCCCCCCCGGGAGGGCGAAGAGAGAGATTTGCTTAGGATGTTTTACTCAGCTAGGTATACTTGTTTACCTGTGATTGTTAATTGATGTGAATATTACTGCCCCTTGTTGTAATTGTGTATTTCCGCCAATACAGTGTTGTTCCATCCCAGACAATCTTTCATTTGACGAGACATGAGGAAGAGTGTTGGCCTATAACCATGTACCCGGCCCCTTTTTAGCTACTTACAACCCTGTTGCGGAGCGTTTCACCTGTTCTGCCGACCTGACTGAGCTAGCTTTGGAGGCAGAACGTGGGTGCTACGCCCGTGGCACGCAACAGCGTACCTGTGGACCATTCCTATAATAAGCTACTAGCTAAAACCTATTAAGTTTGATGCGACGATTCCGGATGCATAACGAGGGGTCCTTAACTCCCTCACGTAGCATCAGCGCCAGGTCTGCCAGCTTCTACCTCCATCTTGGGTGATTAATAAGTATGGGAACGCCATGCCCATGGCGTCCTCCATCATGTGGTTGGTAGCAGTACAAGTCCCATCAGGTTTCAGAAATAAACGGCGTGGAATAAACGGACGGGTTGTGTGCCGTTGAATTAATAGTATTTCATCTCGTCGGATGACGGATGATGTTTATAATCGATGATTATAATAAACTTTGGTCGGTCAAGCCACCATTAACACATTGGGATTTTACACTAGATTACCCGGAAAAATAAAGGTTCTACAGTCGCGATCACATTGTACCGGCTGAGAATTAAATAAACTTAACGTTCAAATATTGAATTAAAACTGAAAAACCCGCCGATTAAATATTTTCCATATTAAATTTAAATCCACATTGTCCACTGGTCGAATTCGTGTCCTGCCCTTTAGACGTGAATTCAAGAAGTGCCGGAAAGCGACATCGAACCCCCTGTCGTTGGGAATTTCAACTAAGCGGAGAAAAGGTGACACCATAAGTGGCCACTAAAAATAATCGGGATTATTAATGTAAACAAACATTAATAATCCTGGGTAATTTAGAACAGGGAAATAATTAATTACTTGGGCATTCTAATTATTTTCATAAGAAGGCCTCCTGTAGAGCTACGAACGGTAGCTCTCTCCCGATGAGGCCTGCCACGCAGGGTAAGCTGACGCATCCGCCATCAAGATCCGGACAAACCTCATCCCATGAACCCGGGCACTCCTGTTAAGTCACCAAACGTAGCGAACCACTCGGGAGACTTATGGCAGAGGTGTTGGTTATCCAGAAAATTACTATTATTTGTGCAAACTAATAAACGGGAGAAAAATTTTGTCAATCACCTTACACAAAATTGTTCACTTCTGAAAACAGCGGATAAAATTACATATCTCGGAATAATCATAGATAAAAACCTAAAATGGAAAGATCACATGGGACATACAATAAAAAGAATTAGGAAATTAATTTATATATTCTTACGAATTAGAAACTTCTTATCAACGAAAAATCTATACTCAATATACTACGCACTAGTACAGTCTATTCTTCAGTATGCCATTATCAGTTGGGGAGCAGCTTACAAAACTAGTTTGGCCCCCATAGAAATTGTTCAAAGACTCATTATAAAAATTATACTAAAAAAACCTCCAGACTTCCCCACTGAACGCATATTCGAAGAGTTCAAAGTTCCAACATTTAAAAACTTATTTGAGAAAAATTCAATCATACAAATTATAAAAGAAAAAGATAAATTCTCATTCATAACTGAAACGACCACAAGACTCACACATGTATTTGTATGCCCCAAACTAAACACGTCTTTTGCCCAACACCATTATACACACCAAGGAAAATACTTCTTTAATAACCTTCCAGTAGAAATCAGAAGCATTAATGACAAAGTACAATTGTTGAACTCCATCAAAAAACATTTTAGAGAAATCACCAACGGGAAAATTGCTGCTTCCCTCATCACCACATGAATGTCACACTAAAAATTATACCTATTTTACTTATTACTGAATACATGTGGATGATTTTACCTTTTAGTTAAAGGATCTTGATTGCGATATGATTAAACTGTGTTTTAACGGTGTATGTATATTAACTGTGAATCTGTGCATATATTATGTGAAACACCTGACTGTATAAATTGTAAATATTTAAAATGTATCCACAAGCTCCTCCATCCACAAGCAAATGCTTTTAATGGAGGAAAAGTAATAGTGTAACATGTTCCATTTTTTAAGATAAATAAATTATAATTACAATAAATTTCATAATTCAATCAATCATTTTATTGTGTGTTATTTGTTAATGTCAGAACAAACCTTGCAGTTCTGGAGCCCACCGCAACCAAATAATTTTCTTCTACAGTGTCGGGCCTTTTTCTCATAACTTCCACTGTGCGGGACACGCTTGCTGAAAAAAACATCACTCATTAATATTCCATTTCGTACCAAATTGACATCGAAGTTTTTTGTTTCACTTAAATTCTTGCGTTTTCTGAGTTTTAGAATGGGAACTCAACAATTTTGTTGAACTACAAAAAAATTTTTTTTAATAGGCAATTCACCCTAAAGATAGTTATAAATTTTAGAATAATCTATAAAAGGGGATAGGACTAATCAAATATTGAAGTCATTCAAGTCTTTGAACTTATATAGAACTGAAAAAACGCGAGAATTGTTGAGAGACAGCAAATACGTAATACAAAGGCGAGAATGATTGGTGATTTTAAGACGCCGCTACCCGAATTTCTACCGATTTCTTGCAAACCTCCCTTAAACATTTGAAGTTTTTAAGCTCTTAAAAAAATATATATTATTTTTGAAGATAATATCTAGACATTCGTCGCGCCGAAACGCAAATTATATAAAATTGCCGCGATAGAAAAAAATCGCAAAATATGTTCCAAAAATTATTATAAACACGTTTGTTTCAGTTATTTTACAAGTTATGAATAATTCACAGTATGAAATAATTCAGTGTTTCTTTAAATGCTGTTTAAGAGAAGCCCCGAGAGATTTTTGCTCTATTTTAAACGAGTCGTGTTTTATTAAACATTTTCGCATCTATTTCATCGCTTTGAATATTAGCGCGCTCCTCTAACATTCGTAATTACACATCTCTCCATCTTCCTCTTTTTGTGCGCGGTTGCGGGGCCTTAATAAGCGAATGATATACGGGAGGTCCAAAAGTTCGTGGAATGGAGGGGATGGAGGGGGGATAGTGGCGCTCGTTTAGTGTCATACTAATTGGTGACTCATCATTAGTATATAAATTAAGTTTCAGCCCTATTGAGTCATTGAATCTGAGTCTGCTAAACAAAGTCAATCCGGAAGAAAACTGAAACTATGGATAAAATTGAACACCGTGCTGTGATAAAATTCCTTACTAAGCAAGGAAAGAACGCTCAGACCATTTTGAATTAAATGCAAACCGTTTATGGGGAATAGTGCCCTAGTAAATCAATGATTTACAAGTGGCATGGACTTTTTAAACATGGTCGGGAGTCTATTGAAGACGACCCCCGCTCAGGAAAGCCAGTTGAGGCCACCACATCAGACATCGTCGAAAAAGTGGAAAAAATTGTACTGGAGGACACCCGTATGAAGAAAAAACAGTTATCTGCATTAGTTGGAGCATCAGATACCACCATTTTGCGAATCCTACATGACTACCTGGGTATGACAAAAGTCAGTGCAAGATGGGTACCGAGAATGCTCACGCCGCTTCAGAAACAACAGCGCGTCGAAGCGTCAAAACAATTTTTGGAATTGTGTGGAGACGAACCTGCACAGATTTTGGAGCGGATTGTTACCGGAGATGAAACATGAGTTCATCACTTTGAGCCTGAGTCCAAACAAGAGTCCATGCAATGGCATAAAAAGAGTACACCACCGCCAAAAAAATTCAAAGTGTCGGAGTCGGCTGGAAAGTTCATGGCTACTGTTTTTTGGGATTGTGAGGGGATAATACTCATTGATTACAAAGAAAAGGGAAGGACCATAACCGGAGAATACTACGCAACGATACTAGAGAAATTAAAGGAGGCCATCAAAGAAAAACGTCGAGGTAAATTGACCAAGGGTGTGTTGCTCTTGCAAGACAACGCGCCGGTTCACAAGAGCAGAGTTGCAATGGCTGCTCTGTACAATCATAGCTTCGAAACACCAGTCCACCCACCCTACAGTTCAGATCTGGCCCCAAGTGATTTTTATTTGCTCCCCAATTTAAAAAAAACTTAAGGGGAAGGAAATTTTCCGACGACATTGAGGTAAAGGAGGCAATTTTGGCTGATTTTGAGGCAAAAGATAAAAAATATTTTTACGATGGTTTAGAAAAATTAATTCGTAATCTAATAAATGTATTCAGCTTAAGGGTGATTATATTGAAAATGAAAAATAGATTTATTGTTTAATTTTATTTAAAACCCTTTCATTCCATGAACTTTTGGACCTCGTATATATGCTTTTGAAAGAAGAATAATTTTTACAATTGAAGAAGACATGGTCAAGAGTCTTCTCCTCCACACCACCGCCCTGGCAGATCGAGGACTCGTATTTTAAACAAATGAGCTGCAGAGCAGTGACCAATCCTCATTCTCGAAATGCAGAAAATATACCTTTTATATATTTTTAACAACATTCTTTTAAATGTATGAATATTCTTAAATGGTCAGAGAGAAATAGTTTGACACTTGGTATTTCTATATAAAATTTAAAATGAGATAGTTGATAGTCCAGAATTGCTTGCATTTATAAGCTTTCGAATTCCACCACGTGATATTAGAAGTTGGAAATCATTTTAGTGCGAAAATTCTGGGACTAACTACCATGTGTAGTTCAGCGATTCTTTACAAAAATCAACCAAATATTATTATTACGTATTCCTCTTTGTCCTGAATACTGATGGATGGAATTAATTATTCCAAGTCAGTGGACATCTTCAAATTATCACTAAACAAAACAAAATTTGTAAGTGAGGCAGTTCAGTTATGCATAATACGAGTAAATACAGTATAATTTTTAATATTTTAATCACAATACTTTTAACAAAGGGAAAAAATTCTATCACGGAATTCAAAAAGAAACACCGATTTCTATTTGATTTGCAGTTGGTTTCCATGAGAAAACATACCATCTGATGAAAACAGGGGTCCTAGCATGGTCGGTCGATAAAGGTTTTATCGAAAATGTCGGTAACTTGACATCGCTCCCAAGCAAGACTGCAGGCCGCTAACAAACAAACAACAGTTCACATCGACTAAGGGTTCCTAATTTATTTGACGTAAACTGTTATTTCTTCGTTAGCGTCCTGCAGTCGTGCTCGGGAGCGATTTCAAGTTACCGACATTTTCGATAAAACCTATGTCGATCGACCATGCTAGGGGGGCTGGTTAAATAGATGGATAGTCAATATATATCTGAAGTTCTGTATTGAAGATAATATTTTCTTCTAAAGAGGAACGGTTGCGCGAACTTTTTCATCCAAAACTTAAATTTGAATTTGAGCCCAAAATACCAACCATACTGAATTATATTTTTATAATAAAAATTAATCAAACCTTCAGTAATTTTTGTAATAAATGATTCGTAAGCCCACTAATAAACGAATTTATTGAAAGTAGTCCAGAGTTTTAATTTTGTTTCCAATTCCAATGTCTTTTATCACATTTCCAATTAAAATATCAATGCTGTAATGTGATAACTATCGTACAAAGTATCTCCATTAAGAGGGAATAACCAGACAAAACCGGAAATGTGTCATTTTTAAATCAAATTTTAGAAGTATTGACTCTTTTCCACAACAAAATTATAAATTGATTCCGAAAGACTGTTATTTTATCCAGTAAAGCTATGTTTTAAATTTTGAGAAAATATGTTTATTTTTAGAACAATAAGGTTTTACCGTAGGTCGTTGGCAGATTTGTTAAATTTTCAAACTAAATTTTGTATTATACGAGTACATCACACATTTCAAATCATACAATCATGCAGTAAATACCACCAAATACCACCCAGAGTAACAAGGCTTAACGGCTTATTCCACATTAGCCGGACGCGTACAAATGCTGGTGTCAGGGATCCAATCAGAAGAATGTGCGAATCGTTTAATCAAAATCAAAACATCAAGGATTCCGACTTATTTTTTGATACACGCAGTACTTTTAGTAGAAAATTGAAGGCAGTTTTCCTACAAAGTACAATACCTTAGACATCGCTTGGTTTATAATTTAAACTACCTTTTTTTCTTTTTTAATTTCTGTATGACATTATTTTTTATCTATATATATTTTTGGTCTTACCATCAAAATTTTTCCAAAAACAATTTGTAAACTTTTATAAGAATATTGCGCATTTTTTTTTCATCTCTCTGTAAAATAATATTTACTTATGTATATACATACGTCTTTTCCGTATTTAACGGTAAAAATATTTGTGCATTTTTTTTTTTTTTTTTACATGAATACCGCACAAGAGTCCCAACTGCTCCCTTCTGGAGCCAGTGGGACTATGGCATCCCCAATTGGGGTATGTTGTGAGGCTGAAGGTAGTGGGGAGGGGAAGGAGTTAGGGAATAGGAAGGTGGAGATAGTACCTGGCTATTCAGATCTGGTCACCAAACACGGCTAAAGCCATTTCAAGCAACGTTTCAATTCTGAATGGTGGTCTTACACCAGGGCGATACTGAGAGTATCTTCCACTCTGGAACGTGCCGCAAATATACTATATATTATTTTAAATGAATAAATTGTGAAATAACACAAATTGATCAAATAAAATTTATTTGCCACGCCGGGATTCGATCCCGCGACCTTTGGAGTGCTAGTCAAGCGCCTTACCGCTGGACTATGTCGGCCGTTTTTATCTGCTGTCAATGTTAATTCGTGAGAAAAAGTTTGGATGCTGGCGAATTCTCTATTAATTGTTTTGTATATTCTTGTCAATTGACGTCTGTATCTGTATTTTCTCCTTAATAAAAAATAAATAAATAAATAAAAAAAATAAAAAATAAAAAAATAAATAAATCAATAAATTATCTGGGAAATTTGTGTTTCATAATTTTAATTTTAGTTTGTTGGTGTTTTGTGACGAAAATACTTCAGTTTGTCTATTTATTTACGGTCTTACAAACTGATATATTTAAGATTTTTTTACATTGTTAGGAGCGGGCCCCCAAACATGTCCCAAGCTAGCTCTCAGGGGAGGCATGATTTACCCTCTATTCAGGTGGTGGGTCGCTCGAGGCTTCAGAAATTCCTTTGCATCTCAGTCGTCTGGCAGGATACTCCCCCTCTAGGAAACCCTCCTGCCGTAGCAGAATAATAACAGGATTGAGTTAACTAGTTTCATGTATTGCAAATTTAAAACACAGTACATAGGTCATTACAGTACAATTCAACACAAGAAATACATACTACACAATCCTAGCTATCGTGTTTATAACCTCAAGATCCCTAAACGAAACTCTCTGAGTGATGGCTTTGCGCGGGAGTTTACAGTCTATCGTTAAAGGACACAATCAAATGAGGAAACAATTGTACAGCTTACATGATGTTGGGGGTCTTCGTCTTCCGGCTTCCAGGGGGACCTCCCGAGTTTAGGACAGAACCGAAGTTTACACAGGCATGGTGAAATATCAGCGCTAAACCCGTAGGTTATTGAATTAACATTGCAGGTTATATTTGAGTACAATTCGAGCGATAGTACGCCGGGCGCGAACAGTGGGAATCCACGCGCGGGCTTAACGTGTGCCCGAGGCGGCTCGCAATTCTCAACTGGTGCAAGGGATCGCGTGCGGGTGGGCGGATGGGATAGGAAGTAGGAAGCAGGGAACAGGGGGGGAGCAGGGTGTTGTGTAGTTTGCGGCGAATTAGGAGTTTGAATTCTTTGTCGTTTGGGCGTACCATAACACTTCCCCCCGCGCTTGGAAAAAAAGCGACGTGGCAATGGAGCTGTAGGGAAAAAAAAAACCCTCTTATGCTTCCATCGGGGTTTTGAGAGATTCGTTGCTTGAGAGATTTCCTAGCTAGAACATACAGTTTTATGCTATAGTTTGGGTCACAATGTTTGTAGGGAATGGGTGGGGGTACATACAATGTTTGGACAAGACAAATTTGGGAAAAGTACATGGTGTAAAACAACATACAAGGTTATGCAATTGAAAATAACAATACACATGGTTATGCAATTGAAAGAATGACAATACACATGGTTATGCAATTGAAAGAATGACAATACACATGGTTAAGCAATTGAAAGAATGACAATACATTTGTACAAGAGAAGAGAAAAAAGTGTGTGATTCTAAGGTTTCATTGGTCTTGGAGCTAAGTTTGTGAAGCGTGGATTTGTTTGGTTTCGGAGAATTTCGAAGAAAAGGACGTGACTTCACGGATTCTAAGGATTACATTGTCACTGTAATCGGACCCATTTGAGACAACGCTCAGGAGTACACTTGGGCCTTAGAAAACACTTGGTTTTGTCGAAGACGTCGAAGTTCACGAAGTGGAGACTGTGGTTGCTGTGCCGCGACTATGGTTACAGAGGTCATTGAAGAGAAGAATCCAGTATCTGCAGACATGCCAGTGCGAATCCTAAGTGTTATTATGGTAAACACGGGTCGTATATAATGGTTATTGAAGCATAATGTAGCTCAAGATAACTTGTATTGGTGCGCATTCAGCGAATACTGGTGGGTCAAGGTAATGATGGTTTACACATGACGATATATGCGTCACTGCATGACAGAGCAAGAGACGACAAGGTTGGCATTGATAGCAAGAGTAAGAACAAACCTAAGAGCTAGCGTGCCCTAAAGGTAGTTTAGAGTGTCATAAAGTATAGTGGGACAACTCAGCTTGCTGTGGCACGACAAGACAACATACGTATGGGCGGTATGGTCTGTGCTTTCAGGAACAATTGCGTAGAAAATGGCAGCAGGAGAGACCTTGTAACCACAGCGCGTGCTGTCAGGAAGTGAAGCTCAGCTTGGCTGTTGGTGATGACATCCGCCTGGGCTTCTTTTTAAATCCGGGAGGAATTATTATTAGAGCAAAATTCTTGAAGTTTACCTGCCTAGGGACCAATGAAGAAAAGGTTTGGAGAGAAACAAAATGTGTCCAGATAATGAAATAACGAAATTTTAACCACCGACCCAGAGAGTGACGAAGAGAGATTCCTAACTAAATTGTGATTACATGAACATTTTCCTTTGCCAGGATGACTTGGCGTTTGCCTAGTGACAATATGTCTTGGTTAAAAAACAACCGGCCCTCCATGGCCTATGCTAACATGAGATGGTAACATTTTCGTAGAATTTCAAAGAACGAGACAAAGAATCGTGAACTAGTCACGGCAAAGGGAAACCAATTCATGAATAAAGGTTGTCAAAAGGAGACAGACGGTACGCCAAGTGCATATCGTACATATCCAACATTCATGAATGTGTTTCGTGGAATTGAGAAAAGAGAGAAAAAAAACTGGTGAGACATATGCAGAGATTGAGGGGGAAAACCTGTAGATAACCGGACAGTTACCTATTCGAACTCCAAGTGAGGGCGAGATATGGTCAACGACAGATTTTACACTTCATAACATAAGTCTGAAACATGGGGAATGGGAGGAGGAGGGGAGAAGGGAGACGAGTTGCGAAACTTGCTAGAGACTGGACCAATTTCCGATTCAAACTCTATGTGAAAATGAAACATAATCAACCAGCAGATTTCCTGACTCTTTACATTTATCAAAAAGGATGAGGAGACATTTGAATACACATTATAACAAAGAGGCTAATCTTTCGCGTGTATTGGGCAAAAGATTAGGGGTCATTTTAAAAACTTCTACATGATTGTGAGAAAAGACAGACCCTTGCTCCAATTTCACAAACCTGGGGGTTTTCTTGTTCGTTCTCCAGACAACGAGTTAGGTGGTTTTTTTTGTGCTCAATCGATTAACTCCCACAGCACTATGCCCCATAATTGACAGTGAAGCTGAAAACTAGTCCTTTTGGGATAGTAGATATTCCTGGGCTTCTTTCCTTTTTGCAAAGAAGTAAAAAAACAGGAAGTCCACGGGCATTGGCGTTGAATGACAACAAAGGGTTGTGGACTACATTTCGTAGATTGCACACAAAGGGTTTGATATTATTTCGTTCGCACGACTCATGGTAAGTGTTTTAACGTCTCCACGTATAGTGTACAAAATATGTAAGTACATACAAGATATAACTCAATTATAGACAGAAGTCAAAGAGTTTATACAATGCATCCTAAAGAAGATAGCAAAGCCGATATTATGTCGTTCACACGAATCACGGTAAGTATTGTTATTACGTCTCCACGTCTCGTGTACAGAGTTTATACACAGTTATACATAAAAGCGGTACTCGTGACAAATAAATGACACACGACCGGAACAGGTTATACGAAAAGGGTGGTACTCATGGCAAATGAATGGCACACGACCAAAATAGAACGTACAAAATGGTTCTCATGACAAATGAATGGCACACGACCAAAATAGAATGTACAAAATGGTTCTCATGACAAATGAATGGCACACGGCCAAAATAGAATGTACAAAATGGTTCTCATGACAAATATGTCACACGACCGGCTCAATAACATTTAGCTATGAGAAAAAAAGTGATTATGACGAACTTCTCGTATCGCGGCAGGTATTTTAAGGATCCCTCCTATAATGGTGGATGTTCTAAGGATCTCTCCTATAATGTAACAGGGTTACGTTTAAATACAACACAATAAACGTTAACTATGCTTGTTTTAACACAGTTTATAAAGATTTGTTAGATTAACTAACTCCGTAGCCCAGGAGCGTACGATAGGATAACAAGGAGGTAAACAATTTAATGTCACTTCGTATGTTATAAAGGCGGGGTGATGACAGAGTACATTTCTGTTTACACCATGTGACAAACAAAGACAGACCTACATGGTTTTACATACTGTCTATTGCAGCAAACTTCAGTGGGGACAAATAAAAGGGACCAATTGTGGTTTTACATACCCTTTGTGCGGTTACAACATACCAGGTTATGTGCAATTTAGGTTGCAAATACTTGGTTAAATGGCGAAACAGGAGTTGAATGCCTATGTTTGTAAAACGATGATCAAACAAAACATTGATGATTTACGTTAAACTGCGGTTATTTATGTACGGAAATCAGGGTTGCCGTTAGGTTTTATTAACCTTTTCCGTAAGGGTTGAAGCATGTAATACAAGACATACATGTTGTGAAGAGGGACAAATCGAGGACTTCTTATAACAACAAAAGACCGAGTATTTGGTTTTACGTACTTTAGTTGAAACGAGTCCATGAGGATTTGTACAAGGATGGAAAGACCAATTTAAAGGCTTTTCCTTTATTTATATACATATGATTTCAAAATGGATGTGTCAAAATCCAATTTGTTAGCAAAGAGCTCGGGTAGGACGCCATCAATTTTTGACATTTGAGAAAAAATTGAAAACTACTATACACAAGGAATGTGATTATGTGAGTAACCACTTATCTTTACCATGATGGGTAAAATATGGAGCATGTTGAGATGGTTTACTAGTCCTGGGTCGTGATTTAACGCTTTGGAGTTTACCAAATCGATTTTAGAACGACGCTCCAGTATTTACAGAACATAAAAAGAAAAAAAATTGAAGAGATTCCTTCCGATATGATGAAAAAAAAACAACAAACAAAAATGGTGAAAATTACAATATTGCATTACATGGCAAAGCGTGTCATGGCATGAACGTTGCGTAGTGTGAGGGGTTGAGAGGCAATGATTGGGTTCATGACTTCCCGAACACTGTCACTCGAGGGGTGTCTCTGCTCTAAAGTGATCAATTTTGGAACAGGTGAGAAAAAAGAAAGAAAAAAATAAAAATAAAAAACGTGTGAGACAAAAATTACGGTGGTTGCCAATTCACGAACATGAACGGGGCAAACTACACCGTGGATTGTACATAAATTTACAAAAATGATTTTTTAACAATATTCGTTTTATCAACGAAAGGGTGGGCATGTAATTGACACTTTACACGCCAGCCATTGTAAGACTTGGTGTGCTTACAAAAAGGTTGTGGTGATACACACTGGATCATTTTAAGTTTGCTGAGATAGTGGGGGCAGTTTTACTTGACTCCTCACTTCCAGATTTTGCGATATCCTTAATATGGTAATTACCAATGTGTTTTCCAGAGCAGTCAGACAAGGAGTACACTAGATCTGATATCTTTCTTAGAACTTTGGCCTTCACGAAACGTGGTGCCAGCTTGGCAGAGAAATACATGGCTCCTTGGGAAAGTGTGTTGTTCTTTCTCCAAACTATGTCTCCTGTATTGAAGGTGACATGTTTCCTACGTAGGTTGTATCTGTCCGCACTCTTTTGATGAGCCAGGAGCAAAGCATCAGTGACTTCACTGTAGATGGCCGACAGTTCTTCCAGACGATGGGCATAGTTCGCGGTAGGGTTGCTTGTGGTGGCAATTGACGTAGGAAAGTTAGTGTTCCTATGTAGAGAACCATGAACGACTTGTTCCATACCGTGTTTTAAGAAGAAAGGTGTGTAACCAGTGGCCAGATTAACAGTGTTGTTCATTGCAGCCTGAATTTTATCTAGGTTTTTACACCAAGTACGTTGATCTTTATCAACTAGAATAGCCAGAGCTGTGTTGATTGTTTGGTTATAACGTTCGACGGTGTTATTTTGTGGAGTATACAAGGTATTATAGTAAATATCCTTGATTCCGTATTTTGAATTCTTGGGCAATAAATTGTTTTCCGTTATCAACAATTACGGTTCTGGGTGTTCCGTAAGGTATAAAAATGTGTTTTTCCAGAAGTTTGATGATGGCGGACGCGTTGGCTCTTTTTAAAGGAAAGATCCAACAGAATTTAGTGAAAACATCCACTACACTAAGTATGTGCATGTGTCCGGCATAACTTCGGGGAAAGGGTCCGACGAGGTCCATTGACAATGATTGTAGGGGTCTGTCGGCACGTTTGGGATTACCCATTAGGCCGGCAGGTGCTGCCGTGCTATGTTTATAAGCTTTACAAGTTTCACATTTAGAGATGTAATTGCGAATTTGCTTGAAGAGACCAGGCCAGTAATACTTCAAGGAGATCTTTTTATACGTCTTGAAATTTCCTGGGTGTATGGAGTCGGGAGCACTATGATTGTCAATAATTATTTGTTCTCTACCTTCGAGGGGAACGACAAGTTTCCACGAGTAATCTTCGAGGATGAATAGTGGTACCTTGCAATTACGGTATAGTTGTCCTTCTTTTATGATAAAATTAGGAAACTTTTGTTGGTTATTTTTACAACCTTCGAAGATTTTCAAGTACCATTCATCTTTTGTAGATGGAGGGGGGGCAATTGTGTCAACATTTAATGAAGCCAGTTCAATTCTTGAAAGGGCGTCGGGAACAATATTGTCCGCGCCTTTACGGTGAACAACATCAAAATTGTATTGAGACAAACGGGAGGACCAACGAGCGAGCCTACCGGAGGGATTACTTAAAGAGATCAACCATTTCAAACTACTATGGTCTGTAACTACAGTAAATTTGCTACCGTCTATGTAACCGCGGAAATGGTGAACAGAATCCAATACAGCCAATAACTCTTTCTCGGTAATTCCGTAGTTTTTCTCGTGTTTGTTTAATGTACGGGAAAAATACGCTACAGGGTGTTCGCCATCTGGGAATTCTTGAGTAAGGACTCCACCGATTCCTACATTGGAGGCATCCGTGTGGAGGGTAAAAGAGAGTGCAAAATCCGGGCAATTCAGAACGGGAGCTTTTTGAAGGGCATTTTTTAGAGTTGTAAACGCTTCTTCAGCTTCGACAGACCATCGGAAATTGCTGACACCTTTACGGATGCCGGTAATTTTATTTAAGGGGGCTGCGATAGTGGAAAAGTCTTTGATGAATCTCCTGTAGTAACCTGCAAGTCCAAGGAAACCTTTGACTTCCTTCGCGTTTTTGGGTCGGGGAAAATTTGCCATGGCTTCCACCTTAGCGGGGTCTGTTCTTAGACCTTTTTCGTCGATAATGAATCCCAAATAACGTAGACGGGACTTACAGAATTCAGACTTCTTCAAGTTGATGGTTAAACCAGCGAACTTGAGTTGTTGAAAAACTTTTTCCAGCATTAATAGGTGTTTTTCAAAGGTATCGCTGACGATGATGAGGTCGTCAAGGTAACAAAACAGGCTGTTATCGACTTCAGGACCGAAAAGTTTGTCCATCAGTCTTTGTAACTCGGCGGGGCTGTTTTTTAGACCAAAGGGTAATCTTTTAAAATGGAACATTCCCCTACCAGGTACAACGAAAGCAGTTTTTTCGCACGATTCTGCGTCCAAGGGTATTTGCCAAAACGCTTTGCTGAGATCGACAGAAGAGATGAACTTGGCGTTACGCAGCTTGTCTAAGGTTGCGTGAACGTGAGGTAAGGGATACGCATCAGCTTCCGTGCAAGAGTTTAAACGTCTACTGTCGAGACAGAAACGTGCAGAGCCGTCTTTTTTAGAAACCAAAAGAGTTGGGTTGGTCCATGCACTTCTGCTGGGAACCACCACACCCATTTTTAACATTTCATCAAGTTCGTTTTCTAAAAGTTTAAGTTTTTGGGGGGCTAAGTTGTAATAACGTTGCTTGATGGGTGGGCCATTGGTTTTGATATGGTGTTCAACCAAATTTGTCAAACCTAATCCACATTTTTCGAAAGATATTGACTCGAATTTATTGACCATTTCTTTCAGTTGGAGGGCCTGGTCCGTGCTTAAATTTTCGTGAGGTATTATTGTGCGGATCTCACTAATTTGAGCAGCAGTGGAGGTTTTGCCAAGAGTATTAAATACTTGGGGAGCAACATTGAATGCCTTCCAGAAGTCAACGCCAAGGATGAAATTCTGGGATATAGAGGGCACTATTAGAAAATTGATTGTAACTATTTTATTGTTACAATTAATTGGCAGGGCAAGGGCACCGATGACCGGTTGGGAAACATTATCCGCAGTCGTCAGGTGTGTTGATTGGGGCGAAATTCTAAAATCACTGTTAACAAAAGGCAGGTGAGCATTGTTGCCAAGACAGCTGACAGATGCACCACTATCAAGTAATCCGGAAAAGGGCACATTGTTAACAGAGAAAAAAGCATAGGGTCTCCCATCTTTAGCTTGTTTGCAACAAACCGAAGAAACATTTAAGGTCTGGTTAAAATACTTAATGTGTGCTAACCAATCAGTCCATTCTTTAGACCTTGGTTCAGAATGGGTGCCTGAGAGGTTATTATTTAGTTTTTTTTTGGCCTCTTCATGTAGAAATTTGGTGGGGGCTTGGAGAAATCCACCTGAGGTCTGACATCGCTTGGGTTTTGTAACCTTTCCATGTTGTGCCTTGATTTCTTGAAAATGTTGCGCAGTTCGTCGCTTGGAGGAGAGCGGTCCCTAGAGTGATGCCTCTTGAAAGTTCGGGGTTCCTTAGATTCCAGAAACCTTGCTTGCTTGAAACAAGTAGTGGCCAGATGGCCTACTTTTTTGCAAAAAGAGCACACTTTTTTGTTGTTGAATTCTGGTTTTAAACCAGACGAATGGCTTGGCACAACTACATTATTTGACACATTCTTTATGTTTTTCCTATCCTGGTACGATTCCAGAAGGAGACAGACTTCGTTTAGCTGGGCTAGGGATGCAATTTTCTGTGAGGTAATGATGTTCTCGTATTTGCTTAAAAGGCCATCAGTTATGACTGGTAATAGTTCAGCTTCCGAAACGGGATGTGAAAGCTTGATGTTAATGGATTCAGCCCTTTCTATGAATGTTGCTACAGGTTCATTTACTAGCTGTTTAATAGATAGTAAAGATAATTTGATCCGGTGCTGGGCTTCCGTTTTTCCGAAGCTCGAGATTAGGGCAGATCTGAGTTTATTCCAATCTTTGCATTTAGTTTTTTGAATGCGGTGCCAGGGTATCAATTCTGGGGAGATGAGTTCTATGAAGTTTTTTCGTAGAATCTCGAATGGGATATTTTTGATTGTAGCCGTTTCTTCAATACGGTCAATGAAATCCAGTACATCGGAGACGCCATTATATTTGATTTTCCAAGAGGATAAATCGTAGGTTTTATCTTGTGTCAAGGTGGGTGCGATGTCCTGTTTTATCATTACTTGTGGCATAGGTTCTTCGTTAGAAACAAGATTATTCAAAACTTGCGTAGCCGAGCGTGAATTATTTTCGCTTGAGGGGGCGAGGTTTATTCTCTTAATGTACTTTTTGTTGAATAAAAGTGCATAAGCCTTTAATGTAGGTTTAGATTTGCTTGATGGCGAGAGTCCTCTATCCCTTAAAGCAGTTTGTAAGTGAGTTTTGGATAAGTTGTGCACGTTGGGAATGATGCCCAAATTGGATGATGCCATAGCTTGATTGTTTTCCATTGTGAGTTTCCCAGGTGGTGAAAAAAATTGCCAGGGGTCTTCTTTAGCAAACGCAAAATTAATTTTGTGAGGCACTTTTCACTTGGTAATCACTGGTTGGTATTTCTAAAATAGTTATAGAAAACTGTATTCCATACTACAATTTGGTATATATGACACCAGAATCTTTGTCAAAGGAAGGCGCAAGAAAAAATTTTTGCGTGGAAAGACCTAAGTAGTAAAGGTTTTTGTGTTTCACTGACCACTTTTGAGAAAACTTGTGAAATTCACAAGTATTTATTTTTTTTTTCAAAAAAAATTTGCCAGGACTGACCTTTAGAAAACGGGTTTTTTATTTTTCACAAACCACTTTTGAGAAAACTGTGAAATTCACAAGTATTTATTTATTTCAAAAAATTTTGCCAGGACTGACCTTTAGAAAACGGGTTTTTTATTTTTCACAAACCACTTTGCACTGAGAAAGGCACTAAAATTCACAAAAGGCACTCTTCTGGCAAATAAGGACAAACTTCCGGATGAAAATAACTGAATATGGGATTTGTTACGAAACCACATTAAAATTATTTTATTTTTTCATGGAACCGATCATTGGTTTTATTATTATTTCACTTTTTTTATGTAAGGAAAAAAAAACAATTCACTTTACACTTATGCTGAAAAAAATGCGGTACCTATAACGTAGGATGTGGAAAGAAAGTCATTATTTTGTTCATTTGGTGAAATATACGTGGTACTAATTTGACAGACACAACAAGTGGGCCGATCGGTATATTGTGCAAGAAAAACGTGAGTGTGAGATTTTTTAATTAAAGAATCCACAAGGTAATTGGAATTCCAAAACCAAATTTACAATAGCGATCTCCATTGCTTCCGACCTTAGTGACAGAAGGGCGATTTTATTACTCAAAACTCTGCATAGTGACAGGGAATTGTTCTGCCTGATTCAAACGGATTTTTTGCCGTTGGAGTTTGGCGCGATAAACGCACTTTTGTGCTTCGATGCGCGTGGGTGCGCGCGCAACTCAGAGATTAGGTATGTATTTACCGCGTGAAACATCGGGCCGTTGATTTGGCGCGAATTACTGTTGCTCGTCCGCTGCTTTGTGAACAAAGGGGTCGGCGCGTGCGCAGTCAGATTCGCGGTTTAAATGCTGCCGTCTTTCTGGTTGATACAAAATGGCCATGTTTTCAACTTTGACGCAATTTTTTTTATAATTGCAATCAAATCTGCGTTATGGACTCAACTTGCAAATGGATTTCTGTGGTTTCCCACAGAATTCATTATTCACTGGGTATAAAACACCAAGACACAGTACAATCAATGTTTACAAACAGTTCCTATGCGGGGAAGATTTCGACAGGGAGCACTCCGTAAGGCGACTGAGACAATGGCAAAAATGAAAAAAAAAATTCTGGGCCCCACTATGGACGCCAGTGTTAGGAGCGGGCCCCCAAACATGTCCCAAGCTAGCTCTCAGGGGAGGCATGATTTACCCTCTATTCAGGTGGTGGGTCGCTCGAGGCTTCAGAAATTCCTTTGCATCTCAGTCGTCTGGCAGGATACTCCCCCTCTAGGAAACCCTCCTGCCGTAGCAGAATAATAACAGGATTGAGTTAACTAGTTTCATGTATTGCAAATTTAAAACACAGTACATAGGTCATTACAGTACAATTCAACACAAGAAATACATACTACACAATCCTAGCTATCGTGTTTATAACCTCAAGATCCCTAAACGAAACTCTCTGAGTGATGGCTTTGCGCGGGAGTTTACAGTCTATCGTTAAAGGACACAATCAAATGAGGAAACAATTGTACAGCTTACATGATGTTGGGGGTCTTCGTCTTCCGGCTTCCAGGGGGACCTCCCGAGTTTAGGACAGAACCGAAGTTTACACAGGCATGGTGAAATATCAGCGCTAAACCCGTAGGTTATTGAATTAACATTGCAGGTTATATTTGAGTACAATTCGAGCGATAGTACGCCGGGCGCGAACAGTGGGAATCCACGCGCGGGCTTAACGTGTGCCCGAGGCGGCTCGCAATTCTCAACTGGTGCAAGGGATCGCGTGCGGGTGGGCGGATGGGATAGGAAGTAGGAAGCAGGGAACAGGGGGGGAGCAGGGTGTTGTGTAGTTTGCGGCGAATTAGGAGTTTGAATTCTTTGTCGTTTGGGCGTACCATAACAACATTCTTATTTTGCTTAGACATTATTGAAAAATTATAAATAAAATAATTACAATAAGTACATAAATTTAATGGTGACGGGTCAATTCAGAATGAAACCAACTCAGAACCACCTCAGAAATGAAGAGTGATGATAAAAAAATATTTTTAAAATTAGTTAAATAGATTAAGTTTGATTGACCGGCTATTTTAAAATTATTTTTTCATAGCTTATAATGACTTTTCTGAGGTGGTTCTGAGCAGGTTTTTATTCTGAGTTGGCATGGAACCAATTCAAATAGTTTTATCATCACGCTTTTCAGCTCCTTTGAATGTAGGTATAAATTAAAGCAAATTTTGAATGAAATAAAATCGATATTGAGTTTTTTTATTTTAAAAAGCTGTTACGGAGAATAGTTCATCTTTCTGATTGGAACCGCCCTGTATGATCATAAGAACATTTTTCGACGAAATTTGAATTCTCGGCCGCTGGCTGGTTAATGGCCCTTCAGTAATAACCGATAAGGTGTTTGCGTATTGTTTAATCTGTAGTACTTTCCCATATTGACCAATCACTCTGCAGCATTAGTCCCTTCATAAGTGGTTGGCTAAGGGACACGGAAGCTAAGTGTAGTTTATGGTCAGACCGAAAGCCATTCACATTTTTTGTTGGTACTTGCCAATTGATTTGAGATTTATTGTATTACTTATGTTCTCTATTTTATGCAGGTGCTTGCGGGTTTTTACAGATGCAATGCCGCCTCATGTAGCCTCATGAATGAGTTTTTCTTTTGCCCTGTTTAATTTATCTTTGTCTTACTAACCTATTTTTTTCATTTTGTTTTTCCTGTTAAGCACTTGCATACTGCTTACTAACAACGTTTGCAAGGACACTGGAGGTCTAGATTCGTTCAAAATAAATAAATGTAGCTTCGTTTAACAACAAAAATTAGAATCTTGCGAGAGCCTTGAAGGCGTAACCACCAGTTAATTATACCAGGGCGGGTAAGAGGTGGATTACCTCCACTGCAGCATTAGTGTTTTGAAATTTTTTGTACCTATTAATAGGCTCGGTGACTGACCAACTCAGAATGAAGCCAACTCAGAAGCACCTCAAATAGGTTAAGTTAGGTTAGGGTTACCGGCTATTTTAAAATTATTTTTTCAGGACTTCTAATGACCTTTCTGAGGTGTTTCTGAGTTGGTTTCATTCTGATTTGGCATGGAACCAATAGGCTCTTCATTATCTCCATTAACTGCAATATATCTTGTGTTAAGTATGTAATTTACCTACGAACATAATCGACTTTTAAAATATCTTGTTTATAACAAATTACAATTTTTTTTAAACATACGAATATATTGCAAAATCCTAAATATCCTGGGTTGCCTCAGGTATATTTATTTTTATTTAATCATGTTTTATCCAAACCAACAAGAGTTAACAAGTAATAATGGTTAGTAATAAAGTCGTATTTATACATTGGTTACGCGCGCCGGTTTGGTAATTTGGTATATATTAATTGGTTTCATATTTGTAATTGAATTGCCTAAAAATATGCATTCCTATTTTCTTCCTAATCCAAAATCCTAAAACTCCAAAACCACAAAACAATCCCTCGATTCTTATATTGGTCGAACGCCACGCAAGTGATGTTTAACGTATCTTTACGTGTACTTGTTTATTTATTTATTTGAGACACAAACAGGATATTTATACAACATTTTTGTGGGTATACAATATTTATTAACAAGTATACAATATTTATTAACAAGTATACAATATTTATAACGAAGTATTTACTGAAAAGTAATAAAACAACAAATTTTTTGTTTTTTTTTTTTAAGTGCTCAAATTGTGGAGATATTTTTTGAAACATGTTATACTATTTACAAAAATATCTATGAAACTGTGTATTTTAACAAGATACTCATAAAGACAATCTTTTGATTTTAGATAGGGGTCCAGCTGTGTACCATACGAAAAGACTTGAGAAGCGGCCAATTGTAAGATTTGTAAATCCCACCTTTCCTACCTCACCCACGCATTTAGACAATTCAATACACAAATAGTTGATTAATCGCACCAGCGAATGAACACAACTATAAGAAACCAGCTTAACCATACATATTTAATTATAAAAAATATATAAAAAAATAAACCGTCGATTTTGTAATCGTTTCAAAATGTTGGTAACTTACCGGACACGGCAATGGATTTGCCGTCTGCACCATTCCAAGCGTTCATATTCATTAATTTAATTCAATTAAATAGTGTAAAAATGATTTTGATCATGATATGATTAGTCAACGAGTAGTAATTTGTCATTAAATTATCACAGTGACATCACAATATATAGCAAATACCGCCATTATTCTATTTGAGTCAAACTATCATAAACTTTTCTATAAAATTTCAATGCATGTAAAATCATTCATCACAGGTAACAAGTATTATTTTAATGATTGATTGGTTTTTAACCACGCGACTGAAAATCTAAATAGTGTTTGAAGCTTTGAATTTGTGTAAAAACTATTGTGAACGCGTGTAAAAACTATTGTATTTTATGGTGTAAAAAATTTAAAAAATGTAAAACGTTTTAACGAAAACTCTGCCATTTGAAAACAACGTCAAATGTGGAACGCGTTTACGTTTGGTTTAGCTACTGGTTAAGTTGGTGGTTGGCAAGAAACTACCCTGTATCTAGTTTGGTGACAGGTCATGGGTCTAGGAAGGGAGGTTTTTCCTCCCTAGGCCTTATTTTCCATTCCGCGATAAGGGCTGTGTAATTACTTGTTTAATCGATTATATATGAAATAGTAAGCTACTTAAAAAAATAAACGCTTTTAATTGCTAAATAATTTAACTGCGCGGATAGCAGTGAATACATTTTAAAATCAATAAAATGTATTTTGTCCCTTATCAGTAATTAATAGTTATAGATAAAATTTTCAAAAAATTGTAATAAGTAAATAAATTAAATAAAACATCTCCATCTTTTTATGATATACAAATTAATAGTAATAAAACATACATATGTTTTAATGTATTAATATTGATTTATATTACGTGAATATAATATTGATTTATATTCACATAATAACAGTGAGTATAAATCAATACTAAAATAATTCGTATAACTAAGTGCAGGTAAATCACTTTAAAGAGACCCTTGCTTGTGTACAGTGTAAGCAAAGCGGTACATCAAAAATTCAATCCCTAGCTATTCGTTAGTTTGGTTCGTTTAATAGTGCACGTATCGTAGTTTCTCGGTCACGTCGGTAATCAGTCGCAAAGTAGTAGTTAAAATTAACGAATGCCTAAAAATGTCTGAAGGACTCATCTTATATACCTATGTAAAAATTTATTTATTTATTTATTTACCGACAAATAGTCCAATCAACAATATAACAATAACACGAATAGAAAAAAAAGAGAGATCACAATGAAAGGAGATTACATATAGATGAAGAGCATTGACAAAATACATATAACATAAAAGTACATAGAGAAGATAACTACAAGTAGCTTGAAGATGGATTTAAAAATACTTTTAAAAACCACATTGCGTAACGACTGCCGAAAGTCATTTAGGCTTACACCAAAAAATTCAATGCTTTGATTTGCGTTGACAAGTCTTGACATTCTGGATAAAGGAGAATGATTTCCATAATTAGTAGAATTTTGATTGAGGAACAGCAATTCATTATTTCGGAGTCTAAGGGTAGGAATGTTGAACTGGATGAGTTGTAACAAAGCAGGTGTGTCAGTAATAAAAATCAAAACATGTTTGCTTAGGAGTATATGAGTTGTCTATGCGTTGCTAAACCATTCATCCGGTTGCAATGGACTTTGAGGATTCGTTTTGCGCATTCCCGCGATGGTTTCGATATACAATAGTGAGCTCTGGTGTCATTAAATTATGCGTTGCTAACCATTCATCCGATTGTGATGAAAATTTGGGGATTTGATGTGTGCATGCCCGCAATGGCTTCTATAAATAATAGTGAGCTCTGGCATTATGAAATTTGCATAAGAAAATTGGAATAGGTGGTACGCGAGAAAACTGAACGTACCGGAAATGAAGGTATGGAGTGCGGGAGGGGGGAGGGGAACTCGGGAGGGAGGTTGGAGAAGGATGTGGGGAGAGGGAAGGCGGAATGAGAACGCGTGAGGGGAAGGGGATGCGGGAGAGGAATGAAAAGGACACGCAAGGAGAAACAATAGGCCACTTGCATGGATTTCTATAGATAGATCTTTTTACTAAGATTAAGAAAATGTTAGTAAAATTGTTTAGAAATATACAGTTTTTTAAATTTTTAAATAAATAAATCCATTGTTTAGGCTCGTGACGTCACTACATGAAAATGTCCCGTCTCCGAAAATGTTCCTATTAATTTTGTAAAATTCCACACTGATTTATTTTTTAATATGGCATCACTTTGATTTCAGACGATTTTTTTAATTCGTTCAATAGATTTATTGTTTGTTCTCTGCGAACTTATCATTTGGTTTGACTTTTTGACAGATCTTCTGAAGAGAACCCCGTACATTTAACGACGTACGAGGTTCTCTTCAGAACGTGAAGATGATGTTGGTACGTGTTTTAGAGGTATAATGATTATGGTGCTGATTTTAACAAAATAAAATTTTATAATATTCTTATTATTATTATAATTTACAAGTATAAGTATATTACATTTAATTTAGTAATATAGACGTTGAACATTCTAATGATTTATGATCAATAAGATGGATCAAGGAAAAAAATATTTATGGGATTTAATATTTTTGGTATGCCTCGTTATTCTCCTGAGCCATTCGTGTGGAAAACGTTCTTTTTTTAAAATGATTTTCGGCTATGTACCACCTATAAAATTATGTCCCGTCTTTCCGGTTTTTAAAAAATGGTCTGATTTTTCGGATTGAAATTTTCAAAAAATCTCCAGGGTTTCAAAAATACGATTAAAAAAAAATACAGAATGTCTTAGAATATTTGCCTAAACCGGAAAATTTTTTTAAAAAATGTGATGCAAGTGGCCTATTTCTTTATTAAGAGTCATAGCTACGCTTGCCGGGAATTAGCTAGTAGTTAATAAACGTAATAAGTTTAATGGAAAAGGGAAAGAATTTTTTTGAATATACCTGCCTATTACTTGAGAAATACGTAATTGAAATTCTAAGCAAACAAATATACCTACACCGTTCATAAAATATTAAGATGGCTGACATACAGGATTTCTTAGTCGCATTTTAAAAATCATTTGCAAAAAAATTGCATAACTATGAATGTAAGTATAAAATTAACATTCAATAACGTCATTAAACAAATATTGTGTTCAACCCTGAATTTTATAAAGCTAAACATCCACACCGATTATATCTATCTGTGAAAACATTTTACTGTTAAAAATATTGATAGCGCACAATTGCCGTAATTATACAGAAAAAATATCGCTACATATTGGACACTGACTAATCGACCTTCTTGTGTGCTTATTCAGACACAGATTTATTTATTTACTGACAAAAAGTATTTAAAAAAAAAATCCTTAGCAATAAGTAAAAATTTATTATTTCTTGGTTTATTACCAGGGGTGTTCCTCCACGTTAATTGATGCGGATGTTCCAAAGTTTTGTAAGGATAAAGTTTTTTTAATGTTAAATTTTGCAGAGTTTATTATTGATTCCTCTTCATAGCATAGAATTTAGTAGAAAACCAAAATTTCAGTGGGTTCGGCCCTACAGAACCTGAGAAAATGTTTTTTTAAAGATCGACCCCAGGCCTCGCACTTTCTAATTTTTTTCAAAATGTTAATGTTTGGAAATTTTGAAACTGATTTCTCTTTAGAGCATAGGTTTTAGTAAGAATCCAAAATTTTAATTGATTTTGTCGCACAGAGCCTGAAAAAATGTTTTTTAAAGTTCGACCACATGCCCTTAACTACGGCCGTAAGTTTTTTTTCTTCAAAGTGTTAATTTTTGCATATTTTATCACTAATTCCTCTTAAGAGCGTAGGTTTTAGTAAGAATCCAAAATTTTTGGAACTTCGACCCCATAGAACCTGAAAAAGCCTATAAAAAGGGCGTAAATAAATACATACATAAATAAAATATCTTCGTTATTGGTTTTTGGGGAGTTATGCCGTGTTGCGCTACCTCCTTCTTTAGCCAACGTTTCGGACAGCGTTGCAGTGTCCGTCATCAGGGCAGATCCGGCAGATCCGGTAGATGTGTAATTTTTAGTGGTAAAATGTGTGCTTATTTACTTGGAAGCGATACCGTGTCGCCAGCTCCACTACAGTCACCCACTATTAATCCCACCCCAGACACTACGGATCTGCCCTGATGAAGGACACTGCAACGTTGGCTAAAGAAGGAGGTAGCGCAACACGGCATAACACCCCAAAAACAAATAACGAAAATACTTTAGGCTGTGAAAATCTTAAAGCGTATACAGATAAATATCGTTTATAAAATACGACCCCAAGCCTCAAATTTTGCCCGTCAATGAAGTTGTTGTATAAATCCAATATTTCAGTGAATTCGGCCTGAGAAAATGGTTTTTAAAGTTCGACCCCAAGCCTCGCGTTTTGCCTATCAGATAAAGTTGTTTTCTTCAAAGTGTTATTTTTTGCAATAATATCCGAGGAGTTGAATGAAAACTAAAATATTACTTTCAAGGCGTTTTTCTACGCCTTCCTGTAAGATTCTGCAATGTACCTAGCTCCAGAGTTAAGGATTGCACAAATTACAATTCTAGGCGTATAATTTAAAAAAATGAGTGTTACTTCCTCATACTGTGTGTTCCTGGTACTGTGCTCGTATCTAGCAGAGTGAAATCGATAACCCTATATTGGATTAATAGGCATAACTTTGGTCGATTTTATATCGATATCCCGAGCACCCTTTCACCGATGACAGCCGAATCGATGTTGGCAAGGCATAAATAAGAAATCGATATACAACGCTGGCAACACTCAAGGTATTTTCTTTGAAATAATATAGGTACGCTAATCAATTACATAAAAATATTAATAAATTGACAATATTCATTTTAAATGCCAACCTAAATATGCAATTCTGTCGGCATTTACTTTTTGAAGCAACGGAATTGAATTATTAGAATTTGAAATTAAAACACTTTTGTACTTTCTTCCACTTATTTATTTTCACCAGAACCGGTTTCATCCTATTACGGACATTTTCAGACTGGTGAACTAGTGGAATTTAATAAGTTAATGAGACCTTTATTCATATTTCAACTATTTTCGTTTCTCAAATATAGAACATAACAAATTGTGTGCGTCTTGGAAGCATTATTTAAGTCTATGGATCGCGTGTATGACTTCTTTCCTAAGAGCTTCGTTAGTTAACTAAACCAGTAATTTTGCATAAAAAACTACATAATTTAAAAATATGCTTATATTGATAGCTAACCGAAACTTATCCAATACCACGGAGGCCGCATCTGTTAACAATCGTAGACCAAATATTTTATCGATCGACCATGCTAAACCTGAGCGTGACGTAGTATGGGTACGTTCCAAGGGCGGATCCAGGATTTTTTTCTGGGGGGGGCACGATGGGCAAAAGGGGAACAAGGGTCGACGGTCAAAAAAATCAACAATTACTGTTAGGATTTTTTCTGGGGGTGGCACAAGGGGCGGACGGGCAAAAAAATCAACAATTACTGTTAGGATTTTTTTCTGGGGGGGGCACAAGGGGCGGACGGGCAAAAAAATCAACAATTACTGTTAGGATTTTTTTCTGGGGGTCACAAGGGCCGTACGCGCAATAAAAATCAACAATAAGTTCAAGTATGTATAGTGTATAGGAAGGTTTATAAAAGTGTCAAAACAATAGAAAAATTAAATGTTTAATAAAGACAGTTTTCTGTACTGTAATGGAATCTCCAAAGTACACAAAAATAGCGTCTGGGGGGGGACACGTGCCCCCATACCCCCTAAATCCACCCTTGGTACGTTTCCTAACACCTGAAGAGTTGAATGAATACTATTACTTTCAATGTCCTTTTTTACGCCTGCTTGATCCGATTCTGCAATGTGCGTAGCTCGAGAGTTAAGGATTGCGTGGACGACATTGATAGGCGTATATTTAAAAAAAAGTGTCTCATCTTCATGCTTTTGTGCTCGTGGGAGATTTTCCATAATTTTGTACAGTACAAGATAAGCCGTAAATTTTCATTTGTAAAACTTTAGAATTCTTTAACCTCTTCAATTATTATGGGCTCCTTCAGTTATTATGGGTATTTTCATTACTAAATTATTTATACCAAAGGAAGATCAGAACAACTTGTAGTTTGTACGTTTGTGGGCATCTAACGATGCAGCGATCTTGAATCGGAAGCATTCCTATTGGTTCCTCACACGCTAATAGCGATCCCTCAACATTTTCACGTAGTCACCGTCTGCCTTGAGAACGGAACCATTCTGTTCCACACTGCCGAAGACTAAACAGATTTGTAAGTCGCTTCTTGTTCGCTCCCACTTTTCATATACGATTTTTTTATTAATATTAAATTATAGTTCGGTTTGTTGTTTTAATAAACTTGTAAGTACAGTGAAATGCTTATTTGATTTATGCGCAATCCATCCACACGCTTACCTCCCATACGAATCTATTTGTTATACCTAGGATATCAACCAAAAAACAAAACTTTTTTTGCGAAAGGCGCAATCAAAATGTTCAAGCTAATAAAGGCCAAAAAAATCTTATAAGCTCCAAAACACATAAGTTCCGGAGATCTCCATGCGTGAGTCCACTTAATTAATTAAAATAAGGGTTTATTAGCGAAAATGTATTTTTAACAGATTCCATGAAATAATGTATGGGTTTGGCCACGACGATCAGCGGAGGTAAATACAAATCTTCTTCCCCTCCCCACTACCTTCAGGGTCTCAACATACCCCAACCAGGAACTCCAGTGAAAAATATTATGGCTTTAAAAAATATGTTCATATAGACCAATAAACGCTGATTCTGAATACATAAGTTTTATTTAATAATATTAAACGCAGAGTTTTTAAAAAATTATTAAAAAGTCCATTTTTAATCGTCTCTTTGAAGTTGGTATTATTAAAATGTATAGTGGTGACGTCACTGATCACCGTAAAGTCATTGTATGGGAATGTAGGTATGACACAAGCCATTTTATTAACAACATTTCACCTTATTCGTTTATTTACATACTGTTTATAGACATTTAGTTGTTGTGTTTATTGAAACATTACTTAGGCATAAATAATTCAGTTTCAAAAATAAAGGTATCTCTTATTAGGTTATCTCTATTATTGAACATATTCAAAAACTATTGTACAAAAAAAATGGTAATGCTACTTCTAAGGAGAATACTTCGTCCGAATTTGACAGCTGATTGCCCGATCTTATAGTACGGGAGCCCAAGATGCTAAAAGAGTGCACCGATAGGTCCACAATCCAATAGGTCCCCACAACGGGATTGAGTAAATCCCAAAACCCCGAATGGGCTTTTTATTATTGATTTCGATTCTTAAAAGCCAAAAAAATAACAATTTCTAACAATTTTTATACCATTCTCCCGTAATAATATTAAAAAATATAATAATATAATAAATTAAAACTTTGACAATTATTTTAACTATTAAAACTAACTCTCAAATAAATTAGTATATTAAAATATAAAAATATAAGTGGATAAACAGGTCTTTAAAACACGCGCGATTTTTCGAGCATGACGGCGTAGCCGAGTGCTCGAAATAAAGCAAGTGTTTTAAAGACCAGTTATCCACGAATACTTTACGCTATTTTTTTTTATTGGTACACTTTGAAAACATAAATATTGATATTATTATTAAAAATTTGGAAATAAGAACTATTAATGAATTCGTGATGTGACATCACAATATCTTATTGTCATGGAAATGAAAAACACAAACATTAATTTGCAATCTGTCACATAAGATTAATAGTTGACATCACAGTTTTTACTAGTTATTGTGTGTTGTAAAATGAGTTCTAACATTGATAATTTAAATACCAAAGCAGAATCGCGGTTAATACCTGAAAAATCCAAAGACGTTTATAAAAAAGAATATGAAAGGTTCATAACATGGATGGAGGAGCAAAACGTAGTAGATGTAGATGAACGAGTTGTGCTTGCTTACCTTCAGAAAATGTCGGAACAGTACAAAGCATCGACTATGTGGGCCATTCATTCGAAATTGCAATGTCTGTTGAGGATAAATAAAGGGGTTGATTTAAAATCATTTGTGAAAGTGCATGCATTCATGAAGGCAATTAGCAAGGATGACGTTGCTAAGAAGGCGTATGTATTCAAAGAAGATGATTTGCGGAAGTTTTTCACGGAAGCACCGGACATTACGTACTTATTTTTGAAGGTGGTAGCCATTTGCGGAATCTTTGGCTCTTGCAGAAGATGTGAATTGTGCGATTTACGCTTATATGATATCAAAGAAGAAGGAAGTGTATTGCTTATTACCATCCGACCATCTAAAACAGTGAAGGCTCGACGTTTTACTGTTGCCGACAGTGGTGCAATTAATTATGTGCGTTTGATGAAGCAATATTTATCATTGCGACCCCAAAATGTAAGTACAGACAGGGTTTTCTTACGGTATGATAAGGGTAAGTGCACCAATCAAGTGTTTGGTATTAACACATTTGGATCATGCCCCTTACAAATCGCACGCTATCTTAAATTAAACGATCCTGAGAAATATACAGGACATGCGTTTCGACGTACATCCGCTACCATTATGGCAAATAGTGGCATGACAATTGATCAAATCCAACGAGTAGGATGGAAATCGGCAGCTGTGGCGACTGGTTACGTGGAAGAGAGCATTAGCAATAAGAAGAATGTTTCAAACATTATTGGAACTGCCATTAATGGAAGTTCAGCCTCATTGACTTCCGAGAATACTATTAATTTGAACAGCATTTCCTCCGATTTAAAAAACGGAGGTATTAGTATTTCAAATAATACGAACTGCTCTTTTCACATCCATTTAAATAATTAGAATGTAAACGATGTAAAAAAGAAAAAAAAAGAATGTGACGTTTAAAATATTCCTGTCAGATTTATAGTTAAAAGTTGACATTTAGACTTCATATTTTGTTGATTTGTTGATGTTGCCATGGTAACTTTAAAAAACGCGCGTTCCATAAAGTGCGATTTAAACACGCTAGAGCTTACTTTAAATGAGTAAAAAAGGGCACCAATAAAAAAAAAATGAAGTTATTTAAGTTAGAAGGTTCATTAAAAAAAATTGGACTGGAGTTCCTTATTATAAATGCCTTGGTTTCCACTGGCTCTAGGCGGTTAAAAGCAATTGGAATTCTTGCGATATTCACACAAATAAATATACGTAAAAGAAAAAAATTCAAAAAGGGAAGAAAGAAGAAGTAGAAAAACACGGACTTTCATCGATGTCAATATTTGACAGTTTAATGAAATGGAAACCACAATTCTCACTAGATCTGTTAGCACGCCCACTCGAAAACAACAGATAACAATTATTTTTGCACTGAAAAATAATTATATAATTGAGATTGGCACAAATACCTATTTCATTGTTATTTAATTGCAACACTACCTATACTCGAATACCCACAATGATTTTTTCCACAGGGTATATGCTCGGATAAGACCGTCGTCGGATCGTCGAACGTTGGAGATCATTTCCACAAATAGATCTTGTTTCACTGATATAGACAGTGATGAAAAAATATGATTTTGTTTTGCTTCTAGAGGGGCGAAATGGTCGATATTCGTGGTGAATATCGATATTCAACCTTCCTCTTGGCATTCTCCCCATAACAATTTCCTACCGCCTTACAATACTGCTTTATTATTTCTGTAATAGTTATATTCAGCCTTGCTAAAAAAAATATCGTGAATAATATGAAAACCTTACTATGAAAATAATTTATGGAAACACCAGCTTTTGCCCCCGGATTCGCTCGCGCCACTTGCCCCCTCCCCCCACTCCCCACCCCTCCCCACACACCACGCTCCATACCCGTTACATTCATCTTTCAAACTGCTCGCGTGCAACCTACTAAAACGTAACAATCAAACACGCGCACTTTCTCATTTATAATATTAGTATTGATTAGCATAATTTTAACTGTTGAAGGGATCTCCATAGTAACCTAAACAAATAACAAAATGGACAGCGTACGTCAAACAATTACTTAGCAACGTCTTTTCGTCTGGAAAATAAACGTATAATAAATAATTTCATAACGCCAGAGCTTATTCATAACGCCAGAGCTTACCAATGTATATAGCCTATGGCACTCGCAAATAATGTAGCTTTCTATTAGTGAAAGAATTTTTAAGTCCATTCATTATTTTTTGAGTGAAAGAGTAACAAACATACATCCAGACATCCATACAAACTTTCGCTTTTGTAACATAATAATAAATAAATATTATATAATATATAACATGATAATAATAATAGGATAGGATTACCTTAATATGGAAACTGAAAAAAAATGGTATTCAAAATTTAAAAGAAAAGTCATAAGGAATTTGCAAGAAAGCTTTCACCCAATGGAGGGTCAATGAAAATACTTAAGCATTTTTTACCTCTGTCTAATGTTTTGTAAATAAGCTTATTTAATTCTAGAATTGCGACTTGTGTGCTAAGTTTATCTCTGAAACCGTATTGACTAGGGTTAATATGTATCAACAAAGATATGTATGTATATAAAAAGATACAAATGTATGTACACATACATGCACATGCGTATTGTTGTTTCATTAAGTATTTACATGTTGTTTTTATTATTTAATAAATTTAAAATAAAAAGGTTGCAAACGTAATACAAGATTACTCATGGAGATAGAAAATGTAAATACAGTTGGTGTATGATTACATAATTAATGTCGCTAGGAAGCAGTACCCTGCATATTTTATTATATTTGAATATTATATAATTTAGTGAGAAATTGTAGGAAAAGAGAATGTCTATAAAACGTACTCCTGTTAATTCTTTAGTATATTTCGAATGTCTGTTCTTTCCGTTTCAGTCAACCATATCACAAAACTTTTGAAAAACCAGTTCAGATTATTTGGAGTAACGTAAGATTTGTTTGTGTAAGGAAGATATTGAAAATGTGTGGAGCTAGGTACGATTCATGTTTTTTTGCAAAAGTTGATTTGACATAGGGAGCTTGAAAGGGTACATTGCTTATACATTTTAAAATGTTTATTTCTTTGATATATGTTAGACATTTCTGTTATAAAATAAACATTACTCATAAAATTCTTAATAAATTAAAACCTCTAAATTGAATTTTAAAATTGGAATCTGACAATTTTATGTGACATAACATGAAAGTTCAATTATTGTACGATTACTCAACAAAAACTACCTAAAAATAACACAAATAAGTGGTAAATATATTGAATTATACAAATATTAGCTGACCCGGCCACGCGTTGCTGTGGCTAATAAAACACAACGTCATCTACTGGATGGTTATCCAACCTTTATAACCGCTGCCGTCTTTGAGTTTATCGCGAAGAGACAGACAGATGCCACGGAGGACTTTAATTTATAATACGTAGAGATGGTGTGAAAGATTATAATAATGTGCGTGAAATGCTTGGGGTAACTAACGTATTTAAGTTAATAAGGATTAATACTGTATCCGTTTAAATAACTTTTCAATTACCGCAATGTACGTGACCATTTTTTTAGAAGATAGAATGGGTATAGTAAGCTATCCGTAAAAGATAGATATATGCCTTCGCGGCCTTTTTTGTAGATCTATAAAAAAGGAATATCCCACCATGCATTGTTTTGTTATATCCCAAAAGGATAAGCAGCGTTTTCGATGAAAGCTACCAGGCGGCTCGACTTTTTCCGACACTTCTAACAATTATCGTTATGTTTCAACCAATTTACACAAATCCTTGACAAATAACATACCTAAACCTTCCTCACTAAACACTCTATTTATTGGTGAAAACCGCATGAAAATCCGTTCAGTAGTTTTCGAGTTTATCGCGAACAGACAGACAGACAGACGACGCGGGGGACTTTAATTTATAATATGTAGAGATGTAGAGATAGAGAAGATAATTGTGAATGGCTCATTAGAATAGAAATTTTGAACAAAAGCATGATTTGAATCACAAACCAAAACTTTGCCGGCAAACGACATTCTGCCGAGAAAATCACTTGCACGACGTATACACCAGTATTGGCCAGCATACCAAAATGTAATGTTGCCAGTCTACCGCAGCAAGTTTAAGTCATTTTTTACTAGTAATAATTCGAAATAGAAATGTAGAGTCAATGTAAAACTGTTATTGGCTGTGGGGTGTGGTATTTACATTTATGTAGGTACCTACTAGAAGACGATGTGATGACAAAAGACGCAATAAACTAGTGGGTTGTTTCTTTCCAAGTTCCTGTCTCATAATAATGTCTCAGAAAAAATGATTGATTCTGAAAGTATAATCGCAACTTCTTAATCCTTTAAGTATTATGCGCAATCAGTTCTTGGTTTATGGCCATTGAGTATAAGTGGACATTATTTATTGGAGCATTTGATATAAATTGGAATTAGAGAATAGCAAGACATCATTCAACAGAACCAAGCCCAGACATCTCACGTGTCAGCAGGCGTATATTAGAGCAAGGCTGCATTTACTAATTGCGAGCATTGCATTCGAATATGTATGTAAGTCGATCACATTTGAAAAGGCAACCATTTCAGGTAATTATTAAACTTCTTTGTAAATGTCGCAATTAATAATCCACACCGACCAGTGGCGGTTGGTATCTTGTTGGAGAAGGGACGCTGAACATTATAAGAATAAGTATTAAAAATATTGTCATACCTTTTGTTGTGGTGATTAATTAGAACCCAGTTGTAAATGCAATATTATTTATTAACTACACTGGTTGACAATCGTTTAATAAGTGCTTGATAAGACGAGGTTATCAAATAAATAAAATCAACTGAACGTCGGCGAAGACGATATTGCACAGTTATTATTTTGTTTTTTAAGAGCGGAGATGGTTCACGCATAGTTCCAGTGGGCACTTAGGCCATAGGCCCTAAGCACTATCTCCTATTTTACCTCATTCCTTTGACATTGACCCAGTTCCTTTTAAAAAGTTCACCAGGGTTGTCATTGAAAATGAAGCTATATCTTCTGGTTCCACAATTTGCCCAGGTCTCACCTCTCCTCTCCACTCCTTAGTTCCCTGAAGGCTTCACGACGGAGAGTCCACCTCCCCTTGGTTCCCACCCGGAAAGCCTCAGTCCAAGAGTCCACCCCACCTTGGCTCCCTGAAGGCCCCACGAGGGAAGAGGACCTAATCTCTCCTCTCCACTCCTCATTGGTTCCCTGAATGCCCCACATGAGAAGAGGATATCATCTCTCCACTTCACTCCTCATTGGTTCCCCAAAGGCCTCATGCCGGAAGAGTGCACTTCCTCTTGGTTACCTGAAGGCCCCACAAGAGAAGAGTTATAATAATACCTAGGTGAGAAGAAAACTCAGACAACTGAGAAGACAAGCCCCAGGGGTGATAGTCGAATACCCGATGTCAAACCTCGTGAGCTTCAAAGTGAACAAATATAATCTGAGAGGCTTATGGGGACTATCAAATATAGTGGATTGTATTCCAAATATTTTAGGGGCAATGCAGACCGTCTCCTTCTCCAAAACACCTGATTGTTTTTTTACGTTCGATGGAATTATTGTACTTGACTAAAACTACCGAAAAAATAACACAAATAAGTTGTAAATATATTTAATTATACGAATTTAACAGCGAATGGGTCATTAGAATAGAAATTATGAACAAAAGCTGGATTTGAATCACACAGCAATCACAAACCAAAACTTTGCGGGCGAACTACCTTTTGCCGAGAAAATCATGAGCACGACGCAAACGCCAGTATACCAAAATACAATGTTGCCAATTCAATCGAAGCAAGTTAAAATCATGTCCTGATGAAAAAAATCCCTCGGGGCCTGTGTCATCTTAGGAGATGCTATGCTCTGTGGGGGGTCTTTTTAGGTAAAGTAAGGAGAGGAAGTTCTGGGAAGGAAAAAGGTATGAGGGGTATTTAAGAATCTGTGGTCAGTGTGCCTGGGAGTGACGGACATCCAGCGGTGCAAGGCGATGGGTCGAGAGAATCCATTTGGAGAGGTCTCCCTCAACCAGTCTCTCCCGATCGGGCCCTCCATGTAGTAGGTAGGCAAATGCATTCGCCGCCAAAACATAGACAAACATCTCCTTATGAAACCTGCACGAAGGAAAACACCGCAAAATGAAAACAGCGTATTTCAGATTTATGCCATAGAAGAGTAAATTTTTTAGAGTACGTGTATTTAATACATACGACGTACCTACCTAAATGCAAATATCTCATCATGTGGCGAGTTGTCGCTTTTTGCACAAGTAAGCTGGGATAAAAAAGAGAAACTGAAATAAGTTTAAAGTTAAATCATTTTAAAAAAATGAGATTTTGGATTGAAGATTTCCAGGTTGAACACCTGGAGGATTCTTATCATCATCCTCAATCTACTTATTATGAATTGGCTTTTGTAATATACAAAATTTGTTTTCCTTCATATTAGGAACCTACTTTAAAAACAAAGTCACCGACCGCCACTGCTTCCTACCCAGCTGGATATGAAAGTGAGAAAATCATTCAATATTTTATTTTGTAACACGTGCAGTTATTTTGATTGAAATACAACTCTCATATTTTATTAACTTATGTTTCCTGCTCATTCTCGTACAACTTGTATTAAATGTATTAAATTAATTGCATAACTCTTTAATTTACCTCCAAAGACAAATCTCCAATGTTCAAAATCTATGTTTTTGTTCAAATTTGAAAGAAGAACAACACATTATTGTAAAGGAACTCGTCAATTTGGGAAGCGGGTATAGGTAGGTACCGCAGGAACCATTTATTGGTTAACCAACACACCTGCCAAGTTGGTTCGCTACGTTTGTTGACTTAGCAGGGATGCCTGGGTTCATGTGGTTAGGTTTGTCTAAGTCTTGGCGGCGAATGAGTTTGCCCACCTACTGCGTGGCGGGTCGGATCGGGAGAGACTGGTTGAGGGAGACCTAACCTAGACTGGGCTTTTTGAAAAAGTATCGATATATCAATGTATCGATATTTTTTATTCGGTATATCGATATTTTTAGCAGATATATTTTGATCCGATATATCGATACAAAATATCCAATATCGAAAATTGTGTCAAAAACGATATTTTTTATTTATGTACTTAAGTCACTAGAATCCAAAACCGTGTAGGAACGAACGGAAAAAAAGTAACTGTATTGGGTCATGACATCTGGCGGTTGAGATTTTAACTAAAAATAGCTTACAAATCTATTGTCTTTGCATTAGTATTTGTATCACTAATACTATCTCATGTGTGTAGGTACATACATAGAAATGTATGTTATTTTTGCCATTTTTTTCTAAGCCACTCCTATGTGTTGGTTCGCAATTGTCTATGATTATTAACTATACCTTATTCGAAATACGAAGTCCTTTTTGACAGATTAATACGCCAATAGAATGTTACGCATACAAACTTTGTATGCGTCTCAGTTTAACATATAAGTTAGAAAACAGCTTTTTGGTTTTTGATATTTTTGTAATAATTACCTAATAAAAATTAATACTGATAAAAATACCTTAATTTTTATTGAGATTTTTGTACATTAAAAAAAGCACATTGTGTATAAAAATTACTATTGATAATATTGAACTGAATACACTATACATAGTATTCAGCTCAATATTATCAATAGTGTCAATATTATCAAATTTTCAAGAGACGCAAAATCTCTTGAAAATTTGACCGATATGTCGATACATCGATATTTTTTCCTCGATATATCGACGTCGATATTGATAATTTAATAATTATCGATACATCGATATATCGATATTTTTTTCCACTTTCGATATCCCTAACCCATCCCTAATCCGAGGGATGGATTCATACATCCGTCACTCCTAGACACATTGACCCCAGATTCCCACCCACTCCCCTTACCTTTTTTTCCTTTACAGAACTTCCTCTCCTTACTTTTCCTAAAAAAATCCTCCACTCTGCATCTCCTTAGATGACACAGGCCCAGAGGATTTTTTTTCCTTAGGGCCTCCTGTGTGGAGCTAACGTAAAAAAAAAACTTCTACAAAAGTGCCTACCTTAATTTCTTACACAGATTTCTACCATGATCGATGTAATAATAATATCTTTTACTATTAGACCTCTAAAATGTTTTCTCAAATTACTTACTAGATACGTAAACATCACTTTTTTTAGGATTCATAATGAAACAGATGCAATAATGTCCTGATAAAAAGGTCAAAACATGGCTTGTCAGCAGTGCCTTTAAATTATTAAATTGTATAATTTTTTCTGACTTTATTTATTTATTTCAAAATATACGGTACAACATGTGCCATTGACATGATTATATTTATATATATTCTAATACAATAACATAAGAAAGTGACATATAAATGCAAATTTTTTCATTCTCATTATGTTGGTTTTCCTTCTTTTTATTATAATAATAATATTTGGATGATTTATATATCCCATATGCTTTAATTTGTGTGTGTGTTTTTTTCTTTCATTTCTGTTGTATATTTTTTTTTCTACCACTTTATGTTTTCTTTAATGTTTTAATCCATGTTTTTATATTCATATATATTATAAATTGTAGCGGAAACTTCGCTGGTTAATATGTAATATGTAATTTGTAATATGTTACTTTCTTATTAAAATATGTGTAACTGTTTGTTTCCTAAATAAACCGAAATAAAAAAAAAATAAAGTAAAGTTGAATATAAAAACAAAAGGTAAAAAAAGCAGTTAAGGTAATGTGTAGTAAAAAGAATTAAGATGTATAAAATGAAAGTATAAAGTAAAAGTGTAAACTATAAAATATAAAGTATAATTTAAAAGTAAAAAGTTAAAATAAAAATTTGAAAGGCAGGAAATAATATAGACTAAAAGTTACCTTTATAAATAATATAAAGTACAAAAGTTATAAATATAAAAAAGTATGACAAGTAAACAGTAAGAAATGCTCTTAGGAGCCAAATTTTGATGATAATATAAAATTTCAAAAGAAAAAATAAAAAAATAAAAGGAAGGTATTACGGAGTATACAACGCGATATGAAAAGTAGGTACCTATAATATGTTTCTAATCCATAGGTATTAGAGTGCATACTGGTAGGACATAATATTATGGTTAAGTACGTGATTTTATTTATTATGATTACGTGGTAGTACTAGCAGATAAATTTTGTCTAATGCATCTTTTGTATGATGACAGACTTCCGGCATGATCGATATGAGCAAATTCATTACCTAAAGTGTGTAAACGAATTATGTCCGGGTTAAATCTTCTCCACAGGAAAAACAAAACCCTTCCACACACTTTTCCACAAATAATCATCTAGAGTTCGGATCGCACCGTGAAGCAGTATAGACGTGTATTGTGGTTACTTGCTGTGTTGCTGTCTACACTCAGATAAGAATTTATTGTTACCTTTTCGTTTTCGTTACTAATCCATTGTATTATTTGATTTACGATTGAGTGCGTACAGTCAGTCTAATAGGCTCTATTATTTTTAATTATTAATTTTTGTAATTAATTTTTTGTTTGTTTTTTTTTTGTTAATTAATTTGTAATATGGAGGAGGATGAGAATCGGCCACCAGACCCTGAGTCCATATTTAATATTTCTGATGGCTATGATACTGACGGCAGTCAAGTATCTATAACTATTCCTTCCCGAAAACGACGACCTTCGCTTAGTCCTGACGTTCCTCTCAAAATTAAATCTATTTCTATTTCTCAATCCCAGCAATCCCCAATCCTTCATAATGATTCCATTTCTACAGAAGCTAAAACTATTGAATTGATGTATTCTAGTTCCTCTTCAGCTCCATTTATTGTTAATGTGCAAAAGACTGAACAGGGGAAAATAATTCATCCTCTGGATTTCGGAAAATTCATTTTTAGCTCTAAAAATAATAACCTTGGAATAATAAATGGTTCAATCAAGCCGGAAGGCAGATATAAATTATCCTTAGAATTTAAATCCTCCACCTTTGCTAATGACTTTGTTAAAAAAATTGGTTCTTTGTCAAATAATAAATTCAAAGCATTTATACCTACTTTCAACTTAACCAGAATGGGCAGAGTGAAAGGTATACCTACCGATCTCTCTGAATCTGAAATTGTAGATGCTCTTAATGACTCCCAAGTTACTCCTAAAGTTTTAAAAGCTCGTCGTTTAAATTTCAAAGATTCTTCTTCTGGAACCACCATTTGGAAACCCTCTCAATCCGTAGTTATAACTTTTGAAGGCCAAATCTTACCATCCCGGGTGTTCATTTATTATAACTCTCTTCCCGTCGAAATATATAGATTCCCCACAATCCAGTGTTTCAACTGTTGCATATTTGGGCATTCTAAACCCATTTGTCGTTCCCCTCCGCGTTGCTTCCATTGCGGAGAGGATCATCAATTTGAACAGTGTCAAAACTCAACTAAAAGCCCAATTTGCATTAATTGTAAGGGTAACCATACTGCTGTAAGTGTGGCCTGTCCAGAGTTGTCTAGACAGAGGAACATCAAGCAATCAATGGCTTCAGAAAATATTTCATACTTCCAGGCGTCTAAATTATTCCCTCCTGCAAAAAAATCTTTTGCAGAGATATCATCTAATCCATCTATCTTTCAATTTTCTTCCCCTAAATCTCCTCAGTCATCTTCCCACAGAGAAACCATTTTCAAGCCGTTAAAATCTAAACCTAAATTTATTCCTTCCTTTGATAAAAAACAACATAATGATCTTTTGCTTAACCCGAATGGGAATAATACATCTCAGGCTCCCAATGGGAATTCCTTAAAAAGTTATCCCTCTACCGATAATTTCCCTAAAGTTCTAACGGAAAATTCCTCTTTCATACAAACTTTAATTACTCTCTTAATTTCGATTCTTTCAAATAACAATACTGTACCGTCCAACGCTGCTGAGTATATTAAATCTTTACTCTCCTGTCTCCCCAATGTATCCGAAACTGAGCAAAATTCTTCAATGGAATAGTAGAAGTCTATTCTCTAACAAAATTGAACTTGTAAAATTACTTGATGAACATAACATTTCAGTTGCTGCCATTTCTGAAACATGGTTAAAAACCTCGTATCATTTTAAGATCCCTAGTTATCATTGTCTTAGACATGATAGACCTGATGGTAAGGGTGGCTCTGCTCTTATCATTCATAACTCTATTCCTTTTAAAGAAATCTTTTTTCACTCCCTCCCCAATAGTTTTCAGATAGTATCAGCTATTATATCTGATATTACAATACTATCAATATACATTCCTCCCTCTACTATTTTTGTTGAAAACGAATGGGCTTCGTTTATATCTCAGATTCGTCCCCCGTATATGTTACTCGGTGACTTTAATGCTCATTCTCCCTCTTGGGGTAGTGAATTAACAAACCGTTCTGGCCGTAATCTGTTAGATTTTATGGATACATATAATCTATGTATATTAAATGACGGATCACCAACTCGTTTGACTGCTCCTCAACATAGAAAAAGTGCGGTTGATTTGTCTCTTTGCTCATCTTCGTTGATACCCATATGTTCTTGGGACATTCTTGCAGATCCCCTTTCCAGTGACCATTTTCCTATAATAATCTCCTTCCACCATCTAACATCCTCTCATTCCTTTTCGACAAACAATAGTTTTAAATTTAAAACTAAAGATGCGAATTGGAGAACTTTTTCTTTGGAATTGGACTCCATTATTCTTTCAACTAATTCTTCTCTGGTGAACATCAGATCTCAATGTGAATTATTTCCTAATATGGTAATAAAAGCCGCAGAAAAAACTCTTCAAAAACGTAATGATAACATTAAAATAAAACATTCCACTCCATGGTGGGATAAAGAATGCACTGATGTCGTTAACTCCAGAAAAAAAGCAATTTCTATTTTCCGGAAATGTATGTCTTTCGAAAATTACCTTTCTGTGAAACGCGCTCAGGCAGAAACTAAACGTATTTTGAAAAATAAAAAGCGGTCTGGATGGCGAAAATTCTGTGAAAGCCTGTCTCCGGAATCTCCTCAGTCTTCTGTTTGGTCCAATTTAAAAAAATTCGGTTCTTCTTATGCTCCGCAGCGTTCCAAACATATTCCAGAAGAAATTATTATAGGCTTTGCGGATAAGTTAGCGCCGCCATCAGTTGCCAGATTAGAAGAAATGCCTTCCTTTATTTGTTATCCAACTCATTCCAACTGGATGGACTCTCCTTTTTCAGTTAGTGAATTGAAACGAGTAATTAATTCCCTACCAGACTCTTCACCGGGCCCCGATGGAATATTATATAGTTTCATTAAAGCATTCTCGGACATGTCGGTTGAATATTTCTTATCCCTAATTAATTACATGTTCGAAACGGGATTTATCCCGGAAGTCTGGAAAGTTCAAAAAATCCTTCCGATTTTAAAACCAGGGAAAAACCCATCTGATATCTCTTCCTATCGTCCTATTGCTCTTTCGTCATGTTTAATTAAAGTAGCAGAACAGTTGATAAAGAACAGATTGGAATGGTTTGTTGAAAATCACAGAATTATCTCTCCAAATCAGTATGGCTTTCGGAAAAAGAAATCAACCATGGATAATTTAAGTGTGTTGACAACAGACATTCGTATCTCCCAGTCCCTTAATTCTTCAACATTGGCCACATTTCTTGATCTTTCGTCAGCTTACGACGATGTACTAATTAACGTATTGAAAGAAAAATTAATAAAATTAAAAATACCCTTAAAATTAGTTCAATTTATTATTAATTTGCTAACAGACAGATCCATTATTTTGCACTTTTCCTCAAAAACGATAAATCGCAAACTATGGAAAGGGCTACCCCAGGGGTCCGTAATCAGTCCATTGTTGTTTAATATTTATATAAGTGACTTAGACATTGCAATTCCTTCATCTATCAAGAGACTTTATTTTGCTGATGATTTCCTTATATACTTATCTCACAAAAATCTATTCCACGCTGCGAAGGAATTAAATATGGCTTTACATAATATTAAAGTGTGGTTGTTGGCAAATGGGATGAATTTAGCTACTTCTAAAACCAAGGTCGTGGCTTTTACACGCAAAAGAAAATTACCCCCATTTTCTGTCTCTTTTGATAATGTCCCTCTCCAAATCGTTAAGCAAATTAAATTTCTTGGGCTACTTTTGGATCATAAACTTTCCTGGCTCCCGCATATTCCAAAAATTTCGTCTAAGTGTGAAAAGGGGCTTAATATGATGCGTGCTGTTTCGAGAGTATGGTGGGGATCTCATCCTACTACTCTTAAATTAATGTATAGTGCCCTTGTGCGAAGCCATTTGGATTATGGTACATTTCTTTTCGATCCTCTTCCTAAATATTTGGATAAAAAACTTGAAAGAATTCAATCCAAAGCTCTCAGAATGATTATTGGAGCGATGAAATCTTCTCCAATTAATTCTCTTCAGGTAGAATGTGTTGAGCCTCCCTTAATTTTGAGAAGACAATTTCTGGCTGATAAATATATTCTGAAATCTTTTTCTATATCGTGTCATCCTTTAGAACAAAGTCTTGATCATTTGTTCAACAATTTAAACAACGACAAAAGATTGACAGATAAAAATCGATTTCCTCTTCTTCTAAAAAGTTTTCTGTCATTCAAATCTCTTTCTTCTTCCTTACAAAATCTACAGAAAGATCCAATCCTTCCTATTTTCACTATCCCATTTGATTCTATCAATTTTATCCCCAACATAATAACTTCTGATTTTCGGACTAAAATTTTAACCTCATCTAATCAAAATGTCGAGGAAAATTTTAAAAACATTATTTCTTCCAAGTATCCTGGATTTTCACTCATTTATACAGATGGTTCTAAGTCTGAAAACAAAGATTGTGGAGCTGCGGTGCATATTCCCGAATTCAATTTAGATCTGTCTTATAAATTGCCTAAAGAAACTTCTATATTTACTGCAGAATGCTTCGCAATTGAACAAGCTTTAATTCAAATTCAGCTTCTCAATATTCGTCGAGCCTTACTGTGCACTGATTCTCTAAGCGCAGTACTGAAAATTTCTTCAAATGTCATTCATTATCCAGAAGATTACATTATTTGTAATATCAAAAATATCCTCAAATCATTGAATGAATTAAATTTCGAGACAATATTGGTTTGGATCCCTGGACATTTAGGAATTGAAGGTAACGAGAAAGCCGACTCCCTCGCTAAATTTGGAACAATATCTGGCTCTATTCCTTTAGATTTTAGAATTCCGTTCTCTGACGTCATCCCTATTCTTAAATTCAACATGATTCGCTCCTGGGAAGAAAATTGGGATGATACGAAATCCCGAACTGGTGCTTTTTATGCTGGAATCCAAAACCAAATTCCAAGTAAACCTTGGTTCCACGGCAAGAATAAATCCAAAAGATTTATTTCCTGTATCTCGAGAATGAGAATAGGTCACTGCTCTGTTGCATCCCACTTATTTAAAATCCGAGTCCTAGATAGTCCACTTTGTCAGTGCGGCGTGGAAAATGAGACTCTTGACCATGTATTCTTTAATTGTAAAAATCATTCGTCCTTCAAAGGCATTTATCGTTTACTTATTAAAATCACCCACCAATCTCCCCTTAGTATTCCATATTTGCTTTCTCTCAATAATTCAAGAGTTTTTTCCGTCCTATATAAGTTCATAGACTTAAATGCCTTCAATATTTGAGATTTCCCATGCCCTTATAGATTTTTCATAAAATATAATCATCTCCCTTTATTTTAACGGCACATAGCACTCTTTTTAGGGTGAATTGCCTTAAACAAAAAAAAAAAAAAATAATCATCTAATCAATCCACGCTATGCAAGTGCACTATATAAGTATAATAAATTCAAAATAATACAAGAACAACATGTCAACCCACCAGAGACCAAATAGGAAAATAATTCACCGACTCCAGATATTTTCAAATCAGAGGGTTCGGCTCGGTAGGACTCCTAGCTGGACCGATAAAACCTACTGATCCCTCAATATAAATATTTAAAAAATCATTCGTAATCCTACATGTATGTATTTAAAATGACTGATTTTTGCATTTTAATATTTGAATTCTTAGACAAATCTAATAAGCCTAAATTTTGAATGAAACAGCTAGGTATAATGCCAGTAGCCGAAATTACAAATGCTAATATTTTTATAGTCTGAGATGCCAAATTCTTTTAATCTTATTTCCTTAATCTGTATATATATTTATTAATTAATAATATTATTACATAGTAATGGCTTCTCCGAATTTGCGATCTATCTCTCGTAGAAACAGACCATAAATTTAATAAACACACAGGTGTCACCTTATTGCATAAAAACGGAATAGGTATCAGATTGGATAACTTAGAAGCACAAAAGTCAAGGAAAGCTAAAAACGTTAATAGCAAAGTGATTAACAACCAAATAAATCTAAATAAAAGTACCATACTTAGGTTGTTCCCTGTTGAGAATGAACATTCACTTTCCAATTCTTCATCTACCCTTACTCCCATTACTTGGAGGATCCCAGCCCATTTTTTCAACCCATTGTGAAATCAGAATGTATTATTTATAACACATGTTACTAAACTTAGATTTCAGTAGAGTATTATACTGCCCTGAAGATTGATTGTAGCGAAACCCGGTAGGCATAAAGTATATGAATATAAAAATGGTGTTTATTAAGTTATTGTTTTATTTTTAAAAAAATTATTTGTTTAATTTTTTTTTTTATTTTGTGAGTAAAAACCTCTAATTCTTTCATTTGATGGGGGTGTTAGAAGCCGACATCTAGGTCTGTCAACCATTCAAGGGCATCAGGCGACGCCCTATGGACCTCATTAATCTAAAATTGACCACATGTTCGACGGTCTGCACCGCACCGCATTCACACCGAGCAGACTCTTTAAGGCCGAAGGATCAGCGTTTACGAGACAGTGAAAACCCTCGGTAGGATCGTGTATGTGTAGGGCATTTCTCTACACAGGAGGCCCTGATAAAACAATTTCCCTAGGATAGAAAGTACTGGGAAGGAAAAAGATATGAGGGGTGGGTTATCTGGGGTTCAGTCAAATCGACGACCACATCATGGGCCCAGCATGGTGGTCAAAAAATCCACAAATTATGTGATTAAAAATTCAATGAATAATGAAAAAAATTAAAAAATATATGTCCAGCAAATAAACTGAACCCATATAGTCATTAAAATAGTCCTATATATCTAACTGTGCATTGGAGTAGAGGTTCTTGACTTATTGCGAACATTCCATAGACACCGCAAAATCAACCTGCATAGATTTTGTGTAGCACGTATGATAAATTCTACTCACACCATTGCAAAACAAGTATCGCATGAAAAAGTAGGTACCTGGGAAAAAAATTTATATAAAAATATAAACATTGGCCCATTCGTTAGATTGACTGTTGGATATCATTAATTTCATATGGAAACTGGCAAAGTTTCGTTCTAAATTATAACCGCGCGCCGAACAGACAATCTCAAGAAGTGTTATATATATTTTATTGTATACATTCCTAACCAAAAGAAAACTGAAGTCGGTAATTGTAATATCTCTAATGTTCTCTCCAGAGACCTTCATTATTTATACGAACTTGGGCCAGTCTTCTCTAGTACTGCAGGATTCTTAATTAAAGGTTTAGGTTCTTTAGAATCATTAGATCGCAATGACTTTTTATTGCCGTATATTATTTATAATTATACTTCGGAGGACAAACGTCCTTCCTGGCCAAAAGCTAGATTTTTTTCTGCGGAGCTCGAGAATTATAATGACTCTGCACAAGTGGTGGTCGGTGACTTTTTAGATAAGGGATGCTGGAGTATATACCTAATATCAAAAGACATGGAACCACGAACAAGATGCAACTATCGACAAAAATAGTCAGTGAAATTATCTCTATACAACCTTTATGCTTCACATTAAATATTAAAGTTCCCTAATTAAATGAATTTAGTGGGTATTCCGAAAGATATTCAATGTAGACATCAATCGGATTCGATTTAAGACTACGAATAACGGTCGAAAGGTGGTCAGGCAAACAAATCTCTAATGGTACCAAGTCCGCTCGCTTCGGATATTCTGTGCACTATGCCTATAAGCATTAATGTCATTTTTCGTGCTTTGGATGCTCCAACGGAGTCCGTATTCGGCCTTACTTCAACCATGGTAATCCTGGGTCGATCGATCGTTTTACACGACCCGGGTCGCTCACGACCCACTGGCGTCACGAGCGGGTCGCGAAGACCCGCTCTTTTCGCGACACAAAATACGTAACTCGATTACTCATCACCCAGTTACTTTCTACGGGCGCGCCGCGTGGTAGACGCTCGCCGCCCAGACCGGTCAAGTCATACGCGACACGAAACCCAGGTTATAATAAAATGTCTAACAGAATCTTATTTGTTAAAATTAAACATTCTAAATCTAAGTTGTTACATGCAACTAGTGGTCTACCACAAGGGAGTCATCTCGGCCCCATCCTTTTCTTAATATTCATAAATGATATCATAAGTTGTTTCGACGATGTAGAAGTTCTGCTTTTTGCCGATGACATCAAATTATACAAAGAAATATCTAATATAGGTGACTGCCTAATCCTACAGTCAAACATCGTCAAATTACAAAATTGGTGTGTCGCAAACAACTTATTCCTCAATATCGATAAATGTAAGACACTAACATTTTGTCGAACAAAGACCCCACTATCTTTCAAATACACAATAGATAATAAAATCTTAGAAAAAGTCAAAGAAATTAGGGATCTTGGAGTTGTGTTTGATTCGCAATTAAATTTTATAAATCACATACAACAAATAACTAACAAAGGCATGAAAACACTAGGATTTATAATCAGAACAATCAAAGACTTCGATTCGCTGGAAGTTATAAAAATCGTATATTTGTCACTCGTACGCAGCTTGCTGGAATACAATTCCACAGTTTGGTCCCCATATTATCAAATTCATATAAGAAATATCGAAAGAGTGCAGCACAAATTTTTAAGATTTATTAACTTCAAGTTACACATACCTATTCAACACATTAACTACACATCTTTACTAAATACACTTAAATTGCATTCCTTAGAAAACAGAAGAAAAATAAACGACCTAACTTTTTTGTTTAAAATTATTCACTCCGAATTAGATTGTTGCGAACTCCTGCATCTCATTGACTTTAAGGTACCAACTCGAGCGACAAGGCAAAACACATTATTCTGCAACAATAATTCTCTAACCAACTACCACACACACGCATCAATTTCTCGACTACACACACTAGGGAACAAATATACCTCAAATATCGATGTATTTAATACAAGTTTACCGTTATTCAAGAAATATCTGAACAATATTTTTATGTAGAATATGTTGATATCTAAGGAGCATCACGTAGGGTCTATTGCGTATATTTGTGTATTTCTATCTCTCTGTAAAAACTTGTTAACGTTTTCTTTTTATGTATCTTGCATTTTGTCATGTATTATTTATAACATTTAATAAGTCACCTGTAAATTTTGTATTTACTAACATACCAACTAATTTATTTTCTATGCCATTCACAACTAAGATACTTTCTCTTTTATTGTAATGCACTATCTTTCCTTAAATTTATCTGTATACCTACCTTTCATATGATGTTTACTTGTTATGTTTTTATAGTTTATCTTTTTTATTAAAAAAAAAAAAAACTGTCTCTGTATCATAAACTTGTCATGTAAAAGCCCATCAGGGCGTTGAAAATTAATAAATAAAATAAAAATAAATAAATAATTGTGTGAACGTTCTCTCACAGCTCACTCATGTAACTAGTAATGTCATGTCCCAGAAATAAATTTTAAAAAAGACATGCTTCAGGGGTTAAAAAAACAATGTTTTATCATGTTTTGAAGAATATAAAAACCTTGTAAAAAACGTATTGTTCTGAAGCTTTTATTTAGAATTTAAATAAGTAAATTAGCTGTTAGTAAGCTGTAATGCTTTATTATAATTTATTTTTATTAAGGTCATAATTTTACACTTTTACCAGTTTATACTTTCTATTACAATGCACAATTACATTCACACCCACACGAAAAATTAAAAGTTTTTATGAAAACAGCTTAGCACTTTGATTAGCAATACCAAGATACGCTCTTATTAAAAACGTCTCCGTGTCTAGTCGAATATTCAAAAATCGAATCTACTAAACAATCCCGCTGTGACGTGACACACGGGCAGGATACTGTTACGTCACGCACGTGTGTGCGTTGATCGGCAATCGGCGACAGAGTGTGTCGCAGTTGCAGTTCGAGAGTTCCGGGAGCTGACACGTCTCGCCACTCGCCACATGGGCACCCGGCGATCGGTCCGTGAGTCACGGGGTGCAAGAATGTGTCGTAGTTGGTAGGTTGCGGGAGTGTGTCGCGGTTCACGGGTCCCGGAAGACCCGCGTGCTGACGAATAAATAACCCGCTCGCTCTTTGGTGGCTCGTGAACGGGTTTCGACGATCAGGTCTTTCACGATCGACCCAGGACTAAACCATGGTAGGCTTGTCAATATTAAAAATATCACACTCGTTCCTGCGCCCTGAAAAAAATAAATCCAACGATTTTTAATTATTATTATATGAAAAGAAGGGAAGCGCAGCATCCACATGGACGGACCGCGCCTGCTCTGCACATCTACCTTCGGCATGTCTCGAAAACGACACCATGTGATCCATGTAATGTGAGAACTAATCACAGACTATTTATTTTATTAATTATGATACATTAAACTAACAATTATTTAAATTCTAGACACCTGACAGGTCAAAGAATTTGAATAACTGTTCAAGAAAGAATTTCGATATTTTTTGTTAATTTTTGATTCATTAGCTAGAAGTGAGGAAGAATTGAGCTTACTTCTATCACAAGGACATTCCCACATCACACCTCTATCAGTTAATCCCTTCAGTGATTGCAGTTGATTCATTCGCTTCTTTGAGATAAATAATTTATTCAAGCCACCAACAGAGTTTCTTAACACCGCTTGTTACAGATCATTAGAAAAGAGCAAATATAGACTTCCTTTTAAAGAAATTTAAATTAATGGTACTTGGGTGTAACTAATAAACCAATATGATTTTCTTAGTACTCACATCGACCTGAAAGAACCCGGAATTACCTAGAATTTAATAAGTCCTTAAATTTCAATCTCAGTAGTCTAACAAAATCTCATTTCATAAGAAAACGTGACATTCATACTATGTTTGAACTTAGATATCAGTAACATGTTATTAGAAACATAAAAATGTAACATTAATATTAAATATTATGTTAGCAAAACAAGCGATGGGTGCCCGGCGTTGCCAGGTCTCAGATTATTCTACTTACTCGCATGAAGTTCTCACAAATTGTGAAAAAATCAGAATGCCTCAAATGTTGCAGGTAAATACATATATTTTTTGTTTAATACCAACATTTTAAATCCTCGCATAAATAAAGAGAAACGCATGCCTTAAATTGGTACGAGGTTGAATTTTCTGCGTGACAACGGGTCGTTATTCGTCTAGAATTGAATCACTTGGCTATGGAATGATTGAGAAATTTTTGTGGGTTTTCCCCTACTTCACTACATGGGCATCATCAACACCTAAAATGATTCCTTCTTTTCCTTAAAAATACCCTCGCCACAGCATCTTCAAAAACATGGAAACCAGCCATCATTATCTCGCACATGTATACTATGAAGAAACTTCGGATAGCGACGACGTCCGTAGTCCAGTGGGTAAGACTCTTGACTCACAATCCGGAGGTCACGGGTTCGAACCCGGCATGCGCAAATAAATTTTATTTGATTAATTTGTGTTAATTCACAATTAATTCATTTAAAATAATGTATAGTATATTTGCGGCATGTTCCAGAGTGGAAGATACTGTTAGTATCGCCCTGGTGTAAGACCACCATTCAGAATTGAAACGTTGCTTGAAAATGGCTTTAGCCGTGTTTGGTGACCAGATCTGAATAGCCAGGTACTTTCCAACCTACCTCTCCCCCACCTCCTTCCCCTCCCAACTACCTTCAGCCTCACAACATACCCCAATTGGGGATGCCATAGTCTCACTGGCTCCAGACGGGAGCAGTTGAGATTCTTGTGCGGTATTCACTGTAAAAAAAAAAAAAAAAGCCTGGAGAATTTGTATGTGTTTTGCGAAAGGTCCTGCAAATTCCTTTTCTTCTTGGTTTTGTCCTCTCCTATCTGAGGCCAGCAATAATCAGAGCACTCTTCACCCAGCTTTGAATCAACTATGTAGAGCTGCACAACAGTCACGTAAATAACAAAGCAAAGAACTAACCAGCAATGGAATTTTTGATACAATTCAGTCAAAGGGTGTATTTAGTATTGTACGGAGATTAGACAGGCATACACACATTCATTTTTATTTATGTAGACAAGACCTTATTTTTTTATAATTTGAAGTGATAGAAAATACAAGAAAAACACGTTCATTAAAAATTGATATCAGTCTGCGATACGTATTGATGAATTTAATTTATTGCAATGGAAGGATTTCTTAATGTACCTTCGCATTGGGTTAATCTAGGTTTGCTCCAAATCAGACGATGGTAGTAGTTCTTTGGGTGAACCTACTCACGTTACACATAGCTTATTGACTCTACATGGATACTCAGGTGTCGGCAATAGTATAATAACTTAGTGAGACTCGAATCAGGGATAATTAATATTACTATTTTTTTAAATAAATGAAGACAATATAAGCGAAACTCAATCGAAAATCTGGAAACAGAAAAATCAGAAAAACATATTTACACCTCTGGGACTTGAACCCAGCAAGAGGTCCTGGGTTCAAGTCCCAGAGGTGTAAATATGTTTTTCTGATTTTTCTGTTTCCAGATTTTCGATTGAGTTTCGCTTACATTGTCTTCATTTATTTAAATATTACAATTTGAGGTTTTACTCATTAAGTTAAAAATTAAAAATAAAATGACTATTTTTTAATTAAAGAAAGAAAAACATTACAGGTTTTCTAGAGATTACAGTTTCTTTTAGATTCTTCTGTCGTGATGGAGGACTTTACCAATTGAGAAATTGAACTCAAGATGGTAACCAGACGCATTGCTAACTCAGCCACTGACCGATCTATTGCTAATTTTGTTTGCTAAATCTGCTCCTTGTGTGCTTCTCTCTCACAGAAAACATCAAATCCCAAGGGATGTGTTTTGTATTAACTACACACAGCTGAGGTGAAAAATTTCCCTTGGTTTTTTTTCAGGTATTTTGGGGCTCCAGACCAGAGGTGGCTACCAAATCTAACAACGCTATACAGCTTAATAATAACACCAACCACTGGAGAATAACCTGTTATGGTGTGCGTTCGAAGTATAAGCTTGTAAAATTTTATAAGAAAAGCCCACTAGGGCTTGTAATAAATAAATAAATAAGTTTCCTTAATTCCGGTGACATTGATTAAACATTTTTAAATTTAGAAATTTTTTCTTGAACCGATAATCGACAATTCAATTTTTTATAAGAACAACACTTTTTTTATAACTTTTGAAGGTTATTCCCATCAATGTAATATATCATTGGTGAAGAAGATAACGCTAATAATCTGAACGAAAATATGAAAGAACACAAGATAAGGAAAAATAGAAAAAGATAACGGTCGTAACTGGGACTGGAATCCAGAACCTCTCGTCTAACCGGGACGGGCACCTTTGCCAATTCGGACATTGCCACCTTCCATCAAACCGATGTGTCTGCTCACCTGCTGCGTGGTGGACAGGATCGAGAGAGACTGGTTGAGGAAGGTCTTTTATCCTCTCCAGGCCAGAATCTCTCGATTCATCGCCTTGCACTACAGTTGAAGGGATGGATTCATACGTCCATCACTCCTGGGCTCACTGACCCCCAGTTTCTTACCCATCAGTCATACCTTTTTCCTTCTCAGAACTTCCTCTCCTTCCTTTCCTTAAAACAACCCTCCACACAGAATCTCCCAAGATGACATAGGCCCTGAAGGAAATTATTTTCCTTAGAGCCTCCTGTGTGGAGCTAAAGTAAAAAAAAATAAATAATAAATAAAAAATAAAATAAATAAAAATTTAAAAAACCGTCATAATTATCAATCTCGTATTTCAATTTTTTTAGAGCTAACAATATTATATTCGAATAATTATAATATGGAATTTAGACTTTCATAAAAAGGTCAAGTTCCATATAAAAATAAAATCGGATGTAATTTATCCGAGTCGCTATCTAGGTTACAAATCAGTTCTTAGAAAGATTGTTTCCAATGAAAAGGGTAGTTGCCTATAATATGAAAAAATTGTGGCAAGGCGGCGACTGCCGAATGATAAAGGTGCCCGTCCCGGTTAGACGAGAGATTCTGGGTTCGAGTCCCAGTTGCGACCGTTATCTTTTTCTATGTTTCTGTGTCTTGTTCTCTTCCATTTTTTCGTTAAGATTATTAGTGTTATCTAAGTTATCTTCTTCTTCGAGGATAATAGACTATTTCTTCATTTTCTGTTCAGCGGATTATAAACACTCACAATGAACACAAGTTCAATTTATTTTGCATTTGTTTTATGAGAACTTTTCTGCCTGTTGGAGACCTCTATTTTGAATCTACAAAAAATAAACAAATTTAATAATTTTAATGAACATGTTACCATTTTAAGAATTTCTGTCGGAGAATTGTGATCGTTACACACATCAAACCATCAGGCATATGACGTATTAAACCCCGCAGGCAAAGAAGGGGGAAAATGTCCAGGAAGACCAAGATCCAGAAGAAATCTTGACTTAGCAGCTTCTTCCATTAGATATTCCAATCTTAAAATGTGTCAGTTTTTATGACAATTTGACAAATCTATTATTAGCCAAGGGTTAAGAACCCCTGGATTAAATCGCTGGTATGCATACATTCCACACGGGTTTACCAAGATAATTAAGTAAAAATTAATTAATTTGTTATTCAAAAGTAAAAGATTTGGCGCGTCTGCGTCCACCCAACTCCCGGCTGAGAGGAAGGTCGGTCATCTCTGAATTTTACCTCGATCCAGATTTGATGTTAGAGGTATAAAAGGCTACAGAATCCAGCACTTGATATCAGTTGGTTTGTGAACAGTACAGTTCAGTGATCTTACAGAAGTCCAAGCAAAATGCAAACATTCGTAAGTAAAATATAGTTTAATATGTTAACGTTTAAAAGAAGAAAAAAAACTTTTCTGAATGGATCCAGAATTTGAACGAAAGGAATACAAAAAAGTTCGAGGTGTACATTCTCAAATATTCTTGGAAGCAGTCTTTAGAAATTTTTGTTCATTTCTAAAACATGTACTTTCAAATTTGTCTTCTGAAAAAGATTTGCTATATTTTATTGAGGTCGACAAAACTTCTTGAAATTCTTAACCACACCAAATCAAATACAGGCCCAGATGGAAACACCATTAAATTTTTGAGAGATTCGGTACCACTGAGATGACCCCAAATTAAGGAAAACATTCATGGTGATACACTGTGACTTATTAATATGAAAATGCTACAAATTTTGACCGATATTTCCAAAATAGAGCAAGATTTCTAGAAATAGTAATAAAATACAACTTGATGGGTATTAAAAAAAATCACATAACATGAAGAGTCTTCAGCAAATACATAATATAAAATATGAACATTTATTTGTCACTAGATTTTTTACAATTTTACACATCTTTTTACAAATTTCAGCAGTACCTCAACTTTTTCAGCGTTGAGACTCTAATAAATCTGACTATTATAAAAATTTTAATCCATTGACCTTTCAATTGTTGTCACCCTCAATTTTTTTTAGAAACCTCCTAAATAGAAAACATTGAGATAATTTTGATGTCCATTATCGGAACCAATGGAAAACAACCCGGGTGTTCCTTAAGGATCAGATATGAGTCCAATTTTATCAAATATTTACACAATTGTAATGTTATACTAATCGTGATTGGAAGGATAATAATATATACGTACTTTGTAAAATATGCACAGACAGTACAATGCGCACAGTAAAAAAATCGATACATTACATAATATAATGGATTAGCCAGTTATAAATAGGTTGAAACCAAACGTGAACACATGGAAATAAAACCTCAAAAATTTTGTAAAATGTAACAGAAAATGTTGAAAAGGTAAATAAAATAAAATATCTAAGTGTTTTGGGGGACTCGACTTTGAAATTTCTCACTAAAGGAAAATTTTTAGTGCACGTGAAAAGGGTATAAAAAATTATTTATTCAACGAAGCCTGCACTTAATGAATGCACTTTTTTAAGTATTGTGTAGCTCATTTACAAAACCATACTTATTATATGAACTATCACGATAAACAGTGAACAAGCTATTTTTTTATTATTTTTCTTATAACGAAAGAAAAGCGTAATTAGTTTTCAGTAATCAATGAACAAGTACTGTTAGTGTTATTTTGTATATTTTATATTTTCTAATTAATTTAATTAATAGATTTTTTTTACTAAGACAAAAATAAATTGACATTTGTAAAGAAAATAGAAAAGATTACCACTTACAAAACTACAGAGCCATATTCATAACTGTGCAATGTACAGAGGGGTGAAAATGTTCTTTGTCGAGAGGCCTGAAGGTGTGAAAGTATGAGTGGAATTATAATATATTTAATGCTTATTCCAAAATAACAATATTATAGAATTGATTAACAGACTTGTACATATTATTATTTGCCCTGTAATTTGATGTATCATAAGCACGTCTGATGAGAGTGGAAAACATCAATAACTGTATAAAATGTGAAGAGAATGAACGAACACCATAAATCGGTGTTTTTTCATTCTCTTCACATTTTCTACAGCGATTGGTGCTTTCCACTCCCAACAACTGCTTGTTTATTCTGAGCTGGCAGTGTCCCGAAGTTCTCCTAGGTCCCTTAGTGAGTTTCTGCCCATCCTATTTAAATGTAATCTCTGTAATAAATTGGTGTACAAGTTTGTTTTTTGCAAACCATGGAAAATCTTTTGTTTCCTGCCCCTCTTTGATTAGTTTATTTCTGGAAACTTTCTCGCAATTTAGATGCAGCCCTAATTCTAAATTGATAGATGCAACATCAATTCCAATCAAAACGAATTTTCCAAGGAAGACCTATAACTGTAACAAAAATAAATTTGCAAATAGAGAGGTGCATGTTGTCATATTCACTAGTTACTATTGTTACAGAAGTTCACTGTAATATTATATTCTAGATTTTTTTTGGCTTTTTCCAGACTGAAATTTTTGAGGTTTTCCCTCACTCTTCTCCTTGGTTTCCCCAACCCTACTCCACTACCTGTTTCCTTCTCTCTTCAGTTGTAGGCATGATCATATATTGTTGCATATTTATTTATATTTTTGTATGTTTATTGTACTGTCATTATATTTATTATTTTGTATTGAATTTTTCTTTATATTCCGGTGTTTGTTTTGTATTTGCCTATCTGTGAACACTGATACGTCCTCTATTATGTTTGTTAGATATTAAGACTATTTAGGTTCCTAACACATTTTTTCTTTACAATTTTGTTCCAGATCCTCCTTTCTTTGGTGGCCGCCGCCATGGCCATGCCCTATGGTTGGCAGCCACAGACCGTGGCTCACGCCCCCGTGTCATACGCCCAGGTGCAGCCCCAACTGATCCAACACGTAGAGCCCCAATATGTGCAGCAAGTTCAGCACGTTCAGCCCCAATATGTCCAGCAAGTTCAGCACGTTCAGCCCCAGATCGTCCATGCCGCTCCTCAGATCGTCCATGCCGCTCCTCAGTATGTCCAAGCTGCTCCGGTCATCAAGGCTGTTGCTCCCGCTGCCAAATCTGTCTCTAGCTTCTCCCAGGTTTGAAGTACATGCTTTCCTTCTTTCAGGTCTACCATCCACGGTGAAATTATCAGTGGATTAATATCACCTAAAAGAAACACATTACTGAGACCTACAGGTCATCTTACTAATATTATAAAGGCGAAAGTTTGTATGGATGTATGTTTGTTACTCTTTCGCGCAAAAACTACAGAACGGATTTTAATGTAACTTTACAACAATATAGCTCATACAACAGAATAATATATACGAACTCTGGCATTATGAAATTTGTAAAAAAAAATGCAATAGGTGGCACGCGAGCTGTTTGGAATGGATATATGGAATGCGGGAGGGGTGGAGGAGAACCCGGGAGGGGGAGGGGAACTCGGGAGGGGGGAAGAGAACTCAGGAGGGGGATTCGCGGCACGGGGGAAGGGGGGAGGATGGAGTGGGGAGAGGGAAGGTGGAGGAATCGGAGTGGGAACGCGAGAGTTGAAGGGGACACGGGAGAGGAAGGGGAGGCGGAAGGGGAATGGGACGAATGGGAAAGGACACGCAGGGAGAAACAATTTCTTTATTAAATGGCATAGCAACGCATGCCGGGAACCAGCTAGTATCAAATACATAATATCAAATGACGCTGGGTTTGACATAATTGATATTCTTCCAATTTGTTCCTTCGAGTGTATCAAGACTTCGGGGAAATTTGTTTAATGTTTCAAGAACCTAAAGTTTTATAAATGTATTCTAATCATTCCTTCACTTGTCCAGGTCCACATCACCCACCCCGCTCCTGTTGTGAAGCAGGTGTACGCTCAGCCCATCGTGAAGCAAGTTGTCGCCCAGCCCGTGTACACCCAGCAAGTTGTGAAGCAAGTGGTCGCCCAGCCCGTCTACACCAAGGTTGTGGAGCAACCCTCCTACTCTCACAACCCCTGGTAATCTGTCCAACCACCACCCATAGTTGACGGAGATGCAAAAGAGACGGGTTTCCATCTGATAGTCACAGTTTGGTAGTCAACATTCATCTGGAGCTATTTGAAGACTTGAATCTTAGCAATTTAAAATTTATATTTTGATATCTGTTAACTACGTAAACTCTCCGATGAAAGACGTTATCGTAATTAATTTATTGATTATTTTATATATTTACAATGCCACATTTTCTCAACCTTTGTGTTCAAAATTATTCGTGTGTTTTGGTGTATTGAGTAAAAAAATTCCGCTTTCTCGTTGTGTAATTTCATGTACGTTTGTGGTCTTTGTTTTATTTATGAAATAAATAAAAATGAAATACTCACAGCATTATGTTTTTTAAGTTCACTTGGTTTTATTATTACTCCTTACGTATGTAAGTAAGTCTAAAGTCATGGTATTTGAAAGAGAAAGTATGAAAACAATGTGTAACATAGTTGTGAATGATGAGTATTTGGAGCAGGTGGATGAGTTTGTGTACTTGGGAAGTATGTTTACGAGAGATGGGAAGGCTGACACAGATATCGAAAGAAGGGTAAATGCCGGCAACTCTATTAAAGGAGGAATGAACGCCGTTGGCGCCAACAAAAAACTGTCCAAAGAAGCAAAGTTAGCCATCCGTAATGGAGTGCTGGTACCTACCCTGATGTATGACAGTGAGGCATGGAACTGGCAGAGGTAGGATGAAAGTTGACTGAATGCTGTAGAAATGAGATCCCTGAGGCGTTATTGTGGTAAAACCATGTACGATCGCGTGAGAAGTGTGCAAGGCTGATGTAAGCGTAATGAGTAAGATTAAGAAAGGTACGCTAAGATGGTTTGGGCATGTAGAGCGAATGAACGAGGAAAGGAGTGTAAGGAGAATATATGACGCAAATGTGAATGGTAGAAGAAGTCGGGGACGCCCGAGGAAGACATGGCACGACCAAGTGAATCAGATACTTGAGAACTTTAGTCGGGCCGTGTGAAGAGTCGGAATAATAAAAGAGCATGTATGTGACGATGTATGAATGTGAACGACGCAACGAGTGTGTGCCAAGATCGAGTTGTTTGGCGGTCCGTCCTCTCTGCCTACCTAGTTAGTTACTAACACCTACTAGGTTTAAAAACGGTCAATAGTTTCTCTATGTAATAGAGAATAATAAAATAGGACTTATTTTACTTGTAACTAGTAAAATCTACACATTACGCAGTTAAAAATCAGTTGTTTATTATAGGAATCAGAAATTAGATTCTCTGAATGTTCGGTAGAGCATGATTTGTTCTTTTGGACGCAAACTTAAGACGAAGTTATACGTGAAATCCTATTTAGACACTATTTTGATTAATCTTTACGACGAATCGGCTTACAGTATGAACATCAAAAAATATGCTACGGATAAATCGAAGCTTTTACTAGCTTTTCTATGTATTGGAATTACAATATAATTATTATTAACGTTACAAAAAATATAAGCGTAAACCACCAAAAAAAAGTTTTTTCATGACTTAACCATGAAGTAATACAAGATTCAATTTTTTTAAAATACCCTTTTATATATAATAAATAGACTATTTTTGAGGTTTTCCATGTTCTTATAAAATTATTCACAAAATAAATAAAAACCACTTTTTCGCTTACTTACTTACTTACTTACTTTCAATCCTGATCAAAATTCAAATTCAAACATATATTTGTCAGACAGGATTTGATCATAAAAACACGAAGATGTCATTTTTACCAATGAAGGAAACTCTTTGAATGTGGAAAGACTTTCTTTGAAACCGAAAACTGATGTCTAGTTTCAAGAAAGTCTTTGGAGAGACCTTGAATCTTAACTGATTGGTAGGGTGTATAGTTAGACCGATGGGAGTGCCATGTGAAGAAGAAAAAAAACGATTCCCCCCCCCCCCCCCCCCCCCCGACAATATTGTGTATCCCTGCCTAAGTGTGTATAAATACCGTAAGAATTTCAACTACCAGTCTGAAAATGTCCGGTCCTGGTGAAAATAAATAAGTGGAAGAAAGTACAAAAGTGTTTTAATTTCATAACCTAGTTGGTTTCTGTTTGTAAATAAATACTTCAAACACATTTGACATTAGTAAAAAATGTATTCGATTGAACATGTTCTGAAACCGCTACCGTACGTATCTATGTATATGGCAATATTATTATATTTTTAACAAAATGTTTTTAATCATCTTATATCTAATCCAAGGTCTTAAAATGTTTTTGATTAATTCCAAAAAATTGTACCGAAATTCTTATGGCAAAAATGTCGGTAAATATGATGTTATTCAAAATTCTTATGAAATTTTGGCAGCAGAAAATATATGGCAGTATTAGTCACTTCTATATGTATGTACGTGTTATTTTAAAAGCTCACTGTTACACCAGGAAACAATTATTTTGCGTGTGTGCTCACTGGGATACCACAATTCCGCTAAGGGTTAAATTGTTAATTAGGTTCCATCGCCTCTATTAGGAAATATGTCGTGCGGTAGTGTTGTTTAATTTTTTGTTACATTTATCAAATTAATTAATTAAATAATAAAGTTTAATTAATCATTTTTATTCTGACGACCTCCGTAGTCCAGTGGGTAAGACTCTTGACTCACAATCCGGAGGTCGCGGGTTCGAACCCGGCATGCGCAAATAAATTTTATTTGATTAATTTGTGTTATTTCACAATTAATTCATTTAAAATAATATGTAGTATATTTGCGGCATGTTCCAGAGTGGAAGATACTATCAGTATCGCCCTGGTGTAAGACCACCATTCAGAATTGAAACGTTGCTTAAAAATGGCTTTAGCCGTCTTTGGTGACCAGATCTGAATAGCCAGGTACTTCCCAACCTTCCTCTTCCCCACCCCACTACCTTCAGCCTCACAACATACCCCAATTGGGGATGCCATATTCTCACTGGCTCCAGACGGGAGCAGTTGAGATTCTTGTGCGGTATTCACTGTAAAAAAAAATTTAAAAAAATTCAAAATCCATTAAAACTATTTTGCGTGATCGATATAACGCATTTTAACCTCTAGGGACCGCTCCCCTACATTTGCAGTGTTGAATTTGCTTGGCCACGCTGTTACACGAAACACTGCAATTACAGTGTTGAACTTACACATTAATTTTTCCTTTGGAAATTACCTCTGATGGGTGAGTTAAAGACAAAAAATATCACTTTGTCATTATTATTATAGTTTTGACTAAATGGCTTTAAGAAAATATCTATTTATTTATTGAAGCTTCTTGTCGGCCAGCGTGGATTAAAACTCTGGCTATCAATGACATTAATCGGCAATGACTGCGACCGCCGAAACAGCTGTCGCGTTAGCCTTGGCTATCTATGAGCAAGTAGCCATCAACTTGTTTTTCATTTTGTTTAGATGCATAAATATGTTTAATTACGGTATAATTATGTTAAAGCATTCCATAGCGCATACTCCCAGTTCTAACGATTAACATCAAGAACGTTACGTCTACTATATCCACCGCAGATGGAAAGAGTCTTCTTGGTATATATATCCTTACGAAAAAAAATACGAAAGAGCGGATGTGGAGTAAGACTATTGTTAAATCTTCCAAATTTCAACCTCAAGTGGACGACTAACCTATGACCATTTAATTCCAATATTCTTGTTTGGATGAAAGGTAAAGCTCGGATTTATAGATTTATAGTCGGTAGAATATTTTATACAAAACTAGCAAGTACCCGGCATGCGTTGCAATGCCTCTCAAAGGATAGATGTGCTTGTGTTTTAATTCGGTTTGTTGAAGTTCTTTTGAATATACATTTTTTCCGTGTGATGCGTACTCGAATATTTATTTTTTTACAAATTTTTGGAGAAAATTTTCCCTTACTGGAGTAACCCGTTCTAAGGTCATATTCTACATGTTTTCGTGTTTGAAATATAAGTAAATACCTAGCTTTATGTTAAAATATTACAAGAGGAAAATTTAAAATGTTAAAGTTATATCTAAATGAAAGCACAAAAAAAGCATTAATCTTTAATGGAGCATATTAAATAATTTTATTGAGAAGTATTACATATATTTTTTGTCCAAAAGTCGTTTTAGTTGTAGGTTGGTGGAATGTATGTTATAATGGGGATCTTGTGAATCGACCCTAGTACATACAATCAGAAGGTTTTCCGATTCCTGAGAAGGCCACAAGCAGCTGTCCGTGTGAAAAGAAATTATTTTCCAAATTTACTCCCGCTATCCGCTACCGCTACTATGTCTCCTTTGCAACCTCTCCCTCTGCCCCTCCATCAACCCCCCTTAATATGAGAGTTAATTGTCCTAAAACGGAAAAATCACCTTAGTGACTGAATATTATTTTTTTTTCATGTTCTCCATAAAACAGTTATTAAGTGACCAGCTCAGATAGGGGAGGGTGGGGCGTGTTGTGACTAAATTACAAAACTGAGTGTAGTAGAAAAATCTTTAATGAAATCAAAGGTTTGACATTTTAATGGAAACAAATAACACTTTGGCTACATTATTTTGTTATTATTAACCTTGTTAACATACGAATAAAGTGACAAAATATTATTTTACAAAATTTGGGAATTGGCACAACACGCCCCACCCGTGGGGCTAGTTGTGACGGGGGTGGGGCGTGTTGAGACGAACAAATAATTAAGTAAAAGCATTAGGTAGGCACGAAATAAAATTGGTAAAAACGAAAGTCCAGATAATACATTATCATCAGTGAAATAAAAGTAGTTGTAGTATATCTCCAATGTAATAAAAAAAATAAAAAAAACATTTAAAATAAATCTCAGCCAGTCAAGCAAAAGTCGCTAGCCTCTCAGAAGCTAGGCGTGAACAATGCCCGCAGATACTTTAATAGTGCACAACTGATCAGATGACCTCTGTACAAATCGCAAGTGCACCCCACGGTTTAATTATTTATGTCTCTGTATTTCCTCCTTTCTTCAATACGGGTCTCTTCAAGACTTTCTTCTCTCATGTACTTGTCACGCAAAAACTTATTAAAGTAAAACTTCTTTACGCACGCTCGACTTGGGGGGTAAGTTGGTGAATGCGTTACGAAAAAAGTGTTGTGCGAACGTTAATCGATGCCAACGGTGATCGATGCGAGGCGAACGCTTGATATATAAGTTAGTGAAGATAGAAAGAGAGAGAGTTACGTTTCGTATATTACTGTAGGGGCAAGAGAGAGAGAGATGCGAGCACAAGGAATCGTTTATTGAATAACCAGGTCACTCCAAGGTCATAGGTTACCCCAAGGTCGTAGGTCACCCCAAGGTCGTAGGTCATCCGAAGTTCGTAGGTCACCTCAAGGTCGTAGGTCACCCCAAGTTCATAGGTCACCCCAAGGTCGAAGGTGACCCCAAGGTCGTAGGTCACACCAAGGTCGTAAGCTACCCCAAGGTCGTAGGTCACCACAAGGTCGTAGGCCACCCTACGGTCGTAGGTCACCCCACGGTCATAGTTTACCCCATGGTCATATGTCACCCCAATGTCATATGTCACCCCAATGTCATATGTTCTTTTATAAGTTAGTGAAGTTTTACTTCAGTCGTGTGGTCTAAAGCACTCTCGTTTTTTTGTACTTTATCTATTTCTAGGATACGATTTTGTTCAGAAAGGGCCCAAACTATTATCGTAGCGACATGTATTAGTTTGAAAATCATTTCTTACCCGTCTCAGAACAGACATCATCCAGTGAGGAAGTTAACTTATTTGTTCCTTATGTGTCCTTTTTATTACAACTAGTGGTCGCCGAATGGTCGACATTCGACCGTAATTAATTTAAATTCTATAGTGTGTGTAGTGTTTTTTATTGATTTTTTTACGCATAATAAAAATATATATTAGCATTCTGCACTCCTTCTCTATATAACCTACAAGTGTGCGAAATTTCATGCTCCTCCTTCCGGGCAATTTTCGTAAAAAGGGGTACAAAGTTTTTGCTATACCGATAAACTCCCGGGTTGCCGGCAATTAAATTAAATTGATAGGAAATTATCCCACGTCAACTTATTTTTTCAAATTGTATTTATTCATATTTTGTTTATTTCGTTTTTTTTTTTATTTTGGGCGTTTCGTTTTGTTTTTTTTTTATTTTGGGCCTGAGGGATAATGTTTTCTGAGGAAAACATTATCCCTCAGGCCTCGGGGCCTATGTCATCTTTAGGGTTGCTGTGTGGAGGGTCTTTTAAAGGAAAGGAAGGAGATGAAGTTCTGGGAAGGATAAGGAATGCTGGGTGGGTAAGAATCTGGGAGTCAGTGGGTCCAGGAGTGACGGACTTACGAATCCATGCCTCCCACTGCGGTGCAAGGCGATGTTTCAAAAGAGTTCTGCTTGAGAGGTCACAAAGTCTCCCTCAGAGCAGACACATTCGTCGCCAAGACCCGGACAAACTTCAACCCATGAACACGGGCATCCCTGATAAGTCACCAAATCCAGCGAACCACTTGGGGTGACCTATGGCAGAGCTCCAATAAATGGTTCATTGGGTGGCTGTACCCATACCTGCCTCTCAAATTACTTGTCCACCTTTGCGGATTTGAAAATTCCTTTAAAGAAAGAGCAAGTATATACAAAAACGTTTGTACGAGTATAACTCACGTAAAACAAAATTAACGAATACATAAAAAAAATGGAATTCATCCAATTACACAATTCTAAACCATTAAAAATATAAAAATTATCACAAGTTATGAAGGTTATGCCCACTTTATGCTTTACACGTATCTTATGGGCTCTATATGGATATCCAGGCGTCGACAACATTTGTGCAATAATATTGTGAAACACCTCTTTACGTGGATTGAAATGACCTATTCTCTATTAGCTGAAGTCCCCGGCGATGCCCGGGTTTTACACAGAGTTTTAGAAATCAAATGTAGACAGTGACCTTCCTCTTGTTTTGAAGGTGCAAAATTTCAACGTCCTCGGCATAAGACTGTAACAAATAAAATCTACACCGCCCGCTGCCAGTCCGCTCGTCCACCACAATATATAATATATTTCAACCAATTTATACAAAAGCTGGACAAATTATATACCTAAACCTTCCAGATGAATCACTTTATCTATTAGTGAAAACCGCATGAAAATCCGTTCAGTAGTTTTTGAGTTTATCGCGAGCTAACAGACAGACAGACACGGCGGAGAATATTTTTAATCTACATATTTTGAATATGGAGAGATGTAGAGAAGATCGAGATTTTCCATGGGTGTTATAGTTTTAATATAATAAGATTCGTCGTATCACAAGGGAAATTTTTAATTGAAGTGAAAACTTCTGTAGCACCGTTGTGATTTGAAACACGACGAAACGAAAAAACAACACTAAAAAGAGACAAACACATACCTACATCTATAGGATTTAGCCTGCGAGAGAATGAGATAAAATAATAATCGGTCTCCTTTTTTGTTCGGTGCTTCGTAGCCTCCCCACTCTTTTTCTTTCTTTGTTTTTGGGGTGTTATGCCGTGTTGCGCTACCTCCTTTTTTAGCCAACGTTTAGGACAGCGTTACAGTGTCCATCATCAGGCCAGATTGTAACACGTATGTTCAACACGGCATAACACCCCAAAAATCAATAACGAAAACACTTTTGGCCGTAAAATCTAAAAACGTATCCCCACTCTTGTCTACTTTAGTTTTCACTTCTACCACTTGTTAACTACATATGTACTTGTATTTTTTGATAAATAGTAGGATTGACGCCCTCCGTGGTAAGGCTCTCGACTACAAATCCGGGGTTAGCGGGTTCAAATATGTGTTTAATGTTTGTTTTTCATCATAATTTACTCATAAAAATAATATATTTTGAGTGGAAGATACTCTCAGTGTCGCCTTGGTGAAGTACCATCATTCAGAATTGAAAAGATGCTTGAAATGGGTTTAGCCGAGTTTGGTGACCAGATCATAATAACCAGGTACTTCCCCACATTTCTCTTCTCGATCTCCTTCCCTTCCCCACTGCCTTCAGCCTCACAACTTACCCCAATTGGGAATGCCTATAGTCTCTCCAGCTTCAGACGGTTGGAAACAGTTGGGATTCTTGGCGGTTTTCCATAGGTCACGCCAAGTGACTCTCTGTGTTTGGTGACTTAGCAGTGGTTTCTGGATTCATGGGGTGAGGTTTTTTCAGGTCTCAGGTCACCAACAGCGGAGCGGCCGGTTGAGGGAAACCCTTTAATCTCTTCAGCCGGACTCTCTCAACCCATCGCCTTGTACCGCAGTGGAGGGATGGATTCATACTTTCGTCACTCCTAGACACACTGATCCCCAGATTTCTACCCATCCCTGTTGCCTTTTTTCCTCCCAGAACTTGCTCTTCAGCCTTTCATTTAAAAGGCCCTCCACACAACATTCCGAAAGATGCCATAGGTACTGAGGGAAACTATTTAGGACCTTTGGGTTTTTCACAAACACAACCGCAAAAATTCTTGGATTCATAATAAGAAATACAAAAGATTTCACAAACATTGTCATAATAAGGAACTCCAGTCCAATTTTTAATTTTTTTTTTATGAATAAATACCTTCTAACTTAAATAACTGCATATTTATTTTTATTTTTAGTGTTAGTTTTAATAGTTAAAATAATTGTCTAAGTTTTAGTTTTTCAAGATCCCCCGAAAACCACCGTATGAGGAGGGAATCGCGTGACGTCATCAATCCCGAAAAGTTACTATAAGATCGGGCAATCAGCTGTTCAACTGGTGCCCTTTTGAAATTCAGAGTTCGAAGTATTCTCCCTAGAGTAGCATTACTATTTTTTTTGTGCAGTAGTTTTTGAATATTTTCAATAATATAGATAAACTAATAAGAGATACCTTTATTTTTGAAACTTAATTATTTAGGCCTAAATAATGTTTCAATAAACACAACAACTAAATCTCTATAAACAGTATGTAAATAAACGAATAAGATGAAACGAAGTCAATACAATGGCTTGTGTCATACCTCCATTCCCATACAATGACTCTACGGTGTTCAGTGACGTCACCACTAAACATTTCAATATTGCCAACTTGTCGGCGTATTTCTATGACCCGATTGAAAATGGACTTTTTAATATTTTTTTTTAAACTCTGCGTTTAATGTTATTAAATAAAACTTATATATTCAGAATCAGCGTTTATTTTTCTCTATGAACATATTTTTTAAAGCAATAATATTATTCACTGGAGTGCCTTAATAAAAATAATTTCACATTACTTCTAGCGTTTACGTCGATTGGGTGGTTTTCATTTTATGCATTACATAAACAAAATGGTTTCAATTCAGAAAAAATCATATAATACATTTTTTTCTGGACCCAGTGGAACTATGGCATCTCTGGCAAACTATTTTTATTCTTCAGACGACGGCGGATGAGAAACTCCCATTGGGTTCAATAAATCTAACATATTACTGTGTTCATTGGTCCGTAGTCATAGAAAAAATAATTCAATATTCATTTGGCATAATTTAACCAACTAACATGATGCTTGTACGAAGACGTCCAACATTTTATTAAATGATCCTTTTTTTAACAAAGGGTTTTTAGAAATCGTTTAAAAAAATCCCCTGGATTACATCAATAATAGATTGTACAGTAAAATATGTAACAAACGTAAATAATGTACTTATACTTGGTTTTACAGATGTTCTCACTTGAACTCCGAGATAAACTCAGTTAATATACAAATATGCAAATAAAATTACAAAAATCTACTCTCTCAAATGAAGGGAAGGAGAGGAAGTTCTGGTAAGGAAAAAAAGCATGAGGGATGGATAGTAAGTGGGAGGATCAATGTGTTTATGAGTGACTGAGTGATGAATCCATCCTCCCACTGCGGTACAAGGCGATGGGTCAAAAGAGTCCGGCTGGACAGGTCAAAAAACTACCTCAACTAGACTCTCCCGATTTGGCTCTTCGCAAGTAAGTAAACCTCACCCCGTGAACCCGGGCACCTCTGCTAAATCACTAAAACGTAGCCAACACGTGGTATGACCTATGGCAAGGGTGTTGGTTAACCAATACATGCAATCATTTAATTGGATAATATTTAATTTAATTAGTTATTATTCGAATGTAAAAGATTTGCCACATCTGTCTAACGCCCGACTGAGAGGAAGGTCGGTCATCTCTGAATTTTACCTCGATCCAGATCTTAGAGGTATAAAAGGCAACAGAATCCAGCACTTGATATCAGTTGGTTTGTGAACAGTTCAGTTCAGTGATCTTACAGAAGTCCAAGCAAAATGCAAGCATTCGTAAGTATATCGTTGAACTGATTACTGATTTTTAGACATCGAAATCGAGTTAAAAATATGTACAATTGTTAGTAAAAACAACTTTATTAAATTGATAAATAACATTATTTAGAACTTCAGACATTCATTTTTCCTTGAGACTCAATTTTTAAAAGTTTTTGTTACATAGGTATTATTACATAATTAATTAAATAGACTGTCTATGTAATTCTCATGAGAACAAGCGTAGCGGTGGTTTCATTATTGGCTGTTTTTCCGATATATTCAAGAATACTAGTCTATTGAATTATCAGAATTATTGACTTGATTAACGTAAATATCTTTAAAGCTGAGCTCGAAAAGGAACAGAAATACCAAACGTACGTCAAAATTTGTTAGTTTGTGGTCGGTATTTAAAATTGCCGAAACTAAAATGCTCTTCATCTGAGTACATTTCCATCTAAGCCGCCCAAGATAAATGAAATTGTGGTCCATCTATGTGGCAAGTTAATTAATAACGATAAAAACTTTCATTTGTCAACAGATTTTTACATTTTTATAACATTGATTCTATTAACAAATAAGTCACTACTCAGCTATACATTCAGGATTTCTCTCGGAATGCAGCTGATTTTCACCGGTGCTTCAAATATAATATACGTATTTAATAAATAATTACAATTAAATCTTATAAATCACAATTCAAATTAAAGCAAATAATATTAAAATTCAAAATAAATAATATTATCGCAAACACAAGTAGGTTTTCCTTTTTTTATAAATTATGTTGTAAATTCTATCACTTATGTTGTTGTGCAGTTGACTGTTCATTCAGCATCCAAATTAAAGCACTGAAAAGATCTCGATATTCGAGGACAGTGGCATTCCAAAGTTTTGATGATGAATATCTGAAACTACCCTCAAATACAGCAGTCTTAAGTCTGGGGAGAATGGGTAAATGGTCTCTTATAATTTACACACAGTTGTTGTTACGCAATAATTGTTATTTAATTAACGTTATTTTCATCGTAATTTACGCAAAGTATTCGTCAAACAATCGATTTACGTGAACAAATTAAAATTTGACGTACGCACTTCTAGTATTGACGTGTAGATCCTATCCAATTAGGATGTATGGCAGTGATTTTACTGTGTAGCGTATTTCAAAATTCAACATATATACTCGTATGTCGCTGGTCAAGTTTTGGAGTTGTAATCGTTTGGCGTCTCCTGGATCCTTCTTCCTATCAAGATGGAACATTGGCAGTAAAAATAGTGCAGATGTTGGCAGTGGAAAGCACCAATTGGCTTCACATTTTCTACAGCGATTGGTGCTTTCCACTCCCAGAGCTGCGCGTTTCATCTGAAGAGGCAGTATCCTGTTGGATCCTTCAAGCACTCTTATTCAATTTCTACATAGTTTCCAGGCTTTTATAACATATTTCTCTTGAAGACTGTCAGTTTTTAAGTTCCTAAAAAACAAATATTATGTTTGAAGAAAATATCTGTACATTGTCGAGCCGAAACGGTTGGTAATTATATGAAATCACTCGACAGAAAAAAAAAAAACAAAAATTAATAAAAACACATTTTGTTCTGTTATACGTAACATGTTATAGCTGTAAAAAAATAAATATTTAAATGTAACTAACTTAAGCATTTGTCGAAAGAGTTTCGCTCTTCTTTAAAGGAGTCTTAATTATAATCGTTTTTCAATATTTGCGCACTCCCTCTTACATATCTCCCTTTCTTCTTGTTTTTGAACGCTTACTACCGGGCCTTAAGATGAATATATACGTGAAATCCTATTTAGATACTATTTTGGTTAATCTTTAGGACGAATCGGCTTACAGTATGAACATCAAAAAATATGCTACGGATAAATCGAAGCTTTTAGTGGCTTTTCTACGTATTGCAATTACATGAAAATTATTATTTACGTAACAAAAAATATAAGCGTAAACCACCAAAAAAAATGTTTTTTCATGACTTAACTATGAAGTAATACAAGAGACAAATTTAAAAAAAATACCGCTTTATTGCTAAGATTATTTTTGAGGTTTTCCATGTTCTAACTTTTTTCGTTCTTATAAAATTATGCACAAAATAAATAAAAACCACTTCGTGGTTTTCCTCATATTATTTTAACACGACACTTTTTCAGATCCTTCTATCTTTGGTGGCCGCCGCCGTGGCCATGCCCTATGGCCATGAGCTGTCCCACGCCTCCGTGTCCTACGTCCAGCCCCAGATTGTCAAGCAGGTCGTACAGCCACAACTGATCCAACACGTTCAGCCCCAGATCGTCCATGCCGCTCCTCAGATCATCCATGCCGCTCCTCAGGTTGTCCATGCCGCCCCCCAGTACGTCCATGCCGCTCCTCAGATCATCCATGCCGCTCCTCAGGTCGTCCATGCCGCCCCCCAGTACGTCCATGCCGCTCCCCAGATCGTCAAGACTGTTCACGCCCCAGCTACTTCTTACGCTAGCTTCCATCAGGTTTGAAACTCACGCTTTTCTTCTTCCGTACACATTCATGATCAAATATCCTTATGACGCAAAAGAATTAAATTTATTCATACCTGTGTGGAATTTACACGACAGATCAGTGGATTGTGGATTCATATATCCAAGCAAAATATAATGCCAAAAAAATTCCATATAACAACGCTTACAAACAATTGCTACCGTTTCCAAGATCTTGCAGTGCCAAAAAAAATGTTTTTCATCAAGTACGGTTGTTGCATATTGTTTTTACGCTACAATGAGACATAAAGCGGCCAACTCTTGATGCAAGCAATTCAATTCCCGAAATGCTCTCAATCGGTTCGTTAAACGCACCAATACAAAATATTTAAAACCTCCATGAAAGGAACTGTATTAAAAGATTGCAAACATGTCGTTCCTTTTTCAGGAATCTCATTCCGTCCCCGTCGTGAAACAAGTGATCGCCCAGCCCATCGTGAAGCAAGTTGTCGCCCAGCCCGTCTACACCAAGGTGGTGGCGCAACCCTCCTACTCTCATAACCCCTGGTAATCTGTCCAACAACCAGCTTTAATTGACAGAGACACAAAAAATACGAAATTCACAAATTCTTAATTTGATATCTGTCAACTTCAATCCTACCAAAAATGCATCCTTATGTTTCACGCTTCTTCAAACAATTAATTTATTTCTGCAAATCGAATCACCAATTATTTATTGATTATTTTATATATTAACAATGCCACGTTTTCTCAATATTTGTAATGTAATAATACTCTCTTCATATTCCCCTTGTAATTTAATAATGTTCTGTGAATATTTCTCCGCTGTTCAATTTCATAAAGTGTGGTCTTTGTTATATTTATAAAATAAAGAAAATGATATGTAAACAGAATGATTTTAAATATACTCCTTAATCACCTAGAAGCAGGTTATAAATATGTCAAAAAATGTCTTGGTGATAGAGAATTATATGGTTCGTTAAACTTTAAACGAGTGGGTAAGTACATTGATTCATTCAGTAAACAGTAAAGTATCGATTTTCACAACAGAAATGATAAAAACCTATTTGATGGATGTGAAACACGCCTTCGCTTTTCCTTATTTTCCTTCCACGTCAGCCAACGATTTATCCACACTTTGACAGGTTTTCACTGATTGACAGCTGATAGAGGACTAGACAAACATGTGTTTTGTAATGGCGTCCAAATAGGCGATGGCCTAAAGCTAGCCCTGAGGGGTCACCAACCGCCAACGGGATTTCAGTTTGGTTTTCAAAAGCGTAATCCTGGAAACATATAATTATGTATTTCACATTCGTAAAAAGCATTTACTTTGTGGCTTGTCGTAAATACTATATATATATATATATATATATTTGTGTTAAACCAATTTATTTTAGCACATCTCCAGAGGTTTGAGAAGTGCCATTTCTTCAGAACTGACATAAGATACAAAATGCTGACTGATGATACAATATATATTTAGGTTTTGGAGAGTGCGGTGAAGGTGAATAAAAGGGAAGGAGTAATTATGAATGAGTTTGCGGAATGAATAGAGCGTCTTACTGGAAATATGTTTTGAATGGTGCTAAAAGATAAATTAGTTGTTCAATGTACTTATGTTTTTTTTTCGCTGGCCAAAATGTGGCAAATTTGAAGGGATATTTAAAAATATTTATTTAAATTATTTCAATAGTTCTCGCTTGTTATACACTTCAGTTAATCACAAATATAACTATTAGTTTTTTCACTTTTTAACAAGAGGTGTCTCGCATCTCTTCTGTATTATTTGGTGTTGACATTTCGCGAACCGAAATTTTTGATAAATTTTTCAGATCGTTGATCATATTGTGTTTATGTATTAAAAAAATGCATGTCCAAACTTAAATTTATATCTATGATTGGTCATAGAGAAGTCACAGGTTCTTCGTACGGCAATTTTAAAGAAAATAAAAGTAAGAATTCATGCGTTCATAAATTAAATAATGTATAAATAAAAAAATATGAATATGGGATAAACGGTCAAATACAGGTGCATTCAATGGCTCTGAAATGCACACTGATAAGTTTATGTTTGAAATGTGTATTTCTTTTGTTAAAATTTCTTAGGATTAATCGACAAGTAGGTAACGTCAGATTTCGTGATTTTTCAAAGGTTTACACTTTTTATGATATCGAATATATTATTATCAATCCTACATTTTTACTATCCGGTGATTTTCATGAGTCTGCGCTAGTACACTACTAATAAATACAAAAAAAAAACATCATTTTATACGTTTCTCACTTTGAACGTTAAAAAATGTATACTAATCATTATCATCACCCTGCGGCAATTCCTCGAAGCTCGTTAGGTGAAAATCAATTCACGGACTCGGGTCATTTGCGGCCGAGGACATAAATACCGAGTTCACATGAATATTATATTAAATTCGACACGGCGCGGATACCCTGATTGTCTGATTGTGTGATTGTCTAGTTTGATGTTGGTCGATTGACCAGTAGCGTCAACTTGACACCAGACTGAACGTTGCTCGATCGATTTTAATTTATTAACGGCTTGGTTTGGGGCAAAGTTTGATGTCTACGTGCTTAATTTTAATGAGTGCTTGTTTGCATACAATCAATGCTTTTAGGAATGGCTGTAGGTACTTACTTAGGTAGTACTCAGCTTAGCAACACTTTTACTAATCATGTGTTTAAATTAAAGCAATAAACAGTAATTTTTTTAAGAGGTTTAATATATATATAGCCCCCGGGCGCATTTAGGCCATAGGCCCATTGTGCTATCTCCTATTTTACCTCATTCCTTTGACAGTAACCCAGTCCCTTTTATAAAGTTCACCAGGATTGTCATTGGAAATGAAGCTATATCTTCTGGTTCGACAATGTGTCTTCCCAGGTCTCATATCTCCTCTTCACTCTTCTTCACTCCTCATTGGTTCCCTGAAGGCCCCACGAGGGATGAGGGCTTCATCTCTCCTCTCCACTCCATAGTTCCCTGAAGGCTCTACGACGGAAAGTCCACCTTCTTCTTGGTTCCCTAAAGGTCCCACGAGGGAAGAGTCCACTCCACTTTGGTTCCCCGAGGGCCCCAGGAGGAAAGAGTTCACAGAGATGGCCTCATTTCTCCTATTCACTCCTACTGGTTCCCTGAAAGCCCCACATGGGAAGAGGACATCATCTCTCCACTTCACTCCTCCTTGGTTAACCAAAGGCCCCGCGATGGAAGAGTGCTCTTCCCCTTGGTTCTCTGAAAGCTCCACAAGGGAAGAGTTCAGAGAGCCTCAGCTCTCCTCTCCACGGCTTCTCCTCTTGGTTCCTCTTACAGGCCCCAGGAAGGAAGTCCACAGAGGTGGCCTCGGCACTCCTAGGTTCTCGGAGGCATCATTCGTGATGCTGTTCCCCAGGACATTTAGCCTGAGCACGGTAGCTCACACCTTGGCTTGGGATGGCTATTGCAGGTCTGTGTTTCCCCTCCCTGAGCGATGGGTAATAAACAGTATTACTTTTCATATAGATTTACTAAATTATTTACTTATTTATAACCGTACTTTTTTTTAAATTTAGTTATTATATTTTGATTTTTACATCATACAAATCTTTTTATATAAAAATGAATATTTCTTTGTTTGTCCCATATATTCCTAAACCATTCATTCGATTGTGAGAAAACTTTGGTGATTTGTCGTGCGCATGCCCGCGAAGATTTCTATATATAATGGTAAGCTCTAGCATTATGAAATTGTTTTCTATAACTTTTATCCGATTGCGATTTGCAAACTTGCTGAGTTGTTATGCGCAAACCCGCGAATATTTTTATATATAATATAACCTCTGGCGTTATGAATTTTGTATTGAAATTTTACCATAAGTTGTGGGCGAATTGATCAAATAAAATTTACTGGCGCACGCCGGGATTTGAATCAGGCGATCTTCTGATCGTGAGTCGGGAGCCTTACCTCTCGACCACGAAGGCTATCAATGAATTAAATGCGGAAGGAAAACAAAGCCGAAAATAAGGTATGGATCGTAAATAATTGAGCCACGTGGTCTCGTGACTCGTGACGTCACCAGTGCCAGCCTATCGCGTCTCCGCATGCTAAGAAGCTTTTAATATTATCTTACAGTTTTCTTATTCCCACCAAAGGGGTAGGAACAGTTCCTAGATAGTTGATCCCCGACAGTTGCTCCCCGGGATAGTTATATACAATGTGTAGTCGGTGTAGGGGAAATGACGTGTACCTACTTGCAAAAAATATAACTAAGTGTTTCCGAAAAGGTGTTCAGAGAGGATGTACCGCCCAATAACAAAAGTATGAAACATATTTCATTCAAAATCATCAAAGATAAAACTACCTGTCTATATATATACCAGCGTATAAGTACACAAATCGACACTATAAATAAATTCGTTTTATATCCGTACCAACTTATTTTTAAAGCTATTCTTGCTTTGAAATTGGTAAATAATGCACAAAAAATTATAATTTTACTAGCTGGTACCCGGCAAGCGTTGCTATGCCATTTAATAAAGAAATTGTTTACCCCAGCGTGTCCTTTCCCATTCGTCCTGTTCCCCTTCCGCCTCCCCTTCCTCTCACGCGTCCCCTTCCCCTCTCGCGTTCCCACTCCACCTTTTTCGCCTTCCCTCTCTCCACTCCCCTCGCCCGCTTCCCCCGTCCCGTGAACCCCCCTCCCCCCTCCCGAGTTCCTCTCCCCCCTCCCGGGTTCCCCTCCCCACCCCTCCCGCGAACACCCTTTCCCGGGTTGCCCTCCCGAGCTCTCCTCCCCTCCAGCAGGCAAATTTGGAACCTAAAACAGGTACATATTTAAAATATCTATTTATTTATTTATTTATTTATTGTAAGAAACAAACAGCAGTTTTATACAGGATGTTAAAAATGAAGCGGTTAAAAATGAGGTAAGCCAAAACAGTTTCTTATGCTAATGGTTATTATGATATAATACAAAATTTTAACTGGTCATAACCATTACATGAAAATGAAATTAACAAAAATATATAAATGTAAGTATATTAGAAGGAAGTAGTTATAGGAAAGGGCAAGAGGCAGAGGAAGATGGGATGGGGACAGGAGATGCTCATGCTGTACCTTTTCTATATCTGTGCATTAATTTAATTAACATTTGTGGTCGTACGCTTGACTTCGTATCGGTATATCACAAGAGTATTATTAAGAATATCGATATTGTTAAATTGCGTGTTATATTGCGCGCATATGCGGGGGATTGGAGAATTTTTTCTAAGGTTGGTTCTGTACGCGGGTAAATGAGAAAAATAGTTTAGTCTGGTTGGCCTTGCAGGTATGTGAATTTTTAAATAATTTACGAGTTCAGGAGAGTCCAGGCCATTATTCAGAATTTTGTATAAAAATATTTGATCAGATATTAATCTACGCGTTTGAAGTGGAGTAAAGTTGTGAAATTTTAAGCATTCGGTGTTATTTGCAAAGAGTAATTTGAATTTATAATTTATGTGTTTAAAAAATTTGTTTTGCACACTTTCGATTCTGTCAATATGGCATTGGTAGAACGGTGCCCAAATTAGTGGGCAGTATTCTAAGTGGGGGCGGATATACGTGGTGTAAAGGGAATACATAGTTTTAATATTGCGAAAAGGTTTAGATATGCGAATTATAAATCCCAATATATTATTTGCTTTGTTGATTACTTCGTTAATATATTTGATAAAATTTAGTTTTACATCTAGTACTACCCCAAGGTCACGGATTGATTCTATTTCATTGATATGTGTATCATGAAAGTTATAATTAAAAGAAATTTTATTTTTGTTACGCGTAAAAGATAATTTGTTGCTCTTAGAAATGTTTATGATTAATTTGTTTAATTTAAAAATATCAATAATTGACAATACAAGTATTAGAAAACTTAAAAAAAAAAGCTTATATTATTATTATTTTATTTGCTTCAATTCGCGTGAACCCGAGTCTACCGTACCGAAGGAACGAACGTCAAATATTTGACAGGAAAGTAGGTAGAATAGTTTACATGGGAAAATGAAATTGTGGTTTTTACTATCTTCCTCACCATTTTTCCATATTTTCTCACCATTTAAACCTTCCCTGGACTACGACAAACATTTCAGAACCAAAATCAGCTAAATCGGCCCAGCCGTTCTCGAGTTTTAGCGAGGCAAACGAACAGCAATTGATTTATATATATATAGATACGAAATATTATTTCGGTGGGGGGGGCAACTGCCGGGGGATCATCAGGTAGGACATATTTCACTATGAGAAACCCCGGAGAACTTTTTTTGTCAAAATAATTTAACCCTTTTTCAATCGTGTTTTAATTAGTCGTTTTATTTTGGAAAGGATTTTAGAGTTCAAAAAGGTGAAATTAGATGCACATATAATAGAGAGAGATTAGATGAATACAAATATTTACATGAATACGAATTTACGAGTAGACAAGAAATTTTTTTTTTCGTCGTTAATAAATACTTTTTCGTCGGATGAAAAAATAAGTACCAGCCTAATTATCGTGATATATTTTTGGGGCGTTATGTCGTATTGCGCTACCTCCTCATTTAGCCAATGTGTCGGTCAGCATTACAGAGTCCATCATCTGGGCAGTGGAGGTTATCCACCACTTACCCGCCCTGGTATAAGTAACAGATAGTTACTCCTTCAAGGCTCTCGCAAGGACTCTAATTTTTTGGAAAGAACGAATCTACATTTAAGTTTGAATGAATCTAGACCACCAGTGTCCCTGCATACGGTATTAGGAAGCAGTATACAAGTGCTTACATAATATACAAAATGCGAATAATATAAAGCAAGTCAGGGATAAACTAATTTTAAAAAGGTAACAGATAAACATAAAAGGCGGCTGGTCGCAGGGTAATGGCATCTTGCGTATGCTGCAAGCATCTGCAATAAAATATAATGAAAACAAGTAGTGTGATATGAATAACGCTTGTGTCGGGTGGGATACCTCTCTCGTCATCTGGCGGTACCAGTCAGAATATGTATGGTGGTCGGTCTGCCGTGAATGAATCTCTTTAGCCGGTTTCTCGGTTGTGCCTTGACGATAGTAAGTGGGATGTAGGGCAACGTACCCGAAGACCCTAAGGATGGAAGCGTCGAGTTGCCGGAGGCAGGGCGGAAGTACGCCGACTTCGCCCAGCCAAACCTCAGACCTACATATATCGCTGGGGGAGGCGCAGATGAGTTGTGAGGATTCCATTCCGAAAAAAAAAATTACTCCAGTGTATGCAGGAGCCAGGTCTAACCCACCTCCAAAATGGGGAAGTTGACATTACAGAACATTTACAGTTCAGTTTCAGCCACGAATCGCTAAAACAGAAAAAAATTGCAAAAAAAAAGAAAAACTATAAATAAGAAAACATAATACTTAGTGAAGAATAACAGTTGGTTATAAGTAGCAGAATGTATTATAGGTATACCATTTTATTAATTTCGTCAGTAATAACAGAAATGTATCAATTTGTTTTGAGCGAAGGAGTCATCAGGACCTTCGCTCTCAATTCGGCATCGAAGTTTGAAATGGGAGAAAAAGCAGAAATACATGTAGTACATAAAGATTTTAAACCACCAGGAATTTATCGAAGTAAAAACAAAACATTTTCAACTCTGATTGGGTCTAAAATCTAAGAAAACATAAAGGCAGTGAAGATAAAGATATAGAAAACCAAAAAATCAGTGTAATAGTAATAAAAGAGATGAGAAAGAAAATTCAGTGATCATCAGGAGCAAATACACCAGGCATCTGAAACTCACAATGATTTTACGGCTGGCCAGCAACTCTAAGATCAGGCCATCTCTCAACCCAAACCTTTGTAAACTTTCGCAGGCACTCGAAGTTCACCTTCGGGTCACTTGTAAATCATCCAACATTTCCTTTCTAGCATCTGTCATAATCTCACAATGCCACAGAATGTGCTCGGCCGTTTGGTCCGTATTACCACACGCGCAGTTTGGGTGGGGGGATAGAGAGAGACTGTGCAATCTTCCCCTAAACTCCCCATGCCCGGACAGTAATTGGGTCACATGGTGGTCCCTTACAATGTGTGCCCCTTCCATTCTGAGTTTAACTGACGGGAAGAAGGATCATCTGGGCAGATGTGTAATCAATTAAATGGGCAGATTGCACATCCGCCCTGTGACTGTAAAAGCTGTCAATGAAAAGGTTGCGCAACACGGAGTAAAACACCAAAAATAAATCACGATATTTCTTTTGACCGTGAAAATTTCAAGTCATATCCAAGAACTTGTACTGCCTGTTTAAAACTTGAAAATACTAATTGTGTATTGAGCACTTGAATGGGCCCATAATCTAATAAAACCATGCCGACGGATAGACTGACGGTTATTATAAGAATTCAGTTACATCCTAGATGGCGTTAGTAGTAACATATCATATTTTGTTATTTATTCCAACAAGTACATCAGGCCCCGAGCACAGTCGACCGATAAGGATTGACAGGATAACTTTTGGTAATTTCTCATCGTTCCCTAGCATGACTGCTGTCGCCAACGAATAAGTAAGTAACAATGACAAAGTGTTCAAGTTCACAATGACTAAGTATTCTTAATATACGCGATGTCATCTGTTGTTTGTACGTTAGCGATCTGCAGTTTTCCTAGGGAACGATGAGAAGTTACCGAAAGTTATCCTATCAATCCTTATTCATCGACCATGCTAGGACCCCGCAGAAAGTCGATTGGTCAATGTCTAATAAGTAGCAGTAATTTTTTTCTCTAAAATCACGGCAGTTTTGCATTATCAATATTTTTATAACATGTAAAATCTATATAAATAATTGCCGAAGTTAGCGATCAAATATCGTAAATAATCGATTTCTTTAATGGGCTGTATTTTATATTTTGAAACACAAATATATAAAGTAGCTCAGATCCAAACCAGGTTTTAACTACACCTTTTAATTAATAAAATGATTATTCAGATGGGTTAGGTATGTTAGGCTCAATTTCAAATTTAAGTTTGCTTGCAAAGGGCCGCGCAGTCCTAAAATGTTGATTTTTAAAAATTATTATTTATTGAGTTAGTTTATACTACATGAATATAAACTAATTAGCACAGTGAAACATTTCATTTATTATTTTTTACATAAAGAATAACATTTCCTTTTAAATAAATTCATTCTTTCTTCATTCTTCATACTTTCAGGCATTTCGTCATACATTTTTATTCCTCTATACATTAGGCAGTTCTGTGATTTAGATTTTTTGATATGTGGCAAACCAACTCTCTATATATTTCTTGTTTCGTAATTATGTACATCTATCTCTTTTAAAAACAATTTCACCCTTAAAATATTTTGGCATTTAATTTTTTATAATTTTATGCACAAAAATTAACACATTACATAGCTTTTTTTTATTGGAATCCAATTTAGCTCCTCTCTCGTTTGATTAACCCTAGCATACTTGCCTTTCCCCAGTATACATCTTATAGCTCTGTGTGTATAACTTCTAAGTTTTTTTTCGTTATCTAACAAAACATATCTTACAAAAATTCTAGCTAATTCAAATTTCCTTCATTGGTTAAATAATAACATCGTAGAGCAGTAATCTAAATGTAGAGTAACTAATTTTTTTCAATTTGGGAGGCGGGAATGGGTACCGCCGCCCCGGGAATCTTTATGGGATAACCAACACCTCTGCCATAGGTCACCCCAAGTGGTTCGCTACGTTTGGTGATTTAGCAGGGGAGCCCGGGTTGAGGGGGTGAGGTTTGTCTAGGTCTTGGAGGCGGATGACCAGGACACACTGAACCCCAAATTTCTACCCACCCCTTAAACCCTTTTCCTTCCCATAACTCTCCTCTCCTTCCTTTCCCTATAAAAACCCTCCACACAGCATCCCAAAAGATGACATAGACCCTAAGGGAAATTATTTTCCTCAGGGCCTCCTGTGTGGAGATCATTAAAAAAAAAAACTAAAGTTTTATAAATTTAAACAAAATTTAAATGTGTATTTCTGAAATATTCGGCATTTCCGAAATATCCTTTCCCCTTTTCAATTAGCTTTGTTAAAACACCTTGATTCAAGTTTATCGTTAATTTATACCAGAGAAAATTTATTCTAAGAACTTACAAATTAATATTAAATTAAAACCATAAATTATTATCAAATTAAAATCAAAACATTATTATCAAATTAAATTATTTTTTATCAACACCACTACACAATCATCATTAAAAAGATTTACCAGTACTGACAGAGTTATTATATTTTATTTATTTATTTATAAAATACATGTTACATATATTAGACAATTAATTAGATTAGATTTATTAAATCACCATACTAGGCGGCTGCCTGTTTCATGGTGATCAATTAAAGATAGTATATTTTTAGTGAAGTCTAGTATGTTTATATATATGGTACTAGTATGTAAATTGGTAAAGTTATAATAAAAAATAGAAAAGAGAAAAAGAAGTGCGTAAAATAAACATGTAAATAAAATAAACCTGTAAACATATGGTACTAGTATGTAGTGATGTTGAAAATTGTTAAAGTTATAATAAAGAATAGAAAAGAGAAAAAGAAGTGCGTAAAATAAACATGTAAATAAAATAAACCTGTAAGCATATGGTACTAGTATGTAGTGATGTTGAAAATTGTTAAAGTTATAATAAAGAATAGAAAAGAGAAAAAGAAGTGCGTAAAATAAACATGTAAATAAAATAAACCTGTAAGCATATGGTACTAGTATGTAGTGATGTTGAAAATTGTTAAAGTTATAATAAAGAATAGAAAAGAGAAAAAGAAGTGCGTAAAATAAACATGTAAATAAAATAAACCTGTCAGCATATGGTACTAGTATGTAGTGATGTTGAAAAATGTTAAAGTTATAATAAAGAATAGAAAAGAGAAAAAGAAGTGCGTAAAATAAACATGTAAATAAAATAAACCTGTAAGCATATGGTACTAGTATGTAGTGATGTTGAAAATTGTTAAAGTTATAATAAAGAATAGAAAAGAGAAAAAGAAGTGCGTAAAATAAACATGTAAATAAAATAAACCTGTAAGCATATGGTACTAGTATGTAGTGATGTTGAAAATTGTTAAAGTTATAATAAAGAATAGAAAAGAGAAAAAGAAGTGCATTAGGATAAGATTATGGAAATATACATATCAATATTAAAAAATTTATATTTATTTTTATATATGTGCGTGCGTACGTGCATGTGTATATAGGTGCACACATCCATATACACATAAACATACACACACCCATACACACATATACACACACATATGCCCCTACGTACATTAATACATACATACATATATATATATATATATGCATACAGGCGTATATATTATATATATGCATACAGTCATGTACGCAATACCAACACGTACACACATATACATACATACATACCCGCAATCAAGCACACATACGTTCTTCTTCCTCACACATGTAAACAATATATACACCTCTATCTGAGTATAAGAAGCAGATTACTAACACTATCACATGCTATGTTTGCACGTCTCGGATTTAAATTTTAAAAAAAGAATATAGAATAAATTTATATCACTATCTGAGTATGTGAAATAAGTAATAAAGAAATAATATGGTATTGATTTCATTGCAATATGTCAAGGCTGTTATTTTACGAATGGAACGTTGGGGTAAAAACATTAAAATTAAATAAAACATGGAAATATTTCATTTATATTATTCATTACAATTTTTAAGTACCTACTTTATCTATTACAAGCCTTTATCATGATTGCTGACAAGGGACACAATTCATGTTAATGATTTCAAAATATATTCACTACCATCTGTGCAGTTTCACTTTTTTGCTGTTAAAAGTGTATATTTTTAAATGGAGTAACCGATTTAAGGAGTAATTTTCACAGCCCTTAAACGCGGAATAGAAAATAAGGCCTAGGGAGGAAAAATCCCCCCTCGCGAGACATGAACTGTCACCAAAGTAGATACAGGGTAGTCTCTTGCCAACCACCAACTTGGCAAGTAGTTAAACCAAACGTAAAACGTGGTGTACGTTTTACGTTATTTTCAAATGACTGAGTTGTTTCGTTAAAACGTTTTACAATTTGTACACAATAGAACAAATTTTTTTACACGCGTGTTTTATTGCACAGTGTGTTATTTTTAAAGTTCAAAGCTTAAAACACTGTTTAGATTTACGGTCACGTTTTTTTAAACTAATCAATCATGAATGTGAAATACAATGATTGTATGCAAATCGAAATTTTATGGAAAAGTTTCAAATAGTTTACAACTCAAGTAGAATAATGGTGGTACCTACTAAGTCGTGTGATGTCACTGTGATAGTTTAATGACAAATGATTACTCGTTGATAAAATCATATTTTAAGATCGTTAATTGAATAATATTAATGAATATGAATGCTTGGAATGATGCAGACGGCAAATCCATTGCCGTGTCTGGTAAGTTAACAACTTTTTAACAAGTTTTATAAAATTTTCAAAATCACCGGTATTGATGTTTTATCACGATTTATTTTTGCGGAAAAATGCCGTGTTGCCCTACCTCCTTCTTTAGCCAACGTTTCGAACAGCATTACATCGTCCATCATTAATGATTCCACATGATGGTGGACACTGCAATGCTAATACCCCAAAAATAAATCACGATACTTAATAGATACTTTTGACCGTGTAAATCTCATATCCTATCGTTATTGATGTTGTTAAAAATGTGTAAATGCCACAATTTGGATCTTGTTGACTTTTGCAGGTATGTATAAATACATGATTAAATTGTAAACAATCATTCTTTATTCAACGTGGGGCAGTGAAGGACATTTGTACTTTTGCAATATATTCGTGTGTTGTTAATAATATGGGCTTTCGGTGGTGGATATTGTGTGCTTTGGTAGAATATTTATTTAAGTAATCTTTTTTATATGATTATTGATTATATCGGCGGGTAAATATTTAATGAACTAAACTATAGGTTATCTATTTCTAAGTTGAAATCCCTCCCTCTCCCAAACAAAATAGTTGAATGACCAGCTAGTGCTGGTTGTTATAACAACAATAATTTAAAAACTAACAATGCCGTAGAATGATTTATTTCATACATGGGTAAGTACTGCACATTAAACAATGCATGTAATACGCTAATAGCTTCTCGGTTGATGCTTTGGAGAAACTTTGTAAAACGTAAAATATTGATCAGACAATTTCAGCGACTCTAAATCGAATATTTGAAACAGAAAAATCAGAAAGAGGTAAGGTCGCATCTAGGAATTGAACTAAAGACCTCTGAGCTCTCTCTCTCTCTTGTTTCAATCGTGGGATTGGTTTGCAGCAATTTCATCTATACGTTTCTTCCACTCTTCCCTGTCTTGTGCGGCTCTTAATGGAGGGTATGACCGAGGGGACAAACGCTAGGGGACGCCCACGCCGAGAGTACCTGGAGGACCTGCTGGTGGACGTGCGCTGCTCATCATATGCAGACTTCAAAAGAGCCTCTGAGCTAGTGGGACCCAAACCCCTTCGGTCATATTTAACTCTATCAAACATCGACTAAGAATTATTTATTTATTTATTTTATTTATTTATTTATTCAACACCCAGAGAGCTTTTACATGGTTGGTAGTAGAATAAATTTATGACAGATGATTAATTGTATTAATAATAGTAGTTAACTACTATTATAATAGTAATTACCATTTGTTATTTCGGCTACTGGCATTATACATAGGTCTCAGATTCAAAATTTAGGCGTATTAGATTTGTCAAAGAATTTATATATAAAAATGCAAAAATCTGTAATTTTAAATACATGTAGGATTACAAAAGATTTTTTAAATATTTATATTGAGGGATCAGTAATATTGATAGGTTCAATTAGGAATTCCACAGAGCCGAACCCTCTGATATGAAAATATCTGGAGTCGGTGAATTATTTTCCCATCTGGTCTCTGGTAGGTTGATATGTTGTTCTTGTATTGTTTTGTAATTATAATACTTATATAGTGCAATAGCATAACGTGGACTGACCAGATGATCATTTGGGAAGTGTGTGAAAGGGTTTGGTTTTTCCTGTTGGGAAAATTAAACCCAGACATTTAAATCTGGTGCGTAAAAAAAAGTTAATATAATAATAGTAGTTAACTACTATTATTATTAACCACTATTTATCTTCGTTTTCTTAACGCATATTATTATTGGCTGTTATCCTTATTTATAAGTGCATGATTCTTCTCGAACTAAATGCTATCTAGATAAATGTATTAATTTGTATTTAATGTGCGACATCTATTGACTTGTTTGCAAGTCCAGGTTGAACATTTATTGTAAAACCTCAAATTGTAGTATTTAATTATTGAAGACCATATTAGCGACTATCAATCGAAAATTTGAAACCGAAAAAATCAGAACTGCGTTCAATTACTAGATGCGACCATGCGACCTTACCTTTTTCTGACTTTTCACTTCAGTTATTAAATATTACAATTTGGGGTTTTACTCATTAAGTCAAAATAAAAAGTAATTTGACTTAATGTCATTAAGTCAAAATAAAAAATAATATTATGAAATTTTCTTTGTAAATGTGAATAAACATTGTTTATATAAACAATATTAAAACATTTGACTATTTTCAATAAATAGATTGTCAGTCAGACGTTTTATTTAAGGACAAGCAGAGGGCGAAACATCTATCAAATCAAAATAACTGAAGATTTTAATACCTTTTGTATAAATATGAAAGAGGTTCGTGAAACCGAACGGTTTTTGTATTTTATTTGGAAAACCAACAGTTGTTAGAATCATTTATAATGTATGATAAAATATGTGTAATTTATTTAACAATAATAGGTATACAATAGTATATACGAAATTATAAAACGTTATTAATTACCTTGACCGTGAAGTGATGTATTTCTCCTCATGAAATGACCTCTTGGCGCACAGCCAAGAAAATGTTTCCCCACGAACAGGTGTTTATATTTCCACCTTAAATTTTAATGCATTAATGTGCCATTGAATTATGCACGTGCATTAAAGATATATAACATTGGCTGAATTAATACGAGGCTATATTATGTCAAGCCTTCGCAAGAGGTACTTGTTGCAGGATCCATCTTATCTAAAAACTTTAGGTATTTCATCTTCATGATTGCATTTTGTTTAACACTGCCCATTGTTTTCACCAATTACAATAAAGGGAAAGAAAAACAAAATCAGAGTGTGTAATTCCGTTCTCTCTTGCCGCTGAGACTTGTCAGACGCCTTACCCACTGCGCTATCGAAGGCCCGCGCCGAAACGCGAATTTACTGCAATATATTAGAACCAAGTATTTGTGTAGAACTTAACATCCTGAATTTCAAATCACTAACAGCGCTAAAGAAGTTTCACTTCAAAAATATTTTTTTTTTCATTTATATATTATAAGATTAAAATAACTTACGTAGTTTGAATACCACTTTATTGTATATATCTTTAATATATAAAACGAAACGGTTTCCATTCAACCATTTTTTTATTTATTTATTTATTTATTTACGGACTTACGTCCAATTTAAAACAAAGTATCACGAAGTATAGAAATGAACAATGTAAGGATTCGGATGGTACATGAAAGCAAAGACAAACAGTGAAAATAGAAGAAAAAATAAGTGTCAAGTCACGTCAAGACCTTGCAAAAATTAGGGTGAATATGATATATCTTCATTTGTTTAAAGAGCGACAGAAATCATTTAAGCTAATACCAAAAAAATCAAGGTCTTGACGTGAGTTGACCAGTCTACACATTCTGGACAGTGGTGAGTTATAACCATAGTTAGTCGAGTGCTGATTGAGGAAAAGCAGGTCTTTATTTCTGAGTCTACGAGAAGGTATATTAAATGTGATGAGTTGTAGTAATGTAGGCGAGTCGATTAAACAGTTAATAATTTTGAAGAAACAAAGCGAATGTTGAATGAAAGCAAAGTTTTTATGCGAATACCTCAGAAGGGTCCCATACGATCCTGTCTGGAGCCATTGAGACTATGGCATCCCCAATTGCAAATATTCCATAGATTTGGATTTTATCGCAACTTAAAAATATTCTGAACTTCTGACAGAATCCGCCAGAGGTTTGAGGGATTAAGAAGAAACTGTTTTCTTCAATGCAAAACTTCTGAAATATTTACTATCCATCTATTCATTGTGTGATATCACATGGAATCCAACTATAATTAAAATAGAGCAAGATGTTTTTTTATTTGAATTGCATGATTGCGTGTGTTGAAATGATTAAATCGATTTTTTCCCTTTATTTAAAATTATTTATAGGGATTTGCTCTATTAACAGCAATATCACTACCTCCTACGAACTAATTTCAGCATTGTGAGTCAAATGAAAAATTCGCGGAGTTCCGGAAAAATAATAGAAAATAAAGCTCACTTAGCATCGTTTTGTTTTTTTTTACATTTGAAAAGTCTCCGTTAAACAGCGATTCTAGGTGCGTTTCAGATTTCCATCAAATTGTAATAATCACAATTTTTTAGAAGTGAAAACGGCTTTAGCACGCACCGTTGTGATTTGATACACGATGAAATTATAAATAAGGACACTGAAAAGAGCACATTCATCTATTTATTGATCAATTTGGGAGGAGGGTATGGGTGCCACCATCCCGGGAACCATTTATTGGTTAACAAACACCTCTGAGATAGGTCACCCTAAGTAGTTCGCTACATTTGGTCACTTAGCAGAGGAGCTCCGGTTCATGGGGTGAGGTTTATTCGAATCTTTGCGGAGTGGATCCATTTGACTTCTCCACCCGTACTCTCTCGGAACATCGGCTTGCACCGCAGTGGGAGGGATGGATTCATACGTCCGTCACTCCTGGACTGACCCCCCAGATTCCTACTCATCCCTCATATTTTTTCCATTCCCGAACTTTCTCGACTTCCTTTCTTTTAAAAGACCCTTCATGCGGCGTCCCCAAAAATGGCATTGGGAAATTATTTCTGAGAAAAATTATTTTCCTACGGGCCTCTCGTGTGGTGTTATTGCAAAAAAAAAAACAAATAGAATATTAATTATTATTTTTAATTGTTCAACTAACGTTTAAGACAAGATTTTTATGCATAGCACAAAGGGTAACAATTATTATAAGCAATAATTATCAGCCTGAAACACTCATCCACATTGAAAAATCTTCCGAGAAAAGATACATGACGCCAACGGGACATGAACCCGTGCACTTCTGATTGCCGGTCAGGTTCTCTCCCAATTGAGCTATGGCGGCTTATCTTATACCCGCCAAATGATTCAATATATACTAGTGTTTCATTCAACAATTACTGCTTATTATATTTTTTCCACCTGAAAACAACCAACTTTATTTTTGCGAGAGAGACACTGTTAGTGTTAAATCCGTCGCTAGGTGGCGTCGAGACAAATTATGTCTTCATTTATTGGGGAAATACTTAAACTTGTCAAATATTAATTATTATTTTTAATTGTTAAACTAACGTTTAAGACAAGATTTTTATGCATAGCACTAACTAAAATAAAGTTGGTTGTTTTCGGGTGGAAAAAATATAATAAGCAGTAATTGTTGAATGAAACACTAGTATATATTGAATCATTTGGCGGGTATAAGATAAGCCGCCATAGCTCAATTGGGAGAGCAGCTGACCGGCAATCAGAAGTGCACGGGTTCATGTCCCGTTAGCGCCATGTATCTTTTCTCGGAAGATTTTTCAATGTGGATGAGTGTTTCAGGCTGATAATTATTGCTTATAATAATAAATAGAATATTAATGATTGACGTTTTTCAGCAACAAGTGCGGTGTCCCCCCCAGTGGACGTAATAAGAAAAAGGCCCGACACTGTAGCTGAAAGCTATTTGGTTGCAGTGGGCTCCAGAACTGCAAGGTTTGTTCAGACATAAACAAATAATAGACAATTAAATGTTTATAATTCGAGGATGGTGATTTTTTAACGTGATTCAAAAAATTGACATATCTAATTAATAATTTATTTACGGACAAATTTAATACTTGGTGTTTATTAGTGCAGAAACAATACAGAAATTGTGTATTGAAAAATACAATTAATCTTGGAATCTTAAAAACACGTAAAGTTACCACACCATTAACTATTTAATGCGCGGAAACGATCTAGGTATTTTATCAATCATACTAATTTTATCCAAGAAGTGTGAAAAAACATAATTTAAATTGTGTGTTTTGTTTTGTTTCAGATTCAGGAGAAAGCAGCAGGATAAAATTTTAATTGTCATCCTTGTTATCTTAATAATTATCTTATTGATCGTTCTCATTGTGATCTCCAGCCATTGTAAGTATATATTAATGGTTTCTTGCGAAGTTACCGAATATTTAGAATTATAAGCATAATCTCCCACCATTCTTTTAAATCTCTACATTTTATAAATTAAAGTTCTCTGCGTCGTCTGTCTGTCTGTTCGCGATAAACTCGAAAATTTTCATTTGGTTTTCACCAATAGATAGAATGATTCGTGTGGAAGGTTTAGGTATGTAGTTTGTTAAGGTTGTGTGTAAATTGGTTAAAAAATAACGATAATTGTTAGAATCGTCGGAAAAGGTCAAGCCACCTGGTAGCTTTCATCGAAAACACTTCCTAATCCCTTTGAGATATAACAAAACAATACATGGTGGGATATTCCTCTTTTATAGATCTACAAAAAAGTCCGCGACGGCATATATCTATCTTTTACGGATAGCTTACTATCTCTACATCTTCTCTATCTCTACATTTTATAAATTAAAGTCCTCCGCGTCGTCCCTCTGTCTGTCTGCTCGCGATCAAAAACTACTGAACGGATTTTCATGCAGTTTTCACCAATAGATAGAGTGATTCGTGGGAAAGGCTTAGGTATATAATTTGTTAAGGTTATGTGTAAATTGATTGAAAAATAACGATAATTGTTAGAATCGTTGGAAAAAGTAAAGCCGCCTGGTAGCTTTCATCGAAAACACTGCTTAATGCCTTTGAGATATAACAAAACAATGCATGCTGGTATATTCCTCTTTTATAGATCTACAAAAGAGTCCGTGATTGCATATATCTATCTTTAACGGATAGCTTACTATCTCTACATCTTCTCTACATTTTTTAAATTAAAGTCTTCCGCGTCGTCTGTCTGTCTGCCTGTTCATGATATCTATCTTTTACGGAGAGCTTACCATACCTATTCTGTCAAAAAATGGTCACGTACAATGCGGTAATTGGAAAGTAATTTAGACTGTTACAGTATTAATCCTTATCAACTTAAATACGTTAATTAGCTCAAGCATTTCATGCATATTATTATAATCTTTCGCACCATCTCTACGTATTTTAAATTAAAGTCCTCCGCGGCGTCTTCCTGTCTGTCTCTTCGCGATGAACTCAAAGATGGTTATAAAGTTATAAAGGTTATAACCATCCAGTAGATGGCGTTGTGTTTAATTAGCCAAAGCAACGCGTTGCCGGGTCAGCTAGTACCCAATATTAAGAGTATCATAGTCTCACTGGCACCAACAGTTTGTTGAGATTTTTCCGGGAGGGTCTCCCTCAACCCTTCCTAGTCCATATCCGACCCAGCATGTAGTTGGTGGGCAGATCTCATCCCATGAACCCGGGCACCTCTGCTATCTATGTCACTAAACGTAACTAATCACTCGGGGTGACCTATGGCAGAGGTGCTAATTATCTAATTAATAGCGCGCGGAGCACCGCTACCCATCCAAATATCCCATATTAGAGAAAGGTGACACAAAACTCGTCATGTAAACGCAAATAATTTCATAATGAATAACAGATCACTTTGTGTAAACCACTATATTATAAACAATATCTACATGTTTCAATAACAATATTATCTTCATCAGGATATGTTAATATATGTGGCATCATTAATTATATATTATATAATTAATGATGCCACAAAGTAATTTTGCGAAGTTTGAAGAAGCAAATAATTTCAATTACATTTGATCAGTGGTGGTTAAGATAGACGATAGAACACCCGGGAGGTAAAAGAAAGGCTTAGACTGATATGGGAGGATGATATCAGGAAGGATGCAAGAGGACTAACTCCATGTTGCAGATTGGAAGACAACGGCCAAGGACAGAGGGCGGTGGAGGCTTATCTTGAAGGAGGCCAAGGCTTGAAATGGGATGTAGCGCCATTGAAGTAGAAGAAAAAGATAGACAAAATTTTCAATTTAATTTGACAACGTTGCCATTTCAGATGTTGCTGACCAAAGACGAAGTATTTGTCAAACAAAGGAATGCGTCCGATCAGCCTCAAATCTTATTATGTCTATGGACCAAAAAGCTAATCCTTGCGAAGACTTCTATCAGGTAATACAAAACTCATATGCTTAAGATTTTCACGGTCATTAGGACCTACCTATTGTTGTATGAGTCACCTTCCTGATGATGGACACATCAAGTTTACCCGAAACGTTGGCTAAAGAAAGAGAACAACCCCAAAGTCAATCAACATATTGAAAATTGTATTTTGTGTAAATTCTGCTTATATTTACTCATCCACAAGGAGTTGTTTACATCTATGTAATAATAACATGTACCGTGCTATTGATTTCGGAAGAAGTAATAGGCCACTTGCATTACATTTTTTAAAAAAAATTCCGGTTTATGCAAATATTCTAAGACATTTTGTATTATTATTTTTTTTTAATCGTATTTTTGTAACCCTGGCGATTTTTTGAAAATTTTAATCCGAAAAATCAGACCATTTTTTATAAACCGGAAAGACGGGACATAATTTTATAGGTGCGAAAAAACGATAATTACACAGCCGAAAATCATTTTTTAAAAAAAGAACGTTTTCCACACGAATGGCACGGGAGAATAACGAGGCATACCAAAAAAAATTTCCTTGATCCATCTTATTGATCATATCATAAATCATTATAATGTACAACGTCTATATTACTAAACCCAATGTAATATACTTGTACTTGTAAATTATAATAATAATAAGAATATTACAAAATTTGCTTTTGTGGCGGTCACTTGTGCCGCATTAATTGCGCCGCCACTGAACTCCGGCAGAACGCCCTGGAAACAACTACGGGCAAGCTACTTACCTGAGTACATACCTACCTACTGCTGCTGCCAGCGATAAATAATAATTCCGCCACTTATGCGAAAGGCCTAGAACACGTGGCTGTACCATACAAGTGCACACAGAAGGTTCGAGCGATTTCTCAGCTTTGCGTGAATTCACCCAGCCTTGCCTACCGTGAGAGTAATTACTCGCCGCGAGTATATAAGCAAGCGCTCGCTCGCTGAGTACCAGTTCAGTCTCATTCATCGGTCGAGTAGCAACACAGTCCGAGCAGTGCCTCGACTAAGTACGTGCCTGCGCCGGGCATCAGCCCGCGCAGTCAGCAGCAAGTGATTTTACGCATATCCAGTGTGACTTCAGGAACATCTTCATAACACCTTCGAGGCCTCCATCTCCAACTACCATCTCGACATGAGATGTCAAGCAACCAGCATCCGGCAACGATCCAGCAACCGGCAACAAGCCAGCAACCACAACCAGCAACCACAACCGGCAACGAGCCAGCACCACAACCGGCAACAAGCCAGCAACCAGCAACCGGCAACGAGCCAGCACCACAACCGGCAACGAGCCAGCAACCATCATTCTCACCGCCTCTCAAGGTTCCTTCCTGCGTCACGTGTGTGTGTCGACACAAAGGCCACTCAGCCGCCATGCCTCGTCAACACGACGACGGTCGACCGCCTGGACCAAGGTCACTTCTACACCGCCATGGTGTAGAGCAACACGCCGGCTCCCTGAAGACCAGTGATCTTCACCGCCGTAGTCTCCTGACCTTCTTCACTCTTCATCACGCAGCAGCAACACCCACGGCACCACTGTCACTCCGCTCCGCTCCGACCTCGCTTCGTAGCGCAACAATAAAGACTGACTCATACATCGACTTGATGCTTTTTATTTCACGTCCCGACTCTACCGATACGGCCTGCTCCCTCACTTTTGTTAAAATCAGCACCATAACCATTGTACCTCTAAAACACATATCAATATCTAAAATGTACGGGGTTCTCTTCACAACATCTGTCAAAAAGTCAAACCAAGTGATAAGTTCGCAGAGAACAAACAATAAATCTAGAGAACGTTAAATGTCAAATTCAAAAATTCGCCTGAAATCAAAGTGATGCCATATAAAAAAAAAATCAGTGTGGAATTTTACAAAATTAATAGGAACATTTTCGGAGACGAGACATTCGGAGACGAGCTCAAATAATCGATTTATTTATTTAAAAATAAAAAAACTGTACATTTCTAAAAAAATTTAGTAACATTTTCGTAATCTTAGTAAAAAAATGTATCCACCCGATTTTTTTCAAGTCGTTGTGAAATCTATGCAAGTGGCCTATTCGATTTACTTCAACCATAATCCAATACATCATTGCTCGGTAAAAAATAACTGGGTTTTCCAATAATTATAGACCTTTCCTCATTTTCGGCGACGTGGACATTATTTTTCATACATTAGCGTGTAACTCAGACTTTCCCCTAAAAAACGAGCTTGGTAGCTGCTTCAGTGCGTTTGCATTCATTTGAGATGGACGCTCCGCTGTCGAATCCCGCCTCCTGCGAGGTGCGCTCAATCATTCGCTTTCTCAACTAAGAGGAAGTTGAAGTTTGTAAGCTCCCAATTTCAATACCAGACATCAGTAAGTCTACCACACAAACGATTTTGAGAGAAAAATGGCGTATGCAAATTGCGTGCTCATGGGGTTTCAAAAATGCTGAAGAGCCAAATCGTATGGAAAGCGCTCGGGTCATTTCGAACCGTTTTTCGAACCAAGGCAAGGCTTTTTTGGGCTGACACATGGGTTCATTACCTTACTCCGGAATCAAGAAGGCAATCAATGACATAATTTGCATCTTTTTCTTCACCTAAAGCAACATTTGAGGGAGATGTGATAGCATTTTTGGGGCGGAGTTCTACGATAAGGGAGTCAAGGACCTAGTCCCACGGCTCACCAAGCGCATCAATCGTAACGGGGACCACGTCTAAAAATAGTGGAGATATGAACCTAAAATATCATACGATTTTTTAGTAATGATATGATTTTTTAAATTAGAACAGTCTTGAACATCCTTGTAATATTGCTAAATAACAAAAATAAAGAATATTCACGTCAATTTCAATGTTACTAATTACTAGCCACGAAAAATAATTTCTTATTAGGTATAATCTATTTGCCACATCACGCAATCAAACTTAACAATTACAGTAATTGTAGCTGCACATTCCACAAAGGTATTATATAATCCATTCAACAGTTAGTAATTCGAATATGTATATTTTATTCAAATACGTGATAGGTGAGGTACCTAGTGTTTTTGATAGCATGATATCAAACTGCGCTTAACTACTGTCGTTAGAGTAAATGCAGTTAAGTCCTTTTATAGAAAGTCGATCAGGGATAGTACATTGTGATTATTGAACGTGATGCACTCGTAAACATGGCATATTACGTATACACAATAAAATAATGTCACTACATGAACCAGTTAAAACACAGATAATTCGCAAAAGGATTGGAGTCCTGATGCTATCAGACACTATTTTATAAGGTAGTATTGATGCCCTTTCTACTTGGGGGGGGGTAAAATTTTTTGAACTTTGGCGTTATGGTGATCGTGAAAAAACATTATAAATTTTAGAGGCGCATTCGATTGATTGGATGTGACCTGGTCACGAAGGTTCTGTGTATTAGCAGATAGATCAATAATGCATTTCGTAGTTGCAGTTAGTATTTATCCGAATCGTTTTTAATGCACCTTTAGTAATGTACGTTTTTTAGATTTTCACGGCTAAAAGTATTTTAGTTATTTGTTTTGGGGTGTTATGCCGTGTTGCGCTACCCCCTTCTTTAGCCAACGTTTCGGACAGCGTTACAGTGTCCATCATAAGGGCAGATGTGTACGATGCACCCTGTAACGCTGTCCGAAACTTTGACTAAAGAAGGAGGTAGCGCAACATGACATAACACCTCAAAAACAAATAACGAAAACACCTTTAGTGGCGTTTTATTTTATTGGAATCGTCAACTTAGGATACATAATTTAAATAAACACATGAATTTAATTAGTACGTGGCTCGTCCAGTTAATTAATCAGACATTTCCGAAATTCGAAAATTGAGTTGAATGCAGTTATTTGTAAAAGTGTATCCTCTTTCTGGAACAATGTTCAGATTGCTCATAAACACCACAAAATCAATTATAATGCAGAAAAACTTGTAGCGAACTAAACAATATGTTGATGTTTTCTGGGTCACTAGTAAAAAATTTAAAATAACATACTAATGTACCGGGCCGTTGTGCTGCCGGTGTTATCGTATAGCATTTTTAATATGTAAAACACAAACACGTGTATCCAAGGGCGGATCCAGAATTTTTTCTGGGGGGGGGGGCACAAGGGACGGACGGGCAAAAAAAATCAACAATTACTGTTAGGATTTTTTCTGGGCGGGCACGAGAGGCGGACGGGCAAAGAAATCCATAATTACTGTTAGAAATAAACGTGAAGTTTCATACTTCAAGTTTAAGTCTACAAGTTCAAGTATGTATAGGAAGGTTTATGAAAGGGTGAAAACAATCGAAAAATTAAATGTTTAAAAAAGACAGTTCTAGCTTCTAAGTATGTAAGTATGTCTGGGGGGGGGGGGGCACGTGCCCCCGTGCCCCCCCCCCCCCCCCCCCCTCCCGCCCTAAATCCGCCCTTGCGTCGTGTCAATAATATTTGATTTATGTTGAGAATTCTAATATTGCTTTCTTAATTTCCTCAAAGCTTAGTATTAGAAAATGTCTGAAAAAAAACACAATTTTGTTCGTAAAACACCTTTCATAATCTAGGTAAATTCACTCGGTTCTAGCAAACGGTTTTTATTTTTATAGCGTCAACTTTATATTTACGTATCTTTATAAAATTTCAGTGTTTATAAGACGCGTTTGATTTCATATAACATTTATAGTGCAAACATTTTCACTTCCATTCGGTCATTTTTAGGGTATGAAATTCGCGTATTCAACAGAATTAGTGGAACAATGGTTAATATTTATTTATTATCTTTTTGAATGTATACATTATTATAGGTAAGTTGTTCAGGAGTATAATAAAAAGTGTACCGTACATAATATAATGAACTGGATATAAAAGATCATCATCATCATCTGTCATCATCGTCTGTGGCTCTACAACCCAGGTCGGGTCTTGGCCTCCAGCAGAGCCTGCCTCCATGACTGTCGGTGTTGTGCTGCGTTGCGCCAGTTTCGGATGCCGATGGTGCTTGCATCCTTCACCACTCCATCCAGCCATCGAAGTTTTGGTCTTCCAACTCTTCTCCGACCCCCAGGTGCACCATCCATAATTCGCTTTGGAATATCTCCTTCGCTCATTCTCTGGATATGTCCAGCCCACCTGAGTCTTCCAGTTTTGATTTCCTTGGAGATATTAGGGTCCTCGTAAAGATCGTATAGCTCCTGGTTGTATCTGATACGCCATTCTCCATTATCACAAACTGGGCCGTAAATCCTTCGCAGCACCTTCCTTTCAAAACTTTCTAGGTCTCCTTCATCACCCTTACTGATTGTCCAGCATTCCGAACCATACATAAGAACAGGTCGTATAAGGGTCTTGTAAAGCAGGACTTTAGTTCTTCTGGTAAGGTGGCGAGATTTCATATGCTTCTGTAGCCCAAAGTAGTATCGATTTGCAGCTACTATTCTTCTTTTGATTTCGCTGGATACATTGTTGTCATTTGTCACCATAGTACCGAGATATACAAACTCGTTGACAGTTTCAAATGTATAATTATCTATCTGTATACTTGGTGGTTTCTGGCGTCCATGTACGGGCATATATTTTGTCTTCCCCTCGTTGATGACCAATCCCATGTTCCTTGCCGACGTAGCTAAGCTTTTAAACGCCGATTTTAGTTCATATTCTGAGCGTGCGATGATATCTATATCGTCAGCATAAGCGATGAGCTGAACAGACTTGTTAAAAATATGGCCTGTGGTTTGTATACCTGCATTTCGGATGGCCTTTTCCAGCGCTAAATTGAATAAAATGCAGGCAAGTGCATCTCCTTGTCTTAGTCCATTGAGGGTCTTTAGGGTGTTTGACAGATCCTGTTGTATTCTGACTCGGCACTCAATATTAGACATTGTGAGCCTTACTAAGTTTACCAGTTTTCTTGGGATATTAAATTCATCCAAGGCTCTGTACAGTCTTTCTCTATTTACCGTGTAATAGGCAGCCTTAAAATCTATGAAGAGATGGTATGTATCAACATTAAATTCTATTGTTTTTTCCAGTATCTGTCTCAGTGAAAAGATTTGATCAGTTGTAGATTTCCCCTTACGGAACCCAGTTTGATATTGGCCAATTATGCCATCCGAATATTTCATAAGCCTACCACACAGTACATTTGATAGGATCTTGTATGAGATATTCAGCAGCGTTATGCCCCTATAGTTAGAGCAGTTCATAGGGTCTCCTTTCTTGTAAAGGGGGGAAATTATTCCACATTTCCATTCACTTGGCAGAGTCTCAGAGCACCAGATGGATTTAATGATATTATATATATGGATTTGAAGGTTCTCTCCGCCATATTTGAATAACTCTGCAGAGATGTTGTCAGTTCCAGGTGATTTATTGTTATGTAGACTTTTAATGGCACCCACTACTTCTTCTAATGTTGGTGGCGGCTCGACATTGTCATCATCATTAGTACCACCATCAGTGATATTTCCATCCCTTGTCAAATTTTCACCCACACTCTCATCTACACTTCCGTTTAGCAGAGCATCAAAATATTCCACCCATCTATTCAGAATTCTTGACTTTTCATTCAAAATATTTCCCTCGCTGTCGTAGCACATTGTAATTCTGGGCTTGTATTCTTTTCTTTGATGGTTTACCTTCTGATAGAAAAGTCGACTTCTGTTTTGGGCCTTGGCCAGTTCCACTTCCTTGATTTGGTTCTCGAAAAATACTCGTTTCTTCCTTCTGTACAGTTTTTTCTCATGCTTTCTTAGTTCTCTGTATTCCATCTCTGCTTGCCGTGTACAATGTCGCTGTTGCATTCTTAGATATGCGTCATTCTTCACATTGGTTGCTTGTTGGCATTCTGCATCGAACCATAATTCTCTTGGTTGTGTTTGCCTGCTTCCCAGAACTTCGTCAGCTGCATTGGTAATCACAGACTTAACACCATCCCAGTATGAGTTAATATCATGTTGTTCCACATGGTCGCTGATGTCATCCAGCTTATGATTTATGGTTGTAATGAACTTTTCTGCTGTTTCTGGTACTTTTAGGCTTTCAATATCAAATTTATTTAAGGATATAAAAGATATAAGCAGGTATAATACAGGTAGGTATGTATTTTCATTTTTAAATAAAGTTGTACAAAGGTAGTCAACAAGTGTAAGTATAATATAATAAGAGTAAAAAAGAAGTTCTTGATACCATGAAAGTAGTTATACAGCAATGTGTAGTAACTTTGTTGAAGTATTAGAGCCAGTCAATAAGTATTGCCTCCTATTTTTTCTCCTTTAATTGTAAATTAATAAAAAATGCAATTACAGGGGTCGAATACCATACTTTTGACGACTAATTTGTTACTTTTAAATATAATCTCCGTCCATTTCCACAGCTTTGGTTAATCTTTTAACAGTGTTGTTAAAAGCACGGTCATATCAGAACACCATCGCCATAACTTTCCCCGCCGTTCACACAGTTTTGATTTTTTTTTGTCCTTGGTGAGTTTGTGTGATGCCATTCCATTGACTGCCTCTTTGATTCAGGTTAAAAAAAATTAACCTATTTTTAGTCTCCGGTCACAATTTTTTTCCAGAAACTAAGAGCTGCAGGTGTTGTGAGGCATTTTTTTGTTTCTTTATTCAAGCCGGTTAATTTTCATGATACCCACCTTGCAAAACTTTTGTTGAAAAATCAGTTTGTCGAATAATCGTCATCACACTGCCTTTACTGAGGGAGAGAATGCGATATCTGTAGTTATCTGGGGTCACCATGAATGAGTGCAGTCGCTGCAATCAACGGCCTGCGCCGCCCCGCTTTTCCTCAGCCAGCGGTGTTTGTCCTTCAGCTTCGTTACAGTAACGAACCCATCGTCTAGCTATGCTGACGTCCACTGTTGCATAGATGAAGATTTGAGGAATAGTACCAAATTCAAAATATTCACTTAACTAACTTTATTTAAGTAGAAAAAAATGGGGGGCATTACTTATTGACGTAATTATAAATGTAAACATGAATAGTTTGCTGTAAAGCAAGTTTGTAATTAGCAAACCTTCATCACGCCCGATTAGATGTCGTAATATATATTATATTCATCATATTAACGAAGAAATTAACGTCTTTAGAGATGCAAGAAATCTGATATAAAAGACGGTAGAATTTTTAAGTTAGTTTTTTAGCAATAAAAAAAACTTTGAAATTTTTGATAAGTTTTAAGATTTTCACGGCCAAAAGCATTTTCGTTATTTGTTTTTGCACATCTACCGGATCTGCCGGATCTGCCCTGATGATGGACACTGCAACGATGTCCGAAACGTTGGCTAAAGAAGGAGGTAGCGCAACACGGCATAACACCCCAAAAACAAATAACGAAAATTTGAAAATTTTTATTATTTTTTTATTGTATGCACGAGGAAAAAGTGAGGTGATAGTTTCCTTCCAAATTTATTATATAAAAGGACTGTGTTTTTGAAATTTTGTTTTTTTTTTACTTTCTCTACATTTTAGTCAAAAAAATTTTGCTCAGAAATTTTTTTCCATTTATTTCCGAGTTTAAATCTTAAAATACGTCAGTTTTTGAAAACTAAACTGTATTTTAAATATACAAATCTAAAAGTTAATTTTATCTAGTTTTCCTAAATGGTATTTGTTTTTACGACACCTTCAAAAATAAGAAATATATAGAACATTCAAAATACTATGGAAAAATTACAAATATCGTTCGCACATCAATGGTTAAAACAGAGATAAACTACCCTCTCAGGCCGTAGAAACCATGTGTATTTCTTTCAATGAACAAATTTTTAATTAGTAATGTTTTCACATCCGCGGCCGTTTGTCAATTGAATAAAATTTTCACTGGGTTTTTTAGTAAAGCTCCAAATAACAACAGTTAAACCCCCCACCCCCCAACATACAACAATCAACATTTTCATACATCTCCCTCACACGTATAAAGAAAATGAAGCGCGTCTCGCCAATATTTAATGTGTAAGAAAGAGTGACAGCATTATAGCGATAAGGAACGTATGTTAATTGTCTTTTTGCCGTGACGGTACCGTAAACGTGAAACATCACGGTAATTATAAAAGCGTACAATCTAACAAAAAAGATTCAGTGTAATTAAAAGCATTGTAATATTTAATTAAATGAAGACTTTACTAGCGAAACTCAATCTAAGATCTGGAGACAGAAAAATCAGAAAAAAATAGAAACAGAAAAGGTTGGTAGAACTGTTGTCATGAAAGCAGGAGGTCCTGGGTTCGTGTCCCAGAGGTGCCAATGTCTTTTTCTGATTTTTCTGTCTCCAGATTTTCGTTTGAGTTTCGCTAATATTGTCTTCATTTAATTAAATATTTGGTACAATTTGAGGTTTTACTCATAAAGTTAAAAATAAATAAAAGCATTGTTTTATAAACGAGTCCCAACGTATGCATTTTAAATTTACCCTTATAATCTAGATGCCCTGCACTTTGCACATATTTATATATACACGTGTGCATTGTAGAGTTCAGAGCAAACAAGTGATCGACTGACCGCATGCCATGTGGAGCCATCAATCGATACAAGTTGAATAGTTCATGGCTTTTGTTACGATGTTTATGTAGCACCTAAAGTAAAGACATTGAAATACAAGAGTTTTTTTCGGTAAATAATTTAATTTAATTTTTATTTTTATTGTTTAAATAAACATGGCAATACTATGGCAAAAACAAAATAGTGAAATACACATTTTCAATGATTTCTACGCCAATTAAGAGAGCTAGCAGCTCTTGAGATTTGTATAGGAGTTATTCCATAAATTATATATAACAGAGTGTACCTACAATATAATCTAGGATGTACAGGAAGGGAAGAGGTCTTAGAATTATTATCCACTGGAGCGACTACGCGAAATAAATAAATCGAGATTTCCCAGAAGAAAAAAATCGTATCTTCGAATTTTAACATGGAGACATGAAAATTTATTATAGTGGTATATAGCCAATGAATTAACCTGTATTTTACCATTTATCTCAATTTGTAGGATTTATGAAAAAAAATATTACAAAATCGTGAAGTTTATAACCGAGCGACTCTGTGCATATCTATGGAAGAAGGACTTAATTTTAACCGTAAACAGCTGTTCAAAAATTCGGAAAAAAATATTTTTAATATAAGGTCGTTTTTAGTCATATATACTCGTACCTTATCAGAAAAGAGAAGGTCTTGTGCCTGCTAACGGAGCCACGATTCTTACTTAGGTTTTAAGTTATAATATGTTTTGTAGAAAATATTTACTTTTTACTGTAATTTTTTTTTTGAAAATTTTTTTTTTTTTTATAAATAAAACATACAACGAAGGTACATTCCCATGAGTTATCAAAACTCATTAAGGAATCGCCAATTGGTACATTTGAAAAGATAAACCCAACCCAACGCAATATGCAGATACAATAAATAAAGAAAAAATTTACAAAACATTTTACAGAAGCAATATATAGACACAAACATATGAAGAATCACTTTACAAATATTTCACAGAAACATGTCTTATCAGATTTTATGAATAATATTATAACCACTCATTTGATTTATGTACTGTTGGTGTCACAAAGTTAAAATCAAGTATCCTCCATGATGGACTATAGAAATGCATAAAAAACAAATCAGGAAAAATACAATAAAAGGTATATGCTCAAAAATACACAGACCTAATACAAGATGTTTACATAAAAAATACATGATAAGATTTTAAAAAGATATAAACTGCGCCTATCATATCTGGATGTACAAAGTTTGGTACTTGGAGATAATCAGGATAGCTATCAGAACAGAGTTTGTACCTACTTATGACTCGTTTTCCAAATAACATTTGAAAAAATAGGATTTCAATATATCGTTTCGAGATTTGTTAGAGGCCTGTCTTAATTCTTCAGGCAATTTGTTATAGTTAGTGTACGCAATGTATTCTAATGATTTCAGTCCGAACTTTGTAGGGTGTATTTTTGATATATGTAGTTTGTTGTGTTGTCGTGTATCATATTGGTGAACGTCGTTGTTATAGTTCAGTTTTATATTTGTGTGGGTGTTGCACTGAATAATATTTAAGATGGTGTTTCGATTAATTATATTTATTTGTTCTGATTGGTTGATGATACAGCATAATTCATAAGGTAGGTTATTACAGTTTTTGTGGCTTGGAAAATATAATGATTTTGGATTTGAGTTGTTTTAAAATTAGGTGTAATAAATTGGTTTCTATTTCTCATTAGTTTGTAAAATTCTTGATATTCGTTATTATTTTATTCTTTACACATTTTTAAAATGGATGAAGCGTTTCAAAAGCTTCGTTTTAAAATAAATGGCTGGCCATGGAAATGCTTTAAATAATTACAATTAATGTTTTACGAATGGTAGGAAAATGTGGTCCAATTTTTGACGCTATCAATCGCAGTAAAATAAAAGTGGTCAATTTTTTAACCATAATCGCTCCAGTGGTTTTAATAAATGTTTTTCATTTGCTCACAAATGATTGCCCAAGTCAAATAATTGATAAAATCATGAAACACTAAAATCTTTAATGGTTTTATCCTACAATTTAAAGCAAAAATAAATAAACTACCATATATCAGTACTAGATATTTGAAATACGTTTTTATTGTGAAAATAATTTTTCAGTTTGGTTGGGTGAAATGAAATGGGTGAAATGAAAATTTAAAAGTTGTTTGTGTTGACAGAAAATTGCCATAACATGTTCTTCCTCATAATAAAAATTCATTTTAGTTCCATTCCTAAACAAAAAGTCACACTATATGTAGTTGTTTTTAAGCGTTCTCTGTTTCTTTATGGGAAAAATGATTTATTTATTATAAGCAATAATTGTCAGCCTGAAACACTCATTTACATTGAAAAATCTTCCGAGAAAAGATACTTGCCGCCAACGGGACATGAACCCGTGTCCTTCTGATTGGGGCCCATAGCTCAGTGGTCAGAGCATCCGACCGGCAATCAGAAGGACACGGGTTCGTGTCCCGTTGGCGGCAAGTATCTTTTCTCGGAAGATTTTTCAATGTAAATGAGTGTTTCAGGCTGACAATTATTACTTATAATTATTGTTACCCTTTGTGCTATGCATAAAAATCTTCTCTAAACGTTAGTTTATAAATTAAAAAATAATGATTTATTTATTGTTCAAATACTGTTTTAATACAATCCCAACTGACTGGTATAACATGATTTTTTTGTCCTTGTAATATTTTTGTTTATGCTTGAATACCTATATTTTTCTTCACTCAAAGGTGTAAATTGTATACCTCGATACCATGCTTAATCCGAGTGAGATTGATTGAAAAAGTATGCTTTATATTCTGTGAGAATAAATATAAATAAATAAATAGGTTACTACAATCTGTTTTGTAATTGGACCAATGACTAATCAACAAACTTCTAAATACTGAAAGGGAGTTAAATACACAATAATATTTATTGTTTTATTCCATACTAGCAGACCCGGCCACACGTTGCTGTGGCTAACGAAACACAACGCCATTACCCAATCTTAACTAATTAACTCGCCACTAATATAATAATAATATATCTACTATAATAAGCATGTATTACCTATAGATATAAATCTTCCTCTTGAATCAACTATATTATTATTATTATTTTTTATTTATATAATAATATAGTTAGCGATCGCCACTAATTATACAATGCTTGCAATGCAATACTGGATATTTGAAAAGGGAAAATAAAATACCTACTTACTCTAGGATATCTATTTTCCGATTTCTTCCGTAGAACGAATTTCAAAAGTGACTATAGTACTGCCCGCCAGCCGTTTTAAATCGCACAAATATATGTTTTCTTTGAATTTCTCGGCTTTTCTCTAATATAATTTACATGTATTATACATATAAACATTCCTCTTCAATCATTCTATCTATTGGTGAAAACCGTATGAAAATCCGTTGCGTAGTTTAAAAGATTAACGCGCACATACATTTTGAGCGACTTCATTTTATACTATGTAATGATGATGATGATTTGTTATTCAATGAAACTCCAAGCATTATTTTAACTTATTTTGGGATTTGGACATAGTTAAGGGTTTTTCACTGCACCAAAATATTCATTAAACTTAGTATTAACATAGTTTTTTTTTTTTTTCAGTATGCTTGTGGGAATTGGGCTGAAGACCATCCGAGGCCAGATTACCTCTCCTCCTACGACTGGTTCACAGACAAAAGGAGGAAGGTGGAGAGGATGGTTCGAGATATTCTTATTACCAACATATCCAACAAGGATCCTTTTCCTCTGAACCAGGCCAAGGCTATGTTTGCAGCTTGCGTTGATATCAGTGAGTCTAACATACATCAGAATTTTAGGAGACAAATTTAAAGAGTTATCTTTGTCGTTCTTCCAGGTTTCTTCTTCATCTGTTTTCTTTGTCATCCTTCTTCACTTTTTTCTACAAGAGCTCCATGGTCTTTTAAGAAAAGGGGGGTCTTTTTAGAAAAGCAAGGAGGGTAAGTTCTGAGAAGTAAAAAGGTATCAGGAGCGGATAGAAATCTGTGGGTCAGTGTATCCAGGAGTAAAAGACGAGAGTTCTGCTGGAGTGATCCAAAGGTCTCCCTCAAGCAGTCTCTCTTGCAGCGAACTATTTGGGGTGACCTGTTGCAAAGGTGTTGGTTATTCAATGAATGACCCCAAATTGGTATTCTCCAAATTAAAAACAGGAATTTAGCGAATTTCATCGGAATCGTTTGGACACCATTACTCTACGATCAATTACCGTCCCTATGGCGTTCTGTAACATGAGGTGACAATGTCACACAATACCATTAATGTACTTTGTTTGCTGATTTTCCTTTCTGATTCCATGTTGATTAATGATATCACATCAAGTCAGTTAAACACGATATTTTTTACTCTGTATTTATACATAATTTTTTACTCTATATTTATACAACTACGCTAATGACCTAGTAAATATAATGTCTCTTTTTTCGAGTCGTCACTTTACTGATCATCAAAACTTGTTTCGTTCACAGAAACTTTAGATAGTCTTGGGGTGCAACCAGTGATTGAATTCTTGGCTAGTGTTAGACTGCCAGCTTTGCCTACCTTTCTCAATATCTCCAAGGATTCAAATACAACTACTGCTCCTGTTCCATACAAATTTGACTGGTTGCAAACAATTATAAAGGTGAAGAAGAAGATGGGAATGGACGTCTTTATTGGTTTCGATATATTTCCCGACTCGAAGAATAATTCACGCAAAAGACTTGCTTTAGGAGAACCATCTGACGCAGAAACTATCCCGAGGTATGTAAGATTACAGCTGTTGAGAATTTGAAAAGATACGATGACTGCAAGAAACTTCGTGGATTCTGGAGGAGGCTAAAACTAAATAAGATAGGAGAGAATGTTTATCGGTGAGATATTATTTAGAGAATTCTTGACGAAAATTTAACGTTTGATAGATCCGCATAGAAAATAAGGGAGTTGTTTTTAATGTCTAATTTATCCTTGAGACGTTTTTTCCATCTATCTCAACGAATATTTTGTTTTTATATTTATTGCGGATAGGCCCATGAAACAAAATTTCTCCTTTTATAATTTGATATTTTTGCATTTTTTTTTTTTTTTTTTTATAAAGAAAGACAAACATTCCCGGGTTACGAATAACCCAACAATGTTTGAAAATCTCCTACTACCACCACAGAAAGCCGAAATTGTTGCTTGTGTTGTGATGGAGGATTTAGCCAGCCGAGGAATCGAACACGCGACGCTCGGGTGGGACCCAAGCGCTATGCCCACTCAACCACTGACCAGGCATTAATTAGTATATTTTGTTTGAAGCCGTGGAATAAAGAATAACACAAGAAATGCATTGTGGGCATGTTTCGCATTCTAATTATATACTCTTGGAGGAAAATTGTAATCTTCTCCATATTTTTTTAGTGTATAACTGTTTTATGGAGAACCTGAATAAAATAAATACATAAATAAATATACCTATGTCAGATCAGGCAGATCATGATGCGCCTCCACAGATGTCGACATTTCGTGATGTGCCTAACTTACATCAGGCACATCGATTTCACCAATTGCCAGGTTGTAAATCTGCGTTTTCATGATGTGCCTGACTTATATCTGGCACATCGTGAAATGGCGGCCGATCGTGATGTGGCGAGAGGCATCTTGATCCACCTGATTTTATGATTGGCCTGCGATATACAGGGTGTCCGGGTAGTTTTGAGGTAGAAAGATAAAATTTTTTCCGGATTTATTATTTTCCGCTGTTACGATACGGACCAATCACAATCGAGTCAGGCGCCCGGCAGGCTCTCAGCAAGTAAGATCGTACCTCACACTAAGGATTTTTAGTAGGTACGTCTTTTTGTATGGGAAAAAAAATGTTGGAATTTCGGAAAAAGTTGTCAATCTTTTTTACTCCTACCATCCACCTACCGAAGTTAATGCACTTTACCCCCGGATACCCCGTATACAAGGAGGAAGCCCTGTTTCGAAAATTGACACCTTTTTAAAGGCATGCTTGGCACTGCTTGGGCGTGGCTTAAGCAAGCTTAAATAAATTATTAAGCAAGTTTAGATAAAATATTTAAGGAGGGACAGCTAAAAAAATAGCCAGCCAGACAGTTAGTTAAACTCTCTCTCTCTCCAAAAAATTCACGCGGTTATTAAATAGAGTGAAAGAGATAACAAAAAGTTTCAAAAATCCGCTCCTAGAAACGAAGGTATGAAACCAGTTTTCAAATTCGTATCTAACTTTATGTTGGACGTTATCTTGGTTGCCGTCAACTGTCCGTGAAATTTTCAGCAAAATTTACTGCAAAATCTCATGTTTTGAAGCATTTATATAGGTACGATATTTACAAATTTTACAATGCATTACGTTCCGTGGGATTCTTACCATCTAAAATAGTAATCGTAAATCATATAAATGTCATTTATAATGCCATTTACGTTTATGCAAAAGCAAAAGTTTGACAAAATGAACTGTTTAAAATCAAATTACTTTTTCATTGGCTGGCAAAACTTTTCATATTGAACAACTAAAATTAGCTACTATCTTTGGGCTGACAAAAATAAATCAGTACAGCTCTGTGATCAGTTCATGTTTCATCAGTAATTTCATTAATCAGCATAAGCTGGGTATTTTTTAATTTTCCCATCTTACATAGTATTCTCCATGTACCTATATACCCAGGCCTATAACTCCATACTAAACTGTGATTTCTAAATTCAAATGGTATGGAAATCTACGATTTCAGGCGAGTTAAGTGTGACGGAATGCTGGGGTTGGGCTAGAAGTAACATTCGTTTCCGTCCAAAGGCACTTTTATGAAAGGAACTTCTGGTGTTATATTCTTTATTCGATAGTTCTTACCCATTTTGCAAGACTTGTGTTTAGGGTGTGTCAATTATTTCAACTTTTGAATTCAGAATCGCCCGGGGTCTCAAAAGTTGCGTCTTGCAAAGAAAATGAGAACTGCATTTAAATTTATTTAAAAAAATGGTTATTAGCCCGCTAAAATGCATTGAAAATCAGAAAACAAACCTAAAACCAATTTTTTTATAATTTTTTACAATTTTTTTTTTCAGTAATTTAACCTTTTAACGTTTGTTTATTATTAAAAAATGTGAAACAAGTAAACAAGTAAGTCAACAAGAATTTTGATTTTATCCAGAAAAAGTGTTATTTTCCTCTCTTATATTTTTAACCAACACATCACATTTGTTAAAAAAATATATTTTTGGTTCTTTGTATTGCAGTTATAGAATGAATAATAAGTTTGGTACAAAATATAAAATATGAACCCATTGTTTTATTTTTTTTCCAAATCACGTTATCTATTTTTTTTTTCAAAACGTCCGGCCATTTTAGCGGGCTAATAGTGAACAATAATTTCATTTATTTTTACGTTTTCGAATAGCTACAGATCATACGAAACTTTTGAGACCCCGGGCGTTTAATTTTTTTTTCTCTCTATGGAGAGCGACACAAGCTACACACAGTGTGTATGGTTCGCCATTACATTTGATTGAAAACTTCACAATTACGTCAAAGAAATGGTCAGTCTTTTTGATCACGAAATACGTCAACATTATATTTCTTCTGTCCTTCTTTAATTCGTGTATATTTTTAAGTATTTTATAAATAGTGTGCCAAGGCCTAACGCAGATTTAAAATTTTAAATTTGTTTATAAAATGAATCAATTATCACTTCCTGAGTGTTTACTTCTTTAACTTCTAGCTACACAGAGCTAGATGAAATGTTACCAACCATAAAGAAAAAAATCCTCTTCCCAAAGAGATCTTCAGAAGTTCAAGAGGCAGATGACGAAATCGAGGAAGAAGAAGAAGAAGAGACGATTTACAGGAAGCAATACAAGATCCTGTACAGAGGAGTTATAAAAGAGTTCATCAAAGTCGTAGATCCTGATAAACTAACCGAAATGACTGACAAAGAAGTGGAAAAGAATGTGGATGCTACTTTAAAAGAGCATATAAAATTGTCAAAGTTATTGTATGCGGTAAGATTTATCTTGGACTAACTAATCCATCCAATTATCCTAAACTACACAATTATTTTGGTTACTTTCAACAATTGCTTTAAGTACAACGTACCAACCTTTAGAAAAGATGTTTCTTTAATACCTACGTATTATTTTTCAAGATCGGTGAAGACTTCAAAAACGCTACAATGAATAATACTTCAGAAGATGAACGTTCATCCAGCGAATCATTCGACGTTTCAGTGGGTATGCTTCAGAACGAAACAAATATTCGCTTGCAAATTGCCAATTTATCCACTGTTGAAATATGGGCGCCTTATTTGCATGGAATATTCAATAACACCAAGGTTAAATTGAATTTTGAAAATGACACTATAATGTTTAGTGAATATGATTTCAATTATTTAATGGCTCTTGCTGTGATTATACAAGGAACAGATCCTTTGATATTAGAGCTGTACACTTGGTTTCAGGTAAGTTCAATTTATTATAATATGACGCAGCAGGCAATTTTTTTTTGGTAAATGTGTGAATTCGAGTAACTCCTTCGGTCATCGGAAAATAAACACTTGCGGCCTAACACTTCCGCTGTTGGCAGTGCAGTACATGCGCTGGGATATATTGTTGTGCATTATGCTTGTGTCAATCCACGCTATTGCTTTACTTTCCCAGTGGGAATGTTTGGCGAGCTATAGGTTACGCCCAAAAACGCTGCTATTTTATAGCATAGTCTGATAGTACTGCTTCTCTACAATTATTTCCTTAGAATTAAATTGTGCCTATGACAATCAATTCTAAACCTGATTTAAAGTTGAACACATTAATAATTAGGAAAGTACCAAACCCATTTTTTTTAACTAAAATCCTGTTATGTAAGTTTGTTTCTTCCAGGTTGTTGATGTATTCATTCCTCACACATCTACAGCGATACGCGATATGTACGATAGTTACATGAAGGTGGTAACGGGGTCTGAGGTGATCATTGCAAGATCCATTCGGTGCGCCAGTAGTGTGAGCGTGACGATGGGAATGGCCGTTGGCTATGCGATTGCTGATGAAAACTTCCTGAATACGACGCTTCCTAAGGTTTGATTACAACTTAAAACTACCCAGCTTTTATTTTCCCAAACAACGTTCTGATTCTGAAAGGTGGTCTTTCTGAGTCTGAGAGTAGTATTCTTAGGTATCTACCGCAAAGCACACATTTTTTTGCTCATTTACCTTTGACCGGTCAGTGCTGAGTTGGCAAATGCATCAAGGTTCCGCCCAGGCGTTGTCAATTCCTCCTCCATCGTACAAGCATCACCTACCGCTTAAAATAAAGGCAAAAGGAGATTTTCAAATATTGTCAGGTTTTTCGTAACCCGAGAAATTTCGTCTGTCTTTAAAAAATGTTACACATAAAAACAATTTTGTTAAAAACTGCAACAAAAACCTTTAGCTTCTCTTTACGCTCGGTAAGATTGCCATCCATTTTCTTATAAAAGCTCTCTTTGACAAGCATTCACAACAATTAAAAAAATTATGAATAAGTAAAATTCCACGCAAGCTATAGCAAAAAATCCTGTTTAACTGAAGCTGACTGCATTCTTATAAACAACAATTTTACTTACAGGTTCTAAAAATGTTGCACAATATCAAAATGGCTTTCGAAGACCTCATTATGTCCATTAGTTGGATGGACATACCAACAAAATCAGCCTCAATCGAGAAGGTCAGGCATATGAAGAGTTTGATAGGGTTCCCCAAGTGGCTTCTGGAGCCAGGAAAACTACAAGAATATTACTATGGTGTAAAGATAGACCCCTCTAAGCATATACAGAACCAGCTTTCATTGATTTCAGTGGCTTTCAACAACAAGCTGAACTATTTTAGAAATCCCTATGTCTTCAACTGGGACACAGAGCCGACTGAAGTGAATGCGTATCATACTTTTCAAGCAAATGCCATAAGTGAGTTGATTTTATAGAATTATTATTTTTTTAAATTGCTGCTTTTACGTAAGCAAAGGCTGTTTGTGATTTACTTCCCCAGAAATATAGATTTAATAATATAGCCTACAATAGGTATATTATATAGTTTTTTGGATAATGAGATCTGATTTTACACAGAGTATCAGCGTATTTTAAACCGGGTGTCCAAATAATTAATAATATGGAATGGTATCATTACACTAGGTTCCAGTTTCGAAGTAGTTGAAGCAATGTAATTAATCATTTGCTCCGTGAATACAAATTTGATTGAAAGACTGAACCAAAAAATACCTTTCATGGACAATTCCACATAAATATTTTCATAATCCTTTGAAATTTTTGCTTAAAAATTTGTTAGGAAGAATTTTAGCGATTCGAGTATAGCCGGCGGAATATTATACAAGGTGGCGCAAAATTAATCACCCTATCGGAAGATGTTATAACTTTTGCAAATGGCGTCGTACGTCAATCATATTTGACATTTGTGAACTAGACAGCTGCAGAAGCAAACAGACAAGCAATGGAGAGCCATTTCTCCGCAAGAGCATGGAATAATTGTGTCGATTTAAGCTTTAACGCTTTTAGCAATTTTGTGTCGAAAGTCACCATGAGTGACGAGGCGCATTTCCACTTAAACGGTTACGCCAATAAGCATAATATTCGTTTCTGGGGCACTGAAAATCCGCGTGTGATACACGAAAAGCCATTACATCCACTCAAAGCCACTGCGTGGTGCGGCGTTGACGCGGGAAGAGTGATTGGGCCGTATTTTTTTAGGACGCCATTGGCAGGTCACTGCCGGTCACTGTTACTGGCGAACGCTACAGGGCCATGATAAATGACTTCTTACTTCCGGAATTGGATGAGCGGGGCTTGGTGAACATGTGGTTTCAACAAGACGGTGCAACCACACACACAGCACGAGCCACAATGCATATTGTGAAGGAAGCGTTTCCTGGTCGCGTAATCTGTCGTTTTGGCGATTTGGTATGGCCAGCAAGATCGCCCGATTAAACCATTCCAGACTTCTTTCTTTGGGGCTATTTGAAGTCGCGGGTTTATGCCAACAAGCCTCAGACAATCGCAGCCCTTAAGAAGAATATTCGAGAGGAATGCGCACAGCTATCACCGGAAATCTTGCGGAAAGTCATGGAAAATGCGATTAAATGGGCACAAAGGTGTATCAACACTGGCGGCAGCCACTTGACGGATATCATCTTTTCCACTTAACAGAAAAAATTGTGAAAGTCCAAATAAAGATTTCTATTACTCAATATCATTTTTTTTATTTAGTAAAAAAGTTATTCAAAAACAAAATCGGATGATTAATTTTGCGCCATCCTGTATTATAGTTTTGCAACGATATGTTTATATGTATTTTTGTAATGTCCAATGGACGCAGCTGTACCACTGGTTATGTTACAGTATCCATTTTACGACTTGGGATTGGAGTAAGTTTACATTAAGATTATAACTTATATACCTACTTAACAACTTTTCAACATTTAAAAATTTTAACCTCTTCATTTATACTTTTCGGAATTCAACTTGAGTCGGTTTGTTGCTTCTAACAATGAAAATATTGTTCTTTTGATGCTATAGAAGCATTATTGTAGATGTGGGAGCTAAATAAAAAAATAACAAATTGGCTTTTATGAATATTGAAAAGTGTTGGAATACAATAATAATTTTATTTATCGTTAAGGGCTTTGAATTATGGATCAATCGGCACCGTACTGGGACATGAACTAACTCACGGATTCGATAATTACGGTACGTCTAAATCATTTGTGCAAAAATTAAAAACACGTAACCGATCTCCCCAGCCTTAATTTGCATCTCGCTTCCAGGACGCAAGTATGACAAACTCGGGACCTATGTCCAGTGGTGGACCAACGCTACAATTGATGCCTACGTCAATAAAACCAAGTGTTTCGTCAAACAATACTCTGGTTTCTACTTGCCTGAAATTGATGAATACGTAAGACGGTGTATACCTAAATAATTACTACTTAGTGCTCCAATTTTTAAGCTTTTTTTTAAACGGGAACCCGTTATTGGTTATTTCTCAAATCAGATCAATACAAGTGTACTTACTAACTTCTTTCCACAACTTATGTACAAAGTTTTCTTAAGCATAATGTTCAAGTTTTATAGCGCCGCGTACTTTGCAAAGAAAAATTAGAAATATTATTATTATTTTTCAAAGCGCAATACATAAAACTTCTCAATTACAGGAAAAGACCATTAGAAATAGTAGCCATTTATTTTATATAATAGGTAGCCACTATTGTGAAAGTTAAGTTAAAGTAAAATTAAGATAAGTTTAAGTAGTTAAAATTAAGTGTGAATTAAGTTCCTTTCTCACTGATGTCTTATAATTATTATTGTAGGTCAACGGGAACATTACCCTTGGAGAGAACATCGCTGACAATGGTGGGGTTAGATCTGCCCTGAAGGGATATTGGAAAGAATCTTCAGATGATAAAGTCCTTCCAGGGCTCGCATCTCTCAGCAGTGATCAGCTGTTTTTCCTGGCTTATGGAAATGTAAGTTAAATGGTTACAAGCATACTTTCATCAACAGGAACAGATCTTTTGCACCGTCTGCATTAACCGTCTATTTTAAGATATCAACACGATTGTAAGATTATGGATTTCACACAAAGCGCACAAATAAAAACTTACCCTTGATATTACCCCTTTCTTCAGTGAGACAATTTTGAATTTCAGCTTTGGTGTGGAATTCGAACACCTAAGTCCTTGTCCTACGAAGTTAAGGATGAACACTCTCCAAGTCACTTGAGATTGAAGGGAGTCCTCCAGAATGTCCCAGAATTCGCAAAAGCCTGGAACTGTCCCGCCAACACAACTATGAATCCAGCGAGGCAGAAATGCGTCATCTTTTGAAATACTTTTAGAAGTAACAGTCTGTGATTACATTTCAAATCAGTTATTATTATTTTACAGCTTTATCAAACTCCCCAATTTCTCCTACTTTCCACAACTGGTAAGAACCTTAGGCTAAAGGCTAACCCACCAAATTAAAGAAAAGCAGCACCTTCCCTTACTTTTCGTTGTACATGTGGAAATTCTTGCTAGTGGTGACATTTGAAGGAATTATATTTTATTTATTTTTACTTCTTTAGTTGGATAAGATTCACTTATTTTTTGTACGGGTTTCACCAAACCAAATTGGCAATCATATTTTTATGCCAGGTCTGTCCGATATATCTTATTACATCCATTATTAACCTAAAACCACAACATAGTATAGAAGATGCATATGGTCGTGTTCAATATAATTATATGAAAACAGCATTTGTTGAATCAAATAATATATACGAGTTTATGTATTTAAAGCAGGTGATCTGCAGACTGTGATCTGGTTCAATATACTAGTGAAATGCGGATTCTTGGAGAAAGTGGATGAATATGTGCATTTGGCAAGAACGTATTCACGAGAGATTGAAAAGGCTGATAAGGTTTTTGATAGAAAGGTGGATGCAGGTAAATTATTAAAGGACTGAATACTGTAGTCACCAATAAAAAGGAGTGCTGTTTTATTGTATTACAATCACCAGTTCTGTATACAGGGAGAATTGTGTGTACCCACAGAAGTTTAAGAAAAGGCAATATCAGAAATCAAACAACATACATAATAATTATTGGTAACAATTTATTGAAATAAGTTGTAGTTTTCGTCCTTAAAATAATAAAATGATATAATTATACATGCTATACATTATAAATTTCTGTTATTCTAATTCTATATACATACATATTGAGCTTTACAGCATTTGTTTTTAAATTGTAATGATGTTTTGCACATTTTAAAGAGTGACCGTGTGCTTGTGTATAAGGGACCAAATTTTGTAAATAAATATTAATATATCGTTAACATTTTTTTGTAAATAATTTCATTTATCACGTAAATCCGGAGATTATCAAAGAAAATCTGAAATGTAAAGTTTTTTTAAGTATACCAAGGATCAAAGAAAAAAAAAATAATCATTTTGGAGCGTTTGACTAAAAAATCTCACAAAAATGTGTACTCACATTTCATAATTTGATTCGCATAACCTTAAAAAGTAAAGCTGTGTTGACACAAGGTTTTTTTAAGAAAATGAAAAGTACTTATTTTAACTTCGAGAAACATTGAAAGTCCCCTAAAGTTTCGCATTAAGAGTGTTAAATCGGGTATAAAATACATATTCACAATTTATTAATTATCGCAGATCAAATTCGTAATCCTATTGAACAAAAATATTGATATAGATGACTGGAATATAACTTTTAAAATATTTGATTACTAAGTTAGACATCTATTTACATCCATTTACCAAATAGACGAACCTCCATAGACTCCGTGTCCTCCTATAACCCCACCCTTAATAATTCCACCCCCAATAATACCATCTCCAATAAGTCCATGTCCACTGCTGATGATTGGGGAACCATGACCAATCAAACCGGATTCAATGATAGTTGGACTGCCAATATGTCCACCAAGAAGAGAAATGTCGGTTTCAATTGGAATGGATTTCAATGCAATGGGTGCGATGGATCCAATATGTCCAATAGATCCAATAGAACTAATAGATGGAAGGTGTCCAATTGAGCTTATAGATGGAATGTGTCCAATTGGGATAGATGGTATGTGTCCAATTGAACCAATAGATGGGATGGTGTTGATTGGGACATACGAGGCCTTAATGGTTGGGAGTTTGATGGTTTGGATGGTTTGGACGATTGGTGTGCTCAAGCCTAAACCATGTCCCCCCAATCCATAGCTGTGTGGGATGATAGGTGCACCCCATCCCAGTCCACCGAGGCTTCTCTTTTGCTGGACGGGAGCGCCGTGGGTGAGAGAGATGCAGACTAAGAAACCCTGAAATAAAACATTTGACTGAGTTAACAAATTTTTACACTAGATATTTTTCAATCTTTGATTTTTCTTTTTTTGTTTATTTATTAACATTCCAACCTGTTAAACTACTTATATAGTTTATCAGTAGCTACATAACGAGAACATTTTATGGAATAACATGGTATGGCAAGGTACTGTTTAATGTACAATTTATTTTATGTACTGGCAATTTTGAATGCTGGTCACACCGAAAAGACTAGATGTAGTTCCAAATGCTACCGCAAAATCATTCCGTCCCGAATTGTCCTGGTGTGTACAGCTATCAGATTTAGCCCAGCAACTTTCTAATATTGATATCAGAAAGTTGCGGGGCTAAATCTGATAGCTGTACACACCAGGACAATTCGGGACGGAATGATTTTGCGGTAGCATTTGGAACTACATTTAGTCTTTCCGGTGTGACCAGCATTCAAAATTGCCAGTACATAAAATAAATTGTACATTAAACAGTACCTTGCCATAATGGTATATTTTTAAACGGTAAATATGTATAATGGTAACTTTTGCTTAAATTAACAGAATAGTATACATACAAATATGTATATAGCATTATGCATGTATTAAATATGTGCAAATGAATAGTCACATCAAACCTTTCATATGTATTGGTAGATACATGAGCTATTACAAAATTATAATGTTTTTCCATTTTCTTAAAGTGTGAATTCCAATTAGAAATTCAAGAGTTTTAGCATAGTTCATAGGTTGTTTGCAATGATGACAATTGAAATCGTAGATATGAAAATAGAAATGAAAATAGCGTTCGCGTAAAGCGAAAAATTTTGACTTTGGTCTCTAATTGGAATCGGGCTGAAAAAGGGATGGTATAAAACGGCCATAAGGCATCAATATAAACCATCTGTATCTAATAACCATTTCCTAATATTATTTTTTACTTTAGCAGTATTGATGGTATCATTCTTAATAATTGTCGTTGGTATTTTATTAAATGTTTTGGGTGTAATATAGTTGAGGGTTCTTGCAGTGTATTTATTGGTAAGTTTCGGAACCACCAATTCATTTTGAGTGAATGTTAAAAACATCTGAAACAAATTCAATTTTTTTTTTATGAAAGTAGCTACTAGATTTATCAAACCGTTTTGGATTTCGTCTGTCTGTAGATGTGTTTATGCGTTACGTTTCCGTTTCAAGATGGTGGTTTTTTTTATTATTATTTGTAAGAAATAAACATCTTGGAATTGAACCCAGGACCTTAGCCTTGCTGGAGAGCTGCACTGCTCTGTTCAATTCCTAGATTCGACCGTGTCTTTTTTATGATTATTCTGTTTCATATTTATCAGCAGAGAGTTGCTAATATTGTCTTCAGTGATTAAATATTACAATTTGAGATTTTACTCGTTACATTAAAAAAAATATATAAAAACGAAATTGAATTTATTAAACTGGAGAATATTAGAAGATTAGAAACTTTTTTGAAAGCAAGATCTACAGTTTACAGAAATACTAGTTTAGAAATTGTAGACACAAATCTGATCGAATTTCATGAGTCTGAGCTTGCCTTTGAAAAATTGTTTATCGTGTTTCTGTTTAGTATCTACTGAAAGCAAATTTCTACAAATCCAAGGCCGCATATAAAATGAGATTATTTAAAATATTATGAAAATCGATCCTACTGTAGATACCCCAAAATTATGTCGATTTAAGATTTACATACCAATACAAAGGCTTTTGCGATCATTTTTAATTTATTTTTTTTTAAACTGTAGAATATTCAGAAGTAAACAGATGTCTTGACTGGAGTTGCACTACAAATGATAAGAAGAAATGAACAAGCGAGCCTTTTATATGAAACATTTAACAACTAAATGATTTTCAACAGTTCCAGTTATCCGAATAGGACTTATTATAATTTTTTTTATGTAACAGGGAAATACTGGCAGAATGCGCCGGTGTTATTCAGAGTAATGGAATAGTACCTGCACTAAACTTGTTACTCTACTGTGGATCGTATCTACTTGTTCTGGTAACATGTGTGTCACTTTTAGATACAAATACATAATAATACTGTTATATCATTTGCAAAGAACAGTTAACTTATCCGATTAATTGATTTTATGTAATATGTTATGTTGTTAAATATATCGGAAACTGTATTTTTTATTACTGAAACAAGACTGATATTATTTGTGATATCCAATGCAATTATGAAAATGTTAGCTTTGATATAAACATGCTTGACAGATACAGCTGACTAAATTCCATGACGCCAGATCTCACTGTCGTAGAGTTATTTGTGATTTAAAAAAAAGTTATCCGCATTTTAGAGAAGGTGACAATCATATTGTTAACTGCTAATAATTTAAAACTCTTTTTTTTTTTAAGATAGCGAAATTTTAAAAAAAATTGTTCACATCACCGGATGAATGAGTATTTTATTTTTATTTTACAAGTTTTAGGTGGGTATTTAATTTTTGATAACTAATTTTGTAAGGCTTTTTGGAGGTTTCTGCAGATTTGTTGTTGAGAAGATTTTGAAGGGAATTTCCATAATCCTTTTATGGTCAAAATTTGAGATATGCCTGAAACTTTGATCCTATTTGTAACAAGTAAATTGTGATCTATCGACGAGCTGGATGGTGCGACGAGCTGGACAAGCACCTTTGTGGAAAACATTGTGTCAGATGAATAAAATTTATATGATCTCAAGGTGTAAACACACCCCCGAGCAATTTCACTTTTAATATTATAACTTTTTAGATATTTATATTGGTATCTCCATTTTTTTATTACAATATAACATGTTGATAAACATTTCTTTTTACTTGCGTATGTATGTATATATCCAGCAAACAAAGTCCAGAGTGTTGGGGAAAAAAGGCCCCGAACTCTTACCCTCTCTAGGAAGGTTTAACCCTCTCTGTTTTTTGGAAGCGGGAATGGGTACCGCCGCCCGGGGAACCATTTATTGGATAACCAACACCTCCGCCATAGGTTACTCCAAGAGGTTCACTACTTTTGGTGACTTAACAGGGATACCCTGGTTCATGGGGTGAGGTTCGTCTGAATCTGGCGGCGGATGATCTGGACACACTGAACCCTACATTACTACACATATCCCCTTACCGTTTTCCTTCCTCTCCTTGTTTTCCTTAAAAATATCCTCCACACAGCATCCCCAAAGATGACATAGGCCCTGAGGGTTTTTTTCTCAGGGTCTCATTGCGGAGATTACATTAAAAAAAAAAAAATTAAAATTCAAAAATTAAATTCAATTAAAAAAAAATGTAAGTATATCTAATAAAAAAAGGGGCCAAAATTGGAAAAATTCAATTATTTGTTATAGGATAAATACATCCCGGCCTGAGTCCGGAGGTCTCTTTCTCTAAAAAATTTTATAACATATTATGTCCGATGTGAGATTGTAATAATAATTATATTTATCAATAGTGCAAAGTGCAAAAATCATTGCTGCGTGAAAATCTTAAATTTGGCGGTCTAACCAGTATCTTCAGTAGTATAGTGGTAAGTATCCCCGCCTGTCACGCGGGAGACCGGGGTTCGATTCCCCGCTGGAGAGATATTTTTTTGCAAATATATTTCAATAAAACGTTTTTCCATAAATGTGTTTTTCTTGATTTATTTGCGTACAATAAATACATTTAAAAATTTAGTTCACACGGTTAAAAATTCAATTAGTACTAAAAAATTATTTGACCAACAGGTTATTTTTGGGTCGATTTTGATTTATCAAAAAATAAATTAATGATTGAGTAAAATTGGTGTAAAATTGAATATTCGAATCAGAGATGTTACGGATGCGAAATATTAGAGGTTCGCATCCGCGAACGCGGATGCGGATTTCAGGATTTTTTAAAGATATTTCAATTTTAAGTACATACACGTAAATAAAGAAAAATCGATTTAATTATAATAGTTTTATTTAATCATGTTTTGGGAACAAAACTAAAACAGTTTATAGTCTTACTTATTAGCATTTTAAGCCCAGAGTTTTATAATGAAAAACTTTGTGTAATAATTAAATTTAAAAATTGATGAAGTAATTTTGCAGGCTTCTCAGCCTCCAACTTGTTTCTTAGAAATCATATGTTAACCCAGCTCTACTAGATAGTTTTTCGCTGGGAACACTGGCTGGTGGAGGTGATAAATATCTGCAAGCAAATCTGGAGAGAGTTTTAAGTTCACCGTGATTAACTTTCCACCAATTAAGTGGATTTTCATCCAAATCCAGTCATTTTTTATTGGAGAAGAGCATCGGGGCTACTGTTGCCAGGTTCTCATTCGGGCCCCGCGAAGCTCCGCATTAATTCATGCGGATGAAGATGTCTGAATTATTGCGAATATACCGAATATCCGTAACACCCCTGCTTAAGATCAAGTACTTTTGGTTGTCCCTCTCTAAACAAATATCCTTTCATCTATCAAGCCGTATTTAAAAATGAATCCCCTTCATTCAACATTGTCTTTTAAGTCTGAACTCGACTCTTGCGTATAATTATGATATTTGCCCAACATCATAGAAATAATGTATAAATTCAATTTCCCTCTCTCCATAATATGAAATGATGGCCTAAAAAAAAGTACGAAAAAAATGGAAGCCTGAAATATGCTCTGATATTTTTTATTGCTTTTGCGTGTTTCATAAATACTTTTGAATTTATGATGCACCGTGTTTTTCATATACTGAAAACTGTATACTATTGAACGCTTTTATTACTACCATGACGATCTACGATTACGGTACCGTGAACCGTGATAGCATAGTAAAAGCATAAAATGTACGTTCTTTATCTTAATAATGCAGCGGCTCTTTCTTACACATTAAATAATAGTGAGACAAAAGATGTGGCACAATATGCATGTGTCGGTTTCCTCCAAAGCCTTACTTTTTCCTTTGGAGTAAACAGATAAATCTTATTACCGCTCAGTTACGGTGATGGGAATTGCGTTTCATTTTCTTTATACGTGTGAGGGAGATGTATGATTATGATTGTATGTTTTCTTTGGGGGGTGCAGACACACGTTCATCATTTGTCTCATTTTCGACTGTTGTTATTTAGCATATAAGAAAGAGATGCAGCATTATATGTTTAAAAACAAATACAAAACCATCAGCGCATCGACGTTTGACGTTTTTGAATTTTTGGAACTCACTCAATATTATCCTCCCAATTATTTTCCATACCATCAAAATTATCGTCACGGTTAGTAGTACTGTAGAAGGTATCTACGGAGACATCACGGTGCGGTGTGTGAGAGAGATGCAAGAAAACGATTACTTTTTCCTTTGGAGGAAACAGACCTACGTACATTGTGTATCTCATATTTTGAAAGAGCTGCACCATTATTAGGATAAAGAACGTACGTTTTATGCTTTTTTTATGCAGTCACGGTACCGTAATCGTGGATCGTCTTAATCGTCGATCATTCTTATATTTTTCAATTTTTACATTTTTTTATTTGTAATTATTTTTGGGCTTTTAGCTTTTATGGACTGTACGACACGGTAACGAACTAATTATTATTTCAACTTTTTCTTGGTAATGTCTACCTACAAATGACCTCACATTCTAGATCACAAAAGTACCATTACGAGCATTTATTTTTAAATGGGTGATGAAACCAGTTAATCGGTATACATAGTTTATTTATTTCAATTAAGTATAATATTTTTTTAAACATCATTTACGGTACAAGATTTCTTGTTTTAACATTCTAAACATTTGGGAAGATAGGTGATTAAAATTTTAAGGTTAATTAAGGCGCCGTATCCCCGCTCAAAGGGAAGAAGATGGAGAGATATGTAATTACGAATGTTGGAGAGAGCGCGCTAATATTAAAATTGATGCGAAAATTGTGAAAATGTTTAATAAAACACGACTCGTTTAAAATAGAGCAAAAATCTCGTGGAGAACATCTAAAAGAGCATATAAGGAAATAATGCGATTTTTTTCAAATATCCAACTTCTAAAATGAGTGAAATGAACGTGTTTATAATAATTTTTGGCGCATACTTTGCGATTTTTTTATATCTGGGGAATTTTATATAATTTGCGTTTCGGCGTGGAACGTCTAGATATTATCACCAAAAATAACATATATTTTTTAAGAGCTTTGTAAACTTCAAATGTTGAAGGAAGGTATGTAATAAATCGGTATAAATTCGGGTAGAGGCGGCTTAAAGAGTGAATAAATAAAACAAAATAATTTCTTTTTATTTTTAAATTTATAAGTAAAATCTCAAATTAAAATACTTAATTAAATGAAGACAATATTAGCGAAACTCTACCAAAATCTGAAGACAGAAAATCAGAAAAAGATATTGGCATTGGTAGAGCACTTGCCATGTAAGCAAAGGGTCCTGGTTCGAGTCCCAGAGGTGCTACTATCTTTTTCTGATTTTCTGAGTTTCGCTAATATTGTCTTCATTTAATTAAACAATAATTCCTGTTTACATTCTTTACTTATTCATTTATAATATGGTATGGTATGTTTTGGTATCTTTATTTATTTATTTATAATATTTGAACTGCCATCCCTGCTCTCTTAGAAACGAGATGCCATTTCTCAATTTTGTATTTAACATATTCCTCGCGTAAAATTTCCTTACTCTACTTTTCGGGTGCAAAACGTTTCTTTTAGGTTATTTTATTTCATCGTGAACACCATCGACACAAAAACAACCTCCTTTTAAGACTACTGATGTTACTTTGGCACAGAAAAAAGCAATTATTTTTGCCAGATGCGTCAGTGGAATTACCTTTTTATCTTCTTATAAGAAGGTGGTTTATTTGCTGAGAAAATACAACACGTTTCACATTTTTCGCTAAGTTGTAAATTTCAAGACATTCTTAGCTTATGATGTTGCTCTACGTTATAAGCAATGCAGAAATAAGCGTTAAGAAATTTACAGCTACTGCACATATAAATACGTCAAGGTGAGCCAGTGATTGGAAAATCCCTAGAATGAGGATCTCCAGTGAAAAATATTATTGCATTAAAAATATTTTTATATTTGGTTAATATAGATGAATTAACGCCGATTCTGAATATATTAAGTTTTATTAAATAATATTAAACGCAGAGTTTTTAAAAATATATTAAAAAGTCCACTTTAAATCGAGTCATAGAAATACGCCGTCAAGTTAGTATTATTGAAATGTTTAGTGGTGACGTCACTGAACACCGTAAAGTCATTGTACGGTAATTTAGGTATGACACAAGCCATCTTATTAACACGTTTCATCTTATTCGTTTATTTACGTACTGTTTATAGAGATGTAGTTGTTGTGTTTATTGAAACATTATTCAGGCCTAAATAATTCACTTTCAAAAATAAAGGAATCTCTTACTAGTTTATCTCTATTATTGAAAATATTTAAAAAAAAAACTACTGCACAAAAAAATTGTAATGCTACTCTAGGGAGAATACTTCGAACTCTGAATTTGAAAATGGCGCCAGTTGAGCAGCTGATTGCTCGATCTTATGGTAACTTTTCGGAAGTGATGACGTCACACGATTCACTACACATACGGTGGTTTTCGGGGGATCTTGAAATATTAAAACTTTGACAATTATTTTAACTATTAAAACTAAATAAAAAATAAAAAAAATATAAATAAATATGCAGTTATTTAAGTTAGAATGTCATTATTCATTAAAAAAAAATTAAAAATTGGACTGGAGTTCCTTATTGTAATATTTACAAAAGACTTTTCGACTCCCAGGCTCCACATAATATACCAATGAATTCGATTATTTATTTGCTCCAGAAATATTTTCAGTAACGAAAGATTTTCGATGAATTTCACCCTAAGTGGTCTCCGAGTAAGATATAAATGACCTTTCTTCGGGCACCCACACACACCACACTTCTCTCTTCTCTCGCTGAAATATCTCCTCAATGGCTGTTACACATACCGAAATACCAGTGGCTGCTTTATCCAAAATGCGTTTGAGCAGTTCACTCCTGTAAAAAAGTTAAGCCACGCACCACGGTTAAACTCGTTCAAAGTTTTGCTGAAGGCTAATCCAAATAACAATCAAACAAACAAAATTATTTGTAACAATTATTATAATCAATAATTGTCAGCCTGAAACACTCATTTACATTGAAAAATCTTCCGAGAAAAGATACTTGCCGCCAACGGGACTTGGACCCGTGAAAAAAAATGTAGACATAATTTTTCTCGACCCCACCTAGCCGAGAGATTTAGTACTTACAATACCTCCCTCACAAAAATAAAGTTGGTTGTTTTCAGGTGGAAAAATGTAATAATCAGTAATTGTTGAATGAAACACCAGAATACGTATATTGAATTATTTGGCGGGTATTAGATAAGCCGCCATAGCTCAGTGGTCAGAGCATCCGACCGGCAATCAGAAGGACACGGGTTCAAGTCCCGTTGGCGGCAAGTATCTTTTCTCGGAAGATTTTTCAATGTAAATGAGTGTTTCAGGCTGACAATTATTGATTATAATAATTGTTACCCTTTGTGCTATGCATAAAAATCTTGTCTTAAACATTAGTTTATAAATTAAAAATAATAATTAAAATTATTTGTCTCCTTTTACTGTATCTTCGTCAATTTTATGAATTTCTTTAAAACATTTGTTGTGAGCATTCAACAAATGCATCTTTTAGAATATGAAATGAAAAAATTACAAAAAAGGGTTTTTACTGTGGTGTGGGGCCTTGAAAATATGGCAAACGTGGATTTTAATTAATATACAAATTGGGGATTTACGGAGTAGTAATTTTTTAAACTCCCAATGATATTGGCCACGAAAATTAAATAACTTTTTAATGTGACATAGAAATGAAATAATTACAATTTTTGCTTACAATGTTTTTAATTTTATTTAAATAACAATAAATAACGACAAGTAAATAAATAGTAAAAATAAATAATGAATGATGACAAACAACGTGCGAACATTTTATTATTTTAATAACAATAATTATTAAACTAATCAAAACTTACTACTAAAACCTTTTTTTTTTAATAGAGTCCTGAATATTCAATATTAATTTTCCCCCTTTGGATGAGCAGTTTCCACTGCTAAACTAACATAATTCAATGGAATCTTTAACCTCTTTAAATAAATAAATAATTAATTGGCGAATTACGCATCTAGGTGAGAAACTACCTTCTTTAACTTCCAATATTATAACAACATTATGTTTGGCTAAAAATTCGTGAAGTAGCTTGCAGTCCATGTTCCACTGGGATACTTGAATTAACGGCAATACAGGGGGCAGTGTTTTACTTCAAGCAACGTCATGCGTCCGTAATTTGGAAAGTGGCCCGACGAGTGTTTTTTTCGAAAAAGGCCCGTATATAAAGGTTAATCTTGTTAAAAGCATTTTCTACGAACCTTGGCTAAAATCTATTTCAATAAATAGCAGATATGTACTATAAATAAATAGATGAATAAATAGCAATAATAAATTATTGTTTGCACCGTTAGTACCAAAGTAGATTACTTCCAAAGTAGATTACTTCCAAAGTAGATTACTTCCAAAGTAGACCACATGAAAAGCAAAGAAAGGTACCAACTTAATGAAAAATAATCTGATGTAAACCAACCCGCTTATTTCATCAGTCAATTAAGAAACTAACGGATTCATCGAGAAAGGAGTATTGCCCATTTTTAAAATATCTAGTTTATTTGTTTTGAAAATTCATTCATTTAAATTTCAGCATCGTTTAGAGTGTTTTCAGGTATTCATAATTTACCATCAAAAACATAATTTCGATTTTGTGTGTGTCCTGCGTAACTATGGTTCAATACACTCCAGAACTCGGATTTGCTTTTAATTTAAGTGTACCTAATTTTTTTTTAAATTGGATCAGTTTTATCAAGTATTCAGACAAACAATAAAATACCTACCTATAATTTAATGTTTTTAACAGAAACGGGTCTGCGCAAGTGAATTTCACAAAAAAAAGAGTGAATTCAATTAAAAATGAATTTAAAAGAATTATTATTTGAATGATTTTTTTAAAATAAATCTAAATCCTCCAGAAATTAGATATTTTAATTACATAAAATTACTCCCCTATGTTTCATTATCATCAGTGCTGATCGTGACGTTTACGCCATTTGGGCTATTTGCGACAGCTGCGCTATTTGCCGCATTTGAGTTATTTGCGTTATTTGTGTTATTTGCGCTACTCGGCCTGCTTCCGCTGCTTTCGCTAATCTCACTACTCTCGTTACTTCCACTACTAGCGCTATGGATGGGTTTCACGCCCAGAACAGTGGTGTCTTCTTCGGAGTTCTCCAGCAGCATTGAGGAGTTGAAGTTCATGTCGATGATGGGCTCCGAGGGTGTTTTGGGGGAGGTGGTTGTGACGGGGAGCATGGGGGACAGCTCGCACTGCCTGCCCTTGAAGCCCGAGGGACACTCGCAGCGGAAGAGACCATCTTCTTTGGGGAGACTGGTACATTTGCCACCGTGTTGACAGGTCCCGTTATTCATCTCGCAGTGGTTGAGTTCTGAAAGTATTCGAAATAATTAAATTTAATAAATCTATTAACAGTGCTTTTGCATTTAAGTGCTTTTGCACATGAATAGTAAAAAATTTACATATTTATTGTACAAAAATGAATTGCCTTGATAACAACATTTTGTATTTGTTTAGTGATAAATTGAAGATCTCCACTGATTTGGTATAATTATATCACTTCATTAGTATCCTGAGAAAAGGGAATATATATGGTAGTTAATCACAGAATTTCTGCACTGAAATAAATCCCGACTTCTGATATTACGTAGTATAATACAAAAGCTTATCAATGCAAGCAATTCTGGACTATTAACTACAATACAACATTTAAAATTAAACAACTCCGTAAGTTAGGTACCATCATTTATGGGAAGATATTATTTGTGGATGGAAAATACTTAATAATCAAATTGATGTGTTCAAATTGTTGTGCTGTGCTTTAGACCTGTATGAAATCTGGTTCAAAGAACTCAAATTTTCTTTGAATTTGAGTCTCGTTTTTAACGGATTGTGTGAAGAATTCAGACACGCGATAAAGTAGGTAGGTTAAATTACCTATTTTATTATTTTTATTTCAGTTGGAAGGAGCTTTTAGAAGGCTATTAACTATTAACTAGTAACTAGCGCAGACCGGTAAAAAATCACGGGATATCCAGAGTATACTTGACAAGGGATAGTCCAGAGAATAAAATCGCGGGATAGTCCAGAGAATACTTGACACTAATTTTGAAAATGAAAATTAAAATAATTTTCTATTAAAATGCAAAATTATGTTCGTCGCCTAATTTATAGCTTGTCCAAATTTTTCGTCAGTCAATTCAGTCAGTTATAATTTTGAAAATTATTCTTAAATTGAAAACAAATTCCAGTTCATTGAACCAGTGTTACAATCATTCATAGATTGACAGACCCACAACGGAAATTAATGACGATAAACACAAAGATCGTCATTAAGCACAAATTTATGGATTTTCTGAAGTCATTGAGCTAGAAGGGGTTAGAGCTACTGAAAAATCAGCTGCTGGGGGCGAAAGCAAGACGCTTAGGTAATTATTATGACTTATTTTTGAGGCATTATGCGGTGTGGCACGTCCTCATTCTTTAGCCAACGTTACAGTGTCCATTATCAGGGCCAGAGTCATCTGCCCTAGCATAACACCCCAAAAATGATAATATAATACAATTATATCTACTTTTGGCCGTGAAAATCTTAAATCACACATAGGAAAGCCGGATTGAGGCCAAGGAACCATGATTCAAAAGACAAATAATAGAGAATTGGTAGATACGTAAAAATTGTACTAGGAAAAAATGTATGTAGTAAATGTCAACCAGATTAACAACTATATGTTGAAAAGAGCTGATGTAGAAATTGTAAGAATCTACCCAGTCAAAGAGCATGCAAAATTATGTGATACGTCCTAACATTTGCATTTCCAGTGGATCGCAATGTTTTTAGTTAGTCTGTCAGCACCGGGACTGTGGAAGAAACCACGCTTTTGGTGGAAGCCTCGAGAGCAGATTACAAGGGATGGAGATTACAGAGTGTATTATGATGTTACCTTGGTCACATAGCATACCGCCCCACCCTTGCTGGCACAGGCAGTCCCATGGCCTGCGGCACATGCCGTGCTCCTTGCTGCATCCTGGGTAAGCATGGCAGCGATCACACTTGGGACCCATCCAGCCCACGCGGCACCGGCACTCTCCGGGCCGGCGGCAATATCCGCGCTCGTTGTGGCAGCCTTGCGAGCAGATTGCTGGAGAAGAAATAAAACAAAAAAGTCTTTAGCTCATGTTGACTAAAATCACGGCAACTGCAATGGTAGTAGCAATGTCTTAAAAGCCATCCATATTTGTTTATAAGGTGCACTTAGGGGTGTCTGAGAGACGTCGCGCAAATGTCTCAAAACTTTTAGGCATCACAGTTACGTCGAGAGACCGAGTAGCGAGTAGGTAGGTAATATTCGCGCATCTGGAGGAGTTATTGGACATAGAAACAACTCATGCGTTCCTGAATCAAAGATTAATAAAATAGATCAATATTTATTACAGTACTACACTACATTAGGTACTATATGAGGTACATGACTATACAGGCAAGTGCTACTAGCGTTCCTGTATGTGAAGAGGAACGTTCTAAGGTCTCGTGGAGTGTCGTAGGACGTTAGCATGTTAAGTTGAAACGTTTCTCACACTTTCCACAGATTTGTTAACTTTTCAGAGATCATTACAAGGTATCATTAACTTTATGCTGATGACAAAGCTGGGTGTCACTCATAAGCCTGGATGAGAAGGAGTTTTGGAACGTAGAAATGTCCCCTGGCCTCACCATCCAAGATATGTGTATTGTTATGTGTGTCATATCACTAGCGATGATGATAATATTACATATGGTCTATCTATCTCTAAAATATGTCTAATGACAAAGTCTAAATAATAAAGTCATTTTATAAAAGAGTTACAAGTGTTTCCTATAACACATCACCTACAATAACAGTGACAGAAGTGACATCTTGTTATGTATGAGATAATATATTAAGATATAAGATGTCGAAGGATAGCGTCAAGGATTCGTTTGATAACGTCAACAAATTGACATTGGACATGTTTTAGAGATGGGTAGACCATGGATAACAATGTGATCATCGCTGGTGATGTGTCATATAACAATAGTGATGTGACTGTGATAGTATAAAAGAGTCCCACTAATGCCCCATTCAATCAGTAGCACGATGTTGACTCGAGACGTGATGAGGTGAGATGTCAAAACAAAGCGATCCAGTTTCGTTTCAGAGATGTATGTAATAAAGGATTTTTTCAGAGGAATCAAGAGATTTGATGACAAGGAAACATGGTTGTTGGATGTTACTCACGCGTCTGGCACAGCAGGCCAGTGTATCCAGGCAGGCACTTGCACTCCAGCGGCTTGTCGCAGTACCCCTGCTGGCAGCCAGGCAGCGGCTGGCAGGAGCGGCAGTTGGATCCCGCCCAGCCCAGGCGACACGTGCAGGCTCCGGGAGAGTTGCAATAGCCGCGGGTCGGGTGACAGTCCTCTCGGCACACCGCTGATAAACAAATTATATTATTTTACTAAGTCAATCGAATAACTTTTGAAATTCCTGGATCGCACTCAAGTAATTCAATCAAATTGGTTTTAAATGTTTTTTTTTTCTTCAGTGTAATGTAACCGTCATCTTTTAAAACCGTTATTGGCAAACATTTCAATAAAAGGAGAAAAAGAAAGCGGTTTAATTATTTTAAATACTTATTTCGATGGTGACTCCGATTGAATGAAATCTTGAACCTATTCTACGAATTTAAGTGACATTTCCCAGATTGTAAGTGTGTGTTTGGAGATTTCAAACAAACGATTAAGTATCCACGTACAATACTTCGAACAGAAAATTACTTTTTTTGCCATTTTCAAAATTGAGACTAATTTGTCGAGAATTGAGAATATCCATAATTTTTCACTCAAAATATGAACCTCTCAACAGGAACAAAATACCAGAAGCACAGAAAAGTCACAGGGTATGTGTTGAAATGTCACAGGGTACCGTTTTTCCGCCATCCTAGTATCACATTAAAAAGTCTATTAGATACATCAAGGGCAAACTTACATTTAGTTATTTTATCACCAATTTTCGTTAAAAAACAAACGGACTGGTTTCTGGTGAATTAATGATGAGTTGTTCCTAATGATTTGTCATAGTTATTTAACGTATTTATCAGACATCTAGGCTAAATGCTTATTTTTGAAATATGTATATTCTTCTTACGTTCAGAGCAGAAGAGTCCATCCCAGCCTCTGTTGCAGATGCACTCGAAGGAGACGTTGCAGTAGCCGTGCTGGCAGCCGGGCAGCGCGATGCATTTGTTGCACCTCTCCCCGTAGAACCCAAGCTTGCACCTGCACTCGCCTGGACGCTTGCAGTAACCTACAAAATCAAACAATGCACTATTAGACTGACGACTAACCAATAAAAATAGCACTAAGAAAGTTGAAGCCATAAAGCTTTTTGTTTGATGTTCATTGGTCAACTTTTTTATCTCTATAATGTGTTTGATTACCATTAGTTACATCCAAAACCTTTTAGTTAAATTGTTTCATGGGGTGCGACTGGTCAAAATAATGCATGTTAAGTAGACTAAGTATTAATTAATTTTCATAATCACATATAGATGAAAAAAGTCACTTAGACTTTGATAAGAAAAAAATGCCTAGGGCGCCTGTTTTTAAGGGAGATAAATTTGCAAACCGTACACGAACATGGCATTTGTTGAAAGCTTTTAGGTTCTACTCGCATCATGGATAAATTCGAGTACAAAAGAAAGAAAAAATATATTCCTCAATATTCAAAAATGATTTTTTTTTACATTAGGTCCACACTGGATGCCCTGAGGAAAATAATTCCCCTCAGGGCCTATGTCATGTTTGGGGATGCTAGGTGGAGGATATTTTTAGGGAAGGAAGGATAGAAAGTTCTGGTAAGGAAAAAGGTATGAGGGGTGGGTAGGAATCTGAGGGTCAGTATTTCCAGGAGTGACAGACGTTTGCATCCAACCCTCCCACTGCAGTGAAAGGCGATGCTCCGAGAGAGTTCGGCTGTAGAAGTCAAAGGTTCACCCCAACCATTCTCTCCAGATCCGGCCTGTCAGGCAGCTGGTGGGCAGACGCATCCACCGCCAAGATCCGGACCATCCAAACCTCACCCCATGAACCCGGGCACCCCTGCTAAGTCACTTGGGGTGACCTATGGCAGAGGTGTTGATTATCCAATAAATGGTTCCCGGCGGTACCCATACCCGCCACCCAAATTGGAAAAAGAACACTCATTAAAAGAAAATACATATTAAAAGGACACACGAGGAAAAAAACTACTGTTTTGGAAAGAATTCAAGTATTATGAATCATCTACCATCACTGAAAATTTCACATATTGCGTGACCTGCATCTACTTACATTGGGGTTTTTTTCTGGTGACCGGTTGGTAAAATGGATTTACAGTGATTTAATGGTACCGCTGCTTTTAGCGGTTCTTTTATCGTCAGTTGTAATATACCGTAATACAATTTAGCAGACACATACATGATAATTGTTTAATAAATTGCCTTAAATTAACATGTTACCGATGTTCAAACTTGCAGGCCAATGGGCCATTAGCTGGAATGAGCATATATACAGAGGCGTGCAAGAAAGACTGCTTTTAAAATCATTGTTTTGATGATATGCAAGATACCAGCCACGTCATGAGGAGACATTGTCTTCGTTTTATTTACCACGCCTTTCTTCAATCTCCGCATGATTTATATTTTTAATAACCTAGAATTACACGATCTTCGTGAAACGACCAAAGTATCAGTTGGTGTTGTCTACATTTTACTTTTAGTTCAATGTCACAATGTTGTCAGACATCAAGTAAGTTCATGCTAAAGGGAAAAGGTAGAAGTATAAAAGATAATCATACCATTGAGAGGATCGCAGCCTCTTCTGCAGATCGGCACATCGCACAGGTCGCCTTGCCAGCCGGGCAGGCATTTCAACTCCCCGTCCTCATCACAGCTGTAGTGGCTGTATTCGCTTTGTGAGGCTGGGATCTCACACGCCTGTAATATCAAATTTTGACAATAATTAATCATTGAAGAAGAATCCAATATTAATTAAACGAAGCATGAAAGATAACAAGTCACAGACATTGAAGAAGAAGCCAATATTAATTAAATGAAAAAACATGAAAGATAACAAGTCACAGACATTGAAGAAGAAGCCAAAATTAATTAAACGATACATCAAAGATAACAAGTCACAGACATTGAAGAAGAACCAATATTAATTGAACGAATCATGAAAGATAACATGTCACAGACATTGAAGAAGAAACCAATATTAAGGGCCCGCAACCCGGATTTCTACCGATTTATTACATATTTCCCTTAAACATGGTAAGTTTTAAAGCTCTTAAAAAAATATATGTTATTCTTGAAGATAATATCTAGACTTTGCCCGCGCCGAAACGCAAATTATATAAAATACCCTCGATAGAAAAAAATCGCAAAAAAAAGTATGCTCCAAAAATTATTATAAACATGTTTATTTCAGTTATTTTATTTTATTTTATTGAATAAGTTATATGTATGAAAAAATTCACAGTGTTTCTTTAAATGCTTGCCCGCGAGATTTTTGATCTATTTTAAACGAGTCACGTTTTATAAAACATTTTCGCAATTTTCACATCGATTTTGTCGCAGTTAATGTTAGCGCTCTCCTCTAATTTTCGTAATTTCGTATATCTCCATCTTCTTCTTTTCGAGCCGGGTTGCAGAGCCTTAATTAAATGATAAATGAAAGATAATAAGTCACTGAAGATAAAAGGCCCAAGAGATGGCGCAACTAAATCGAAAATTGAAAAAAATGTATTACGTATAGTAAAAAAACTTCGTTTTTCACGTGTTGATTTTTCTGTTTCTTATTTCATAGAAATTTATCTTCTTCTTTAATAATTAAATATTAATCATTGAAACAGGAAAATCTAGGAATTGAACCCAGGACTTGCCTTGCCTGGGCACTACTCTAACCACTTAGCTAATTGGACTCTCTTCGTTCATATTTAACTTATCATAATTCGGCTAAGAACTGCCAACATCATCGTAATTATTTTAATGCGTAATTTTATTGGCGGTTTTTATATGATTGCTAGATTCTTCTCGAACTAAATGCAATCCAGATAGTGTCTTGGATAAATATATATTTTTATTTTAATGTGCGACATCTGTTGACTTTTCTGCAAGTCTAGGACAAATATATTTTTAATTGCATTGCATTGATGTGAGTAAAAGCTCAAAAGTTGAATATCCAACAAATTGAATAAGAAAATATTATTATTGATTAAATTTTTGCCTGACATAATAATTGTGAATAGGTAATTTATATCAGTTTCATTGTGTGCAAGCGAGAAAATGTCATTTAGTAGATAATGGATGAAAAAGAGTGTTATCAGTTGATAAATGTCATTCATTACTAGGAACTGCATGAAGTTAGTATTGAGTATTGAATGTCGATTTTATGAATACCAGAAACAGTGCTGTCATCCAATAGGAACCTGCCTAACCTAACTAAAATATTTTTTCTAAATTTTAAAGTGTTTTATAAATATGAACTGCTTGGAAAAAAATGGTTTTTGTAACTAAGTAAGTACCATCTAAAAAAATAAACGTTAAATTTATAAAAAATAATCTCTCCAGCGGGGAATCGAACCCCGGTCTCCCGCGTGACAGGCGGGGATACTTACCACTATACTACTGAAGATACTCAGCAAGGCGCCAAATATCGAATCATAACCTTATTAGCTGTAAAGACGTGTTTCCTCCGACAAAAAAACATTTTGTCGCTTGAGACCCGACTTTAAATCATCGTATACCTACTATCTTAATAGTAAACAAACTACGATATACATATTATAATTATTCTTGCATTGATGACAAGATCGTTTTTGAAAAAGCATTAAGTATTTTGTATTGGAATTTTTGTTGTTGGAAAGCCATTGTTACGGGAATATGATGCCGCTAAACTTTACAGAATACCGTAACTTATGGCCGTTATACACGACATGGTTTTTAGCCCGATTCCAATTAGACACAAAAGTCAACATTTTTCGCTCTACGCGATCGCTATTTTCATCTCTATTTTCATATCTACGATTTCAGTTGGCATCAGAGCAAACAGCATGGTTCATCTGTTGTTTGCAGTGATGACCATTGTGTCTAATTGAAATCGGGCTGAAAAAAGATGTCAGGTATAACGGCCATTAGGGTTGCCAATCGTCCTGTTTTCCCAGGACATGTCCTGCTTTTTGGGGTGTCCTGGGCTGTCCTGGATAGATTTTAAGCATCGTCCTGAGTTTTTAAAGAGTTATTAAGAGTTTTAAAATTCGCGCGCCACTACTCTCTCCAATCGTTTTGTCAATAGGCTCGCGCCGCGCATGTGAAGGTCGAGGTTTTTTTCACTTATAAACACACAGTGGTCAAAAGAGAGAAATCGGTTACTTCCAGCAACAGTTGCTGCAATAATAAAAATTATCTACAATATGTTACATGAATACGAACTGTGAAACATTGTATAATTGTTAACTCAACCACAAAGGTTGAGGGACAATTGTGGAGTTGAAAAATAAAATTAAAATAAATAATAAAGACTAAATAAATAAATAATAAAATAATACAAAAGAATTTGTCCTATTACATTACTTACTTAGACTTGATTATTTTATGATTAAAAACATCATTCCTGCATTTGATTCGCTAATTTAGTAACTAAATGTTAGTTAAGCACTTTAATAAATATAATATAACTATAATATAATATAAATATAATATGCTGACGACACGGTCCTACTACTAAAAGCAAAGACCTGGTCTGAATTAAACAAAATGGCAAATACAGATATCAATGCACTAAAACTATGGTTTGATAAAAACCTGTTGACTTTAAATTCTAAAAAAACCTATTATTTGCCATTTTTCATTAAAAAACAAGAAACACCTAAAGAAATAAACTTAATAATCCACTCTGTGACAAATACAGAAAACCACAAATGTAATATATCATGTTCAAAAATAGAAAGCAAAACTGATATTAAGTACCTGGGCATAACAATAGACCAGCGTTTAAAATGGTCTCCACACATAAATATTCTGAACAACAGAATAAGGAAACTAACATATATATTTAGATGTTTAAGAGATATTTTAAACGAAAAATTACTTAGAACCACATACTTCGCTTTCTGTCAATCAATTATACAATACGGCATTATAGGATGGGGCGGTACATATACAAATCAAACACAAACAATTTACATATCACAAAAACTAATAATAAAAACAATTTTAAAAAAACCCTACTCATATTCGTCAGAACTTTTATTCAAACAATTTAAAGTCAGAAAATTAAGTGCATTATACTTTTATCATGCAACATTACAAATTTATAAAGATAATATTAAAAATCAAGTTGCACCATTTAAAAATAACAGAAGTCTTAGACAAACATCAATACTTCCCACTCCAAAATGTAAAAAAAAAAATTGGACAATTGAGTCATAAATATCTCGGAGCAAAATTTTTTAATTCATTACCAGAAAAAATTAGAAACATGAATACCAATATAAAAATTTTTAAAACTCACCTTAAAAATTATACTGAAAACTTCGTTTAAATGGTAAGTTAAATGTGATATAAATAAACTGAATGATATAAAAAAGCAATACAATAACACCCCCCCATACACACAAGCCTTGCTTAATTATGGGGGTACATCAAATATATCTACTATGTAATTAATTACTGTATACAATTTATTTGTAATTTATGTACCTTCTATTACTAATAAAAAAAATAAAAATAAATAAAAATAAAAAACTATAACAATTAGGTACCTACTGCTCTTATTAATGTCCTGGTATTTCTACCTTAAAATCCTGGATTTCAAAGTTTGGAGATGGCAACCCTACCGTAAGTGGTAACTAATGAATAGTAATAGATATATAATTACTTTTCTGAAACATGCGAAAGTTAACGAACAATGGAACAATGGGCAGATTTCTAATGGCAAAATAAACTTACGCATAAGAAATTGTCTGATTTTATATTGATATTGTTATATTAGTTTACGGCTAGGCACCTACTTTACTCTTTAAATCTATATAAGTATATACATATAAATGAATCCCTGTTTCCCATGGTCACGCCATAAATTCAGAACGACTTTACCTATTTCATTCAAACTTTGGGGATTTGATGTGTGCATGTCCATGTCCGCGATAGTTTTTATAAGCAACTAGCTAGTTCCCGGCATCCGTTGCAATGCCATATTCAAAGAAATAAATTGTTTCTCCCTACATGTCCTTTCCCGTGCGTCCCCGTTCCCTTCCCCTCCCGCGTTCCATATATTCAGTTTCAGTACATGCAGTTTTCAAACAGCTCGCGTGCCACCTATTACGATTTTTTTTAATTAAAATTGTAAGAACAGTCAATCAAATCTGATACCTAGCATCCGAAACTCCGAAACATCCGAACTCTTCAAACATCTAAGTAATACTGTTGATGACCTCTTGACCCGCTTCCCTACGGCAGAGTTTGTGGTCCTGGGGGACTTCAATGTTCATAACGAACCTTGGTTAAAGTTCTCAAGACCAACGGACTCTGCTGGACGAGAGGTGGAATCCTTTGCCCTCTGCCACGGACTGGAGCAAATGGTTCAGGAGCCTACAAGGGTTCCTGATGTCCAGACTCACCGCTCCAATCTGTTAGATTTATTTTTAACCACTGTGCCACACGGTTACAAGATTGAAGACACAGCGCCTTTAGGATCGTCGGACCACTGCCTGGTGACGACGTCAATCCCCGTAACCTTCAGACCGCCTAACGAGCGGCTGAAGAGAAAAGTGTGGCACTATAGATCAGCAGATTGGTTTGGTCTGCGGGCACATTTGAATGCTTTCCCGTGATCAGCTGTCTGTTTTTGGACCTCGGATCCCTCAAGATGTGCCCAGGAAATTGGTGAAGTCATCACATCCGCGATGGATGGCTTCATCCAATCCACTGTTAAAGAAACTGGTGTGGGCTCAAAGCCGTGGTTCAGTCGACAATGCTCTGAAGCAGTGCGACGAAAAAACGCAGCTTACCGAGCCTACAACACATCTCGAACGTCCGAAAACAGAATAGTATATAACAAAATGGCAAAGGAAAGCAAGAGGATCATAAACAGGTCAAAATTCGAGCACGACCTGCAAATCAGAAGAAAGCTGGCTGCCTGCCCGCACGGCAGCAGAGCGTTCTGGTCGCTTGCGGGCTCAATAGATCGCAATTTCTGCAAACCCAGTCTGCCACCTCTTACCAGACCTGACGGCTCTCTAGCAAATACCGCCACCGAAAAGGCTAACTTATTAGGCAAAATGTTCGCGGAAAACTCGACCCTCGATGATCAAGGTGCTACCCCGCCGTCGGTTCCTCACTGCGGTTTTCATATGAAAAAGCTGAGGATCTGGCATCGGGATGTACTCCAAGTCTTACGAGGGCTTGATATTAATAAAGCTAGTGGGCCTGACGGAATACCTGCCCTGGTATTACAGAGGTGCGCTGCAGAAATAGCTCCAGTTTTGACGAAGCTTTTCAAAATGTCCCTGAAGTCTGGCTCTGTGCACTCTGGTTGGAAAAAAGCGATCATTTACTCTATTCCAAAGAAGGGTGACCGCTCCAACCCAGCCAACTACCGCCGCATAGCGACCACGGTGACCGGACAACTCAGAAAGAAACCAACTCAGATGCACCTCAGAAAGGTCAATAAGAGTGATGATAAAAAATATAAAATAATCGGTTAAATGGGTTAAGTTAGGTTAGGGTTACCGGCTATTTTAAAATTATTTTTTTCATAGCTTTTAATGACCTTTCTGGGGTGTTTCTGAGTTGGTTTCATTCTGAGTTGGCATGGAACCAGCGACCACATCAGTTCTGTCTAAAGTGATGGAACGTGTGATCAACGACAAACTGCTCACATACCTCGAGAAGAACAAAATTATTAACGACCGTCAATACGGATTCCGGCGGAACCGCTCGTGCGGTAATCTTCTCGCGTATGTGACGCATGTTTGGGGGCGGTGCCTGGAACGTTTCGGTGAGACCCAAACGGTTGCACTGGATATTTCCAAGGCCATTGACCGGGTTTGGCACCGAGGGCTTGTCAACAAACTGTCTTCTTACGGACTTCCCGCATCCTTGTGTACGTGGATTGCCGACTTTTTGAGGGAAAGGTCGATTCAGGCGGTTGCTGACGGTTTCACCTCTTCCTCGCATTCGATAAATGCTGGCGTCCCACAGGGATCGGTTCTGTCACCGACTTTGTTTCTGTTGCACATCAATGACCTCTTGTCATGTGCACCGATTCATTGTTACGCGGATGATAGTACAGTCCATGATAGCTTTTTGTTTGACAAGCCCCCAAAGGGCACACAAACTCCAATAGTTCGGAGGGCTTTGAAGCAAAGAATGGACGGTTACCTCGAGAGTGTTTTCTCTTGGGGTAAGAATAACCTCGTCGAATTTAATGTTTCAAAAACCCAATCATGTTTGATAACGTCTAAAAGGGATCGAAATGAAAATCTAGTCTCCTTCAACGGAAGCAATCTTCCGAACAGGACCTCCACCGATATGCTTGGTGTAACTCTAAGTGACCAGCTCAGGTACGGGGGCTCCATCGAAACCAGAGATAAGTTAGCCTCTCAGAAACTGGGCGTACTGTACAGGGCACGCAGATCCTTTAATAGTACACAACTGCTAACCCTGTACAAATCGCAAGTGCGCCCCACGGTTGAATTTGGCAGCCACATCTGGTCTGGAGCTCCAAAATACCTAAAAAAACCCTTGACTCTGTGCAGAAACGGGCGGTCCGTTCGATAGATTCTCCCATCTTAACGGACGGACTGCATCTTTAGAGCACAGACGTCAGGTGGGAATGCTGTCCTTGTTCTAACGGTATTACAATGGAAGATGCTCCGAGGAATTAGCGTCATTGATCCCCTCGGCACCGGTGCATAGTCGGGAAACACGCCACACACGCGTCCAACATTTGTACACGGTTGACATTTGTCACATGAGAACGGGTCGTTTCTATGACTCGTTCTTGAGTTCAACGGCTCGGCTGTGGAACGATTTGCCGGCCTCTGTGTTTCCTTCCTCCTACAACATGGGTCTCTTCAAGACCCGTGTTCACTCCTTCCTTTCCTCAAAAAGACCCTCCACACAGCATCTTCAAAGATGACATAGGCCCTGAGGGAAGTTATTTTCCTCAGGGCCTCCTGTGTGGAGTTAATTTTAAAAAAAGCATGGGTACCAATTTAAAATATCTGTAATTTGAAAAATCCATAGACAATTCTTTTAATACAAAAAAACAGCTGCCTACTAAATTCAATTCTATCAAACTCGTGAACTGTCAAACGTGCGAAGTTAAAATAGTCGTTAAGTTTTCGGCAATTTTTCAAAATTCTTAATTTTTTTCCGTAAGAACCTTTTACAAAGTATTAGAAAACTTTTTTAAAAAAAAGATGAATGAAATATGTAGGTTAGGTCATTCGGAAGTTATGGCGTGACCAAGGGAAACAGGGATTCATTTTGTATATATATATAGATATCGGAATCAACAATTATTTGCGATTTAACGTGTCTGTTTTAAATTGTTAATTATTTATTATTGTAAATAACAAGTTGCTATATTTAATTTCATTCCATGTTCCTGGCAAGACAGTACGAGACCGCCATTTAGCTCGTCCAAAATCTCGGTTCCATGACAGTTGATCCGGCGACATTTGGTCCGGCGACAGTTGGTCCGGCGACATTTGATCCGGCCGACATTTGATCCGGCCGACACTTGATCCGGCCGACACTTGATCCGGCGGACAGTTGATCCGGCGACAATTGGTCCGGCCTGATCCTTTAGAAGATTTTTTCTTCAAGTAAGTATGTAAAGAGGATATACGGCCGTACAACCAAAGTCGATGTACTTACATATATCTGAAGGCATCTTGAGTGAAAATCCGCTGAAAAAATATTTTTACTAACAATAATTTCGACTCTCCGAAGAAGCAAGCGGCAATACAAAATACGACATACTTATACGTGCAGTCAGTTTAACAAGAAAACCGTAAAAGATTCCTACTTGCGTATAACTTTTTTATCTGGAAATTACACCAGAGTCCCAACTGCTCTCATCCGTCTGGAGCCAGTGAGACTATGGCATTCCTAATTTTGATAATATATGTTGTGAGGCTGAAGATAGTGGGGAGGAGAAGAATATGTGAAAAATTTTCCTGACTATTCAGATCTAGTCACCAAACACGCCTAAAGCCATTTCAAGTAACGTTTCAATTCTGAATGAATACTGACGAATAGCAAAATACGACATTCTTATATGCGCAACATCTACTTAAGATTTAGGAGGCGGATATGTTTACCGTCGCCCCGGGAACCATTTATTGAATTACCAACATTCCTGCCATAGGTCATCCCAAGTGGTTCGCTACGTTTGGTGAATTATAAGGGTTGCCCGGGTTCTTGGAGTGATGTTTATCCAGGTCTTGGTGGCGAATGCTTTTCCTCACCTACTGCGTGGCGGTCCGGATCGGGAGAGATTGCTTGAGGCAGACTTAATCAGGACCTCTCTATCCGGACTTCCTCGACACATCGCCTTGCACCGCAATTTTTCTGGCTATTCAGATCTAGTCACCATGGTCACATCTAGTCACCAGTGGTTTGTTTATGTCTTCGCGGGGGATGCCTTTGCCCACCTTTTGCATGGCGATCCGGATCAGGAAAGACCGGTTGAGAGAGACCTTTCGATACATTGCATTATGGCATTATTTAATTTATCCATGATCTGTATATTTAAAAATGAATGTATCTTTGCTTGCTTGCTTTTATGTTTGTCCTTTATATATTGCTATATATATATAGGAAATGTTTGAAGGAAAAATTTGTATAAAAGAATTGCAATAGGTCATTGGTCCCCAACCTTTTTATCACCGCGGACCGGTCAACGTTTGATCATTTAACCGCGGCCCGGGGGGTGTTCACTCATCAAGACTTCACAAGCTTAAAGAATAGTTACACACATATCAAGCAGATGATTTTTCTCTGGTGTGCACCTCGAATTTAAAACTTTCCTAGAAACTAGTTTTAATTTAAGAGTGAATCTGTATGCGGGAAGTCGTTTTAATCTGCACCCAGAATATAAGAAACTGCAACTATTCATGTTCTCAAAAGGAACATTTAAAAGTCCACAAACCAACATTTAAAAGTCCAAAGTTGAGAAAAACCTTTTGTATGTTCCGATTGCAATTATTTGCGTGCTAGAAAGGAGACTTTGAAAACCCACAAGTTTTCTTACTCAAGTGGAGAAAAACCATTTTCATGTTCTCTAAAGGAACATTTAAAAGTTCACAAGCCGTCTCACAGTGGAAAAAAAACTTTATCATGTTCCGACTGCGACTATTCGTGTTCTCGAAAGTGACAATTAAAATCCACATGCTGACTCACTGTGGAGAAAAACGTTTTCATGTTCCGAAATTTTAAAAATAATGAAAAAAATTACAAATTTCAAAAAACAAAAAATTTGAAAATGTATAAGCACATGCGATACTAATGTGCTAGCTTAATCAGTGCTAACCAGAGACTGATGAACTGGCGCGGAAGTTCCGGCTCACAAGTGGCTGACGTGAAGATGGGACTTCTCTTTGACTTATGGGAGATGCTCTTCATGAGAGGTTTCACTATATTTTTTTGTGGATAATTATTTAATTTTTTATTGTGTATGTCCGATTTTTTTTAACACAATTTTGATTTTTAAGCAGGCCCTTGCGCGGCCCAGTACCATTTGGTCCGCAGCCCGGGGTTTGGGGACCGCAGCAATAGGTGGCACTCAAGCTGTTTGAAAATTAATGTACCGGGACTGAATATATGGAACGCGGAAGGGAGGTTCGCGGGACGGTGGAGCGGGAGAGGGGAGAGAGAAGGCGGGGAAGGTGGAGAGGGAACGCGTGAGGGGAAGGGGACATGGAGGGGAAGGAGGAGGCGAAAGTATTGTGGCATTGCAACGCGTGCCGAGAACTCACAAGTAGGAAAATAATAGCTTTTTTTGGAATTTTTTTATTTTTGTTTGCTTCTATAATATTAGGTCCTTACATATGAAATTGGCGTTTTGTATGGGAGGAACTAAAGTCGATTTTTTTTTTAATATAATATATTTATTTAATCAAAGTATCTACCATTGCTATCTATGCACTTTTGCCATCTCATAGGTAGTTCATCGATCCCTTTACTAAAAAAACCATTCGGACGGGAATCAATAAAATCTTTGAAGGCGGTTTGGACTGCCCCATCGGAGTTGATTTTTTTCCCTTGCAAGAAGTTATCCAAATTTCGAAAAAAAAATGGTAATCTGTTGGAGCAAGGTCCGGAGAGTACGGTGGATGTCTCAGACATTCCAATTGAAGCTCCGGGGCCGTTCAAGTATTACGTAACGCACTTGGGGGGGGAGGGGGGGTCTTGTGAAACGTTACTGTGCGTTACGAGGGGGGGGGGGGGGTTCGAACCATGCGTTACGTAACATGTTTTTCTTTATTTAGATAAAAAAAAACTAGGGAATTAAAATTTTCCAACCTTAAAATCTTGGCTACCCTTTTCGTTCTCGAAATCTCTTGTTTTATTTATTACTGCAAACAAGGTATTTAAGCGACTTTCCAGTACTTTGCGCAACTTAATTGACTTTCAGGTAAAAATTGTCACTTGGGCGTTACGTAACGTTTAAGGGGGGGGGGGGGGCGGAAAAACGTTACAGCGCGTTACATGGGGGGAGGGGGGGTCAAAAATCTTCAAAAATTGCGTTACGTAATACTTGAACGCCCCCTCCTCTAAATTGGTGGCCGTCTGTTGTGCAGTGTGTGGTCTGGCGGTCAACGCGCGTTTGTTGATTAGCTTCACTCAATTCGTGAGGTACCCACCTTTCAAGCCTTTTCACCTTCCGAATTTGCTTCTAGTTTTATCACTAACAGTTTTATCACTAACACCGCAGCCTGCAGCTAACTCGGACGTGGTTTGAGATGGATCCGCTTCCACAATAGCCTTCAATTCTTCATTATCAACTTTGGTCTCCAGCCGTCCACGGGGCTTGTTCTGCAGGTCGAAATTTCCAGAACGAAAACGTTGGAACTAAAAACGCACTGTGTTTTCTTTTGCGGCACCGTCGCCATACACATATTAATCCTTCGAGCCGTTTCTGCAGCACTGGTGCCACGGTGGAACTCGTACTCGTAAATAACGCGATATTTCAAGTTTTCCATTTTGTAAACCAAGTGACGCAAAGAAAAAAAAACAATTAAGGAAAAAACAAATGAATTATAATTTTCGAAACACAAATACATGAGTAAATAGCTGTATAAATTTGAATTTGGAAATTCTAACCAAAGAAAATATATTTGACATCAAAGTTGCCAGTACGGCAAAACGCCAATTTCATATGTAAGGACCTAATATTTAAACTCTAGAGAATAATTCCTTTTTACTTTAGAACATTGGCAGTTTTCCTTCAGTTTTCGTTGTGTCTCTTAATTTCTAATATTAATACAACTTACGATGTGTTGAGTATCTTACAAATAAGTTTGAGGTTGGTATTATCACTAGTTAATTTATTAAGTTATCGTAAATATTGCAATGAACATTAAACTGGACAGAAATCCTTACTAGATTAGGCTCTAAGTAGTTCTGCCGCTCCCGCTGGCGGACTGGAGGTGCTCGCCCAGCTTGCCAATGCCTTCGTAATCATCGTAACCGTTCGTACCTAAGACACGAACGACGATAGATGGTACTCTTCTGATGCGATACTCAACTGCTATCTGTCGGGATATAGCAAAACTTCGTATTACTAACTACGCTATCGACTTGTATTGAAGGATGCTGAAACTACGTGAATAATCAGTACACTACAATTTTTAATACGTAGGTACCAGGCCTGAACGTGAATGAATAACAAAGGTTGAATTATGAACAATCAACCAAAGTGATTCGTTTCAAGCTCTGTCAAGAACAATCGGTTTGACTTTTTCGCTCTTGAGGGTTGATTTAAATGCCTTTTATTCGATGATTTTCGAACTTTTTTTAAACATCGTAATAGTTTCCTTAAAAAAATCATGCAAATAATGACGACGATGAATGAACGATAAATAAAATACATAATTAAATAATTAATCCATCCATCAATTTGGGATGCGGGTAGGGGTACCGCCGCCCCGGGATCCATGATTTGGATGGCCAACACCTCTGCCATAGGTCACCCCAAGTGGTTCGGTACGTTTGGTGACTTAGTAGGGGTGCCTGGGTTCATGGGGTGAGGTTAGTCAGGGTCTTAACTGCAGATGCGTCTGCCCATCAGCTGCATGGCAGGCCGGATCGAGAGAGAATGGTTGAAGGAGTCTCTTTGACTTCTCCAGACGTACTCTCTCGGAACATCGGCTTGCACCGCAGTGGGGGGCTGGATTCATACATCCGTCACTCCTGAACACACTGACCCCAGATTCCTACCCACCACTCATGCCCTTTTCCTTCTCAGAACTTCCTCTCCTTCCTTTCCTTAAAAAAAACCTCCACACAGCATCCCCAAAGATGACACAGGCCCTAAGGGGAATTATTTTCCTCAGGGCCTGTGTCATCTGTGGAGCTTATGTAAAAAAAAGAAGAAGATTCTATGATATATTATATATAGGGTGGGTCATAAATATTTGCACTTTTGTAATCGTATTAGCGGGGATTCCGAATGGAGGAGAAGAGCGGGACCACTTATGCGTGGCTCCTCGCTTTACGGGAGAGCATCGCGCTTTTTGGGTAAAACATTTGTACAAAAACAATGATTTCGTTCTTTTCTGTTCAACAATGATTCTATTCCGTTTTACAAAACAATGATGGACTCCGCCTATTTCATTCGCATCACCAATTACAGAAAAAAACTTCCAAGAAACCGGCAGGAAAACAAATAGGGCGGCCATAGAACAAAAGAAATGGGTTAAAAAAAATACCCTAACAAACTTATCTCGCGCAGAGGAGATATTCCATGGCTTCCCCGCAGCACGGACCTAACCCCAGCTGATTTTTTTTATTGGAATATATTTGTATAAATATATATATTTTATCTTCCAAGTCGAGTCTACGTAAATAAACCAGCGACTTTACTCCAATTAAAGGAGAACATCCATCAACAAATGGTCAACATACCCCGAGATTTGCATCGAAAAGTTTTCGAAAATCTAAGGGCCAGCGGCGAGATGGTGGCCATTTTGAAGAAATTAATTTCCAGCATATTTTTTTATTATCAATAATCATTTATTTAAATACAATCTGTATTTTTTTCATGATATTTTCAAAAGTGCAAATGTTTATGGCCCACCATCCCATAAGAGTATCAAAAGACTTGTCTGTTTCTCTTTGGTTTAGAGCTCGCAGATGAGAGACTTTAGTCGCGGCGACATGACAGTTGTAAAACTATTACAAAATTCATATAAAGTAAAAGAAAATCACCCAATTAAAGAATCACTTTTTTTACATTAGCTCCATACAGGAGGCCCTCAGGAAAATAATTACCCTCAGGGCCTATGTCATATTTTAGGATACTGTGTGGAGGGTCTTTTAAAGGAAGGAGAGGAAGTTCTGGAAAGGAAAAAGGTATAAGGGGTGGGTAGGAATCTGAGGGTCAGTGTGTCTAGGACGTACGATTCCATTCCTCCCACTGCGGTACAAGGCGATTTTCCGAGAGAGTATAGCTGTAGAAGTTAAAGGGACACCCTCAACCATTTTCTCCCGATCCGGCCTGAAATGAAGCTGGTGAGCAGACGCATCCGCCGATAAGACCCGGATAAACCTCACCCCATGAACCCGGGAACCCCTGCTTGTGTGCGCATCTCCATACAGCGTAATGGATTTTTATTCCTGTCATTGTTTTTTTTTTATTATTTGATACAATAACCTTGCATGTATAAAACATTATTTGATAATGTGGGCCTTACAGCTGGGATCCCCATTTTACAATTTACTAAAATTCAATAAAATATCAAATTATAAATTTTAATAAAATGAACTTAAACTAAGGTGAAATAAAATAAAGAACATAAAATCAAAATGAAAAAAAAAATCGGAATATTTTATGAGGTGTGATTGTATATAATGATGTTTGTTTTCTAATGGTATTGTACATCGTTATCATCATCATTACATAGTATAAAATGAAGTCACTCAAAATGTATGTGCGCGTTAATCTTTTAAACTACGCAACGGATTTTCATACGGTTTTCACCAATAGATAGAGTGATCGAAGAGGAATGTTTATATGTATAATACATGTAAATTATATTAGATAAAAGCCGAGAAATTTAAAGAAAACATATTCTTGTGTGATTTATAACGGCTGGCGGGCCGTAGGTACTGTAGTCACTTTTGAAATTCGTTCTACGGAAGAAATTGGAAAATATTATTTTATTTGATGAAGTCGCTCAAAATGTATGTGCGCATAGATCTTTTAAACTACGCAACGGATATTCATGCGGTTTTCACCAATAGTGATTCAAGAGGAAGGTTTAAAAACATGCATTATATGCATGCATGATTATAGTAGAGAAAAGTCGAGAAATTCAAATATTCAATTCAGGCAGCGGGCAGCGGGCAGCTGGCAAGCGGATGGTGTGGATTTTATAAAGGTTGTGTTTCGTTAGCCACAGCAACGTGTGTCCGGGTCTGCTAGTTACGTATATACGTATGTTTTATTCTTTTACGTTATAAAGTTTATGAAGATAATGTTGCTTTTTCCTCACTTTTTGTATCTAGTGAATTATTCCGTGCTTTTATTGCTGGCATTTTTAACTTATTTGTCTAAAGCTTGTGTTTAGAGTCTGAGTTTTCATGTTTTTTTTGTACGCTTTGTTACAACTTTCAAACCTTTTTTTGCAACGCAACTAAAGTCTCTCGTTTGCGGGCGCCCTTAGCGGAAAAGATGAAGGCAAACATTATTATTTATTATTGTCGGTACTTATGAGGAAATTGGCAGGATGTTTTGGTATAAACAAATAAAGAAATCAAATATAATTGCAACGATATTCCAAAATTCTCAAAATCTCACCAGGTTTCTAAAAACAAGGACATTAAAAAGTTTTACTGTAACTTACCCACGAAAAAGAAATGGTTAAAAATAATAATAAATAAATAATAAAACTAACCTGTTTCTTCCATTTCGGTACAAATTTTGCTGGCCAAACAGTCGGCAAAAGCACAAACAAACAAAACAAAAATAAATAGTTTTTCAACATTTTAACCAATCACAAAAAACACAAATTTAAATTTTGAACACAACTCATTTCACACAAAAAAAAACAACACCAAATTAATTCGTTCTGTTTTTGAAAATTGTTTTGGATGCACTTGAAATGCTTAGAATAAGTTAAATAAAACGTTCTTTTTTTGAAAGTTTGATTCGAGTGAAATTGAAATTCTTAAAATAAAACGTTCTATTTTTGAAAGATTGATTCGAGTGAACTTGAAATTCTTAAAATAAAACGATCTATTTTTGAAAGATTGATTTGAATGAACTTGAAATGCTTAACAATGCGTTTTTGAGTTTTAGCACGGTTCGAACTGTTCCTTTTGAGGTTTGGATCTCGAGTCGCGTTGATAGGGAGCGACGATGGATGAGTGAGGAGGAAAAGATGTTAATAAGAAAGCCCCGTTGGACGGTCGGATGGGACGAGGCGTTGAACTTGAAACGGTGTTTGGAGTACCGAACCAGTCGCGGTCACACTATTGATGAGCTACGTATATCGTATATATCATAATAACAGGACGCACAGAAATAAGAGTCAATAAATTAATTAACTCCTTTTATTTCGGAAGTTTGTCCTTTTGTCTATCTATATAGGTGTGCATTTAAAGGAGTATCTGTGAGTTGGTTTTTTTATAAAAAGTCTATAGTTTTATTCCGAGACTGGTGAAATTTCGTACACTTTACCTTCAAAACAAGAGTAAGGATTGACCTGCACAACTGTCTACAATGTCTACGTGAGATTTCTAAAATACACCAATACACTTTTAGCAAAATAAAGCCCGGGCAACGCTGGGTGATTTCGCTAGCATTGCAGTAAAATAAAGTAAGCCACCTGTGACATCTGGGCATCGGTTATTTTCCAACAATTCAAAAAAATATATTTTTGTAAAATAAAACTTGAAAAAAACTCTACAACTTTAGATACTACCAAACCTTAAAAATTTCCAAATCAAATCCCTTTCAAAGTGTATAATTAATTATTTATTTACTATGTGCCTATACAAGCTTTTACAACCATTTTATAAATAAAATAAAAACAACACGTGTGCAGTTCATACGCGGTAGAAGTGAAACCTTCGAAAAACTAAAGTAGGCAAGATTGGGGAGACTACGAAGCACCGCACAAAGAAGAGACCGATTATTCTATCTCATTCTCTCGCGGGCTAAATCTTATAGATGTTGTGTTTGTTTCTTTTTAGTGTCGCTTTTTCCTTTTATAGTTTCAAATCACAACGCTGCTAAAGAAGTTTTCACTTAATTTTTTGAAACGGTTATAATGAAATGCTGTTTAAATAATATAGAACCCATGCAGAAGATTAGTACCTATTATGCTAACATTGAGCTTATTGATGTATGTTATTATAGCCTTCTTATAACTATATTCTTATTATATTAGCCTTCTTATAACTTTATGTAATTGAATATACACATCTAAAACAGATAATGTAACATGTAAAGAATCCGAAAGCTAATAAATCAGCTAAAAAGAGATATAATGAGTGTGTTGCCTGCGTTATGTTTATCCTTACATATTTTTATCTCTTTTTTATTGTAATCACTCATAATATTATTATTCTTCTATCTATTAATTATGCTTTAGTATTATAATTATTGTGTTTGGAATGTAGAATAAAAAACGTTAAAAAACATACTTTTTCAAGTCTCATTAATGACTTTGGTCGAGGGGTAAGGCTCTCGACTGGCAACCTGAAGGTCGCGAGTTTAAATTCCAGCGGGCGCAAATAAATTTTATTTTATTAATTTGTGCTATTTGAATTGAACTGAATTTGCTTTAGCCGTGCTTGGTGACCGGATTTGAAAAGCTAGGTACTTCCCCACCTTCCTCTTTCCCATCTCCTTCCCCTCCCCACTACCTTCAGCGTCACAACGCACCCCAATTGGAGATGCAATTGATGATGTATTCACATGCAAAAAAGGAATTTATGATCAGAACCGGAATAAGGTCGGGACAAAGAGATCACTGACCGCGGGCGCATATATAAGGGGTGCCAAAAGTGAGGTCATCATTTTTTTTTAATATATTTGCTGGCACCGACTTACTCCTTTTTCAGAATAAGTTACGCCTAGAGTAGATAATGATAATTCAAAATTAAAAGAATTTCTATGTTTTAACCACTTTTTAATGTCTATAAAACGGTTTTATTTACATTTAAAAGTGGTTAAAACAAATAAATTCTTTTAATTTTTAATTTTAATTTTTTATAAATTCTTTTAATGGTGCCACAAAATAAATTTGCTGTATTTGAAGAAGTAATAATGACTAGTGATAAGGTTTGTAGATATCGAACCCAATGATGTTATACATTACATATAGATTCGCCATTGTCTCACAAACTATATAGAATGTGGCAAGTAAGAAAGACTCTTTATGTTTTCAGTAAATTCTTATTTCAAAAGTTTTTCATCCATGATAAAGATGGACATTTGAAGAATATGTGTATGCACGACGTAGATTTCAGACCGGACGGCGTTCACGTATTTGCGCCGAAGGCTATATTCCACATATATCACGGGTGTGACTATATGCCAAGATACGTTTACCAAGACGAATACGGAATGCTGCATGAGAGAATCTACTGTTCTAGGTTGTCCTTCTTATGCTTAATTTTTGCCATGTTTGCTATCTCACTTTCTCTAATGGCACTAAAAACTTTGGGAAATAACTGAAATAATTGTATTTTTAGAATCTATAATATAAAAATGAATCGCTGAATCTGTTCCTATTAAGCACATAACTTTCGAACGACTGCGCCAAATTGGATAATTCTTTTTTTTTGCGTGTTCGTTTTTGTCAGGACAAGGTTTTTATAAAACTTTAGGTGAGCTCTGGCATTATGATTTCGTATAAAAAAAATGCTATTGGTGGCACGCGAGGAAGCGGCTATTGCTATGGAAGCTGGAGGGAGGGAGAGATGGAGGAGGGGAACCAGGGGGAGGAGGGGACCTGGGAGGGGGGAGGGGGGAGGGGAACTCGGAAGGGGGGTTCGCGGGACGTGGGAAGGAGGGGGAGTGGAGTGTGGAGAGGGAAGGTGGAGGTGACGGAGTGGGAACGCGAGAGGGGAAGAGGACGCAGGAGAAGAAGGGGAGGCGGAAGTGGAACGGGACGAATGGAAAAGGACACTCAGGGAGAAACAATTTCTTTATTAAATGGCATAGCAACGCATGCCGGGACCAGCTAGGTTAGTTGAATGTATTTATGGATGAAATGTTATTTCTTGGCTTTTACTAGTGTTTGCCATGTAATTGAAACATTTTCTCATCCCACACGGGGGCATTTCGGCGCTTTATTAAAGCAATTTACTTAATGGTAAGGACAAGGAAACACGCTGTTTAGTACTGAAACTATTAAATCGAAGATAGTTAAATTGCCTTGTCTTTGGCTTACCCCTTTTGAGATTTGAGACCACTACCAAATATTATTGTTTTTATTGTAAGACGGTATAAATAGACAGACTAAAATATTTTCATTTGAAAACACTTTTTCTTTTTAATGGTACGTAATTGTTAAATTTATTATTTTTTTATTATTCATAAAAAGATACATAAATTAAAATAGCTTTTATACAATAATTAATTACACAATATATGTATTTGATGTACCCCCATAAATAAGCAGGGCTTGTGTGTATGGGGGGTGTTGATATTGGTTTAATTTATAATTTTTTATTCAGTTCAAATTTATGGTATAGTTTTTAAGCTGAGTTTTAAATTTTTTTATGTTACTGTTCATGTTTCTGATTTTTTCAGGTAGTGAATCAAAAAATTTAACTCCGAGATATTTATGATTTAACTGTCCTGTAGTTTTTTTACATTTTGGAATAGGAAGTATTGACGTTTGTAAGATTTCTGTTATTTTTAAAGGGTGCAACTTTATTTTGAATATTATCTTTATAAATTTGTAATGTTGCATGATAAAAGTATAATGCACTTCATTTTCACTCAATAATCTTGCCCAATCTACCATTTAAAAGACGTTTTGGGTCGAAATTTTAAATTTATATTTAAATAATAAAGATAATCAGCCTTACTAATTACCTACCTTTACTAATAACACGATAACATTTTTATGTTGGTAGCTTTGAATTTCCCTAGGTATGCGCAGGCGCGGGGGCCATATTGTTTCATTGCTTCATGACAAAGTTTATTTTGTGGCGAGTGGAATTTTACTCGCATTTTATTTAATGTTTTTGAAAACAATTTCCGTTTAAATGATCAATTCGCTAATATATTAGTACAATTCAACATAATTTCTAATACTGGTGTTATTTGTTTCAGTTTTAATCCTTTAAATGTTTTGTTGGTAATTTAGTTTTGCTAACGGAGGTTTTAGATTATTTCTGACCCGCCATTTTTTAAATAACTTTTCCACGCGAGTTTAATAAAACTTCCATGAAAGTAGTGTTATTTTGGTAAATATTATCGAGTCCACGCTCAAAACACACTTTAAAAAATTAAAAACAAATTGTACTAGGTAGAATACAGTCAGTAATAAGTAATTCAGTAACTGGAATTGAAAATATTGCATTTTGTTAACTTTAAAAACGCGAAATGTCATTTCTCAAGGAACGCCATGTTGATAATTACGACGGCAAACATCTCGCGTGATTTTTCGTGTTTATGAAACCGAACAAAATAATGATTAATACGCATCATTTATTATTTCCGAAGATTGCAATTCATACTTATTATTGTCTAACTGACAGAAAGTGATTTTTTCTTTTAAAAATGCGTATTTCATCGTCGTAATTAACATTTTCTTTGAAAAATGACATTTCGCGTTTTTTTAATTTAAAAAAAACTTTAAAAGCAATATTTTTCAATTCCGGTTTCTGAATTACTTATTACTAACCATTATCTAAGTAGTACATTTTTTTTAAAAATTTTTAAAGTGTGTTTTGAGCGTGGACTCGATAGGGAAATATTTACCTTATAAATAACGTCATTGATACCTAAATCTTAGGGTATATAAGTAGTTTTTCTTCTTTAAAAAAAATTAATAGATATATAATTCGGAAACGCAATTCCATACACAAAAAATGTGCCACAAATCCATATGATATCACACTCCATAATTTCTACAAAAGATACCGTAATATCTGCACACAAGTCATTAGGAAAGCCAAAAATCTATATTACAACAAAAAAATTTCCGAATGCAACAATGACCCTAAAAAAATATGGAAAGTCCTCAAGGAAGCTACCAATTCAAATAAAGCCACCGACACCTTAAACTCTCTCAATATCAAAGATATCACTGTAGACTTTACATCGAACCCCAACACAATTGTCAATTACATAAACCAGTACTTTACAAACATAGGTCCGGAACTAGCAAAAAAAATCCAAATAAATAACGATACGCTTGGTCCAAGTGACCACGCGACCAATGATGATTTCCCAACCCGCTTTGTTCTTAAAACGATTACAGAGAAAGAAGTTTCTATAGTAATAAACTCGCTCAAAAACTCTTCATCAACCGGCATTGATGAAATATCTAACAATGTTCTTAAAAAAATTGCCCCTGGTATACTTCAACCATTAACGCATCTACTTAATATTAGCATCCGCCAAGGGCTATTTCCCACCATTCTAAAACAAGGTCTCATTATCCCAATTTTTAAAACTGGCTCCAAACTTGATATTAGTAATTATCGTCCTATTACGTTGCTAAATTCCCTCTCAAAAGTATTCGAAAAGATCGTCAATAATAGTCTCATGGAATATCTGGAAACCAATAACTTAATATCGCCGCGGCAATTTGGATTCAGAAAACATAAAAGTACCAATGATGCTATAGCCACGGTCACTGACCATATTTCTGGCCACCTTGATAAGGGCTTGAAATGTCTATCGGTATTTCTCGACCTATGTAAAGCATTTGATACAATCTCACACAGCAAACTAAAACGCAAAATGTTTAATATAGGTATTAGGAACAAAGAATTAGGCCTCCTCTCCAGCTTCTTATCTGACAGATCCCAATGCGTTAAACTCAATACCACAAAGAGCCAGAATTTGCCCATTAGTTACGGGGTCCCTCAAGGCAGTGTTATAGGTCCAACGCTCTTCCTAATATATATTAACGAGTTATGCAACCTAGATATCGATGCCACTATTGTCAGTTTCGCCGATGACACTGTCCTACTCTTCCAAGCAAAAGATTGGCTTACCGCATATTCCAAAGCGGAGGAAGGAATTCAACAGGTAAAATATTGGCTTGACTCGAACATATTAACTCTAAATGTACAGAAAACCAAATACTTACTGTCTAGTCTCACCAATATCCCAAAGTCAAACCCAGCCCCGCCATTAAAAATACACAAATGTAAAAATTCATCTCTAAACCGGAACTGTGACTGCCCATGCCTAGAGCAAGTAAACATTATCAAATATTTAGGAGTAACCTTCGATACACACCTGAATTGGAAGCAACATATACATAATACTACAAACAAAATCCGAAAATCTATATACTTTTTCAAACAAACACGCAATTTCCTTCACCTAAAACTTTTAAAAACAGTATATTACTCATTGTGCCAATCTCACATCGTATACGGAATTCTAGCCTGGGGTAATGCATATTCCAATGCCCTTGATCCCATCATGAAAGCACAAAAACTAATCATAAAAATAATTCTTAAAATGCCGCTTACTACCAGCACTGATATTATCTTCAATTCCTTCAACGTTATGGACATAAAACAGCTCTACTCAAGATCCATATTACTTAATTTACACAAAAACAACAAAACACCATACAAAGCTACACAAACAATACACAATACCCGAGCCAAAAACAACGAACTTCTCCAAACTCCTTTTTTCAAAACCACCTTCGGGCAAAGACACTCTAAATACATAGCTTGCAAACTATACAATACACTACCAACTACGATCAGACAAAGTGACTCCTTTACAAAATTCAAACAAGATATTAAAAAATGGATTATATGTATTGGACGCCACACTATCACGAATATCTGTAAAATAAATCACACATAGACATAAATAACTTTTCACATACAACCAAACCCATATAAAACAAATGAAAATAATGGAATCCTGTCAAATTTAACCTATAAATAGACTAGGCAGAATTGATTTCATTACTCCATCTCCAACATTTATAAAATAACTCTCTTTAAAAGATTTATTACCCTTCCAATCACCCTTCTGTTTTAATTCTATTCATAATATGTATTTTACCTGAAATATCCTTGTAATTACTATATTCATTTATATACCTGTACGCCTGTCTCGACACAGGTATACCCTAGTGAGACAGGCATACAAATAAAACCATTGTAAACATATTTTATTATAGATAAATAAATAAAAAAAAATAAAAAAATAATGTGGTAGGGATATTGTGGGGAACCGGTAGGTCACGGAGAGAATTAGTCACCACTTCTGTGAATAAGAGATAGTAAGCTGTTTAGTATTCCGGAGCCAACGGGTCGAGAAAGTTCGGATCACGTTACCTGTTCACCTCATTTCTCCTCGGTCCTACGTTTTACTAGCTCTACAGTCAATCGGTGTACCCACAATAACATAATACCATTGCCTACCAACCTACCACTTATACTACACACATTAGAGGGTTCCATGCCAAGTCAGAATCAAGTAATTCAACACCTCTTTGAAAAGTCATTAAAGGCCAGGAAAAAAAATTTAAAATATAATTATTAATATAACCTAACCTAACACAACCTAACCCAACGTAACCTATTAAACCAGTTTTTTTATATAATTTTTTCGTCACTTTTAATGACTTTTCAAATTAATGGGTGTTAAGTTGATTTAATTCTGAATTGTCCGGTCACCATACTAGAGCAGACCCGTGAAAAAGCACAGGATTTTTTAAACATTTAATCCACTCAAGAGGCCCTGTAGAAAATCATTTCCCTCGAGGCCTACATCGTCTAAGGAAAGGCAGAAGAGGAAGTTACGGAAAGGAAAATGGTATGAGAGGTGAATAGGAAGCTGAGGACAGTGTTTTTAGAAGTGATGGACGTATAATGAATCCATTCCTCCCGCTGCGGTGCAAGATAATGGGTCGAGAGTTCGAGAGAGCCCATCGCTGGAGAGGCCAAACTAAATTGAATTGAACTGAAATTAATAGTAGGATAGTCATAAAGGCACTTTTGCGAACGAATATCTCGTCAAAACCTGTTCCACTATTTTTACACGAGTAGCAGTGCGCGGGGACCGGATTCGATAGTTTCCGGTCGTTCGGCATTAGAACATTGGAACTATATTGAACTATATTGAAGGTTAAAAGTAGAACCAATTGTTTCGCTTCGTAGGTCATTTAATTATAATACATTAATGGGGATAGTGTGAATTCTCGACAAATTAAAATAATTTTCTGTTCAAATTATTATATTTAGGTAGGAACTTTGTCAAACAATTAAAAAAAATTAAATGACGATACCAAAGATATTGAAATATAAGTAGATGTGCTATCTGCTGTTTTTACTATGTGGGTCTGCGCTTCCGGGTGTCGCCGATATTGTTTACCAATTAACAAATAAACTAAAAGAACAAATAATTAACGAATAAATCAAAGGAACGTTAAACTAAATGAACGAATTCTTTCCTTATTCAAAATATATATTGTTAACCAATATTAATGCACATTTTCAATAAATCAACGAAATGAACAAATTCTTTTTGTATGAAAACTACGCTAATTAGCGCGTAGTCCGGCGACAGTTGCGCGGACACCATAGCATATCTCTTCTGTATTTGAATATCTTTGGACGATACTTATTAAATTCAAAGCAAATCCCAGTTTTAGAGTTCATTGGACAGGAGCTACAAACACAGAGATACACCATCAAAATTAGTATTTTAATATGCACTCGTAAGTATGTAGATACTTGCATCTTATTTTTTTCAATAGCCATAAACAAATTTAAAACAAATAAATCAATTTTGACGTTACGTATGCAATTCATACGAATTTCCTTACAATAAAATAATATCACATTTAATTAGCAGATACTTACTTACGGAGTTATGACTATTTATTACCAGATGCAGATATTGTAAAGACTGAAATATTTTTACAAGTCAGATAAGACAAATATATCATTGCAATTTAAATCCAGCCCCTTGATGTAATTTTTCAGTAAAATGGAGCTACATATAATAGCCAAATATTATTTATCCACCATTTTCAATCAATCCATATGATTGCCACTTAACTTAAATCAATGCTCAACTCAAAACAATTTACTATGAATTATGTCAATCTTTAATCGAGTACGGTATTATAGCCTGGGGAAGAGCAAACGCTGCCACCATTGGTCCGATTTTTAAAGCTCAGAAACTAATACCGATCACAAGCAGTTCGTATGAAATCTTTATGAGAATCTGTGTTTTGGACATTAGACAACTTTATACCAAAAACATACTCACAGAACTGCTTTTGACAATGTCCAAACTAAACCAAACTGCTCTAGATACCAGAACCAAAGGGCATAATCTCTTACTTATCTCAAAACAACGTTTGACTAAAGAAAGTTTAGACACTTTACAACAAAGCTATACAATGCACTTCCACTGGCCATTAGACATGATTCAACTTATTTTAAATAGAAATCAGACACCAAGTCCTGGATCATAATCAAGACAGATGTAACATCAAAGATTTTATCAAAACCAATTATGAATTCATTTCATATACACTTCCTATAGTACGTAGCTGATTGTTTTTTTTTTTTTTTTTTAAATGTAATATTGTGTTGGTGATTATATTAATTAAAAAAACGGACCTTAATACTGGTTACTAACAGAAATAATTATGTACATAAAGGTACGAATCGAGAATTTTATTCGCTGAATCTTCTTCAAAATGAGCCACAAACAGAACGCGACATTGTTTATAAGTTTTTTTTTTTAATAGGCAATTCACCCTAAAAATAAGTAAATTATATAAGTAAATTGTGACTTTAAAAAAATCGTCAACACACTAATTTCGGATGTCTGTGATGTACGATATCCCTGTATGAAATCACTCACGTTAAATGAACTGAAATTTCATTTTCAATGTTGAAACTGCTCGTGTGAAGGATATTTCATACAATTAATAAATTAGGTACCTACCTACAATTTAATTAGTTGAAATTTATTTTAGTTAATAAAAATAAAACACTTATTTTGTGTAAAACCATGAGTTTTCATTAATTTATTTACCGACCGGTTTCGCTTTGCACAAGCAATCATAAGGATATAAATTAATTCGGTATTAATTTGTACACTTGATGATGCTAGACCAAAGCGAAACCGGTCGGGAAATAAAATGAAAACTCGTGGTTTCACACAAAATAAGTATTTTCCTATTATTAAATACGTATGTGAAACCGTAAAGTGTTTTATTTCTACAACAATATTTATTTTAATTGCTCTTTTAAAAAATTGAATTCAATAGAATTTCCTGTAATTTTTCAAGGAGTTTCGCTAGTTTAAATATAAATTCTGCAAAGCAGTTTCATAACATCTATACCATACCGTTATGGAGAAAAAAAAATAGAGGCTCTTGCAAAATTAAGGTCGCTGAAAATATAGTTACCCGCTAGGACGATAATATCGTAATGAAAAGAATCCACGAAGGCTTTGCAAATAATTGACGATGCATGCAGAGTGCACAGCAGACGGAGCGAAACCTACTTTCCTCGGAGAGATATCAAAATGACGGAGTGCATAACTGTAACTGTAAGCGATCGATTGCCATGTAGAAACCCGCGACACACTTCTACATCTCGGTGTAAACAACCAGTGGCGTTGCACGTTACGCCGTAAAGGAAAAATCATCTAAAGAATTCATTAATAGAATCCTGTCAAATCTACTACTACTTTGTTTCATCTCTTCCTACAATTATAAGATCACTCTCTTTATGAGATTTTACTTGAAACGAAGCACAAAATAATAAACTACACGTTATACAAAATAGGGAGATGAGGATGATTTTAAAATGAAACATTTTTACTAGGGTTAAAATTATTTTACAAAATTTAAATATGATGACAATAATTAACAATGATATACAATTTTTAAAATAATATGCTCCTATAAATTATCTGCAGAGTAATATTATGTTTCAAAAAAATGTTCACAATTATCCCACGAGAAGACGCGGAGACTTTAGGCTTCCCAAAAGTAAACTCTCGTGCACACAAAATAGCGCGTTTTATAAAGGGCAAAAACTTTATAACAGCCTGCCGAATGCTGTAAAGGAAGCCTCAAGTCTTAGCACTTTTTGTAAGATATGTGCATTATATGTAAAGAATGTTTTTTGATTTGTAACAATTTTACCAATCTTATTTTAGTCACATCTGTTTTCCTTAAAATGTATTTTTGTGAAGTAATCTTTTTTTTCGTCTTAAAATGTATTTGTAAAAATGTTACTGTATATCTAAATTGTATTTGTATATATTTTCTTACTAGATGTATGAAAAAAAATTGTATACATCTAAATAAATATTCAAAAACAAAAAAATACATGTATGCACCTCTACGCCTGTCTCGACATAGGTATATCCTAGTGAGACAGGCATCGAAAAACCCAATTAAAACATACTTTATACAGGTAAATAAATAAAAATAAATTATTTGCAATTTGGGAGGCGTATTTGGGTATCCCATTTATTGAATAACCAAACACCTCTGTCATAGGTCACCCCATGTGATTCGCTACGTTTGGTGACTTCACATCATGAGTGCCTGGGTTTACGGGGTGAGGTTTGTCTATGTCCTGGGGGGAGAAGCTTTTTGCTCACCTTTTGCGTGGCGGGCCGGATCGGGAGAGACTGGTTGAGGGAGATATTTTGACCTATCCAGCGGGACTCTCTCGACCAATCGCCTTGCACAGCAGTGGGAGGGATGGATTCATACGTTCGTCACTCCTGAACACATTTACCTCCAGATTCCCACCAACCCCTCGTACTTGTTTCCTTCCCAGAACTCCCTCTCCTTCCTTACCCTAAAAAAACCCTCCACATGACACAGGCCCTGAGGGATTTTTTTAAAGAACATTGACTACGTAAATACCTAATACTAAAGATACTTAAGTCGGGCCATGTCAAAAGTCAGAATAATAGAAGAATATGTATGAGACGATGTATGAATGTGAGTGAGGCAAAGAGTGTGTGCCAAAACCGAGTTGTTTGACGGTCCGTCCTCTCTGCCTACCCTGAGAAACGGCGTAATGGTTAGATAAGTTTTAAGATCATCTACCGGATCTGCCCTGATGATGGACACTGCAACGATGTCCGAAACGTTGGCTAAAGAGGGAGGTAGCGCAACACGGCATAACACCCCAAAAACAAATAACGGAAAAGGCGTAATCGTTAGTTAAGTTAGCTACGTAATTTGATGAATCGTTCGAAATCTGTGAAAAAGCTATCCTAAGTATAAATAAGGTGGGTAGATATTTTGTGCGATAGAGTTGGTCTTTTTTTAAAAGTGTTCCAATTTAAATTTTATTATAGAATATCGGTGGACATTTTAGGAATTTTAGGAACTATCTACTCTTGGTACGTGGGACGAATAACATCTAGGAAAGGACATTTTAGGAATTTTAGGGTAATATTTGAAAGGTTTTAAATTTTAAAAGGAAAATGAATTTGGGAGCGAAAAACAGAAATAACTACATTTCCAGTTAGATTCTGAGTGGTTCAAATTTCTGGACAGATTCAATTGAAAATGTATAAATACTTATTTTTTATGGTAAAAATTTTTATTCTACGGCCGCGTAACCTAAACCAGTTTGTTGATCCAATAATTGTTATGAAAACTTGGATTATGTGGCTACTCGTGTATGGACTATGGACATCACCGGCAGGTATTCCAGAAAAACTTGTTTCCAGTTCAGAGAAAAGTGATATAATTAATTTTTTTATTCCAATAACGTAATATAATATATTTTTCTTCGAATAACGTGATATAAATTGCGATGTGTGTGTCACGAAGAAATTTATTCGCAAACGGATTTCTGTTCTAGTAATAAGTTTCCCAGTATAATCGAGCTGACCGAATTAATTCATTAATAAAATATTTATTACATCGCGAAAAACAACTATGTACGTACATATATATATGTAATTATAATATTTCTTATGTAATAAACAAAATTCGAATCGAGTTATTTCGTTTTCATATTTTTGAAGATTTTTATTCGTTACGCCTCTGGTATTTTTCGGCAATAAAATCCAAGATGAGATATATTATGATGCTAGTTGTTAAATTGATTAGTAGTGTGGTGTGCGGTTTATAAACAGTAAATAACGAATAAACATATCTGGGTCGCCGATAGCCGCCATTTATTTATTTTACAGAATGCAAAAATACAGCAAACGTCGAGGCTAGCGTTGCTAAGCAACTATATTAATATTATATTAAATCTTAATTTTACGCACCAGATTTAAATGTCCGGGTTTAATTTTCCCCACAGTAAAAACTAAACCCTTTCACACACTTCCCAAATGATCATCTAGTCAATCCACGTTATGCAATTGCACTATATAAGTATTATAATTACAATATAAGAACAACATGTCAACCTACCAGAGACCAGATGGGAAAATAATTCACCGACTCCAGATATTTTCATATCAGAGGGTTCGGCTCTGTGGAATTCCTAATTGAACCTATAAATCCTACTGATCCCTCAATATAAATATTTAAAAAATCTAATTATTAATATTTAATAAAGGCGAAAGTTTGTATGAATGTATGTTTGTTACTCTTTCACGCGAAAAACTACTGAATACTAGCTCATACATCAGAATAGCTTAGAGCTCTGGCATTATGAAATTTATATACAAAAATTGCAATAGGTGGCACGCTAGCTGTTTGAAAAATGAATGTAACAGGTATGGAGGGGGGGGTGAGGGGGGGATAGGATGTGTGGGCAGGGCGGAGGGGTAGAGGGGGTGGGGGGTGGCGGAGGGTGGAGGGGGAGAGGTGAGGGGGGATTTGTGGTGGGAGGGGGTGCGGTGGTGAGAGGGGGCGGGGGAGAGGAGGAGGGAGGGATTGGAGTGGGGATAGGTAAGGTGGTGGAGGCGCTGTGGGTACCCCCCTAATACTATGCGAGCGAAGCCGGGGGGCAAAAGCTAGTTTATATATATTTAAGGGACAACACATATAATATATATTACGGTAAACTTTAGAAATCGCTGGACACGCGTAGTAATGATTCACCGATTACTACAAAAGAAAACTATTTGCATTCGGGGCGATGGAAAATATTCCATTCAAAATTTCAATTACGTAAAATGAAAATTTGCTTTCGTCGACCCTTAAAAACAACAATTTCTGTCATTTAATAATAATAGTAAATGGAAAAAATTTATAGCGCCGTTTTTGTGAAAAATTACATTTTTTTACATTAGCTCCACACAGGAGGCCCTGAGGAAAATAATTCCCCTCAGGGCCTATGTCATCTTTGGGACGCTCTGTGGAGGGTCTTTTTGTGAAAGGAGGGAGAGGAAGTTCTGGGAAGGAAAAGGGTATTAGAGGTGGGTAATAATCTGGGGGTCAGTTTGTCCAGGAATGACGGACGTATGAATCCATCCCTACCACTGCATTGCAAGACTGCAAGGCGATGTTCCGAGAGAGCACGGCTGGAAAAGTCAAAGGGACTCCCTTAACCATTCTCTCCCGATCCGGCCTACCATACAGCTGATGGGCAGACGCATCCGCTGCCAAGACCCGGACAAACCTCACCCCATGAACCCGGGCACCCCGGCTAAGTCACCAAACGTAGCGTGCCACTCGGGGTGACCTACGGCAGAGGTGTTGGTTATCCAATAAATGGTTCCCGGGGCGGCGATATCCATTCCCGCCTCCAAAATTGTCAAGGGCGATGTAAAATTTATAATGATTTCTTAGGCTGTAACTAATTTTATTTCTTAGAAATAGATAAGAAAACATCCTTACCTGGCAGGTCACTCCTTCTGATAAACGCACTATTATTAGAAAGTTTATGCTTAGAGAATAATATACGACTTTGACACTGTACAAATGGTGACAGTTGACCCCCCGAAATGATATTTACCATAAAATTATTATAATTTTTGTGCATTATTTATGTACCAATTTCAAAAGTAAAATCGACTTCAAAAATACCCCTTATAATAAGTTTGAATGAATATCAAACCAATACACAGTGTCGATTTTTTGTACATACGTAGAATGTAGGAAAGCAGATTTTTCTTTGATGCATTTGAATGAAGATATGTTTTATAATTTTGTTTTTCCGCGGTTTATCCTCTCTGCACATCCCTTCGGGTCACTTAATTATATTTTGTTTAATTATGTATACCGTATTTACCCTAAACCGGCTGCACATTGAATATGGATCAATTGAATCAACTGTCATGGAAACATTTAAAACATTCCATGATATTACATTTGCTACCTCCATTACGTTTGATGACACTCATAGGAAAATTAGTGCCAAGAGCCAGGTGTTTTCCAAATATATACCGAACATTGAGCAAAAAAATATTTCGAGGTGAATTTCCGTAGATTTCGGTGGTACCTTGGCAAATCAAAACCCGCGTCAGGGGGGGGGGCGGGTTGTCGGGCTTTGAAACAATGTAAGCAGTCAAATTAGCAGGAATAAACACATTTACGCAAGTATGTGGTCACCTGATGTGTAACACTAATCCGCGAAATGGCTCGAAAACAGTGAGCGCGTGCACGAAGCGGCAACACCGCACAAACTAAGTAGGGATGCTACGCAGCATCGATTGCCGATTGCGTCAAATCTGACAATTGAATCGTTTATTAGGGAGAAAAAATAATCAGAAAAAAATACCGAACCGCCCATACTTCGGTATTTTTGTCGTACCGAACACCGAACACGGTGCTAAAATACCGAACGGTTCGGTAGAATACCGAACACCTGGCAACCCTGGCCAAGTGTAGAGGTGATATTTATTTTTAAAGTCTGGAGAATTTTGGACTCTTCAGGAGCGGAGATTTTTTATGAAAAGATTTTATTAAATAAAATAAATGTTCATAAATAGAAGAGACTTTAGAAGAGTTTTTATCATTTAATAATTTAATCCATGCGTCGTAAGCACTGGTTTAGACGGAATTCTGGAAAGTTATTTTACATTAAAAATGTATTTTTCAAGTTAAAAAAATGCGCGTGTCTTTTATAAGGAGGTGAATCAAAAGTTTTTTCTAATTTTTTAAATCTTTCATCCTAAAACATGTTATATGCGTGTCCAGCAATTTCGAAAGTTTACCAAAAACACTTGATTTAAAAACAAAAAATATTGTTTAATGTGTTCATAAAAAACCAACTTTTAGTATCTAGATCTAGTGACAGGTCAATATTTATTTATTTATTAGCTGGTTCCCGGCACGCGTTGCAAAGCCATATTCAAAGAAATAAATTGTTTCTCCCTGCATGTCCTTTCCCGTGCGTCCCCGTTCCCCTCCAGCGTCCCCTACCCTCCCCGTTCCCCTTCCACCTTCCCCGCCCACCCTCTCCCCTCTCCCGCTCCCCCGTCCCGCAAACCCCCCTCCCGCGTTCAATATATTCAGTACTAGTACTATGACCTGATCAGTGACCAGTACATTCAGTTTTCAAACAGCTCGCGTGCCACCCATAACAAATGTTTTTTTTCAATTTTTCATTTTTCGTATATTAAAAATATTCGTTTTTGTATATTATAAGAACAATCAATCAAATTTGGAACCTAACACAGGTACCTGTTTAAAATGTCTATAATTTATAAATCCATATACAATTCTTTTAATACAAAAAACAGCTGCTGCTAAATTCAATTTCATTAAACGTGCGAACTGTCAAACGTGCGAAGTTAAAATAGTCGTAAAGTTTTCTGAAATTATCCAATTTTCTTAATTTTTCTTTCCTTAAGAACCTTCTACAAAGTATTAGAAAACTTTAAAAAAAAGATGAATGAAATAAGTAAAGTCGCTCTGAAGTTATGGCGTAACCAAGGGAAACAGGGATTAATTTTTATATCTTAAATATTTTTATATCTTATTTACGCCTTGATGGCTTTTACATGTAAAGTAAGTTGTACAGGAGCATGATAACATAATACATATATCAATAATCCAATGTTGACATTTTCTTAGTGACAATGAGTTGTTTTTACAAGTTCGACTATGGAATGAAAGAAATTGACGGTAATCTCAATATAATAAAATATTAAAAAAAAAAATTAAAAAACAAACAAAAAAATCTCTCCAGCGGGGAATCGAACCCCGGTCTCCCGCGTGACAGGCGGGGATACTTACCACTATACTACTGAAGATGTTGAGCAAGCGCCATTTTTTCCAATATATTGAGCGATTAGATAAAACAAGGGCGTATAACGATCAAAACAGACTTTCAACATTTACATAACGTCATTGACTTTCAACCGATTACCTAGTTATTAATTTCAGATTAGTTTGATTACCAATTACGGCGATTACTCAATAAAGATTCATTGACTTATATTATTTATTGAAATCGATCACTGCAGTCAGTTCATTACATATAGGTACTTAACACTTACATTGAACAATTTTTGTTCTGGAAATATGATATACGTATTAGTAGACATTCTAATTTAATAAAAAAAAATTATATGTAAATGTACATTTTTAAATTAAACGTTATTAAAATGGGAAATTTATTTCCAAAAATGCAGCATCAAAAATGTTATGAAACGTGATACCATGAAAGCGCTTTAGCATTTTTATCAACGCCATCTAGCGGCCAAAGTATAAATGAGGCGCAGCTGGACTAACGAAGTTTAAATATTTATTCAAAGTGTTCGTTCGTAGATGGCGCTAATAAAATATTATTGGTTTATTTGTTCGATATGAATATTATGCAATTCATTCAAGAAAGTGAATATAAAAAATATACAATATTTTATTGTTTTAATAATCTCAATAAATTTTCAACTTACTTTTTCTGAAATTGTCAAAATTCTTCTTCAACATCAAATTCAAATAAACAGTATTTTATAGGAGGACTTGAGGAAAATCATTCTATTTTAAGAGGGTCTTTTTATGAAGGAAAGAGAATGGACAAAATTTTAAGAAGGAAAAAGGTATGAGGCACTGGGGGTCTAATACAGTTTTTAAAGTCATTATATTTTTCGTTCATCTTTTTTCGGTAGGATGAACATTATTGTACATGTCTTCATGATTTTCAAGGCGTTAAAACTGCCTTACAAAGTAATATTTTCGCAATTCGTCTTCTAAATGCTAAAACAGCATACAAAATTAGCAGCATTCTCTGATGGCGATAAAGATAAAAAGCCATTGTACAGTTAAAATAAAGATGGCGGTAAAGTGTACTCTCTAACTGGTACAATACTCAGATATTCAATACTCGTAAACACCACCAAATCAATAATCATGCAGAAAAACTTGTAATGAATTACAAAAAAATCCGAGTGTACGATTCCTCTTCTTTTGCTTGTTATTAATAAACAATCTTCAAACCACTTTAAAATATGAAAGAGGTTTGAAGATTGGATATTGATTTCACAATAATAAAAATGTTTAGTTTTTTGGATTTCATAGGATTTGAACCTCCGTTCGTTTGCGCATATCTGTCTCTCTGTTCACTGAGACTTGTCAAGCGCCTTGCCCACTGCGCTATCGAAGGCCCGCGCCGATGCGCGAATTTACCGCATTACATTAGAACTGAGAACCGTCAAAAAATTATTTTTTGTGACACATTTCCATTTCATCCGAATTTCAAATCGCTAAAGGGGCTAAAGAAATTTCACTTCAAAAATGATATTTTCCGGGTTACTAGTAGGAAGTTTGAAAATGTCATACAAAACTCATTATCACACTTAGTATTTGGAGATGTCTACCGATATGTCCGCCTGTGTGTGCGTGATTGCCTCCAAAAGTTGATAGAAAATATTGTCACCGACAACGAGTCTATCTGCCGAAATTCAGCTCGATCGGATGTCAGGAGTGGGTCAATTTCCATTTCATTAATACAATTACTACTCACCAAAACACCTAGATAAATATAAGGTATATAACTCCACACAACATAAAAATCAGAATGACGGAGTGATAATTTATATTAAAAATGAGATCCAAGGAATTGTAAAAGAAATTCAACTCAGAGATGCTAACTGTCTACTAATAAACATTAATAATGATATCTCAGTATTAGGGATATACAGATCACCTTCAACAAGAGACATATCTCCATTTCTTCACTCCCTGGATGATGAGCTAACCCAACTACGAGATGTTCGGAACGTGTACTTAATTGGGGACATCAATATTAACATACTAAATACTGGACAGAAACACCCCCAATGTGATGACTACCAATTACTCTTACTGCACCATGGACTGATCAGTGCAGTTAATATACCAACAAGATTAGGATATAACGAAAATGCTCAAAATGTATCTGCCTCCTGTATTGACCACATCATGATAAAAACAAACAAAGCATACGGTACCGCCGTTCACCATTCCAATATTACTGACCACTTTACACTGCTACTTACCATTCAACTTCAAAATACACATACTTACATTAAAAATACAATAGTCAAAAATAGAATTAATATAACAAGTTAAAGGATTTATTAAAATTGGAAGATTGGGGAGAACTATTTAAAATTAATGATTTTCAGGATTGCTGGCACTCATTTACAAGCATTGTTCAAACAAATATTCATAAATGTTCAGAATCATTCACTATACAAACTCCACACAAATGTAAAATAAAAAAAACCTTGGATTACTCAAGGACTTCTAAAAAGTATAAGAGTTAGGGACAAATTACACATAAAAACTAAAAAAAATCCACTTGATCTTTCGTTTCTAAATCTTTACAAACATTATAGAAACATGTGTTCTAAACTTATAAAATTTGCCAGAGGTAACTATTACAAACGTCAGATTCAAAACTGTAATAATGACCCTAAACTTGTCTGGAAAATTATTAAGGAGATGACAATTAAAACATTACAAAAATAACTCTGCAGTATCGTATGAAATATTTTTGAGATTTAGGAGTGTAGTATAATAATAATATCTTTATTCGGTGAAATTGGCAAAATTATAACTAAAAAAATTACATGTTCAATGTAGTTTACAGATAGATTACATCAATCAGTACAAAAAAATTAACAAATAGTAGAAAAATTAACTAATAATGTTAGACAATGTTTCTTAACTGTACTGAAAGAATCACCCCCTTAACCACAGTAAAATTATTCAGTGCCTCCTCCCCCCCCCCCCCCCCCCTACCACTGATACTATTGATCTTGCTCCGTATCAACGAATGAACACATACATACGTAAGAAGTGACCAGCCTCGGACGGTACAAAACTTTTACTCATAGGTGATATTTTGAACCTTTTTGAATGGGCCTTTATTTTATATGAATCACGATGACTTATTATTTACCGATACATTTTATGACCCGTGTCCTTCCGAATGTCTTCCTCGCAAAAATAAAGTTGGTTGTTTTCAGGTGGAAAAAATATAACAAGCAGTAATTGTTGAATGAAACACTAGTATATATTGAATTATTTGGCGGGTATTTGATAAGCCGCCATAGCTCAGTGGTCAGAGCATTCGACCGGCAATCGGAAGGACACGGGTTCAAGTCCCGTTGGCGGCAAGTATCTTTTCTCGGAAGATTTTTCAATGTAAATGAGTGTTTCAGGCTGACAATTATTGCTTGTAATAATTGTTACCCTTTGTGCTATGCATAAAAATCTTGTCTAAACGTTAGTTTATAAATTAAAAAATAATAATTGATACAAAAACTAATTATATTAAATTCAAAATCCACAACAGACGGATAACCTCAATACAAACCTAAACATAAAAATTCATAAAGACTGTATAAACGTGAACCGAGAAACTCCTTGCAACTGTCCAAAATTGAATGAAATACAAACAATAAAATATCTTGGAATAATAATTGATCAAAACTTAAATTGGAACTCCCAAGTGGAAAATGTGAGCAACAAATTAAAAAAACTAACCTATTTTTTCAAAGCAATAAGAAACATTTTAGATAAAGAACAGCTAATTAAAATCTATTATGCCTTAGCCCAATCTCAACTACAATATGGTCTTATCGGATGGGGAAGCTCATGCGATTCCACTATAAAACCAGTCCTCATAGCACAAAGGGCAATTCTGAAAATTATACTTAGAGTAGCCATCAGAACCCCTACAGACTATGTTTTTAAAACGCTGAATTTAATGTCACTGAAACAATTATATACAAAAGATATTCTAATGTACGCATTCAAAAATCAGGAAAACTTTACACAGACAAACTCGGGCCGATTCACAAGATCTACATTACAACATACATTCTACCAACCTACAACTAAAACGACTTTTGGACAAAGAAATATGGAATACTTCTCTGTAAAATTATTTAATTTACTCCCTCTTGCAATGAAAACCACAAAAAAAATAACCGCCTTCAAAAGAAGCATAAAAATATGGATTATGGACATGGGAAGGAAGAAAATAGATTCAATTTTGCAACCCAACAAAGAATAATGCTTTGTTTTGTACTTTCTTTTAGATCTAACTTAATAATTTTCCTTGGCAATATTCTAACATAGATTAGGTATTTACTTATAATTCAAATAATAAAACTTGTACAATGTGTCCTTAGAACGGGGTACCCCAGTTAGGACACATTTTCTCTAAAAAACTGTAAAAAAAAAATATATAAATAAAAAAATAAAATAAAATAAAAAAAATAAAAAAAATCAAGAAAACAAAAGTGAAAATCAAATAGATGAATTAAAAAAATACAATAACTACACAATACGAAAGTCAACGATAAAAAGCTGCAAACATTTTGACTATTTAAAAATAAAATCTTTAGTTATTTATTTAACTATTAAATTACTTCAATTATAATAAAAATATAAACATTTCCATATGCATGTAATATTTATATATATATTTTTTTAATGTGAATATCTCACATGAGTCCCAGATGCTCCCATCTGGAGCCAGTGAGACTATGGCATCTCCAATTGGGGTATGTTGTGAGGCTGAAGGTAGTGGGGAGAGAAAGGAGATGTGAAAGAGGAAGGTGGGGAAGTCACCAAATACGGCTAGAGCCACTTCAAGCAACATTTCAATTCTGAATGGTGGTCTTACACCAGGGCGACACTGAGAGTCTTCCACTCTCATATATAATATACTAGCAGGTTCCCTGCAAGCATTGCGATGCCACATATTCAAAGATATACATTGTTTCTCCCTGAATAACCTTTCCCATGGGTCCCCGTTCCCCTCCTAAGATCCCCTTCCTATCTAGCTTAGTAAATTTTAGCCTATATATTATTCTGATGTATGATCCATATTATTGTAAAGTTTCATTAAAATCGAGTAATATTTCGGGTAGCGCCGTGTACGAAGAACAGCATTAAAAAATGTTTGAGTTTTACCTACCATTAAAACTCTTATTATGTTGTCTTGCTTATCCAGAACATATAATGTGAGATATCAGCCTTATTTCCCGCCAGCGTCGGTCATATCCATTGCTTTATCTTGAATTTCAGCTGTCAATTGTCGCCGTGCAGTTGGCATCTTGAGATGCCGTGTTAATTTAATTTGGACTCACCAAGCAGAGCTTAAATATATTCTGGATAAGCAAGACAACATAATAAGAGTTTTAATGGTAGGTAAAACTCCAACATAATGTGTGTCGTTGCTTATCCAGAATATATAATGTGAGAAGTGTTTGTTATCGCTTGGTGACAATTCTAAAGCCAAAATTGTGACTATTGCTGTATTGCTTGAAATAACTTGGTCAAAGACTGAGAGTGAATGGGGGGATTCAGCACCTCAACATTGAGACCTCTGATTTCTCTATAATATTTCTTGAATTTGTTTTCTGAACTCCAGTTTCCTCTTTCCAAAATGGTGTCTTTAGGACACTCTTCCAGCCAACTTCTTGAAGCTGCAGCTGATCCTCAAACTCCCAGGAGAGGCATCAATCCCAGCATCCTTCAAAATTGTTTTAATCCATCCACCAATAGCAGTTCTCGAGGCTGGCCTTGCAGGCCCCGACGTGGAAATAAACAGACATTCAACACCAGCTTCATGTCTTCTGTTCTCACCCAAAGACATAAGCTTTCTCAACCAGAATATGGAATCTATATTACGATCCTCTGCTTTGTAAAGCTTCCAACCAGACTGTCTATGTGTAGAGGTGTCCTTCTTAGAACCAAAAAATTTGGCCATAATACAATGTGATCATCATTGTCAACAAGATTATCAGAAGATGCATGTAGTAAGGTCAGATCCTGTACTTGTCTTCCTGATGCCAGAAGTAAATTAACAGAACATCTACGAGATGCTTCGAAAAGAGTCAGGTCATTTGAAGGATTCTTACAAAGCTAAGACACCAAGTGTCCTGGATCCCAAGTAAATGCTCTAAGCTTCTTATTTGCAGAATTTCCTATACCTCTCATCACTTGCTTGACCAAAGGATGATTACTTATCCTCAAATCGCCTATGGGGTCATACAAAACCGACACTACAGACTTGTGAAGTGCTATTGTATTGGGATCCAAGCCTTTCCTCACTCTTAGGTATGCTAAAAAAAAAAACCGTGCCAGCTGAGATCCCGAAGGGTTATTAGGACACGTATTATTAATGGCGCACCATTCCTTCCAGCTCTTCCATGCCATGTGATAAGTTGTAAGCTTAGGTTTGCGCCAACCCGCATTCAATAGAGCTTTTTTCTTGCTGTGACCAATCGTTCAATGCTTCACTCCACCCCTAATCTTCCACACCTGTAGTTGGAGCTTCTGGACCTGTTGAGGATGAAGTCCTGTCGATAAGTCTATCAAGTTGTCGACCAACATATTATGTGAGGTCGGTCTAGGGCTCTTTTTATTATTTTTAATTTATAAACTAACGTTTAGACAAGATTTTTATGCGTAGCACAAAGGGTAACAATTATTATAAGCAATAATTATCAGCCTGAAACACTCATCAACATTGAAAAATCTTCCGAGAAAAGATATTTGCCGCCAACGGTACTTGAACCCGTGTCCTTCTGATTGCCGGTCAGCTGCTCTTGACCACTGAGCTATGAGGGCTTATCAAATACCCGCCAAATAATTCAATATATACTAGTGTTTCATTCAACAATTACTGCTTATTATATTTTTTCCACCTGAAAACAACCAACTTTATTTTTGCGAGAGAGACATTGTAAGTGTTAAATCCCTCGCTAGGTGGCGTCGAGACAAATTATGACTACATTTATTGGGGAAATACTTAAACTTGTCAAATATTAATTATTATTCAAATACTATGCTACAACCAGGTACACCCCTGATGACTTGTTCAGATGTGCCAGCACTCGTGGCATTAAGCAGGGGGGAGGAAAGATCCATGCCAAGGGGAAATTCCAACTCCTGCTGAACACGTTGTGAAGCATTGCTCTCTTGTCGTGGGAATCTATCGAGACATTCTGATCCACGACGTGAGCCCTCGAGGGAGCGAATAGATCCACTACTGGACTGCCCCACTTGTGAAAAACAGCTCTTACCGCTGGGGGTAGAAGGTGCCATTCTGGTAATGTCATCCCTCGGGATAGATGATCCGCGAGGCCGTTGTAGCGTCCCGGCAAATACTGCACTTGTAAAGAGATTCTGTGCTTGTCCAAAAGCGCAAGAATCTGAAATGTCAGAAGAAGGAGACCCATCGACTTGGTGCCCCCCTTGTTCCTCAAGTAGGCTACGACTGTCCTGTTGTCCTGTCCTGAACTTCTCAAATTCTGAGTCAGAGACGTTAAGGCATTTAAGATTGCTGTCATCTCCTTCATGTTGCAATATCCTCCCTCTAACTGTCTGTCCAACAACCCAACAGAGGTACATAGTCGATCAGGGCTCCCCGGCCGTGATCTGCCGCATCCGTAGTCAGAAAATGTGTTGGGCTGGGAAAATGAAGAGTTGAAACATGATCTAAGTTGATCATCCACCATTTCATTTCTGACAAGACCTCCTTCTTTATCAGAGACTCTTGCTGAGGGGTCAGCTTCAGCATTAACTGTAATTGTATCAGCCGAGTATGAAGTCGACCTCTGGGGACCACAAAGGTAGCAAAATTCAACTTTCAGAGAATACTCTGAGCTCCTTTCAGAGTCCATCTTCCTTTTGTCACGAAGCTCTGAAGTGAGTTCCAAAGACCTTGGCGTCTGTATTTGTTTAAGGACTTCTGTTTCAGATGGGGGTTCTACACAATTCCAAGATATTCCACTGACTGTGCTGGCTGACGGACACACTTTTGGAAATTTACCGACCAACCTAACCGCTCTAACAATTAAAGAGCTTCTCAAGTTTGACTGAGGATCTCTCTGGTCTGATGAGCCAGGAGAAAGTCGTCTAGGTACACAATGATCCTGATACCCTGTCTACGCAGGATTTCTGCAATCCAATTTATGATAGCTTTTAAATTGAAGATCGACCGTTTCGAGCCGTCGCTCTTTTGAACCAGGAAAAGTGTTGATAGGAAGGTGGCATTGTCGTCAGCTCTTTCCATGTACCATCTCTCATCATTGTCATTTCCGGGATTACTTTCGTTTTGAAACTCCTTGCGGAAGCTTGGCTTGGACTTATCAACGAGGGCCTCGGATGAATGGTATGCGGTATCCACTTATCATATGTAAGATGGTCTCTGGGACATCTAAGGCCTACCATTCTCTCCAATAATCCTGTAGTGTAGTTGACCCGCCTTGAAGCGGCCACGAGAGGTCTGCCCCCTCGCGCCACGCTTCTGTTCCCTCACCTTACCCCTCATACGGGAGGAATATTGGGGGTTTCGCCCGTGGTCTGCCCACCGGGGAAACAAGGGAAATGCCATATTTTCCTTTGATGTCTGCTTGGGGGAAAGGCAACAACCTCCTTAGATGAAGGGCGGTTGTGCGCCGAGTGGCTACCCTGAGGAAGGCGCACTGGACTAAACCACCACCCAGTTTCTGCAACCGGGCAGAAAGTGCTACTTACCCAAAAGGATGAGTGGTAGAAGGAGGAATTCTGCTGAAGAGCCTCCGTTCCACTCCAATCTTACAGCTGTCCATTGTTCCTGTAAAGACCTGAGAGGGAACCTTCTGAACTACTTTTCCATTTGATTTGACTTTCCACATGAATTTTTTTTTTTTTGGAGAATCTGTTGAATCTGTTGAATCTGTTGAAAGCACTCTCTGCTTCAATGAGGCATGCAATCAGGCGCGGCCGGTGCTTTCAATTTTTGGTGGTTCACCGAGTAATTCATCAAAAATTAAAACAAAAGTAGGTAAATAAATAAAAAATAAAATTAGACAAGAGCCTAGTAACTCATAACTCGTACAGTGCCCTTGAGGTGATTATTCACAAAAAAAACGGCGCTATACAAATTATCCATTTATTATTACTATAATTTTATGTAAAAGTTTTCTTTGCGGATTTACTATCTTGGTTGATAATTAAAGGTAGTTTTGGCAGGCCATAGGCTATAATTCTGCTTTTATTTTCATGGTTCGTATATTCTTAATATAGTCTATATTTATTATTATATAACTTTTAATTTAAAAAAGGCAAGGAAATTTAAAACAGCGATATCTATCGAATAATAACACAATAACAACACTCAGTAAACGTTTCTTTTTGGCGCGTCCCCCGCGCGATAGTAAACCCCCTTTACTGAGTGAATTTTGCAATACATATGTGACAAAAATGCACAAACAAAAGGTCCCAAAAACTAATAATGACAATGTCAAATCGGTTCCCTCTCCATCAAGATAATATCGCACCCGCTGACCCGTTGACTCATCGTTACATTTTACAAGAGAAAAATATAATTACTATCCTATTCAAACCCTACTACGAATGGTCCTTTCGCTGGAACGATTTACTTCGGAATTCCTCGGGCATTTCCGTCAACCGTGCAGCGCACGGGAGTCACCATTTTTTCGCTACGATTTTGTATTTTGACGGTCTGGAGATGTTGCTGGGGGCTTCATACAAATGATAATTCTCGAACGGGCGCTTTGCTGAAACGCGTGGAATAGTATGTACCTACCTCGGTTCCTAGGCGATATAACTTGCGCGCGGGAAGCAATGCTTTGGGCCACGATCATTTATTATTCTCTACCAAATTCGTATATTTTTAGATAGGAATTCAATTTTTTTTTTAATTTAAAATAATCTGCGCAATTTTATAATTAAAAATATTATGTAATACGATGAGCTGCAAAATGTTGTTTAATTTTGTTGGCGGTTCGGCGCACGAGTGCACTTTAGGACGAGCCGCGCCTGCATGCAATGCCAGCATCTTTTCCATAACATAATTATATTTTCCATAATATGAAATATCGGTGAGGCGGTGTCAAATGCCAGCACCTCGCAGTTTACCTCCAGCTCCTTGAAGCCTGGATCAGCTAAATATTCATAAAGCGGACATTGGCCCACTCGCCTGAGTTGAAGCGTTGGCTAACCTTGAAACATGCTTGAAACTGTCAAAAGCAGGACCAATTCTTAAAAATAAAGCTGAATTATAGATAGGTCTAATTTTAAACATCAAATTGCGTCAAACGATTATCAGACGAACATGAATTCGTATTTGTAATTTGAATATTGTAATATGACATCGCCGATGGTCATATTTCATTCAAAATCGTTTACATAAATTCCAAAGGTGGAAAAATGGTTAAAATGTGTCTACAATTGATCCATAAATCAGGTAATTCGTAATTTAGTATGGATATGGAATGGGCCGATCCCGGCGGCAGTGCAATGCCGGCCGCCGTGCCAACCCGCGACAGGAGTGGAACAAGCCCCGAACATCCCGTCACATTCCAAAAATCAGTTTAATAAACTGGTCCCGCATTGCGGGAACTATCAGATATTAAGCTGATAGGACAGATCTACACTTATCTTAGCCAACAGGCCGAGAAGCGATTGCTAATCGGCGCGGCGTCATTCCTTTACGAGAACAAGCGACGCAGATTTATATAGTGTATTAGGATTAGGTAGGAATACGCTAATCTGTCAAAAATGTTTGCACTATTTATTCACTTGCACTAATTTTTCATAAAATTTGCGGGAAGCAATAGATTATTTTCGTTAAAACAATTACAAATGAAAAAGTTCACGACTGGACGTGGGCGAAATAACGCCAAAATTGAATTAACACGGCATCTCAAGATGCCAACTGCACGGCGACAATTGACAGCTGAAGGGAGTTACAGAAGAATGGCGGGAAATTCAAGATAAAGCAATGGATATGACCGACGCTGGCGGGAAATAAGGCTGATATCTCACATTATATATTCTGGATAAGCAACGACACACATAATAGTATATCAGCAGGGTACTTTTGGTTGCATCACAATTACGTAGTTTGTAAGTATCTCCATGAACGGAGGGCCTAATAATTTTTTGCTGCAACAGATGTATGATACAACCACGTAAGATTAATAATTTCTTGCTATGTCAGACATGTGATACCAATGTGCATGATTGGTAATTTCTTACAGTATCAGATATTTGATACGATTGCATATTCATTTCTTGCTATATCAGACTTGAGAAACGAATGTGCATGATCGGTAATTTCTTACTGTATCAAATGTGCGATATGACCACCTACAATAAATAATTTCTTGCTATAGACGTGTGATACGAGCGCGTACGATTAATAATTTCTTGTTTGTATCAGACGTGGGATACGAACATGCATGATTGGTATTTTTTTTACTGTATCAGACGTGTGATATGATTGCATACGAATGGTAATTTGTTGCTAAATCAGACGTACAATATGAATATGCAAAATTGGTAATTTTTTCCTTTAGCAATATTAGGTGAAGGGATGAATAGGGGAGGGGAAGAAGTAAGAACATGGTTTGTACAAAAAATACTTTTTAATGGACTCCCCGAATACCATAGCACAAGTTTCTCCTACATATATAAATTTGCACAATGTTATTTGAACAATAATTTTGAGATTCATGCATTCAATAATTCCATACATGGTGTTTGGAAATTACCTAATAAACGAAAATGAATAAGATGATCTATACATTGATGTAGTAGTGTTTAACATCAAGGATTCATACCAAACACTAACAAAAATTATAATAGAATAATATCATATCAATAATTGCACTTATAAAAATTGAATATAAATTTTTTACACACTTCCTTGATAATAGAAACGAAGCTTCACAGACAATCAAAGCGGCGGGGCCAATGAAAGTTAAACATTTGATGTGTAGGTAGAAAACAAAGCAGGGCTTCATTATGTTTAGATGGGATTTGCAATACATATTATGCAGGCGCAATTTCATACTAATAATTATTCATTGTTCATGGCCCATCTCCTGCTTCCATTAATTGTTTGTGGATGAATAATTTTGATTTAATTTTAACCACAAACATATATATTCCAATTCAGTTAAACTCACTTAAGAAGTTCCCAATTAAGAATTTTTCATGCTTAACCTGTCGAATTGGATGAAGTTGGATGGTATTTCGAAAAGTCACCCGTAAATTTTACAGAAAATTATTTTTAAATAATTCAGAGTAGCTACAATAATCAAATAGTACCTAGGACCTAGATTCATATTGACGCAAGCGATTTTGACCTTGTCCTTCGTACAATTTCTTTATTACATAAAGTTTAAAATCGAATTTTAAAAAAAAAGCAAAGATTTTTTGGGCCTGCCGGCCCATGAGAGGTTAAAAAGTTAGATTTTTTCGGTCCCTTGAAGACTGAATTTAAAAAATTACCCAATTTATCCCACATACTATGTATAAATTTTCCCGCTAAAGTGTATTTTCCGATCCCTTTGAAAACTTCTTAGGAGAGTTTCTCTGTATATGTAATGATAATAATCCAAACATTATCAAAAAATATTTACATAATAAAATGATGCAATTTAACAAAAAAATTCAATTATAGTGGGAAAAAAAAAATTAAAATTACGAAATGTGGAATAAATATTCCAAAAAGTATTGTACATAGAATAAAGAATATAACGCTAGAAGAACCTTCCGTACAAAGTTTTAATAGAAACAAATGTGCCACTAACTTAGTACCTTTTGGTTCTTGACCATCTAGCACGGCGTCTGTCTCTCTTACACTTCCCCGAAATTGTACAATGCCATCCCATTTGAATTTAGTAATCATGGTGAAACACAGCTTTGTATGGAAATACATACACCCAAATTGGGCCTATAATTGGATCACGAAACATGCCGACATGGATATTCTTGTGTTATTCTTTGTTCTATGGTATTTCTTTTGCCTAAATATGCATAGTCAAAAAGGTCCTAAAAATTTTCACTAAAATAATTATTCTTGAAAAAGTTCAAATATTTTAAAGAATCTTTTCACTAATTTCATAGCATTCTATGAATAATTTCAATAAATACAATATGTGATGGCATATTTTTAGCTACAATATATATATATATATATAATTATTTGCTCCGTTGTGATTATATAAATATTATAAATCTGCGTGGCTCACCATAAACAATTTTTTAATGATTAAAATAATCATTAATCCCTGTTCAAATTTCCTTACTTATTTATGTAATATAAACTTTTAAATGCATTTGAAAATACCTACCAATAATATTTTCAAAGTGATCTAAGTATGAATCAACAATTTTGATTATAATTATGATTACATTATAGCAATTAAAATTAAAATATTTGAAGCATACCCATTAAATCTACTTCTTATATACACAATAAAAGCTTATGTTAAATAGTTGTGCACTTTATCTATCAAAATACAAAAATACTATAAAATTTTGCAATTACAAATGTAGATATAATAAATTATTATGTACTACGAATAATGGCCAAATGATAAAAAAACTTTGTACATTAATTTACCTTAAGTTTAAGCGAGCGTAAGGTTGGGTAAAATTTACCCGAGGCAATTTATGTTGCTCGATAATTTTAGTTTGCCGTGCTCAACTGTTAGCTGCGCAGGGACAGTCTGTAAGGAAGCGACAAGAAACGAGGATTTAGTCAGCAGCCGTTCAGTGAGGTAGTTAGACGTCGTCAAAGTTGACGGCGGGTCACTTTTACCCACCTAGCGCTCGGTGTTACTACTTTTCAAAATGAATAATTCAAGTCTGATTATTTGTAGAAGAAAAAACTATTATAATTTGTGTTTGTTATGATTAAAACTTTATAAGATGTTCATTTTTGTGATTTTATACGTGTCCAGAAACTCGTAGTACAAGCGAGAAACTGGAGAATCTAAATCACGTAGAGAACCCAAAAAACTTATTTTTTTCGATCTGAGCATTTCGATTTTTATATTATTTTTTAATTATTTTTCAATTTTTTCGGCAACTAAAGGGTTAAAAAAAACTTTCGAGCCTGGTTTACCATTTGACGCATTTTAAAAGACATTACAACATAATAAAAAAAACAATCTAAGTAAGAATTTCGGGTGAAAATTACCCAACTTTACGCTCGATATTACAAATTTGAACATAGCGCTCGACGGGTTAAATGACTCTGCCCACTACAACGTATTATACCATAATCATAACCATATAGACACAAAAAATTTCATTCTATGAATTTAAATGAAACAAAGCCCACTAGACCGTTCCGTCACCGACCAACACCGTAGCGTGCCATGACCGAACTATCAACAAATCCACGGCTAGAATATTTTGCCGTGCATGAAATTGTACAAATATGGAACAATAGAACGCTGTCGATCCGTTGCAGTAGGCAAAGTAGTGCGTGTCGTATTTCTTTTCGTACCTGATACATTTGTAACACAATCATGGTTTGATCCGGTTACGTGGGCAGACCTCCTTTAATTTAATTTTTTCCTGGAAATGTTCGTATGTTCTACCATTTCGGATTAACAAATCAATATAAAACAAATTTAAATTCAGTCAAACTCTGTATATTTAATTTTACATCTTTCTCAAACAAATTGTAATGAAAAATTTATGACAAAAGGGTAAATAGACAAGTCTAGGGAAGAAGCCATTTTCATTGCGTTAACAACAATAAAAATAACAAAAGCAGCATTCTTTTTTTTAAAGTTCCCTGGTTACGAATAACCTGACAACACTTGAATTACTCCCAAAAATTAAATTACTCCGAAAATGTTGCTTGTGCAGCGATGGAGGTCTAACTATCAGAGGATTTACCCTACAATGCCTGGGTGGGGACCCTATGCTTAGAACCACACAACTACTGACTACTATCCAGTCAATTTTTAAAATTATATTACACAGCGTTCGGAAACTCTTAATACAAGCGGAAACATGGTGAATCCACATCACGTTTGGAGTCGATTTTGTGTTATATCTTTTTTTTAACTAGAGCTTTCGTTGTCGAGTAAATTGAGTTCAAAGTAGTAATTTCTTGGGATAGTAAACTCATTTTTTAAACTTTAAATGAGCTCTATACAGGAGGCCCTGAGGAAAACAATTTCACTCAAGGCCTATATCATCTTTGGGGATGCTGTGTGGAGGATTTTTTTAAGGAAAGGGGGGGAGAGGAGAGTTCTGGGAAGGAAAAGGTACGACGGGTGGGTATGAATCTGGGGTTCGGTGTGTCCAGGTCATCCGCCGCCAAGACCTAGACAAACCTCACACGAACCCTGCTAAATCACCAAACGTAGCGAACCACTCGGGGTGACCTACGGCGGCCGAGGTATTGGTTATCCAATAAATGGTTCCCGAGGTGGCGATACCCATTCCCGCACTTGACAGCTAACTTGATTGTAGCTAACTTTTTTTTTGAAATTTGGCCTAAAAATTTCTCAAATAAAAAAATTTGAGAATGTAATTTACACGCGACAGAAGTGAAACTAGAAAGTCGCTAGATGTCGCTTTCTTTTGCCTGTTTATTTTAAAGTGGTTTGAAGATTGGATATTGATTTACAAAAATAAAAATGTTAATTTTTTTTGGATTTCGTAGGATTCGAACCTACGTCCGCTGGATTTCTCTGGCCGCTGAGATTTGCGACGCACTATACCGCTGCGCTATGGGACGCGCTCGGCGAGGCGCGAATTTACGCATTATATTCCGACGACCCGTAAAAAACAAAACGGCCAATGAGCGCAGACCTATCGTCATTTCCGTTTTATATCTCAACCAATAGGAGCCTTGAGTGCAGTTTGATGCTTCGCAGGTGCCGTAGTGCGTCATTTCCGTTTCATCCAAATTTCAAATCACTCTAACAGGGCTAAAGAAGTTTCACTTCAAAAATAGACTAAAAATGGACAAAATAGACTCCAAATGTGATGAAGATTCACAAATTTCCCGCTTGTTCTACGAGTTTCCGAACACTATGTATAGGCCCCTTGGTATAACAAGGTTCCAATGATTTAGGATAACGAACTCTGGAGGACAGATACAAAGAGCCGAAGTATCAAAAATAGAGGCAATAACATTACAGGGATACAGAGTATTGAAATAAAATGTTGTAAAAATATACATTAAATTAACATTTAAACATCTTAACTAAATTTGCATAGGTACCAACAAAATAAAGCTAAATTATGATCGTCATGACGTATCAATAAAATTTGTTCTATTTACATTCATTATTCATGTTTTGTATTGTTCATAAATTGTACAAGAAAAAAAGACTAGTAGGTGAACATTAATGCTAGTTTCACTATAATGTTGTGTTAACACATTAATATCAATTAATAATAATAAAAATAATTAATGCCATAATTGTTAGGTTAAATTGTATCCATATTACAATCAGTATTATGTCATAATAAAAATCAATGCATATTATTTCAAAACTTTTAATGTCGTAATACTGTTGTGACCTCTCCCTCTTTCTCATAAACAATGCTTGTAATAGGAAGAAGAGAGGTTACAACAGAGCTCTTAGTCGGCACGACCTTAAGACCAATGGTTCAGAACTGTCATTTCTGACAGAAAACTGGTATTTTGTAATTTTTACTTAACCCTCGATTACATTGAGCGAGTTTACAAGCTACTAGCTGGGAAATTCACTATCTGTTAGTAAACTCGCTCAGTGTAATCGTATTACTAGCTAACTAGCAGATTGTGGATAATCTACGAAAAAAGTTGAAAGGCGGTCAACTTTACTTGCTACTCGCTCAAGATGGCAGCCCACCAACAGCTGATTTCGTAACTGTCAGAACGAGTTCGCGCGGGAATCGTAATTATCGCTACTGGCTAGCATGTGGTGCTAGCTGCGAGCTCAAGCTTTCAACAAAATGTCAACAGAATTGGTTCGCGCGGGAGTCGTTATTTTAGCTGCTACTATCGCTACTGGGCGCGTAGACAGTTTTTTGTATCATCACGACAATCTCACTCGCCGATTCACCCGCTTTTTAAACTTACCAGCTAGTAGTTAGTAAACTTGCTCAATGTAATCGAGGCTTTACATAATATCGTCGCCCAAAAAACAGAAGGTCATTTGTGCAACTTTAACGGTCCGAAGTTATGAATGCAGTTTAGTTCATCATTAATTTGTTAATTTGAATTAAAATTGTATTTTAATCATCAAACTAATTCAGTAATTTTAATACATACTCATATTGTTATGTTTTTTGTAGATAAATTTGTTTGACTGTAAGTACTGGAATCATTATAATGTTTTTCTGTATATAATTTATTTAGCTTTAACCGGTCAAATGCCGGGCCATTTTGCGGAAATTCACAAAAAAACACTAAAAAACCACCACTTTGAATTTTGAATTGAATGTTTTGTTGATAAATTTTGAGCTATTGTATATTTTATTGACTGAAACACGTTCACAACACAATAAACTATCTACTAAAACCACATTACTTGCATTTTTTACGTAAATTAATAGGTTTTACGACGTTTTATTACGTGCGGTACACGCATTTATTGCGACCGTTAAATTCGCGGCAAATTATGACAGCGCATTGTCATGGAAAAAATCATTTAAAAAATATTCCAGGGTGACAAGGTGAATGAAACTTTTAACACCACCTAGAGTAATGATGGCGCAAGCGATTTTGACACTGTTCTTCATACAAATTCTGTACATATAAGGGTCAAAATCGCAGACCAAAAGTTTTTCATCGACAATATTATGCAAATATTTGAATTATTTTCTCACGCATGCGCATATGACGCCCGCAGTTTCGGGGCTCCGGCCTTTGACGGGTTAAGGCCTAAGAATTATTTGTATTTTTTGTAGATAATGTTGTTTGAGTTTTAGTCCTCATCTATGTCTGGTAAATTATGCAACATGTATAGTATGGTTTACGTTGTGTAATATTCAACTTCATAAACCGAAATAATTTAGACCTTGGTTTAGGTTTGAGATTTTCACGGCCAAAAATATTATGCATCGTGATTCATTTTTGGATTGTTACATCACGTTGCGCTTCGTCCTTCTTTAGCCCACTTTTCGGACTGCGTTACTTTGTTCATCATGAAGGCAGATGTATAGATTGTGGTGAAGTAAAAATAAATATTAATTTTACGGTATTCACCACCGCAGGAAACATATAAGATTATAAACGCAAGGAACATATAAGAATAATATCAAATTAACTAATTTTCTAATCTCAATCCAACTCTTTCTCCGCTAAATCCTTTCTTACGTATTCCGGTAAATTATAGTTACGTAAACCTAAATGCGTCAAACACGCGTTGCGTCGTGTATGAACACTAGCAAAATAGTATGGCAGACAAGTGATGCTATGTGCATAAAGAAATGAAAGGCCTAACACTGCCCGAAACTTTGGCTAAAGAACAAGAGAACCCAAAATTTGTTCACTATAATTTTAACATTATTTATAATCAAGTTGTGAGCTTTATGTTTGTTTATAGGGCAGGTGTATTGGGGTGAAACTAAAAATTTAAAAAAATTCATACAATTACATACATACGTACAAAGATATTTTGAAACGGTGACCGGACAACTCAGAATCAACTCAACTCAACATTTCCTTTTAAAAGTCATTAACCTCTAATTGGACGGAGACGCGCGGGCGCGCGCGTCATATTCGCATGCGCGAGAAAATAATTCGAAAATTTGAATAAAATTATCGACCAAAAACTTTTTGTCTGCGATTTTGGCCCTTCTATGTACAGAATTTGTATGAAGAACAGGGTCAGAATTGCTTGAGCCAACATTACTCAATGAGACGCGTAAAAGTTTCATTCACCTTGCAACACCAGAATATTTTTAAACGATTTTATCTGTGACTTAAAAACGTCAGATTTTGCCGCGAATTTACCCGTCGCAATTTATGCGTGTTCCTCGACTAAAACATCGTAAAACCTATTAATTTACGTAAATAATGCAAGTAATGTTGTTTTGGTACATAGTTTATTGTTCTAGGAACGTGTTTCAGTCAATATAATATACGATAGCTCAAAATTAATCCACAAAACATTCAATTCAAAATTCAAAGTGGTGCTTTTTTAGTGAATTTTTGTGAATTTTCGTGAAATGGCCTGGCCTTTGAGAGGTTAAAAGTGACGAAAAAATATATTTAAAAAATTGGTTAAATAGGTTAGGTTATGGGCTATTTTTCAATTTTTTTTCATAGCTTTTAACCGGTCAAAGGCCATGACATTTAGCGGAAATTCGCGGAACTTCGCAAAAAAACACTAAAAAACCACCACTTTGAATTTTGAATTGAATGTTTTGTTGATAAATTTTGAGCTATTGTATATTTTATTAACTGAAACACGTTCACATCACAATAAACTATCTACGAAAACCACATTACTTGCATTTATTACGTAAATTAATAGGTTTTATTCGCGATACACGCATTAATTGCGATCGTTAAATTCGCGGCAAATTCTGACAGCCGATTGTCATAGAAGAAATCGTTTTAAAAATATTCCAGGGTGACAAGGTGAATGAAACTTGTAGCGTCTCCGAGAGTAATGACGGCGCAAGCGATTCTGACACTGTTCTTCATACAAATTGTGTACATAGAAGGGCCAAAATCGTAGACCAAAAGTTTTTTGTCGGAAGTATTATTCAAATATTTGAATTATTTTCTCGCGCATGCGCATATGACGCGCGCGCCGGCGCGTCTCCGTCCTCCCAGCGGTTAATGACTTTTCAAAGAGGTGGTGAGTTGAGTTGATTCTAAGTTGTCATAAAACCGTTGGAAACACAAGGATAAAATAATTACTTTGTGCATTTACGAGTATGTAATATTTATTCTTCCCACAAACATGTTTATTGGAATGGGCTTATGGATTATTATAAAGAAATCTTGTTCTCATTATATCACTGTTACCATTCATATGTAGCCCCTCCCCCACACAATAATACTTTAACTTTAAATAATTAGGTACACATTATACACAGTCATTTTGAAAGTAAGTAATAAATTACAAAAAAAATAAAATGATTTACGTATGTATTATCCATCCTGAGATTCTTTAACCCGTTGTATGTAGTTGGTTGCACGCAGCCACGCCCCGAAAGTTACAACAGTTGTATTGCATAAATGAAAAAATGACCCGCAACAGGCGCACATGGCATCGAAAAACTTCACAAAAACGACGCTATAAAAATTAGCCGAGTATTATTATTTGGTTATAAAATTTATGAAAGTTTGCAAAGAAACAAATATGTCGATCGCCCAGTTGATTAGTCAGACATCTCCAAATAGTTTTTGAGATAATGATGAAAGCAATGTTCGAATGCTCGCCACAGATAAAATATTATTTATACGTGTCTGTGTTTTACATATAAAATTTGCTATAAAATAACACCGGTAGGTATAACAGTCTGTTACATTGAAATGACATTTTGAAATATCCTATTACCCAGACAAGATCAACATTTTTTTTAATCGACTACAAGTTTTTCTGTATTATAACAGATTTGGTGGTGTTTACAAGTAATCTGAGTAATGTACCGGATAGAGGGTACACTTTTACGTATAAATGCGCACTCAACTAAAAATTTTAATTTTCGGAGATGGCTCACTAATCAACTGGACGATCAATGTACACACAAATTTTGAGAGATTACAAATAATATTGAGATTTCGTAGTTAGGAATGTGAAAAAAATTCCAAAGGTGATGATATTCATTTTCCATTAAATATTTCAATAAAAAATACAATTAGCCTATAATCCAATTACATAATGCCTAAAATTTAATTTGCAAAATAATAATTATCACAAATATTATTTATTAATTTCAATAGATTGCCTTTCAAAAAAAGATATAGAGAATCATCCATCTTTACTCTAACACAAAAATAGTTTAATTTAAAACATAACTATGAAATAATATCTTCAACTTCCACGGTTGAGCAATTTGATTTGATACCATTTTATGAATCCTAAACACTATAATAATTAAATGAACGGTAAAAGAACAAAGACGGTAGAATCCACCGACAAGTTAAAAAAACAATGTCAAACAAATATAGAAATAAAAATTCACTCATTATTATAAATAATACACAGAATGAAGAAGAAAACCAGAAGTGCCTTCCGTATAAATATGAATGGAAACAAATGTTTTATTTAGCCTATTTAGCATGCCGTCTCAGCTACACTTGCCTGACATCGTAAATCTCCATCCCATTTGAATTTCGTAATCATGGTGAAGCCCAGTTTTGGGTTGTAAAGGTGTTTCTTTATATGTATACAAATTCAAAATGATAAAAAACAATAAAAATAATGTTAATGTCCATGATATTGGCTTTACATAATAGATTTTATGCCGTTATTGTTTAAATATGATTTCGGGCATATGAGCGCCACGGTTAGCTCAAATGAAGCGCAACCATGGAGTCCAATTTTCGACAACTTTATCGAGCAAGTGGGACCATATATCGGCAATAACACGGCGAATGTTGACTTCCAAATGGTCCAACGTCGCTGGTTTATCAGCATAGACTAGTGACTTCACATACCCCAAAGAAAGTAATCTAATGGTGTGAGATCACACGATCGTGAAGGCCAATTCACAGGTTCTTTATGTGAAATTATGCGCTCACCAAATGTTTCCCGCAATAAAATAAATTTGCACAATTTGCAAGCGCTGTTCTGACGTCAGTCTATTCATGGTGAAATGGCAAATCGCACTGACTACAAATCAACTGTCAACTGTCAAATTGACAGTCTGTAGAAACAATGTTGCTAGTTTAAAAATCATACCTCCAAAAAAACACCCTATTTAAGGCCTGATTAGCCAAATATTTGGATCACGAAGTATGTCCACAAGGCATATGTAATATGTCCATTTTAGTTATGGGATATTTTGTATGGCGCCGTTTATGTGAAAAATCACCTGGGCGCTGTACAAATCTCGTCTTAAAGCACGGTATAATGCACAGTATATACAATAAAGCCGTCTTTGTTCTGACACCGTTAAAATAATAAAATATATTACTCTGATGCGTAAAGAGTTCTTGCTAAACTTTGCCAAGTAGATTGTATCCACGTAATATTATTCACTACAGCTAAAACTGTAATGCACGTTTAAAGTTTTATCACAATATTATACTGACACATTTTAAATAATTGTCTTTGCCATGTGTTTAGTTTGATTAATTATTTTAGAGGATAAAATATAAACTAATTAACACTTAAGCAGGAACCAAGGGGACATCCGTGTAGGTTGGGAATTCGGCTATGTCTAATTTGTCCACTGTTTTGAAGGAAGGAAAGAGGCCAACCTGGAAAAAAAAAAACAAATAACTTGTCTTCAAATTCTAAAATATGCACACATAGAATTAATGTGAGACCATGTTACAATGCAGCAAGCATTTTTTTTCAGCATATCGCCACCTCATTTGGATACGGTTCAACTTCACTCTACCTTCTTCTAAGATATGAGGTGTCAAAGTTTGCAAAGACGATTTCTCATAATCTATTTACCAATTTCTGATTTTGAGGTTGAACCTTGTGTAAAGTATTTTAATCGGACATATTTTAAAGGAAAATATTTAAACAGGAGATACTTACCATTTTAGAACACACCTAAACTTGCACATAGAACCATATGCAACCAGCTAGGGCATAATAATTACAATAGTTCTAATTACATTTTCCTAATGCAATTCCAAGCAAGGCCACGTTGTATCAAAACATTTTAATTAAAATATGATAAACTAAAATACTTTACACAAGATTAAACCTTAAAAAAAATTGTTAATCTATATTATAAAAATGAATCGCTGAATGTGTTGCTAAGCGCATAACTTTTGAACGACTGCACCAAATTGGATAATTCTTTTTTTTTGTGCGTTCGTTATTGTCAGGACAAGGTTTTTAGAAAAACTTCAGATGAGCTCTGGCATTATGAAATTTGTATAAAAAAGCGGCTATTGCTATGGAAAGCGGGAGGGATGGAGAGATGGGGGAGGGGAACCAGGGAGGGGGAGGGGAACCAGGGAGGGGGAGGGGAACCAGGGAGGGGGAGGGGAACCTGGGAGGGGTGAGGGGGACCTGGGAGGGGGAGGGGAACTCGGGAGGTGGGTTCGCGGGACGGGGGAAGAGGGGGGGGAGTGGAGTGGGGAGAGGGAAGGTGGAGGTGACGGAGTGGGAACGCGAGAGGGGAAGAGGACGCAGGAGAAGAGGGAGAGGCGGAAGGGGAAGGGGACGAATGGGAAAGGACACTCAAGGAGAAACAATTTCTTTATTAACTGGCATAGCAACGCATGCCGGGACCAGCTAGTTAGATTATGAAAATCCATCTTTGCAAACTTTGAAACCTCAGAAATAACGATTGACTGTCAGATACAAACAAAATAGAGAGCGTAAGTATAGAACCTTGTGAAATAAATGATTAATGTTAGAACTTTGTCATACATAAATCTATGAAAATAAAATACAGATGGATCTGGTTATAGAAATGAGCAAAAGAAATGCTTTGGCATTCAAAGGTCATTTTTGAAAAAAAATGTCAGTTAGAACCGTATCTAAATGAGGTGACGATATCGCTAGCCATACATTTCTAATGGGAATGTATGGTGAGCGATATGCTGAAATAGGCTCAGCCATGAAAAATCAGCATTCTTGTAGTGTGGTCTGACACAGGCATAATATAATTACTCATTACATACTATGAAGTCTTCCTAGTAGTTCACTCTACTACTGCTGGAGTCATGTTACTTTTACTAATTTTATTAATCCCACAATGATAAAATAAATTGCTTTCTTTTTTTTTAAAAAAAAGACAAACATTCCTGGGTTTATACATGAATAACCTGACAATATTTGAAAATCTCCTAATACCATCACAATAAGCGGAAAACGATGGTTGTGTTGTGATGGAGGACTTAGCCAGCCAAGGAATCGAACACAGCGAAGCCTGGGATCCAAACGCGATGCCCACTCAGCCACTGACCGGTCTATGTTAGGTTAGGTTAATTTTTTCCAATTGCTTTTCTTAAACCCTCAAGCCAATTTATTCGTTTTTCGAACAACTCACATAGGTCTCGTAGAAATCGTTGTGTCTTCCCTATTATCATAGAGAGAAATATGATATAAACGGTGTTAGAAAGAGAAAACACCATACTTTATATTCAAATATAAAAGTTAACCACAAAAGTAAAATGTACACCTTTATGAAACCAAAGTTTCGGATCGCAATTAGAAAAACATTTACGAAACTTTGGAATTTTTTTTATTCATTAGTTTTACATGGAACGACAAAAACGCTGAACGCAAAAGAGACGAGCCGTTTATAAATTTTTTTATGTGTACATTCAAAAATTATGTTATTTCAAATTATAAAATTTTTAAACATATTTCATCGCCTTTCAAAAATAGTTTTCAGATGCATTCAGAAATATTACATTTATTTGGATTTTATTGCAAAGCGGAAATATTGTGATCTTCTGACAAAATATGCTCGAGGACTGAGGGGTCAAATGTTGTTTTGTTATGGAATAGAAAATCACGCACAGCACTGCCAACAAATGAATGATAAAGACTAAAATATTCACCTGGTTGGTTCTCTTGTTCATGCCCTTGCTGTAACCGTTCCAATGGTTACCCGCTATCCCGATGATGTCCCCCGTCTTGAGCTGCATCTCCTGGGGGTTCTGCGGCTGGGGGGAGTGGGGCAGCACTGCCATCACGTTGTGCGCGTTCTGCCCCCCGAAGTAGTGGATATCGTCCAAGGACGTGAAACGATCCGATGCGTCCACATGGAGGGTCTGCATTATCTCGTAGGCGGCACGGCAGACCTAATGAAAGAATTAACAACTATTATAATCAGAGGCGGTCCATTGCACTGCTTGTCTTCAGCCTTTATATAACTTACAACGATATCTGTGTCCTATTCATCGATATACGAAAGTACCCTCCAGTCGTACTTCCAACCAGGCCCTCTAGCACGGTCGATCAATAATCAGAGGCGGTCTTCAGCCCTCAGATTACTTACAACGATATCTGTGCCCTATTCATCGATATATGAAAGTACCCTCCAGTCGTACTTCCCACCAGGCCCTCTAGCATGGTCGATCAATAATCAGAGGCGGTCTTCAGCCTTCACATAACTTACAACGATATCTGTGCCATATTCATCGATATACGAAAGTACCCTCCAGTCGTACTTCCCACCAGGCCCTCTAGCACGGTCTATCAATAATCAGAGGCGGTTCATTGCACTGCTTGTCTTCAGCCTTCACATAACTTACAACGATATCTGTGCCCTATTCATCGATATACAATAGTACCCTCCAGTCGTACTTCCCACCAGGCCCTGTAGCACGGTCGATCAATAATCAGGGGCGGTCTTCAGCCTTCACATAAGTTACAACGATATCTGTGCCCTATTCATCGATATACGAAAGTACCCTCCAGTCGTACTTCCCACCAGGCCCTGTAGCACGGTCGATCAATAATCAGGGGCGGTCTTCAGCCTTCACATAACTTACAAAGATATCTGTGCCCTATTCATCGATATACGAAAGTACCCTCCAGTCGTACTTCCCACCAGGCCCTCTAGCACGGTCGATCAATAATCAGAGGCGGTCTTCACATAACTTACAACGATGTCTATGCCCTATCCATCGATATACGAAAGTACCCTCCAGTAGTTCTTCCCACCAGGCCCCCTAGCACGGTCGATCAATAATGAGAGGCGGTCTTCAGCCTTCACATAACTTACAACGATATCTGTGCCCTATTCATCGATATACGAAAGTACCCTCCAGTCGTACTTCCCACCAGGCCCTGTAGCACGTTCGATCAATAATCAGAGGCGGTCTTCAGCCTTCACATAACTTACAAAGATATCTGTGCCCTATTCATCGATATACGAAAGTACCCTCCAGTCGTACTTCCCACCAGGCCCTCTAGCACGGTCGATCAATAATCAGAGGCGGCCTTCACATAACTTACAACTATATCTGTGCCCTATTCATCGATTTACGAAAGTACCCTACAATCTTATTTCCCACCAGGCCCTCTAACACGGTCGATCAATAATCAGAGGCGGTCTTCAGCCTTCACATAACTTAAAACGATATCTGTGCCCTATCCATCGATATACGAAAGTACCCTCCAGTAGTTCTTCCCACCAGGCCCCTAGCACGGTCGATCAATAATGAGAGGCGGTCTTCAGCCTTCACATAACTTACAACGATATCTGTGCCCTATTCATCGATATACGAAAGTACCTTCCAGTCGTACTTCCCCCAGGCCCTCTAGCACGGTCTATCAATAATCAGAGGCGGTTCATTGCACTGCTTGTCTTCAGCCTTCACATAACACAACGATATCTGTGCCCTATTCATCGATATACGAAAGTATCCTCCAGTCGTACTTCCCCCAGGCCCTCTAGCACGGTCTATCAATAATCAGAGGCGGTTCATTGCACTGCTTGTCTTCAGCCTTCACATAACTTACAACAATATCTGTGCCCTATTCATCGATAAACGAAAGTACCCTCCAGTCGTACTTCCCACCAGGCCCTCTAGGACGGTCTATCAATGAGGCAGTTCATCGCACTGCATGTGTTCAACCTTCACATAACTTACAACGATATCTGTGCCCTTGTCAACGACATACGAAAGTACCCTCCAGTTGTACTTCCCACCAGGCCCTCTAGCACGGTCAATCAATAATCAGAGGTGGTTCATCGCACTGCTTGTCTTCAGCCTTCACGTAACGTACAACGATATCTGTGCCCTTTTCATCGATATACGAAAGTACCCTCCAGTTGTACTTCCCACCAGGCCCTCCAGCATGGTTGATCATTAAACAGAGGCGGTCTTCAGCCTTCACATAACTTACAACAATATCTGTGCCCTATTCATCGATATACGAAAGTACCCTTCAGTCGTACTTCTCCCAGGCCCTCTAGCACGGTCTATCAATAATCAGAGGCAGTTCATTGAACTGCTTGTCTTCAGCCTTCACATAATACAACGATATCTGTGCCCTTTTCATCGACATACGAAAGTACCCTCCAGTTGTACTTCCCACCAGGCCCCCTAGCACGGTCAATCAATAATCAGAGGCGGTTCATCGCACTGCTTATCTTCAGCCTTCACGTAACTTACAACGATATCTGTGCCCTTTTCATCGATATACGAAAGTACCCTCCAGTTGTACTTCCCACCAGGCCCTCCAGCATGGTCAATCATTAATCAGAGGCGGTTTATCGCACTGTTTGTCTTCAGCCTTTACATAACTTACAATGTTATCTGTGCCCTATTCATCGATATACAAAAGTACCTTCCAGTCGTACTTCCCACAAGACCTCTAGCACGGTCGTTCGATAAGGATTGGTAAGATAACTTTCAGTAACTTCTCATCGTTCCCTAGCATGACTGCAGATCGCCAACTACTAAGTAACTGTTCAAAATGACATTCAGCCTTATTAAAAAAAAAACACAGCGCGACCGATTAACTGTGTTATTGCAATAACATAAATAAAGCTCGTATACACTAAAACACGTTTTATTACCAATAACGTTTCTTACGTGGTCACGCTGTTAAAACGCATTGAAGATGTGACAACGTTGTAAATGGTTTTAATTTACTAGGAAACAATGTTGTTTTAATTTTTCTCCGCAAGGGGCATTATTGGCGCGCCTATGCATTAGTTCGTCAGCCCGCGATGACAAAACAGCTCGGTGTGTTTTATGGCGGGATATCGAAAATTTTGTGATTTTACTTAATAATTTCTATTGTAGTGACGAATTTACTCTTCTGTTCACATAATTGATATATTTACCACTAAGAGTATGGATATTAGAGAGACGGCATGTAAAGTGCGCCCACCCTCCCAAAGTATGCCTTTTCAAAAATTTTACCTAACGGTTTTTAGATGGCTGACATTGGCTTTTACACCTCGGTCGCGAATAGAGCTCCCAGAAAAACGTTCATAAAACATAGAAAAATGGTCCACCGCGCCGTAAACTTGTGTAAAAGTAGTTCTATGAAGACCTTTAAGAAGAAAGACGGTCTTACCTTTCACAGGAAAGTGTTTAAACATAGCTTAAATATACATTTTATAATTTTCGGCGTGTTCATTTCAACCGCCATCGCCATGGGCCCGATGTTATCACGTGAACTCCGACTGCCGATGGGCCGCATCAGTCAACTAAAATTATAATAATTAAAAATTACCAAAAAACTTTTATGTTTTTATTAATCATAACGCACAAATATAAAGTTGTGATTTACACATGTCATAGGTATGTGTTTTTTATCATTTTGCTTATTAATTTTTAAACATTTTTACTTTGTCTTTTTTGCACTGTTATTTTTAGTTTTTTTTTTCCTACTAATTTAACACTCCTTTTAAATATGTTTACAATGTTAATTCAAAGTTTATAATCACTGTATTGTCATGTAAAAGTCACATTGACATGCCCTCGTGGTCGAGGGGTAAAGCTCTTGACTAGCAATCCGGAGGTCGCGGGTTCAAATCCCGGTGCGCGCAGATAAATTTTATTCGATTGATCTGTGTTTTCAAAATTTAATAATTAAAAATAATATAAGTTAGGTACATTTCCGGCCGTATTGCCGCTTCCTTTAAATCGGGACACGAACCCAAGAACTTCGGCTTTCCGGGCCCGCAACTCTGCCAACTGAGTTAATGTGTCCCTATCCGATTCGGTCATTTTTAACTGTATCATACTTTGACTAAGAACTACCGACATTATCTTCATTTTCTTGACGCGTATTTAATTGGCTGCTATCTACATGTATGATTGCAAGATTCAAACCCGAACTAAATGCTATCTAGAAAGGGCCTGGATATATTTTTAACCATTTTATTTTTAATATACGACATCTATTGACTTTTCTGCAAGTCTAGGATATATTTTATTTTTAACTTTGTCAGTAAAACCTTCCAGTTATGCCCATATTTTTTTCAGATTTTTTTTGTTTTCAGATTTTCTATTGAGTTTCGTTAACCTTTCCTGGTCTGTAATGCGTAAATACTACACATTGCTTCTAATAACTTTTATATCTCTATAAATATAATGAATTCTGGGTTCAGATCTTAGGTATTCCTCCGTTATATATTTACACACTGAATTAAAAAATAATATTTAAAGTAATTAGCAAATTTAATTCAAAATCAGAGATATTTTGTTAAATATCGGGAATAAACCACAAATACAATCAACAGTGTGCCAGTGTGGACCATGATACGCGAAGAGTGTGCGGGGGGAGATGACACGCTATGTGACGTCTCGCTCTACTTTGCTATACGGGAACACGAGAAACAGAGACCGCCGTGTTGTGTTTCGACCGTCGACACCTACGACCACGTAGTAGCTAAACATACATAGCTGTATATATGTATTGGGTAGCAGCCCAGCGCCCAGCGCCTCAGTCGTTCGCGGGCAATCCTTTGAGATGGTCTCCTCGCCCGTTTTTTGAGCAACGGACGATGGTTTTTTCATGTTTTCAGCAATTAAATTACAATTATTATCACTTGTAATACAAATTACGAAAAACAAAAGCGATTAGCTATGAATGTTCATATATTTCCGATATAAAATCGATGATTTTAACACGTGAATTGATTACACAGCACCGGAGCGCGCGTATTTTTTTAGCACAGTAAGGGAAAGGTTAATATTGTCTTCATTTAATTTATCTTTTAAATAAGTAAACCCTGAGGAAGTGAGCATTGCTCACGAAATATGCCGGTTTTTTATAAACAATAAAAGTGGTTAAAAGTAAGTAAACTATTAATTTTGATAAAGAAATTCGTTCAGCAAATAATACACAATGGGTAATTATATTTCGTGCCTAAAATATGAAAAAAAAACTGACAAAAGTTTTTTTTTATTAAAAAATAAATTAAATAATGTTAATCCCATTACCAGTTCGGCCCTTTTCTGTAGAACGCTCACCCTGCCCCCGCGCGCTGGGCGGTAACCCCGTTTCTATCCCCTCTTCACGCCGGCCAAAAATGGAGATAGCTACACAGGTTTTGACGGTTTAGTACGTTCTGAAATGCCTATACCGCTTCCATGCAATCCTAGTTCCATGATTTACCATGTTATTTGTGTGGTTTACATCAGTTTAATCAAGTTATTGTACAAACGCCGTACTTTCAAAGTTGAACTGTCAGAATATTGTTTTTTATAGGTTACTTAAAAGATAAAATTTTCATTTTAAGATCTTTATTTTAAGAGAATTTCTTAACCGCTGGGAGGCCGGAGACGCGCCGGCGCGCGCGTCATATGCGCATGCGCGAGAAAATAATTCAAATATTTGAATAATACTTCCGACAAAAAACTTTTGGTCGACGATTTTGGCCCTTCTATGTACACAATTTGTATGGAGAACAGTGTCAGAATCGCTTGCGCTGTCATTACTCTCGGAGACGCTACAAGTTTCATTCACCTAGTCACCCTGGAATATTTTAAAAACGATTTCTTCTATGACAATCGGCTGTCAGAATTTGCCGCGAATTTAACGGTCGCAATTAATGGGTGTATCGCGAATAAAACGATCATAAAACCTATTAATTTACGTAATAAATGCAAGTAATGTGGTTTTCGTAGATAGTTTATTGTGATGTGAACGTGTTTCAGTTAATAAAATATACAATAGCTCAAAATTTATCAACAAAACATTCAATTCAAAATTCAAAGTGGTGGTTTTTTAGTGTTTTTTTGCGAAGTTCCGCGAATTTCCGCTAAATGTCACGGCATGTGACCGGTTAAAAGTGATAATTTTTTATAATATTAAAATCTAATACATGTGTTCGTAAACGTATCCAAAAAATTAACGTCTTTAGAGATGCAAGAAATCTGTTTTAAATTTCGGTATTATTTCTAAGTTATTTTTTTGGTAATAAAAAAAACTTTGAAATTTTTATTATTTTTTTATTGTATACACGATGAAAAAGTGAGGTGATAGTTTCCTTCCAAATTTATTACATAAAAGGACTGTGTTTTTAAAATTTTGATTTTATTTAAATTTCTCTACATTTTGGTCAAAAATGTTGTGGAAGGAAATTTTTTTCCATTTTTTTCCGAGTTTGAATCTTAAAATATGGCAGTTTTTGAAAGCTAAAGTGTATTTCAAATACTCAAATCTAAAAGGTAATTTTATCTAGTTTTCATAAATGGTATTTGTTTTTACGACACCTTCAAAAATAAGAAATATATAGAACATTCAAAATACTATGGAAAAATTACAAATATCGTTCGAACATCAATGGTTAAAACAGAGATAAACAACCCTCTCAGGCCGTGGAAACCATGTGTATTTCTTTCAAAGAACAAATTTTTAATTAGTAATGTTTTCACATCCGCGGCCGTTTGTCAATTGAATAAAATTTTCACTGGGTTTTTTAGTAAGGCTGTAAGTGTTGTTAATATATTCAATGTCAACTGTTGTTTGTACGTTAGCGATCTGCAGAGGCTATAGTGATCTGTCCTAGGGAATGATGAGAAGTTACCGAAAGTAACCTTATCATTCCTTATTGATCTACCGTGTTAGCTAGCCTGGTCATTATTTGAGCCAACTTCTAGTACAAGTCTCCCAAGATATAACTTTTTTTATGTCGGTTCCTCATTGCTGAGGATCGTGACTCCTACTCCAATTTCCATGGTGGACAAAGCTCCTCCACTCCTCACGGTCCTGCGCTGCTTGGAGAGCTGTGGATACCGATGTACCAGACGCCAGCGATACTTGGTCACTCCAGCACATTGGTGACCTTCCTCTGCTTCTTCTGCCTTCCACTTTGCCAGTGACTACGAGTTTCTCCAAGGTGGAGACCTCCGTTTGGCGAGCAGCGTGACCAAAGAATTTTAAGATATTTTTTTTTATTTTTTCTTTTTTTATTATAGGCGACTATATAAAAAAATTTTACATACAAAATGCAATGTGAAATTAAGTACAAAATATTGTATTTCTTAGTCCTCCTCACTAGGGGGTCCTGTGCCGAGGCGGACTAAAGTTATTTAAATATAGTTCATTTGTCTTCTATGTCGTTTTTAGCGTCTTCGCTAGGGTTTTCTCATTGACCTCTTTAAGCCATATTTTTATTCTTGATTTGTATTCAATTGGATTTTTTATTAGTTTTATGTCTTGGGGGAGGATGTTATGGAGTTTTGTTGCAAAGTATGTATAGTTTCTTTGTCCAAATGTGGTTTTATAACTTGGAATATTTTTTATATCATTTTTATTCGATCTAGTGTTATGCATACACGGTCTAGTAGAGGATTCATTATTTTTGAAGAGCTTCAATAATATATTTTTGGAATATATTTGTTGTACATTTGGTACGTCAAAGTTATTGAAAATTTCAATTGAAGGCGTTCTAATTGGTACTTTCAATATGGTCTTTATGATTCCTTTTTGAATCGTATTCAGGCTGTGTAGGTACGTATTAGCAGCAGATCCCTATCCTATGATTCCATATTCAATTCGAGAATGACATAACGCATAGTAGACCTTTTTCATATCCTTTTTATTTAGCACGTTTCTTAGATTTTTGAAGAAATATATAAGGCTTGTGAGTTTTTCCGTAATACCTTTGATGTGTAGGTCCCATCTAAGATTTTCGTCAATTATTACTCCGAGATATTTTATGTTTTGTGTTTTTTCGATGACGGGGCAGTAACATTGTATATTATTTCCATGGCATTCATGTAATTTTAGTTCTAGTGATTTTATTGGTTGGCCCCTTGAGTTCATTGAAAATGTTATATATTTTGTTTTGCTTATATTAAGGGTAATCGAGTTGATTTTAAGCCAATTTTGAAGTGCACTAAGCCCTTTTTCAGCCTCATTAAATGTATCAGTCCAATTTTCTTCTTGAAATAATAAAACAGTATCATCAGCAAAACTGATTATGTTTCCTTTAATGGTAAGGTTAGTTAAATCGTTGATGTAGATAATGAACAGAATCGGTCCCAGTACACTTCCTTGAGGAACGCCATAGTTTAAAGATAGAAGTTTGCTCTTTTGTTTGCCAATTTGTACTTGTTGTTCTCGCCCTGTTATATATGACTCCAATAAGTTAATTGTTGATTCGGCCATTCCTATTTTTTTTAGTTTAGTTAGTAATATTTTATGGTCTATTGTGTCAAAAGCTTTTTGAAGATCTATGAATAAAGCTAAACATTTTTTCCCATCATCTATGTTTTTTATGGCCATGCTTGTTATGTATATATGTTGTAGGCAGATAGTTAACCTTTAACTAGTGTCGTGCATTTTTTGTAACGTTAGTACTGACGTGAGGCCTGACAGGCCGCGTATATTATGCAGTGTTTTATAAAGAAAATGATGATTTAAATATCTGTTTTTGCATTAGGATGTTAAATGAAGTGTTTTAACAAAAACTATGTATAGAAAGAAAATAAAATTTATTAAATTTTTAAATATAAGACTACAATAAAAATTTGCTTGAATTTTGGGAAAAAATCCGAGTATTAGATATAAATGATCAAAACACAAAAAAAACTCTTATCAGAATAACAAAAAAATGTATTTCTTACTTAAGACTAATATAAATTTTAGAAAAAAAATAGAGTAGGTACATACACCTTCTGAAAAAAAAAATGTCCACAGTCGAACTACACCTTAAATTCTAAGCACAGTCAGGGCACACTTGTTTCGCGCACTGTAAACAAACGTGTTTTTTGCACGAATAGCATCTATACGTGGATTTTCTTTTGAGTTTGGGTTGACATGAATGACAAGTCCTTCGTGTCGTGACTTCTTCAGCTTGATCTTCAGATGTTTCTGGCTTATCAGAACCAAGTACTCTTGCCAAACTCATCCTAAGTTCACGGGGCAGCCTTATGTTACAAAATCTTCGCTTCATGTGCTCTAATACCAACTGTCGCGCTAATGTTTTTATAAAGGTTCCTCTATCAGTTTGTCTTCCCACATGTACATCATGTAAAATATGAGAATTGACGGAACTTATATCCAAAATCCGGTAAAAAATTGTCATAGGCCAGCGTCTTGATCGGCGGCTGCAAGTGTATATAGAGCACTTTTTATCTATTTCATCTACACCACCTTTCGTAGAATTATAAAACTTTATAATTTCTGGCTTCCCTGAGTCCGTGTCGTTTCCTTCATTATGATGCACTGACGAAGCCAAAATGACAGCTTTTCCCTTCTTGGGAACATGAGACAATAGCGTTGTGTCTTTTGTAAAACCATATAAGGTTGATTTTTCAGGTCTAGTTTTAGCAGGCAAGAACTCTGGGGATATTTCCCTTTTATTTTTTTTTACCGTACCTACACAGGTCAATCCTCTCTGTTTCAATGCATCAATTAGTTGTATTGATGTGAACCAATTGTCACACGTTATATTTTTGTTACTACCATGTAATGGTTTACTCAAACGGATCACAGCCTGCGTAGGAACTAAAAAATTTTTTTCTGCATCTGTTAATGTTTCTCCATCTGAACCTTTTCCACAATAAACATAACAATTGTAAAAATACCCATTTTCGGCATCACATAGGCACATTAGTTTTAGCCCATACTTAGCGGGCTTCTTTGGCATATATATCATCAAAAACGATCGCCCTCTAAATGGAACTAGCATTTCATCAACTGTAGCATATTGACGTATATTATATACCCTCTGACAATTTGATACGAATTTATTGAAAATATTCGATATCGCAGCCAATTTATTAGTCTCCTTTCTCTGTGCTCTGTCCAGTGCATTGTCAAACCGAAGACAGTGAAGCAAGAACAGAAATCTATGTTTAGACATAACACATCTAAAAATGTCTCTTCCGGTACCATCAGTAGCAAATATTAAATTTGCGTCTTCGTGGTTAGACTTGAATACAGCTGTGTACATCAATAGTCCAATAAAAGCCTGCAACTCGATTATATCGATATCTTTTAGTTCCGATCGGTTCTGCTTCATAAATTTAGATCTATATTCAGCTAGCTTCTCGTTGGTCCTTATCAAAATCTCCGATAACATTTCGTCATTTATATATTGTTTCCATAAAGAATAAGGATCCTTTCCGTCATTCTCGGTCAACTTGGATGTGGGTACTTGGGTAATAATATTGTGTTGCGGTGTTCTAACTGATGATCTGTTTGAAGATGATTTAGACCACTTATATTTATTCTTCCCTCTAAAATAACCCATCCTTTTGAGGGGAACATCTTCATCTGATGACGATGACGGCGCGTCCAGGTGTTCAGGTTGAGTTTCTTCGGTATCAGAAATATCAGTGATAGTATCCGTATCATGCTCAATGTGCTCCGGACAAAAATCTTCGCCAACGTCGTCAACCTCGGATCCGCTGGAATCTTCATCCGCGATCCAGTTCTCAATCACTTGCGCAAAATTTGGATTGGATTCATTTACACATATCCGAGATCTCTTTGGATGCGGTAAATCTGTCGCAGAACTATTTATTTTACTCCCTGAAGTCCCTGGTACATCCATAGTTAACAATATCTGTAAAAATAAAAATTTACTCTAACAATAAAATAAAACAAAAAACTTACGTAACTACTGACGTGAGGCCTGAGAGGCCGCTTCAGAATTTCAAATCGTAATTACTCACCAAATGCGCGCATGAAGACACTACTTTCTGCTCCCACGTCAATGTGCGTACTGAACTTGCAGCTACTTAAAAGTGGGGATCGGTGTTACGCGGGGAAAGGGGTAAACTAGCAAGTCAAGTACCTGCCGGGGCCTGTAAGACCGCACGACATAGTTAAAGGTTAAAAGCCTACTGTGGATGCCTAGCTCTTCCAAAATGGACACGTTAAAGGTAGAACTAATGGATCAACAAAGATAACGTCATGAAAGAAATATTGTACAAATAACACTGAAGATATAAACCGATAGAGGTGTGTTGTGGGCGTGTCTGTGTGCCCGAAGTAAGCTCACTTTTTCCTTACTTCGGGTGAAATTAAGCAAAAAATATCAAATAATATCAAAATTATTTACTAACTAACCGTCACACTGTTTCTCCACAGGGGTAGGCAGAGGGGACGGAACGCCAAACAGATCGGTCTTGGCACACACTACTTGTCTCGTTCATATTCATACATCGTCTCATACATGCTCTTTTAATATTCTGACATGGCCCAACTCGAGTATCTGATTCAATTGGACTTTCTGCCATTCCCGTTTGCGTCAAATATTCTCCTTACACTCCTATCCTCGTTCATTCGCACTACACGCCCAAACTGAATGGTAGAATATTGATTGAAAGGGTAAGAATGGAAACAAAGGATAAAATATGAGATGTGCAAGGTACTTTTATGAGTACTCTTCTATGCCTTTGTAGATCTACAAAAAGCATAAGACCGAGTTGACAGGAAATTATTTCTTGAACAGAATATTAACGGCGTTTCTGAGTTGAAAGGTCGTAAATTGGTAACAAACATAAAATGTTATGACAGAAAAATAAATCATTAATAATCTTCACAATAAATTTAATTATGGTTTGTGGTGTACCTGACTACTGAACGTGCAAACTAGATAATCGCAGCGACTCAGCAGGTGAATGTCCAGAATGATCCCGTGCAGCGAGTTGTCGCTGTATCTCGTCGAGACGGCGGCAGTTTTCGCCACGTCCGTATCTCCTATTATCTTATAGTTGGGATACTTTTTGACGGCCTCCAAAATTACCTGAAAGAAATACGACAAACTCATTTTTCGTCAAAATCATAAATGATTTGTTACAACAGAAAACATTTATTTATTTATCTATATAGGGTATGTTAATATGTAGAACAAGAATAAAGAAGAAATGCAATGTGGTCGTGTTTCGTGATCGAAAAGTTTGGCCTCAAAGGCCTCAAAGTTCAAATACATAACTGTGTTTCATCATCATTATGAAATTCAATTGCTATGGTGATGTACAATGTCAGGTAAGTGTAAGAGAGACTGAGGGCGTAAATCAGCTAGAACCAAAAGGTGAGAAGTCACTAGCGACATTGGTTTCCATTTAACCTCGCGAGGACAAAATTTTCTAATTTTCTTTTTTTTATATGCGATTTTTACCCTTATGTATAAAGAAACTATACGAAGGACAAGGTCAAAATCGCTTGGGCCATTCTCATTCCTGACGCAACAGGTACCCGAATTACGCCTAGCCACTTGGAATAATTTGTACTAAATTATCTATTGCATCTGAGCGTCATTTTTTGCCGCGATTTGAACTGTCAAAAATCGAGCATGGTAGGTCGCAAAAAACATCGAAAAACCTATCAATTTACAAAAGGAATGTGTTTCGGTAAATATAATATACGATAGCTCAAAATAAACCCACAAAATTTTACATCAATGTAATAATTTGCGTGATTTCCGAGGTTTCATACGAAATTGACAAGGCATAGGACAGGTTAAATTTACATTATAGGCTTTCTAGTGTGTTTTAACTATTCGGGTACCAACTAGTACACATTTTTGTAAAATATGTTTTTGACAAAAAAAAAATATCTGATATGTATATACTAGTGATTTATTTTTGGGGTGCTCTGCCTCTTTCTTTAGCCAACATTTCAGGCAGCATTACAGTGACCATCATCAGGGCAGATGTGGTGAAGTGTGTGCTTCTGTTACCAGCTCGAATCTTCAAGAGTTGGTAATATTATATATATATATATATATTAGATGGACACTGGACACTGTAACACTGTCCGAAACGTTGGCTAAAAGTGAAATTAAAAAATATAAATTTTTCAGTGTCAGTTAATATTTGATTCAGTTAGGTGTAAAATAATTAGAGGTTGTAGGGCTGTTACTACAGCTTATCATATTATTTTTAATTGATTATCCCATTATTGTCGATGGTTTTATGGATGCAAGGAAATTTTTGGTAGTTTTTAAACGACTACTTCATTGTTTGAACATTAAAGTTACTACAACTGTTACAGCCTCCCAATAGTTGTCGCCCAGTGAGCTGGACCACGACAAGACATGAATGGATTTCGTTGAACTTCAACAAAATATACATTGCACAACTCGCGACTCGAGTGCGACGGTAAACGGGTCCGTATGTGTATGCGGGTGCTTGTCCGGATTCAAATCCTTGTATGGGTTCTTGTAAGAGTTTGAGTTCTTGTGCGGGTCCTTGTCCGGGGTCGAGTTCTTGTACGGGTTCTATCCAGGTCCGGCTCAACAGCACCCAGTACCCAGTCCACACCCAAGAACTCGGACCCGGGACCTACTCCTAGAACTTGAGTACTTTTAAAAGGAAGCAAGCCTCGGAGGCCTTCGGCAAAATGCAGAACTCATCAATCTCTGGTGACTAGTAGGATATTTCTGATGTATCGGACCGTTATGCCTCCCGGTATTATTCTGTAGCATATTTAATATGTAAAACACAGACAATCGTAAATAATATTAGATTTATGGAGAGCATATTGAATATTGTTTTTCTCATTACCTCAAAACTTAGTATGTCTGACTAATCAATTGGACGATCGATATACAGTTGCTTGACCAGATGTAAGACATGGAATAATACTTACATATTAAAATTATTTAAAGCTAATATTAATTGCTTACTTTAGGATCGTCGGAAGCGAGGTAAACTCTTCTTTTATCAACTTTTTGAACCATTTCTAATTGATTGAAGTACTCTTCGACGTGTGTCATATACTCGTCTACAGAATGGAAGGCAGCTTCAGTTCCAACCTTATCTGTGCGTCGGATGTGAACTCTGCAAAACAAACATTAATGAAATTAATTTTTAAAAAAACCTTCCATATGTACATCCATACAACACTCTAACCCCTCCAATTTTTTGCGAATATTCACTGTCTCAAACGAAATGACATTTTATGAAAACTTTGTGTTATTACCGCTTCACAATTAAAGCTCTATAAATGAAACATTTCTGAACGTAGCCGAATAGTAAAAACTGTTTTAGAAAGGTTACAAAATAAGCTTTCAAATTATTATATTAAAAATAACTATTAACTTTTGAAAATATTAAAATTTAGAATGCAAACATTAAAAAAAATGTAAAAATGACTCACACTATGTTTTTATGTGAAAGCGGTACTAAAATCACAGATTATGTAAACAGCAATATTTATTCTATTGTATAAGTGTATAATATATACTTTTGTCACCTCACTTTTTTATCATTTCATATAAAAATATTTAATAAAAAATTAACAATGTCGAGCGCGGTCGAGCCACCGGTAGGAAATTTGGCGGCATAAATTATGTGTCAGACTGCGCGAATGACAGAATATTCTTGTTATGTATTTCTATGGACAACTTGAATAGGGATGTACAGCTTGATTCACTATCGACCTTTTACTTTTTGTTTTAGGGATGTCACTAAAAGAATAACGGAGTTAGAACGATTTCTATGGAAACACACGCGTTGACGTATAAACACGCTTATTGTACTTGACTGCTGTCATATTTTTACGCACATATCTGCTTACGTTGCTGACCGGTTAATAGGAAAGAGATTAACGCCCGCTGTTCCCAATACTACTAATCAACTGCTAAGCTGAAACTAAGGTTCAACGCTGCTCAAATTCACAACTACGCTCTTTCCAACACACAAGCATCGCTTAAGAATCGCATAATCTAAGGAAGCCGGAGACGTGGATTAACCTGTAATCGGCCGGAGAGCGCGCAGCTTGTGCGCATGCGGAAAAAAATATTTCGAAATAAATATGTTTGTCTGTGATTTTGACCCTTCAACATTACCCCATAAGATGGGTAAAAATTTCATTCACCTTGCAACCCCAGAATATTTTTAAACGATTTTATCTGTGGCATGAAAATGTCAAATTTGCCGCGAATTTTATCTGTCAAAATTGATGCGTGTTCCTCGACTAAAACATCGTAAAACCTATTAATTTACGTAATTAACACAAGTAATGTTGTTTTGGTACATAGTTTATTGTTCTAGGAATGTGTTTCGGTCAATAAAATATACGATAACTCAAAATTAATCCACAAAACATTCAATTCAAAGTCGTGCTTTGTTAGGGAATTTCCGTGTTTTTTACGGCTTGTGACCAATAACGTTATATAAATAAATAGACTCGCCATAGTCTCATATACTCACAATATAATGTGGAAAGTAAGGAACACTCTTTTGTTTTCAGCGATTTTCAGTATAATCTCTTAATTCAAAAGTTTATTCCTGTGCGATAAAGATAGACATTCAAATAATTTGTGTGTATGAATGACATGGATATATGAGCGGGCGGCGTATAGCTTGTCACTTTTTGATGGAACGTTCGCTGTCTCCTTTTCTTGAGGCCCACCAGAATAAAAGGTTTTCAAATGGTGGCGATTGTCATCAATACTTGTTAGAACTACTGATTTATGTGTTGTTTTACCGCAAGCAAACAAATAAACAGAGTGTTTAGGCTGATCAGTCTACTTTAAAACAGAGAAGTTTACTTAGCAACAGAAATTTGGCTGTTGCGCGTCCAGACCCTTTACTTTAGTAGGACTTGAATTTTCTCTAATGACGTGTAAAACCGCGAGCGGGAAACATGAAAATTAATTTAATATTTATAAAAATCGATAATATTAAGTAATTTGCGTGTACTTACAAACGAAATGTTATTCATTCACCTTTAATCAGGTTAAAACCAGATAAGGAAAATGTTCACTTTTAATATACTAATTAATCGATCAAAATGTAGGGAACAACGGCCGTAAGTACGTATGCTGTAATCTAATGTAAATTTATTTTATGCTAATTAGGTTTAAACCAGACAAGGAAAATGTTCACTTTTAATATACTTACTAATTAAAATTTATATAAAATTTAGGTAAAAATGATTTGATTTCATATCAAAATATGTAAATTAATTTTCACAACCTTTTCCGTGTGGATATTATAATTTGTGTATTATGATCTGCGCTACATATGTACTAAATACGCACTATGTATGCTCAGTACCCATACTTGGGTGTATCGCATGAGATCATCAAATCTTTTGTCAGGTTACCACATTAACAGAGCACTGTGTTAAAACCACTGTCTTGGGAAAGTTGATATGGGTTTCAACTCCTCAGGCCTCGGACATATTTTATCAGAAGCTCAAAATATTTCCACTTTGCAATATAATCCAAATAAATGGAATATTTCTGAGCATTTTAGTCAGCTTGTAAACATAGTAGAGCAACCGGCTCTGTAGGGACAATACATAGCTTTAATATTTTTTTCAGGTCTTCTTTCTTCTAGATTTTTCTTAGGCTCTTCTTTGTATAAAAAAGTGAAAATAAAGTAGAGATAAACTTAATACGGAATCCATTAAATTTCACAATTTCAAATCCCTCCAAACATGACGTCTAATTTTTGATCAAATCATATTGTTTAAAATTCTTAATAATGGCCTGGACTTACCAGAACTTACGAATTTAATTAATTTCCATATTCCATCAAGATCAACCCGACAACCTGATTTATTTTATTTACCATATAGAACAAATATTAGAAAAAAATCCCCAATTCCTCGTGCATGTGCACAATATAATACAAAATTTCACAGCATTGATATTTTTGGTAATAACTTAAAGAAATATCGATATGAAGTAACGCGTACAATCGATTATTAACCTCTGAGTGGCCACGCCATTTCACGAAAATTCACTAAAAAAGCACCACTTTGAATTTTGAATTGAATGTTTTGTTGATTAATTTTGAGCTATCGTATATTTCATTGACTGAAACAAGTTCCTAGATCAATAAACTATCTACCAAAACAACATTACTTGCATTTATTACGTAAATTAATAGGTTTTACAATGTTTTAGTCGAGGAACATGCATAAATTGTGATGGTTAAATTCGCGGCAAAATTTGACATTTCAATGTCATAGACAAAATCGTTTTAAAAATATTCTGGGGTTGCAAGGTGAATGAAACTAGTGGCTATATCATCTATGATGTTAGCGCAAGCGATTCTGACCGTGTTCTTCATACAAATTCTGTACATAGAAGGGCCAAAATCGCAGACAAAAAGTTTTGGTCGAAAATTTTATTTAAATTTTTGAATTATTTTCTCGCGCATGTGCATGTGACGCGCACGCCCGCGCGTCTCCGGCCCATTAGAGCTTAATATGAGAGTACGGAATGTATCGTACAATCATTTTCCTATATTCCTCATCCTCTCCCCTTCCTAAAACCAAAAATTAATTTTAAGATATTAAACTTCATTTTCAATATACTTTAGCATAAGAAACTTCTGTGGCTTGACTTCAGCTCACTTGTATATCTATTATCACTGCATATTATGTAAAAGCTGTTTTTTTCTTATAAATAAATAAATAATAAATAAATAATAAATAACTAACCCAACAATGGGGCCCTTGAACTCCATCTTCTTCATAGCCTGATCGAGGAAGTTGGCCGTGGAGGGCTGCGGCTTCAGCAGGAACTTGAGGAACTGTCCGAGCCACCAGGCGGAGGGAGCGCCGTGGATCTTGCCTATCCTCGGAGCTAGGTCTGCCGGGATGGCGAGGGGCAGGAATGGCGGACGCGGAGAAAGAGCGTCAATTATAGGCAGCGTCAAGACTTGGGAGTACCATTTTCCTAAAAAAAAATTCAAACAAATTTTATGTAAAATTTATTAAAGTATTGATGAAGATCTTTAAATGAAGGCTTCCTCTTCTTCTTCTTGTGGTGCTCTTACCTATCGGAGGTTGGCTGTCATCAGGGTTAATGAAGATAAACCATTAAAAGGGTGCTCAAATTTAACTTACTTTGGGTGAAAATGCACTATGTAGTAGTTAGGGATCTGGGAGTCAGTGTGTACAGGAGTGATGGACGTATAAATCCATCCCTCCGCATGCAAGGCGATGTTCCAAGAGACTACGGCTGGAGAAGTCAAAGGGACTCCATCAACCATTCTCTCCCGATCCGGCCTGCCATGCAGCCGGTGGGCAGACGCATCTGCTGCCAAGACCCAGACAAACCTCACCCCATGAACCCGGGGACCCCTGCTAAGTCACCAAACGTAGGGAACCCCTCGGTGTCCAATGGCAGAGGTGTTGGTTATCCAATAAATGGTTCCCAGGGCTGCGGTACCCATGACCGCTTCCAAAAATTAAATTAAATTAATTCTCCACATCAGTTTATTTTAAATTGGCGATCACACTTCTATTGGTTTTTTATTCAGTGCTTGTAATATTGCCTATTATGTTATTATTATTATACATTACATTATCTAAGGAAATAATACCAATCAGTTGCTTAATAAATGTTAAACAAACCTATTGTGAATATTCATTTTTATTATAATGATTAATTGTATGAATTTCCTTATAGCAATTATAAAAAAAAATATCAGATTAAATATTATAATTGCGAAATTTCATATTACCTTTTAATTTTCCTCATCCTTTAGCTAAGTGTCTTTTTTGATTGATTTTAATTACCTTCTAATGCTGTATTATATATATTGTGACAGTTCATTCCTTGTTGAATAAATAAGTATGTACTTCAAATGTAAGTACCGAGGTGCAAATATTATAAAATCACTGCACTCTCTCACTAATCTGACACCCCAAAAACCAGGCAAGTATCCAATTAGTGAAAGCGGCAGCCCATCTGAGGGTCCCTTTCTTAATCTTACTCATTATGCTTACATCAGCCTTACATTCTTTGCGGATATCCACATTTCTCACACGATCATACATAGTTTTACCACACATACACCTTAGGGATCTCATTTCAACAGCGTTCAGTTTACTTTCATCCTTCCTCTGCCAGTTCCATGCCTCACTGCCATACATCAGGGTAGGTACCAGGACTCCATTGTAGACTGCTAGCTTGCTTCTTTTGACAATTTTTATTAGCGCCAACGGCATTCAGTCCTCCATTAATGGATTTAACTTAGTGTAAGAGTAAGATAACTCAACCCATCATTGTACAAGGCTTGGCATTCGTGCCCAGGAACGCGGCGAAATACTTCATTTGATATACAAATACTGGCCAATTATAGAGCTTGATTGTATCATGGCAGTTGTCGGATAATCGATTGGCGGATTACCGGGAGAATAATGTAAAAATAAGAAATAAAAGAATAATAAATAATGTAAATTTAACACAACCTAATCTGTCAATAAAATACTGTACATGAACAAAAATTAATCATTTTGTAGAACATTTATACAAAAAGCAATTTTTAAAATGTGTGTTAATTTTTTGAAAAATAATAATAATGTTTTATTTCAGGATTAATTAAAAATAATAAATAGTATATTTGCGGCACGTTCCAGGGTGGAAGATACTCTTGTTTAAGATCACCATTCAGAGTTGCTTAAAGTGGCTTTTGCCGCGTTTGGCGACCAGATCTGAATAGCCAGGTACTTCTCCAGTTTCCTCTTCTCCATTTCCTTCCCCTCCCCACAACCTTCATCCATACAATATATCCTGGGGATACCATAGTTTCACTGGCTCCAGACGGGAGCAGTAGGGACTCTTGTGAAATATTTACATTAAAAAACACATATTTCAAAAATTGTTATTAATAATTAATCCAAATATCTACTTTATCACTAGTCTAAGTAACTCGCACAATCCATTCCAATTTTGGAAATTTCACTTAAATTCAAAGCATTTGAGTTCATAGAATGTGAAAAGGTGTGACAATTGAAATTTGTATTTTTGATCATTATTTTTTTGCGCGAGACGGGCATTTATTGTACATTTCTGTTACCTACCTCAGAACAGATTACACCTAGTGAGGTAGGTAATGTAAAGCATGCAATTAAAATATAAATAAAAATAATAATTTACCTGGCCATTGATCCTTGGTCTCCCCATCAGGCGAGGTGCAGGTATCGGAGAGGGGTTTGAAGATTTGTTCCCAGCCCCCGCGGTGGTACCGCCAGCCCAGCGAGTGCAGGATGAGGGTCCTCTCTGTAGCGTAGGCAAGCACGAAGCAGTACACCACATGGTGCAGTTGGCAACCATAACCGCAACCCTGAAAACAACAAAAAATCGAGTGTTTTGAATCAATCTATCGTCACCTCATTTGGGTAAGGTTCTAACTGCAATTTACCTTGTTCTGAGATATGAGGTGTCAAAGTTTGCAATTTTTTTTCTTTTAAATCAAACAAAAAAAAAAATCTTCCGCATGTTGTCACTGGTCACTCAGCCGAGTAACCGACCAACCCCTAATCATCATGGTTCAACATATACCAATTTTTTAATGTTTTTGTAGAAAAAAAAAACATCAAAAATGTCACCGGAGAGTTAAATTTTATTTACATTTTTTCTCCAAATAATGTCAAAAATCACTGGTTAAAGTAAGTCAAGTACGTCCCTTAACACCCTATATGTACTTACCATTATTATAAAGCCTTTAAATCACAAATAAAACAGCTGCTAGATCAACCAAACACTAATTATAAGTTTTAATTTCATAGTAACGAATTTCTACGTACATTTTTTTTTACAATGTACCGATTAGTAAAAATTGATTAAGTCTTAATTATAATATTATGTACTTTATTTCAAAATTAATCATTTAACTCCATCATTAATTAACAAACAAAAAAATTATAAATTAATGTATTCTTATTGATATCACATATCCTCTTAAAATATTTCATCAGCATTCAAACTCAAATGAAGCGATTATTGTCGTAAAATAACATTATGTACCAACTCCTGAAATATTATCAGCTAATCCAATTGTTCGAATCAACTTTGTGTACTTACCATCTAACACCTACGTATTAAGATAAATGCAATATTTATATTATTACTTTAAAATATCTAAACTACACGTATATCTAATTTAGTAACTGCTACGTTAGTATATTTCTTTATCAACATTTGTTATCATTCATAAGTTTATTTGTTTCATTATTATTACTTTAAAATATCTATACTACATGTGTATCTAATTTTAGTAACTGCTACGTTAGTATATTTCTTTATTAATATTTGTTATTATTCATAAGTTTATTTGTTTCTTAATTTCAAAAAAAAAAAAATATATCTTATTTCTGTAATGACACGACTCTCCAATTTAAACACGAGAAATGTTTTTCTCTTTTAAATTGGGTAGATTCATTAACAAGAAATTACTTTATTTGTAATTATTTTTAAGAACCTATATTTTCCTTATGTAAATCTGTTTTATGTATGTACATTTTAAATAAAAAAATAACATACCTAAACATGCAAATAGAATATATGCAACAATTCGTCATGTCCGACGCTCTGTGAGGAACCAGCTTGCACAGCGCGGGCTGTGCGACCTAAAGTTTAAGTTTAGACTTACGGATTTCAATACTTCGTTTGTGTGAAAGCACTATGAAACCAATACATGAAACCAAACATGGTGAGGCGAAGTTAGAACTCTATCCAACCAAAGTGACGAACTATAATGCGCCTCGTAATGATATCAACTGTCAGATGCAAACAAAATAGAGAGTGTAAGTGATGATAGAACCTTGTAAGATAAATGATTATTTAAAATGCTTGATGAGAGAAGATGATAGAACTCTATTTATGAAAATACAATACAGATGGATCGGAAAATTATTTTGGTTATAGAAATGAGCAAAAGGAATGCTTTGGCATTCAAAGGTCATTTTTGAAAAAATGTTAGTTAGAACCGTATCCAAATGAGGTGACGCTATGGTAACATTTTATTGTCTTTCTTATGTTAGAGAAATGGATAGGAGGTGGGATGTGGAAATTTTGTTTTTTAAATTTTTCTGATTAATTTGTGTTATTTCACAATTTATTCATTTAAAATAATGAACAGTTTATTTGCAGCACGTTCCAGAGTGGTAAATACTTTCAATATCGCCCTGGTGAAAAACCACCATTCAGAATCGAAACATCTCTTGAAATACCAGAGACTAGATCTGAATAATCAGATACTTCCTAATTCCTTCAGCCTCGCAAGATACCCCAATTGGGGATGACAGCGTCACTGGCTCCAGACGTTTGGGAGCAGTTGGGACTCTTGTATGGTACTCACAAAAAGTAACAAAAAATTGAGTTTACTTCGGGCACACATACACACCCGCAAACACACATCTGTCGGTTTTTCTCTACAATACATTAAGCGAATGCACACTTACATGTTCTTTTGTGTTTACCAAGTATGATTCAATTTTTGTAACAATGCGTATTACATTATTACTTATAACATCATGATGTGAATTATTATGATTAACTCATATATTTTCATAACATTTACCCACCTAATAGCATTGTAAATTTCAATATTATGCAAAATCTAATTGAGATTTGCAAGCCGTAAACTATATTAGGTCGTAAATTGAAGTATTTGCTTATCAAAATGCAGGCTTTTCTAAACACAAAATATTAGAGTGCTTTCAATTATTTAATCCTTATATGATGTAATTCAACAATGAGGAAATAGTTACTATAAAATACTTATAGTAACTATTGAATTGGCTCACCTACAGGAATTAATTAATGTATATTTAACTGATAACATTCCCTGAAAATTTCAAATCGATCCGATGTCTCGGGCTGTTAAAAAGTAGGCGGAGTACAGACCGAAGTACCAGCTGCTCTCTTCTTTTTCTTCTGTATTCCTAGGTATAAATAATGACCTTATGAAGGGTTCATTTTCAAGTTCATTCAAGACTAAATCGAGTTATTTCTTACATGAAATAAGTGAACATCATTTCAAATGGTAATGTGTAAACTTCTTTCGAAACTTTAAACGCATATTTCTGAAAACTATGTTTTCCAAGTCGGTGATCAAGATTTCTAAAAAACGGCTCAACCGATCGGTTTGAAATTTTAACACAACCTTCTCAGTTATATTCCTCAAGTATTAATCGAAGGACTAAGACTTGGAATAATTACTTCGAATTTTTTTTTTTTATGTGGCAATTTTGGTCGAAAATTCGATTTTTTTTTTTATGAAGCCGCCATTGTGTCAAAAATCGAAATTTTGATTATTTCTTCTGTCAATACCTAGTTTTATCTATCCACTAAAAGAATCTTTTAGGTTTTTTGATTTCAGACGAACTTTACCGGAGAAATCGTGGTCACCGCCGAACACCTTTTTTGGAAGACCTTCAGGAGATGGTCTGCAGGAGCACACCAGGTCAATATTTTTACAAATCATTAATGCCATTATAAACTTAGATGTTGCCACTAAATGTATCAATACTTTTGGGCTTTTTAAAATAAAATACCTTTTCACAAAAAATTTATAAAAAAACATAATTTTTCGGCCTTCTAACTGCATAAAACACCTTAAAAATAACACATGACTGTTGGACAGGATGTTTTGGATTTTTTTAACCCCTCTGGCTAACTTGTTCACTTTTGGGAACAGCTCATACAGGTTTCAAAGAAATCGTTGCATCTCCCTTACTGTCATGGTCAGAAATATGATCTAAACCATAGGTTCTCAACGTGGGCGATATTGCTCCCTCTTGTGAGCTTTTGAAACTTTCAGGGGGGCAGTAGAAGACCCAGAGAAAATTAAATGGTGTTGAGATGGCACAGTGAGAGCGTGAGCAGGTGAAAAAAAGTCTAAAGAAGACAAAAAAACATGCTAATATTAGGGGGCATACATTAATTACGTGAGCTCAAAAGGGGGGGGGGGGGTCGAGCAAAATCTCACATTACTTGAAAAGAATATACGAACTGGCCCAAATTTACATTAAAAATTAACACTATATCATGAATACAAGAAGGAAGGAGGTAGTAACCCAGTTCTTAAAATACAAAAAAAATGCCTTTTTAACTTGCTAAACAAAAAAAAAAACAAAAACGTATAACAAATAATTTTTTATCAAATTATTGGTTCGGTGACAGTTATTTCTTGAGCTCCCTTTTTTAAAATAATTCTTCAATTAGTTTTTAAATGAGTTTAAAATAAGTTTAATGCAGTATCATATTTGGGTGTTATTAGATGTATATACCAAAAAAAAAATATATTTTACTATTTCCTAATTTCTTGCACATGTCATAATATTGTATCTATTGAACCACCCCGCACTCTACACATGACATTTGAACAAATTCGGTAGGTTATAAAATCAAACAAAAAAGCCATTTTTTCACTATGGAACTATTCTAATTTTAAGTACATTCATCAAAATGGATTTATTAGATTATGTACGCACTAGCGGCCAGACGCATAGGCGGTCAACCGCGTGGCTAGCCGCCTACCGCGGTTGAATGTAGCGGCTGGCCACCATGGCGGCTAGCCGCTAACAAACCGCTTCGCGCGGTTCAACCGCGGTAGGCATAAAACTGCGTTGTATCGTCAGTAATAAAATGGACGCCGTCGAGGTCGCTAGTGTTATTTATTTGTACCATCTACGACAGCGACGCAAGACAAAAAATAGAAAATATTGGATTCATCCTTTACTGCAAACACGTTACGAATCTGGCCAGTTCGCAATTTGTTTTCAAGAACTGAAGAAGCATGAAGATAAATTTTTTGGTTATGTTAGAATGAGTGTTGCGTCATTTGAAGAATTGCTGAAAGCTTTATACGACACCATTAAAGGACAAGATACACGGTTTCGTGATTGCATTAAATCCGAAGAAAAATTAGTGATAACACTAAGGGAACGTACCCATACTACGTGACCAATTTTTTGCAATTTTTAACCCCCCCCCCCCCCGGTGACCAAAAACCTAAGCAACCCGCCGCTCATTTGTATGGAGCGTGACATTTTGAAGACCCCCCCCCCCCCTAAACGGGTCACGTAGTATGGGTACGTTCCCTAAGGTAAGATAAAAAATAATACTTAATTGTAGTAATGTTTTAATTGTAATTGCAATATGGATTCAACATAAAAAAGTAGCACACAATAGTATTTACTGAATTCAAATTACTAAAATACTTAGTTTTTACCACTTTTATTGTTTATAAAAACCGACATGTTTCGTGAGCAACGCTCACTTTTCAGGGTTTTCATAAAACCTGAAAAAGTGAGCGTTGCTCACGAAAAATGTCGGTTTTTATAAACAATAAAAGTGGTAAAAACTAAGTATTTTGGTAATTTGAATTAAAATGGTACCACAAAATAAGTTTGCTGTGTTTGAAGTTTGAAGAAGTATTTACTGAGTTTCTTCACCTTAAAAGATCTAAACAATCAATTTCTTGAGATATCCCAGAACTCGACTGTGAATATGTTGATTCAGGAGATGCTGAAGATTCTTGATTCCATGCTGTGACGTGACGTGACGGCGGGGCTACTGGTGGTGGCGGGTCATTATTTCTGATAAAAACGTGACGAACGTATGAATCCATCCCTCCCAGTGCGGTGCAAGACGATGTTCCAAAATAGTACTGCTTGAGAGGTTACAAGGTATCCCTCAACTATTCACCGATCCGGCCTGCGACACAGCTGGTGGGCAGACACACCCCCCGCCAAGACCCGGACCCGTGAACCCGGGCAATTAACGAATCAATTGGGTTAATCTATGGACCAGGTGTTAGTTATCCAATAAATGGTTCCCGGTGCGGCGGTACCCCTACCCACCTCCCAAATTTAAATTAATGCATACCAAGATTTTTTTTTGTATCATCGACATATCTTTGTTTCCAAAAATATCCATTAACTCTTCCCATTGTTTGAGTTTCAATTCACTGTTCTTATATGCTGCTCCTTCACAATTCCAAATAGCTTCGCGTTTTTAAATTTCAACGATAAATTTTTCTGTGTCAAAATGGCTAGTGGGACAACTCAGCTAGCAGCAAACTAAACCCCAACCGCCTAGTGCGTACATATATTGCGGTCAGCCGCGAAGCGGGCCGCGTTCAACCACCGCGGTTCGAAATTTTCGGCGGTTGGGTGCGTACGAACATGAGCAGTTGCATAGTTGCATTAAAATAAAAACGCGGCTGGCCGCTAGTGCGCACAAGCCCTTAGTCTTATACGTAACGAGGTTTCAACCATCGTATTTATATAAGAAAACTTCATTGAAATAAGCACAGATTTGAATTGGTATTAGGGGTGAAGTGATTTACTTTAACATCTTTTCTTTTGCTTGTTACCAATTTTCGGGGTTTTTTACGCGCTTGCGAGCATTAGCAGTCTCCATTTTATCATATTTTGGTCAATATGATGCTGAAAAACTTTAATAAACCTCAAATTTCGTCCTAAAACTGTCAACCCAATATCAAATTCGGCGGTTGGTGCCTGACTGTCAAAATAACAGCCGCCATGACGATATATGTCCGAGTTTGTTGCAAACATGAGTTGCAAGCAATGACGTTATATAAATAGACTGGCCATTGTCTCACAAACTCAAGATATAATGTGGCAAGTAAACAACACTTTTGTTTTCAGCGGTTTTCAGTAATTTCTTAATTCAAAAGTTATTCATGTATTAAAAAGATATGCTACTTCCACACTGAAGCCAACCTTCCAACACAAGAATCCAATGTGGGAGTGTTTCGTGATTCAAAGGTCTGACCTTAAATTTCCAAAACAAAACTTGTTTCATTGTCAAAATGAAATTCAAATGGGATAGTGATACGATATCAGGCAAGTAGAGGAGAGACAGAGCGCTTGCTAAATGTATAGGCCTTACGGCGCGATGGATTTCGAAGTGCCACATGAAAAAGTCAGTGAAATTGTATCCTAATATCTATCGATTTTTAAAAATGACCTTCCACTATTGCTCATCTCACTAGTTTCACACCTAGTGAGATGGGCAATACGTCATTACTGTAATCAAATGTAATATTAAAATAATTAAATAAATAATAACTTCTGGACCACTAGAGCCGCCTCTGGTGCTATTGCTAAGTAAACTTCACTGTTAAAAATATACTACATATATACTCTTTTCATTTGTAGGTACCTCGTGAGTTTGAGAGTCAAATTTCATTTAATATAGTAAATTATATCATGCGACAAACGTAAATCAACCTACGTATATCAAACCATCTCTTTCAGATGCACAATATTCATCATGCTCTCTCCCTCACTGCAATGACCAAAACTGTCTGCAGAATCCGAAAGCATTTTTACTAGGCGACATAGTGCCATCTCGTTTATTGTATGGTACGTAAAGAGACAGAAGACATGATTACATGATATCGGGACACTTGATAAATTGTCCAGTCAATCGTAGTGCGTTGGAAAGAAAGCTTCCATTTAAGAAGTTAGATGTCACTGCTTGCCACTGCCTGCTATCTCGCGGTACATTTCAAATACATTAGAATAATATCTACCAGCTGTTTTGATTTGCATAATATTTCATAATATTATGTTTTACCATCATCTTATAATTTTGGGAGGTCTTTGACCAATTGACCTGAGGGAAGGGCCGCCACTGACTTCGTAATTTGGCAGTTGCGCACCCAAGCTTGTACTCTAGTCGGCCTTGCACCAAAGGTATTAAGTCGGTTGCGACATTGGTTACCATTCAAATCTACATGGAAGGCATTTCTAGTGTGCCTTATCTATTCAGTGTTTCCCCAACTAGGGATGCCGATAGACACATATAAAAAAGAACTACCTTATTAAGGGTGCAGACGATCTTCTTGGCTTTGGAGCAGTCTACCGGATTCTGCAGGGAATGCAGCCTCCGCTGGACCAGATCACTGAGAGCGGCGGACTCCGATTCCCTCCATCTCTCATAGCCGTCCACCTCCTGAAGGGTGTGGAGATCACTCAAGAGGGACCTGGGGAAGAACAAGTTGAAAAAAAATTACAAAAATATTTAATAATTGACTGAGCTCAGGGAATTGCTGTTTTCACTCTACCATTTGGCATTTCATGTCTGTAAATTCGTTTGCTACATTCTGAATCAAGATCGTGGCTGTGCTGGATGCTACCTTTTTATCCCAGCCAGAGTTCACATGATCGTGTTTTCTATTACGAGCTGTCAAATAATCAAGTGAAGGTTCCACATATGATGGTGAGCTCTGGCTTTGTGAAATTGTATACAAATTTTACAAAAGGTGGCACGGGAGTTGTATGAAAAAGGAGTGTATTTCATAAAGTTTAACAGCAGGGAGGGAAGGCGGGGGGAGGGGAACGAAGGAGAGGATTCGCAGGAGGGGTGATGAGGGAGGGGGGAAGATGGCGAAGGAGGAAGGGGAATGCGAGAGTGGGAAGACAGGGAAGATGGAATGGGAGTGCGGGAGGGAGGAGGAGAGAGGGGAAGTTGGGGAAGGTAAAAGGGAAATACGGGCAGGGTTGAGGGAAACTCGAGAGGGGGCTCGCGTGACGGGGGGACGCGAAAGGGGGGACGCGAAAGGGGGAAGGCGGGGAAAGTGGAAGAGGAACGGGGGAGGTGATGGGAACGCAGGGGGAGAAAGGGGGCGGGAACGGAGAAGCAAAAGGGCAGAGCGAGGGATTGCAAAGGAGACATAGAAGCAATAGGGGATAAATTTGTAAAATTCATGCTTTTCACATGGACAACTGTATGTAACCTGTTGACGCGTTTATTTGTGTAAGCCTCAGATGGAAAAACAAAAAATATTCCCATCAATCAAAAAAGCATGTCAATAAACAGAATTAAAACACAAACACCTTCTTTCTTCGAGTGGCGATGCAACACATACCGGGTACTCTTTAGTATATAATATACTGAATTACACATGACTAATTTTACCAAAAATCTTATTTGTATAATACACTTTAACAAAATTTGAGTAGCAATTCTCCAAAGAGACCAAAAGTGCTAAATTCTTAAAATTTCTTATCTGAGAACATTTTAAGGAAGTTATTTGTTTTAGTATCACACGCTTTAACGAAATTTGCATTGTTATCTGGTTTAATGTCTTTAAGACTTCTTGCCCTTATCTAAGAATGTGAATGTAATAAATTTGGTAGATAAAGTATGCGATAAATCAAAAAGTGACTTTAATGTGCAGTAATTAATTACCTTTTCACACTAAATCAACCGTTAGTACCTGACAACAAAACCAATATTATTTTATGTTAGTCGTACAAATCCAATGTTAAAGCGTCTGTGAATAATACTTGAAAATTAACTATGTGAAATGTTATTATTCGTAACAAAATGGTCATCAATACAATATAATAAAATATTATTATTTATTGCGGGAAAGCAACCTTGAATTAGCAACGGGGATAATTAAAACATTGTTGTTAATAATGGAAATTTCCAATTTTGAAACCATTCTCTCTCCCATGATACCCGATTGAGGATGAAATAGTCCAACTGACTCCAACCAAAAAAAATTGCACATTTTAAGACGATCCACCTCGATGTAACCGCGCCGCGGCGGGAGGGGAGCTGTCAAATAACAACGCCGGGCCGGGTACCTTAGCTGACACCGACTCCAAAAATAACAATCGTACCAACATATTGATGAGTAGGAAAAGTAAGTTGATTATTAAGTTGTAGAAGAATACGAAATTATTTTTTTACTTTTTAGTGCATTTTTTAAAGTCGTTTTTTTGTTTTGTTAAAATTTTTGTTTATTTTTAGATTTTTAGTGAATCTGAAGTACACTACTAATTTATCTGAATATGGGTAGATCTACTAAACGTGCTGCTCATTTGAGACAGACATAATTTGACTATAACGACGTTACGGTCAAATTAAGAGATCCGGCCGAGTATCGTTAATTTGCTTCTAAGATTTGAAGAGTTCCCTTACTTTGTCATGGATCCCATAATCAGAATCTAACCAAATTCTCAACAAACTACCCTTGATTTACATCCTTTCCAATAAAAAAAGAATCAATGAAATCGGTTGGCGTGATATTGAGTTATTCGTCCATTTGTCGTGCACATACTTAATGCAAATTTAAGACTTATATGGTTTTCTCATGGATGCCATTGTCAGAACTAGACCAAATTAAAATGGGACCATACGGGAAGCACCTGCTTTCAAATAAATAAAGAATCATCAATATCGGTTCACCCGGTAAAAAGTTTTGAGGAAAGAAACATAAAAAAAAATAAAAATAAAAAAAAAATAAAAATACAATCGAATTGAGAACCTCCTCCTTTGTGAAGTCGTTTAAAAAGTGTGGCTCATACTGAGATTCATCATCATTTAAAGGATGTTTATGGTGACGATATTATTAATAGGTCTACTAAAAATCGATGGGTAATAAAATTTTATGATTGTGAGCCTGGAAAAGCAATAATTGCTGATTAAACACGCAGCGGATGTCGGATCATTGATACAGACTATAATTAATCCAAACTCGTCCACGATTTGACTCAAAATAACCAGCAAATCACTCAAAAGCATATCACAAATAATTTTGGAATATCCAAGAAATGTGTCGGCTTCATTGTTGAACATTTAGAATACCGTAAAATCTGTGGACGATGGCGAGAACAAACAGCGACGATTAGTGCATCTGCAAAACCTGAAGTTTAAAACGATTCCACACCCTTCTCACTCCCCCGATCTTTCGCCTTGCGATTTTTATTTTTTTCTCTACTCAAGAGACACCTTAAGGGTAATCATTACACCTCGGACGATAAGGTGAAGGCAGCTATCGTGTCTTGGATTAGAGAAATGCCGGAAGCATTTTTCAGTTACGCAATGAAAAAACTTGATACTTGTTGGGAGAAATTCGTTAGCCTTAACGGTGACTATGAAACATAAATATATGATTTTGAAGCTTAAGAATCGTACTTTTTGCCCGATCATGCTATTTATTTTTGTTCATGTTTTACAAGCATGTGTGCATTACTTTTCAGCCTACCCTAGTATTTCAAATAAAAAATTGAGTGGGTAACTCAGACACAACTTGTTTTATTTACATTTTAAAATCGAGGGTCCTTATTGAAAGATCCCATAAAATAAAACCACATCCGGAAAGGGGTTCGTAAGTAGGACATTTTACACTTCAAATCATTTTTACAGGCCTGATTCTTTATTTTTTCTAGGCTCATAAAAAGACTTCTAGAAAAGATGATCAAATTTTCAAACTAAAAACACATGGTTTTGCATTATTTTGCATTGCAACACCTTTAATGCTCTTATATTGAGGACAGGAAAGTAACATTCCAGATAATTAACACATTCTGTATGGACAGTGGCGGATACAGGGGGGGGGGGGGGGCACGCGCCCCCCCCTTGGCCACCCTAAATAGAAGAAAATCTTTCTTCAATCATTCGCTCTACATGTCCAAACCATCTAAGCGTCCCTTTCTTAATCTTACTTATTACGCTTGTATCAGCCTTGCATTACGTTCATATTTTTTTCACACTATCATACATGGCTTTCTATAGCATTTAGTCCTTCCTCTGCCAGTTTCATGCTTCACTGCCATACATCAGAGTTGGTACCCCGGTGCGTAGTCGGAAAACACGCCAAACGCGTGCCCAACATTTGTACACGGTTGACATTTGTCACATGAGAACGGGTCGTTTCTTCGAGTCGTTCTTGTGTTCAACAGCTCGGCTGTGGAATGATTTGCCGGCCTCTGTGTTTCCTCCTTCCTACAACATGGGTCTCTTCAAGACCAATGTTCATTCCTTCCTCTCCTCAAAAAGACCCTCCACACAGCATCCCAGATGACATAGGCCCTAAGGGAAATCATTTTCCTCAGGGCCTCCTGTGTGGAGTTAATGTAAAAAAAAAAGCGCTCCATTGTGGACTGCTAGCTTCGCTTCTTTCGACAGTTTTTTGTTAGCGCCAACGGCTTTCAGTCCTCCATAAATGCGGAGTTACCTGCATTTACCCTTCTTTCAATATCTCTATCAGACTCCCCATCTCTCGTAAATATACTTCCCGAATACATAAACTTATCCATTGTCATTTTTGGGTAACTATTACAAAATATACCTATTATTATTTTATTATTAAAAAAAATGTCTTTGGAGATGCTATGTGAAGGGTTATTTCAGAGAAAGGAAATAGTGGAAGGAAAAAGGTATGATAGGTGAGTTGGTGTGTCCAGGAGAGATGGACGGATGAAACTTTCCCTCCCACTGCGATGCGAGGAAATGGGTCGAAGGATTCCTGCTGGAGAGGTTAAACGGTCTACTTCAACCAGTCCTTTCCAGCTCGCCACGCAGTACGTGGGCAAATGCTTCCGCCGCTACTTTGAAAAATCACATCCCACGAACTCAGGCATCCCTGCTAAGTCACCAAACTTAGCGATCCACTTGGGATGACTTATAGCAGAGGTGTTGTTTATCCAATAAATAATTCCCGTGGCGGCGGTACCCATACTCGCCTCCAAAATTGAAACTTTTGCTTCATTCATATTCATACGTCGTTTCATGTAAAGGTACCCTTAACTCAAGTATTTGATTCCCTTGATCGTATATTCCCTTGAATGCAGCCATACTGCTCCCTGTGGCCAGCCAAGTTTTAAATATGCGGTCCGTCAATCTTTTATTTATTTATTGAAGTGGAAACTTCTTTAGCACCATTGTGATTTGACAAACACATCCATCTGTATGTTTTAGCCTGCAAGAGAATGAGATAGTATTTTTTTTTTACATTTAGGCCCTGAAGAAAATAATTTCCCTCGGGGCCTATGTCATCTGGGATGCTGTGTGGAGTCTTTTTGAGGAGAGGAAGGAATGAACATTGGTCTTGAAGAGACCCATGTTGTAGGAAGGGGGAAACACAGAGGCCGGCAAATCATTCCACAGCCGAGCTGTTGAATACAAGAACGAGTCGAAGAAACGACCCGTTCTCATGTGACAAATGTCAACCGTGTACAAATGTTGGGCATGCGTTTGGCGTGTTTCCCGACTATGCACCGGTGCCGAAGGGATCAATGATGCTAGTTCCTCGGAGCATCTGCCATTGTAATACCGGTAGAACAATGATAGCATTCCCAGCCGACGCCTGTGTTCTAAAGATTGCAATCCGTCTGTTAAGATGGGAGAATCTATTAAGCCGACCGCCCGTTTCTGCACATAGTCGAGGGTATTTTTTAGGTATTTTGGAGCTCCAGACCAGAGGTGGCTGCCAAAATCATATAGTCAGTCTCCTTTTTGTGCGGTTCGTCGTATTCTCCCCGTTGTCTACTTTTTAGTTTTCTTATATCTTTAGCGCCCCCCCCTTGAGTTTTTCTGTATCCGCCACTGTGTATGAATAACATTACATTACACCGTATGTGTGAATAAATAAATATTTTAAGTATAGGTACTTGTTCATTCTTATTCGTCTATTTTTATTTTTGTTAATTTTCATTTTATCGTGACGAAGAAACCATTGGTTTCGAAACATCTTGAAAACTTTGATTAAATACGTGGTGCATTCAAAGTAATTTGTTTTCATTTAAGTAAGCATGTAATAATATTTGTATAATTTTTAGAGCGCCATTTTTGTGAAAAATCACCTCTATTGCAAATAGACGAAACTGTGCAAATTTTAAAATGTCAGAACTTCAAGTTTTTAGAGATTTTGCTGCGACAAACAAACACACCTTTTTTTTGAAGTAAAGATTACAAAGTTCACAATACCAGAACACACAGTTGGGGAGATTTTGCAGCTACAAAAAAAAGATGAGTAGATATTTGTGGCAGATAATTATTACATTTTGTGGCGAATGAGGAAATGAAGAGGTTAAAAATTAAAGTCTTACCTTTTATGCTCCACTCCGAGATTGAGGATATTCTGAAGCACCTTCGATAGCTCCGGATTCTCAGAATGGTCCATAGTCTGCGCTTTGACAACTTCAGCGTGGACGAAATTCCAGAATTCCCGTGTATTTGTGCTGATTTTTTTCCTGACATTTTCGTATTCTATCGACGGGTTGGATTTCTGATCAATGTCCTTGCGCCAAGCCGCGCTTTTACCAGATTTAGCACTCTCCAGAATGTCATTGGTGTTGTCCAGGGCTTTGTTTACAGATTCATCCAGTTGTTTGACCATTTCTAATTGTTGTTCCTTGGTAAAATCTCTGAAAAACAAAAACAAAAAACCAAATATAATCAAATGTGATCTATACGGATCTGAAATGTCATATGTGTACCGTTTTAAGACTCTTCAACTCCTACGCACCGACAGACCAAAGAAATCTATTCAAGGAATTTTTTAAACATGATCAATTTCACTACAAGGAAGAATTTGGTATTTCTATTTTTGATACTGACAATCCGTGGTGTAATTCCATTATAATAATGTCGATCACAAAAATTTGAAATGCTGCAAAGGACAAAATGTTAATTGTTCAGGAGAGCAAAAAGAAAGTTGATTATTTTTTCAAAAAATCATAACTCCTGTTTTTGTAGATCGATAATTATGAACTTTCATTATAAAATAATAATAAAGCAATAATTATCAGCCTGAAACGCTCATCCACATTGAAAATCTTCCGAGAAAAGATACATGACGCCAACGGGACTTGAACTCGTGCCCTTCTGATTGCCGGTCAGCTGCTCTCCCAATTGAGCTATGGCAGCTTATCTTATACCCGCCAAATGATTCAATATATACTAGTGTTTCATTCAACAATTACTGCTTTATTATATTTGTATGTATCTTTTCTCGGAAGATTTTTCAATGTGGATGAGTGTTTCAGGCTGATAATTATTGCTTATAATAATTGTTACCCTTTGTGCTATGCATAAAAAATCTTGTCTTAAACGTTAGTTTAACAATTAAAAATAATAAAATAACATTGAATAGATTTTTCAAAATACTTGTAAATTTCTTTAATCTTTTCACCGCGGCGGCTGACTAAAGTCATTTCATCAAGTGGCTCACACCGCGCGGCGGCTGACTTCAGTCATTTTCAAGTTTCGACTTCGTTTTCTAAGCACATGTATGCCGTATACGATCGAAATTTTTTATTAAAAATAAGAATATTCATTTGTGGTGCGACCTCTCTGAGAATGTTTATCAACTACTTCATTGTTTATCTTGGTAAATGAATAAAACCGAGAGCGCGGCCCCAGCCGCCAGTCACAGTTTTGAAAATGCGCGCGAATCTGATTGTCTCTTTCGAGCGGACCCCGTAGCGTATTAGTAATAATACTTGTGCGTCGATATCCACTTTGAAATCTACTTTATTTTTGTGTACATAATTATTTAATTGTTGTATTATTTAAAAATTGACTAATTCAATTTTAAAAACATCTTGTTTTGTGTGTTTACGTATGAATTTTAAAACTTTTTTTTAACAACACTCAAATTGTCGACACATGGCTTATCTGAAATTGATATTGAAGCAATGTTAGATTCGGAAAATGTTTTTGAAATAAGTGATGACTGATGACGATACAGATATTGTTTTTGTTGGGCATTATGAAAGTTATGTCTCAATCCCGTCAGTTCAGCCAACAACTTCTTCTGCTGAACCTTTGACTTTCCCATCTCAACCTAGCCGGCCCTCTAAATTCAGAAACCTATTTGTAATAAATTCGCAAAAATACCGAATATTTTCTGCGTAAACCAAATATTTGCGGTTGATTGCCGCCGTGACCGGTTCTTAAAATTTAGATATTCGTAGTAAATTTGTAAAAATACAATATATTTCCACGTAAATCGAAATTTCCGAAACCGAATCCCATCTCGGCCGCCCCACCAAATTTAGATACCTATTTGAAATAAATTCACAAAAATACCATATTTCCGTGAAAATCGAAATATCGCACCGGATTTCCTTTGCAGGCGGCCATTCTAATTCGGGAATTAGAAGTAAATTCGTAAAAATAGAAAATATTTCTGCGTAAATCGAAATTTCGCAGCCGAATCACGTCGTGGCTGGCCCTCTAAATTTAGATACCCGTTTGATTCACAGAAAATACGATATTTCCGCGTAAATCGAAATTTCGCGGCAGATTTCCGTTGCAGGCGTCCATTCTAATTAAGATGTTCATAGTATTCGTAAAAATACCCACCATTTCTATTTAAATCAAACATTTGTGGCCGTTTCCATAGAGGCCGGCCCTGTGAATTCAGATATTTCGAGTAAATTTGTAAAAATACGGTAAATTTCCTCGAAAATAGAAATTTGCGGCCGATTTGCGGCCGATTTCCGCCGCAGCCGGCTCTTTAAATCCATATAATCAAAGTAAATTCGTAAAAATACGGCATTCCGGTGTAAACCAATTTAGATTTATAAAATAATAATATGAATTAGGTCGATATCAACCGCATAAATTAACGTTTTACGGCGATTTACTGCCGTAAAATGTCGATCTTATTAATGCAAATTTATCAGTGAAAACAATATAAAATAATTTCACAACATAAATATCAATAAAATGTTAACAATAGAAGTATCTATAAACTAAAACCATAGCATCTTTTAAAATTCGATAAAATTAAAAATGTAAACGTTATTGTCAAGCTCTGCAAGTATTTTAGTGTGTATTTTTGTTACAGCTGTTTCAGTTTATAGTTTGAAAATGGTTTTGCAAACATTATAACATTATCAAATTAAATTTTAATTAAATTTAAAAAAAAAACAAAAAATTAAATGGAGTTCTACGAATTAAACACAAAAACAATTAATAAAAATAGAGCATCGGCGCAGTGGCCCTTCTTGACGCGTCTCGTATTTCACTACACGAGCAAGTAGGTAGCTATATGTTACGTCATACGTTGCTAGAAGCGGCCATGTTAGAGATTGCTTTGTTTGTTGATATTCACGGCGTGTTTATATTAACGCAATTTTAACGTTATCTTCATTTCAGTTGATCTCAAATTAATGTTTATTGATACTTCGATATTGGAGGATGATGTTATCAAGATTTATTAATGTTTTTAGGATTAATCCAGACAATGATTTTGTTTTCTAAAAGGGTCTATGTAAAAATGACATTCGAAAAAGAAAGTGCCGCGTGGGGACGACTGCTTAGGTATATTTTTTTAGCGGTTAAAAGGTTAATAACAGTATTTAATTTATTTTTAATTTTTCAGAAAACAATCCTCTTAAAATGCGATTTGTAAATTGCACTTATTTTCCTAGAAATATTTCGATGACGCTGATCAAAAGAGTTAAAAATTAAGGAAAATGACAAATTTAACTCATTTTGGATTTATTGTTCTGTACAGCACTTCAAATTTCCTCTATTGATAAATTAGAGTTTTAAACTTTTTTCCTCTTATTTTATTTTTGACCATTACCGGTTTCAGCCTATTAATTCCATCTTCAAACTGGTATGAAATCATTCAAACTCATCATATATTATTAGTAGAATTTAGCTTAATCAGTTTATCTGATAATAACACTAGATAATAATGATCTAGTAAGTTATATTCGTTATTTGTTTTTGGGGTGTTATGCCATGTTGCGCTACCTTCTTCTTAAGCCAACGTTTCAGACAGCGTTGCAGTGTCCATCATCAGGGCAGTTCCGGTAATCGTACCAACTCGTAGTGGAGTGGAGCTGGCAACACGGTATCGCCTCCAAGTAAATAATCACACATTTCACCACTAACGATTACACATCTGCCGGATCTGCCCTGATGATGGACACTGCAACACAGTCTGAAACTTTGGCTAAAGAAGGAGGTAGCGCAACACGGCATATCACCCCAGAAACAAATAATTTTGGCCGTTAAAATCTAAAAACGTATCTAGTAAGTTATACTTTAACGGTGACAGCACGGGCAGTAATGGGTAGTAATCGTAACAATTTTTTTCCAAATGTAAACAATATGTACATTAGCTGTAAGTCTCTATTTTTAAGCCATAGTTGTAAGTCATATAGCAGTGTTGTGTGTGAATACCCACTCAGTCTGTAATAAGTCTTAGTTTTAAGTCACTAGCTATAAATCATAGATAATATAGACATCTGATGTAAGTCACTTGTAGTAGCTGCTAGTAATAAATCTCAGCTGTATATCACTTGTTATAAGTCACAGTGGCAAGTTGCTAGCTATAAGTCTTAGTTGTAAGTCACTAGTTATGAATCTTTGTTGAAAGCCACTTAATTTTTTTTATTTTTACATTAACACACAGGAGGTCTGAGGAAAATAATTTCCCTCAGGGCCTATGTCATCTGAGAAGCTGTGTGGAGGGTCTTTTTGGAGGGGAGAGGAAGGAATGAACAATGGTCTTGAAGAGACTCATGTTGTAGGATGGAGGAAACACAAAGGCCGGCAAATCGTTCCACAGCCGAGCTGTTGAACACAGGAACGAGTCGAAGAAGCGACCCATTCTCATGTGACCAATGTCAACCGTGTACATATATTGGGCATGCTTTTGGCGTGTTTCCCGACCATTCACCGGTGCCGAAGGGATCAATGATGCTAGTTCCTTGGAGCATCTTCCATTGAAATACCGGTAGAATAAGGATAGGATTCCCACCCGATGCCTGTGCTCTAAAGATTGCAATCCATCAAATTAGGAGAATCTATCAGACGGACCGCCCGTTTCTGCACAGAGTCGAGGGTTTTTTTCAAGTATTTTGGGGCTCTAGACCAGAGGTTCCTGCCAAATTCAACTGTGGGGCGCACTTGTGATTTGTACAGGGTTAGCAGTTGTGTACTATTAAAGTATCTGTACAGTACGCCCAGTTTTTGAGAGGCTAACTTAACTCTGGCTTCGATGGAGCCCCCATATCTGAGCTGGTCACTTAGAGTTACACCAAGCATATCAATGGAGGGCCTGTTCGGAAGATTGCTTCCGTTGAAGGAGACTAGATTTTCATTTAGCTGTAAGTCACTTGTTATAAGTCTCAGTAGTAAGATGCTAGGCGTAAGTATTATTTGTATGTCATTAGTTACAAATCTTAAAGAGCCCTTGAGGTGATTTTTCAAAAAAACGGCGCTCTACAAATTATACAATTATTATTATTATTAGATGTAAGCCGCTAGTAATAAATCTAACCTGAAGTTATTATGTCTTTTATTTATAGGTATACAAGATAAATAAATTAGGTAGTACTGTGCCCTTGAGGTGTTTTTCAAACAAAAAAGGCACTACAGAAAGAGTCCTATCTTTTCTTTTTTAAATATTATTACATCATAGTGTCTATGACAAACACTGCATTTTCATAAAAACTACGCTTAAGAATTATGTCCTCAGTGGAAATGCATCCATTTATCGCTTTTATGATCAAGAAAATTTTATTTATGGACGTTAACTATGAGTTTATTGTGTATTGAAAATTGGACGCGTGCAAAAATATTTATGTTCATTATTATTTTTTTAATTTATAAACTAACGTTTAGACAAGATTTTTATGCATAGCACAAAGGGTAACAATTATTACAAGCAATAATTGTCAGCCTGAAACACTCATTTACATTGAAAAATCTTCCTCGGAAGTATCTTTTCTCGGAAGATTTTTCAATGTAAATGAGTGTTTCAGGCTGACAATTATTGCTTGTAATAATTGTTACCATTTATGTTCAGTTTAAATTGGTTGGATCTTAAATTTAATAAGACCTGCAGGCAGTTTGATGTCTTTCTTATCAACCATATTGAGAATGTGGTGTAAAAATATAGGCCAACTCTTTTTTTTTACATTTTTATATATAAAATAGAAATTATATTCATATTCCTCTTCGCCAGGAGATCCTGTGCTGGGGGGAACTATGTTTTGGATAAGTTTTCAGCGACTTCTATGGTTTAACTTCATGGTTGGGTAAGGTTTTCCAGAAACTTCTGTGACAATGTTTTAAGTAAACTAGTAAGTTCATTTTCCGATAGTTTTTTTATTTTTTTATAATATCATGTATTTTATCGAGGCTTCTGACTCACACAATGTTGTCATTTTTTGCCTCATCTGTTTTAAAATTATAATATTATTATACTATTTTTATAATCTCTAATGTTCTTTAAAAGGTACTTAGTTATTTTATATTCATTTTATATAAAAATTCACTTTCAAATATTTTCCAGTTTACATGATTTAATAAATTTCATTATTGTCGTTATGGCTTGTAACTCGGTTGAGGCTATGAAATTCTGAATTTTGATGAGTTCAAGGTCATTAGTATTATTACTCTCTATCTTTCATATCTAACGCACTTCGATAATGTATGTTAGACATCTTCAATTTGTTCACTTATCGAGCGTATTGGAGAATCAGAGAGGCCTATCAAACACAATATTTAATTAAATGAAGACAATATAAGCGAAACTCAATCGAAAATCTGAAAACAGAAAAATCAGAAAAAGATATTGACACATCTGGGACACGAACCCAGGACCTCTCGCTTACCGGGCGAACGCGCTAACCACTGCGCCACCGTGTCGATATCCAATTCAGTCACTTTTAACTGTATCATACTTCGACTAAGAACCACCCACACTATCTTCATTTTTCTTAACGCATATACTATTGGCTGCTATCTTTATGTATTCCTGGGTTCGTGTCCCAGATGTGTCAATATCTTTTTCTGATTTTTCTGTTTTCAGATTTTCGATTGAGTTTCGCTTATATTGTCTTCATTTAATTAAATATTACAATTTGAGATTTTACTCATAAAGTTAAAATAAAAATAAAAACACAATATTCTTCACATTAGTGCATGTCCGGACCTTAATCTAAAAATGATTCTCATTTCCGAGATTTTCAGATTAACCTCAGCGAACCATAGTCTTTTGAACGGTTGGTTTTTGATAGTACCTTCAGCCAACATTTAATGTCCTTAATGTGGCTATTTTTTGTTTTAATTAATTTGATACTAAGTGGGAGTTTGTTATATAACTTAACTGCTAAAAATTCAGAGCTTCTCTGTCCAAACGTAGAGTTACACTTTGGTGTATTAAGTATGTCTGTTTGTTTGGCTCTGGTTTAAAGTTTAGGTTTAGATCAGCTAGTCCTAGATCAAATTATTAGCCAGGACTGATACACCCACGGCGCTAGCTGTCACAATATGACGGCTGTTGAAACTGTCATTATTAATAAAAATAATTATATAATGCAATTCTGCTGATATTATTTAGAGTGATTCATGTGTTACTAAAATTATGTAATGGTAGTGTTATTTCTGTTAAAGAAAGACAAACATTTCAAAGTTCTCCATAAAATCTAAATATGTAACTAACTAACCATTACGCAGTTTGGCGGAGGGGTATGCAGCAGTGGCGGTCGGTGTCTTTTTGTATAAGGGATGCTGAAGTATATACCTACCCAACCTAATATCAAATATAAATACCTACAGACTAACCCATGAACAAGATGCGATTACTAAATTAAAAATAGTATGTCAAATTAGCTCTATAAATCCTTTATGCTTCACATCAATTATTACAATTTTAAAATTAAATGAATTAAATAGATATTCAAAAGATATTTAAGGTATCAATTGGCATCCAAGCCAAATTGTAAAAATGGTCACGCGAACAAATTCTCTAAAACGTACCGAATTAATCCACGCGCTTTATTAAGCTATTCTGTGCACTATGCCTACGTGAATAAAAGTCGTTTTCTGCGCGTTGGATGCTCCCATCGAATGCGTATACTGCTTTAGGCAAAACTTGGCAGGCAGAACTAAATGATTGAGAGAGATCTTTTGACCAGCAGGACTCTCTCGGACTATTGCCTTGCACCGCAGTGGTAAGGATAGATTCATATGTCCGTCACTCTTGGATACACCAACCCCAGATTCCTACCCACCCCTCATACCTTTTTTCCTTCCCAGAACTTCCTCTCCTTCGTTTTCCTAAAAAACCCCTCCACACAGCATCCTCAAACATAAGCTCTGGGGGGGAATTATTTTCCTCAGGGCCTCCTGAGTGGAGCTAATATAAAAAAGGACAAGCTTCCAGAAGTTGAAAAATGAGGCATTTAACATCTTGTTTGCCGGGGTAGGCCAGCAAAAAGCTCTACCAATTACGACGCGGCACCCGGCACAGAAATGACACTTCGTGTCCAGCGATTCTGACACTGTCCTTTAGCTCACATCATTTGCGTAATAAACTAAGAAGCTTTAAAATATTAAATAAATGTCCATAAAACAAGACAAGACACAATATTTTTCAATTGTTCAATAAAAAAAAATATTTTTGAAACTGGGGAAGACAGGGTGTTAAACTGGGGTTTAACCTCTTGTTTGCCAGGGTAGGCCAGCAAAAAGCTCTACCAATTACGACGCGGCACCCGGCACAGAAATGACACTTCGTGTCCAGCGATTCTGACACTGTCCTTTACAAATTCGTAGGGTCAAAGGGTCAAAATCGTAGATAAACATATTTTTCCCGCGCATGCGCAAGAACTGCGCACACTCCCGCGCTCCGGTAAATTATTAATATAAATTATTTGGAGTGACTAGGCGCATTGCAGGTTTCGCTATGGTAAAGGGCGATAATAGAGCAAGCGATTCTGACCGTGTTCTTCATACACTTTCTTTATACATAAGGGTCAAAATGGCGTGTAAAATCTCATGACACACCGGTGCACGAGCGGTTAAATAGCGAGCGAGTTAAATATTCAGAATAATTCATTGGCTTCCTAACTTGCAAATCTAATTAAATTAAAGGTCTAATTTTAATTGACTTGTTTTTTGGAACAGTTGAAATGCGGTACTTTCATGAACTATGAATAGCGTTAAAAATGAATGGCAGATTTTTCTGATTCTGATTCTTGTATTAAAAATGTGTAATTTTAATATTTTCATTAATCATATTCATTATTGAAACGGTTTCATCTGTCTATAACGTCATTATGACATAGAAGACGGCTATCGCCAACAATGCCCAACAAGACGTCAAAGCCGCCGAATTCACAAATAAAAACAAACATTTTGGCTGCAAATCGGAAATGGCACATTTTAAATCGTTGTGAAAAATTAATTCGTCGACAAAAAAATAAAATAAAAATACCTTCATTATCGTAATTTTTTTGAAAATAAAAAAAAAAGTGAAAATACCATATTATATCAAATGAATGTTGCCGATGCGGAAATTACAATACGATTAAATATAATGATATTCAACATAAAATTTACTTTAATAGCAGTAGATTACCTAAAAAGTATTCATGATTCGTGTACAATCAGGCATAATTTGGTGATAACAAAAAAAAAACATTGCAACAATTCATTCTCCCTGGCAATCTGCATGCTTTGTGAAACACATTTTACGGATCGTGTGAAGTATAGTATGTAGACACAATCCAGATTTATTTTACATAAGTTGTGATAGATTTTACAAAAGTGTGATGTGTCCAATAAGGATTAATTAGAGTAGGTCAAACATGTATCAGCAATTTGATAAACTATTGGTCATACATAGTTACAGTTGGCATTGAAAGATATTGTGGTGATTTGAGAAGTTACATGTGCATGTTTTAGGGAGCTATAAAAGTTTTATGTGAACACTGCGCACTGTGTATTGTTAAATAAAATATGACAAAAACCATAAAAATTTAAAAATAAAACTCAAATATAATTAATTGTCTTTTATTGAAAAGAGATCATTAAAAATATTATCAAGGTGGCCACAAAAACCGGATTTCAAAATTCCCTGATAATTCCAGGTTTTCCAGGGCAGTTTCTACGTTTTTCCCTGATATGTTTAATTTGATATAAGGGGATATCATTCGTTAGATAAATAATAAAGGGAATTCCATCATCTATAGCATTTATTATTTCTTTGCGTCACAATAATCTATTAAAAACAAATCATCACTTGTTACAAATTTATGATATTTCGCCTGAAGACTTTTCAGCTTTTGAAACGATAGATAGAGATATAATCATTAAAAAAACTATCTAAAAATGGAATAAAAGGAAAGGCATTGAAATGGTTTAAGGATTATTTAACTAATAGATATCAAACCGCAAAAGTGGGTGAGACAATCTCTGAACCAATGAAGGTTACATTGGGAGTACCACAAGGGTCTGTTCTCGGACCTATTTTTTTTATAATGTACGTTAATGATATAGTAAAAGTACTGAAACATTGTAAAATAAGATTATTTGCAGACTACGCATTGATGTATATAGCAGGAGTAGATTATGAACTCATAATGAATCATTTAGATGAAGACCTACATAATATCAATATGGCTGAAGAAAAATAAACTAAAATTGAATGTAAACAAAACTAAATTTATGAACATTGGAAAACGAGTAACGCAAACAAAAAAAGACATAGTGATAGACGGTGAAGTTTTGAAAGAAGTATTTGAAATTAAATATTTGGGAGTAATAATTGACTCCAAATTGACTTTCGCTCAAAATACAAAACCAATTATTAAAAAGATTGCCAAAAAAATTTCGCTGTTGGGAAGAATAAGAAGATTCCTTGACACAGTCTGCAGTAAAAATGTGTACAACGCAATCATTGTACCACACATAAATTACTGTAGCAGCATTTTATTCTTAGCCAACAACGGATTAATGAAACAAATGACAATTCTAAAAAACAGAGCTATGATAACTATATTGAAGAAAAATAGGTACACTTCAGTCAAGAAAATGTTGAAGGAGTTAAATATCTTGTCATTTAAACAAATTATTTACTTCAATACTATATTGTTAATCTACAAAGCAAACATACACATGAGACGAGGAAAGGAAATGAACTAAGACTCCCCTTCAGGAAAAAAAGCACAGAGTCAAAAGTCATTGATGTACGGAGCATTGACGATATTTGGAGAATTACCAGAAGAAATAAAATTGGAAGAGAGCATAAAGGCATTTATAATTAAATTGCGAAGATATGTGATTGATTGGTATAGATGTGTTATTTTAAGTGTATGTATACATAAGGATTTAGGAAATAGTTAACCAGGTACCTATTTAAAATACCGCAATAAAACAATAATAAAACAACTTTGGGGTTTCACAAATCGTAAAATAACGAATTTAGTTTTATTTTTGGAATTTCCTGATATTGTAAAAAAAATTTGAAATTCCCTGACATTTCCCTGATAATTCCAGGTTCGGTAAAATTCCCTGATAAATCCAAAGATAAAATGTTAGAAGGTATTGTGGGCAGGTATATCAGGCGCAATCCCTTCATACATGCTATGGATGTGGAGCATCCCTTATGTTTCAGTCAAAACGCTTTCTACTTAATTTTTCTAGCCGTAAACAGCAATACTGCAATATACTAACAGAGAAAACAAACATAACGGACACAACGCTAGAGCATGTCGAAATAGATATACATTCTCAATATGTACAAATCGTATAAACGCACAGGATGCGAGACGTCCAGTAATTGGATGCTACATCAATTCCAAAACCAAAAAGCTGCAAAATAAGCTAATCTCGCATGCGCATTCGCTTCTGCCTGCCTCTGTCTATGAATGTGAAATACACATCTACGTTAGCATCCACCAAACAAAAAATGACTTTAGCGCATATGAGTATAATGCACAGAATAGCATACCACGAATCGAGTGGATTGTTTTAAGTAGATACTTTGGTGATTCATTTTTGATAGTAGGTATTATTTTTAGTAGGTATATCATACTTATTAATAATTGTCAAGCATACCTTCTACAAAAAGTCACCGACCGCCACTGATGTAAATGTGTCCGAAGTAAGGTCAATTTTACCTATTTCGGGTGAAATTGAGATATTATAATACGACACCTGTCAACATTGTACAAAAGCTGTTTACCTTATCTCTTGGACTGATGAAAAATAAATTAAACACATTAATTGTGCAGAGCATTATCCATTAAAATACAATAAAATAGACATAATTAAATCATACATATTCTTTGACGAGCCTCTTTTACGAATATGTATGTACCTACATTATACGATTCCATGATAGTTGGCCCCACGGCATGCTTATATATTATATGCAGTCAATTTAGGGAAAACATGATATATCTACTTACACAAAATAACTAACAATAACTTACACAAAATAATTAAAATACTGCATCACTAGATTTAAAATTGATAAATAATGCACAAAAATTATAATTTTATAATGATTATAATTTCAGGGGGCCAAGCATGAAGATGGATCAACTGTGTGATGAAGAGGATTGGAATAAGATGGGAAGGAATGAGGACTGGAGGCAAATGGCGAGGGACCGCAGCCGGTGGAGAGCATTTGTAGAGGCCCTAGCTCACCCTGGGACATAGTACCGTGATCAGAAAAACATGTAATTATGTAATTACTTACCTTAAATTAAAATCGTGAAAAAGGGACTTCAATTCTTCATTTTGCTTCTTGACCATCCCTATTTGCAGAAAGGCCTGGGACAATCGATTGCTCACAGGTTCGATACTTGATCTGTCCATCTTACTGGGGTTCGAACACAGCATCGGCAGGGAAATCATGAACATGAAGCAAATCCAGAGGGCCACCAGGAATATAAGGACCTGACCCCAACGTCCGAAAACCGCTTGACGATGTAACATTTTCATTTTCATAAAGCTTGTAAAAACTAAGTCGATAAATTCTTCTGTCACATGAGAAATATTTCGAGAACAATAAGTCTATAATCTACGAAGATATTTGAGATTCATTTTTATAGTACAATATTTTGTTCAATTGGCGTATGCCTGAGAAAGCATAAAATTAAGCAGAATTTGAATAAATTAAATTTAGTCGAGTAAACGCAGATCATCAATGAGAATTTCTTTTGAGTTATGAGTAAAAAATTAATTATATAAGTGAGGAAATAAATATGGGGAACTGAAGATTCTTAAATAATTATTACACTATTTTCATAATATCATAGTGCCCTCATTGCAATGCGAGATTCAAAGATTTATCTCATTTAAGTAGGTCCTAACGAGATTCCATAAGATCTGCATCTGAAAAACAAAAATTAAACAAATGAAAATTACAGTATTTTTAAGTTGTTTGACATAATGTTATTATTCCAGGTTCACATACAAGAATACGCCATTTGGTGATGCCATAGTCCCTATGACTAAAGATAGTCGGCAGTAGGAATCATGTGCATTATTTGCATCAAAAAAATTGTTAAATATTGTTCTCATATTTGAACAAAACATTTGTGGTTAATGACGCTATAATAAGTATATAATATATAGACACGTGAAAGAAATCACAAAGGTGGTAAGCCAAAGACAAGGCAATTGTATTTGTCTTCGATTTCGTAGTTTTAGTACTCAACTGCCACTCGTCGCTTATAAAGCTGTGTTCTACGTGTAAGTAAATTGCAATAAAAACTCCAAAATGCCCCCGTGTGTTATGAGAAAATGTTTCCATTAGACGGCAAACACTAGTGAAAGCAAAGGAATAACATTTCATTTGTAAATACACACAAATTATTTATTATTACAAAAAAAACAATTATTTCAATTGTATCTGGAGGATTTTTAGCGCCATTAGAGAAAGTGAGATAGCAAACAATTGAGTATAAGAGGTACAACCTACGGCACGATGTCGTCTCATAGCATTCCTTATTAATTTATGTGTAATTTAAGATTAAGCGTATCTTGTCATCTTAGTCACACCCATGATGTAGAATGTAGTATTCGGCGTAAATGAAAATGCCGCCCGGTGCTACATCTATATCGTTCATACATTCTTTGAATGTCTATCTTTATCATACATGAATAATTTTTGAATTAAGAATTTACTGAAAACAAAAGAGTGTTTCTTACTTGCCACTTTTGTATCTTGAGTTTGTGCGACAATCGCGAGTCTAGGTGTAATGTATAACGTAATTTTTTGTGGTACATTAATTATTATTAAATTGATAAGGTTTACCACAAAACTCGATTTTATGTGATATTTTTGTAAACATGTTGAAAATAGGATAAGAATTCAATGAGGTGCAAAAAATATACTTATATAGCGGGGTAATTAAATAAAATCCACACTTTGCTTCTATAAACACAATTAATCTTTTATTGGGTGGGTACAATCAATTACACAAGTAGCCAGTTCAATAAGTAGTAACTTAAACATACCAACTACAACAGTAGATTTATGGTTATTATCATTATAATAACTCCAAAGGACACTTGTTATCCTTAATTACCTACTCATCACTTTATACAAAAGGTTCACGGGTTCCTTGAAGCCGCGCAAGCTGATCTCGGAGGGCAGACTTCGACTTTTTCTATTTTCTTAGAGTTCAGCGCGGGACTCCCCGGCGGGCCAAAAACTCAAAACTCTAAGGATTCGCTTGTCTTTATATACGTATTAGCCCGCTGCCGCTAGGGACAACCAATGCAAGACAGAGAAAGTATTCGAGCGTACTTCTCAAAATGCGCTCGAAATAACTAAATTTGTTACACTTATGATTTTTCTAGAAGCATTTACTTAACGATTTTTCTTCCAATATTCCATTGATCGGGGCACAATCAGTGCACTAGGAATTTAACACGAAACAAATTGCTCAGAAGAGATAAAAAGTCCTAACACATATACAGTATTTTTTTTTATTTATTTTTTTTTATTTTTTTTTATTTTTTTTTTTTTATTTTTTTTTTATCTTAGATGCTTAAATAATAATGGATTTTCGGAATTCGCTAATCACCTTATTGATAAAGATCATACCTTCAATCAAAACACCGGTGTTAAGATTTTACACAGAAATAGTCATGGTAACAGGCTTAATAATTTAGAAGCACTCGAAATAAAGAAAGCCGTTAAAACAAAAACCCAAATCCTTAATAATCAGTTAAATGTGTCCAACAGTCCGATATTAGGAATATTTCCCATAAACTAAAAAAACCCGTAGCCACTTTATTTCTTAATCACCTGTTTAAATGACGTTTTGTCCCGGTAGATATAATGTAATTATTCATTAGATATACCCGTCTCTTTCTCTCTATCACTATGTAGGATGTTAATTACAATCTCTCACTCTTACTTTATATTATGTTTTGTCTCTGTCTGTATGTATATATAAGCTCACACAATGTATTTTTTCATCAGTTTTAATTTATACCCTGATGATGCTTGTATTAAGCGAAACCGGTCGGTAAATAAAAGTTAAATCAATAAATCGTGGTTACAAACAAAGTGATTGTTTTCCTTTAACATATACAGTATTATGCTTGGAAAATACATATGCGGTGTTACATATTAACAAATATTCGGCATTCTGTGTAGGAACATGCTTGGAGAAAGTGATAACATATCGAATGGAATTTAAATGGAAAAATTGTCACATTAACGGTATTGCATGCAGAATGAAGATTTGCAATTAGTTCTGGGTCGATCGATCGTTTTACACGACCCGGGTCGCTCACGACCCACTGGCGTCACGAACGGTTCGCGAAGACCCGCTCTTTTCGCGACACAAAATACGAAACTCGATTACTCATCACCCAGTTACTTTCTACGGGTGCGCCGCGCGGTAGACGGTCGCCGCCCAGACCGGTCAAGTCATACGTGACATAAAACCCAGGTTATAATTGTGTGAACGTTCTCTCACTGCTCACACCTGTAACTAGTAATGTCATGTCCCAGAAATTAATTTTAAAAAAGACATGCTTCAGGGGTAAAAAAACAATGTTTTATCATGTTTTGGAGGATATAAAAACCTTGTAAAAAACGTGTTGTTCTGAAGCTTTTATTGAGAATTTAAATAAGTAAATTAGCTGTAAGCTAATGCTGTATTATAATTTCTTTTTATTAAAGTCAGGCATTTTACACTTTTACCAGTTTATAGTTTATATTACAATGCACAATTACATTCACACTCACACGAAAAATGAAAAGTTTTTTTGAAAACAACACTAACAAAAAATTAAAAGAAATGCACTTCACCCGTTGATTAACAATACCAAGATACGCTCTAATTAAAAACGACGCTGTGTCTAGTTGAATATTCAAAAATCGAATCTACCTAACAATCCCGCGATGACGTGACACACGGGCAGAAAGCAGGATACTGTCACGCACGTGTGTGCGTTGATCGGCAAGCGGCGATCGAATGCATATCGAATGTGTCACAGTTTGCGGGTTCCGGGAGCTGACACGTCTCGCCCCACCCGCACCCGGCACCCGGTGATCGGTCCGTGAGTCACGGGGTGCAGGAATGTGTCGTAGATCGCGGGTTGCGGGAGTGTGTCGCGGTTTACGGGTCGCAGGAGTGCGCGCGTTATTCTTGTCTTGTTGTTCGCGAGTCGCGGATCGTGAGACCCGGGTGCTGAGGAATAAATAACCCGCTCGCTCTTTAGTGGCTCGTGAGCAGGTTTCGACAATCAGGTCTTTCACGATCGACCCAGGACTATTTGCAATCAAACAAAACAAACACAAAAAACACTATAAACAGATAAAAATTCTTGTACATATTACAAATCATAATATACGGGATGTAACAGCACATACCCAAAGCATTTAAACCAGCCATTCCAGAGCATATTTCAAGTACAAAAAGAAGATTTTGCTGTCCAATGATATTTTTTTTCCATTATATATTTTATTATAATATATTTTTCGCCACTGATCATACTCCTACATGTTGCAACGGGATCACGTGATATGCGCGCAGTTTCGTGTGTTACTGTTCTGCTGGAATGAGACGGAGTGCTTATCATGTGACCCGCTTGGCTATACCTAATAATCAGCTGCGAAATGTGACAAAAAATGTTTTTAATTGAACGAATATCATAGGACATTGACATCTACATTTTTTACTCCAAATATACCCAGGAATCACTGATTAAAATATTTCAAGTACATGCCGTTATACCCTGTATAATGTAAGTTAACATGGGAACAGATTGCTCTGCTCATAGATTCGCCCTCTCAAAAACTGGGCATGCTGTACAGGGCTCGCAGGTACTTTAATAGTACACAACTGCTAACCCTGTACAATCGCACGGTTGAATTTGGCACCTCTAGCCTGAAGCCCCAAAATACCTGGAAAAAAAATCTCGACTCTGGGCGGTCCGTTTGATAGATTCTCCTAACCATAGACATCCAAATGGATAGACAAGAAGTTACAGATGAGGGGTAAAACCAAACTATGGAGGGCGAAGAGGGGAAAGATGACTGTGATTCGTTATTATTATCTCGCATTACAATATCACCATTTAGTTCTTAAAAGCAAAATCTGCTTTGAATGAATAGACCTTTTTACATGGGAGCGTGAATTGCTTGCCACGATAATAACATATTTGCTAAGGCCAAATGCTCGCCCCAAAAAGACTCGCCCCAATACACATAGCAATATTTTGTTGCCGTGTTTAGTTAAAACACTTTTACAAATGTTTCATAATTTACTTACCCCTGTAACCAGCGACGAGCACACTGAAGAACCGCCCACATTCGCTATGTGCACATTGATATGTAGATATATTGTATAGCATAAGCTACCGTTTTGGCGTTATATTTCGTTAAATGTATGGATGTTAGCTTCTCGCTGTTCACGGCAAGAATGATGACGTCACACATTTTAGATTCAAGCGAGGCTCTATCCCCTCCCCATGGAGCAAGCCGGTTCCAAGGAGGAGCTCCAGCCGGCGCCATGTGGAGGGGGAAATAATACGTTTTTATCACTTAGGGCAGGTCCATATATATTCATATGTCCGTGCTCCTAACTTAACAATTGGATTGCAATCTTTAGAGCATAGGAGTTAGGTGGGAATGATATCCTTATTCTACCGGTATTTCAATGGAAGATGCTCCGAGGAACTAGCGTCACCATTCGGCACCGGTGCGTGGTCGGGAAACACGCCAAACGTATGCCCAACATATGTACACAATTGACATTTGTCATGAGAACAGGTCGCTTCTTCGACTCGTTCTTGTGTTCAACAGCTCGACTATGGAACGATTTGCCAGCCTTTGTGTTTTCTCCTACTCCTACAAAATGGGTCTCTTCAAGACCAATGTTCATTCCTTCCTCTCCTCAAAAAGACCCTACACACAACATCTCAGATGACATAGACCCTGAGTGAAATTATTTTCCTCAGGGTCTCCTGTGTGGAGTTAATGTAAAAAAAAAAAAAAACTTCCGATGGGAGAGAGCACCAGAAGAAACTAAACAAATTCAGAAAGCATTTTTTTTAAATCACTAAAAATGTTAATAAATTATAAGAAATAAAAATTAAAAAATAAAACAATGCAGAAATGATTTCCATTTGCGTCATTAACAGGATGCTCAAACAAAGTCATTCAAATCATGAATGCAGTTAATAAACAATGACCCAAGCCAACACAGTTAGCATGGATAATTTATTATTATTAATAGAGCTATGGTCAGATTGAATTTTTATTGACATTCTTTCCATTTTGGAGTACGGCCAGTCCTAAAAAAATGTGTCTCTTTAACCAATGAGCAGGTCAACGTCCTTAAATATACTTGTATACAGTAGAATTAGAATATAACGACTTTGCTTACAACGGCTTACCGTTTTTAGCGACAATATAAACTCAAGTTAGGTACTAGAAAAATATATCCATTTAGTACAACTCCGTTTTAAGCGACCAACTGCTTAAAGCAACCTATTTTAATGAAAATTCGTGTGTTTAGAACGAAGCGCAGTGTTTTGTCTACAAAACCTAAGCACAAATACCTCGTCAGTGTTTACTTGTTGTGACTACCTGTTTATTTGTTCTGTTTACCTGTTGTGACTTGGTTAAAAGCTCGACTCGAATGAGTTCCGTGAAGCGAAAGTGTTTTTCAATTGAAGAAAAAAGTGCTATATTACACCGTTTAGAAATCAGTGAATTAAATATAACCCTCATGAAGGAGTTCGGAGTGTCTCATATAAAAACAAGCTTAAATTATCCGGCAGTTTTGTGCGTTAGTACGACAAAGTATCGCCAGCCCCTTGAGGGTCGTTATATCCGGATTCTAGTGTACAACATTATTTTTCAATTAATTTTGTCAAGGGTCAGAATAACAGAATACCCAGTGGCGGTTTGTGGAGTAGAAAAGTGGGGGGAGGCACAAACATTTTTGAAAGTAAGCATTTTGTATACCTACACCTAAAAAAAAACAATGGAACTATTACCTATGTCAAACTATAATAAAAATGAGCAAACGTCGATGTCGTAAATGTCGACTGCACATTCATCCTACTAAATTAATCTAAATAACCATTCTCCTTAAGTAACCACTGCCGCGTACTATCACAAATAATCAAGAAACCAAACAAAACTTGGTCAATAGAGCGTTAGAGCTGATTGTAAATGATCGGTTCTAGTTCGAAAGTGTTCGTTTTTGAGGCACGCCTCAAACTAAACAATAAAACAGTTCCGTGTGACTCCCCCACTCTCCGCCGCCTACATGAAATCAGCGGCTCTAGGAGGCGGTCCCTATCTCTGCCTCACTAGCACATTTTTGTACCGTGTTTCGTAGTAGCTCGGCACGGTAAACAAAAATCCATGTGTGCCATGACCGGCCGCGTAGCACTGGTGTATCGAGTTACTTAATTTAACCTTTGACTGGTGACATGGTTTTTGTGTAACGCAACTGGTGACGAACAGTCTGAGAGGCCGCTGCCGTATCCGGTCTATATCATAGAAATTAGGTAATGTGGCTTACAGCAGTCTATAAAAACAGTTTAATAACATTTAAAAAGATAAAATAAAATCGATCAATAAACTCTAAATGTAATTTTTAATGAAGAACTTGTTATTACAATGTATGTAGTAAGTAAAACAAAAAAAAAACTAGAGATGAGATCATTAATCACAAACAAACAAAAAAAAATCAACATAAATTACCAAAAATACTAATTTTCCTTATAGTTAAGATGCTAATCAATAAATAAAAAAAATAATGCTCTAATCACTGGTATCATTTTACTAAACTAGCAATGGTCAAACTAGCAATGGTCAAACTTGGCACATTGCAAGCACACATTTTTTTACACAAATTATATGTGTAATTAGATTTGCGATTTAACTAGGGTTGCCAGACGTCCTTTATTTTAAAGGATGTCCTGTATTTCAGACCCAAAAATTGACCTTGTCCTCTTAGTTGAAATCTTAAATAGAGGACAATACTTGGTCCTTTAATTTGGAAAAAATGAATCAGCGTGATCGCTGTATATTAAAGCCTCTACTGAAAAAAATTATAGACGATAAGAAGTGTGAAAGTGTTCTTAAAAATTTTATTCAGATTCTCAAATCTACGGATGAATACAAGAATCTGTTAAAAATAATACAATACGTATTTTCCATCCCAGTTTCTAACGCCCAAGCCGAAAGGATTTTTTCCTTGTGTACGAATATGTGGACCAAAAACCGAAATAAGTTAGATATTGACACTGTAAAAGCAGAACTACAAATAAAGTCGAACTTCTTCAACACGAAATGCAAACAATTTTATAATTTCGTTACAGAAAACGAAGAAACTCTTAGAGCAGCCAAAAGTAATACCAAGTATACTCTTAAATGCAAAAAGACTGATAAAAGTCATACTACTTACTTTGGCTTCGATTAATGACAAACTACGTTACATTGCGTACTAACATTGTTTTTTTATTAATAAATGTCGCTACTGATGAACAAAAAAAATGGATGTCCTTTATTTTCATCCCATGTCCTTTATTTAATCGTATCAAATCCTCTAATACTTAAAACGGGAGCTGGCAAGCCTAGATTTAACTTAGGAGGACAACTAGCACAGGTTTTCCGTGTTTTTGGTCTGTCATTGGAGTTTTGTGGTTTAAGTGGCAAATCATAACTGCTGGCTCGTATATCGCGTAGAATGTGAGTATTATAAACTCTGCGCCGCATGTTTTATTATACCACGTTTCTGGCCAAAATTTTTAATGAATTTTCCACTATCTTTTTTGTAGGTGCAGAATTATTTATTACAAGTAATAACTGTAAAAATATGGAAAAAAACAATCTATCAAAATTACTTTCAAAAGTTACGTAAGTGGTGACATAGGGTCTGAGAGACCGCTGCCGAACTTTACATCGATGTAACTTACTGATTTCGGACTGTGCGATGCAACTATCCTTCTCTACGGGGTGGACGCAACTAAAATCGAAGCTACTCAGCCATTGGAACAAAGCAAGTGCGGGGAAGGGGGTGAAATTATGTTTCACTGACGGTGCTCGGCCTGTGAGACCGCTTGTCACCAGTTAAAGGTTGAAGACAACCAGTCAGACAAAATTTGGGAGGCGGGAACGGGTACTGCCGCCTCGGGAACCTTTATTGGATAACCAACACCTCTGCCATAGGTCGCCCCAAGTGGTTTGCTACGTTTGGTGATTTAGAAGGGGTGCCCGGGTTCATGGGGTGAGGTTTGTCTAGGTCTTGGAGGCGGATGACCAAGACACATTGAACCCCAGATTCCTACCCACCCCTTAAGCCCTTTTCTTTCCCAGATCTCTCCTCTCCTTCCTTTCCTTAAAAAAAACCCTCCACACAGCATCCCCAAAGATGACAGGCCCTGAGGGAAATTATTTTCCTCAGGGCCTCCTGTGTGGAGCTCATGTAAAAAAAAAAGTCCTAGTGAAATATGAAAATATTCATGGATAATATTTAAATTCAAGACTTAACAAGCAATTTCATATTTTAAGTGTATATTGACAAGTATTCAATCTCGAATACTCTCCTTTTCCCGCATCGCTTCATCTCTTACTAATTATGGGCGAGGGATGCTACAAGTTAGATGCCACAGATGGTCTGACCGATACAAGGTCATGTGGTACCTCGAGAGAGTTGAGTTGCCTTCCAGTTCTACCCGCGCATCTTCAAATCTCTGGTCTGAAATACGTCAGCTAACCTGTAGTGATTATAGACTCATAAACTTTTGGTTAAAAGGTTTAACGAGCGGTTGGGTTATTTATTGTGAAAGTACCCATAAAGTTATTATTGTGGTTTTAAACTGTTTTACTATTATTAAACTGTGTCATACTTGCAAATTGATTGTATCTACTCCAAATAAAGAGTAATTTGTGATTACCGTAAAATAATTGTGCATTTTATTTAACTATACCGCTACAAAATAACTAACACCCTTGAGGGTGATTTTTCACAAAATTATCCAATTAGGGGCTATCCGTAAATTATGTCACACCTTATGGGGGGGAGGGGAATAGAGAAGTGTGACAAGGGGTATAGGGAATCATCAGCTCTTTGACGTCACATGTAAAAATCTAAATTATTAAAACGCAAAACTTAAATGTAAACAAAAAACTTTAAATATTTTTAATAAAAATAAAAATAAAATTTTGAATCACTATACTGTTTTGATTATTTTCAGATGTAAAATTGCAAAATATATGAAGTCACACTAGGGGGTAGGGGGTCTCACAAATGTGACGATGTGTGATAGGGACGGGGGGGGGGGGGGTCAAAAAATCATGAAATTCGTGACGCAATTTATGGATAGGGGCCATCCATATTATTATCATATCGCGTTCATTGGTCAAAATATTGTACACATATTTTCGTATCGGTGATCAATGAACCGATGTATGCAATTTTTAGCAATAAGTTGTTTATAATTGTTTGCCTAGCTTGTAGTTTTTTAGATTTTAGAAATGTATTATAAGTTTGTACAGCGCCCTTGAGGTGATTTTTCACAAAAACGGCGCTATATAAATCATCCAAATATTATTATTATTATTATCATAAAAATAAAAATTGGTAACATTTAAATTAAAGGTTGACTATATTTTGCATATATACTTGAATTTCCCCCCCCCCCCCCCTGCCTCATTGCACAAACTGCCACTGGGAGTACCTGTGTTTCAGTATGAATTTAGATTTCTGTGACATTTCAATGAATACAGAGTTCTGGTGGTTAATATATTTTAAATATATATATTACAATGTAAGCAATTTTCCTGCAATTAAAAGCATTGGCTACTTTATAGTAGTTGATAATAATTAACGATGGAGTAAAGTCGAGTATAGGCGCATCATACTAATCCAAAAACACAATAAATTCTGATGATGAGAGCTAACACCACAAAATAAAAGGTTTATTACTGGTTCGACCTTTATTTGAATAATAATATTACCCAGTTATGTATAAATTAACAATGAAAATAGGTTGCTTATAACACTTTTTAGTTTGGAACAGACAATTATTTGAATAGAGGGTATTCAACACTTGAATAATTATTATTGTGAGTAGGTACAATGAACAATAGCATGTATTCAAAATGTAAACACAAAAGATAGTCAATGAAATGGAAGTTTCAGTCATCATTAAAATGGTGAGAAAGGGCATTATCGAAAAGCTTTTACATTAAAATAAAACTGTTTTGTTACATAAAGTTTGAATTAGAACCGCTTTATCACTGAAATAAGTCAATACTTCAATATATTTAGTTATATCGCTTAAAATATTTCGAAAGCTTTTTTGATATATTTTTATGTATATCCATCAATAGTACCTCTGTGCATATTTTTTTTCCATAAACAAAATAATTAAATACTTGAGTTTGTACTTATAAATAAATCTAATGACAACACGTAAAATAAATTTGAGTACGAACTTGTGTGATGAATAATGACACCGAAGGTGATTTGACAGCAACTGCCGAGATCCATTATATTTTCTATAAAGAGTCGCAACAGGGCTCATGTTCAATATCCATATAGGAATTAATAACACATCCAATTGTATATTGTATCGCGAAGGTAACCCAGGAAATGACCACTTTTCTAAATCAATGTAATTTAACTATTGACAAATGCTTTTCGCCGGCTGTTCAAAATCGAAAAAATAAAAACATACCCATTGATCGCACTGTTTTCTAGCATCACGAGGAGCGAAACCTGATAATTCACAGGGGGGAAAGTGACATCGGATTTGATTTTTGAGATTCGTATCACTCGACACTTTTCTAGGATTACTGAACTAAAATGAAAAATACTAAATACATAATCACTGCTGCCACTCCAAGTAAACCAAAATGTAGTGTGGCCCGTTAAAAAAAACTTGAAAAACAAGACCAACAAGACATAAAACAAGAACTTGGTTTTACCCCACTAATAATAATAAGGCTGGCCGCACACATCAGGTTTTTCCATCCGATTGTCTGATCAGACAAAAATCGATTCGAAAACCGGATTGGTTATAATACCGGGGCCACGCCCGTTGTCGGACCGGATTGGACGGCCGGCGCGGAAAGGCGTGGCCTATTTTCATTACCGATCCGTTTTTCGAATCGGATGTGTGCGGTGTTTATCCGATTTTCATAAGAAATGTATGGCGCGAAGGCCTTCGGTACTCTGATCAGACAATCGGATGGAAAAATCTAATGTATGCGCCAAGCCTAAGGAACTCCAGTCGATTTTTTTTATGAATAATGACCTTCTAACCTAAATAACTACATATTTTTATTTTTTTTTAGAGTAAGTTTTATTAGTTAAAATAATTTTCAAAGTTTTAATTTTTCAAGATCTCCGAAAACCACCGTATGTTTGGTGAATCATGTGACGTCATCACTCACCAAAAGTTTGTTTTATTTTCAACAGGTGTTGTCATTTTGCATGACAGTTATATGGAAGACGCTATAAAACTATTCAATAAGTAAAAACATTATTTAGGTAGAATTATTTATATAACCACTGGAAGGCTTTTGCTGAATTTCAGCACCACCTACAAAACCTAAGTTTGCTTGGCTGCTGAATTTCAGAAAATTTTCCCTAGAAGCATTCAATTTTTTTTTTAAATATTTTCAAATAAGCCCGCGGTTCAATTTTTACGTTTTTTCGTAGGTGGAAAGATACTACTTCTATTACAATTCAACAGATGACAGAATCATCTACCTTTAAAGACATTTGGTCGTTCGAAAATTCATGTTTGTTTATTTCTCTAGAAAGTTCGTCTGTCAAAATGCCTCAGTGTAAAATGCGGCTTTTTATCGTGTTTTAGTGGATTTTTCTAACATATTTGTATATCAGTGTAGTAAAGATTGAATTAGTAATGCATTCAACGTGTTTCAAACTTAAAAATTCAGTGATATTTGAGAAACAAAAGTTTTGTTGTTTGTTTTTGACATTTTTTTGCGGTTGGACTGTTTTTGACAATGCGGTATTTTCAATAAATAAACCAATAATCGAGTTAATTGGTATTGTGGATTTAAGATAATTGATGTAGCTGTATGATATACTGCAGCTATTTTTTGTGAGTCCTTTATGTATTACAAATTAGTATTATTAAAAGTGTCGCCATTTTTTGACTAAATTTGTGTCAAAAATTATTCAAAGGGAAACAGTTCATAACATATCAAAATACAGTTTTCTTATACACGTATGTGGATTGTGATTATAAAATAGATTTTTGAAAGAAACCTAGTAGAAAATAATTTATGTGGAGGGAAAATTGAACTTCCTAGGCGAGTTAATAGGGAGGTATAGTTAGAGAATAGTTCCGTTTTAAATGTTTACGATTTTATAAAAAAAAAATTATAAATCCTAGGAATATGTGATAATCAACCAAAGATAGGTGAATTCATTGACTATATAGTACTATGACCAGTTTGTATATCTCCATATTAAAATTCGGAGGTACGATTTTTTTAAGGTGGGCGGAAAATATTCAAAACTATCACCAAAATAACACGAGCAATCCGAGGAAAAACAAAAATTTTAACAAAACTAAAAAACGACTTCAAAAAATGCACTAAAAAGTAAAAAAATAATTTCGTATTCTTCTACAACTTCATAATCAACTTACTTTTTCTACTCATCAATATGTAGGTACGATTGTTATTTTTGGAGTCGGTGTCAGTCAAAGTAGGTTTGTAACTACATACATAGTTATAGGTGAGATGTGCTTGTGTCGCACAAGCGACTTGACGAGGTGAGAGGCGAGAGCGGGGCCGCGGCATGAGGGGAGCCGTCAAGTGAACACGCCGGGCCGGTACCTTTGCTGACACCGACTCCAAAAATAACAATCGTACCTACATATTGATGAGTAGAAAAATTAAGTTGATTATGAAGTTGTAGAAGAATCCGAAATTATTTTTTTAACTTTTTAGTGCATTTTTTTGTTTTGTTAAAATTTTTGTTTATTTTTTGATTTTTAGTGAATCTGAAGTACACTAACTAATATGTCTGAATATGGGTAGGCCTACTAAACGTGCTGCTCATATGAGACTGACATAATTTGACCATAACGACGTTAGGATCAAATTAAGAGATTCGGCCGAGCTTCGTTAATTTGCTCCTAAGAATTGAAGAGTTCCGTTACTTTGTCATGGATCCGATAGTCAAAACCTAACCAAACTCTCATCAAACTACCCTTGAAGTACATCCTTTCCAATAAAAAAGAATCATCGAAATTGGTTGGCGTGATATTGAGTTATTCGTCCATTTGTCGCGCACATACTTAATGCAAATTTAAGACTTATATGGTTTTCTTATGGATGCCACTGTCGGAACTGGACCAAATTAAAATGGGACCACACGGAAAGCACCAGCTTTCAAATAAAAAAAGAATCATCAATATCGGTTCACCCAGTCGAAAGTTCTGAGGTAACAAACATTTTTAAAAAATACAGTCGAATTGAGAACCTCCTCCTTTTTGAAGTCGTTTAAAAAAATAAAAAACACGCCGTAGCTCCAGTTGTTATTAAGTATACTTATTATGTTTTTCAATATTATTACGGGAGAGTCGTATAAAAATTGTTAGAAATTATTATTTTTTTGGCTTTTAAGAATCGAAACCAATATTATGGAATTGTACGCAACTACAGCGTACAGCGCCAAATCAGCTGTTCGACATCCGCCATTTTGAAGTTCAGACATGGAGGAGAATTAGTAGTATTACGATTTTTTGTACACTTCAGTTTTTGAATATTTTAAATAATAGAGATAAACTAATAGATAAACGTATATTTTTGATACTGAATTATTTAGGCCTAAATAATGTTTCAATAAACACAACAACTAAATCTCTATAAACAGTACTAAATAAACGAATAACATGAAATGTTATTAATACCTGTAATGTTCTTTTATTGTGGCCTTACTAGCCCACAAATAATGAGATGTACACGTAAGTTCTTTTCGTCTATTTATTGTAATGTACAATGGATTCGATAGTATTATATTATTGTCTAACGTAGCGAGTGATTACTAAGGCTACTGAAATGGTTCTGCCCGCTGCCACGGGAGAGACCGCTGTCTGACCCATGAGACGTTCGTCAAAGTTCGGCGGAACCCGAACGTTTCCGAATGATCCAATACATGGATAATTACCTATACTCCATCCTTTCCCCTGTAATCAGTCGCTACAATCTACATATTTCAAATATTTCATATATATTTTAAGTATTTCAGGACTCTAAATATTTCATATACATTATAAATATTATATTAATTATTCACACATGTTCTTATTATACACACATAATTATAAATATTTTATACACAAAATTATAAATCAGAAGGCTTTCCGTTCCTTCCTTGTGGGGAACTATCTAACTATCTTGGACGGAGTCTCCCCGACCATGGACTATGCGAAGTACTGGGTATTGCCGGCTCCTGCCTTGCATCGGGTATTGCCGTGTCTGCGACCTCCGGTGACATCTCTCCTCCCCCCGCTAATCTGAAATCAGGAGAAAACACCGTTAACTCACTCCACAGACTGGATAACTCTTTCTCAGAATGCTCAGTCCTCGTATCATCGGACGCGGAATCTGGCAAATCTGACTTAACATCGCTCCAACTCACTGACAAGTTTCTCATCTGGTCCACATGACGTTTCCAAATTAACTGAGAATCACAAGTTTAAACCAAATATATTTTTTTCCAATTTTATGTGTAACTATTCCCTTTACCCATGTATATTTATTATTTTTCCTGAAATCTTTAACTAAACATTTTTGTCCCACAATAAAATTTCTTGTTTTTACACCACCATAATACTAAGTCTGTTTACGTTGATTGGACTCAATATTTTTATTCGCCAAATCATGTTGTTTTGACACAACCCGTTCATTCTCTTTCGGAATGAGACTGTCAAAAGTAGGTCTAAGTTTCCTACCAAACAGTAAAACTGCTGGCTCGACTCCCGTCGTACAATGTGGAGTATTTCTATAATCGGACAAAAAATGTAACAATTTATCCTCGTAATCAACCTGAAATTTATTTCCTACCATAAGTTTTTTAAGAAAATTCTTAGTAGTTTTCACTGAGTTTTCAGCGACACAGTTGCTTTTTGGGTGCATAACTGGGGATGACATGAATTTGATATTGTTTTCCCGAAGGAATCGTTGGAAAATCTCGCTCGTAAAAGATGTTCCGTTATCTGACACTATGAGTTCAGGGTAGCCAAAATTTGCAAATAATTTATCAATTCAAATATAGTATTAGCTGAATCTGCCCTTTGAACTTCAATACAGTCGACCAATTTAGTGAATGGATCGCAGACGACCAAAAACATTTTCCCTGCCAGCGGCCCACTGTAATCCAGGTGTAACCTACTCCAGACCTTCCCAGAATTAGACCATACCGATAATTGACTCTTTGGAGGAGATTGTTTCGTCGACGCGCATTCTGGACATTCCTGAACAATTTTCTCTAAGTCTTTGCTCAGTGACGTCCACCAAAAATAACCTTTTGTGAACGGTGCACGAGCTCTAACACTTTTTTATGCAACGAACTTGGAACAATAATTCTATGTTGCCAAAATAAACAATCCTCAACAATCGAAATTTCGTTCCTTTTTATCCAGTATTTCCATAAATCCTCCTCGCGTTTAATCCGTTTGGGCCACCCACGCCTTAAACAAGTCATTACGCTTTGAATGACGGCGTCTACTATAGTGGCTTCCATAATCGAATTAACCTCTAGATGCTCACAATTGCTAACAAAACTTATGAAATCAGACCCGTAATCTTCTCTGAACTCCTCAACTGACGATTCTAAAGGCAGTGGAGATAGGAAATCCACTTGATTTTTGCAAGATCTTACGAATTCCGTTTTGTAAGAAAAACCTGCTAGAATTATTCCATACCTTTGCAATCTGTTTGCGGCTAGTACTGGGATATTCTTATGTTCACCGAGAATTCTCATCAGAGGCAGATTATCAACACACAGCGTGAATTCTCTGCCATATAAGTATTGAAAAAATTTATTCAAACCGAACACTATAGCTAAAGCCTCTAAATCTAAGATGCTATATTTCTTTTCCGCGCTATTTAAACTTCTAGATGCAAATGCTATGGGTCGCAACGTACCGTTTGCGAATGAATGAACCAGACACGCCCCTAGACCGGAAGTACTCGCGTCCGTAAAAAGTTTAACCGGAAGGTGAGGAATGTAATTCGTCAAAATCGTATTTTTACTCATCAAATTCTTTATCGTATCTACTGCGTTAGCGCATTCTCTAGAAAAAACCCATTTGACATCTTTATTTAAAAGATTAGGAAGTGGCTCTAGAATTGATGACATATTAGGTATAAAATTCCGGTAAAAACTGAAAAATCCTAGTAAACTTTTAAGTTGATGAACGTCCGTCGGATAAGGTGCATTCTTAATGACTACTAATTTATCCGTTTGAGGTTGGATTCCGTTTTCAGAAATGATGTACCCCAAAAACTCTAACTCTTTTACAAAAAATTGACATTTTTCCGTATTGACACATAATCCGCAATCTTGTAATCGCTTACAAACTGCCATGATATTATACATTAGATCCTTTTCGTTGATCCCAGAGATGATAATATCATCTAAGTAAAATGCCACGCCTTTTAACCCTTGCAAACAACTCGCAATTGTTCTAGCAAAATTGCTGTGGCAGACTTAAACCCAAACACTAGTCTATTAAATAAACCGAATCACCCGATATTCCAACTAAGCCGAGTAAGGCCGGCCGCAAACGTCAGATATTTCCATCCGATTGTCCGATCAGACAAAAATCGATGCGAAAACCCGATTGGTTATAATACCGGGGCCACGCCCATTGTCGGACGGCTGGCGCGGCGGTAATGAAAATAGGCCATGGCTTTCCGCACCCGCCGTCCAATCGAATTTTGTCTGATCAGACAATCGGATGGAAAAAACTGATGTGTGCGCTGTCACTTTAAAATCAACAGACATTAGCATCTCCCACTCGCACACTTCGGAGCGACCGAGTCCCGCGCCACTTCAGGCCGCCGCGCAGAAAAGTAAAGACCTATAGGTTTACAGCGCAATTGACTTTTCTGCGCGGCGGCCTGAAGTGGCGCGGTACTCGGTCGCTCCGAAGTGTGCGTGTGGGAGGCGCTATTCAGGGCCCGTCAAGTTGCTCTAGTTGCTCTCTGGTAGGAACCGAGTGATACCATTATTAAAAATACTGATGTATCGGCCAATAATATCTGGAAAAAATATCCGTAATGTTGCCAGTTGAAACTAAATAATATCACAAGGCGAGCAAACGAAGTGTCAGCTGACTTTTGGCTACTACTCGAACTTTTATCGTCAATCATGGCTTCTGGTAAAGAAAGGCTGCCCATTTTCCCCTCTCGGGGGTAAGTTAAATCTTTTATACATCACTGAATTATTTAAAGAAAATGTTTATCAACAACCTATCATGTTTGCTTAGTTATTTTCATGTCTACTGTCTAGAATCAATATGAGGGAGTGTCAATCATCATCAGAATCGCAATAATTTCATATTTATTTCTTTCAGGGCCCAGATGTTGATGAAGTCTCGTCTGGCTGGAGCACAAAAGGGCCATGGTTTGCTCAAGAAGAAGGCTGACGCTCTTCAAATGCGTTTCAGAATGATCTTGGGCAAAATTATCGAGGTAGGAATGGCTTTCCGAATTTACTTTATCTGACTACCTATGTTATTCATTTAAACTTAAATGTTGGTAAAACATACTAAATAGACCAATTTTGGTCACGACAATATTTTTATCTTGCAAAAAGTAGAGTAGTAGTTGATTATTTACCATCATTTAAAACTTTATGTAATGTTTATACAGACCAAAACATTAATGGGAGAAGTGATGAAGGAAGCAGCCTTCTCTTTAGCTGAAGCCAAATTTGCCTCAGGAGACATCAACCAAATTGTTCTCCAGAATGTCACTAAAGCCCAAATCAAAATCCGTACGAAGAAGGACAATGTTGCTGGTAAGAAAAACTGATTTCTTTTATTGAATTATACATTCTGCAATGGGATTCTAGCTAGTAAAAAATAACTCATTTGCAGCAGAATTATTAAAAGATCTCAATTATTAAAAGACAACTACAGTAGGATCTGTATATAACGACCCTCGAGGGGCCGGCGATACTTTGTCATACTAACCAGACGACACACAAAACAGCCGGATAATTTAAGCTTGTTTTTACATAAGACACGCCGAACTCCTTTGCGAGGGTTACATTTGATTCACCGGCATCTAAACGGTATAATATAGCACTTTTTTCTTCAATTGAAAAACACTTTATTTTTATTTTTTAATTTTCTTTATTCATTTTGTGTATTACAGGATTTTTTTACATGGTATTTCGACTACCAAGCTAGGCAAATGCCCGTATTATGGTAGTCGAGATTCATAAGATGTTATATTTAAGTATATAATATTAATAATCATCCATATACATATATGTAGATGAAAGTACAAACATATAGCTTACATATTAAGGAAAATATTCATACTAGTATTAGGTACATGATCACATACGGGAAAGGAGTTAAACTAGGTGAATCTTGTATAAATAAAAATAAAATAGAATAACAAATAAAAATAAAAGTAACAAATAATAATATTTTAAGGATAATAGAAATAAAATAAGAATAAATATGTAAATCATCTATACAGATGAACAATGATAGTCTTAGACCCCAAAAAACAAAAGCAAGTATTCCTAGGCAGCATATGAAATGGACGAACAATGTCAAAAAATATGAAAAAAGCATCAGCGTAATATAAAGTTTTGGTTGAAAATTAATTTAGAGATAAGATTTTTTACTCGAGAAATATGAAAAAATAAGAACAGTTTTTAAGATGTAAGGCACTTTGGCTTCACGTAACTCATTGTGTCGAGCTTTTAACCTAGTCGTAACCAGATTTTGTTAATATGATAAACACTGACTGTGATTTATGTGTACTAATAAGGATAGGTTTAGCGGGCGGGTGGTAGCCGAGCGCGGGGAGTAGCCGGGCACGGGGAGTAGGCGAGGCGGCGATGTATTGGTAGGTTTCATAAACAAAACATTGTGCGTTATTCTAACCAGACGAATTATAATCAAAATAGGTCATTTAAGCAGTTGGTCGCTTAAAATGGAGTCGTACTCAACGGATATGTTTTCCTAGTACCTAACAATGAAACCTAACTTGAGTTTACATTGCCGTCGCTAAAAACAGTAAGCCGTTATAAGCAAAGTCATTATATCCGAATTCATTATTTATATCTTACTCCGCTTACTGGTTAACACGCAATATTTCTTATTCAAACGGTTAGATTTAACTTTATTATCACGAAAAGTGTGTATTTATGTCGGGGAGACAAAAAAACATGCAAAAAATATGCATTCAGCATTTTAATTTTGTTTAAATTAATTCACTTATGCGGTAACGCCATTTTTATGTGTATCTTTTTTATTTAACATTTCAAAGACAATCAATCAATACTGCCAATCATAGAAAAAATATTATTGCCATGTACCTGTATTCATAACCGTAGAACATGGAAAGAAAAGTATTAGAATTATTATTTTTTAATTTATAAACTAACGTTTAGACAAGATTTTTATGCATAGCACAAAGGGTAACAATTATTACAAGCAATAATTGTCAGCCTGAAACACTCATTTACATTGAAAAATCTTCCGAGAAAAGATACTTGCCGCCAACGGGACTTGAACCCGTGTCCTTCCGTATTATTAGAAGTAGTATTAGAATAATTACACAAACCCCCTAGACAAACCCTGCTTTGCCAAACAAACCATTCAAAACCTGGGATGTTTTTTTAAATTATGATGACATGCGAGTTTATTTTAGAGAATTTATTTTATAAGATTGGTACTTCCGAAATGTTATATTTGATTGTCTATTAGTTAAAAAACTAATATTCCGTATTATCCGTGCCTCAAACTTCGACAACACGAACGTTCCGTTTTATCCGTGAGGTAGACTTATGCATATTTAACGAGTTTACATTGTCATCGCTAAAAATAGTAAGTCGTTATAAGCGAAGTCGTTATATCCGAATTTTACTGTATTTGCATTTGGGGCGATGAAAAATAATGCATTTAAATTTCAATTATGTAAAATGAAAATTTGCTTTCGTCGTATGGAATTAATGGGATGACAGCTAAAATCCATTTACAATAATTTACGTCCGTATTCTATGACATTTTGTATTGAAATTTTGAAGCAGTGTTTTCCAACGCCCCGAATGAAAATGGTTGTCTTTTATAGTAATAAAGGTGAATCAAAAGATGTTTTGTAAAACATATTCACATTAAGTGTGTTCAGTCATCCCAAAAGTTTATCGAATTATCATATATATTATTTATTATGCTATTTACTGATCTGTAGAGGGAGATGTATGATATTGGTTGCATTTCTCCTATGGGTTATCAGTAGTGACCGACCGAAGGTTTGGTTTCGGCAAAAAAATCTAGTTTCGCCATCAGTTTCGGTTTCACTGAAACTCTGCAAAAGATCTCAATAAATGGTAAACTTAGTCTTAAGAATGTTGTGATTGTAAACGCAATTTAAATTAAAATACTCAATTAATGAGGTCCTTCGTTTATAATGTACATAAGTGTTGATTATTGACAAATTTTTGTCCAAGAAGTAGTTACCACAGTGGCGTAGCTAGCATGGGTGGCACCCAGGGCGGACGACTTGAGAATGTATAAGTGTAAGATGTATAAGTGTAAAAAAATAAGCCAAATTTCAGTAAACAACAGATTTTTAACATGTCTAAAAAAATTTCGGTTTCGGTTTCAGCCGAAACTGAGACAGCTACCGAAGATTCGGTTTTGGTTTCGGTAGAAAGTCCTGTTTCGGTCGAACACTAGTTATCAGACATATGTACATCGTTTGTCTCACTACTATTTAGTGTGTAAGAAAGAGATGCAGCATTATTGTGTTAAAGAACATATGTTTTATGCCTTTTTTGTGGCACTGCCGTGGGAATATTATTAAAAACTCCGCATATTTTCGGAAGTCGCCCAAAGATTTTGGTTTTATTAAAAATGTTGTAAAAAGGTCATAAACAAGAATTTAAAAGCAGGTACCGACTTATTCATGTTTCACCTTTGACTCCTAGGCCAATGTTAGAAATAATCGATGTTTGAAAATATGTAATCATTTTCTCCAGAAGTAAGGAACCATTGTGCTTATTTTAGGCACATGAATACGCCCCCAACAAATTTCTACCAATTTATTTCTTCAGTGTGTATCTTTAAATAAATAAAATTTCTCTAATTTATACATAATAATTTTTTTTTGTTCTTTCAGGTGTCACTCTGCCCGTGTTTGAGTCGTACCAGGATGGTACAGATACGTACGAGCTTGCCGGTCTGTCCAAGGGAGGGCAGCAAATCACCAAGCTCAAGAAGAACTTCCAGAGCGCCGTGAAACTGCTGGTCGAGCTGGCGTCTCTGCAGACGTCCTTTGTGACCCTCGATGATGTCATCAAGATCACCAACAGACGTGTCAACGCTATCGAGCATGGTGATTATTATCAATGTTCTGCTTAAAACGCATCCTACATACTTTGGACACGTTGCTCGCCAAACTGGATTGGATCTTAACCTCTCAGGCTCAGGCCATCTTAACCTCTCAGGTTTGCTTTTCGGAATAACTCATATAGGTTTCATACAAATCGTTGTGGCTCCCTTACTATCGTGATTAACAATATGATCTAAACGGTGTTAGAAGAGAAAACACCACACTTTATATTCAAATCTACAAGTTAACTATAAAATAATTAAAATGTATGGCTTTATGAATCCAAAGTTTCCGACCGCAATTTGAAAAAACTTTGGGAATTTTTTATTAATTATTTTTACACGGAATGACGACAAAGCGAGATAATGATAACATTTGTCTAATTAAATGTGTGTTTGTTTATTTTTTTTTCATTATCTGTAATTTTAGTTAGAAAAAAAGGATTGTGAACTATTTTCAAATTTTTTATGTTTATTTCCATACCGGTATCTGGAAACTCGTATTTCAAGCGGAAATCTGGTGAATCTTCACATAGAGAAACCAAAGAAAAGCTTTTTTTTTATGTGAGCAATTAAATTTTTTTTATACTTGAAAATCTTTTGGAGACATTCTACACTTTGAAGCATTTTAAAATACCATAAACAGCTGATATTAACCACTGATGACCAATTTTTTTAAAAAGGCCAAAAATATTCCAACTTTGAACTCAATTTATTAAAAAATGAAAGCTCATATCAATAAAACTCACAACACAAAATCTTCGTCAAATGTGATGTAGATTCACCAGTACCACGAGTTTCCTGAAAGGGTGTATATTTATTTAAATATTTTAAGATGTTCATAAGAAAAAAAATTACACAAAGAGGTCAAAATAGAGTGTAGCCATTTAGTAACTCACATACTAGTTTACTTCAAAGGTTAAATTCCAGAATAATTAATTGGAATTAATCACTAATTTTCTTTATTTTAGGGAAAACAAACATTCCAATTATAATTATTTTTCTAGTGATCATCCCTCGTATTGAGCGCACCCTGGCTTACATCATCTCCGAGTTGGACGAACTGGAAAGAGAGGAGTTCTATCGCCTGAAGAAGATTCAGGACAAGAAGCGCATTTCCAGGAAGAAGGAAGAGGCTGTAAGTTCCTTCGTGAAATTATCTATATTCCTTTGCCGTTTATTGATTACATTATCGCATCCGTGCAGTCACAATCGCTGTCCGTTTATGATGCACAAATGCGGCCTAACCACTCAGTTACCCAAATTTGGGTAGCCACAGGTAGAATATTTTTATGAATTCAAATTAATTTATTTTGAATTTCCTGCAATCAACCAATGTGTTTAGTAGCTGGCTTGATTTAGCTTCTTCGGATTCCAAAAGATGTCATTAATGTTCTTCTCATTGAATATTCTAGATAAAGTTTTGTAACGTGAAGTCTGTGTGTAAACACCATTTAAAATGTTGTTTTCTAATTATTCTGTTTACAACATTGCATTTTAAAAATAAAAATTGCATTTTTTAATGTTTATGACCATATACATAGATTCTCAACCTTTTCGTGCACATCGCCCACTTTGATAATATTTTTATTTCTAGCACCCCCTAACCCATGAATTGAATCTGAAACAGCAATTGTTGTAGGCGTAATGGGATACCATGTCAGAGGGGACATAATGGGATACTACGACAGGGTTACATTTTCCACAGCGGATGGGACTAATGAGATAGGATGGGGCAAGAGAGGATGGGATGGGAGGGGTTTTTCTGGGTCTCCTACTCCCTGAAAGTCTGAAACGCCCCCCAATTTTATCTTGGTCTTCTACCGCCCCCCTGAAGGTATCGCCCCACGTTGAGAACCTATGCAGTAGACAATTGAAAACATATAGAAATAGTAATATTCAATATTGCCTCAAATAAGTATAGGGTAGGGCAATTTCGGTAACTAACACGCAGAATTCACGCTTGAACTAACATTTTTTTTATAAAATCTAAAAATATGTGATTAATGTTGAAATATGGGTGGATTCTTTGGCTTTGAATCGCAATAAGCAGTTTATATGTTTCTGTAATTATATTTTTGGAAGGAGTGCGGATGAATCGAAAACTGAACGCTCCAAAATCTCTATTGTTCAAGTGGTCATAGGATTCTGAATTGTGCAAATGTGGACACATACAATCTGCAGATCATATTGTAAAAAGTGTCCACTTTGCCAGTATGCTGTAGACCTATCTTTGCTGAATTAAATGATTCCCGATGCCTCCGACTGGCTAAATAATCTCATTTTGTCCTCCACCATATGAAGACGAAAATTATATTGTAAATGTTCGGTGGAGTTAGAGCAGACAGGCTATTCTTATCCAGTTAGAAGCTAGTTGGCCTAGTCTGAATATATATCTGGAACTGGAGTTCAAGGCTGCAGCGCAACAAATTTATCTTTTCTGTAAATGGAAGATGTTTCCATCTTCACTTAAAAGCTTTGACTTAGCTCTTTTGGTAATGGGAACAATGCAAAATGTTTTTGTAATTCTTCTTCTTAAGTCGGTTACTTGTTGCTGAGGATTGTGACCCCTACTTCAATTTCCACGGTGGACAAGGTTCTTCCACTCCTCACGGTTCTGAGCCTGTGTGGAGAGCTGTGGACAGAGACGTTTCGGACACCAGTGATACTTGGTCACTCCAGCGCATTGGTTACCTTCCTCTGCTTCTTCTGCCTTCCACTTTGAGTTTCTCCAAGTTGGTGTCCTCAGTTTGGCGAGAAACGTAACCGATGTAACTTAAAATTCATTATAGGGAGATAGTTGAAAACCTATTGTGGATGCCTAGCTCTTCCAGAATAGACACATTTGTGCATCTGGCTATCCATGGAATCCTGCGCATTTTTCTCCAGCACCACATTTCCAGGCCGTCGATCTACTTTCTTTCGCTGGCTCAAGTGTCCATTTTCCACACTATAGAAATATGGGGAAAATCAATTGCCCGGACAATTTAATTTGGTGGTCTTTATTATACCTCTGTCATGCCATATCTTTTGCATTTTACTCACGGGGTCTTTTGTCATATAAATTCTTCCTTTCACTTCTGTTTCACAACCTCCTTCATCACTTATAGACGAGCCTAGGCATATAAAGTCGTTTACCATTTCTAAGTCTTTGAGAGCATTATTTGATCGTTCAAAGGTGTTTGCCCTGTCAATCACCATTTTATTTTGGCTTAGTTGATCAGTAGATCTAGATTATGGTTTTCTTCTTTCTCTTTTAACAAGGAGGTGGCTCATTTCTTCTTCAGAAGAGACGATAAGGGTAGTGTCATCTGCATATCGGAGATTTGAGATTTTTTGGCCACCAATATTCCACCTTTCCAATAATATTAATAATTAAACCATGGTTAAATGTGCAACCAGAAATGAAAAATAATTGAAATAGTGTTTTTTTTTCTTCGATAAAATCAGGCAATTTTGAAATGAAAATTTATATGACAGCCTGACATGCAAGGGCAGATGCAGGGGGGGGGGGGGGGTCATGACCTCCCCCCTGGGCTGGGTCCAGGACCTAGGTGGACCTACTTTTTACTTTATCTATTATTATCAAAATTAAATTATAGCTTCTTGTGACTTGACCACGACTATGTGACCCCCCCTGGCGTTATTTGACCCCCCCCTGGCGCCAAAGCTGAATCCGCCCTTGCTGACATGTGTATTATTTGAGCTAACAACTTGTCAGTTGGGATTGTTATGCAGACACCTGTAGATTTGAGATTCAATAGTTAGGCGAGCAGACAAAAATATTATGGAGCGATAACAATGTTTCCTTTAAGTCATCTGATTAGTGTAGTTATTTGTAATGACAATATAGAGAAGTTTCTAGGTGCAGGGTCTTTTGATAATTGAATCTGACACCCAAGCAACTTGCAAACATGGCAAGTTTAACAACCTCTAGAACTTTTCTAATTCTCTCGAATCTCTTGCAATCTATTTTTACCCCTCTATTCACTTCTCTCTTTCAGAAAGCCTAAATCATTGTTTAATTTTCATTTGACCCATACTTTATTTTCTCTTGCATACTTATTATTGTGTACTCTTATTGGATCATTTCTTTTCTGGAATATGTCAATTAACTTTAAATGTTTTATTTATTTCAGCGAGTTGCCCTGCTGCTTGAACAAGGGCAAGATGTCCGCGATGTTGCTAACTTGTTGGATGAGGGAGACGAAGATCTTCTTTTCTAGTTCCTCTCTGATCAACTTTATGTAAATGACAACACGTTGTCAACGCTCCAACGGGAAGCTGTCATTGATACCACATTGCATTATGGCATCGATGTAGAACACTTAGATTGGCCCTCACTGTACCAAAAAAATCAACCCTAACTACTGTTGATTCATGTAGTATGCCGTCGGCAGTTGCCATTTTTATATAGTGTAGATCGCAGGCTATGTTTTTTTGATACCAAAAAGGTTATTTATTGGTTCTATATCGATGAATCGTAATAAACTCGCATTGGAAGGAGTTATAGCTTAAATTGAGCATACATATTTATGTGACGTTCATTTCATCCAGCTTTAGTGATCGGCTACTGATTGCACTATGTTTTAGTGTCATATTCTAACTTTGTAAATAATTGTACTGCCGTCATAAGTAAAAACACAGCATTCTCTTTGAGTCTCAAGGACAATTCTGTGTTTTTACTTATGACGGCAGTATCGATCACAAACATAATATATTTATTAGAAATATCTATGTATAACTTAATTAAATGACAATATTTTGATTGTAAGTTGATACTGTTGTCGACCAGTATTAAAATCCTTCGCCTCAACTGCTTTCAAACTTATAAGATGTATGGTCTAATCATGTTTAACTCCAATTTATTTATTATTTTTTTATTAATTCTTCCCTTTAGTTATCATGCCGATTTTTTTTGCTTCCAGTCTTTTGCTTTCGCTAACTTCCAATAAATTGTTGTACTATGCATACTGTTTGCATATTCCTCACATAAAATCATTCAATATTAAATATTGATATAAAATATTATTAAATTGATTGCTATATCTTGGCCTTATGATATTTGAAGTACATACTATATTATGTGTACAAAGTAATTATTCCGACAATTATTATTATCTATTGTGCATTTGAAATTTTGCTTGTAATACATAATATTACTATTTCAATTTATAGTAGTTATTTCTAGCGTCACCATTAATCACATATTTATGTATGTACATTCCTTATTAATACATAATGTAAATTTTCATTTGTTTGAATTGCCCATTTATTTTAATAAAGTGCGTACCTAGGTATTTTTGCTGTAACTATTAAAAATCGTTATTAACTATTATTTTATTAAATAATATTATTAATACCTGTTTGAATACAATTCTGAGATTCCAGTGAGTGTCCAATACTTGAATTTCATAAAAAAATTGTTTTTCATTTTGAAAGTAGCAAGAAAACTAATTGTGTAAATGGAATTATGTAAAGATTTTTTCAGGTCTTGTATATATTATTATTATGTATATCTATTGTTTAAGTGTAGTCCATGGTTGAATAAAGTTTATAAAATCCGATTGTGGATAAGTAATTGTTATAGAATGTGAGTTAAATAAAACTTCAGTTACAAAACATATTTTATTGATGGCCTTTGTTTTTCCCTGTAAGGGCCTGTTCCCACTTTCATTTAAAAATCGGACCACAAAAAACCGGACATTGGATGCCCTGTTCACACCAGTCGCCGCCTCAGTTCTTATTTGTCCAACAGACCATTTTAGTTTTTGTTTAATCTCCACTTTAAACTAAAACATAAGGTATAAAAAATGATAGTTAATCACTTAACTAAGAATTATTTAAACTACTGAAACCTTTACCTTTACGGAAATTGCTTTATCTTACACCTATCATAAGGTTTCATTGAAATAATGAAAGAAAACCTTCTCCTCGTCTAAAATTTTGTTTTGGTCTGTTGGACAAATACGAACTAAGGCGACGGACCTCTGTATAAAAAATGGAATAATAAAAAATCAGATGTCTGACACCCTGTTCACACTTCACACGGAACAATAAAAAATCAGATGATCCCGCAGATGCTGCGTGCATTCTTCCTTGCGACCGGGAGCAGGTGTAGGGGTCGGGGTATAATGGAGTTCATGCCGGAACGACAAGGTGGCAAGTATATCTATGTTGTATATAAAAATCAAAATACGCTTATATGTATATGAGATGTCTATGCGTTGCTAAACCATTAATCCGATTGGAATGAAACTTTGGGGATTCGATGTGCGCATGCCCGCGATGGTGTCTGTATACATATATACTGGTGAGCTCTGGCATTATGAAATTTGTACAAAAATTGCAACAGGTGGCACGCGAGCTGTTTGAAAACTGAATGTACCGGGAATGAATGCATGGAATGCTGGAAGGGGGCGGGAACCTTGGAGGGGGGTTCGCAGGCCGACGGGAGTGGGGAGAGGGAAGGCGGAGAAGGCGAAGTGGAAACGCGTGAGGGGAAGGGGACGTGGTAGAGGAAGGCGAGGCGTAAGGGAAACGGGACGAATGGGAAAGGATAGGCAGGGAGAAACAATTTCTTTATGAAGTGGCATAGCAATGCATGTCTGGAACTCGCTTGTAGCTTCATATAAAACTGTGAGTGAGCGAGTTCTGACACGATTTTTAAACGGTTGCGCTGCCCTGGCCATCCATTCTATAAATCGTGCCGGATCCATTTTTTAATTGTGTTGGACATGTGTGAACAGCTCCATTTATCCTCTACAGCTACTAGAGCATCCGATTTTTAAACGTAAGTGGGAATGCGCACTAAGGCAGTAAACAATCTGTTTTCTCCCTTTCCTGTTTATTTTTGAAGAAGCATAATATGTACTGTACAAACCATTATGAATTGAGGTATTCTAAACCAGAGGGACATTGATTGGAGTCATTTCATTTGAATATTATAATAGCTGTCATAGTTAGATGAATAAAATTATGAAGTTTACACCAAATGACGGGAAACTTTTTTATGGTATACATATACATTTTCGTTATTTGTTTTTGGGGTGTTATGCCGTGTTGCGCTACCTCCTTCTTTAAAAAATGATGGACACTGCAACGATGTCCGAAACGTTGGCTAAAGAAGGAGGTAGCGCAACACGGCATAACACCCCAAAAACAAATGACGAAAATGCTTTTGGCCGTGAAAATCTTAAAACTTATCTACATATACATTGTATTATAATAATTAAAAAAGATATCTGCTTATATGAGAAACAAAAATACTTACCTGCTCCAGTCTGCCTTACTTCGGGATGTTATGTTATGACAGCATATGATTTCTTTTGAACAAATTATTATTAACTTGAAAATGAAGATTTAAAAAGTTAGTTCACAGTATTAGAAAAATGCTTGTGATAATAGAAGGCTTTCGACCCCACCTTACGCCAAAAAATACAAGATCAATAATTAGGTACCTGAGTAAATCATAAACCGGTGCGCTTTCTAAATGCATTCTACGCTGTTTCGGATCGGCGTTTATGTACTGTCAAATTATTGAGGTTACGATGTCAGATCTGTCAAGTAGATTTTAATATTTACTATTGAATGGAGATTCGGATAAATAGTATCTGCGATGGAGATAGAAATAGGCTGTAAGAATACTTGCCGAGTATGTTTGGAAGAAGGTGCACATATTTCCCTTTTCGAAGATGTAGAAGATATAAAAATATTTCTGAAGATTATGGCTTGTTCTACAGTACAGGTAAATGTTATTCAATTGCTTAAAATATGTTTGTTTATTATTTATGCATTAAACCGCTTACTCGTTAATACGGAAAACTTTTTATCCAAACAGTTAGATTTAGCTTTATTATTACGAAAAGTGAGTATTTATGTCGGGGGAGACCAAAAAACATGCAAAAAATATGCATTTAACATTTTAATTTTGTTAAAATTAATTGACTAGCGCGATAACGCCATGCTTATTCATCGTTTTTATTTTAACATTTCATCAATGCTGCCAATCATAGAAAAAATATTTTTGCGTAAAACAAAGTGCATGCATCATTACAAGTTTGTACCAGTATTTAAAACAGTAGAACATGGAAAGTAATGTATTAAAATAATTACACAAACCCGCTAGACAAACCCTGCGTAGCCAAACAAACCATTCAAAACCTGGGATGTTTTTTAAAAGTATGATGAAAAGCGAGTTTATTTTAGAGAATTTATTTTATAAGATTGGTACTTCCGACAAATGTCATATTTGATTGTCTATTAGTTAAAAAAGGAACATTCCGTATTATCCGTGCATCAAACTTCGACAACACGAACGTTCCGTGTTATCCGTGAGGTGGACTAACTGCATATTTACCGTTTGTTTTTGTAAACATTGATAGTTTTAGTATTATTTTAAGAATTTAAATCTTCTTACATATTATTTTGTATCTTTAATTCATGCTTGGAGAGAATAGGCTTTCAAGAAATATGTAAAACCTGAGAATATTTATATGAATAAAACATGATTATTGCACAAATTGATTGAATTAATCCCTGTTCTAGATTTGCGAGGAAGATGGTTATCCAAGCAAAATATGTCCACTATGTCATACTATGCTAAATACTGCTTTTGAATTCAAACAAATATGTGAAACATCCGATTACAAGTTGAGAAACTGCATTACAAAAGAAATAGTGAAGTCTGAGTGTTTAGATTTAGTATTCTCCGGGGATGAGGTGTTTGCCGGCTATCACTCTGAAGATGATGTGAAAAACTTTGATGATAGTGATGATGTCAAACTGTTTCATACCATTCAAATCCAAGAAGAAGTCAAAGTCAGAAAAAAGAAAAGTGGAAAAAAGAAAAAAAAATGGAAATCATCGGAAAAGAAAAGTTTGCTAATTATGAAAAATGAAAAATTAAAAAAATCTAGTTCTAGGTCATCAAAATTAGTAAAATCTAGAACATCTAGGAAGAAAGTTGTTTCTAACAGAATTGCCACATCTTTGCTGGAAGGAATGTGTATTTGGAATGGCAAAGATTGGAGGTACCTATGTAATTGTTTATTACTTCTATTTATTTACATCAATTTTACTGTATAAAACATTACCATTAACTTACCTAATATGTCGAAAAAGTAGGTAGGTCACCGTAAGTGGTTCGCTATGTTTGGTGATTAACAGGGGTGCCCGGGTTCATAAGGTGAGGTTTGTCCGTGTATTGGCGGCGGATGCATCTGCTCACCAGTGGCATGGTAGGCCAGATCGGGAGAGAATGGTTGAGGGAGACCCTTTGACCTCTCCAGCGAAACTCTCTCAAAATATCACCTTGCACCGCAGTGGGAGGGATGGATTCATACGTCCGTCACTTCTGGACACACTGATCCCAAGATTTAAACTACCCTTTTCCTTCCCTTAACTTCCTCCCCCTCCTTTCTTAAAAATACCCTCCACACAGCATCCCCAAAGATGAGATAGGTCCAGAGGAGAATTATTGTCCTCATGGCCTCTTGTGTGGTGCTTGTATGAAAAAGCATTTTATTACGTACAACTAGAAAAATGGTAAAATCATCACGGGAAAGCGATTCTGTTATTAAGTACTGTTAAAATAATGTTTTATTATTACATTTATTGCCATTATTAGGTTAAAATATTATTAATTTGTTTAAAACTACTGATACCTACAACTGTTATTAATATCGTTTCTAAAATACACAAATTATTTGTATAATATAGATGTTTAAAACATCCATCTTTTATAGATTTGACGCAGACCAAGTAGAAATAGATAAAGCAAAGAAAGAACTCGAAGAATTGCCCAAATTAATTAAAGAAAAAGAAGAATTGATCAGGGCCAAGAAGATTCGCAAAAAAAATAAAGTAAAAACAGAAAAATCTCTATCCGTCAACCTCTGCGACACTTGCGGTAAAACCTTCAAATCTAAATACCATCTGAAGTACCACATAATGCTGAAGCACCAGGAAATGAAAGGAAATATTAAATGTAAGGATCCTGATTGCAAGAAGATGTTCAAACTTGATCACTATATGCAGCGGCACGTGAAGAGATGTCACAGTGCGAGAAGGGAGTTTATTTGCAACGAATGCGGGAAGCAGTATGCGTTTATATCTGGGTTGAAACAGCACATGAAATCGCATTCAGGAACCCAGGTCTGGAAGCACTGCAGCTTTTGCACACAGAAATATCGGACGCAGAAGTCTGTTGATATTCATATCAGATCTGTACATACAGGTAAGATAGCTTTAATTTTATTAGGGTTAATTTGTAGAAGTTTATTTATTTATTTATATAGAAACAAATAGAACATTGGTAACAGTGATCAGACAATTGGCAGGTATTAACCACTGGAGTGATCACGCGAAATAAATGAATTTGCTTCTATTGCTTGCGATTTCCCAGAAGATCATTTTTTTAATTTTTCGCCATCATTAAAAAAAATCGAACTATACACTCAAAGGCACGAGGACACATTCACTTGATTATAGATGTTTTTTACGAAATACAATTTTACTTTCGAAATATGCCTGAAGATGTCAGCATCGTGATAGTTACACGAATTTCCTAGCGAGCGGGAAAAAATACTGTGACATAGTAGCGCTGTGATATCGGCAGTCGAAGATATCGTAACAAGGGCTGATACGGGCGCGTGTGAGGCATGGCTTTTGCCGTATCAACTGTTGTTACGATCGCGTGGAAAAAGTTAAAAGCAGCTTCACTGACGCTAAATATGTCGATATCCGAATTTATTCTGTTTAACAGCAAGATTGCTCTCCCAACTGGCATAACCATTGGCAAGTTAGTTCTGCAAGCCGGGAGATAAAACAGTCTATGCTGTCGATGACGGAGATAACCATCGGGAACATAGAAAACATATTTTATTTAACATATTTTCGATTTATGTATGTTGTCTGTGGTATACTTGATAATGAAAGGTGCATATCTATGGAGAAAGGACTTAATTTTAACCGTAAACAGCTGTTCAAAAATACGACGTTAATTTTTTTTATTTTTAACATTGTTCTAAAATAGTCTACGAAGTACGGATTTGAGACATCTATGGTCATCTTTACATAGTACAAAATGAAGTTGCTCCCGCTGTATGTGCACTTAGATCTTTTAAACTACGCAAAGGATTTTCATGCGGTTTTCACCAATAGATAGATTGTGATTCAAGAGGAAGGTTTATATGTATTATACATGCATATTATAGTAGAGAAAAGTCGAGAAATTCAAAGATTCAATTCAGGCAGCGGGCAGCTGGCAAGCGGGCGGTGTGAATTTGATATGTATGCAAATTAACAGATGGCGTTGGTTATAAAGGTTGGATAAGCCACAGCAACGTGTGACCGGGTCTTCTAGTAATAGATAAAGCATTTAAATAGCTTTGTTTTAAAATAAAACAAAGCTTTTGAAATGCTGGCCGGGGAAATGTTTTAAATAATTACAATAAATGTTTTATGAATGGTCCAATTGTGGTCCATTTATCGACCAAAATCGCTCCAGTGGTTAAGTAATATTTCATGGTGGGTACCTACGATATGTTTCTTTGTAGTGTCTTATTTGTGGTATGTATGTATATTTAGTAATTACCGGGTGATGTGCGTAGTGGGTACGTGTGTTTGTATGCGTGATTTTTGTAGGTGTGAGAAGTGGTGATGTGTGAAGGGATATGTATGCGCATTGGACAGTTTATATTATTGACATGATGCTCTTTAAAATTTGGGCAGTGAATCGGAGAAAATGTCGATGTTAGAGTTTAGGCAAATATTATTGAACGTATGAAGAGCACGGTTAATTGGCAAATTAGTTGCTGAATTTGTTTTATAATTAAGCGTGTGGAATAGTGCTGTATGGCGTGTAAGTCTTAAGGGTATGTTAAAATTAATTAGGGAAAGAAATTTATAAACCTTGTTGTAATATTTCATCATCGAAGAAGCTACTTTGCAATGAAAATATGCAGCAAAGACACAGAAAATAAAATGGTAATGATAAACGGTCACACCTGAAATTCGAACCCAGATCGTCTAGTCTTACCGGGACTGGCGTCCCTTTCAATTGACCTCATTACATTCTGTCATTTTTCATGTCTTTGTCTATTTCATCAGATGAGAGTAGAGATGTCAGGAGTTCCACTAAAGAACACCAAGGAGTTTGTCTACCTCGGGAGCAAAATAACATGGGACGGTCGGTCTAAGAGCGAGGTCGACAGCCGTATACACCAGGCTAGGCTTGCATTCAATAAAAGGTCGAAAATAATAGAATCGAATAATATAGATATAAATGAAAATCTAGTCTCTTTCAACGGAAGCAATCTTCCGAACAGGCCCTCCATTGATATGCTTGGTGTAACCCTAAGTGACCAGCTCAGGTATGGGGGCTCCATCGAAGCCAGAGTAAAGTTAGCCTCCCAAAAGCTGGGCGTACTGTACAGGGCCCGCAGATACTTTAATAGTACACAACTGCTAACCTTGTACAAATCACAAGTACGCCCCACGGTTGAATTTGGCAGCCATCTCTGGTCTGGAGCTCCAAAATACCTGAAAAATACCCTCGACTCTGTGCAGAAACGGGCGGTCCGTTTGATAGATTCTCCCATCTTAACAGACGGATTGCAATCTTTAGAGCACAGGCGTCGGGTGGGAATGCTATCCTTGTTCTACCGGTATTACAATGGAAGATGCTCCGAGGAACTAGCATCATTGATCCCTTCGGCACCGGTGCATAGTCGGGAAACACGCCAAACGCGTGCCCAACATTTGTACACGGTTGACATTTGTCACTTGAGAACGGGTCGTTTCTTCGACTCGTTCTTGTGTTCAACAGCTCGGCTGTGGAATGATTTGCCGGCCTCTGTGTTTCCTCCTTCCTACAACATGGGTCTCTTCAAGACCAATGACGAAATTATTTTCCTCAGGGCCTCCTGTGTGGAGTTAATGTAAAAAAAAAAAAAAATATAGACCTAAAACTGAGAATTCTCCTCATCAAGACCTATGTATGGAGTATCTTGATGTACGGCTGCGAAACATGGTGCCTATCCGAAAGAGATAAACGGAGACTAGAGGCTTTTGAGATGTGGTCCTATAGAAGACTATTAGGAATTTCCTGGAGAGACCACATCACAAATGAGGAGGTTCTCCAAAGAATCGAAGGAGGAAGGCACCTGCTCAGGACCTTGTCCGAAAGGCGCGCAAGATGGATCGGCCATGTAATAAGACAAGAAGGCCTCTTGCATGCCATAATGGAGGGTATGACCAAGGGGACAAACGCTAGGGGACGCCCACGCCGAGAGTACCTGGAGGACCTGCTGGTGGACGTGCGCTGCTCATCATATGCAGACTTCAAAAGAGCCGCACAAGACAGGGAAGAGTGGAAGAAACGTATAGATGAAATTGCTGCAAACCAGAGAGAGAGAGAGTCTATTTCATATTATCATTGAGGGTTGTTAATATTATCTTTTTCAGTGATTAAATAAGATTTTTTTATTTTTTCATTGTGTATATTGGTCTCAGTGAGAGGTCGTAGGTGACGTGATCATTCTAGTATCTTCTGTCTTTTTCTTTTTTATGCAAGATGTGTGAGAAGAAAGAGGTCGTCGATGACGTACGTACAAGCTTTCGTTTGGACTAGTTTAGTGGCGTTTATGAACAATAAATTGAGTTATGTGGGCTTATTTTGTGAATATTATAATATTAATTTTTCAAAACTCTGTCTCATGGTGGAAAAGAAATTGCTAGCTGAAAATAGTTGCAGTGATGTAGAAACTCATAAAAATTTCTAAAGCCGAAAAAACTCTCAAAAGGCAAGTTTTAGTGTTATGAAATTTGCACAGCTTTTTTCTCTGGAATTTCTAGGTTAACACAATTTTAGCTCACATCATTTGCGTAATAAACTAAGAAGCTTTAAAATATTAAATAAATGTCCATAAAACAAGACAAGACACAATATTTTTCAATTGTTCAATAAAAAAAAATATTTTTGAAACTGGGGAAGACAGGGTGTTAAACTGGGGTTTAACCTCTTGTTTGCCGGGGTAGGCCAGCAAAAAGCTCTACCAATTACGACGCGGCACCCGGCACAGAAATGACACTTCGTGTCCAGCGATTCTGACACTGTCCTTTACAAATTCGTAGGGTCAAAGGGTCAAAATCGTAGATAAACATATTTTTCCCGCGCATGCGCAAGAACTGCGCACACTCCCGCGCTCCGGTAAATTATTAATATAAATTATTCGGAGTGACTAGGCGCATTGCAGGTTTCGCTATGGTAAAGGGCGATAATAAAGCAAGCGATTCTGACCGTGTTCTTCATACACTTTCTTTATACATAAGGGTCAAAATCGCGTGTAAAATCTCATGACACACCGGTGCACGAGCGGCAAACAAGGTGTTAAATAGATTGAATCACATGCATTTCTACAATCCATATACCTAACAATATTGTTCATAAACAACACCCTCAAACTTCTCAACTAAGAAATTGAGTTTAAAATAAAACAATAACTTTGTAAACACCACTTTTAATTTATGTATATACTTTATGCCGACCGGGTTTCACTACAACCGTAGCTTCTTCAGGGCAGTATAATACTCTACTAACATTAAGTTACATGTGTGTTATACATAATCGTATCGGATTTGTTCTTCGTAATGCGAGATCATTTACTAATGGAATTGCAATACGAAGAACATATGAAGCACTTGTCCGCAGCATCCTGGAATACAGCTCCATTATTTGGGCACCCTCTGAACAAAACCATATCCTAGAAATAGAAAAAGTACAAAAAATGTTTATGCGTTACCTGTATATGAGGGAATATACATACTACCCATTCCTGTATCCATCGTTGTTCTTAACAGGAATGCTCGATCTTAATACCTTAGAAGCCCGCCGTAAAATATTTTTGGGGAAACATTTTTTTAAGCTGATCTCCGGTACTGTACTGAATCCACCTATGTTGAAGGTGATTAACCTATATGTCCCTAACGCGTATACTCGTGGGAGATCCCACACACTTTTTTATGCTCCGAAAGCGAGAACTTCTTCCTTTCAGAATGCCCCATTAAATAGAGCAATTCAACTGCTTAACGATTCTGCATTGAGCATTGAAATCTTCAATGTTACCTATAGAGAGTTCAGTAACTATCTTTTGACATATGTCTCAACATAGTGAAACTGCCCCCTCGGCCTTTTTTTTCTCATATGTTTTATAATCTTCTCCATAATAATTTGGTGTATAACTGTTTTATGGAGAACCTGAAAAAATAATTAAATAAATAAATAATATATATTTAACAAAATTGGGCTGGACTCCTCAAGTGAAGGGGGAAGAAGGCATAAGTGTAGATGTAGGATTGGGAAGGGAACGGGAGTGTTCTTTGAAATAGGGAACAATCTTAGTATTGGACTTTTATTTAAATTTATTTGGTTATTAATTAACTTACTATTAGTGTTTTTGGCTTTCCTTAGTTCTAGTGGCACTTAGTTACATATAAGCGATTAATTAGAGGCACTAGAACTAAGGAAAGTCAAAAACATTAATTGTAAGGTAAATTAATAACCAAATAAATTTAAATTAAAGTCCAATATTAAGATTATTCCCTATTGAAAAAGGACACTCCCGTTCCCTTCCCAATCCTCCATCTACGCATTCTTCCTCCTTCACTTGAGGAGTCCAGCCCAATTTTGTTAAACATATATTATGTATAATGGTAGATTTAGACTTCTAAGGTGCGACGTGACGTGACGCCTTACAACGGTATCGGTTTCATACATTTAGTATGGAGGCGATTACATTTGTAAGTTCTGTTGTGGCATGATGCCGTCCGACGTGACTCGACAGAAGCTATCTCGATTTTCGACAGAGAGGTGAAGGTGAGGGGCGAGGGGACGGCCTCGTCTCTGCTAGTGTGTATGTACCACTACTACGAGCTACGATCGTATTGATTTAAAATATCGTCATAAGGCGTCAGAAGACAACTTATAGATGTAAACGCTAGCCATCGCGGCAGAGACATCACGTCGCACCTTACAAGTCTAAATCTACCATTACACACATGTAACTTAATGTTAGTAGAGTATTATACTGCCCTGAAGAAGCTACAGTTGTAGCGAAACCCAGTCGGCATAACGTATATAAAATAAAAGTGTTGTTTGTTTACAAAGCTATTGTTTTATTTTAAATTATAATGTCACATCACAAAGTATATGCTTCACATGAACAAAAAAAAATGAGTGTTAGATATGTGGCGAAGCCAACACTCAGGTACGCACCTACTTAAGGTATGTACCTGTGCAACATGGTGACATCGCCGCCTGGTACAACTGAGAACGGAACACGAAGAAATACTTACCTACCTGCGCTGAAATATTTGGCATCTCGTCGCACTTTATGGAAAGTACTGGAGCATTCACATTCCCTGAACATTAGGCGTTAGAACCATCGAGAAACGTATCGTATTCTCTCGATATTACCAGCCGAATTATTAAACCGTTACCTCCGCCACGGCATTATAAAAGCCGGAGTAATGGTTTGACCCAGTTAGTCGATAGAATAGCAAGCCAAACAACTTGTCCCGTTATTTACTACTGTCACGCTCCGTATAACATTGTGAATTATTAATTCTTATTAATAAACGATCAATAGTTAATTCCAGTGTTTTCTTTACGCGTTTACGTAGCACGTCTGATTGCTACAGATACTATAAAGACCACCACTCAGAATCAAAATATTGCTTGAATTGGCTTTAGCCTTGTTTGGTGACCAGATCTGAATAATCTTCTTGCACTCCCCTTTGTAAACATGCTAAACTTGATTAAAATTATTTTATGTACTCGTATTTTGCAGTGATAACTGAGTTCCATCTTAATAAAAATGCATTCAGTTTACCTAATTTTTGCCAAAAATTACATGAATTTGTACTAGAATCAATTGATAATATATATTTATTTTATTTTAGGTGAGCGCCCCAGTGTGTGCACGATGTGCGACTCTGCATTTTTCCACGATGACTACTTAAAAGAACACATGAGACTGCATACGGGTGAAACTCCCTACAAATGTCCCATTTGCAAGCGCGGGTACGCTCAGAGAGGAAACATGAAGAGCCACATGAAGCAGCACAGAATGTCGGAACTCGACGACACCATGAAAGCAACCATGAAACCCAACTATCTCAAATTGCTAAGAGATTGTTGATTTATAATATAAAAAAAATATTTATAGAAATTAATGTACCGCACACTCGCGATAATACTGCTGTTAATCAAAATATGTCAAATTGGGAAAGTGACATTTGAAGTTTTACATCTTTACTATGTATATCGATTTATAAGTTGATTAGTCAGACATCTCCAAATACTAAGTTTTGAGATAATGCTCACCACAAATCAAATATTATATATGTATACGTGACTCTGTTTTACATCTTAAATATGCTATAAAATATCACCGGGAAGCATAACGGTGTGGTACATAAGTGCGACATTTTGAAATTTCTTATTAGTAATCCGGAAAACATATTTTTTTTTGTTTATTTGACTACAAGTTTTTCTGCGTTATAATTAACTAGCTTTTGCCCCCAGAGCGCCTCCTCCACCTTACCTATCCCCACTCCAATCCCGCCCCCCTCCTCTCCCCCGCCCCCTCTCGACTCTCTCCCCCCAAATCCCCCCTCACCCCTCACCCCTCACCCTCCATCCCCGCCCTCCGCCCTCCCCACCCCCCCCTCCCCCCTACCCCCCCCCCGCCCAGCCACCATACTCTATCCCCCCCTCACCCCACTCCATACCCGTTACATTCATTTTTCGAACAGCTCGCGTGCCACCTATTGCAATTTTTGTATAGAAATTTCATAATGCCAGAGCTCTTATCTATAGCCTATAGCCTATTCTGATGTATGAGCTATATTATTGTAAAGTTTCATTAAAATCCATTCAGTGGTTTTTGCGTGAAAGAGTAACAAACATACATCCATACAAACTTTCGCCTTTATAATATTAGTAGGATTTGGTGGTGTTTATAAGTAATCTGAGTATTGTACCAGAAAGAGGGTACACTTTTGCATATAACAGCATAACTCTAATTTCGATTTTTCGGAGATTTAAATTTTTTTATTCACAAATAGATACATAAATTACAAAATTTTTTGTACAATAATTAATTTCATAATATATTTATTTGATGTACCCCCATAAATAAGCAGGGCTTGTGTGTATGGGGGTGTTATTATATTGGTTTAATTTATTATTTTTTATTCAGTTCAAATTTTCGGTATAACTTTTAAGCTGATGTCTGACTAATCAACTGGACTATCGATATGGACTTAGACAGTGTCCGAAAATTAGTGGAACAGTTACAAGTGTGGGAAATTGGGGAATCTACATCAATTAGAGAACCCAAAAAATATTATTTTTTAAATTTAGATTTAAATTTTTTTTTCATATTTTTGCGAGTAAAGGCTAAAAAAAAATTTTTTGAAGGCGTGTCTACGCTTCGATTCATTTTAAAAGCCAAAAACAACTGATAGTAACCCTCTACTAACTGATTTAAAAAAAAAAATGTCCTAAAAATTCCACTTTATGCTTGATTTATTAAAAAAAAAAACTCAAATCAAAAAATTTTTTACTGCAAAATTCGTCACCAGTTTCCCATATTTAACACCAGTTTTTGGACACAACATATAAACGTTCATCAAAGGTGACTGGCTGAATAAAGGCAGCTTTCCACTTTGATCTCCACCAACTCTACACCATATATACGAAGACGAAGAAAATGAATCAAGATTTTTATTTGTTTTTAGTTGTTAGTAAACGTATGCATGGACACTGGAGGTCTAGATTCGTTCAAAATAAATAAATGTAGCTTCGTTTAACAAAAAAAATTAGAATCTTGCGAGAGCCTTGAAGGAGTAACCATCAGTTACTTATACCAAGGCGGGTAAGAGGTGGATTACCTCCACTGTTTTTAGTTGTTTTCGAGCTCTGACCAATTTTACACTCTGGCAGCTAAACCGGTCACCAACTTAAGCAGATATATGCGTTAGAAATATGACAGCAGTCAAGTACAATAAACGTGTTTATACGTCAACGCGTGTGTCTCCATAGAAACCGTTATAACTCTTATTCTTTTAGTGACATCCCTAAAACAAAAAGTAAAAGGTCGATAGTGGAACAAGCTGTACATCCCTATTCAAGTTGTTCATAGAAATAGATAACAAGAATATTCTGTCATTCGCGCAATCTGACACATTATTTTTCCCACCAAATTTTGGACCGGCGGCTCGACCCCGCTCGACATTGTTAATTTTTATTAAATATTTTTATATGAAATGATAAAAAACTTAGGTGACAAAAGTGTTTATTATACATTTATATAAAAGAATATGTATTGTTGTTTACATAATCTCTGATTTTAGTACCGTTTTCATATAAAAATATCATGTGAGTCATTTTTACATTTTTTTAATGTTTGCATTCCAAATTTTAATATTTACAAATGTTAATATTTATTTGTAATACAATAATTCGAAAGCTTATTTTGTAGTCTTTCTAAAACATTTTTTACTATACGGCTACGTTCAGAAATGTTTCATTTATAGAGCTTTAATTGTGAAGCGGTAATAACACAAAGTTTTCGTAAAATGTCATTTCGTTTGAGACATCTCAAGCGAATATTCGCGAAAATTCGGAGGGGTTAACAGAATTTAAACAACAAGAAATACGTCTCAAAAGACTTCAAAGTCCACTATCCCAGATTGACACATGTTAGTTTACGACAGTGTTAGTTGCGAAAGTTTGTTAATATTTTTGAAGTGAAGACTTCTTTAGCACTGTTGTGATTTGAAACTCGATGAAACGAAAAATACTGACCCTTAATAGAGACCACCACATACATCTATAGGATTTAGCCTGTGAGAGAATGAGATAATATAATCAGTCTCCTCTTTGTGTGGTGCTTCGTGTCTCCATTCTTGTCTATTTTAGTTTTCTGAAGGTTTCACTCCTACCACGTGTGAATTGCGAACACTGTTTTTTGTTTGTGCCGTCTACATAGAATGTCTAGATGGATTATTTAGCATTCACTTGCCATTGAAAGTGCTACTTCGAATGTGTGAATTGTGTCCAATCACGAAATTTTATTTATTTTTTTATTAGTATTCACTGTTACAGTATTTTTTTTTTATTACATTTTTTTAAACCTTCCAAATTGGCCCTACTTTTCTTGAAGTGCTGTGTGGTGGAAAAGGTGCTTAGCATCACATGTATGTCACTTGATGTTCTCATTGTCACTCATCGGCGTGGAACTCATCCAGGGTGTTAACCACTCGAGCGATTTTCGATTTAGCCGCACTCATTACAAAAATTATATCTCCAAATATGAATATAAAAACATATGAACTGCTTACTGCAGTTTAAATCCAATGAATCCACTTAGATTTCACCATTTTTTCCATATTTTAATCTTTTATGAAATTTAACCTTCCAGTAGTCGCACCCTTGCGCCGAACGTAAGCAGTCGCGCGCTGTCTGTGATTTCGCAACTTTAGGCGTCTGGTTTTAGAAGACGACTGAATATTTCATGATATTATACATAGCATGTAATAAAAAAGTCTATTATCTGTATAAATAATTAATGAAAAAAACATCATTGGTAATCACTTTTTAATTTGTTTGTAATGGTTTGAGTCTGAAATCTCAATTTTGTAGACATCTGACACAAAACAACGCTATAAATCAATATAATAAGGAAACAAGATAAAGTTTTATAACTACTTGTTTGCGTATAACGTATTTACGTAAAATAAAACTAAATTCTATATAATAATATGATATAAATATCGTGAAATACCCACCCAGCTCTCAATATTCAAGTATAATCGATCGATTTTTCAAGTATATAACCAGTCGCATGAGGAATCTGAGACCACAAATATGAACAAAAGAACACATGCGTTTGTGACGAATGTCACTGGGATACTGAGGGGATGAACCTCACCCCTCCGAGGATATCACAGAAGCGCAGTTATCTACAGTTATCGCATAATCAGTAAAATAAGTTTGCTGCGGTCTCACAGACCGCGCCTGACCGCTGAAAGGTTAAAAAAATTGTTATATTTGTAATTCATTTTATTGAAGTGAAAACTTCTTTAGCACTGTTGTAATATGAAACTCGATGAAATGAAAAACAGCGACAAAAAAAGAGAATCAAAAACACATACATCTATAGAATGAGATAGTGTAATCAGTCTTCTCTTTGTGCGGTGCTTCGTAGCCTATCAGTCTTCTCTTTGTATGGTGCTTCGTAGCCTCCCTACTCTTGTCTACTTTAGTTTTCTGAAGGTTTCACTCCTACTGCGTGTAAATTGCACACTCTGATTTTTTCTTAAAATCACCTACCCAAATTTGGGTAGCTATCGATCGAATGGTTAAGATATTTTGATTATCGGTTTGTTGTTGATCTACGTATATGATTTTTTGTCACGATATATATTTTTTGTTGAAATTATTTGTAATTTTTTGGACCGATCTAGGTTTTCTATACTTTCGTCTGTACCAGTGAGGTATTGTAATCTTTAATACCATTATAAATGAAAAATTATTATTTTGTGTGGCAGCTACTCAGGTATTTTAAATTTTCTTTTGTTAATTAGTCATAGATAGTATTTTAAAATAAGTAATGTTTTTAAGTGCAATTTTTATATTACGTTATATGAAAAATATATTAATTTTTTTAAACATTGCTGAAATGTACATATACATATTTAATATGTGTGTGTTGAGTATTATTTTTACCTGTAAAAAGTTTTTTTTATACATAAAGTAATTGATTTTATTTTTTCTTGAACTTTTACTTAAAGTTTGTGCAATGTGAGAATTGAACATAGTTACGTAGAAACCATCCAGTTCACAATTTTGGAAAATGTAAGACATTGTTGTCATCCAACGGAGTATGGTCAATTATACATTCTTCCAAAACCAACCAGGCCTTCCGAAATATCTATTGATCGCAAAAAAAAAATTTTAAAATGCGCAGAATGTGGGAATATGAATTTTGTGTTTTTAGAAGCTCTGGCTGTTTTCTGCAGAATGCATATTTTAGACAAAAGTGTTTTGATATCAGTTTTTTTTTAGCTGGCTGATTTCTGCATAACTACTTTCAATTGTTCTAAAAATGTAATTATAGTGATATTAAAATGCAATTTGTTGTTATAAAAATAAATTTTATTATAGGTGCGACTATTTTTAAACCCTTGGTTAATAATTATAAATTTATTTTAAAGTACTTATTGATTGTACGTCAATGACTTTCATTTTACATCTTTTTATTAAAATATATTAAGCAGCTTATCGATTTTTTAAAACATTTTTTTCCCATATTGGATTTGAATTGAAACGTTGCTTGAAATGGCTTTAGCCATGTTTAGTGACCAGATCTGAATATCCAGGTACTTCCCCATTTTCCCCTTCCCCATCTCTTTCCCCTCCCCACTACTTTTGGCTTCACAACATACCCCAATGTTAGATGCCATAATCTTACTGGCTCCAGACAGCAGCTGTTGCGACTCTTGTTAGTTATTCGCATAACCACTGGTGCGACAGCGCATTTTAAAATCCTTTTCTCCGTTTGTTCGACATTTTCCGTAGATCATTTTTAAATTTTTTCATGACATAAAAAAAATCATACCTTCGAATTTTAACATAGAGACATAAAAACTTATTATAGTGCTATAAAGCCAATGAATTAATCTGTATTTGACCGTTTATCTCATATTTGTAGGATTTATAAAAAAAATATAAAAAAATCGAAATGTTTATAACGGCGCAAATCCTGCGTGATTGTTACTTTGAAACTGCCGTGAGAGGTACTTATTCGAGTCAACATAGAATATTTTAGATTTCTGTATATTGTCTGTGGTGCACTTGATAATGAATGGTACATATCAATGGAAAAAGGACTTCATTTTAACAGTAATTAGTTGATCAGAAATTTTTGCGTGAAAAAAAATATTTTTACCATATTAAAATAATAGTTTACAAAGTTCGGATTTGCGACATGTATGGTAAAATCAATATTATATCATAAACTAGCAGATCCGGTCACACGTTGCTGCGTTGCAGATCCGGTCACACGCCATTACCCAACCTTCATAAAATCCACACCACCCGCTTGCCAGCTGCCCGGTGCCCGCTGCCCGAATTGAATATTTGAATTTCTCGACTTTTTTCTACTATAATAAGCAAGTTTTTATACATATAAACCTTCCTCTTGAATCACTCTATCTATTGGTGAAAACCGCATGAATATCCGTTGCGTAGTTTAAAAGATCTATGCGCACATAGATTTTGAGCGACTTCATCAAATAAAATAATTCAAATCAAATACCTACTTACTCTAGCACATCTATTTTCCAATTTCTTCCGTAGAACGAATTTCAAAAGTGACTATAGTACGGCCCGCCAGCCGTTTTAAATCACACAAAAATATGTTTTCTTTAAATTTCTCGGCTTTTCTCTAATATAATTTACATGTATTATACATATAAACATTCCTCTTCAATCACTCTATCTATTGGTGAAAACCGTATGAAAATCCGTTGCGTAGTTTAAAAGATTAACGCGCACATACATTTTGAGCGACTTCATTTTATACAATGTAATGAAGAAAGTCCAAAAAACATGCGGAACGCAAAAACTCAGAAACGAGTCCCGGTACGATCAAGAGAGTTATATGGTATAGTAGATCTCTATCCCCCCTAGGGAATAAGGGTATTCGTTTTTACCTGAAGGTGTGCTTTTGAAGATATAAGGGCTGAAAATTCTAAGAAAAATATACAAATTTCAAGAAGACTAAAAATTTCAGGAAACTTCTAGAAGATTTGATAAAACTCTGGAAAATTCCGGAAGGAGTGGAGGAGTATGTCAGCGAGTCTAGAAGGTTCCGGAAAGTTATATAAGGTTCGACAAAGCTGTACAAAGTTCTGGAAGGTGTGGCGGAGTATTTCGGTGAGTCTAGAAGGTTTCGAAAAGTTCTAGAAGGTTCGATAAAGCTGTAGAAAAATCTGGAAGGAGTGGCGGAGTATGTCGGTGAGTCTCGAAGGTTCCCGAAAGGTCTAGAAGATACGATAAAGCTGTAGAAAGTTTTGTAAGGAGTGGCGGAATATTTCGGTAAGTCTAGAAGGTTCCGCAAAGTTCTATAAGGTTTGATAAAGCTGTAGAAAGTTATGGGAAGAGTGGCGGAGTTTGTGGTAAGTCTAGAACAACGATACTCAACCTGCGGCCCGCCAAGCTTTTGTGTGCGGCCCTAATCAGGAACTTGATTTAAAAAAAACTATCATTCTAAATTTCGAATATTCGATTCGATTCGATTTATAATCTTGAGATTCGTTTCGACTTTGACTCACAGGCCACAGATAGTGACAACCGAAAAGGATTGCCATTATGGTCCACACGATCTGGTACAAGAGTAAGATACTTGTTTAGATATTCACGGCCAAAAGGTTTTTTTTTGTTATTTGTTTTTGAGGTGTTATGCCGTGTTGCGCTACCTCCGTCTTTAGCCAACGTTTCGGACAGCGTTACAGTGTCCATCATCAGGGCAGATGTGTAAGAGTGTTGTTATTTACACACGCTAGATTTAATCCCAAAAAACAAATATTTGACACACAAGTACGCGGGCAAATCTATAATATAAATATGAATCTCTCAATGTGTTGCTAAGCGCATAACTTCCTAACGACTGCACCAAATCGGATAATTCTTTTTTTTGTGTTCGTTATTGTCAGGACAAGGTTTGTATAAAACCACTGGTGAGCTCTGACGTTATGAAATTTGTATAAAAAAATTGAATAGGTGGCACACGAGCTATTTGAAAACTGAATGTACCGGGACTGAATGTATGGAGTGCGGGAGGGTTGGAGTGAAACCAGGGAAAGGGGAGGGGAATCTGGGAGGGGGGAGGTGAACTTGGGAGGGGGAGTCGCGGGACGGGGAAGGGGGGGAGTGGAGTGGGGAGAGGGAAGGTGGAGGAGGCGGAGTGGGAACGCGAGAGGGGAAGGGGACGCGGGAGAGAAAGGGGAGGCGGAAGGGGAAAGAGACGAATGGTAAAGGACACGCAGTGAGAAACTATTTCCTTATTAAACGGCATAGCAACGCATGCCGTGTACCAGCTAGTAATTTATAAATAAAAGTGCCACTTCTAGAAACAACCGCATCAATTATAATACATAAAAACTGGTTAATGTCAATGGTTAGTCAGGTACCTACTAATTTTAAAAGCATTTCTTGCTGTCGTATAAAGTACTTTTTACTTATAATATAAATACGCATAATTAGGTAATTTTTCACAAAAACAGCGCTCTACAAATTATCCAAATATTATTATTATTAATGGCGGAGTGTCTTCAAAATTAAATCGATAAAAAGTTTGTGGGGGGGGTTGATGATTTTTTTTCGTCATACCAGTATAGTGTTGCGGCCCGCGTAACTTTACAAATACATGTATGTGGCCCGAAGAGAAAAAAGGTTGAGTATCGTTGGTCTAGAAGGTTCCGAAAAGTTCTAGAAAGTTAGATTAAGCTATAGAGGGTTCTGGAAGAATTGGTGGAGTACGTCGGTGAATCTAGACGGTTCCGGAAAGTTTCATAAGGTTTCATAAAGCTATAAAAAGTTGTGGTAGGAGTGGTGGAGTATGTCCGTGAGTCAAGAAGGTTCCGGGAAGTTCTATAAGGTTCTATAAAGCTGTAGAAAGTTCTGGAAGAATTGGTGGAGTACGTCGGTGAGTCTAGAAGGTTCCGAAAAGTTCTATAAGGTTCGAAGCTGTAGAATATTCTAGCAGGAGGGCGGAGTACGTTGGTGAGTTTAGAAGGTTCTGGAAAGTTCAATAAGTTTGATAAAGCTGTAAAAAGCTCTGGAAGGAGTGGCGGAGTATGTCGGTGAGTCTAGAAGGTTCCAAAAAGTTCTAGAAGGCTCGATAAAGCTCTGGAAAGTTCTGGAAGGAGCGATGGAGTGTGTCGGTGAGTCTAGAAGGTTCTAGATAGTTCTGGAACCTTCCCTAATGCTCTAGGATGTTATGGAAGGAGAAAGTTCTAGAAGCTTACAGAAATAAGTGGCGGAGAGTTTCGTCGAGTGTAGAAGGTTCTGTATAGTTCTAGAAGTTTGGATAATATTAATCTTCAATGTACATAAAATTAAAAAAGTGTACAATGTACATGCCGCTAAAACTCAAAAACGAGTCCCGGTACGATAACGGAAGTTATATTATGTGGTAGCCCTCTATCACCCATCCATGAAGAAAGTTATCGTTTTTACCTGAAGGGCGTGCTTTTAAAGATATAAGGGCTGGAAAACTCGCTCCCTTGAAATTTCTAAAACAGTTCAAAATATTCCAGAATATTCGTGAGCATTCCAGAACATCCCGGAACATTCTGGAATGTTTGGGAATAGGATGGACCGTTCAGGAATATACCAGAACATCCCAGACCATTGAAGAACATTCCAGAACACTCCTGAATATTGTGGAATGATCTGGAACATTAATCTGGAACATTTGAAGTTTTTTTATGGGGCTACCCATATAGGGTATATAAAGCAAGATCCGTCGTGGATTCGAACGTCGAGCGAAGCCGGACACCCCAGTCAGTGTAGATACCAGCTACCAGCTAGTAATAGGTAGATAAAGCATTTCAATAGTTTCATTTTAAGTCCAAAAGAACAAAAGTGGGAGCTACAAATATTTTTTTAAAAATTTTTTGCCGAATCAAGGACATAATTGCCTTTTTATCCGAAAAGCAATCGGAGACATAAAATAGTGTCAATACCTATATGGCAAAAATCGCTCCAGTGGATAACAAAAAAACGTCTGTTTACCCGGTTTTTAATCCAGTTTCCGTAAAAATTGATTTCCAACGTTTATGTTTTCTATTATGCAGGTACCTACCTACTTAAGTAAATTTATTAACCCCTCCGGAATCGACATTATTTTTAGAAGGTAAAAATATTTTGGCTTTGCAATAGGTAAGATCCAAATTAATAGAATATTTATGAACGTATCCGAAAACTAAAAACTGTTTTTGAAAGGTGATTAAAAATATGCTTTTTAATTTTATTATTCGAAATCTTATATATAAAAATCTCGTGTCACGATGTTTGTGGTCGCACTCCTCCGAAACGGCTTGACCGATTTTTATGAAAATTTTAAAGCATATTTGGTAGGTATGATAATAGGTTTTAAAGTACATTTCATACCGCTAGGTGATTAGGGTGTCCCTACCCAGAATTAATTTTTTTATATTTTTGACAATTTTTTTTTTTTTGTATTTTTTATTTATTTGGCATCAAAAATACCAATGACCCCAAATTTTAACCCTCCTACCCCCACCCTCCCATTTTTTAATCGCGATTTTAGTATTTTTGTATGAACAAATTTAACCATCTTTCGTATTTCGAACAGAACGAAATTATTTATGTTGTTGAATGACAGATGGCGCTACGTCTTCCTCATCAAACTTTCATCCACACATGCACAAGACATTCACGAGAAGCGTCGCGTCATTTTGATATTTCATTCGGCATCATGTTCTAGCATGGGCAAACCATCGAGCTTATTTGTGTTGGCTAAAGAGGACTGACAAAAAACATCGTACACTTAATTGCTCTTCAAATTTCATTTTTTTTCCTTTATTTTCCTACTGGTGTTTTTTTGCTTTTATCGGCGGTCATCGTCTACAGCACTCCATTTCTCTTTCTGACATAGATCCCATCCCCACACATTTACAATACATTCGTTATATTTTTACAATACAACCAAAATATTCACTAGAAATAATTTATATGGCAGAACAACGTTTGTCAGATAAGCTAGTAAACATATAATTTTGAAATATAAAATTTTTGCATGCAAACACAAAAAACATTTTTTAGCCATTTTTATCAAATAATAGAATATAAAAAATCATCAGATATTGGACAGGTTGGGTTGGGGTGAGAGATTGAGCAATTACTCGGCTGAATGACCAGTGATGACATGTGGAAGAAATTTATTTTTGTTGGTTTCAAAAGTCATCGAAGACCCGTTTACATTTTTTACTCCAAATCATTTCAGGAATCACTGGTTAAAGTAAGTTATGTAGGTCCCATAACACCCTGTATACCTATATGTTGGTAAAAAACAAGTAATATTGTTTTTTTTATTATTATTGGAGGGATTAACAGGCCACAAAGAAAATAATTTCCCTCGGGGACTATGCCATCTTTGGGATGCTGTGCGGAGGGTTTTTTTGAGGAGAGGAAAGGGTGAATGTGGGTAATGAAGAGTCCCATGTTGTAGGAGAGAGGAAACACAGAGGCTGCCAAATCATTCCACAGTTGAGTTGTTGAACTTAAGAACGAGTCGTAGTAAAATTGTCATTATTATATAAAAAAAATAAACATTAACAGTTTGTAAAGCATGTTTGTAATCAAACCTTTATTACGCGGATTACGCCCGATTTGGTGTTTTACAGAACTTAGCTAAACAAATAATTAAACAACGTAGCTAAACAATGATAAAAGGTGCATACGAATGATTAAAAAAAAAAATCTTACGTGTGTGCCTAGTATGGTGGTCGAAAAGTCCACAAAGCAATGAATAAAGAAAAAAAAAGAAAAAAAACATTCAAATAGTCTACAGACAAGTACAAGTATATTATAATACTTTGTTGTTATGGACGGACTTTTTGCCTAGTGATAATTTCTATCAACCCCTTTAATTCATCATTAATTTATAGGTAAATTAAAAAAAATAATCCTTGAACTAAGTTTTTTTACTATAAACATCTTTTTTCAAATCCCCTTTTAAAGCTGAACCTTCCTCCCCTGTGATCGGGATCAACTGCGTCACAAATCGGGTCAAATCCAGAGTTATTAAGGCCGACATTTATTTAGTAAGATACCTATTAGGGGCTTTAATTTTTTCGAACTTCAGAAAAATGCGTCAAAAGTTAATATAATGCTCTGTTATCGACAAAGAGTCTATCTGCCGAGTTACAGCTCGATCAGATAACGGGAAGAGGGGCAAATTCCACTTCCAAGATTAAGCTTCACTCACATTAATTCAATCAAGAAAACAATAGTGAAATTCAAATAAATATATATATTTAAAAAATCTGTAGTATTATAAAAGTAAGTAGGAAAACCTCTATTATTGTATTTACGAGTATATATCTTGCAGAGCGAGGTCAATTAATCGATAAACCCGTATAAATTAAAATATGAAATTGCTTGGACATATTCCACTACATAGACTTCCACGATCTTCTAAAAAGGTGCAACTCACGGACAAACCCCATGCCCTGGAATTGAATTAAGGGATGAGATGAGGGCGACCCCTCACGCTTCTCATAGCATTCCTGACTCCTGGCACTGCGTTCCGATGGAATAAATATACGTTTGACATTTCAGGGCTGAAACGCTTTCTAAAAATTCTAATTAGTAGTTCTGTGAATATTCATTAATGTACGTTTATAATTATCTCTTAATTATAAGGTACTTAAAGTACTTACCTTCTTGATTATAAGCCATTGTATAGTCTGTCAAATAAGAGTAGAAAATATAAAAACTTGAACTACTAAATTTGTAGACTGTCAACGGCAACACCAATTTAACTGTTAAATATATTTTTGAAGTGCAATGATACTGAATGTATAGAACACAGTAAACCACATTTTAAAAAACATTTTTTCTTCATGACATAAATTTGATTAAAAGTTGATTTATAAAGCGATTTGCTTTAATTTAATTTAACATAAATTTGAATTTAGCAATAGATAGAAAGGAAGAATCACTAATGATGAGTTTAGTTACACTACTTTTAGATCTGAATGAGTTAAATATATTCAGATCTAAAATTAGAGACATGATCTAAAGCCCAGGCAATGCTAGGTACTTTATCTAGTATTAAATAAATGTGAGCAATTTCTAAACTGTGCTTAATATTTTATTACATTAAAGTTATTCTTCATTATGTTAGCACAAAATTGCAAAGGTATAATAATAATATACCTATATGCAATTCTAATTTTGAGATCGGCGAGTACTGCAATGAAAAAATATTTTTTCCACTATTATGCCTTTTTAATTTTTTATAAAAATGTAGGTTACACAGCTTTACTTTAACACCATGAGTTATGTGTTTAGTATTGCCATTTGATCAACAGTGGCGCCCTCATATATTTTCTACTCTTATTTGACAAACTGTATTGTAACGTTTTTTTTTAAATTTCAAAGAATTAGTTATGTAATTGTTCCAAAGAAATATCACAATCTAAATGACAATTTTTTTTTCAAACTTTCTTCAGGCAGGTGGGTATGTATTTTTTATTACATAGCTCCGTACAGGAAATCCTGAGGAAAATAATTTCCCTCAGGGCCTGGAATGGAAGGGTAGGAAGTTCTGCAAAGGAAAATATATGAGGAATAGGTAGGAATCATCAGGAGTGAATATCCATCCATATGAATTCATCGTGCAAGGCGATGGGTCGAGGGAATCCGGCTGGAGAGGTCAAAAGGCATCCCTTGTCTCTCCAAAACTGGCCCGCTATACATTACATCCATCCTACATCCGCCGCCTTTTTTTCTTTCGTATGGTGGGGGTCAGAGGGGGACATCTAGGTCTGCGAGCCAGTCTAGGGCCTCAAGCGTTGTCCTGTGGACCTCATCAATCCGGGGAATGAATGGAGCGGGCATTCGTTGACCACATGTTCGGTGGTCTGCACCGCACCGCATTCACACATCGCCGACTCTTTAAGGCCCCATCTATGCATCATGTGAGCACAACGGCTGTGGGAGGCAGTCCAAAGTTTGCGAGGCAATGAGAACCCAGGGTCTTGAACGTGATGGGCCTTTTTGACGTTGGCTGATTGCCACTCAAGCTTCCGCCTATATTCTGGGGTGAGAGGTGTTCGAATAAGGAGTCTTTCTCCTTCCGTCCAGAAGGGTTTTCGAGACTTCAAGCGGCATGGTGAGAAACGATATCATCGTGCAAAGGTATTGTGCTTTTTTGCAGCGCCTTCTTGTATTCCCCCAGTGTTGCAATCTCTCGCTTGATATTTGGCGGGGTTATGTTTGCAAGTACGGTGAGATAAGGAAGAGGAGTCGATTTTAAGGTTCCGCTGATGGTTCGCATTGTGGCATTAAGCTGAACGTCGACCATGGAAGTGTGGGTGCTTCTAGCCCACACAGGAGCACAGTATTCAGCTGATAAGAAAACCAGGGCAATGGATGTCGTTCTGAGCGTGTTGGCGTCGCATGTAGGGAATGCAATCTCGATCTCGCGAGATCTCGGCCTTTTTTAGCGAGATTGATCTCGGACGAAAAAAGGGCGAGATCTCGCTAGTTTAACGAGATTACACTCGAGCATAAAAACGTCTTATTCGAAGCGCGGACTGACACGGACGGAGTTGCGATCTGTCGGTTTCGTTCGGTGCGCGTGAGGCGGCGGCCTGAGGTAGCCTGAGATCTGTGGTTCCAACTTACGTTGAATCCGAAAGGGCTGGTTATCTGGCCAACAAAATAAGAAGCCGTTTAGCAGACGATTCTTTGGACATTTTGTGCTTCTTAAGGAGCTTTTTTAAAATAATTCGTAATAATGGCTTGTGATTTCAACTGAACAAATCTTTCATTTTTTTATTTTTTTTTATTGTAGTATAAAAAATATGAGTTTATATTTTTGAATGTAGCTATTACTTTGTGGTTATCCATTATAATAAAATGAAACAATGCAACTTTGTATAAACCACTTATAAAATGTGCAAATCCGACCGGTTTCGGAACAAACGTTTAGATAACTTAGAAGCTTTGGAAATTAAAAAATCCCTTAAAAATAATGAATCTATTATCAACAAACAAAAAATATTGTCATATAGCCCAATCATGGATTTGTTCCCCTACCCACCCACTCTACACTAATACCTACCCACCCAATCTACATTATTAACTAACAACGGCTCCACCCCTACCCTAATAAAACATTGTTCTAAACTGTCAAATTAGTATAAGCTTTCCCTGACGAAGGAACGTTTGTTCCGAAACCGGTCGGATTTGCACATTTTATAAGTGGTTTATACAAAGTTGCATTGTTTCATTTTATTAATATGAGTTTACATTATATACACGTATATTTTACAAAATATTAAATTAAAGGTCGTTTTTTGATTGGTACATTTTGTTAATTATTCTGTAATTTCTAATAGTCTGACTAATTGGTATATTTATAATTAATCTGTAATATCTAATGGATCTACTGAGTAGATATAGTTTTATTTAATTGATAACAATATCTCAGTTTAATAGTCAACTCAACTTAGATAATAAGTTTCATTTTTTTGACTTCTCGTTGTTTTGTTTGTTATAAAAGAACTGTTTTATTACTAAAAGATTTTTGTTTGATATTTGATAGATACGCACGTCAAAGTTTACTACTTAGAAGTTTATTAAAAAATTATAGACAAATTCGTCAACAAGGTTTGATGCATAAAAGTCTATTGAAAAATTCGTGAAAATAAATGTTTATCTTATAATACTTAAAATGTTTATTATTATTTTCCTAATTTATTCAAATATTGTGATTATTTGCAAAAAAAAAACACACACAAAACTGCCAATCTCGCTAAATCTCGAAATTGGCGAGATCTCGCAGTATTGTTATTCATAATCTCGCGGGATCTAGCTTGATCCCCAATCTCGCGAGATTTGCATTCCCTGGTCGCATCTCCAGCTAGCTTACTGACTAAGTTTAGTCTTGTCCTGGCCCACTGTTTCCATGTGTTTCATCCGCCGCCAAGACCTAGACAAACATTACCCAATGAACCTGGGCATCTCTGCTAAGTCACCTAACGTAGCAAAAAATATGGGGTGAACTACGGCAGAGGTTATCCAATAAATGGTTCCTGGGCGGCGGTTTCCATTTCCGTCTCCCAAAGTGAAAATGATGTAACATAGAAGTAATATTGAAAATATGCGATTAAGAAAGTCCAAAAAATAATCAAAATATATTCATTTTTGAACCATTTTGAAAAGGCCGCCATATTGAAATGGAAACGGAACGTAGAAACAAATTTACGACATACCAAACGGTGACTTAAAAAGAGTACGCTACGCATGAATGGAGCTGGCGCTCAGTGGATCGCCCTAAAAGTTGGGGATAGCAACTTCAAAGATCGTGCGAGGAGAGGCTGGGCCTGAAATGAATGGAGCTCGCTAAAGTAGCTTAGGAAAGGAACGCGTATTTCCTTTTCCGTGTTCAATAGGAGGCAACCATGTACAAAACCTCCTAGATTTTATTTATTTAATTTATTTATTTCATTATTTTCATATTACATTTGGTTATAATAATGGCGTATTGCCCATCTCACTAGGTGTGAAACGCCTGTGTTGAGATGGCAATTTACAGAGTGGTTATCTATGATTTTGTTTAAGTAGTATTTTGAAAAATATTATGAAAGTGACAGGTTGATATAAAATCTTTTTTTTCTTTAAATATACAATTCAAGTATGTTACATATATATATATATATATATATATATATATATATATATATATATATATATATATATATATATATAGAATATTGCAGTAGGTACTTGGTTACATATATGTATACATACAATAGGTATAAAGGTAAGTATGTTATTAAATACTCGGGATGGAAATGTTTATTTGAGGTGATCAATGATTTTACTTTTAAATGCATTTTTGGATTGCGTGTTTCTAATTTCAGGAGGTAGAGAATTGAACAGCTTTGTTGCATTATATTTAAAACTTCTTTGCCCATAAGAGGTTTGACAAACTGGGATGTTAAAAGATTTTACATTTATGCTCTAGTGCAGGGTTTCCCAAACCGTGTTCCTGAACAAGGGTTCCGCGACGATTTGTCGGAAGAATTTCTTTTAATTAATATACACATATTCACATTTCAACACTACTGAAATTATTCACAAGAAATTAATTCTTAAGTTAGGCACTAGAACTAGACCCTTCCAGGTACAGAGACTAAGCTTTGTGGAATTTTAAAGATCCGTTTATGCTGTTATGGCAGTATTTCTTCATTTTACAAACAAAACAAAATCTCTGAAATTTATAACTGTGCTGTTAAATACTTTGATGAGAGTCAATAATAAGAACGTATGTGCGATGTGGAAACAATAACAACGGGATATCTGATCTGGATGTGTTTCACGAAATTTCAGTTCCCAAGGAATCCGACCATATTTTCTTTGAAATCGACTTTACCTGAAAGTACAGAAATGTAAAAATCAATCAGTCTTACTGGGGTAAGTTAGGAGGCTGACGGTAGTGGGCAGGGAAAGGAGATGGAGAAGATGAAGATTGGGAAGTACCTGGCTATTCAGATCTGGTCACCAAACACGGCTAAAGCCATTTCAAGTAACGTTTCAATTCTGAATGGTGGTCTTACGCCAGGGCGATACAAAGAGTATCTTCCACTCTGGAACGTGCTGCAAATATACTAAATATTATTTTTATATGAATTAATTGTGAAATAACACAAATTAATCAAATAAAATTTATTTGCGCACTCCGGGATTCAATCTCGCGACCTTCGGATTGTGAGTCAAGAGCCTTACCCCTAGACCACGGCAGTCATACACGAATGTTTGAAAGAATTAAATTTTAAAGTATTTAAAGTATTAGAATACGTACATAACTTGAAAACAACTCTTTTGCCATATTTTTCGAAAACTGGTAAGGACGATTCCTGGGTTTGGAATCCATTTTCTGTGACAGCTAAATCAGTAGGCCTTAGCGCAAGTGAGAATGAAAATCTAATTGATTTAATTAGTGACTCTGACTTGAAACAAAAATACAAAGATCAACCTTTCAATGATTTCTGGGTGAGTTTGTCAGAAGAGTACCCCAATATATGAAAACAAGCTAGTATTGTTTTACTTCCGTTTTTACAACCTATTTATGAGAAAGGGGATTTTATAATTATGCTGCAACCTAGCCAAAGTGCAGGAACAGGCTCAACAATATTTTGTCGGATATCAAGAAAATATGCAGTTCACGGACTCAAAATCGTCAAAGTCATTAGGTGCTTTATTTATTCCATTTTGTTTTGTTTACATTCCGTTTTTTATATACTAAATAAATAATATGTTTAATAACATTTTTTTAAATTTTTACATTTAGAAATTACACAACCTAAAAATAACCTAAGTGTTCCGTTAAAATTTAAGTGTTCCATTGCAGAAAAAGTTTGGGAAACCCTGCTCTAGTGTTTATTCGTTCTTCAAACATGTGTGCATTTTTAAATTGATGAAGCAGGATATTTTTTTAATACAATTTTTGCAGGTTAGGAACATTTAGTGTCTTAAAAATAAAATCAGTGCTCGTTCTCAACGGGACTTTAAGAATAACCTTCAAAATTAGTTTTTGAATCTTTATTAAAAGCTCCAGGCAAGTATTTGTGGCACTTCCCCAGCTGATAATACCATATTCAAGTGATGATTGTACAAGAGCACAGTAAACTTGTTTCAGTTGTTTTCTTTTTAATATATCTCTAACATTTTTAAAGAAGTAGACGAGTTTCCTCAGTTTTGTCGTTAGGTTTGTAACATGTACGTTCCATTTAAGAAAATCATCTATTTGAATACCAAGATATTTAATACTGTCAACTCTACTTATAGAAGGACAGGTACATGGAGTTAATAAGGGGTTACAGCTGTGAAGTTTAAGGCTTTGTTGTGAAGGCAAGAGCTTATTTGATATCCGAAATGTTAGGAATTTGGTTTTGTCTGTATTCAGGGTTAGTATATGAGCATTAAGCCAATCTTTAACAATACGAAAGCCATTTTCTGCCATTTTGAAGACTTCATCCCAAGATTTGGCGTAAAATAGCAAAACCGTATCATCGGCAAAAGTTGTGATTTGTCCACAAATTTGTAGGTTACATAGATCATTAATATATATCAAGAATAATAAGGGTCCCAGGATGCTACCCTGTGGAACGCCACAAACTATTTTTTGGGAACTACTATAGGTACTGTTTATTTTAACACATTGCGTTCTATCAGTTAGATAACTATGAAATAATTGAAGAACTGTATCTGATATTCCTATCCTCTTAAGTTTATCTAAAAGTATTTTGTGGTTCACAGTATCAAACGCCTTTGCAAGATCAAGGAAAATTGCTAAACATTTATTTCGTTTGTCAACACTACTTGTTATGGAAGTCTGTAACGTTAGCGATGGCGTCTGAGTTTTGGCGAAAACCAAACTGATTTGCTGATAATATTTTACTAGAGTCAAGGTAAGTAATCAATTGATTTCTCAGTATTTCTTCAACAATTTTAGAGAGTGCACTTAGAACACAAATTGGTCTGTAATTCGTAATTTCAGTTTTTTTCCGACCTTTAAAAATTGGAGAGATAATACCTTGTTTTAATACATTTGGGGAAACAACCTTGAGCGAAGCTCTTATTAATTAGGAATTTGGGAGGAACGGCTATATGAGATTTCAGTGATTTTAGTAGTTTACTTGGTATTTTGTCAAGTCCAGGTGAAGTCCTCTCTTTCAGTGAGTCGATTTAAAATAATCCTCCATCGATACATCTTTTAGAGTAAATTTTGTGTAAGTTTCTTCTCGGAGATTATCATCTGGTGGTGGAGTTTTAGTATTGCAGTTGATATTTTCTTTTATTTTACTGGCCAAATTTAATCGAACGTTTGTAAAAAATGTATTTGCATGATCGGCAATAGTCTTCGGGTCCAAGTTAAAATTCACATTCTGACCATCAATTATAAGTTCCTCAATTTGATCTTTGAATTGCCTTGCATGTGTTATCTCCTTAAGAATTTTCCAAATCTTTCTGGAGTCATTATTATATTCAATAATTTTTCTTGAATAGTATTTATTCTTTGCTTGTTTGATTAGTTTGGTACATATATTTCTATTATATATTTTTTTGTAAAATGTAGTAAGTAATTATTTGGATCTTTCCTTATTTGTTTGTGAATATTATCTCTTTTCCGGATGCATTTTAATAATCCAGGTGTAATCCATGGTTTATTGATTGCATATTTTTTGTTAGATACCTCTTTCTGGTGAGTGGATAGATTTATTTGATTTTGAATAAAGTTGGTGAAATAATTCCATGCCATATCGTTATCAGTAATTGAATACAAATTTTCCCAATTTTCGTTTTTTATGTTGAAAATAATTGTATCCCAGTCGATTTTATTTTTCACGGTGGATAAATTTACGAAATCGTCTTTAGTTTTATTTTCATTTCCAACTTCCAATATTGTAGAGTAGTGGTCTGTTACTGTTGATTCATATATTATTGTGTTGATAGGTTTTTTCATTTTACCTATTACATGGCCAATGCAAGAAAGAGTTTCTTCAGTGACTCTAGTAGGTTTGTTGATGTAACTAAAAAGACCATGGTAGCTTATGGCAATGAGGTAATCATCTTTTTGAGGATGACCATTTTCTAAAATATTAATGTTTGTGTCTCCAATTAAAAACAGATTACTACAGTGTTTTAGTTTATGTAACACAGTTTCAAGTGATGTAAGGAAGTTTATAATATTGGGTGTGGATGGGGATCTATAGATAGCCAGTATATCAATTACTGATTTAGCTTGTATGTGTAGACAATTGGAATCATTGATTTTGATTTCTTTAGTGGTAGTTTTCAGATTGTTTTTAATGTAAACCATTTTCCATCATTTTGTTTAGTATTATACGAAGTGTTGATGCAATAGTAGTCTTCTATATTTTTTGGCGTATAAGAACTTTTAATCCAACATTCTGTTAGGATCATAATATCAAGTTCAATGTTTATTAGTTTTAGGTTTATAAGAAATCCTTCGAAGTTTTTATTGATGCTTCTTATATTTTGGTGTATTATTTTCAAATTATTTTTTAGACATAGTTTTATGTTTTCTGTGTTGGTAGTAACAGTTTCATTTTCAATTAGGTGGTATGTGAGTTCTTCCAGATTGGTAGCCATTTTAGGTGTTTTAATTAATTTTGACAAACGATAAAATTAGATTTACAGTGTTATATAGTAGATCTCTTTCATGTTTTATATTGATAATTTTTGATTCCGTTGATTTCCTTGTAAAAACTTTTCCATTTTTAAACCAAGTGTATTGATGGTGTAATTCCTGGGCTCGCTTTTTGGTTTTCCATAGTAAGTCCTTATTATATGGAGACAGCACTTCGCCGATGTATATGGGCTTATTTTCTTGGTTTGGTTTTTTACTGCAAGAAGGTTGAAGATCACACAAGGTTTTGGTTCGTAACGCAATTTCTCCTTCCAACCTATACAAACCCGTGTTCAATAGAAGGCACGCATTCACCAGCTTACTCCCCAATTAAAGCGTGCGTAAAGGCCGGACCGTTCGCTTGCCCGATCACACTTTATTACTTACTCCCCAAGTCAAGCGTACGTAAAGAAGTTTTACTTCAAAAATAATGTAATTTACTCGCAAGGTTTAGAACAACATCATAGCAGAGATTAAAAAAATAAGAAGAGTTGTAGGTACCTATTAAAAAACTAATATAGGATAAACATCAAACTACATTCAAAGATGTATAAGTCATGTGAGGTAGTATAAAAAATAATAATGTGTTTATTTAAAATCATAAACCGCGTGCCTCGTACTGAACACGGGTTTGGAAGGAGAGTTTTCGTGACAAATCCGTGCACGATTGGATGCCGCTTGCTTTCTATTGAACACGGGTTTGGAAGGAGAAATAGCGTTACAAACCCGTGCCGGTTTCGAGTGGCATTATTGCCTCCTATTGAACACGGAAAAGGAAATACGCTAAAGGGACACCTGGAGGCGGTCGCCTTGTCGAAACGAATAGTCCCGGGTCCCCTAGCACAGTCGATCGATAAGGATTGATACGACTTTCGGTAACTTCTCCCCGTTCCCTAGTATGACTGCCAATCGATATTATTGTTTTGTATTTTATTTTACTTCTTCCCATTTTATTTAAAATTATTACATATTAACTTCTTATTGAATTTTATTAAATTGTAAAATGGGGGCCTCTGCACGGGCAAAATACACAATGAGGCCAACATTATCACGTAGTCTTTCCCGGTTTACGAATAACCTGAAATATTTGAAAATCTCCTACTACCACCACAGTAAGCGGAAAATATTGGTTGTTTCGTGATGGAGAACTTAGCCAGACGAGGAATTGAATACACGACGCTTGGGTGGCATCCAAATGCGATTTCAACTCAGCCACAGACCGGTCAAACACATAATATTATTGAATCAATAAAAAAAACATTGCAATGTTTACACCGTCTAATCTAGAGCGCCATAATTGAGCCTGCCATCTACCTAATCAATTTTAATTGGTGTTGTAGTTCGACTCAAGTGCGAATGGGTAAAGCAAGGAGTACTTAATTAACAGAGCTATGTTCTCGTGGCTCCAGGACTGACGGGAGATGTCGTTTGTCAGACAAAGTGGTTTGACTCCGCTCAACGCTATGTCACGCAGACAATGCCTAATTTATAGTATCATAACAAACGTATGAGAAGCAAATTTTGTTTTGCAGTCAAATCTTATGTTAATAATGTTATGTCTGTCTTTGTTTGTTATTCGAAATCGCCAAGAAAACATTATAACATATAGCTGGGCTACCCTCTTCGCTCAGGGAGTTGATATGAGATTGAACTGACGTTCGAACCCATGACGGATCTTGCTTTATATGCCCCTACCAATGGGTAGCCCCACCCATACAAAAAAGCTTCGAATGGTCCATATTGTTTCAGAACATTCCTCAACATTCGTGAGAGTGTTCTGGAACGTTCCACCATGATCTGGGATGTTCCTAGATGTTCCCAGTAGTTCCCAGTGTTCGGGTGGCCCCACCCATACAAAAAAGGCTTCGAGTGGTCCCCAATGTTCCAGAACATTCCACAATATTCGAGAGTGTTCTAGAATGTTCCATAATGATCTAGAAAGTTCTGGGATGCTTCCGAAAGTTCCAGACTATTCCCAAACATTCCTTAACATACCAGAATGTTACGGGATGTTCTGGGATGTTGTGGAATACTCTCGAATGTTCTGGACTGTTCTAGAAATTTCTAGAGGGCGAAACTTCTAGCCCTTATATCTTCAAAAGCAAGCCCTTCAGGTAAAAAAGGGACCTTTTTCATAAACGGCTACTTCACCAAATAACTCCCTTGATCTTACCCGGACTCTTTTCTGAATTTTAGCGGCACGCATTGTACTACAACTATTATAATATAAATATTTATTATCAATTATTTATTTTTTTATAAAGGGGAGACGATTTACGGATAGTTTCCGTACGCAATCATGCCATGGGCCCATTGTGATATCTCCCATTTTGCCCCAATCCTTTAACAGTAACCTGGTCTCTTCGATAAACTTTAACAGGGTTATCTTTGGATACGTGACTAAGTATACCTTAATGTGTCTTCCCAGATATCTCAGTCTTGTTACCACCAGGGCGGGACATTGGCACCACAGGCGAATTGAAGTCTCTTCACTCTCTTCACATTTCCTTCATCTATTAGTGTTTTCCACTCCCAACAGCTGCATGTGTCGCCTGAGATGGCAATGTCCTTCCAGTTCCCACAGTGAGTTTTTTTTTTTTTTTTTTTTTTTTTTTTTTTTACATGAACTCCACACAGGAGGCCCTGAGGAAAATAATTTCCCTCAGGGCCTATGTCATCTTTGAGGATGCTGTGTGGAGGGTTTTTTTTTAAGGAAAGGGAGGAGAGGAGAGTTCTGGGAAGGAAAAGGGTTTAAGGGGTGGGTAGGAATCTGGGGTTCAGTATGTCCTGGTCATCCGCCTCCAAGACCTAGACAAACCTCACCCCATGAACCCGGGCACCCCTGCTAAATCACCAAACGTAGCGAACCACTTGGGGTGACCTATGACAGAGGTGTTGGTTATCCAATAAAGGTTCCCGGGGCGGCGGTACCCATTCCCGCCTCCCAAATTGCTGTCCATATTGAGTAGGTAGTTGTCTGGTTCGTCTAGGGCTCTAGGGTCTGGCCCGTTTTCTGAATACTTGGGATTATCTCAATATATCGGTTCGTATCGGCCGTATTATTAATTATATCGGTGTCAAAAGTTCTTTCTCTTGGTATGGTGGAGGAGAGTTATTGTACAGGAGATACTGAGGTTGTTCAGCCAAATGACTGAATAGAGAGTCACAGAATTCAGCAAAGATGTGCCTCCAGAGAACTGATAAAGAGGACATTCTTCTATAACGTGTTCTGTAGTTTGTAACTATTTATTATGCTTATTCAGATCCCATTAGCGCAGTACGTGCGCACGGCGACTGTAACCAGGATTTTTCAAAAATATTTACTTCATACATGAAGCTTTAAGGAAAATATTTCTTTCAGGGCCTATGCCATCTTCGGGTGTTGTATGAAAGAGCTTCTTAATGAAAGGATGGATAAAAAGTTCTAGGAAGCAAAAACACACGAGGGGTGGGTAAGAATCTAGGGGTCATGTGTCCAGGAGTGAAGGACGTGTGAATCCATTCCTACCACTGACTGCCAGTGGCGTAGCTTGGACTAATCAGAGCGTGGGCAGAGGCGCATCCGCGAGGCCCTTTTCTTTCAGTACCTGTTTTATACATCAACACAGTGGTCCTACCATTTTTTTATGAATACAAAAATAAAATATAATTTAGCAGAAAATATTTAAAAAGAGTTTATTTTATTTATTTATTTATTTATAAAACACATGATACATAACCAACAATTTACATAAAGTAGATATATTCGATCACCATACTAGGCGGCTGCCTGTTTCATGGTGACCAATGGAGTATTGTTACTTTGTATGATATATGTAGTCTAGTGTGAACATAATAAATGGATCTAGATAAGTGATGCTAAAAATTGAAAACATTATAATAAAATAAAAATAAAAAGTAGAAAATAGAAAGGGTAAAACAAGTAATTTAGCATTAGGTTAAAAGAATGAATATAATCTTTTTTCGATATGGGTGCATGCAAGCACACAATATATACGTAGGTGCACATATCTATACAGACATAAACATACGTATATAGCTTTTTTTTTTTTTTTTCTTTTTTTTTTTTTTTAAATTAATATAGTCTAATCTTTTACAAAAATAATTTCTTTCGACTCTTTGCTTTGCTAAAGTCTGTAAGTAAGGATTTGTAGTCGATTTTTGAAGCTAACTCTGCTTCGATTGATAGTATTCCTAAAGCAGATAACCGTTCCTGTTTCATGCTATTTCTCAAATAATTTTTTATTATTTTTAATTTCGAAAAACTTCTTTCTGCGGATGCTGTACTTACTGGCATAGTCAGCATAATTCTAATCGCAACATAAACATTAGGGTAAATGTCTTGCAATTCATTTTTAATTATATATTCAATCAGATTTTTGGTATCTTTAATAGACTCTGGTATGTTAGGAACTAAGAGTTGCAGTTCTTCGTATAGTTCATAGGATTCTATATCTTTGCTTTCTCCATGTTGTAGTAATATACCTAGGTCATTGCAGTGCTTCAAAAGTTCGCTATTTGTCAAGGATTTTAAATTATTTATTTCATACAAGAATCCAAAATAATTGTAGTATTGGGTGAGTGCTGTAAATCTCGTATCGGTATCTTGTATAATGGCATCAACCATTGTAGTAAAAAAATCTATTCTAAATCTACTTTCAGCAGAATCAATAGGCTCATCTGCAGCTTCATAACTGAACATTCTCTTTTTCCTGCGAGCCCTTTTCTCCTTAAAAGTGGTTGGAATCTCATAACTGCTCTTTTCTATGAACTCGTAAGCTTTTGTAATACATTCATTAAAGCCTGTTTCCCGAAATTCTTGGATCCAGTCACGAAAATTGCATAAATTATCAATAGCGATCTTTAAATTTATATTGACTTTTTGCCAGATTTTACTTATATTATTCACACGGATTAATATTTCATACCACACGTGTATCGAAATAATAAATTCTAGAGTAAGCATTTCAGTAATAATTGCTTCGCAATCGCAGAGAGTATCTGCGTCTCCAGATTGAGTTTTCAGATTATTTACGCAATCTATTACTTCATCAAATTGAAATAAAATAGCTTTAACGGAAGCGATTCTACTTTCCCACCTTGTATCAGACAATGATTTCAATGATATCTTCAATGTATCCTTCAGTAATTCCCATCTCTTGCTGGATTTTGAAAATAAGACATAAATTTTTTGGATAAACCCAAAAAACACCTTTGCCATAGATGATGTGTTGGCTGCGTCTACTAATATAAGATTCCAACTATGGCAGCCACAAGGCGTAAAGAATGCTCTTGGATTAATGGTCAGTATTCTGGATTTCACTCCCTTGTTGATTCCAACCATATTTGCGCCATTATCGTAGCCTTGGCCTCTACAGTTTTGAATATTTAATTAATATTTTTCTAGCTCTTTGAGAATTGTTTCTGTTAAAAATTCTCCTGTTGATTCCGAAACTGCCAAAAACCCAAGAAAATGTTCTTCAATTGTACCGGTGCAGGTATTGATGAATCTTATTATAACGGACATTTGTTCGACTCTACTGATGTCCCTTGTACAGTCCAGCATTATAGCATAGTACTTACTTTCTTTAATTTTCCCTATAATCTCATTGACAATGGTTTGTGACATTAATAAAATAAGTTCATTTTGAATTTGAGGACTTAAATAGTGTTGATTTAGTTTTTTTTCATTGATACGATTTAAGTGTTCACGAAGAGTCAAATCGTATTTAGATAGTTATTTAAACAGATCGATAAAATTACCGCTATTTCCTAAATGATTCTGATCGAGAGATTCCTTATGACCTCGAAAAGCTAAGTTATGTGAAGCTAAAAAAATTATTCTATCAACTAGTCTTTCAAACAAATTATACCAATGTTTCTGACTTTCTTGAATGAGTCTCTCGTTTTCTTGATCAATCGTTTTTCTATGTTTAATACCTTTTTCATATTCTAGCCACTGAACCATGCTATTCCTGTGTTCTTTCTGATTTTCGTGACGTTCAAGAATAGTTTTTAAGTGTTTCCAGTCATTACAGCCTACAACCATTTGTGTTTGTAAACTAGAGAAAAGTTTGCAACTAAAACAATATACTTTATTATGTGATGTTGAATAAACTAACCACCTACGATGCTGATTTTCACCATTGCTCAATTTCCTTGTAAAATAAAAATTAGAAAAGTGTCTACCATGTTCATTTTTCGGATAGTATTCATTGCTAATATGTAGGTTTTGTTGAGGACCACATTGGACTAAATCGTGACGGTATGCATTGTTTATGGGAATGCTCCATTTTCCTGGATCATTCATTTCGGGTTAACAAATTTCTGACTCTTCATTCTCCCTAATATTAACTGATGAAGTGGCCTCGCCAATATCAAAAGAAGTTCCAACACAGGGCTCAGTGTCATTTGTAGTATCGTTGGATTCACTTTGTAGAACTTCTTCTGGCGAAGACTTCTCTTCATTCTGTTGAAAATCAGTTATTATTCCCGATACTCCAGTTTCAGAGGTCGAAAGAATTTTCTTTTGATTCAAAAATTTCTGCTTGCTAGCACTAAGAGCTGCATTAGTTACTGCCATCTCAGCTTTTCTTTTCGCTTCGATGTTCCAGATTCCCATTTCCGATGTGCATCTCTATCTCTGCTCGGGCCGGACATGATATCTGTAAATCATTTTGTAATTTACGTACCTAAATATAAGAATAACATGGCAGTATTTTTTTCAAACAAAAAAACTTTTTGAAATTGTGAGTTGAGATGAGAATGTCAATCTTTTGTAACGATAGAAAATTTATGCTTCGTAGATATTGCGCAGGCACATACTTCTCCCATAATGGAGTTGTCTACTATAAATAAACTATCGTAAACTGTACGATGGTGGAATACCTAAATATGTGGGTTAGATTAAATAATTGGGCATATAAAAACATAAAATCTGATTAAATAAGATCATTAGATATGTAATAAAGTTATAAACTTATAAGCGTGAAATTTTAATAATCCGTGAAAAAAATTAATGTTATAGGAGTTTTAAAATTCTTAACAATGCCAGTGAATAACAAAAAAAAGTGATTTCCCAAAATTAATTTTTAAAAAATATGTTAATCATAGACATATGAATATTTACTAGACCAGATCAGAAAGGTGAGGGGTAGAATCCAACTGCAGCGGGACGCAGAGCGGGAATACAACTTTGGTGATATGTGATTCGTCAATAACTCTATCTGACAGTATATAGGCATCTCGCATTATAATATCACGATTTAGTTCTTAAAAGTAGACTCTGCTTTTGAATGAATATACCTTTTTACATGGGAGCGCGAATTGCTCACCGCGTAATAAACAAATTTGCGAACTGCAAACACGGCAAAGTAAGAGCGCATTTTTTTCATTAGTTCAATATTTTGTTTCCGTATTTAGCTTAGACACTTTTACAAATGTTTCATAATTTACTTAGCCCAGTAAACAGCGGCTTTGTGTTTCGCGTCGCCGCGATGCGACAGTAGTGCGCCCGCCGCCCGCCACCGCCCGCCGTGTCTTGTCAAATTATGTTCCTTTTATCTGAATAAATTTAAAATAGAGTAAAATAATGCTTATATGTGGAATGTAATACGACAATTAGGTTTATTATCTTTTTCACTTCTATTTTTACACGTTTTCATAGCACAAGTCACCATTTTTGCAGAGTTATTTCGTAAAATGTACCGATGAGAGCTCGACGATGGTCCCCACAAGAATGATGACGTCACATTTTTTAGATTCACGCGAGGCTAATTCGTTTCCGCATTCGCATCCGTGATGTTAATTTATTTTATCTTTCAAGGAACGTAAAATAAAAGTGTTCAAAATTAGCCCAATTCAAAAGTAAAAGTAGACACTAGGTACTATAATATTACTACCCAGTTGGTTCCATGATGAAATTGATGAGAAATAACATCGAGTAGACTAAGGTTATGTGAATTTTATTATGTATATACTTACCTACTAATTTAATTACTCGTATGATTCAGCCACAATTCACTGTCACCTGTTACTCACTATTTAATTGTTAAGTTAAATTATACACGTAGTGATAAGTGATAACTTTAATGTTTTGTTTAATTAAAACTGTACAGTGCCCACGATCAATGTAATCAGTCGACGCAATGCACACTACTATGACGCCTGCCGGGTCGGGTCGTATCGAACGAAAGTAGAGGATCTGTCAAAATCTGAGTCTAGGGATGGGAACGCAAAGATCGATACCGAAAATTTCCGATGATCGATATTGATAATAAAATTTTGCACATAAAGATGATGAGATCATAAAGGGGCCTCGCTCACGCGAGGCCCCTTTATGTGCGAGGCCGTGGGCGAGGGGCCGCTTCGCCCACGCCTAGCTACGCCACTGCTGACTGCAGTGCATAGAAATGGGTCGAGAGAGACCAATTGAAAAGATAAAAGGGTCTCCCTCAACCAGCCCTCCATGCAGCTAGTAGACCTGGACAAACATCACCTCCATGAACCTGGGATCTTCATAGCAAACTGCATTGCTTCTGAATTAGATAATGAATTTAAAAAAATGAAATTAATAATGCAGTACATGCTTTGAAATCACTTTAATATATTTCAAATATAATCAAAAGACTTCAAAAATAAAATGATGTTTTATCAATGGGTACAATACGACATTGTCTACATTTAATTTACTGATGAATTCGTTAAACAATCCCAAAAGCTCCTTCAAAAAGTCCTCCCAAACAAAATTCAGGTGTTCCATCTCACAAAAGAACCAACAGAAAGTAATCAGCCATAACACTAATGTAGCATTGTTGGTTCAACCCTTATCACTTTTCACGAAACCTCACGCATATTATCAAAGGAACTACCCGGCGTAGCATTCGTAGCGGGCGAAAGCTGTGGTGGTAAGGGAGTATATTTATATGGGACTACGAATGTAGATGTTCGTAACTCGTCTCTGTCGAACGCGCTACGCTTATATGTGGTTATAAAACGTATGGACGAAGCAGATACGTTACTGCGTCCTTGGAAATGTGAGCTTTTGATATCCGCGAAAATGTTTTATGTGTTGATGGCTATTAAATCTCCATGAATCATAATTTCGAGATAAACGAATTTAAAATTTTTAAGAATATCTCAATTTTTTTTATTTGAAAATATATTAATATCTTTGAAATATTAATTAATTAATTAATTGATTAATTTTAGGAATGCAAATTGTATTTCCTAAATTACTAATTAAAATTAAATTTGAAATATCTAAGCTTTAAATTTAAACCATCGATATTGGTTTCTATTTTTTAAGCGTTGCTTAAATTCTTTAAAAAATATTCCGTTATTTTTGAAAATCATTTAAAAATATTTTAAATAACAGGAGTCTAATTAATTTTATTTCAAATCCAGCTCAGACAAATTGAATGTCAATCCAACTCAGACAATTTTTATGTCAATCCAACTCAGACAAATTGTATGTCAATCCAGCTCAGACAATTATTATGTCAATCCAACTCAGACAAATTGTATGTCAATCCAGCTCAGACAATTATTATGTCAATCCAACTCAGACAAATTATATGTCAATCCAATACAATTTGGGAGGCGGGCATGAGTACCGCCGCTCCGGGAACAATTTATTGATTGACCAATACCTCTACCGCAGGTAACCCTAAGTTCATGGGGTGAAGTTTGTCCGAGTCTTGTTAGCGGATGCGTCTTCCCACCAGCTGCACGGCAGGCCGGATCAGGAGAGAATGGTTGAGGGAGTCTATTTGACTTCTCCAGCCGTACTCTCTCGGAACATCGCCTTGCACCGCAGTGAGAGGGATGGATTCATTCGTTTGTCACTCCTGGATACACTGAACCCCATATTCCTACCCACCCCTAATACCCCCATCCTTTCCGGAACTTCCTGTCTTTCCTTCCCTAAAAAGACCTTCCACACAGCATCCCCAAAGATGACATAGGCCCTGAGGGTTATTATTTTCCTCTGGTCCTCATGTGTGGGGCTAATGTAAAAAAACTCCGACAAATATTGGTAACCAAACAAAAAAAAAATAGCTGCGGTTGGTTAGATAGTGTTAGTTAGTAAGTTTTTCCTTACCCATGTAATGTTTCCAACAAGAATGACGAAAAAAAAAACAATAAAAAAACATGTTTTAAAAGCAAACCGCTTTGCGGTACGCCCGCTCGTCAAGCGATTGGAAGAAACACGTTTAAGAGATTTTTAAAATGATATAATGCACAAGAGACCTAACACCCAACTGCCCTGATCTAGTGGAAATGTAGGTCTCCTAATTTTGGGGGTGTTTGTGAGACAGCTGTAAGTGGGAGAGGAAAAAAGATTGATTAAAATTATCAGGTTTAAAATCAAAATCTTGCTTCCGCCGCGCTCCGCAAATTATGTATTCTATGAAACGAAAACCACCATTAGTTAGGATATAAGATATAACCAGTGCAGACCCGTGAAAAATCACGGGGCTGTCTGAAATCTTTACAAATCAGTTTTAATTTAAAAAATTAAAAAAGTACTTTTCTGATAAAAAAATGTTATATTATGGGAAGGTGCTTTATCCCTTGTCTGAACACTTAACACAATCAATTTCAAATGTGAAAATAACACTTCGAAAGCAAATTTGAATTCACTAAACAAGATTTCACGCAAGACGAACTAACCGCACAGGAACCGAAATTAGTATGCTTGATGATTAGGTCGGGTCTCCAGCGACTAAATGTTTTCAAAACATCGTACAAAAACAAAAATATTATGGCCCTACCCTAATATTTCATGTTTGCACAAACATTTGGTTCAATGTTTGTTGTAATATTGTCGCTGAAGATCCGGGTTTATTGAAACAATAACTTATCTCTTCAGTAAGTGATATAAGTATCTTTTTATGACCTTATGTCCGGGTTAAATCTTCCCCATAGGAAAAACTAAACCTTTCCACACACTTTTCCACAAATGATCATCTTGTCAATCCACGCTATGCAAGTACACTATATAAGTATAATAAATACAAAATAATATAAGAACAACTCGTCAACCTACCAGAGACCAAATGGGAAAATAATTCACCGGCTCCAGATATTTTCATATCAGAGGGTTCGGCTCGGTAGAACTCCTGGCCAGACCGATAAATCCTACTGATCCCTCAATATAAATACATAAAAAATCTTTCGTAATCCTACATGCATTTAAAATAATTTATTTTTATATATAAATTCTTTGAAAAATCTAATAAGCCCAAATTTTGAATGAAAGAGCTAGTTATAATGCCAGTAGCCGAAATAAGAAATGGTAATATTTTTATAGTATGTGAATGCCAAATTCTTTTAATCTCATTTCCTAGATCAGTATATTATTGTCATATTTTTTTTTAAAGTATCGGAGTATATTATTACGTTAGCGTCTGCATGTTTGAATTTCAGAACCCAGCCACGAGTGCATGTTGAACGCAATGCTTAACGGCCCTCGCCTCAAATAACGTCTGTGTACGTGGAATTTCACACAAAGCTATTGCTATAATTCGGTTTCTAATTCAAGAATTCGACACAAGATGACGCTACTTTCGCCAGCAGATCGCGTGTGGATGTTTCTTCCTTAGATATAACTACTACGGATTTATAGAATTTCATTGTATTTACCACTCACAGAAAAACAAATCATAAAAAATAATGCCCTTCATTTAGGTAGCCCGAACATCGGGTAAAAAAAGTGACATTACTACAGTTTGCAAGACAAAGGGGTTAATTTCTCCCAGTAACTTGCCAAAAACCAATACAAAATAATTTCATTATCTATCTGGATATGGAGAGATTACATATGGCGACATTGCCTGTCACCTGTCACCTGTCACGGTTACATTAACTCATTGACTAGCTGCCACAGTGGATCCGAAGAACTGGCTATTTTTGCAACCAGTTTTTATCGGATTTATAATCCGCAGGTTTTTAACTGCTAGTCTTATTATAATATACTAGCTGACCCGGACACGCGATGCTGTGGCTAATAAAACACAACGTCATCTACTGGATGGTTATCCAACCTTTATAACCACCGCCGTCTTTGAGTTTATCGCGAAGAGACAGACAGATGGCGCGGAGGACTTTAATTTATAATACGTAGAGATGGTGTGAAAGATTATAATAATTTGCATGAAATGCTTGGGGTCACTAACGTATTTAAGTTAATAAGGATTAATACTGTATCCGTCTAAATAACTTTTCAATTACCGCAATGTACGTGACCATTTTTTTAGAAGATAGAATGGGTATAGTGAGCTATCCGTAAAAGATAGATATATGCCATCGCGGACTTTTTTGTAGATCTATAAAAGAGTAATATCCCACCATGCATTGTTTTGTTATATCCCAAAAGGATTAGGCAGCGTTTTCGATGAAAGCTACCAGGCGGCTTGACTTTTTCCGACACTTCTAACAATTACCGTTATGTTTCAATCAATTTACACAAATCCTTGACAAATTACATACCTAAACCTGCCTCACGAAACACTCTTGGTGAAAAGCGCATGAAAATCCGTTCAGTAGTTTTCGAGTTCATCGCGAACAGACAGACAGACAGACGATGCAGGGGACTTTAATTTATAATATGTAGAGATGTAGAGATTATAAGTGATATTGAAGAAACTTTTTTTTTTCAAATTCAAAAGTATCACGCTGGTTTTGCGGATCGCGGCAATTTTCCTCCATTTTCCAGCGATAAAAAAGGTTCTATACTTTATTAGGTAGTAAGTACCTAGTGCCGATGCCGGCTGGAGCAAATCCCCAGTCCAGGGCTGTTAGTACAACCATCGTGGCCTATATTACAGGCTGGGAGGGAATGAGACGCAGCGGAGAAAATTCACCTATTCCCCTCTCCTTCTTGCTCACTCATTCCCGAAGCGATTGCCGCCCGGTTAAAACGTGCCGGCTACATTTCCCAGGACAAAAAGAAAAACAAAGAATATCCGTTTGAATTAACCGGCTTATTTCTGATTTCCTGGTAGATCTCAAATCAGTTATTGGTTTTACAACGTTTTTCAAAAAGGTTTCAGTGATTTTCGGACATTTCAGGCATTTGCCATACATTTGCCGACTGACACCTGTGATACGAGATCGAACCCGGTAAGTGATCAGATTGTATCCTTTTAAATAGATATCAAGGATGATAGTGTTTTTTTGTGAAATTAAATTATTAATTTTAACACAAATTATGTGTTGTCTATCGCAAAAATAATAATTAGTTAGTTACTCATTAAACTTACCGAAGGACTTATATCCTATACATACATGTTTTTCATAATGCCATTGAAAAGGCATATTTTGATATTAATAAGGAGTTCCTTCTTCTCTCATCTCATCAATAAAAGTTAAATTTAACTAAGGATAAACTATAATATTTACAAGGCGTTTCTATTATTATAAAATTAAGGAAGGTAGCAATCCACAATGTAGTGCTGGAACCTACCCTGTTGTATGGCAGTGAGGCATGGAGCTGGCAAAGGAAGGATGATAGTTGTCTGAATGCTGTAGAAATGAGATCTCTGAGGCGTACGTGCGGTGAAACCATGTATTATCATATGAGAAATGTGGAGATCCGCAAAGAATGCAAGGCTGATGTAAGCGTAATGAGTAAGATTAAGAATGGGACTTTCAGATGGTTTGGGGAAGAAAGGTGTGTAAGGAGAATTCATGACACAAATGTGAATGGTAGAAGAAGTTGGGGACACCCGAGAAAGACATGGCATGATCAAGTGAAATAGATACTTAAGTCGGTCCACGTCAAGAATCAGTATAAAAGAAGAGTGTGTATGAGACGATGTATTATGGATTAAGCAAAGAGTTTGTACCAAGATCGAGTTGTTTGGCGGTTCGCCCTCTCTGCCTACCCCTGCGGGGAAACTGCGTGATGGTTAATTAGTTACTCATTATTAAACTTTTTTATTTTTTTATTTTTTTACATTTTTTTTTATAGTGATACCTCACAAGAGTCTCAGCTGCTCCCGTCTGGAGCCAATGAGACTATGACATCCCCAATTGGGGTATGTTGTGAGGCTGAAGGTAGTGGGGAGGGGAAGAAGATAGGGAAGAGGAAGGTGGGGAAGTACCTGACTATTCAGATCTGGTCACCAAACACGGCTAATGCCATTTCAAGCAACGTTTCAATTCTGAATGGTGGTCTTACACCAAGGCGATACTGAGTGTATCTTCCACTCTGGAACGTGCCGCAAATATACTATATATTGTTTTAAATGAATAAATTGTGAAATAACACAAATTAATCAAATAAAATTTATTTAACATACCGAAGGACTATACAAGCTTTTTTATAAAGCCATGCAAAATTATAATTTAATTTTTATAAATAGTTTCTACTTGTCTCTTCTCGTCAATAAAAGTTTAATTTACAAACGTAGTTACAATAATTTATTAAGGACAAACTTCAAAGAATTCATATTCTGCCCTTTCAAAGATGGCGCTAATTAAAATATTTAAAAAAAAACTTTTTGCAAGTTATTATGCTCTTTAAACACGTAATATGAATGTGAACAAATTGTTTTGTCTACATAAAAAAACACAATTATTTCAAGAAAGGCTAACAAATACAATATTAGATTGAATCACCGGTACAATATTATATTTGTATGCCTTTCTTAAAATAATTCAATATATATACGACAAAATTATTTATTCATCTTCACATTGCGTATTAAACAATTTGTCTCAATATTTTACTGCATAACTTGCGGTAAAGTTTTTATCTAAAAATAATTCCACTACCGCCATCTATGAATGCGCAGATTTTGAATTATTTTAAGAAAACCCTAGCACACAGTGAAAACAATAATTTGTCTTTGTGAAAAAATCTGTTATTATATCCTTTGAAAATCTTGACAAAGTTAATATAACTATTATCAAGTCATTAAATTTCTGTCAATAACAAATATTTTTATCGCCTGTTTTCTTTAACTCCTCAGGCCTCGAGCTTATTTTGTCGGAAGATTAAAATATTTCAGTTTTTTAATAAAATCCAAACAAATGGAATATTACTGAAGGCATCCGAAAACTTAAAAAACTGTCTTTGATAGGAGAGATATTATGCTTTAAAATTTAATATTTCGAAACAATTGTATTCTATAATATGAAAATGAATCGCTGAATGTGTTGCTAAGCGCATAACTTTCGAACGACTGCACCAAATGGGATAATTCTTTTTTTGTGTGTTCGTTATTGTCAGGACAAGGTTTTTATAATACTTCCGGTGAGCTCTGGCATTATGAAATTTGTATAAAAAAATTGCTATTGGTGGCACGCGAGGAAGCGGCTATTGCTATGGAAAGCGGGAGGGAGGGAGAGATGGGGGAGGGGAACCAGGGAGGGAAAGGAGGGGGGAGGGGACCTGGAGTGGGGAGAGAGAAGGTGGAGGTGACGGAGTGGGAACGGGAGAAAAAAGGGGAGGCGGAAGGGGAACGGGACGAATGGGAAAGGACACTCAGGGAGAAACAATTTTATTAAATGGCATAGCAACGCACGCCGGGACCAGCTGGTAATCATATAAATATTTTTGTTTTTAATGCAAACAAAACAGTTTTAATCTTATTTTTTCTAAAAAAAAGCTGATAACGAAAAAAAAAACATAGACCTTTTATTAAAAAAATTGTAAATATTAACGTCAACTTTTTGTCGTTTGATGTAAAAATAATTATTAAAAAATTAATAAGATTCATAATTTTTTAAAATTGCGGTCGGAAACTTTGGTTTCATAAAGGTGTACATTTTAATTATTTCGTGGTTAACTTTTAGATTTGAATATAAAGCGTGGTGTTTTCTCTTTCTTATACCGTTTAGATGATATTTCTAGCCATGGCAGTAAGGGAGATGGAGGGCTAAAAAGAAACAATGATATCCAGATCATTAAAATGCCGTGCCATTAAAATGAACGCCGTATATGCATTTCGTAAACCAAGCAGTTCTACCAGATAGTTACTAGAAGCTTCGAGTCACAAATAACAAAAGTGTGAAGAATCATATAGCACAGTGTCACATAAAGTAGATCGAACGGAGAGGAAACTAGATATCTACTTATTCATCTACTGCAGGTATATAACTAACACTATGACATTAGTATATTAGTGTGAGGTGTATCTACGTGGATGATTGTCAGTTCGATAAGTGGGATGGGAGGGGTCTGATAAAGCGGATGTTTTGATGAATTTGATACCTACAGAATGTATACATATTATATTACATCTCCTCTTCTACTATGTAATGTATATAAATGTTTATTATATCTCGCCCTTCTTCCTACAGTCAGTTAGAATGAGTAATCTTCCTCAATTATTCGCATCTTGTTTAGCAATGCTGCTGTTGACCTATTTATATTTTATCTTAGATTGAGATATTGTGATGGATTTTTGTGATGAAAAGCACCCTAAAGCTAAAATAATATCTATTTTTCAATAATTGGAAATTTGCTTTGTGGCGTAATAAAAAAAAATGAATAACCATCTTTGTTTAAATCACTATTTTTAATTATAAAATGTCGTCATTTTTCAAATCAAAAGGTTTCTTCATCAGGATACAAAGTGGTTTTGAAACATGTTGATATTTTTTTTATTAAAAACTAGCGACTTTCGGGCAAGCGTTGCAATGTCACCAATAAAGAAATTGTTTCTCCCTGCGTGTCTTTTCCCATTCGTCCCGTTCCCCTTCCGCCTCCCCTTCCCCTCCCATATCTCCTTGCCATCAAGCGTTTCCCCTCCAACTTCCCGCCTTCTCTCTACCCTTCTAATTTTTTTCAAACAGCTCGCGTGCCATCTATTGCATTTTTTTTTTATAAATTTTCGTTTTTCATATATTACAAACATTCATTTTTGTATATTATAAGAACAATCAATCAAATCTTTTATCTAACATATGTGCCTTTTTAAAATAAATATAACTTTTGATTACATTCAAAGTATTCGATTTTGATTATTACCATTAAATTCATTATCGATTAAATTAATTAATTTAAAGGGTTTAATCGAAAATTGAATTTTGATTTAACAATTGATGGTTATTCAAAATAACATTTTTGACAGTTTCGTAAGAGTTTTTGTAATGATTAAAACAACTTTTCAGATGTATTGCCATATTGTTGTAACAATCCAGAAACCTTCACGAGGGCGGAAAGAATGTATTTTTAAAGTTTCAAACGTTTTCCATGCTTAATATAGCAATGCGTAAACAACTCACATAAATAGAAACATATATTGATTTTTATATATATAGTTTATGGTCAAATGTTTCTTAATCAGGATACAAAATAAATTTTGGTTTTGAAGCATGTTGATAATTTTCATTAAAATTCGTGGTCTTTTCAATTTCTTCATAAGGATACATAGTAAACTTTGGTTTTGAAACATGTTGATATTTTTTATTAAAAATTGTGGTCAAGAGTTTTTTCATCAGCCTAGCGATTCTGTATTTTTTATGGGATCGTTATTAGATAGCGGACGTAACCTCCTGTCAGATTTGTGTGATTTTTATGGCTGTTATTTGCTTTTTCTATGTACAACGTACATTAAATGAATAAATAATCATGTGTACTTGCAGGAATTCGTGTTTAAATCGATGTATACTAAAATATGTGACAATAAATATGGTTACGCCCATGCACATACCTACTCATACACATTTTATTTTTATTTTTATTTTATTTTATTTTTTTATTATAGCGACTATATAAAAAATTTTTACATACAAAATGCAATGTGAAATTAAGTACAAAATATTGTATTTCTTAGTCCTCCTCACTAGGGGGTCCTGTGCCGAGTCGGACTAAATATAGTTCATTTGTCTTCTATGTCGTTTTTAGCGTCTTCGCTAGGGTTTTCTGATTGACCTCTTTAAGCCATATTTTTATTCTTGATTTGTATTCAATTGGATTTTTTATTAGTTTTATGTCTTGGGGGAGGATGTTATGGAGTTTTGTTGCAAAGTATGTATAGTTTCTTTGTCCAAATGTGGTTTTATAAATTGGAATATTTTTTATATCATTTTTATTCGATCTAGTGTTATGCATACACGGTCTAGTAGAGGATTCATTATTTTTTACATACCTACATAGCACGCATACATACTGTCACTGCTTGGGATTGGTATTAATTATTGTTGCAAGTTCCTTTTCTACCCATCCCAATTGCCTACCCGCCAATCTTACCCAGTCCGTAATAAAACTCCCGCCGCGAGACAACCACTCTGCTCTGCTCCCGGTTACCGCCATTAAAATAACTCCGCTGTGTACTATAAAAATAACGAAATTCACGCCTATTGCTTTTGTGCCTGTTGGATGGAGAGAGAAATCAGATGAGGGCATTGCCAGCTTACAAATTCTTGCATCCTTTTGGTGAGTCCTTCATTTCTATGCCACATGTATTTTTATCATTTCAGGCAGTGATAGTAACACAAAATCAAGGTCCTTCGCCAGTCATTTTTACGCAAACGCATAAATCCACTCTCACAATATAAAATACCATTCAAAATATGTAAAAATCACACAAATCTGACAGGAGATTACGTCCGTTATCCAATAACGATCCCACAAAAAACAAGGAATCGCTCGGCTGGATACAAAGTAATTTGGTCAAGTGTTTTTTCATCAGGATACGAAGTAAACTTCGCTTTTGAATTTTTTGTTATTTTTTTCCATCAGGATAAAAAGTAAATTTTGGTTATGAAACAAGTTGATAATTTTTATTAAATTTTTTTATTAAAACTTATGGATGAAGGTTTCTTCACCAGCATACAAGTAAAGTTAGATTCGGGTTTTTTAAGGATCTGCGCTTTTTAGCTGACATGCGTTAAATTATCAATCCCACAATTAAAACATCTCTTTATTCTTAACAGGTTTGCGCTAGTTTTATTTTACCATAATGATCAAGAAGTAAAATTTCATGAATTAAAAATGGTTATTTAGAGCAAAATTTCCCCCTTCTAAAATCCCATACAATCTATCTCGCAAACATGCCCCTTTCCACGTCAATACATTAAAAGGCCCAACGATTATTACACCTACCAAATATTTCATTTTGTTATTACTTAATAACACGTGAAGAGAAATGAGGCGAGAGATCGACCCTACATTCCCTAGATTAATGGAAACACCCATTTATCTTAACGTTTTCTGGGCTCCGGGTAGTGTATTTACAAAACCTAGTTTGTTTCTTGACTTGGACTTACTTGACTTGGATATTATTTATGTTCAGAGTTACAAAAACAATTAATTTAATGACTCAAAGGTAATTACGAAATGGAATACTCTAGTGATATTTTAATTGTATTTTAATTTTTTTTATATTAAGTATGGGGGTTTTGGGAAATGAGACTTAATACTACACGACTAAAATGCGACTTGTGACAGGATTTCATTCCTTTCGGAGCATTACTTTAGGTTTTAACTTTATTACTTTATGTTTAAATTTATCACTAAAATTTCTCCGCTTTTGTAATAATTAACTCCTTTATCAGAGGAATGTTTATACCGTTTCAATCGATGCCCCGACTTAAATGGGATAGGTTTTGTTGTGCAAATCATCCACGACCCTACAGGTACCATTTCAACTACTTCTTACGAATTTTACGTTTGCCAGCAGTGTGCGGAGAAGCGGCCTGACGGTATTTTAGTTCGTTGCTATGAATGAAACAGTAGGCATAGACTTGTATGTGTGAGACGATGTATGAATATGATTAAAGCAAGCAGTGTGACCGAGTCGTTTGTTGGTCCATCTCTCTGTCTACCTCTGGGTAGAAGCGGCATTATGGTATTAGAGTTCATTGCCATGACTGAAATAGTAGGTATAAATTTGTATAAGACGACATATGAATGTGATTTAAGCAAAGCAGGATAACAGAGTTGTTTGGCGGTCCTCTTTGCAAATGGTATGTGCTTTGTACATGAAAAAAGAATCGAAGTAAATGCACAAACAAAAGTTACTCTTTTACAACTATTGTCGTCACCATGACTGAAACGGTATAGGCTTTGTAGATGATTTCGCTCAACAAAACATTTATGGTAATTTCGAAATAGCGTAGGGTTTATTGGTGGTTTCGCACAACAAATCCTGTTCCATTTCAGTAGCCCTGAAAATGTATATGTTTTGTAAATACGCCTCCGGGTACCACAATAAATTACCGTCATTCTTGCCCCTCTGTTCACTACGCAATATGTTTATAGTCAGGTATTTCGACCCCTTTGTCTACCAAAACTTATAATTCTCCAATAAAACTAAATAATATTGACACAGTACACGTCTGTCGATGTTTTCATTAACAACCCAACATATTTTTATTACCTTTACATTATCTTGTAATTCGCCAAATATTTTCATGGTTGTTTATCAATATGATTCCTTCCACTTGCGCTACGCTCTGAGCCACTCCCAACTTGCAAGTCAAAAGTGTATGAGATCCGTTGTGACTATGATAACAATTTACTATCACTTAACACAGAAAAAACTTATTACATTCCATTCTCTCTACAAGAAGATGTGCCAAATAATTTAATTAACATAACAATTCATTCCAAAAATTGTGCAAATGACGGTACATGTAATATGGACTGCGCTAAGCTGAATCATAAATCTAATGTAAAATATCTTGGAATCTTAATAGACAAAAATGTTAAATGGAAAGATCATATCAATCTCACTGTGGAAAGAATAAGAAAACTTATCTATGTTTTCTATAACATACGAAATATTTTAAACAAGAAAACTATCAAAATTGTCTATTATGCATTAATTCAGTCTTTATTACAGTACGGCATTATTGGGTGGGGAGGGGCCTTTAAGGCTTCCTTACAGCCCATAATTATAATTCAAAGAATAATTATAAAAACAATTCTTAGGAAACCATACGACTACCCTACTATACAGATATTTCGGGAATTTAATGTACCATCTGTTACAGAATTGTATAAGAGAAACGCCTTATGCCAAATTTATAAAGAATATTTTATTCAAAAAGTTCACCCCTCAGATAGCATAAGCAATAGATTTAAAACTAATGGCTTAATAGCCATCCCTATGCTTAGAACGACCACGGCTCAGCACCACTATTTGTATTTAGGTGTAAGATGGTACAATATATTATTATCCAATAACAAAATTAATATAACAGATACACTGAAATATGAATTATTCAAAAAACAAATTAAGTCCCTTAAATTGGATAATGACATATTGTACCCTTAATGTTTACCCTTTATGTAATTAATTAATTTACCCTTACTTAAACAGCAATATTTAATATTTAAAAAAATTGTATTGATATTGTCTAAATTGTCTAAATTGTGTACCTACCTAAGATATTTATTTCATTAGTTCTTTGAAAATTGTTTACATAATGAACATCATTATAATTTTTTTGCATGTAAAATACTCCTCCCATAAACACGAACTCCTAGAGCTCAACTTATGGAGTAGTAGAATAAAACATGAATTATTTTGTAATCTTGCATAATATATTATCATTGTAATGTATAAACAAAAATCTTGAAATAAATAAATAAATAAATAAATAAATAGTAGGTATATTCGGGACTTCCCTGCAATATTCAAGTTTCTTACACCAATAGTTATGTCCGCTCTGATCTAGCAATATTGAAATTTCAAAAATAATTTTTTAATATTGATCTATCGATGTGTACGTGCCTTCCAATCAATGCTTAAGTATTTACTATTTTACTTGATAATTCTCAAGGCTCAGCGTGTTGTGGGGGCGTCGTGTGGACGGAAAAGTTGATATTTTGCTGTCAAAGTGAGCCTAAGCACATTTAAAAACCTTTCAACTCCGGACTTTTGTTTTCACATACAGATAATATTTCATGCTTGATAACAACTTGAATAATTATTTGAAAATTTTCGGTGTTTTTTTTTGCTTTATACTAATTTAGTTGTTTGTCTAATTTGATTTTTACTAAATTTCGACCTTAAAGTTCCTAAAAATATTTACTTACAGCAATACATCTATAAATATAAAGATAACATAAAAAAAATAATAATGGATCCCAGTCTAAGCAAAACAGCCGAAACGGGATCCGTCATTATATAAACGGTATTTGTTGGTGAAATGAGGATTGCAACCTAGCAACAAAAATAAAGAAAATCTAAAATCATATCATGAAGAATATCCTCTACAAGCCATAAGCAAAATATGTGGCTTTTGTTTCACAAAATCAAGAAAATAAAATGTTTTTATCATGTTTCCGAGGAATTCATTCAAATAGCATTCAACTGTTTTCCTAAATTTCACCATCTGTAGATTTTTAACAATAGTATACCAAAAAAATTAAATCGTAATGTATAACATTTTTTGTATATTAAAAGACTTCACATTTCACGCTGGCGATGATGAAACATCACCAAAGCCAATTGTTAATGATACGAGCATGAAGAGTGACCCAAAACCCCGTCACTAAAAAATAAACGCAAAAGGGAATCAGTCACGGCTCGAATCGAGCTACCCAGTGTAGTCTAGGTACTTTCGTACGGTGGTTACACAAATCCTTTTTTTTTTAAACGCACCAGAATTCGAATTGAATTGTTTTGTTTCATTTTTCTTTTTTTGACAGATAGGAGTTTTTTTTTAAGAAGCGTCATGTGAGACTATAAAAAAAACATTAACTTATATTCTGTGAACTTGTAAAATAAACTATCGTACCGAGATACTTGTATTTTGTTTCTGAGCCCACTAAATTGATACTCGACCCTATCAATTGGCGCCCAACGTGTTTGTCAGATCAATGAGTTTTAACGAATAAATTTAAAGACAAGAGAGGCAACAAACCGAACAAAAGTGGGCTCAAAACACTGAAAATGCCACAAACACGTAGCACAACAGCGGGCAATGCTACCACAGTGGAGAATGTGGATAACAGTCCTCTAGCTCAATCCTCAGCGGATGTACCAAATGGAGAAACCTTTACGACAGACACCCAGACGACACGAATCCTTGAAATGTTAGCAACAAAACTCGCTAACATAGCCGTGTGTCAAAGGGAGCCTCGCCTGGAGGCAATATTTTCTGGGAGACTGGAAGAATTTCCACGACTTTTCCTGGAACGGTGCGAAGAGTATTTCCAAATAGCTAACACCTACGAGGAAAACAAAACGAGGGTGGCAACGGCCCAGCTCCGGGACAAAGCGAAGGACTGGGCGAATACTTATAAACACCCAGAATGGTCGATTTTTAAAAGATTTTTCCTTCGGGAATACGAGGGACCAGAAGTGGAACTCCGACTTCAAAACCAGATCTACCATAAAACACAAGAGAACACGGAATCCTTGGCAGAGTTTATTGCTAATAAACAAAAAATGTTTGCACGACTCCACCCGGCAAAACAATTATCGGAGTTAGATGTATTCGTGCCTGCGTTTTGTAATAGCCAAATGTTACCCCAGTACATACACATATATGCCACCACCATGGAAGAGTGGATGAACCAGGCCATGAGGTTTGAAAATTCTAAAGGCAGATATAAGATCCTAGGCCAACGCCAAACAGGAAGCAATTTATCTCCTCGCCGGTCAGCTCAACAATATTCTCCGCGTCACCGTTTACCTCAGCGCAGTTCACCTCAGCGTCAATCACCGCCACGCCGTTCACCGAATCGCCAATCGCCATACCGCCATCCCCCGGCCCAGCGATCCCCAGTTCAACAAAATAGAAGAGATAGAAACTCGGGAAACTGGTACCGCCCGGGAGCTCGTTACTAAAACGGCAACCCGGGCAAAGAAGGAAGAAACCGAAACAAACCGCAGAGTGCCACACGGCAATAGCAGGTTCCTTCCTTCCAAGGGTGAGAGTCACCATAGAGGGGCAAACCTATCAGGCATTGGTAGACTCTGCATCTTCACACTCTATAATAAGAATGAGCATCGCCCAAAGTACCAAATTACAACAATCCTCGATTCCATGCCTCAAGTTGGCGAACAAAAGAAACGTGATGCGAATAAAGGGTATGATATCGATAAAATTCGACATCCAGAATACAACACGGGAATGGAACTTCCTCGTGGGAGAGAACCTAAGGGAGGAAATCATCTTAGGACGCGATTGGCTGTCCAAAGAGGAAGCTTCAATAGACTTCATGCGGAACTGTTTAAATTTCGGAAGCTCAATCAGGACATCCACCCACTTTGTGCCCGTTCGCCAGGGACAAAATAGTAACGATGTCCACGGGCCACTATTAGATCGAGTCCCAGAACAGGAGAAAAAAGGATTCACGGATCTATTATCCGAATATAGTGAAGTATTTTCCCCCTTGACAGGCACAGCGAAAGTACCACCGCACAGAATCCACCTGAACACCGACAGACCAATCTGCGTTCCACCACATCGCCTTTCGGACGAGAAGAAAAAGGATTTATACAAACAACTGGAAGGGATGCTAGCGGATGGAGTAGTAGAATCCAGCAGATCGCCATACAGTTTCCCAGTAGTAATGGTGGCCAAAAAGGGAAAAGAAGGGCGACGATTCTGCATAGACTACAGAAGGTTGAATCAAGCAACAATAACTGAACCCTCCCCACTGCCAATCATCCACGAAACACTTAAAGACCTGAGCACAGCCAAGGTATTCACTGTACTGGACCTTAAAAGCGGGTACTGGCAAGTGCCGATGGCACCAGAGGACAGAGAAAAGACTGCCTTTACCACACCAGATGGGGGCAGTTACCAGTTCCGAGTAATGCCATTCGGGTTAAAAGGTGCACCCAAGACATTTCAAAGAACCATGAGCCAGCAAGTATTAGCCGGGTTCCTTAGAAAATTTGCCATGGCCTATCTGGATGATATCGTCGTATATTCCGAAAACTTAAAAGACCACTTACGACACCTCCGCCTCATCTTAGAACGATTGGCAGAGTTTGGTTTAAAATGCTCTCCAGAAAAATGTATCATCGCCACAGATGAAATCACATACTTGGGACACACAGTCAGTGCCACGGGCAACAGTCCCCAGAGGCCACACGAAGAAGCCATTAAAAATACACCATCACCTCAAACAAGAAAAGAACTTCGCAGTTTTCTAGGAGTGTGCAACTGGTTGAGGGAATACATACCAAACTTTGCCGAAATATCAGCACCCTTAACAAATCTTACCAGAAATAAGATAAAATTCCAATGGACCGGAGAAGCCGAAGAAGCCATGCAGCAAATAAAAAATGCAATGGCGGGGCCGCTGGAACTCAAGAGACCTGATTTTAGTAGGGAATTCATGCTACAAACGGACGCAAGTAAATTAGGAGCCGCAGCAGTACTCTTCCATAAAAATGAAGATGGTTCACGAGATGTGATATCATACTCAAGCACCCGGTTCTCACCAGCTGAAGAAAGGTACCATAGCAATGAACAGGAAGCACTGGCAGCAATATGGGCTATTAAGAAATACCGGCCTTACCTAGAAGGGAGGCACTTTAAGCTCATCACAGACAACCGAGCTCTAACATGGCTAAACGAGGCAAAGAACGAAAGAGCCAAACTCACAAGATGGGCCCTACTCCTACAAGACCACGACTTTACTGTAGAGCACTGTCCGGGGAAAGCTAATGAGCTCGCCGACGCGCTGTCTAGAAACCCAGGACCAACGCAAATGATACTCGAAACGGTTACCGGAAACACCCGAGAAAGCTATCCGGAAGTCGGCGGAGATAACGGCATAAACCAAATAGACTCAGAAGAGGAGGAAGAGCAACAAACCCTAGCAAGTGCGGTAAAATCAGGACAACCGACAGATCGGGAAACACGGAAAAGAATAGATCGATGGAACACTCTAAACGACAGAGAAATCCTAAACAATGCCATCGATATAAATCACTACACAAGGTATAACGTCCACCAAGGAATACTTTGGAAAAGAGACGAAGGAAAGATGGACCGGCTGTTCGTCCCTCGAAGCACAATTCCAAGAGTTCTGGAAGAATACCACAACTCGGACACCGCAAACCACCCGGGAGCAGCAGAAACAACGAGAGCAATATCAGCACATTACTTCTGGCCAGGAATGAACGAAGAGATCCGCAGACTGGTACGCCAGTGCATGACATGTGCCACATCAAAACGTGGCCCAAATAGACCCGCGGCTCCTCAAGGAGGCACGAAACCAAATAGACCATTTGAAGTGGTTGCCGCCGACGTCATGGGACCGTACCCAAGAACCCTGCATGGAAACAAATTTATTCTTGTAGTAACAGACTTATTCACAAGATGGGTAGAAGCATTTCCGATTAAGTCTAGTATAGCAAAGACCATAATCCACCAGTTAGAAACTGAAGTATTTCCAAGGTACGGCTACCCGAAACGCATTCTCACGGATAACGGACGACAGTTCATCCACCGCCAATGGTTAGCCGCAATAGAAAGATGGCAATGTAATCATTGGACAACAGCTATATACCACCCACGCTCAAACCCCACGGAAAGGAGAAACCAGGAAATCAAAAAAGGTTTGAGAATTCTCCTCAGAGATTCACCTCACAACAAATGGGATGAGAAACTGCCGGGAGTAATAATGACGACCCGAAACAGAAAGAACGAAGCGACAGGCGTATCACCCAGTCAAGCACTACTGGGATACGATATACCACGACCAGGAGAGTGGCAAGCTTTCCCAGAAAACGCGAACGAGGCAATCGTTTTACCCCATCAGCGAGAACCAGCAGATGAGGAAATAAGAAGGAATCAAGCAGCGTACCAAGAGAGGTACGCCCCAGCGGTGGAAGCCTTACTTAGATACCAACAAGGAGAAGAGGTGTTAGTAAAGGAACACCAATTATCTGGGTCTCCAGAAGGAAATTTCGCAGGGTTTGCACCTAAATGGAGTGGACCTCACAAAATCCTCATGAAAAGTGGAAGAGGTAATATATACTGGGTAGACAAAAGAGGTAAACCCACTAAAATCCACGCAGATGAATTAAAAAGGGTACCAACAATCCAAGAAGTCCGGGTGGACGATCAAGATAACGAGGTTTTGACTCAAGAAGACCGGGTGGATTGATACGAGCATGAAGAGTGACCCAAAACCCCGTCACTAAAAAATAAACGCAAAAGGGAATCAGTCACGGCTCGAATCGAGCTACCCAGTGTAGTCTAGGTACTTTCGTACGGTGGTTACACAAATCCTTTTTTTTTTAAACGCACCAGAATTCGAATTGAATTGTTTTGTTTCATTTTTCTTTTTTTGACAGATAGGAGTTTTTTTTTAAGAAGCGTCATGTGAGACTATAAAAAAAACATTAACTTATATTCTGTGAACTTGTAAAATAAACTATCGTACCGAGATACTTGTATTTTGTTTCTGAGCCCACTAAATTGATACTCGACCCTATCATTAATATTTGTATTTTTTTGTAAAAGGAAATTTCTCCAAAAAACTTTTTAAAAGACAGGATGCGTGAAGACAGCCTAACAGCTTAAAAGCCCTTAAAAGCCTGCGGGCAGGTTTTGTGGAACTTTTTATTACATTGGACTTTTGAGAACGAATTATTCTATCGTTGATTTTTTTTTCTAAAAGGTCCCGTATTATGATATAAAAGCTCTAACATACTTCAAAATTTTGTTACTTTAAGCGCTACCTCAACTCTGTTGACCAAAATTTATTGACCATGTAGTGTGACATATTTTGCAGATGACAAAAGCAACTAATGATCGTAATGGTTGTTTATTATAAGAGTATTGAAATGACCCATGATTCAATCGACGAAATCAATTTTAAAATGTTTTTATTTGAAGGTAGTCGTGTTGAATTTGTAGAAGATTTATAGCTTCAATCTGAGAATCAGACTTTGCTTTCGCAAAACTTTTATGTAAATTTGGTCCCCAGTGTGAACGGCGTAAACGCGGCAAAAGAGAGAATAAAAGTACCTCGCACTGTAAGTGGACAAAAATATTGTTATATTTTTGTCTGATATAACAAAAATATTGTCCAAAGAGGCAAAAATATTCTCAAAATTCACAAAAATATTGTCCAAATAGACAAAAATATTGTATAAATTGTCAACAATGTGTCCAAATAGACAAAAATATTTTCCAAATAAAATAATTTCTAAATTGACAAAATTTTGATTTCATCCTTATGACGGAACCATTGGTTTCGAAACACGTTGGTAATTTTGATTAAAAAAGTAGTGTACATGTCGCAGGCCAATCGTAAAATCAGGCGGATCATGATGCTTCTTACCACACCATGATCTGCTCCCATTTCACGATGCGCCAGATCATGATGTGGCGAGGCGCATAAAGTTTTCCGCTAAATTAACATTTCTACAATCTACAAGGTTATTTACAATTTTGAAAAAAAATTTGATATTATTTTTTCCCCATATTTAAATGTTTATTATAATTTCAAAGATATTACCAAAACGAACTTATAAGAATGTATTTTTTCAATGGTAGGTACCATGATGATTGTCTTGTTATTTTAAATGTCATATTGAATTTTCATTATATTATATTATATTATTAAATAGCACACAACTGCTAACCCTGTACAAATCACAAGTGCGCCCCACGGTTGAATTTGGCAGCCACCTCTGGTCTGGAGCTCCAAAATACCTGAAAAATACCCTCGACTCTGTGCAGGAACGGGCGGTCCGTTTGATAGATTCTCCCATCTTAACAGACGGATTGCAATCTTTAGAGCACATGCGTCGAGTGGGAATGCTATCCTTATTCTACTGGTATTTCAATGGAAGATGCTCCGAGGAACTAGCGTCATTGATTCCTGAAATCGTCCGGAAATACGCCAAACGCGTGCCCAACGGTTGACATTTGTCACAGAGATCGGGACGCTTCTTCGACTCGTTCTTGTGTTCAACAGCTCGGCTGTGGAACGATTTGCCGGCCTTTGTGTTTCCTCCTTCCTCCTTTCAATTTGGGAGGCGGGAATGGGTACCGCCGCCCCGGGAACCTTTATTGGATAACCAACACCTCTGCCATAGGTCACCCCAAGTGGTTCGCTACGTTTGGTGATTTAGCAGGGGTGCCCGGGTTCATGGGGTGAGGTTTGTCTAGGTCTTGGAGGCGGATGACCAAGACACACTGAACCCCAGATTTCTACCCACCCCTTAAACCCTTTTCCTTCCCAGAACTCTCCTCTCCTTCCTTTTCCTAAAAAAACCCTCCACACAGCATCCCCAAAGATGACATGAGGAAAATTATTTTCCCTGTATTATTCAGGCCCTGAGGAAAATTATTTTCCTCAGCGCCTCCTGTGTGGAGCTCATGTAAAAAAAAAAAAAAAAAAAACAACATGGGTCTCTTCAAGACCAATGTTCATTCCTTCCTCTTCTCAAAAAGACCCACCACACAGCATCCCAGATGAAATTATTTTCCTCAGCGCCTCATTTGTGGAGATAATGTAAAAAAATAAATCAATGTTATGTATTATTGTTTTATTTTAAACTGTTCATGTTTTTAAAGCGCCTACTCTCAACACAGGTTTTCCTAGTGAGATGGACAAAGGACATATTAAATTGTAAGCCTACAATAAATACACGACAACCTCCGTAGCCCAGTGGGTAAGACTCTTGACTCACAATCCGGAGGTCGCGGGTTCGAACCCGGCATGCGCAAATAAATTTTATTTGATTAATTTGTGTTATTTCACAATTAATTCATTTAAAATAATATATAGTATATTTGCGGCATGTTCCAGAGTGGAAGATACTATCAGTATCGCCCTGGTGTAAGACCACCATTCAGAATTGAAAAGTTGCTTGAAAATGGCTTTAGCCGTGTTTAGTGACCAGATCTGAATAGCCAGGTACTTCCCAACCTTCCTCTTCCCCACCTCCTTCCCCTCCCCACTACCTTCAGCCTCACAACATACCCCAATTGGGGATGCCATAGTCTCACGGCTCCAGACGGGAGCAGTTGAGATTCTTGTGCGGTATTCACTGTAAAAAAAAAAAAAAAAATAAATATGAATTAATGAAGTCGCTGAAAAACTTATCCAAAACCATAGAAGTCGCTGAAAAACTTATCCAAAGCATAGTCCCCCTCAGCACAGGATCTCCTAGTGAGGAGGACTACGAATATATTTTATATATACATATAACTAACATGTTTCATATAAAAATGTAAAAAATATTATATAGTTACTAAAAAAAAAAAATGAAAAAAAAATTATAATAATAAACATTACCAAAATATAATGTACGTATTTTTTCAATGGTACCATGATGATTGTCTTGTTACTTTAAATTTAATATTGTGTTATTATTTGTATTTTTACTAAGTATATGCGTTATTGTTTTTTTTATGAATTGTTCATCTTTTTAAAGCGCCTGTTCTCAACACAGGTTTTCCTAGGCATAGGACATATTGAATTGTAAGCCTAGAATAAATAAATATGAATTAATAAAAAACATATACACTAAATTAATTTTCATGTTTCATGCTTTTAGATTAACCAGCGATGGAGTTCCGCATAGTAACAGAGGAGGACTACAGTGCCGTGATAGATCACCTGAGGGCCAGCTTCTTCGAGGACGAGCCCCTCAACAAGGCAGTGCAACTCTGTCCAGCGGGTGGTGGCCATCAAGAGCTGGAGAGACAGTGCGTGGAGACCATGATGGATGGGTATTCCATCGTGGCGGTCCTGGATGGAGAGGTAAACGCCAAACTATACTATAATCAATAATAACACAGGTCTACAACAAACGTGCTGTCTAGATTCAACTGATGCAACTGATTTCTATGTATTTAGGTGTTCTGACAACTAGAAAAATACTGAAAAAACTCCAGAACGTCAGGTTATTTTGCAAAACGGTGTACATATATATACAGATATAGATAGTATGTATAATAGTGATCTCTGGCAATAAACATTTCATTGCTAAACCATTCATCCGATTGCGATGAAACTTTGGGGATATGATGTGTGCATGCCCGCGGTGGTTTCTGTATACAATAGTGAGCTCTGGCATCATGAAATTACGAAAAATTAATTAATTAAATAAAAATGAATCGCAGAAATGTATGTACGCGCATAACTTTTGAACAACTGCACCAAATGGGATAATTCTTTTTTTTTGTGTTCGTTATTGTCAAGACAAGGTTTGTATAAAACTACTGGTGAGCTCTGGCATTATGAAATTTGTATAAAAAAATTGCAATAGGTGGCACGCGAGCTGTGAAGACTGAATGTACCGGGACTGAATGTATGGAATGCGGGAGGGGGGGAGGGGAACTAGGGATCGGGGAGGGTAACCTGAATTTTTAGGCAATAACAAAGACCCTAAGTACAAACAAATTGTTAAAAGCATTTCAAGCTTTAGGTTGCCTAATGAGTTTAAAAGTACATTTTCTTCATTCCCACCTCGACTACTCTCCAGAAAATTTAGGATATGTGAGTGAAGAGCAAGGTGAACGATTTCACCAAGATATTAAGGAGATGGAAAAAAGATACCAGGGAAGATGGAGCATCTCAATGATTGCAGACTACTGTTGGACGCTTCAGAGAGACCTTCCAGATGCTTCCTACAAGCGAAAATGTACCAAAAGGAGTCTCACTGGGAAAAAGAAATGTGTTTAGTACTTACTAATCAATGTATTTTAGATAAAAAATAAGTTTTGTTACGCAATTATAAATAAATATATTTTTTTAGTCTTTTATTTTTAGATGATAACTTGTTTAACATAGAGACCTACATTGTCAGAAAACGTGACGTTCTGTGACAAAATGAAAGTCATTTTCGGATTCAGCACACCAAAAACATAAGAATTACGCAAAAAAACCAAAACAGCTTTCAATTTTTATTTTTTTGTAGACCTGTGTAATCAATAGGGTTGCGCGACTTTTCATCCCGCGCAAAATATCCCCGACAAAATATCCTACAGACAAAACATCCCCAACGAAATATCTACTAAAACCTAACCTAACCTAACCTAACATTTTAAAAGAGAGTATATTATGCTTTATGCCACTCTCGATTGGAATATGGAGTAATAGGATGGGGCTCAGCAGCATCTAATCACATGAAACAACTTAAGGACCAGCAACCCGGATTTGTACCGATTTATTACATATTTCCCTTAAACACGGTAAGTTTTAAAGCTCTTAAAAAAATATATGTTATTCTTGAAGATAATATCTAGACTTTGCCCGCGCCGAAACGCAAATTATATAAAATTCCTTCGATAGAAAAAAATCGCAAAGTATACTCCAAAAATTATTATTAACACGTTTGTTTCAGTTATTTTACAAGTTATATGTATGAAAAAATTCACAGTGTTTCTTTAAATGCTGCTTAAGATAATGCCCGCGAGATTTTTGCTATATTTTAAACGAGTCGTGTTTTATTAAACATTTTCGCAATTTTCGCATCGATTTTGTCGCTGTAAATGTTAGCGCTCTCCTCGTAATTTCGTATCTCTCTATCTCCTTCTTTTCGGGCCCTGTTGCAGAACCTTAAGATAACTCAGAATTGCATCATAAAGACCATACTAAAGGTCCCCACAAGGACGTCAACAACAGAATTTTTTAAACAGTTTTATGTTCCAAGCATACAGAAAATCTATGCCAAAAACATTCTAGTACATCACCACAAAAATGATTCAGAGGCAGACACCTCACATGCTCCTAAAACCAGAGCCAAACAAACAGACATACTTAATATACCAAAGTGTAACTCTTCATTTGGTCAAAGAAGTTCTGAATTATTAGCAGTAAAGTTATATAACAAACTCCCACTTAGTATCAAACAAATTAAAACAAAAAATTGCTACATTAAGGACATTAAATGTTGGCTGAAGGAATTATCGGAAAATGAACTTACTACTATACTTAAAACATCGTCATAGAAGTTTCTGGAAAACCTCATCCAAACAATGAAGTTAAACCATAGAAGTCGCTGAAAACTTATCCAAAGCATAGTCCCCCTCAACACAGGATCTTCTAGTGAGGAGACTACGTATACATTTTCTATTTTATATAACACCTAACATGTTTTATATAAAAATGTAAAAAAATAATAAATGTATAGTTATTAAAAAAAATAAAAATGGGACAATAATAATACAGACATCCTGTAATCTTAATATATAAAACAAAGTCGGGTTAGTTACACCATTTATAACTCAAGAACGGCTGGACCGATTTTTATGATCTTTGGTTTGTTGGATTTGTCTCCCTCCCGAATAGCAGAATAGCTTTCAAAACATCGGAAAAATTCACGAAAAAAATATGAAGAAAATTCTTTTCCTCATACATTTTGTATGGAACGAATTCTCATCTTTTGAAAGAGCTGCAGCAATATTGTGATAAATATAATATTGAATAGTGAATGAATTCCAAAAATTCAAAAACGTCAAATGCGCTGATTATTTTGCTTTTGTTCTATATTCTATATAACGCTGTCCCTTTTTCTTTCTTACATACTAACAGCCTTACTAAAAAAAACACAGCACGCCAGATAACCCGTGTTATTGCAGCAACATGAATAAAACAAAAATACACTAAAACACGATTACATTACTAATAAGATTTGGTCTTAAAACGTATTGTAAATCCGGCAACAATGCATATTTAAGTACTAAATTGTTTGTTTTCCTTCATAACCGCGAGGTGGCGCGGCGGCGCGGCACCTGCGCATTTGTTGTTCGCGCTCGAAAAAGACGCTGGAAGCGCGAAATGATTTCTGTGTGTGCGAAATGATTTTTGTGTGTGCAATATTACTTATGTGATGGTTAATTTCTATTAATATGAATAATTTACTCTTATATTTATATCATTGATATATTTACCGTGTTTTTTGTGGTTTTTCATAAGTTTTAGTCAAGTTATAAAACAATAATCGTACTTTGAAAATTGAAGTGTCAAAAACTATTTTATATGATATATGAGAATTCAAATTTACATTTAAAGGTTTTATTTTACGATAATTTTATGAAAGTGGTGTTTTTTAAAATAATAATATCTAATACATGTGTGCCTTAATGCATCAAAGAAATTAACGTCTTTAGAGATGCAAGAAATCTGATATAAAAGACGGTATAATTTTTAGGTTAGTTTTTTAGCGATAAAAAAAACTTTGAATTTTTTTAATTATTTTTTTATTGTATGCACGAGGAAAAAGTGAGGTGATAGTTTCCTTCCAAATTTATTACATAAAAGGACTGTGTTTTTGAAATTTTGATTTTTTTTAAATTTCTCTACATTTTAGTCAAAAAAATTTTGGTAAGAAATTTTTTTCCATTTATTTTCGAGTTTGAATCTTAAAATATGTCAGTTTTTGAAAACCAAACTGTATTTCAAATACACAAATCTAAATGGTAATTTTATCTAGTTTTCATAAATGGTATTTGTTTTTGCGATACCTTCAAAAATAAGAAATATATAGAACATTCAAAATACTATGGAAAAATTACAAATATCGTTGGGACATCAATGGTTAAAACAGAGATAAACTACCCTCTCAGGCCGTGGAAACCATGTGTATTTCTTTCAATTAACAAAATTTTAATTAGTAATGTTTTCACATCCGCGGCCGTTTGTAAATTGAATAAAATTTTCACTGGGTTTTTTGGTAAGGCTGTAAATGTCAACAGAAATGGTTTTTAGATGTGTTTGGTGATTAAATCTGAATAGCCAGGTACCTATATCCCCACCTTCTTCCCAATCTCCTTACCCACCTGACTACCTTAAGCCTCACAACAAACCCCATTTGTGGATGTCAAAGTCTCATTGGCTACAGGCGATTGGGAGCAATTGGGACTCTTATGCAGTATTTACAGAAAAAAATGTTGGTTTAGGGTTTTGGATCACAATTCTCAAGCTGTGACAAAAGGCATGAAATGTGAGATAATATAAATTGGAATTTATTGATGTTTCAATAGAAAAAAGAGAAGTTCAAGCAAAACACGACGTGAATCTAAATGCACAGTATATATTAATTGTTTTTGTGTTTAATGCGTAGAACTCCTTTTAATTTTTTAAAATTTTATAATAAATAAATTTGATAATGTTATTAACAAGTTCTGCAAGTATTTTAGTATGTATTTTTGTTATAACTGTTTCGGTTTACAAGACAGTTTGAAAATGGTCTTGTAACCCAAAATAGCCGTAAAAAGTAAGAAAAAATATACTTAATGCTATTTGCGAAAATTGTAATACAGGTATCTTAAATTATTCATAAGCGAGAACCCCTCTCTCAGGCGAAGGTGAAGGCCTCCTCTAAAGAATTCCATTTATCTCTTGTTTTAATAACATTATCAAATTTAATTTTAATAAAATTAACAAATAAAAACTAAATGCACCGTGCAAAATTAATTGTAGATATTTCTTACATTATACAAGACAAAATGAAATTAAGCGATAAGGGTGAAGAAATGAAAAAAGAAAACCTTGAAGGGAGGGAAAAAAGAATTTCAAATATCAGGCTCGACCCTGTTAACGACGAGAAATACTTCACGTTTATTGCCCCCAAACGACCTTCAGACGTGATCATAATCGACCCTTTATATTATACGAAGAAATTGAGGAGAATCGGGAATTCCTTCGCACGGTACAAACGGCAGACCAAGATGATATCTATGGTATTAACTTTTGAAGAACATTCAAATAATCAGAGAAAATTTAATTCTATTGGCGCTATTGAGCGAGGCGTTAAATAAAATATTAACGGACAAAAGATTTTTGATTTGAGGCTGATCACTGAGATAAACCAAAATACGTTACTACCAATTCAGAGGCCGCGGATTCAAATCTCGGCCCACCCAAGTAAATCAGCGTTATTTCACAATCTGTTTAATTAAAACAATAAACAGGGTGTCCAGGGGTAAAGTGCACAAATTTTGGGAGGTGATTCTACAAGATGGTAGAAGTAAATTTTTTTTTTCATCAACCGAAAACTACCTTAAAACATGGGAAAACAATGGGAATTCCGAAAAAAGTCATTTATCTTTTTTACTTTTAGGTATCTATTATCGTGTAAAATCACCTCCCGAAGCTTGTGACTTTACCCCCGGACACCCTGTATAGTAAATTTGCGGCGAGTTCCAGAGTGGAACTTACTTTCATTTTCACCCTGGTGAAAGACTATCATTGAGAATTGAAACGTTGCTTGAAATGACTTTAGCCATATTAGGTTACCAGAATTGAATAGCCAGGTACTTACCCCAATTACTTCTTTCCCATTTTCTACCCCTCCCCACTACCTTCAGCACCACGACATATCCCTTTTGGGGATGCCTTAGTTTCACTGGCTTCAGACGATTGTGTGACGGCGAATCTTGTGCGGTATTTACATAAAAAAACACTCCTGTGTAATGCAATTCACACGAAATTTTCAGCTTGCAAAAACAGTTGCATTTTTTATTTTGTTATATAAACCTCACTATGTATTACACCTTTCTGTGTTCTACATATTACATATTACAATGTAACAATAATAATAATAATATTTGGATGATTTGTACAGCGCCGTTTTTTTGAAAAATCACCTCAAGGGCGCTGTCAATGTTTTACATTGTTTTTCTATGGTTGCTTGATCCTCTAAAATAGGTAATAATTGATTACTAGCTGGTACCCGGCATACGTTGCATTGTCATTCAAAGAAATAAATTGTTTGTCCAAGCATGTCCTTTCCCATGCGTCCCCGTTCCCCTCCCGCGTTCCTTTTATACCTTCTCCGCGTTCCCCCTCCCTCGTCATCCCCCCCCCGCGAACCGCCTTCGTTACCCCCCCCCCCTTCCTGCCTTCCCTCCCTGCCGCTAAAATATACGAAATTAACACATTTTCATTTGTACAAATTTCAAAATGCCAGAGCTTACGTATAAAAACCTTCGCGGTACGGCAGCGCATAAAGTACGAAGATCTCTAAAAAATAAATCTTGAGGGAATTATTTTTCCTAGGGACCTCATGTATGGAGATAGTGTAAAAAACATAGTAGAAATAAAATAAAGTGTTAATTACTTTGTTAAAAAATAAGCTTTAACTTTTTTATTTTAATTTATTTAATATAGATATATAAGTGTACAGTGGAGTTATATAAATTACATATCGGTACATAAATTATTTAAAATTGCAATCTCACCAAAGAAGAAGCTAGTTCTTGTGCTTGATGAGCGAGTTACACTAATTATAACTGAAATAGAATAACATTATGCAATAGGTAAGTATATAATAGGATCAATTGAGACTTCTGGATCATCTATATGTGTAGGTTTACACACATAGGATACGGTTACATACTAAAATATTGTGCACTTAGGAGAAATTCGAAAAGTCTAAATAAAATAGAGATGAATATAGATTAATAATAAATAGAAAGAAAGAGAAAAACAGGTAATTTTTATTTTATTTTTTTATTTTTTATTTTTTTATTTTTATTTTATTTAATTTATTTATTTTTGTACATACAATAATGACATTACATTTTTCAGATACATTTTTTTATATAACGTGATTCACCTTTTTTTAGAGCATGCTCGTGTAAAAAAGGTGGAGCAGCGTGTGTGAAAAACTATTTAACATATTTTTTTTAGATTATTTAGTTAATTATTCCTGATGAAGTGTAGCTTCAGTTTGAGTTTCAATTTATTGATGTCTTTGGTTTTTTTTAAATTTCAATGGGAAGGTTGTTGAAAAACTTTATTCCGAAATAGATATACTTAATTGTTTTCATTAGTTTGGTATTAAATTTTGGTATTTTACTACCTAACATTAATTTTTTCATAAGAAATTCATTAGCGCATATATAAGAAACAACATAAAAAAAAGATTTTAGGGCGAAAATAACCTGCAAAAGTTTTCCTTAATTAACTTTTTTTATTTTTTGTTAAATGATTTAAAAAAAAAATGTACCTACGAGCTAATATCGACCGTTATTCAAGCGATTTGCACATGCATCGATTATTATGTGTTATGTCTATATTAGTGTGCTTGTTTTTTAATTTTTATTTAGATGTACGTAAATTTTTTCATACATCTACATAGTGGGAAAATATAAAAAAATACAATTTACGAGATACAGTAACATTTACAAATACATTTAAAAAACAAAGATAACTAGACAAAAATACATTATACAGGTTGTTAAGGCACATACTTGACTTACTTTAACCAGTGATTCCTGACATTATTTGGAGTAAAAAATGTAAATGAAATTTTGGTCTCCGATGACATATTTGATTTTTTTTTTCTACAAAAAAAAAATGGTAGTTGTTGAACAGTTGGAGGCGGGGTAAGGGGTTCTTCGGACATCCGGCTGAGTGACCAGTGACGACATGTGGAAGAAATTTTTTTTTGTTTGATTTTGTAGAAAAAATTTTTGAAAAAAAAAAAATTGTTATCAAAAAAAGTCACCCGAGACCAAAATTAAATTTACATTTTTTACTCCAAATAATGTCAGGAATCACTGGTTAAAGTAAGTCAAGTACGTCCCTTAACACCCTGTATAAGATAACTAGGTGACTAAAATAATATTGGTGAGTATGCTTAACAATCTTCCTTTACAGCATTTGGTAGGTTATTATAAAGTTTTTGCCCTTTATAAAATGCGCTGTTTATGTGCACGATAGTTTAGTTTTGGGAAGCCTAAAATCTCTGCGCCCTCTCGTAGGATAATTGTGAGCATTTTCATTGTACATAATATTAATTTCGGAGCATATTATTTTTAAGTTTGTATATCATTGTTAACGTATTATATATTATATGTTGTTTGGTTGTCATTATATTTAAATTTTGTAACATAATTTAAACTAATGATATTAGCGGTGATAACTAGTTATACAAACGTAGTACACGATTCTAAACCTCATTAATTATTCGAATAATTTTGTTCGAAAGTTCGCCGGTACTCCCAGAGCGCTTTCTTGGTAGTTATTGATTGCTCGGGGCTCCAATGATCGTCCTTGGCTGCCTACTTGCCTTATCGGAAGGCGCTATTGTTTCGTGGGGGTCGGAGTAAACACCCCTTAATATTAATATTCAAGATACACCACATATTGGGAGGATGATAGGTGCAAAGAGGAAATTAATGTAAATACTGAGAAGTATGTCATAGGAATTTATCACAACACTAAACAATCCTTAATCATATTCAAGGTACGTTTTGGTATTGATAGGCGCAATGGGAATTTATAATAATACTAGCGCGTTTCACTTAATATAGAAATTGTTTCTAACTGCATGTCCTTTGCCATTCGTCCCATTTCCCTCCCTTTCCCGCGTCCCCTTCCCCTCACGCTTTCCCACTCCGCCTTCTCCGCCTTCCATCTCTCCGCTCTCCCCTCCCGCGTCCCATACATTCACTCCCGGTATATTCAGTTTTAAAACAGCTCGCGTGCCACCTATTGCAATTTTTTATCCAAATTTCATAACGCCAAGATTCATCGCAATCGGATCAAATTCGTCAGCAACGTATAATTTCATGACGCCAGGACTAACTATGATACACAGAAATCATCGCGGGCATGCGCACATCAAATCCCCAAGATGTCATCGCAATCGGATGAACGGTTGAGCATCGCATAATTTCTTGATGCCAGAGCTCACTATTAAATAGAAACCATCGCAGGCACGCGCACATCAAATCCCCAAAGTTTCATCGCAATCGAATGAATGGTCGGAGCCCATTCATTCCATCCCCAATGGCATCCCCAATTGGGGAATATTGTGAGACTGGAGTTAGTGGGGAGGGGAAGGAGATAGGGAATAGGAAGGTGGGAGAGATGGATGCCTGGCTATTCAGTTCAGGTCACCAAACAAGTCTAAAGCCATTTTAAAGTTTCAATTCTGAATGGCGGTCTTACGCCAGGGCGATACAGAGAGTATCTTCCACTCTGGAACGTACTGCAAATATACTAAGTTAATTGTAATTTCAAATTATATTAGATGCGTAATGAAAGTCATTACAAACATTAACGCTAAACTTTCCTTCAAATTAAATAAGATAGAGTTTTTTTAAATTTTCTTTATTCATTACTTTGATGGTTACAAATTAATTTGTGGATTTTTTGACCACCATGCTAGGCACATGTCCGTCCGTGTTACGGTGGTCGAGTTATCCATTCACTACATTTTGGGGTTACAAAGTATTTTGTAAGCGACAGGTAAGCATTGATAATAATTCATCACTATTGCTTGACAGCTGTCTAAACTTTACTGATGGTTCAAAATATTATTTTGACACGTTGGAGTTGTCAAACAACGCCTGTGTTTTGGTTCATTCATATAGCATTTTATGTATTATAAAGGTGTTTATTACAATTTTAGAACAAATGTATAATATATTGTACTTGGGGTGTGGTATCACAGATACTTATCTCATAATGAATGGCAGGTGGAGGTAGGCCCGATCCCGAATGGTGGATCCAGGATTTTTTTCTGGGAGGGGCCAAAGGGGCGGACGGGAAAAAAATCAACAATTACTGTTAAAAATGAACTTGAAGTATCATAATTAATAATAATAATAGCATTTATTCAGACAGTGAATTACATTATATTATTTATAATATTTATAACACTTATCATGCATCGAATCCCTGTCTACATGACACTAATCGACAAAGGCCTCCTCCAACTATCGCCATTTCTCTCTATCATTAGCTACTCTTGTCCATGTACCACCTGCTACTGCTTTGATGTCGTCTACCCACATAGGCAATCTTAATCAGTCAGTCTTTTTAAATCATTCTGTCCCTGATATTTGAATTAATAATAAACGTAAAATAATTATCACTCCCTATTTCAAATAAATTATGTATGCTTTTTGAAATAAGGAGTTGATTTGAAATAAATGTACCTACTATACCAGGAATATTTATTTCGAATCAACTCCTTCGTAAATAATATTTAAAAAAAAATAGTAGGCATTTACGAAAAATATAAAATAAAAGGTACTAAGTTATTTCCTTTTACTTAATTTGTTTAGGTACACTTTGGGTACACAAAACAAAAAAATTCTAACTAACTTAAGAACAAAATAATTTCTTCTAAGCTCTGGTCATTTTTATGAAACTCTTTTTAATGAACTACAATAAAATTAAATTTAAAAGTACCTACTAACTTCAACAACTGAATATTTTTAATGCAAATAATACTTAATGTATGAAAATACAAAGAGTTTTTTCTCGAACTAAAAAAAACTGTGAAGAGCTTCATTGAGCTACAACTATTAAAAATATTAATGGGCTAATAATTATTATAAGTATTCTAAATTAAACGATCTAATAAACAGGTCCTGACACGACTATGAGCGCGGGCACAGCAAAAACATGTCCGATCGCAGCGCGAAACCTTCTGAATTCAGTTTCGGTTTCGGCCGTAGTTTCGGCTGGATGGCAGCCGAAACCGAAAGTTCGGTCGGACACTAAAATAAATAAATTGTGCAATTTTGAAAATGACTGTAGCCTGTAATCAAACTAGTATCAAATTCATGATTTTGTAGGTAATATTGAAATTGATAACACTCGCACAGAAATATTATTTTTTTAATAGCCTGAATCTAGTTAATGAATCAATTGTGAAGAAAATATATTTTTTAGATCAACTCAACCATTATTTTTATATTTGACTCTCGAGGGCGCTGTGTGCCAGAGAAAACCGGAAATATGTAATTTCTACGTATTGACAAATTTTAGACGCATTGACTCTTTTCCACAAAAAATTATAAATTGATTTCGAAAAGATTGTTCTTTTATATGATAAACGCTTGTTTTAAAATTTGAGAAAAGACGTTTATTTTTAGTATAATAAGGTTATACCATAGGTCGTTGGCAGATTTGTTAAATTTTCAAACGAAAAATCTTATTTTACAAGACATATTTCATACCATTACACATACACGTTATTGTAAATCAATACGTTATCTAGATAACGCATGTATCAAAATTTTAATTTTAGTTCAAATAAAAGCATTAAAATAAATATCCGAACACTTATTTATGACGAAAATTTCTCTATTTTGTTTATCTATTTACGGTCTTACAAATTAATATATTTATTTATTTTATTCTTATTTTGCTTAAACATTATTGAAAATGATAAATACTTATGATAAAAAATAAATTACAAAGTTTTATCTTCACGTTTTTTTGGATGTAGGTATAAATTAAAGCAAATTTGGAATGAAATAAAATCGATGTTGAGTTATATTTTTAAAAAGCTGGTAGAAAGAATTATTAATCTTTCTCATTGGAACCGTCCTGTACGATTGTAAGATAATCTTTCGACGAAATGTGGATTTTCGGCCGCTGGCTGGTTAAAGCATTATCAGCGCCTTGGCTGCTTGGCGCCTTGGCTGCTGGCGCCTCGGCTGCTTGGCGCCTTGGCAAGTCGACGCCCGGAGCGGAATCCTCTAATTGTGCCTGCACAGGGCCGGCCCTGAGAAGATACCTTACATAAAGGAAGAAAATTCCAAAGAAAAAAAGGAAACAAAAGGGCAGGCGATATTTGGGTACGCTTTGGTCTCTTGAATCAATTGAATGTATTTTATTATCATACTCATCCCAAGTAGTGTGCTACGTTTGGTGACTGCAGAGGTGCCCAGGTTAACCGGGTGAGGTCTGTGGATGCGCCTGTCCACTAGCTGCGTGGCGGCCCGAACCGAGAGAGGCCGGTTTGGGAAAACCCTTTGACTTATCCAGCTGGTCTATCTCGACCCATCGTCTTGCACGGCAGCGGGAGAGGTGGCTTCCCACGCCCGTCACTCCTGGACATACTGACCCCTAGATTCCTATCCACCCCTCATACCTTTTTCCTTTCCAGAACTTTCTCTCCTTACTTTACTTTAAAAGATCCCCAAATTAGACACAGGTCCTGAGGGAAATTATTTTCTTCAAGAGCCTCCTATGTGGAAGGTTAATGTAAAAAAAGCCTGTTCCTATCTAGGGGTGGAGAAGTATTTTTTAAATTGTATTTTCGAAACACCTTTAATTCGTAATTACTCAGGACTTAATCCACAAAATACACAACTCTACTAACTCAAACATTTTATTTCTAACCATTTGTCAAATTTAACAGATAGGTACCATGTTAAATAATAAAACGTGCATTTTACCGTAGCTTTCAAACAATCGATGGAAACCTGTGGGTCATACAACACCCACTTAAGTAATTGAAATGGATTTCGATATTTTATCGCTCGGTTGGAATAAAGACGAGTGTCAATAGATAGTGACGGAGAATAATGGAGATATTATGTAGGTTAAAGAAATATATGTTTACTGTAGCTTTTTAAGATATTATTGTATTACATTTAAATACTTTAAGATTATTATTTGCTTTATGGAAGTGAAAACTTCTTTAGCACCGCTGTGATTTGAAACTCGACGAAACGAAAATAGCTATACTTAAAAGAGACAAACACATAAATCAATATGATTTCGAGAGAGAATGAGATATTTTCCTTATTTGTTTTTGGTGCGTTATGCCGTGTTGCGCTACCACCTTTTTAACCAACGTTTCGGACATCGTCACACATCTACCCTGATGATTTACACTGTAACGCTGTTGGCTAAAGAAGGAGGTAGCGCACATGGCCAAAAACAAATAACGAAAAAAATTTTGGCCGTGAAAATCTAAAATCACATCAGGGAATGAGTAAGAATAATCAGTCACATGTTTGTGCGGTGCTTCGTAGCCTATCGGTCTCCTCTTTGTGCGGTGCTTCGTAGCCTCCCCGATGAATGCTTTCCCGAGGTATTTACGATGGCTGGTAAAGGTTTTATCCGTAGCATTTACTACGAACAGTAAAAGTTTAATCGAAAAACTTTACTATCGCCGATGAAAGTTTTGTTCCAAACCTTTACTATAACGAGTAAAATTTAGTAAAAGTTTTGTCCTATATCTTCACTATGACCAGTAAAATTTTTGTCCTACATCTTCACTATGACCAGTAGAAGTTTTTTCCTTCATATTTGCTATGTATGACCAGTAAAAGTTTTGTCCTACATCTTCACTATGACCTGTAAAAGTTTTGGATAACATGACTGTTGTGTTTCAATTTTGGGGGTCAATGTGTCCAGGAGTATGAAAAAATACTGACGTATAAACCCATCCCTCCCACTGCGGTGCAAGGGAGAAGAGAGTACGGTTGGAGACTTCAAAAAGTCTCCCTCAACTAATCTTAATCCGGCCCGCCACGCATGAACCCGAGCACCCCACGCTAGTCAATAAGACATCAAACGTTAGTGAATGGTTTAATCTCTATGTTTTTCCACCGTAGTATTTCCGCGCCACTCCCATCAGTAGCATCAGTAATAAACTTACATTCTCTGTTCATCAGATCGTCGGTGCGGCATTAAACGGCGTTCTGCGTCCCGGCGACACTGCTAAATCCCTGGAGAAACTGCGCACTATGGATGACGAGAAGTTCCGCAAGATCTTTACGCTGCTGTACAGCGTCACCGAGAAACTGGACCTCTTCAACAGGTACCAGGTGGACAGCATCCTGGAGTGCAGGATCATGTCTGTTGGCAGCAAGGCCAGGGGCAAGGGGCTGGCTGGAGAACTGCTGAAGAGGAGTATCAACCTGGCCAGGTCTAGCGGATATAAGGTATGATTGTATTCGATCAATTCATTTAACATAATCAACATAAAGAGTTTTATTATTTGAAAAACCAACATGTTCCATATGTCATTGCCTAGCATTCTCACTTCTTCAGGGTTTGTGCCAGGCATTCTGCCAAGTCAGCAAAAGTAGAGCGTGACACGTGCAGAAGTGTTGGTTATCCAATGAATGATTCCCAGGATGGCGGTATCCATACCCGCTTTACAAATTGTTAGCTCTGTTAATCTTTCACTACTACCTTTTAGACAATATTGGAGACATTTTCATTTTCCCAATGACGATGTAGGGAAACTTACCTTCTTCGTCGTGCACCTCAAGATTCTAATTAATTATTGCGAACGACTCTAGACCAGCGTTTGTTAGCGTACACATTTACATTCAATAATAAATATGCAGTACATAATATGTACATAAAAAAATCAGAGTGTGTAATTCACACGTGGTAGAAGTGAACTAGAAAGTCGCTAGATGTCGCTTTCTTTTCTTTTGCTTGTTTTTTTAAAGTGGTTTGAAGACTCGATATTGATTTCACAAAATAAAAATGACTTTTTTTGGATTTCGTAGAATTCGAACAAAGTTCGTAGGATTCGAACCCCGTTATATTTAGACCGGTCAGTGGTTGAGTGGGCATAGCGCTTGGGTCCCACCGTCGCGTCGCGTGTTCGATTCCTCGGCTGGCTAAGTCCTCCATCACAACACAAGCAACATTTTCGGCTTTCTGTGGTGGTAGTAGGGGATTTTCAAACATTTTTTGGTTTTAGTTATTTTCGTTATTTGTTTTTGGGGTGTTATGCCGTGTTGCGCTACCGCCTTCTTTAGCCAACGTTTCGGACATCGTGGCAGTGTCCATCATCAGGGCAGATCCGGCAGATCCGGTAGATGTAGGTATTGTTTGGTTATTCGTAATCCGTGAATGTTTGTCTTTCTTTAAAAAAAAAAAAAATTAAAAAAAAAATTAAAAAAATTGTGTACAACTGAGTTGTGATGCATTTCAGTTTCACCCTAATTTCAAGTCACTATCGGCGCTAAAGAAGTTTCACTTAAAAAAAAAACAATTTTAAATAATCTAAAAAGAAACAAGAAAAGTAAAAAGTTTAGAATAAAATTTATACGTACTTTAACTATGATAAGGCAGTTCCTCGTAAAATTTATACGTAATTTAATTATCACAAGGCAGTCCCATCGCGAATAAGCGTTGTAAGTGGCGTGGCAGTAAACAAATCAACCCTAAAACCAGTTTACCGAGAGTTTACATAAAAAAATCTGATTAACCTGTGGAGAAATTTCCAAAGACTCTAAGAATATATGATTATTTTTAGCAGTATTTTTTTATAAAACTTTATTTGGTAGTGTGAGCTTCATTGGGTGTTTACCCGTGCTAGGGCCCCCATTTTACAATTTTATAATATTCAAACTATGTATAATATATATTAATACGTTGTTGTTTGTACTGCCCTAAAATTGTTTGATTTTCTAACTATTTTAACTGAGTGATCTATTATTTCAGCTATTTAAAGGAGACGCCACTGGAAAATTCTCCCAAAGGATATGCGAAAAGAACGGCCTGGAAACTCTAAAGGAGCTTTACTACCATGATTACCTCGACCCCAGAAGTGGACTGCCAGTTTTTGAAGTACCTGCTCCACACGAAACCTTGAAGATCATGATACTGAAACTCTAAGGGGGTTTAAAATTCAGCTCAAAAATCTATAAAAGAGAAATGATAACTGACCGAAAAGATGTGTTTTGCACCTTCTTGGATTAAATAATGTTTTTGACAACAAATCAGTCATAATGTTATCTTTTAAGGTTGAAGGACTAGCATAACGGTTCCATGGCAGTTGATCCCCAGACAGTTCCCCCTGGCACACTTATATACAATAGGCCACTTGCATTGAATTCATAACGACTTGGAAAAAATCGTGTGGATAGATCTTTTTATTAAGATTGCCAAAATGTTAGTAAATTTTTTTAGAAATGTACAGTTTTTTTAATTTTTAAATAAATAAATCCGTTATTTGGGATCGTGACGTCACTACATGAAAATGTCCCGTCTCTGAAAATGTTCTTATTAAATTTGCAAAATTCCGCACTGATTTATTTTTTTATATGGCATCACTTTGATTTCAGGCGAAATTTTGAATTCGTTCACTAGATTTATTGTTTGTTCTCTGCGAACTTATTATTTGGTTTGACTTTTTGACAGAAGAGAACCCCGTACATTTTAGAAGTTGGTACGTGTTTTAGAGATATAATGGTTATGGTGCTGATTTTAACAAAATAAAATTTTATAATATTCTTATTATTATTATAATTTACAAGTACAAGTATATTACACTGAATTTAGTTTATTAATTTATTAGCCGAAAATCATCTAAAAAAAAGAACGTTTTCCACACTAATGGCACAGGAGAATAGAGAGGCATACCAAAAATATTACATCTCATAAATCTTTTTTTCCTCGATCCATCTTATTGATCATATATCATTATAATGTACAACGTATATATTACTAAATCAAATGTAATGTACTTGTACTTGTAAATTATAATAATAATAAGAATATTATAAAATTTGATTTTGTTAAAATCAGCACCATAACCATTATACCTCTAAAACACGTACCAACTTCTAAAATGTACGGGGTTCTCTTCAGAACTTCTAAAATGTACGGGGTTCTCTTCTGTCAAAAAGTCAAACCAAATGATAAGTTCGCAGAGAACAAACAATAAATCTAGTGAACGAATTCAAAAATTCGCCTGAAATCAAAGTGATGCCATATTAAAAAAATAAATCAGTGTGGAATTTTACAAAATAAATAGGAACATTTTCGGAGACGGGACATTTTCATGTAGTGACGTCACGAGCCCAAATAATGGATTTATTTATTTAAAAATAAAAAAACTGTACATTACTAAAAATTTTTACTAACATTTTCGCAATCTTAATAAAAAGATCTATCCACACGATTTTTTCCAAGTCGTTATGAATTCAATGCAAGTGGCCTATTTCGGAAGCTAACTGTCGGAGTATCAACTGTCGGGGGAAAAACTGTCGGGGTCCAGTTGTCGGTTCACCTAACGATGTTTTAAAGCACGCTTATTTTATGTCCAGAATAGTTTTGAGAAAAGCGCATTTGGATGTTTTACTCACTGTGTCGTGTGTAGGTATTAAGTTTGTGTACGTGGATTGCCGACTTCTTGAGGGAGAGGTCGATTCAGACGGTAGCCGATGGTTTCACCTCTTCCTCACACTCGATATTGTTTTTGTTGCACATCAACGACCTTTTGTCATGTCCACCAATTCATTGTTACGCGGATGACAGTACAGTTCATGATAGCTTTTTGTTTGACACGCCCCCAAAGGGCTCACAAACTCCAACAGCTCGTAGGGCTTTGAAGCAAAGAATGGACGGTTACCTCGAGAGTGTTTTCTCTTGGGGTAAAAATAATCTCGTTGAATTTAATGTTTTAAAGACCCAATCTTGTCTGATTACTTCTAAAAGGGATCGAAATGAAAATCTAGTCTCTTTTAACGGAAGCAATCTTCCGAACAGGCCCTCCATTGATATTCTTGGTGTAACCCTAAGTGATCAGCTCAGGTATGGGGGCTCCATCGAAGCCAGAGTAAAGTTAGCCTCCCAAAAACTGGGCGTACTGTACAGGGCCCGCAGATACTTTAATAGTACACAACTGCTAACCCTGTACAAATCACAAGTGCGCCCCACGGTTGAATTTGGCAGCCACCTCTGGTCTGGAGCTCCAAAATACCTGAAAAATACCCTCGACTCTGTGCAGAAACGGGCGGTCCGTTTGATAGATTCTCCCATCTTAACAGACGGTTTGCCATCTTTAGAGCACAGGCGTCGGGTGGGAATGCTATCCTTGTTCTACCGGTATTTCAATGGAAGATGCTCCGAGGAACTAGCATCATTGATCCCTTCGGCACCGGTACAAAGTCGGGAAACACGCCAAACGCGTGCCCAACATTTGTACACAGTTGACATTGGTCACATGAGAACAGGTCGTTTCTTCGACTCGTTCTTGTGTTCAACAGCTCGGCTGTGGAATGATTTGCCGGCCTCTGTGTTTCCTCCTTCCTACAACATGGGTCTCTTCAAGACCAACGTTCATTCCTTCCTCTCCTCAAAAAGACCCTCCACACAGCATCCTAGATGACATAGGCCCAGAGGGAAATTATTTTCCTCAGGGCCTCCTGTGTGGAGTTAATGAGTTAATGTAAAAAAAAGTTTCAGTTTGTAAATTGAAATAAATATGAATGTATGTGCGTTATGAGTCATGTATGTCATACCTTATGACTTATATTGTCGTACATATAAACTGTAAACTATAGAGGGCGTTAAGGGACGTTGTTGACTTATTTTAACCAGTAATTCCGGACATTGTTTGGTCTCAGGTGATATTTCTGATGACTTTTTAAACTAAAAAAATGGTATTGGATTGGTAGGGTCGGAGTGAGGGGTTGGAAGGTTACTCAGCCAAGTGACCAGTTATTTATTTATTATTTATTTATTTATAAGTACATGTTACATACTTAATACAGTTACTTGAGAAGATACATTAGGTCACCATACTAGGCAGCTGCCTGTTTCATGGTGACCAACGGAGGACAGTTATTTTGAATGACGTCAATTCAAAAAATCTGAAAAAATTACATGTAGAAGAAAAAAAACACCGCAAAAAGTCACCGGAGACAAACATTTCATTTACATTTTTGAATGTAAGAGAAAGACAAATTTCACACGGTATAAATAAAATTTGCCTAAAAGTGGACATACAATAAGTGTGCGTTAATCCATCGATAAATTAACGTGTTTTTGATTTTTATATAACTATTGATTCCATCATTTGTTTTGAATGTTGTGATAATAATTTGTTTTATATTATTACGCTACCTTCAAATATCAGAGCTGTCATTGTGAAATTGTCCTTGCTAAGGAATATATTTTTAAATAAGTTTTCATGTTTTTTGTTTTTGCATTGTGGTCAAATATTTAATTTTGATTTATGTATTGTAGCCATATTATAGCCATCAATAATTAGTTTTGACTGTTGTGAAAATATTATTACTTAAATTATAAAACTACGCTTTTATCGATACCTTCATTTTGTACTCAAATAATAAAGCCTTCTTGGCCTAGATGTTTTGATACTCGTCGATTTATCTGAAGGTTTGGTCGAATTTCCTAAAACGCGCTCATTAAATATTGAAATGTTTCAGGAAAACATTTCCAGGAAGTTAAACCATTTCTGTTGCATTTCGAAAAGCTCTTCAATTATTTGTATCGCAACCAGAGTTGACACGAACACTGTATTCAAACAGATGCATTTCTTGCACGTATCAAACTTATTATTTAACTTTAGAAAGAAAATTCAAGTAAATTAGATTTTTTTTTTTAAAATAGTAATTTTGGAAATACAAATTTAAAAACTATGAGGGAGCGGGCCGTATCGGTAGAGACGGGACGAGAAATGAAAGGCGTCGGTCAGTGTAGTGAGTCAGTCTTTATTGTTGCTACGTAGCGAGGACGAAGCGGGGCGGAGTGACAGTGGTGCCGATAGTATTGCTGCTGCGTGAGTGATGAGTGATGAAGGTCAGGAGACTACGGCGGTGAAGATCACAGGTCTTCAGGGAGCCGGCGTGTTGCTCTACACCATGGCGGTGTAGAAGTGACCTTGGTCCAGGCGGTCGACCGTCGTCGTGTTGACGAGGTATGGCGGCTGTGCGGCCTTAGAGTCGACACACACACGTGACGCAGGAAGGAACCTTGAGAGGCGATGAGGATGCTGGTTGCTGGCTCGTTGCCGGTTGCTGGCTCGTTGCCAGTTGCTGGTTGCTTGACATCTCATGTCGAGATGGTAGTTGGAGATGGAGGCCTCGAAGGTGTTACTGGTGTCACACTAGACATGTGTAAATCACTTGTTTCTGACTGCGCTGGCTGTTGCCCCGCGCAGGCACGTACTTAGTCGCGGCACTGCTCGGACCGTGTTGCTACTCGACCGATGAATGAAGATTGAACTGGTACTCAGCGAGCGAGCGCTTGCTTGTATACTCGCGGCGAGTAATTACTCTCACGGTAGGCAAGGCTGGGTGAATTCACGCAAAGCTGAGAAATCGCTCGAACCTTCTGTGGGCACTTGTATGGTACAGCCACACGTTCTAGGCCTTTCGCGTAAGTGGCGGAATTATTATTTACGAGGCGGCGCGGCCGTAGAAACTGACTGTAGGTACTTCGTAGTTTCCAGTGTGTTCGATCGGAGTTCAGTGGCGGCGCAATTAATGCGGCACAAGTGGCCGCCACAACTATATTAATATAAAATTCGAAAAAATGTATAAACTTATTAAGGCCATGCAACATTAACACTACTGAACTAGACGACTGAAGGTAAAACAGCCGCCTGTTTTGATTCACACAAGAAAATCTCATCGTCAAAAAGTGTATTTTTTTGCGAAGAAGGCACCAACATTTAAATGTTAAAAGATTATTTACAAAAACTTAATTTTCCACATTATGCAATAAAACCAAACCCGAAAAGGGGTTCATAGCATTGGCGGTCCGTGAGTTTTCAGTGAGCTAAAGTGCTAAGATTGAAAAATACGACGTTATTGATGTTGTTGTAGCTGAAAACGAATTAATTTTTTTTTTCAAAATTTTAACTTTTTTTAAGATATACTAGATGCGTCGCATCCAAAATGTTGAAATTTTGAAAACAAAAATTCATTTTGTCACGGACATTTAAAACTCACGGACCGGCAGTGGTTCATAAGTAGGAGATTTTAAACTATAACAGTTTTTTCAGGCCTGGTACTTTTTTTACCTACTACTATTTTTTTCTGGGATTATCAAAATACTTGCAATTAAAGCATCCAAATATTTCTAAGTGATAAAATTTTCTTACCAAAAACACAACAATTTTCATTGCTTCGTAGTGCTTCGCCTTAATTGTCCCGTTTTACCTAAAACAATCTGTTTTTCAGTGTCGACATCACTGTCGAAAGTTTATATATTTGTACCACTACAAATAATCCAAAGTGTTTGTTGTTTGTGTCAACTCTAATTGCCCAAAAACAATTTAAAAAATACAAATTAATTTTATTTTGAGAGATTAAAACCCATCGCTTTGAGAAAGGAGTAAAATGTGCTACATATTTATAAGATGATAAGTGTTCATTTGTCTAATTTTTAGATAAAGACAATAATTATAGTAATATTCAATGTTATTTGATAACTCAAACTTTTAATTAAGTATTAGCATAAAGTATTACAAATTATACTTTTGAATGTAGTTATAACTTTGTGGTTATCCATTATAGATAAATGAAACAATTTAACCTTTTTTGAACCACTTTTATATTTGAGTAAAGCCGACCGGTTTCGGAACGACCGTTCCTTCTTCAGGGCAAACGTATACTGATTTGACAGTTGTGAAATATGGATGGGAACAATGTATTATTATGGTAGGGGTGGAGCCGTTGCTAGGTATTAATGAAGAGTGGGTGGATAGGGGAACATATCCATGATTGGGCTATAAGACAATATATTTTGTTTGTTGATAATAGATTCATTATTAAAAAAAATCCCTTAAAAATAATGAATCTATTATCAACAAACAAAAAATATTGTCTTATATCCCTATCATGGATATGTTACCCTACCCACCCACTCTTCATTAATACCTAGCAACGGCTCCACCCCTACCATAATAATACATTGTTCCCATCCATATTTCATAGCTGTCAAATCAGTATACGTTTGACCTGAAGCAGGAACGGTCGTTCCGAAACCGGTCGGCTTTACTCAAATATAAAAGTGGTTCAAACAAAGTTAAATTGTTTCATTTATTACACCTTATTTTACTGTATTTATATGTGACTATTACAGTAAGAATTTATTCGTGTAATTTTTTTTTGTTTCATGTTTTATTCTCCTGTCGGTAGGAATTAAATTTAGGAAATAAAAATAAATTTAATATAATATAAACCAAAGAATCAACTGCCAGATTTTCGTGATGTAATAATTTTTTGACAGAAATTTACCATACTAGTTAAATATTAGGCAAGAGTTCCCGAAGGAAACATACAATAGGAAATAATGTCTTCATAATACTTATAATTTATAAAAAAAGTAATTCGTGAAAAATGGAAATATTTGTAAAGAAATGTACCAAAAATTTCAAGTATTTAATATAAAGAAACGATCTCTAACAGAATCTAACAAAAAAAAATTTGCCCACCAAATTTTTACTGGATTACTTACTAAGTGCTGTAAGACACTATAAAAATAGCCATTCGTCCCTTAATATCATTAAAAAGTGAAATATTAAGAAACACACTCTAAAAAAAGCATTGTAAAAACAAAAGCAACCGTTTTCAGTTGAAAATTCTAGAAGCAATTAAATACTAGGCATTATTATTTTATTTCATTTTTATTTTTTACATTTCCATATTTGGGGATGCCAGGTAAAGGGTCTTTTTTAGAAAGGAAAGAGAGGAAGTTCTGGGAAGGAAAAGAGGTATGATGGGTGGGTAGGAATCTGGGGGTCAATGAGTTCAAAAGGAGGTCCATTATTAGATAACTAGAACAGAATAATCTTGGATCAAGTAATCACTTGTTAGTAGAGATGCGAGAAGAAGATTTTAATGGTTAAAAAAATCATTTGCGCATGCTTTCGCATAAATTTTATGAGCTACTGTCTTAAATGAATTATTTATCGAATCGATCTTCGTGCAACGTGCTCATAAGCAAACCTATTCAAACGTGCTAAAGCATACCCCCTTCCTCCCGCGAATCCAATAGCATGCTCAATACTAGCAATGTCGCTGACACACACGTCACTACGTGGCGTTTGCTCAATATCAATAGAAGCATGCTTTCGTGCTGCGAATGAGCAGGTCTATTCGTAGCATTAAGTCAGAATTTTTTAGCTTATCTGCCTTCACGCCCCGACCATTTATTAGATTTACCATCGTATGTAAGAATACATTAATTAATTTCATTAATTAGTAAAACATTACTACTGGAACACTTTGAAGGGCGGAAAAGAATAATAAAACATTTCAATTACTTCCCAGATAATACTTGTATTTTCAACCCAAAAATATTACAAGCAAGTATTTTTTGACAAGCAGTTTTTGTCAATGCCTTTTTTATGTTAGTCACTTTTAATGTAACTGAAAATATTAGTTATTTTTTTCTCATTTGAATAAACATGTTAAAAGGCTTGTGCTTAAAAAATTGATTGAACAAAATGGAAGGCCTAGCCACACCCAACAAAACAGCCATTTTTTTTGCCGTGTGACCAAAAATATAACTTGATGTGATAGATTTATAATAATTTTAAGGAAATACTTTAAACTATTTATTATTATTGTATGTGTAGTTTATTTTATTTTATCCACAATATTATTATATTACGACATGAAAATAAGCATCTCTTTGTTAAGAGTTGATATTGTATACTTCGATAGTCTGCTATACTCAAATAAATGTAATGTGTAACTTTGTATGTAATGCATGGGTGTTTTTAGAAATTTGGCAGGTCCAACTATTTACAAAATAAATTATATCGAAAATAAATGTTCTTTTAATAAATGTAAATGATTTACTATAAGTGAAAACTTGTAAATTTGAGATTTCCCCATGATGATGCAAACGTATGGAATAAACAATGAGACGTCTTAGCTTATTCTTAACAATTTAATGTATATGTGCCCTTCTGATTGCGGTCAGCTGCTCTCCCAATTGAGCTGTGGCGGCTTATCTTACACAAGTTACTAGATAATGCTGAGACTATTGTATATGGTGTCCGGAAACTCTACCTGCAAGCGTGAAACTGGTGAATCTACATCACACATATAACCCAAAAATATTTTTTTGGGGGTTGAAATAAGTTTTGGAGCCGGGTCTAATGTCTAATGCTTGGATATCTTTTAAAACACATAACCAGATACAACCGAAAAAATGTCACTTTTAATTTAATTTCTACACGTTTCGACTCTTTTCTAAAAAAAAACCATAAATAGATTTCCAAAGATTGTTATTTTATCTAGCAAAAATATGGTTTTAAATTTTGACAAAATATGTGTAAAAATTGGAGGTCTTCTTCACTCAGGAGAATTTCTTTGGGTAGACTGGTTTTTTATAAATGAAGCACTTTTTGGTTTTAACTTTAAGTTCTTGATTTTTTATTGTTATGATTTGAATATTTACAAACTGACGACAATAACTTTCCCCACCCAACGGACAAGGGTTCAGTAGTATTTTAAATTCTTATTGCAAGTTTTCGTAAAGAAGTAAGTTAATTTTACCGATGCAAGCCTTTTTATAAAGGTTTCGTACATCTATATTTACCTTGTTTGTTGTGTGAGAAAGGGACAAAAAAAATGATTCTATCGACATCTAACGAACAAATCAGACAACTCTTGGATCGCAATCCAACCTTTGATGGTAACTCAACTCCATAATTGGTTTGAGTCCTGGGTTTAAATCTAATTTTATTTTTATTATAAAAAGGTTACACTGTTGATCGTTGGCAGATTTGTTAAATTTTGAAACAAAATATTGTAACACATATTTTAAATCATGAAATCGCATAGTAAGTTAAATAATTTTTCTAGAAAAGCTACCTTTCAGAATTTCAATTTCATTTCAAATAAAATCATAAAAAAAAATTCTGCGCACATAGTTTGTGATGAAAATCCTTCAGATAGTCTTTTTATTTACGGTATTACAAACTAATATAAGTATTTTAGATTTTTTACACACTTCTTTTTCTTAGAATTTATTAAAAATATATAAATATTTATGATCGAAAAATAATAATAATTACAAAAAGTACATAATTCTAATAATTTTATCAACAGGCGTTTGAGCATTTTTATTGCTGACTTGAATGTAGGTTTATATAGCAAATTTTCAATTAAATAAAATTGATATTGAGTTATAAGTAAAAAAATGCTGATATGGAGAATAATCAAAGAACCGCCCTGTTCAAATGCAAGTGTTCGATGTGTTCGAATTGTGCTGGTTAACGAACTTTAAAAGTTTATATACCCTCTAGCGACTGATTTTTTAAATTTGACCTAAAAATTTCAACATCAGACTCGATTTACTCGAAAACGAAAGCTCAAATTTAAAAATGGTTATACCACAAAATCAACCCCAAATGTGATGTGTTCTACTGTCATACTACGAAACCTTGGGGGTTGTAGTGTTCTGTTATTTAGTAGACACACTAACAGATTCTCCAAATACTTGGATGGAGATTACTTGTTGAGAATGAATAGATTCTTGTTCGTTATCTGGATTTATTTATACTTCGCGTATACAATAGGGACTGCGGTAGTCTACCTAACTAGGAGCTAGCTAAAATGGTTCTGCCGAGTATTTACAGAAAACAATCACTCTGAGCCCCTCCGATCCCCTGTCGGACAACTTAGGTACTAAGCTACCTGCCATCTAGCGGAATCTACTGATAGATCATATCACCGCCATCTGTGTCTAAAAGGCGGAAGCTTTTTAGATACACAACAATAAATTATTAATGATTATCTCATAAAGTTTTAACGAAGTAAATTTTTCAAAATACAAAAAACCAACTGTCCATTTTTCGAGAAATGCACGAGATCAGATAACAAAATGGCCACACTCACATTCCAAATATTAAATAGAACAGCCAACCGACTGCGAAGAAATACTAATTATAAAGGAATGTTTTACAAAAAAATTGTAAACATCGAAAAATAAGAAATTTAACATACCCTTTTCATTTGGGTACTAACGCGTCGATCACGGTGAATATCAATCATCAATCAAACAGTATTAATAGCCTACGATCTGCGTGTGGTTGAATTCCAGAACCCGACTTCGCCACAAATAACATATGTGTTCGTGAAATTTCAAGCAAAGCTACCGTTGTAATTCGGGTTTTTTGTTAAAGAATCTGCCAAAAGTTGTCGCTACTTCCGTAAGCAGCTCGCATATGGACGTATATTACTTAGGTATAAGTACTAGGATTCATTAGCGGTTATGGTTATAGGCTATATGCAATATACGAGTATATTACACATTATGGCGTCTTGCGTGTTTCGGGTTACTTTGTCACGGTTACATTGTCTCGGTGACTAGCTGTCACTGGATCACAGTGGACCGAGGAACTGGTTATTTTTGGAACCAGTTACCAGTCCCTACTCAAACTGAGCGAAGTAGGGATGGACATTCAAAAAATACATCGATGTTATTTCCGATGTAATGCATCGAACGGTTGCATCGATGTTAATACAAATAACAAACCGCGTACTGGCAACGTAATAAAAAATTTCAATGAATAAAGAAAAGTAAAAAAAAAACTTTTCGTATTCGATGCATCGAATAAAAAACATCGATATATATTCGATGTTGAAGTATTAACAATACATCGCTTCAATACGATGCATCGTTACAATACATCGAGTGTTTATAATACATCGATGTATATCGTCCATCCCTAGAGCGAAGCCGTACTAAAAGCCGCCCGCAGGGCCTAGCAGCAAAAACCTGCGGTGCGGGTTTTTAACTGCTAGTTTAATTTTATTACACGAAGTTTGATAAAAAATAAAAACATCTATTCATAGATATCATTGGTGACGGTTTTATTTTTAGGAAAAAAACTGAAGTAAAGTCCGTGGAACTATAGTTTTTCATAACTTACTCCAATACCTCCCATGGGATTAAATTAATGTTCAGGGTAGTTTCGTCTCCTCTATGTTCACGGAGGGGTGAGTTCCTGAATTTGCACTATTTGCAGCCCTAATAAAAACAGTTGCAGGAATGAGTTAAAGTTAAAGCATCAACAACTCCAGAGTGTCCTCATCATGGTATCCCGTCAAAGATCAGGTTCGAGTATCGAAGCACATTCGAATAAGACATTGGAACCAGCAATTTCCCCCCTCTCGCTTCCCCCGATCCGTGAATTCCCCCCTCCCACGTTCCCCTCTCCTCCCGTATTACTGCCCCTCCCCCCCACCTTCTCGCCTTATCGTTAAACTATAAAAAAACACACATTTAAAAAAAAAATCACGCGCCACCTATTGTAATTTTTTTTAATTCAAATTTCATAACGCCAGACCTCACCATTATATATATAGAAACTATCGCGGGCGTGCGCAGAACAAATCACCAAAGTTTCACCGCAATCGGATGAACGGTATATTAAATAGAACGTAATGGACAAAAAGAGAAGCATTCATTGTTAAAATATATTATAGAGATTTATTAATTCTCTTTTTGTACCAACTGCAATTTTATTGTTATTTTTATGAAATTTATGTTATCACCTGTAATAGGTGCTTTGAATTTGTATTTGCTCTATCTATGGGGTGTGTGGGATTGCACTAACCTTACTAACTTATCCAGAGTGGAAGATACTCTCAGTATCGCCCTGGTGTTAGACCACCATTCAGAATTGAAACATTACTTGAATTGGCTTTAACCATGTTTGGGGACCAGATCTGAGCAGCCAGGTAATTTCACTCCTTCCCCTTCCCCATCTCCTTCCCCTCCCCACTATCTTCAGCCGCCCAATTGGGGACGCCGAAGTCTCACTGGCTCCAGACGGTAGCAGCTGGGACTCTTGTGAGGCATTCACATAAAAAAAACCCTCCCCCATTCCGGAATAAAGAAATTATTAATAGTAACAAATATGATGTTACGACTTCCTAATCTTAGATATAGGTTGACTGGATGGGATAAATAACCTTCTACAATTTTTCTTGACATTTTTATTATTTTTTTTTTTACATTAACTCCACACATGCCTATGTCATCTTTGAAGATGCTGTGTGGAGAGTATTTTTGAGGAAAGGAAGGAGTGAACACGGGTCTTAAAGAGACCCATGTTGTAGGAGGGAGGAAACACAGAGGCCGGCAAATCGTTCCACTGCCGAGCCGTTGAACTCAAGAACGAGTCATAGAAACGACCCGTTCTCTTGTGACTAATGTCAACCGTGTACAAATGTTGGGCGCGTGTTTGGCGTGTTTCCCGACTATGCACCGGTGCCGAGGGGATCAATGACGCTAGTTCCTCGGAGCATCTTCCATTGTATTACCGGTAGAACAAGGACAGCATTCCCACCTGACGCCTGTGCTCTAAAGATTGCAGTCCGTCTGTTAAGATGGGAGAATCTATCAAACGGACCGCCCGTTTCTGCACAGAGGCAAGGTTTTTTTTTAAGGTATTTTGGAGCTCCAGACCAGAGGTGGCTGCCACATTCAACCGTGGGGTGCACTTGCGATTTGTACACGGTTAGCAGTTGTGTACTATTAAAGTATATGCGGGCCCTGTACAGTACGCCCAGTTTCTGGGAGGCTAACTTAAGGGCCCGCAACCAATGACGTTACATATTATTAGGCGAGGGGTAGAAATCTCAAAGTGGGAAGACAAGAACAAGACAATTATACCGAACTCGATATCTAGTACTTTAGTACTAAACTGCTACGCGTCGAGTAAGGTTGCGTCTTACCAGTAAATAAATTGCATTTTAAAAAGTGTCAAAATGCCCTCCTGTGTGATGAGAAAATGTTTCAATTACTCGGCAAATAATAGTAAAGGCGAATGAATAACATTTCATTTGTAAGTACACGCAAATTACTTAATATTATCGATTATTATAAATATTACAATTAATTTTCATGTTTCCCGCTCGCGGTTTTAAACGTCATTAGAGAAAATTCAAGTCCTACTAAAGTAAAGGGTCTGGACGCGCAACAGCCAAATTTCTCTTGCTAAGTAAACTTCACTGTTTTAAAGTAGACTGATCAGCCTAAACACTCTGTTTATCTGTTTGCTTGCGGTAAAACAACACATAATCAGTAGTTCTAACAAGTATTGATGACAATCGCCACCATTTGAAAACTACCGTTGCCCTATAATTGTATTTATTGCAAAGCTCGACATATCAAACTCAGACAGGCAGCCGGACCTTTTATTCTAGTTGGCCTCAAGAAAAGGAGACAGCGAATGTTCCCGCTCATATATATCCAATTCATGTCATTCATACACACGCATTATTTGATTGTCTATCTTTATCACACAGGAATAAACTTTTGAATTAAGAAATTATACTGAAAATCGCTGAAAATAAAAGAGTGTTCCTTACTTTCCACATTATATTGTGAGTATATGAGACTATGGCGAGTCTATTTATTTATATAACGTCATTGTCCGCAACCCGAATTTGTACCGATTTATTACATATTTCCCTAAAACACGGTAAGTTTTAAATGTATGTACAAGCAATATGTACATATATACATACACATGCGGTCAAACATACAAACAAGCAAATATACCTACATTCATTTTACATATACTCGTATATAGTGATTTTTTTATTCTTCATTTTAAGCACCTGCTAAACTGCCAAAGCAGTTTGTCGGCAGGTCAATTTAACTATGTTAAGACAACACTAAAACACAAATTTAACAAGAAACCACAAAATACAAAATGGATACAGAACAATGAAACAGAATAACAATGTATTGTAATATACAGGGTGTTAATAATAATAATAATAATAATAATGGTCTTCCAGAATGTGGGGAGGTGAGTGCAATCCCACACATCCTATATAGAGTAAATATATACATGAAACACAAGTAAGTACATAAAAAAGATTAAAATATAGATAAAAAAATAAAATAAAAAGTAGTAGGCATCATTAGATAGTAGATATGCGCGGTTCTATAAATCTTCGGAATACAATTCCCTCCGGCCAAAGTTCTTCTGCCAGGAATTTCTTTATTTCGATCGCTTTAACAGTGAGTTTAAAGGTGTTAAAAGGCGTAGGACGAAAAGGCTTTATTTTTTCAATCTTGGCACATTCCAGATCTTTTTCTGTTAGGTAGTTATTGATGTTTTCCTCTGTAGTTTCCACAGTAAACCTTTAAGAGACGTACTTCACTTACTTTAACCAGTGATTCCTGACGTTATTTGGATTAAAAAATGTAAATGAAATTTTGGTCTCCGGTGACACATTTTGACGACTCTTTTTTTTCAGAATTTTTTCTTCAAAATCAAACAAAAAAAAAATTCTTCCGCATGTCGTCGTCACTGGTCACTCAGCCGGGTGTCCGACGAACCCCTTACCCCGCCTCCAACTGTTCAACAACTACCATTTTTTTTATGTTTTGGTAGAAAAAAAAAAAAAAACATCAAAAATGTCACCGGAGACAAAAAATTCATTTACATTTTTTACTCCAAATAATGTCAGGAATCACTGGTTAAAGTAAGTCAAGTACGTCCCTTAACACCCTGTATGTATGTAAAATGTATTTAGTTTGGATATTTCTAATCAAACAAGTGAATACGTGATTTTATTTTTTGTAGAATAAAATAAAACTTTGAAATAACATAACAAAATAAATTTGCGCACGCCGGGATTCGAGATTCCAACCATCTACCACCAACGACCGCGGAGGTCGTCTATCGAATATGACGTGGTATTTGGCGCCTGGTCAAGTATCTTCAGTAGTATAGTGGTAAGTATCCCCGCCTGTCACGCGGGAGACCGGGGTTCGATTCCCCGCTGGAGAGATTTTTTTTAGTTTTTTTTTAAATGTTACATAACTGAAGACTGTCATACCAGCAAATCATAATTTCGGTTCCGACTATAGCGCTCACACATCAGCGGTCGTGAGCGGACGTTTTTGGAACTAGATTTCGTTCCGCAGCAAGCTTGGTTTCGCGTATCTACTAGGACTATCTCACGCGGAGCTAGGGCTGGCTACAGTATGGGTCAGGTGAAGATGTTGAATTCTCGTTTCCAGAATTTTAATTAGTAGTAGGCAGTTATTTGTAATTTGTACATCGAAGTACATAAACACAAATATATACAAATGAAATGCGTAAACACAGTAGGTATAAAGTAAATGATATAATATAGACATGAATAAAAAATTTGTTATAATTTTTAAATATTTTGTTTTTTAATTGTACTTTAACCAAATTAACCGAGTAATATTCAGTTGGATTGTAAAAAATGTCTCATTTTGAAATATTTATTCGTGTGCACAATGGCATTACTAATAGATTAAAACGGAAAATAATATGAAATATATTGATAATAGACTAATATAATAGTGACTTAGTCATTAGAACAGAAATTATTAACAAAAACACAATTCGAATTACACAATCACAAATTAAAACTGTCATTTTGACGGGAATTTCAAGCGCATGGTGTCTGGCCTCTCTTACGCAGTCCGATAATGACATTTTTTATTAGTAATAGTTCAAAACAGAAATTTTACAGTATTTATTGAATGTGTAACTATTTTTTGATATTTTTTTACAACGTGCTTACACCATATACCTACTATAATTGTTTAATAGGCCAATTGCATCACATTTAAAAAAAAAATCCGGTTTATTCAAATATTCTAAGACATTCTGTATTTTTTTTTAATCGTATTTTTGAAACCCTAGGGATTTTTTGAAAATTTCAATCCGAAAAATCAGTACATTTTTTATAAACCGGAAAGACGGGACATAATTTTATGGGTGCGAAAAAATGATAATTACATGGTCGAAAAACATTTTTAAAAAAATAACGTTTTCCACAAGAAAGGGCACAGGAAAATAACGAGGCATACCAAAAATATTACATCCCATAAATATTTTTTTCCTTGATCCATCTTATTGATCATAAATCAATTATAATGTTCAACGTCTATATTACTAAATACAATGTAATATACTTGTACTTGTAAATTATAATAATAATAAGAAAATTATAAAATTGGATTTTATTAAAATCAGCACCACTACCATTATACCTCTAAAACACGTACAGACAGCGTAAAATGTACAGGGTTCTCTTCATAACATCTGTCAAATCAAATGATAAGTTTGCAGAGAACAAACAATAAATCTAGAGAACGTTAAAGTCAAATTCAAAAAATTCGCCTGAAATCAAAGTGTTGCCATATAAAAAAAAATCTGTATGAAATTTTACAAAATTAATATGAACATTTTCGGAAACGGGACATTTTCATGTAGTGATGTCATGGGCCCAAATAATGGATTTATTTATTTTAAAATAAAATAAAAAAAACTGTACATTTCTAAACAATTTTACTAACATTTCCTTAATCTTAGTAAAAAGATCTATCCACATAATTTTTTCCAAGTCCTATTATCACTTGATTCATAATCACAAAATTATTAACCATTAACAACTTAATATTATAAATGGAACATAACTGGTTTAAATTATATTCACTATTTTATGTACAATTACTTTATACACAACTGTATGCTTCCTAAATAAACATAAATAAAATAAAATAAAAAAACACTGTTTAACAGGAAGTAATTTCTAACCAGTGTAAAAAAAGTGTTTTAATTTTTTTTTAAATGTAGATTTGGATTCACCAGTCGTTCTCAATATAAAACACGATCATTAGCTTTCAAAGACATACAGGGTGGGGCATTATTTCCCCGACGTAACGGCACCCGCCCCGCCCCTCTGCTCGGTCTGGGGAGCCTTCAGTAATTTTTTGAAATCAGTAACTCCTCTCTGCCCCAACCTGTATTATCAATTTTTTTTTAAATATATTTTTTTTTACAAATTAGAGAGGAGTCAGTAATTTACATTTCGAATAAACGACGTTAGTAAGCTCGAAAATCATCTGTCAATCTGACCTATGGCAGACGTGTTGGTTATCTAATAAATGGTTCCCGGGGCGGTGGTACCCATACTCGATTCTCGTGTTTGTTATTTTTGTAATACGAAAAATGGATATAAAAAGGGTCTACCCGCCCACCCCCTCTCAACCCCCCCCCCTCATACCCTCCCTCCAATCACCGCCCAGTTTACCCCCCCCCCTCAGCCACCCCCTACACCTCATCCCAACTCTTCTTCAACCTCCCTCCCTTTGGGAGCTGTTGGACTCTTGTGCGATATAAACATAAAAATTATTTACAATAAAAAAAATCCCATCCTCATCCCCAGCCTTGCAACGCATGCCGGGTACCCGCTGTATATTATTTATTTACGGACAAATAGTCCATTAACAATATAACAATAACACGAATAACAAGCGAGCCTGAAGGCCCGACCCGCCTAGCAATTGATCACTGTTCGCATCGATTACCGTTCGCATGTCATTTTTTGTAACCAGCACCACTTTTCGTAACAATCACCACTTTTCGTAACGATTCACCAGTTAACCTCATGTGTCGAGCATGCGTAAAAAAGTTTTAGTTAAAAAAAAAATGGGGCATTTGGGACTCTTGAGCAGTCGGGGCTCTTGTTTCTTGTATCGTATAATGAGGGACAAAAAAAACATTTATTTTTAAATATAAAACTTTTTGCATAAAAATATTCAATGAAAATGAAATTTGGTCAACCCTGTAGATTTTACGAACGTGAAACAAGGAATTCGTATGTATTTACAGTTTCGTTCCCAAAATATTATTTCAAACTGTTGTGATTCAGAGCGACGTGGACACGTCCTCGTCTGGCCACTTTTCGGGCCGTAATGAACTGTGAAATTTGTTTGATCAAATCCATAAATAAACGCAAAAAAACTATTTCTGAAACGAAAGAAGAACCCCTTTCGATAGCAATTCTCCCATTCATCAAAGGCTCGACAGATAAAATCAGTCGAATCCTCAAAAGAAATAAAATCAAAACTATTTATAAATCAGAAAATAAAATCTCGTCTCTATTAAGAAGTCCAAAGGACCACATTCCACTTGAGTCACATGGTATTTATAAAATACCTTGTGGGGCATGTGAAAAGGTGTATATTGGACGTTGCAATAGAAAAATATCATGTAGAATTGCAGAACATAAAGTAGATGTCACTAATAAACGCTTAACTTCATCCATAGTGCAACACGTCCTCAATGAAGGTCATAAAATAGACTTTAATAATACAAAAACAATAGCTAGCATATACAATGAACCAAAAAGAATTTACCGCGAAGCAATAGAAATTTATAAACATAAAAATAATATGAATACTAGAAATGACGCAATCAGAATTCCCAACACCTGGAAAGTCTTAATCGATGAAAATACCCCAAAAACGGCATTTCCAAAATTACCAGTAGTGTCTCCAATTAGCTTTACCAATCAGGTATCTACTGTCAGCCCCGCCCCCCACCCCCTCCACCATCAATCACCTGCAACCCGGGTACTTCGTTCTAGACATAAGAAGTGACTTGCACTCACTTAAGTTTTAGCTTTTGGACCGAACAGACATGCGAAAGCTATCAGTTTGAGACAAAAACTCAAGACATAAGGCCTCTGAAGATGGACAGTGTGATCTGTCCGAAACGTCAGGAGTTAAAAAGTCCTTTTAAGGACTACGTTACGCGGGTAAACCGAGAAAATTGTTCTACATCTTACACCCGTGAAAACCTTAATCATAACATATATATATATATATATATATATATATGTATATTTTTTTTTACATGAGCTCCACACAGGAGGATATATATAATAACGTCAAATTTGGGACAATCTAAGTGAATAATTAAATTCATAATCATCAAATATCGAACTTTGGCTTACAAGAACGAGCCTTAAAAGCGACCCGTTCTCATTTGGTATATTTCAGGTGTGGATAAATGTTAGACTGCTAACCGGTTCCGGAGGAATTTAAGATTTAGAGAATCTTCCATTGCAATACTGCCATGAATCATATTATTGATGATCGTTACATCATTTGAGGGTCAATTAGCCACAACATGGGCGTAGCCAGGGGGGGGAGGGTTCAACCCCCCCCCGAATAGTTAATATATCATCATCAATAATATTAAAAATAAGGAGATGCGGAGAGCGGCATAACTTATTTTATTACTAATTATTACACTAATAATGTATTTTGGATTCGCCCTCTCTACCACTCGCCGCTGGCCGTCGTCGATTATCCGATCGCATGCGGTAATCTTTGTACCTATATTTTCGTGCCGTCTAGGGAAATTTGACTAGATCTAGGAGAAAAATATTTTTTAGGGAAAAGGGAAATCAGCACAAAATCTACGGAAATTTCGACCTGGTAAATTTTTTATTGTATATGACTAAAGTTTTTATTGCAAATGACAATATTACTGGTATTATATACCCATATGTTTTTTGGAATTCCCATGAATCTTAAATATTGTTGATGTACTTACAAGCAATTTTTGTTGATGTACTCAATCCCAATGAGGAGGGTAGCCAAAAAGGAGCTAGAACATTTTTGAATCCGGGGAATTCTTATATTTTAGTGGCAATGTTGCGTTAATACAAAAACATTTTGTGGTAATATACCATAGACATTCAAATTGATAGACGAGCCCATCACGGAAAGTGGCACAAAACAAGGTACGCGGAGCGAGGAGGGGACGTAACCGAATACCTTTCTGTGATTTGCTAATTAATGAATCTCGCAAAAGGCAATAAATAAAGGCAACTCGCATAAGGTCACGCTTTAGGCGAAAACAAAATCTGCTTACGAATTACAGGTCATTTTACAATGGCGCGTAAATATCTTTCTGCTTAAAAAACTTAACCAGAGTTTGGGCTTGTTTAGTTTAACAAAATTTGTGGTACTCGTAATTTACCCGACTCACTGATTTTTTAGCGTCGCTTTGTATTGATTTCTGAAAAGTAACCCAATTTGAAGGCGGAACGGTTTTTTAACCGTTGTTACGAACATTCAGATCCTGCGCATAAAAATCCTAAAATGAACTGCGCTGCAAACCGTTGCCTAACTTTAGCGAACTTTACTTTTCTGTGCAGGGTTTTAAATGTGTGCTCTTCGATGGCCAACGTCAGTGCCGGATTAGCCCATAAGCAAATTAAGCAATTTGTCAAGCCATCACGTCTTGGAGGGCACTAGAAATAGCACAAAAAATATTTGTTAGCACCTGAAAGGTAAGGTCATTTTTAACTGTTTCACACTTCGACTAAGAACCACCAACATTATCTTCATTTTTCTTAACGCATATGTCCGTTAAAAAGAATGAAGATAATGTTCGTGGTTCTTAGTTGAAATGATACAGTTAAAAATGCCCGAATCGGATATCGACATCTTGGCGCAGTGGTTAGCACAGTGGCCTGGAAAGCCGAAAGTCCTGGGTTCGAGTCCCAGAGGTGCCAATAATTTTTTCTGATTTTTCTATGTCCAGATTTTCAAACGAGTTTTGCTAAATTATCCTCATTTAATTAAATATTACAATTTGAAATTTTATTCATAAGGTTAAAAATAAAGTCACGTATGCTAAAAACGTTGGACTTAAAAACAGTTTCTGCGAATTTAATGCCCGAAAAAGTCGTAAATCGCATTCCAATAAATAAATAATAAATGCTTTGGTTTTTAATTAAAATCCACTCTTTTATGTAATACCCACTCTACGTATCACATTTATTCGTACACATTTTGAGGTACGTAATGATTAATGATCTATCTATTTGTATTAAATACGTTTTTTTTTAAAGACCAATACTAGATTACTTATGGATAAGGTGGGCCCACAGGGGTGGATTGCTTGTAGCATCAAGTAGTCTTAATCCGGTACTGGTCAACGTACGAATAATGTCATAGTTTATTAAAAGCAACCCCTTGTTGCCAAAAATATGGTCACGTGGTTTATCTTGGGCACGTCGAAATGAAACCCAGAGTTTACGTTAGGACAAGTCCACCAATTTTGATGTCTATATAATAAAGAGCAAAAGAGTTGTGACAAATATATTTTGTGGTGTGGCGGAAAATTTTACGTTCACGTTTTTGTATGGGACATTATTTGTAGTGTATCTTGAATGCACACATAATTTATTGCAATACGCGAACGAAATTGCTATGAAAAAGAAATCTCCGTGATCGATTAGATCTGTCCTGAAACCGCGAAGCATGCGACGCATGACATGGGACTTCTAGACGAGTGCGAGCAAGTTTCAAGCAATAGTTGAACATTAATACAAAGGCCCGATATATTATCACGTTTACAATTGATTTTGTTTGCCCTTTTGACTGACAATTATGCTGTTTTTGGTTTTTAAGTGCCTCAATCAGTTTTTTTTAATAGGTTTGCATTTAGGCGTGCCAAATAATTTTAAAATATAAAAAAAACATAAAAAAATTAGTTTAGGTTAATTTAGCTTAGGTTTTTTGGGACATATGTAATTATCTCTCTATGTAATTACACGAATTAGGCTAAATGGGCCCACGTGTAATTTCGCCCGCGTGTTGTAAATCTGACAGTGTAATAATATTAGTACGCGAAATTCACACCTGCGTAATTTTGATTCGTAACTACATTACTAACTAACTAACTAACCATACGCCATTTCCTGCAGGGGTAGGCAGAGAGGACGGATCGCCAAACAATTCGGTCTTGGCACACACCCATATATCCATATAATAAAGGGGGAGAAGAAACGTTCTCTTTTATCAATGTGATGTTATTATAATTTTTTCCATTAGCTGCACACTGGAGACCCTGAGGAAAATAATTCCCCCTCAGAGCCTATGTCATCTTTGGGGAAGCTGTGTGGAGGGTTTTTTTAGGAAAGGAAGGGGAGGAACTTCTGGGAAGGAAAAGGGTTTTAGGGGTTCATAGGAATCTGGGACCAGTGTGTCCAGGAGTGACAGACGTATGAATCCATCCCACCCACTGCAGTGCAAGGCGATGTTCGGAGAGAGTAGGTACGGCTGGAGAAGTCAAAGGGACTCCCTCAACCATTCTCTCCAGATTCGGCCTGCTATGCAGCTGGTGGGCAGCATCGGACAAAGCTCACCCCACGATTCCGGGAAACCCTGCTAAGTCACCAAACGTAGCGAACCACTTGGGGTGACTTATGGCAATAATAACCAAGGAAATAATAAGTTGTAAGTAAAGGTCTCAAAAAACTTCCTAATAAATTTTTCGACCCCCCCCATTCTCCTGTGACCCCGCTCAGGATTGAACCCCCCTTAGGGTCACGTGTGAATGCTATAGCTATCCCTAGCGATTGAGAATGCGATAGCTACGCCCTTGCTAAAACGCATTGTAGTTTGGTTAAAGAGCGGGTCTTTATTTACATATGTATTAACATTATATAGGTATCATATCTTAACTAACACTACGTTATTTAAATAAATTATATAATCACGATTATGTACTTAGAATTTTTAACCATTTTTGTGAAAGACAAATAAAATACAGGATACTAGCTGATACTCAAAGCCACTCAAAGAAATAAATTGATTCTCCCTGCATGTCCTTTCCCGTGCGTCCCCGTTCACCCCCGAGTCCCCTTCCCCTCCCGCGTTCCCCTTCCACGTTTCTCGCCTTCCCCCTCCCTTTTCACCCCTGCCGTGAATCCCACCTTCCCGTTCCCCTCTCCCTCCTGCCGCTAAAATATATGAAATACATACATATTCATTTATACAAATTTCATAACGCCAGTGCTTACCATTATACAGGGTATCCGGGGGTAAAGTGCATTAACTTCGGGAGGTGATTCTATATGATGGTAGGAGTAAAAAAGATTAACAACTTTTTCCGAAATTCCAACACTTTTTTCCCATACAAAAAGACGTAGGTACCTACTTTAAATCCTTAGTGTGAGGTATGATCTTAGGGAACGTACCCATACTACGTGACACGTTTAGGGGGGGGGGGGGGTCTTCAAAATGTCACGCTCCATACAAATGAGCGGCGGATTGCTTAGGTTTTTGGTCACCGGGGGGGGGGGGGGGTTAAAATTCGATTGTGATTGGGCCGTATCGTTACAGCGGAAAATATTAAATCTGGCCGCACACGCCGGACTAATTTTATCTTCTTACCTCAAAACTACCCCTAAAAGTTGGAATTTCGAAAAAAGTAATTTATCTTTTTTACTTGTACTATCATGTAGAATCACCTCACGAAGTTAATGCACTTTACCCCACGGACACCCTGTATACAGCCTGTAACCTTCGCGAACGTGCGCACAACATATCACCAAAGATTCATCGCAATCGGATGAGCGATATGGCAGCGCATAAAATACGATCAAACAAACAAACAAACAAATATTGATTTTTATGTATAAGTAGATTTGTATGATTAATTCAATAAAAGTTAGAATGTCTTCGAAAATTGCTTATACAATGATGTGGGACTTAACTGGCAGGAGTTTAAACCCTAATTGAGAACCCTACGCATTGTACCACTCGATCAACGAAAAACGTTTAAAATACACTTATCGACAACTGCATTGTCTCACACACCTTAAACTAGTGACGTACGTATGTGACAAAACAATATTATTTTAATATTCATCTGGGAGAAGGTCTATTTTTATATTCAAGTGACAAGTTCACAAGTTGGCTACCGGTGTCGCTGTTATCGAAGGTCTACGAATATAGCCAAATATTGCTCGTTATGAAATGTTAATTTACATATCGAAATGTATACAAGTTCCAATACGCGCGGGAAGTGAATAAAATTACTCCATATTGGAAATAAGCAAAAATTTTAATGTGAAACGATAAATTCGCGCGATCTTTTAATACAAAGATAAAGTTTTGTTAAGTTTTTCAGTGATTTGTGAAGGTGTTCGAGGGATAATACCTATATAATAATGTAGACGCTATAAATTATGTGAAACTTGCATTAAAAAATACGTGTAAACATACCAATAGTTTTTAATAAATAAAAATTTTAAGTGCTGTTGGAAAAGTAAGTGGTTTAACAATATTTTGCGAAATTTATATAAAAAAAAAATCTTGTAATAAATAAGTGATAAGCAATTACAATTACTGATATTTTAATTAGATATTGACTAAATAAATAAAATAAAACTGACAATGCCCATGAAAGTCTTAACCAATTTAACAATAGAACTGCTTACCTAACCTAATCTGAGTGAAAAATTAATGCCCTGAGGAAGGAACGGTCGTTCCGAAACCGGTCGGCTTTACTCAAGTATAAAAGTGGTTCAAACAAAAGTTAAATTGTTTCATTTATCTATAATGGATAACCACAAAGTTATAGCTACATTCAAAAGTATAAAAAATTAATGCTTTTATAAATTTTATTTATTATAATTTTAATATTACATTTAACTAAACTAATGACGTGTTGCCCATCTGACTGGGTGTGAAATGCCTGTGTTGAGATGGCAATTTACAAAGAAGTTGTTAGTTAGGTGTTTGTTTACACAGTATTATGAAAATGACAGATAAAAATAAAGCAGTACTTTTTTTAAAATTATACAATTCAAGTATGAATACAGACGATTAAGATGAGATGAGAATAATTTTGAAGCAATTAAATTTCAGTTTGACAAAAAGGCGTTAAAGTAAAACTTTTGAAAGGTATGTCATAAATTTGAAAATTTATACTAAAATTTAGATAAGTTGCCTTAATAATATTTTTTTGATAAATATGTTTAGGTTTACTAAATAATTAAGCGTGCTTATATTATTTATTAAATGGAAATCCTCCGTACAAACGAATAAATAAAATATTGAAAAAAAAAATATATTCTGTAATACAGAATACACTAGTACAGTGCAAATGTTTTTGTACTTTGTAAACCGATTATTTAATTTAAAAAAAAAATTATTTAAAAAAAAATAAAACTTACAGACGTAGAATATTTTCTTCATTTGGTAATTTAAAAAAAAATAGATCTAGTTTTGGTGGAGGAAATTGGGGTATACAAAATCTCGATTCTGACGATTTTGTTTCGGTATTTTCAGCCTGAGGTGAAGTAATAGTACAATGACACAATAGTTTGATAAAATATCTATTATTTAAATGTCAAACGAATTTTTATTTTTATTTTGTAGAAACAAAAATTATAACGATATTATATTAATCCCAGACATATCGTTGGAAGAACAAATATTAACGTCTGGTTTATGACAGCTCCGTAATAGTAATACCGGTCAGTGGTGAGTGGTGTGGTAATGATTGTATAATTCCTCATGAAGAATTTTACCAAAAAAGTAATCATTGACCTTGCTGCTTTTATTTTAAACTTAACCCCTCCACTCTCTCGTAGGCGGTGCCAAGAAGGTGGGAAATTTGTAACCCAGTGGATCTGTGAAACACTGACTTTTGTTCACCTTTTAAATTGATTGAATTTTGCGTTTTTTTTATTTTGTTGTGATACTTATTATTTACATAGAGATATGTTTAAGAACTGGAATTATCATGCTAAATTACTGATAATAGGCGATTTATTAGATGCTGAAAATATTTTTAGCACTGGTATCAAAATTTGTTCTTTCGACTTTTGTCTTAGATTGTTATAATATCACGTAAGAACATCAAAATAAAATAAAATAATTAAAAGTATTTAGTAAAAAATTCTATATTTTGCGAAAAAAACACTAGTTGAAGTACTGCATTATTTAACCGTAAAAATATTCTCTCAAATATTCATGGAATGGTATGTAAATATAGATATATCTTTACAATGGGAAAAATCTATTATGGTTGTTCACTTTATAAATACACGGTGAACACGTAAGAATAATTATTTTATGTTTATTATAAAAATATACGGAACGGGGTTATATAATATATAGGAGGTAGGTACTTGACTTACTTTAATCAGTGATTCCTAAAAAATGTAAATAAAATTTTGATCCGGTGACATTTCTGATTTTTTTAAACAAAATTTTTTAAAAAATCAGTAGGTATTGGACAGCTAGGGGTGGGGTGAGGGGTTGTTAGGTTACTCGGCTGAGTGACGAGTGACGACATGTGGAAGAGATTTTTTTTGATATCGATGAAAATTTAAAAAAAAATACACCTAAAGGGTCACCGGAGAACAAAATTTAATTCACATTTTTTTACACAAAATAATGTCAGTAGTCACTGGTTAAAGTAAGTTAAATACTTCCCTTAATACCCTGTTGAGTATATTTAATAATAACAACAACGTTAATATCATACAATCAATATTGCGTACATTTTTTGTCTCCACGATAAGAAGAAGAGGAACGCACTCAAAATGCCAATTAATATTTGAATATTAACATGTAAAACAAGTCCACTATCCGTCCACCTCCCGCCTGCAGACGATTGCAACACGACCTGCGCACGGCAAGCGGTCATATCATTTCTCAGCAGCTGTTGTCCCCAGTAGAGTCGCTAGTTACAGTTGGTCGCGCGGCCGCCGAAGAAAGCGGCGCGTCGGGCGCACATAGTTCCCAAATCTACCGCTCGAACGCTACGAGTGACAGTTTACCGCGCTTTTCCTGGTTTGTGAAAAATTCGCGCGTGTCGCTTTTGTTTTAATGTTGTTTTTATTATTTTTGTGCTCGCATGTTGTCGGAATTAATGTATTTTTTAATTGGATGAAATGATAATAAGATAAGTAAAACACAATTAAAAAATTTTAACGAAATTTTTTGTTTTGTTGATGAAAAATTGCCGAAATTGAAGAAATATATTATGTCACAGCAATTATTAGGTTAACTGCTTATTAATTACAGTACTATTATACATTTGTATGTATACATTTCAACCGATACTTAGGTATTAATTAGGCAGTAAGTGAAAAACATCTTTAATTTTTATTAAGTTAAAGTAAAAAATTGTTTTATGTGGAGTGTGCGTGATATTGCCTGTATCTAGGAGAAATAAAAAAGGTATACGGATATTATAAAGAAAATTACAAGTATCCTAGGTAGGTACCTATACCTATGTGCTAACCACGCACATAAGTATGTGATAAAATTCCCAACCTGCTAAAATTATAAAAAAGGACGCTTCTTTTTTCGGCCTTCGTATTTTTATTTTTAGCAACAAAAACTAATATTTAACAATGACAACAAAATGGAAACCCATCTTTAAATTCATAGTATTCTGGCTGTCGTGTTTTTGTATACATCAAATTTAAAATATTTTTTGTTTTTCGTGTTCCATACAAAAAGGTATTTCAATATTTATTTTAAATTGTTTGAGTTATTTTTACATAATTAACAACAGTTTTAAATAAATATTTGTTTTTGTTTTTTGCGATTAGTTAATAAAATTAAAATTTATATGTGGTTTAAGCACACACCACAAAATTGCAACATTATGCCACAAGGTGAACAGTACAGTAATATAATGAAATTATTGCGATTGCGGTATGGAGTTATGTTCAAAGCCAGTAGCCTCGGGTTCGATACCCGACAAAGATCATTTAAAAACAAAAACATTATTATTTTTTAAAATTTTACATAGATAGTGACACATTTAAGCCCGTAAAATCCCCATTTAACAGTGTATTGTTGTAGAAATTGTTGGAATCAATCATGACAATTTTTTTCCTTAAAATTGAACTCTTAGCAGAAAAAATTATTTTGATTTTAGAACTTTTTTGACAGGTTTTTTGACAGACTTTTTTGATTTTGAGCAGATAGGTAACTACATACCAGACATAAAAATCCTTATGTTTTTGATAAAATTACGATGAGATACTTTATATTATATGAAATTAATTAAAAAAAAAGAATGACACGATACCAAAACAGAAATAACTATATTTTTTATAACACTACCCCTTTTATTGTGTTCGTGTTTATTTGGAAAACATGCGCTAGTATTCCAGCAAATTAAAGCTATAAAAAGATAAATAATACCAAGAATAAAAAAATGTCATAATAACATTCAGTCAAGCTTTGAAAAGGTATCAAAATGTACGTACTCGTGACCCTAATAAAGAAGGGAATCAACTTTTTTTCTTTATTTCTTCTCATTATTTCTATTTAATATTTAAAAATAACTTTTTATGTATCTTCAAAATACAAGTAAGATGCAAAAATAAGGCACAAGTAATGTAAAAGTAAGCAAAAAGTATATACATATAAATATAAGACAGAAGTAAGTAATGGGAACCAACTAAAGCACCGCTTGTGTGAGTAATGTAACCAAAAATGCTAAATTACATCAATGAAATGTAAATTTTTTAAGTTACGGTATAAAAACATATGTTTCCATGAAAATATTGTAGTGAGAAAGTGAAACATGAAAGTTTGATGATTTTTTATATATTACAATTTTTAATTCACTTTCAAGAAGTAGATAATGTAAGTCTTGAAGTTACGGTGGTATTGCATTGAAAACAGAATCATGAAGGTTTACAAAGAGTTTATAGGAAAAGTATTTCAACATCTCCTTCATTCAGCCATAATTGTAATAAACTACACGTTCTGTAATATCATGCATATTTGTTTATTACGCTGCGAAGGTATTCAGATAATCTTTCCCAATTAATAAGAATAATATTAATACAATCACAATGAAATAGAAGGATAGCTTTAAATAAGTATCACAATTCGTGTAAAATTTATTTATGACCAGCGATTTCCCGGCATGCGTTACACTGCCACTTAATAAAGAAATTGTTTCTCCCTGCGTGTCCTTTCCTATTCGTCCCGTTCCCCTTCCGCCGTCCCTTCCCTTCCCATGTCCCTTTCCCCTCACGCATTCCCCATTCACCTTCTCCGCCTTCTCCCGCGTTCCATATATTTATTCCTAGTACATTCAGTTTTCAAACAGCTCGCATGCCACCTATTACAATTTTTTTATTAAATTTTTTATTTTCCATATATTACAAACATTCATTTTCGTATATTATAAGAACAATCAATCAAATTCGGTACCTAACACAGGCAGGTACCTTTTAAAATACCTGTAATGTTACTTACTTGGTACTTCAAGTAAATTCATTTTGCAAAATATCATTCTCAAATTGTGAAATTTTTGACAGTTTCGTAAGAGTTTTTTAATGATCAAAAAACTTTTCAGATGTATTGTCATGTGGTTATAATAATCCAGAAACCTTCTCGAAAGTGGAAAGAAGGTGTAACTTACATTCATACATATAAGCCACGCATATTTTGATTTATAAATATATATATATATATAGAGAGAGAGAGGAGTTAAAGAAATTGCAGATATTTTCTGATAAGTGTAATTGCTTACCATGTTGCAATGGCATTAAATTCGAGTAATTTTAGTTCCATCAACAAATTGTACGAGCGCCGTTTAACTGATACGTGAATATAATTATTACATATTAGTTTGTGTGTTAACCCAGTGGTTAGTGGGGTTACCCAATTAACTCATGGATTGACTCAGTGGTCAGTTGCCACAAAACCGTCGAACAAGACGGTCCCTGTTACCAAAATATTACCTTGTAAAAATAAATTATTCAAGTATTCGTATTGGTAATACCAACGTCTTGATAAAAATACGAAATTAAAGTAAACATTTCATTATATCACTAAGCATAATGTAAAGAAATGCGTATGCAGTAAATGGAAAGAAAAAAAATGGAGCGTTCTCAATGTATCTAGTAAAAAAACAATAAATTATATAAATAATAATATAAATTTTAATCAGATTAATTAAACAACTCCAAGTTCCCAGTTTGTGACAAATTTTTCATAGTTTAAGGTTGTTATCTAACGTGTTGTTGATTAGTAAGACATCTCCGAAAAATTATCATTATTATTATTTTTTTATTCCAGTTAAAAAAAAACAAAAACATTTTCACTCATTTAACTAGAAATGATTAAACACATTAAAATAAACTAAATATTTCAATACAGCGCTATTTTATTTAATTATTTTATTTATCAAGAATAAATATTAATGTATTTTTTTAAATTTACCCAGCTTTTTTTCGTTTTTAATGTCGTTTGGGAGGCAATTATATAAGTTGCCTCCCTCGTAATCAATGGATTGTTTATCATAGTTAGTGTGGATGGTGTTTAAATGTATGTTATGGTGTTGTCGTGTAAAGTGTTTGTGTACTTGGGACGTTTTAATGAATTCTGTGTTTATGTGTACGAGTTTATTGTTTATTTTGTTGAATCTAAGGAGACATGTATTGTATTCATATAGTTTTCTTAATGTTAATAGTTTTGTTTCCATAATTATTTTTTTTGTGGATGTTCTGGGCTTGTAGTTAAATATTTTTTGATTAACTTGTTTTCTATTACCTGTAATTAATTTATGTACGTTTCACATCTGTTTCCCCAGATTTAAATCAAATAATTTAAACGTGAGGAGTGTACGATACTATAATATAAACCCTTTTAAAATTTATTTGGTAACAGATATGATAGCCGGCTAAATACGCTAATTAAGGGGATGATTTTGTTGAGTAGAGTAGGTATGCAGATATATGTAAAAGTGTACCCTCTATCTGGGATTACACTCAGATTACTTATGAACTTCGCCAAATCAATTATAATGTAGAAAAACTTATAAATAATATTTTTGGTGAACAATCGAATATTACTTTCCTCATTATCTCAAAACTTAGTATTTGGAAATGTCTGACCAGTCAACTTCTTTTTCCTTGCGCTGTCCCAACTCATTGCCTAGGTAGGGTGTTGGGGTCGGCTCTTCTCGTTCTCAGGTTGTAATTTCTTCTGTTCTGAGTATTGCCTTCATCCAGGCCGCTTCTCTGAAGAATTTTGGAGCATTGAGTCATCCAGGAGTTCTTCGGTCTTCCTCTGGATGACTGTCGATGAAGCTCCATAGTCATGAAATGTCTGACCAGTTAACTGGACGATCGATAGATCAAATAATGATTAACCATGTTTTGAAAACTGGTTCATTTTTAATAATAATTTGTCACTACATAACAATAACATAAAGCACACTCAAAATTTAAATCAATTTATTGAATTAATTGCAGGCTTACCCAGTTTGTAACAAAGTTAACAAATTTTACGTACAGTGGATGCAATTTAGAGCATTGATTTATATATGATGGTATCGTGAAGTGAATCGTTTCCAGTGATTAGTGACAAGTGTTTGTTTGTAAGTCTCCATGGAGTCCACGATGGCTCCCGATGGTAATATGGACCCCAGAGATGTAGTAGCTGTTCACATCGGAAGAAGGCTGGGACATCCGGACAACTTCGGTAATGGAAGCAACATCATGGGCCAACCCTCCTGCAATGACGAGGAAATGCCAGATCTTCACTCGTATTTTACAGGTAATTTTATTTAATTATATAATTTATTTCACTGTCTTTTTACCCTTGACTTTTACCCTTCTTACGCTGACTCTTTTCCTACTCAATTTGCGAGGCGGGTTATTAGTTAATTTTTTTATTGTTGATATATTATTTTACAATATTTTATAGTACAATCCAGTAATGTTGGCCTCACTGGGTTGTTTACCCGTGCTGAGGCCCCCATATTATAATATAATAATTTATACATACATAATACAATTTGAAAAAAAAAAAAATATTGTTCGTGATGTAAAAAAGAAAAAACCACTTAAAATAAAGATAAATTTAAACTAAAAAAAATATTAAAAATTAAAATGAAATTAAAAAACTAAAAAAATAAGATTAAATGAAAATCGGCATAATATATTATGATTTATATGTTCGTGTTTTATATTGGTTTTATGTATTGCGTGTGTTTTTCTACTTTAATCCATTTTTTTATTTTGTGCCTGAAATTATTTTTCTTTTCCTCAATTTTTGTTTCAAGTGAAAGACTGTTGAATACTTTAATAGCATGGTATTTATGGTGTCTAGTAGTGTTTACCGTCGGAGTTTTTATGTTTTCTTTGTACGCTTGTCTAATCGGTCTATTAGTGATATTTTGTGTTTGTCGAGTGTGTTTTTTTGGTCAAAAATGTAGTTTAATAGTGTTTTAACATATACTTGGCATATTATAAAAATTAATTGATGTAATTAGTTAATTTTTTTTTAAAACTGTTAAATAAAGGTATTATAAACAGCTTGGTTTACTCAGCCTAATTACCTTCCACACACTAACTATAACTAGCCCATCTAAAATTGTTTTAATTGCAACAACGATATCAGGACCGAGTCATTTAGATAGTCGCTTGTACCTAGATTGCATACAGTTGGTAATATTTTCGCAGAAATTGTGTGTGTTCAACCGCACACCTCAATAATAATAATAAAAATAATTGATTTTGGCATAGGTCAGGGGTTCCCAAACTTTTCCAAGTCGCGGCACCCTTAGAAAATTTGAATTTTCTCAAGGCACCCCGGTCATATAATGCCTATCTGTGGTAGCCCCGGGACCGAGTGTCACCCCCAAGAGCACAATTCTGTGAATAATACAACTCGTATTTAAAATGAATAAGTACATTTATTGGTAGGAAAAATTACAAAGAAAATGCAAATATAATTACAAAAACCGTTTAGTGCGACTTTTTCAAACCGGGGAATAAGGCTTGATACAGCTACTCTCATTTCTTTTTCCACATTTATTTTCGAGCGATGTTTGCTCTTTATAACCGCAACTACTGAAAATCCAGCTTCGCACAGATATGAAGTAGCAAAGGGAATGAGCTTACAGCTTTTGCATTTAGAATCGGATACTGATTTTTAACTGATATCCAAAACTCCGTCATATCCGAACAAGCGTATTTTGTTTTTAGGCTGCTGTCGCCCGAGAGGTCAATTAGATTTTCCATTCCATAAAATGTTTGTATTCGTTCATGTTAATTTTGATTTTTAGTAGAGACATGTCAGTGGGTGCCGCGGCACCCCAGGGTGCCGCGGCACTCATTTTGGGAACCTCTGGCATAGGTAATACTATTCTTTTGCATAGGTTCTCTATATTTTAAATAGCTTATTATTTTATGTCATAATTACTCTCCCAAAAATTTATTACGTATTTCACATGTTTATAAAAGCCTGTAGGCGTAAAGTATAGACACATTTATTGCGATCTACGAAGTTTTAAAAAAACCTCCTAACCCATTTTACGTCGGTATTAGCGTGTCCAATGCCCATATGTCTTTCAACAAACGTAAGTTGTTAATTAGTTAGTCGTGCTTCTGGAAATATTCTTGGACGAAAATTTTGTCACTTTCAGGCTCTTAGTAAAAACAGTTTACATTGTAGTAACAGTAACCTACATTCCTTATAAAAAAGGCTGCTAAATAAAACTTAAATGCAACATAATAATTGGTAATTTTTAATTTATCGTAACGGTATATTCTTGTAGTACGGGTAAAAATTATTTTATGCGAAAAGTTCGTTATATTACAGTAGAAACCTATTTATCGGTATGTTTGTTATTTTTTTAAGTGAAAACTTCTTTAGCACCGTTGTCATTTGAAACTCGATGAAACGAAAAATAGCGACACTAAAAAGATACTCACACATCTATAGGATTTAGCCTGCGAGAGAATGTGATAGAATAATCGGTATTTGTGCGGTGCTTCGTAGACTCCCCACTCTTCTCCATTTTAGTTTTCAGAAGGGTTTTGCACACTCTAATTTTTTGAAGCAAAACTTCTTTACGCAATCTTGACTTGGGGTTAAGCTGGTGAATGCGTGACGAGAGCGTTATGAAAAGTGTGATCGGGTGAGGCGAACAGTCGGGCCTTTACGCACGCTTGACTTGGGGTTAAGCTGGTGAATATAGTTTTTGTATTCATATAGTTTTCTTAATGTTAATAGTTTTGTTTCCATAATTATTTTTTTTGTGGATGTTCTGGGCTTCACACATCTATAGGATTTAGCCTGCGAGAGAATGTGATAGAATAATCGGTATTTGTGCGGTGCTTCGTAGACTCCCCACTCTTCTCCATTTTAGTTTTCAGAAGGGTTTTGCACACTCTAATTTTTTGAAGCAAAACTTCTTTACGCAATCTTGACTTGGGGTTAAGCTGGTGAATGCGTGACGAGAGCGTTATGAAAAGTGTGATCGGGTGAGGCGAACAGTCGGGCCTTTACGCACGCTTGACTTGGGGTTAAGCTGGTGAATGCGTGACGAGAGCGTTATGAAAAGTGTGATCGGGTGAGGCGAACAGTCGGGCCTTTACGCACGCTTGACTTGGGGAGTAAGCTGGTGAACGCGCGACGAGAGCGTTATGAAAAGTCGGGCGAGGCGAACGGAAGCTGAGAGGGAGATATAAGTTAGTGAAGTTTTACTTTAGTCGTGTGGTCTAAAGCACACTCGTTTTTTTTTCTTTATGTGAATACCTCACAAGGTCCCGGCTGTTCCCGTCTGGAGACTATGGCATCCCCGATTGGGATATGTTGTGAGGCTGAATGTAGGGGGAAGGGGAAGGAGATGCGGGAGAGGAAGGTGGGGAAGTACCTGGCTAATCAAATCTGGTCACCAAATACGGCTAAGGCCATTTCAAGCAACGTTTCAATTCAGAATGGTGATCTTACATCAGGACGATTCTGAGAGTATCTTCCATTTTGGAGCGTGACGCAAATGTACTGTATATTATTTTAAATGAATTAATTGTGAAATAACACAAATTAATCGTATAAAATTTATTTGCGCTCGCCGGGATTTATTTGCGATCCGCGACTTTCGGATTGCGAGTCAAGAGCCTTACCCCTCGACTACAGGGCTGTTTGTTGTCACAGGTCAAAAATAATTACTTTGCGAAAAAATTCTCCGTTGTTCCGACCAATAATACGTTTAAATCTCACTGTGGGCATTTGTATTGTGGTGTATTTCTTAGTGTGGGTACATAATCATGTTGTGCGAAGGTTGTATGCAAATAAGGAAAGTAAAAATAGCCGTGTTGTAATTAACTAAAATTACCAGGATTTATGAAGTCATTGGAAAAAATAGAATGTTTGAAGAAATTGTGAATTCTTGAAATAACATATTTCACACAAGTGAATAATTATTCTGAAAACTGACAGAGGTAAACGAAGACTCACGAAAATTAATTTTCGTAATATTTTTATATGGATAGATTCGTGGAACATGGTAAGATTCTTGCCACACGTTGCCAACATGAACTGTGAACGGGTTTTATGTCCTTGAATCATGTGGATTCCCTAGTTCTGCTTGCTGAGCTGACCGTAATGAAATTTTAAACATTTTTTTCACATTGATCCTTAACGTGCTACAAATAATTTTCTGTTCAAACATATATATATACAGAGTGGAAGATACTATCAGTATCGCCCTGGTGTAAGACCACCATTCAGAATTGAAACGTTGCTTGAAAATGGCTTTAGCCGTGTTTGGTGACCAGATCTGAATAGCCAGGTACTTCCCAACCTTCCTCTTCCCCACCTCCTTCCCCTCCCCACTACCTTCAGCCTCACAACATACCCCAATTGGGGATGCCATAGTCTCACTGGCTCCAGACGGGAGCAGTTGAGATTCTTGTGCGGTATTCACTGTAAAAAAAAATAAAATATATATATATATATATATATATTTTTATTTCACTTTAGCTCCACATAGGAGGCCCTGAGGAAAATAATTTCCCTTATGATCTTAGGGGATGCTGTGTAGAGGGGTTTTTTAAAGGGAAGTAAGAAAAGGAAGTTCTGGGAAGAAAATGCGTATGAGGGGTGGGTGGGAATCTAGGGTCAAGGTGTCCAGGAGTGACGGACATGTGAATCCATCCCTCCCACTGCAGTGCAAGGCGATGGATCGAGGGATTCTGGTTGGAGAGGTAAAAAGATCTCCTCAACCAGTCTCTCTCGATCCGCCCCGCCACGCAGCAGGTGGACAGATATATCGGCCGCCTATACCTTGACAAACCTCACCCTATGAACACAGGCAGCCCTGCTAAGTCACCAAACGTAGCGAACCACTTGGGGTGACAAGGCAGTTGACATTTGCCATATGAGAACGGGTCGTCCCACGACTCGTTCTTTAGTTTAACACCTCCCCAAAGATCACCCCAAGTGATTTGTTACGTTTGGCGACTTAGCAGGGGTGCCCGGGTTCATGGGGTGAGGTGTGTCCAGGTCCCAGAGGCTTTTTGCCTTTCCAGCCGGACTCTCGGCCCGTCGCCTTGCATCACAGTAGGAGGGATGGATTGACACGTCCGTCATTCCCGGACACACTGACCCCCAGATTTCTATCCATCACTCATACCTTTTTCCTTCCCATAAATTTCTATCCTTCCTTCCTTAAAAAGACCTCCACATAGCCCCGAGAGAATTTATTTTACTCAGGCCCTTCTGTGTGGAGCAAATTTAAAAAAAAAAAATGCTCGACTGTCGGACGATTTGCCGGCCTCTGTGTTTTCTCCCTCCTACAATATGGGTATCTTAAAGACTCAGGTTAACTCCTTCCTTTCCACAAAAACACCCTTTACACAGCATCCCCATATATGGCACAGACCCTGAGCCAAAATATTTTCCTCAGAGCCTTCTGTGTCCAGTTAATGTAAAAAAAGCGACAAAATTATTCAACGTAATATGTATTTTTATCCAGCCAGCTATCTTTATCAGTGGGTCATTAACAAATTTAATGCTATTCGTGTTTTATTTGCTTTCGCTAACAAAAGGTTATGTTTCTCATAGTTAATATAGATAATGCCGTACACCTCACGATTTTGATAAATTATGCAAATACATATTGCAATTAAGTAATTATTGATGTCTCTTGTGCATGATTTAGCTGGTTATATTTGTATATGAAAGCTCGTTTTGAGAGTTACAAAGTTATTTTTGAAAGGTTCACCGAACGTCCCTACCGCAATTTTGTCAAGTTTCATATTTTTAGTTGTGGGATTTGTGAAGCTAAACGCATTATTTATAAACTACTTCCCTCACAATCATTGCCTTTCAAAAACAAATTTTGACAATTTTCTTTGTATTAAAATTCTTTACGTAAAAATAAGAGAGTCGTCAGAAATAAATCTTTCGAAAAATTTAACAAAAGGAACATACCTTTCTATTCTAATACAGAAGTATTAATTAATTAAATGAAATAAAATAATTTTTGTAGCTACTTTATCGCTTGTCTGATGTTCTCATAATCAGTTCCAATTTTGAAAATTATAAATTCATTGAACGTGAATAATTTCACATCACACGCACACATGTGTGTGTGTGCACCCGAAATTTCTATCTTGGTGACATGAAAGTTGAACAGTCTATCCTATCCATATTATCTTATTTTCTGACAAATGTATCGTGGTTACGGACTCGTCTAAGGGTATACTTACATATTTTTATAATAAATATGTTATAAAACCAAAACCTTACTTAAATTAAGTTTTCCCTCTAATAAGAAGGTTGTATTTGCTCTTTTGTCAGCTATAAACGTTTTATAGGTATCTGTTTTCCGTTCGCAACAACATAATCTACGTAAGCCGGAATTTCCAATACTTGAAACAGTGAAAATAAAACTACAACTCGATTATATATCCAACATGGCATGCGTGTTGTCTTGTACCATAAAGTTTATGATCTTGTTCTAGAAAAACAACAGAAGGAACGCTATAGAATTTCGACAAAATAAGTAAATACCGGTTTATTTTTGTACATTATCTTTACATAGCATAAAATGAAGTCACTTCCGCTGTCTGTGCGCTTAGATATTTTAAACTAAGAAACGGATTTTAATGCAGTTTTCACCAAGAGATAGAGTGTTTCATGAGGAAGGTTTTTTGGTATGTAATTTGTCAAGGTTTTGTATAAATTGGTTGAAATATATAAATAAAGGAAGCGGGCGGTGTGAATTTGATTTAACAGGTGGCGATGGTTACAAAGGTTGGGAAATGGCGTGGCATTGTGTTTTATTTTCTTTGCAAAACGGACACAGAAACAGTAAAAGCGGGAAACTGGTGTATTTACGTCGCATTATAGAAAACCCAAAACAATATGTATATCTCCAAATAAAAGAGTTAAAAAAACTTTTTTAGAGCCGGGTGTACGCATTTTAAACTTCGTTAAACAGTCGAAAGCGACAGATTTTCTTTCAAATTTATCCAAACAATTTCAACTTCGGACTCAATTTACTCGAAAACAAAAGTTTTCATCAAAAAAGTTATAGGTACCACAAAATCGATTGAAAGTGTGACGTAGGTTTACCAGTTTTCCGCTTGTACTATGAGTTTCCGGATCCAGCGTGTAATGCTTTTAAAGGCTTCCATCTGACGGAGAAAGGAGACAATAGAACAAAATTTTTTACACAATTTTTGACACAGTCCTTATGAAAACAATAAATACTTATTTTTGGATAACTTTGTTCAAATATTTAGATAGTACCTATACCTTGAGGAAACAAACACTTAAGGAAAATCAACATTCGACGTTTTATGTAGACAAACGTAGAACTCGAGTTATACAGACCATAAATTGATATTCTAATTTTGACAGTTATAATAAAGAAGGAAGTATAGATTTTTTAAGGTGGGTCTAGATATGTTCTTTTGTCCGTACCGTACCTCCGTTTCGTATCTGAGTCGCAATCCAAAAACTCTGGACGCAAAGTAAAATAGCCCATATCTCCGTAACGACGCTGCGATCACCGCGTGTTCATTTCCTTCCACCATGTCGTCGACTGCGGAAGTGTAAGGCCCTCCGTTCATGGAGATACTTACAATCTACGTAATTGTGATGATACCACAAGTACCCTGCTGATATACCACTTTTTAATGCTAGTCTCCGTACACGGCGCTATCCGAAATATACTGAACTTGATCATTTTTCGCAGTCAAGCGTGTTTTCCAACATCAATCCATGCCTTCTCCATTAAATCTTTTCTTACGTATTGTGGTAACTTATAGTTATATAAACAACCATTTTTTCCACTTTCAGAACAAATCTAACATTACTTTCATGTTCCGACGCCATTTCTGTCAAACGTCAAACGAATAAGTATCAGACACAAATGATGCGAGCGTCGCGCGCGATCAGCACTGTCGGTATCGTGATACTGATTGGAAACCGACAGCTACCGCGTAGCGCCGTGAACGGGCACCAGCAAAATCATACGGGGGGTACTTACGATCGGCGCGTATGATACGCGCACGAGGATAGAGTATCTTGTAAGTATCTCCGTGAACGGAGGCACTATGAGAATTAGACGATTGTTTGCGCGTCCTTCATTGTTATTCACAATAATATAACGAAAAAAAAAAACAAAAAAGGCGACGTTGGTAGGAGTAAGAATTGTTCAAAAACTGAGAAAGATGTGGCGGAAGGGCTTCTTCTTCATATCGTCGACACCGCACTCCATTTCGGTAGACAGTTCCTCCCACGCCTAATGCTTTATATTTTTATTATATTAATTCCTGTTTCCGGGATCCCACAGAACTTCTCTGGCCCTATATCCATCGATAAGTTTCACAATATCGTTATCCCACCGCATTTTTCATGCTGATTAGGGTAGTGACAGAGAGCACGATCTGCGCGACTGACTGGCGCGTACCCGTATCGTATCGTCTTTGAACGGGTCGAAAAAACCGACTCACCTGTATCCGTATCGAGACGCCGTACCACCTTACCGTACCGAACGGGCGTCCAAACTAGCGTTCTTGATAGTGAAGCTGATACGAAACGGAGGTACGGTACGGACAAAATAACATATCTGGACCCATCTTTAGGCATAAGCACATGATAAATACTCTTCTTCCTAGTACTTATTTATTGGATCGAATCACCCACACAATATTGTATTTGTTTACCTTTCTTGAAAGATTAGAGTTTTTGTACGAACAAAGTTATTTATTCAGATATAAAGGCCACCGTAAACAGTTATGTAAATTTTTTTTTTTCATTTAGTAAGTATATATTTATTATTTTTTACATTTTTATATGAAAAATGTTAGGTATACATATAAACAATAGAAAATGTATTCGTAGTCCTCCTCACTAGGGGATCCTGTGCTGAGGGGGACTATGCTTTTGATAAGTTTTCGGCGACTTCTATGGTTTAACTTGATGGTTTGGATAAGGTTTTCCAGAAACTTCCATGACGATGTTTTAAGTATACTAGTAAGTTCATTTTTCGATAGTTCCTCCAGCCAACATTTAATGTCCTTAATGTAGCTGTGTATTTTTTGTTTTAATTTGTTTGATACTAAGTGGGAGTTTGTTATATAACTGTACTGCTAAAAATTCAGAAATTCTTTGTCCAAATGCAGAGTTAGATACACTTTGGTATATTAAGTATGTCTGTTTGTTTGGCTCTGGTTTTATGAGCATGTGAGGTGTCTGCCTCTGAATAATTTTTGTGGTGATGTACTAGAATGTTTTTGGCATAGATTTTCTGCATTTTTTGATTTTTTGGCATAGATTTTCTTCTTGGAACATCAAACTGTTTAAATTTCTGTTGTTGACGTCCTTATGGGGACCTTTAGTATGATCTTTATGATGCAATTCTGAGTTACCTTAAGTTGTTCATCTAAATATTTTGAAGCCTCACGTGTAAAAAGTGTTTTTTTCCCGAAATAATTAAATAAGCGTCATCAATGAACGAACAGTGTATGAATAATTTTAAGGAACAGCTGTGTGGCTTTTTTCTAACTAAACTTAAAATTGAATTTGAGGCCAAAACACTTGACCAAACTGAATAACATATTTTTTTAAAACAAAAAGTATAAGAAATATCTAAAACGAATATGTGGTACTTTATTTATTTATGTTATAAATTATAATACATAAGCCGTTTACTTTGGAAATTATTTGTGGGTTAGGGCCTTCGCTCGGGGAGAAACTGAAAAAAAAAAACAGTTGTGGACGCAGTCGCTTTCAACCTCCTGACCAAAATCGATATTTTTCTGATCTGACATGTCAAAACGCTAAGACTATGGATATAGTATCTATGATTATAATTCATGTCAAAACATGACAAAACTTCACATTTCGTGAGCCGTTTACATGGCAATCTGTCAACAAGGCACTGCTGGTTTTTGACAGGTTGCCATGGTAGCGGCTGTCAAACTGTCAAGTTTTCGAGTAATTTCGAGCGATTTTTTCAGGAGGTTGATTGCCTTTGCGTCGAGAACTGGATTTTTTCAGTTTCTCCATGAGCGGATGGCCTTAATTGTAATTATTGAAAAAAAATGTATTTTACCCTAACACTATGTAAATATAATGAAATATCAAAACAACAATACAAATTGTTAAGAAAGACATTTGGATGGACTTAAATTTAAAATTAAAAACAACCGAATTACTTTGCTTAACAAATGTATCAGAGAAGTGTAAATTTAAAATTTCATCCCGTGTAATGTAAACCATTATTTTTTTTAATTATCACTATCATCCCATAAAAAATTGTCAGAATTGCTTCAAAAATCGCGAAAAATTGAACCCTCTAATTGCCTGTATTTTATAAATTAAAACTTAAATGAATAAAATGGCACATATCTGTACCCCCACCCCTTCCCCACTGCCCCCCTCCCCTACCTACCACTCCCCCTTCCCTACAATACCAGTTACATTCATTTTTCAAACAGCTCGCGTGCCATCTATTAAAACGAAACAATCAAACTCGCGCATTTTCGCTTTTATAATATTAGTGTAGTAATCTACACTAATACACATTACTTTTATACACATTTGAATTTTTATTGTCAAAGGGATATCAAGGGATCCTAAACAAATAACAAAATGACAGTGCACGTCAAACAATTATTTAGCAACGGTTTGCCTTTCGTCTGGACAATAAACGTACAATAAATAATTTCATAACGCCAGAGCTTACCGATATAAACAGCCTATAGTACTCGCAAATAACGTAACTTTCTATTAGTGAAAAAAATTTTAAATCCATTTAGTATTTTTTTATTATTCTTTTTAATTTTTTTAAATATAAATACCGCACAAGAGTCCCAACTGCTCCCGTCTGGAGCCAGTAAGGCCTATGGCATCCCCAATTGGGGTATGTTGTGAGGCTGAAGGTAGTGGGGAGGGGAAGGACATAGGGAAGAGGAAGGTGGGGAAGTACCTGGCTATTCAGATCTGGTCACCAAACACGGCTAATGCTATTTCAAGCAACGTTTCAATTCTGAATAGTGGTCTTACACGAGGGTGATACTGAAAGTATCTTTCGCTCTAGAACGTACCGCAAATGTACTATATATTATTTAAATGAATAAATTGTGAAACAACACAAATTTATCAAATAAAATTTATTTGCCACGCCGGGATTCGATCACACCATCTTTCACACCATCTCTAGGTATTATAAATGAAAGTCCTCCGCGGCATCTGTCTGTCTCTTCGCGATAAACTCAAAGACGGCGGTGGTTATAAAGGTTGGATAACCATCCAGTAGATGACTATTTGCCAAAGCAACGCGTGGCCGGGTCAGCTACTAAGAAATATAAAAAAACCAACATGTAGAAGACATGTTGTGTAATTCAGCCATTGTTTTGATTATTCATTGGCAGGTTATTGCACGAACTGTCGTTAACCTTCGATTTGCAAAATTACTCAATACTTTAATCTGTGGCCATGTGCTTCTAAACAATATTGCGTCAAGATAAGCCTGTGGCGACACGTCAAACAATTTTGAATGGTTATGAAGAATATTAATTTATTATAATATATCTAATAACAGACTGGTCGTTATTATATTAAGTACGTACTTATTGCATTTTGAACTTTGAATGATTTGTAAATCTATCTAACAGATTGAATGCCAATGAAATCATAAAAGCAATGATTGCGACCTTCGCTAATTTCATAATCAAAGCATATATAGTTGGGTGTTTATTCATTAATTTATTGGTCATCAACGCCCTGATGGGTTTATACATATTTTTACAGTTTTACATTACTTTTAGTGCATAATTTGGGAGGCATAATGGGTAGGCCCCGGGAACCATTTATTGGATAACCAAAACCTCTTCCATAGGTTGCCCCAGATGTTTCGCTACGTTTGGTGACTTAGCAAGGGTGTCCGGGTTCGTGGGGTGAAGTTTGTGTAGGTTTTTGCGGCGGATGATATGGACACAGTGAAGGCCAGATTAGATAAGCAGATAAACAATAACCATAGCAACGCTGAAACGGTGCGTATGAATCTATGGGGTAACGAGATGTGAGATAGTAATAATAAAACATTTAATTAAATGATGAGAATGTAAGCGAAACTCAATCGAAAATCTGGATACAAAAAAATCAGAAAAAGATATTGACACCTCTGGGACTTGAGCCCAGGACCTCTTGCTTTCCGGGCAAACGCGCTAACCACTGCGCCACGGTGTCGATATCAAATGCGGACATTTTTAACTGTATCATACTTCGGCTAAGAACCACACACATTATCTTCATTTTCTTAACGCGTATATTATTGGCTACTATCTTTATGTTTGATTGCAAGATTCAAACCCGAACTAAATGCTCTCTAGATAGTGTCTGGATAAATCTTTATCCATTTTTTTTTTTTTACATAAGCTCCACACAGGAGGCGCTGAGGAAAATAATTTTCCTCAGGGCCTATGCCATCTTTGGGGATGCTGTGTGGAGGGTTTTTTAGGAAAAGGAAGGAGAGGAGAGTTCTGGGAAGGAAAAGGGTTTAAGGGGTGGGTAGGAATCTGGGGTTCACTGTGTCTTGGTCATCCGCCTCCAAGACCTAGACAAACCTCACCCCATGAACCCGGGCACCCCTGCTAAATCACCAAACGTAGCGAACCACTTGGGGTGACCTATGGCAGAGGTGTTGGTTATCCAATAAAGGTTCCCCAATAAAGGTTATCCAATAAAGGTTAAAGGTAATTTTATTTAATATGCGACACCTATTGACTTTTCTGCAAGTCTAGGATGAATATTTTATTTTTATTTTAACTTTATGAGTAAAACCTCAAATTGTAATATGTAATTAAATGAAGAGATCTCTTATTGAAAAAATTATTCATCAATAGATTTTTTTTTAAATATTACATATTTTGTTTATTGTTATTAAGTTTATTTGGTAAAATTCCATTTTAAATTTTTTATTATTTCTTTTATACATTCAATAATATATTATTAAATTTATAAAAACAGTTTATTATAAACAATTTCTGATTTGTAAATATTTTCTTGCGTTACAGCAATGCTGTTTCTCTGAAGGCATTTTGTTAAAAACATATTTTGTTATTTTTTCATTGATTCTATTGACGAAAGGTCACTGCTCAGCTACAATTCAGGATTTCTCCTAGAAAGCAGCAGGATTTGAGCAGTGCCCTCATATATTGTACTTACAAGTTTATTATAACAATTACATCCGTACCATAATTCCCATTTGCACAATATTCGTATCGGAACAATGGGAACGAACACGTAGTAGTGATTTTCGAGCTGTCGCGTCGGGTCGTCGGCAGTGAGGAACAGAATATTCCTCTTTTTTCGTTCGCCGCAGGCTGTCGAGGAGTCAAGATGAATGAATTGCGTCGTTCGCCACCACAAACCTATTAAACCGGTTGAAAAAATAAAATATATATGTATTTGTTCGGTGGTTGGAGGTTGGATATTATAATAATTGTAGAATTTTTGAACCTGGAAGTTTATGTAAAGAACACTTTAGAACAAGGACAATAATATCCGCAAAATGATCAAGAAAAGAAATTCACGAAAATGTACTTATAGGTATATACTTCATCGCTTGTTGTTTTCTTGACATATCAGTTCCAATTTTGAAAAAGACAATTACATATTAATTTAAAGCAAATCCAAGTGCATTGAACATTGAACTAGAAGTACAAGACAGTTAAACACACGAAGTCGAAAGGATTATTTGATGATTCAATACTTATTTCTTTCACGCTTATCAAGTTCAAACCATAGTTAGTTACGGTGTCGAAGCCAATAAACAGGCACTCAAAATTTCTATAATACATTTTTTTTATTCAGTTTTTATTTTTATTTTTACAATATTTCTGTTACAAAAATCTTACAAAACTGATCAATCAGTTTGATTGTAAGAAATCTCTCATTTTTCCCATTTACTTAATACTAATATACTTTTAGGTTTTACATAGTAATTACTAAGCATAATACTTAATTTAAAAATATTACACAGAAAAAGTATATTACTTAATATTAATTGCTAATTATTATAAACTACTAATTATTACGATGTTTATGAATACAGTGTATGATAGTAATTTCCAAGTATTTAATCAATATTCGATCTAGGTATACAATATTATTTGGTTTCACGTTCTATTGAGATAGAATGATTTAACTTTTTTTTTGATTTTTGAATAAGATGTCTCATTTTTGTCTCTTTGTTCTATCACCGTATACATTATGAGATTTATCAATAATAAACATTTTTGCTTCTCTATGCCTAGTAGGGTAGTTGTGGTTTACAGGTTTTTTGAATTCTGTATTCCAGAATTCATCCAGCGTTAATTGGTATTCTACCTTACTGTATATAGAGAGGACATTACACAAGGAGAAAATTTTTTTATAATCGCCTTCACATAATCGAACTCTTTTTTTGCCCGATATCAATTTTAGGAAACGGATTTGTAACTGTTCAATTTTATTTAAGTATGTTTTGTACGTTAATCCGTAACTATTTATTCCGTATCCTATAATTGATTCTGCTAATGCGTTGTATATACAGTATAATATATTTCTATTAACAAAGTTTTTTTTTTTTACATATATATACCATTTTTTTCATAAAGCATTGTGGAACCGTTGCCCATCATTTCTGAGCACCAAAAAAACAACAGCCTTAGAATGACGTCACTATCTAGTTACATATTTAAAACAATGTAAGGTTGCCATCAGGTGTACGTGAGCTGTAATCATAATGCCGTGCATTTAACGTTCCCTAAGTAAATCCATATTTTAATGAGCAAGGTCCTAAAAACCGAACAATAAAGCACGTTCCAAAGCAGGTAACCTAACCGTGTAACCTGTAACGTATTTGATACTGTATCAAGTGAGTACGTAGGCACGAGTCTAATGCGAGCAGCTCGCGCGTGGAGCGCAGTGTGCTCGCAGTGACCCGCCGACGGCGGTTACACCCAAAAATCGTAGCATCCATAAACTGAATTAAAAAGGCATTTTTAATCATTGAAGACAGTATTAGCGACTGTCAAATGAAAATTTGAAACGGAAAAATCAGAAAAAGTCGGTCGTATCTAAAAAATTAACCGAGGGGCTGTTGGATAGAGTTTTGCTCTAACAAAAAGTTAATTCGACCCTATCTCTTCGGTCATATTTAACAGAATCATACTTCGACTAAGAACTACCAATATTATTTTCATTTTCTTAACGCATATTTTTATTGGCTATATTATTACAATATTCTATCTAAATGCTATCTAGACAGTTTCTTGGATAAATATATCAATTTTTATTTTAACGTGCGATATGTTTTGACTTTCCCCAAGTCTATGATGAATATTATTTTTGTATTTGGAAATACGAGTAACTTATTGAGTGAACCCTGAAATTGTAATATCTAACCGTCGAATACAATATCAGCGATTATCAAAAGAAAATTAGATAGTGTCCAATAAACTCACTGGTATAGCAAAAGACTTAGATCCTGGGATCAATTCCTAGATACGTCCGAATCTTGTTTCTGTTTCAAATTTTCGTACGAGAGTCGTTAATATTGTCTTTCTAAATATTTCAATTGGAGGTTTTTACAGGTTAAACCGTCTACTTGTTTAGGAATAAATACACCCCAAAACACGTAATCGCGCTGTACTTTCATAAGGACAAAAACGTCCCGAGCGACCTTACATTTTAAAAGCTATACATCTCTCTTCCTCTCATGCAAACATATGTATTTTTTCTTTTAACCAGAAAGAGAACAAAATAATGCTTCTTATTGTCTTTGAAATATGATAGCTATCTTGCATAGATATTTTACAATCTCGATCCAAAGTGACGGTTTCAGAATTTACGCGCAAAACTGAGGCTTCCGGATTGTGAGGTGCGAATATATTGAACCAAGCAGACGGGTTGTTATTTTTAAAACTAAAAAAGATTGATCATATTTTTGTGCTGTTCGGGATCAAAAACACTCGTTATCGACTACTCCAAAGATAGTAGTACGCACCGTGCAATTGTTACTTCGCGTAATCACTATACTCGTAATGGTAGGTACTAATAATAGTCTATTATTACGTTCATAGTACTGCGATTATAATCCGCTAAGAATGTAATAAAAGAGTGGAAATATATTTAATAAAATACGTACATTATTCTTTATTCATTATTTGGTAATGAAACTTTCTCGTTTTTATAAATTTCCGCATAATTTTATCATTATCACTAACCCAAATATTTGCACTGCCCATTTCGTATGTAAACTATGATTAATTTAAGTCTACCCATGCGGTAGTCGTAAATTATCGTAGCTTCCTACCACTGACGTTGCACACATAAACAATTATGCAATAATGAACCTCTACCGTAGGTTCGAAACTGGGAAAAATATTTCTTAATAAAAATTGTAGGTATCTGACCACAAATTGTAGGTATCTGCGTTCACTCTTCATGCGTTCAGTTTGTTCAAATTGTTTAAGAAGAGGCTTTTACAAAAAAGGAAAAACTTAATAATTTTGCGAAAATAATTGATTAAAGAAAAGCGTTTACAAATCGATATAACTAGTTATTCATATTTCGTAGTATACTTTGTAGCGTCCTGGTGTAAGACAATAAATCAAAACGTTGCTTGAAATGGCTTCACTCGGTTTGTCTTCCTTATCTCCTTCCTCTCCCCTCTATCTTCAGCCTCACTAAAAATCTCAATCGGGGATGCCATAGTGTCAGTGACTCCTGACGGTTGGGATAAGTTGGGACTCTTGTGCGGTTATCACATATAAAAAAAGCACAATTTCGTCGATACTTTTCACGCATGGATGGTGAAATTAAATGATAGTGCTATTGATAGATTTTAGAGAAAAAAACGCCAGCTATGACCAAGCGATAAAATGAACATTATAAAATATATGAAAATATAAAAACAAAGTTATAAGTAAATAAATAACACGAAATTATGAAGTTAATAAATGGGTAAAATATCCAGTAGTTTGATTTGGGGCCGGTGTTTTTGTATACCAAGGAATGATAGTAGTTGCATTAGTTTTTCAGGATTCAGGCAAGCCGGGCTTAAAAACAAGTGAAATATCAGCCCTCCACCAACGGGATCTTAGCCAAGAAATAAAGGCCAGTATACAAATTACTAAAAGTACCAACTATTAAGCAGATGAAAAAAGTGTTCCACGGCAAACTTAAGGTATTTTACAAATTAATTAGATGCTTTTTTTTCAATACCTTTTGTTCATATTCTGTAAGATCCTTAAGGCGCAGTGTACCCGCTCAAAAAGAAGAAGATAGAGAGATATGTAAATAAGAATGTTAAAGAGAGAGAGCGCTTATATTAAAAACTATAATATTTAAGCGAACAACGCGAACAAGCGAAAAACACGACTCGTTTAAAATAGAGCCAAAACCTCGTAGGAAATGTCTAAAATAACATTTAACGAAACACTGTGAACTTTTTCATACATATAACTCATAAAATAACTAAAAAAAACGTGTTTATAATAATTTTCGGAGCATATATTGCGATTTTTTTCTACCGATGGAAATTCATGTACCTTTTATTTTTATTTTTTTTAAAAGAAAGTCAAACATTCCGGGGTAATAACAATAATAATAACCCAACAATGTTTGAAAACCTCCTACTACCACCACAGAAATCCGAAAATGCTGCTTGTGTTGTGATGGAGGACTTAGCCAGCCGAGGAATCGAACACGGGACGCCCAGGTGGGACCCAAGCGCTATGCCCACTCAACCACTGACCGGTCGAAAATAACCTAATAGCCGTTTCGGCGTGGAGAATGTATAGATACTTCAAGAATAACATATAATTCTTTAAGCGCACTTGAAGTGAAATATCACAAAACTGCGCTATATAAATACTACGTTATTATTATTATTTAAGAGCTTTAAAACTTAAAGTATTTAAGGAAAATATGTAATAAATCGGTAGAAATGCAGGAAGCCGGGCCTTAATAGAAAATAGAAAAAAAGTTAAAGTTTTTGTTCTCTCTGAATATCGTCGCATGTTCGGAATTCCCAAGAAACGGAAATTGATAACATTATCAAAAAGCGCGGTGACGTAGTAACAGCGCTTTATATTAAGAAAGCTGATGGAATACAAACCTAGTGGCTAGTGTCATGATAACACCAAACCTCCAATAGGAGCGGATATTGAATATATAGACGAGAGTATGTATGAAGAATCACGGTAAACGGTGAAAATATCGTAAGTGGAATGCCAACAAAATGATATTTCAAAACTATTTCAAGGTAATATCACTGGAAGGAAAGTAACAACCAAATAATTTGCATAGAGGAATGTTTTAACCTTGACGACCTTAGACACAAGTCTTCTATAACCAATAAATTAATGTACAGAATTGGCACCGACTAAAAAAATATACCAACATGTAAAGAAAGCAGTTTATGGAGTCTTCCAATAAAATACTAATTAAAATGTTTGCACTGCAAATACCTACTCTTTAACTTTTAATATTGGCAAAATATTTCTGGAATTTGTCGGTCAACACAACCAATTTCTTAATTAATGAAAATAGTATTAGCGAAACTCAATCGAAAATCTGGAAACAGAAAAATCAGAAAAAAGACACGGTCTTATCTGGGACTCGAATCCAGGGCATACGCCTTGCCGGGGCGGAGCCCTACCAACTGAGCTAATATATCCCTATCCGATTCGGTCATATTTAACTGTATCTTACTTCGACTGAGAACTATCAACATTATCTTCATTTTCTTAAAGCAAATTTTTATTTGCTGCCATCTTTATTTATGATTGCAAGATTCAAACCCATTTTGTCGTATTGTTGCCAAATTGTCTTCATTAATTAAAGTATAACAATTTGAGGCTTTTACTCATCAAGTTAAAAATTAAAATAAATATTCATCCTAGACTTGCAGAAAAGTCAACAGATGTGGCACATTTAATAAAAAAATGGATAAATTTATCCAAGACACTATCGAGATAGCATTTAGTTGGGGTTTGAATCTTGCAATCATACACAAAGATAGCAGCCAGTAAAAATATGCGTTAAGAAAATAATGATAATATCGACAGTTCTCAGTCGAAGTAAGATACAGTTAAATATGACCGAATCGGATAGGGACGCATTAGCTCAGTTGGTAGAGCTCCACCCAGACAATTCGTAGATCCTGGGTTCGAGTCCCAGATGTGACCGACTCTTTTTTTTGGTTTACTGTTTTAGATTTTTGATTGAGTTTCGCTAGTATTCATTAATTAAAATATTACATTTGGAGATTGTATTCATTAAGTTAAAAATAAAAATCAACAACTAATTTCTTTTGAGGGGCATAATTTCTATCGCGATCTGAGGATCTTTGAAATAAATAAAAATATTTTTGTAATCTTCAAACCACTCCAAAATGAACAGGCAAAGAAAGCGACTCCGAAGAAGACAACACAAATTCTAATAAGATGACCAAATGTAATAGGAAAAGGTGCACTGGAATTGGACGACAAAAATATGGAAAAAATCATCCTTCACATTGATAAAAAAAGTGCTTCGTAGTCTCCCAACTCTTGTCTACTTTTAGTTTTCTGAAGGTGAATTGCACACTCTGTTTTTTATGGAGTATTAATGCATTTTATATTAAGGGTGGAATTAGCGATTTCATTAAACGATGTGTTGTAAGCAGATAATTGAAGCCTTAATCAAAGCTATCAACACACTTCAGAATGTTGGCTTTTCCCTCGAAAGTTGGTAACTCGATGAGTTCAGCGTAAACTTCATCACAGTCGCAGTCACTCCGCTTTGGCATCACTTACAGAACAATGCATTATACTACGCAGGTACTTTGTTCTAGAAAAGTAGACTCCTGAGTATGGGTCACGCAATTGGAGTTGTAAAAACAAACGTACTTGCACTAATGCCTTTTGCAATGTTTATGATCTGGCTTCATCTTAAATGGATGGTTGATGTAAATTCTGTCTGCACAAACAGGTCTTATTTGTTATATCTATGTATATATTAAAATTAATGTTTCTTTGTTTGTCCCGTATGCGTTCTTATACCATCTTCCGATTGCAATGAAACTTTGGTGAGTTGTTGTGCGCAAGCCCGAGAAGGTTTATAAATGTATTTTTGAGCTCTGGCGTTATGAAATTCATGTAAAAAATTCCAATAAGTAGCGCGCGAGTTGTTTGCAAAATATGTGTTTCTCATAAGGTTTAGCGGCAGGGAGGGAAGAATTGGGGGGGAGGGGAATCCGAGAGGGTAGAAGTGAATGAAGGAGAGGGGTTCGCAGGATTGGGGACGAGGGAGAGAGACGCTGGAAGAGGGAAGGGGAACAGGTTCGCGGAACGGGGGAATTCGTGAAGGGGGTAGGCGGAAGGGGAACGCGGGAGGGGAAGGGGACGCGAAAGGGGAACGAGCACGTATGGGAAAAGAGACGCCATGGAGGGTTGACGGAGGTGCAGAAGTGACGGGGAAGAGAGAGGGATTGCAGATGTCTACCTCTGCGAGGCAACGGGAAGGCGGGAAGGCGGGGAGAGTGGAAGGAGAACGCGGGAGGAGGCAAGTTGAGTAAGGTAGAAAGGGAACGCAGGAGGAGAGGAAGGCTTGAGGGGGGTAACGGGGTTGCATGGGAAAGGAAACACAAGGAGAAACGATTTATTTCTTTGAGTTGCAATTCAACGCATGCCGGGTACCATCGATCAATAAAGTCCTTGGCCGAAGCCGGGTACTATAGACATCAGATATATTCATATGTCCGTGCCGGGTACTCACTATTGATAATAGATATAATAATGAAAATTATTCTGTTGAGATATTTATCTGAATCAGCTTGTACAGGAGCTTATTTGAAGCTATAGGATGTGATACTCCAAAAGCACGAACTACGAACTTAGATACTAATTGATCTGCGTTTGGTGTTTTCTACCTTCGGAAAACTGTTTACGTTGCTGTTCTAAAAATTGATTTTCTTTGATTGGGTTTTTGGAAGCTGTTACATTATATCGTTTCAAGATGATCAAAGTAAAATGTACCAGTCCATTATAGTACTTATATGTATTTCTTAAAACGGATGAATCACGAGCGAGTGTGAAATTATTTCACATATTGTACGTTTACGTAATTAAAGAATGACTGTTGGTTATAAACACGTATGCACGTTTTATATTACAGTTATTATTCCGCCTATTACGACAGTAGGAAACAGAATGATTCTCGTCAGTTCTTTGTATACCAATTTACTATTATTACATCAGTCAAAATCAGCAAACCCACACGTTGAATTTTTTCAGATATAATTATGATTATTTGAATTAAAAAAAAGTTTTGTATAGCCTATAGTAATACCTAACTTTTTAAAAATTAAATGTGACGAGTTAATTTATCATTTTTATGCGTTTGGGATAAATGTGGAGGACGTTTTAACAGGGCCATATGAAATAGGGCGAGAATTTTGCTTTTTTAAGAGCTACGAGTACGAAGTACTAGGTAGGTATTATTTGGGTTTTGGACATAGATAAAGGTTTTGGAAAATACAATTTTTCAATGAAACATAATAGGTATTACATTATTTGCGTGATTTTGTTATATTTCAAACATTTCAGCTTTCAAATTTTGTAAATTTCTCCGTAAAATTATTTGATCTTTAAAGAAATTTCAATGTCAAAATTAAAATAAACTTCTGTGAAAGATCTATTCAAATTCTGTTATTATTTCATCATGAACCGATTGTTTCAGAGAAATTGTATAATAACATAATTTGAATAGGACTTTCACAGAACTTGTTTATATATTTACTTTGAATTTTAATGAATTGTTTAAATTCTGTGAAATGACCCGTCCTTAGATTTGCGACTATTGAAATATGTGAATCAGTCATTTGTCTATAGCTATTTGTGACCTTGCAACAAAAAGTTGTGGACGACTGGTCTAAACTAAAAAAATAATCAAACGAAAAAGTAACCGATCGATAAATTGCGAAAATATTAACGAATTGATTTAAAATAAATTTTACGAATCTCGCATAAATAAACATCGAGAACGAATAATTGTGATGTTTTTATGTAGCGAGGAAATAATGAATAATACTCCCAATATAAAATTTTATTTTATACTTAATCGGTAGTTGTGTAGAGATTTCTGCCAACTGGAATAGAAGTTATGAATTTTAAGTGGATCCCAAAAAAAACTTTTGTTTATGATATCGAAGTAGGCACAGGGCCGTTGCTGAGATTGTGAAAAAGATGTATAAACATTAATTTGTTTTATGCATAGACATCAGAATTCAATAGACCAGAACATACAGATGAGGGGTAAAACCAAACTATGGAGGGCGAAGAGAGGAAAATGACTGTGATTCGTTAAAAAATCAATCTGACAGTATATAAGCATCTCGCATTATAATATCACCATTTAGTTCTTAAAAGCAAAATCTGCTTTGAATGAATAGACCTTTTTACATGGGAGCGCGAATTGCTTGCCACGTTATTAACATATTTGCTAAGGTCAAATGCTCGCCTCGAAAAGATTCGCCCCAATTCACATAGCAATATTTTGTTGCCGTGTAGACACTTTTACAAATGTTTCATAATTTACTTACCCCTGTAACCAGCGTAAACCTGTAACCCTGTAAAATGTATGGATGTTACTTCCGCGCTGTTCAGAACAAGAATTATGACGTCACATATTTTAGATTCAAGCGAGGCTCTCTCCCCTCCCCATGGAGCGAGCTGGCTCCAAGGAGGAGCTCCAGCTGACTCCATGGGGAGGGGGAAATAATACGTTTTTATCACTAAGGGCAGGTCCAGATATATTCGTATGTCCGTGGTTTTATGCAATAGGTGTGAATTAAAATAATGTTAATTGTAGCACAGACGACGCTCTTATGTGTTTAGGCGATTAAAAAATTAATAGGTAAGTTTCGCAAAGGTCACAATACCATCTACAATAGCTACGCCCCCAAAATGCTGTAAATTGCTGATTCTCCTAACTTGACAAACGCATTGCAATCTTTAAAGCACAGGCGTCCGGTGGGAATGCTCTCCTTGTTCTATCGGTATTATAATGGTAGATTCTCCGAGCAACTAGATTGATCCCCTCGGCACCGGAGCACAATCGAGAAACACGCCAAACACGCGCCCAACATATGTATACGCTTGACATTTGTCACATAAGAACCGGTCGTATTTACGACTCGTTCTTGCGTACAACAGCTTGGCTGTGGAACGATTTGCCGGCCTATGTGTTTCCTCCCTCCTACGACATCCTCTCCTCAAAAAGACCCTCCATACAGCATCTTCAAAGATGACATAGTACTTGAGGGAAATTATTTTCCTCGGGGCTTCCTGTGTGGAGTTATTAAGAAAAAAAATCGATTGCAGTTTACACGCGCCAGAAGCGAAACTTTACAAAAACAATCTCAACCAATACTTGAAAATTTAGGTCATAATCAAAGCGACCAATGAGCGCAGACCTAGCGTAATTTCCGTTCCATATCTCAACCAATAAGAGCCTTTAAAAGTAACATCATAATCAAAACGGCCAATGAGCGCACTTGATGCGGTGCAGGTGCAGTAATCGTCATTTCCGTTTCATCCAAAATCTGGGCTATAGAAATTTCACTTCAAAAAGTTCAAACGTCTGCACAATGTCCTGACACTGGATTTTTTGTAATGCGTAGTAGTTATAAGCCTGTGTTTTTCGAAATGTTGCAGTATTGAATATTTAAAATCATGTTGCCTTGTTTCATTTTAGAAAACGTTACTAAAAATTTGAAAGCTGGAAATTGTTGCACTCACTACGAAATTTCAGGCTACAAAAGCTGTGCAATTTTCAGGATGCCGCAACTCAAAGTTTAAGAGTTCTGTTACTGCAGAAAAAAGATTAACACGTATTGCATCGTCAAGAAATAGAAAAATACACAAGAAACACAACACCTCCGTCCTCGGAGCTACGTAAATATGTTTTATCTCCCTTTTCTCCTCATTTATGTCGTAAGTTCTGAACGTCATGTCATGTCTCGTCTGAACACACAGGAACTAAAGTCTTTAGTTTTCAGTGCCACAAGTCTGCCTTGTGGTGCCATTTTCTTACTTAGCAAATTGACCCAGTTCTTACCTCCTTCCCTGAGTGCGAACAAAACAAATACCTGTACATAATGTACAGATTATTTCACAACAGAAAAGAGTCAGTTGTTCTTTCTGGAGATTTAGAAGTTTGCTTCTTAGAAATACAGAGAGACACATATGTGCGATAAAACAAGGCGAACGTAAGCGAATTAAGGTTAAACGTAACGTACTTTATAATCTATGCATTTACAGATGGCGCCAATTAAATTATTTTAGATTTTTAATGCTTTTCGCACGTTTTGCTTTAAAATATTGAGGTGAATTAATTGTTAGCGCCGGTACACATTTAATACGCATATAAATAAATAGGTTTCTTCGTAAATAAACCCAAATCTTTCAAGAAAGGCTGAAAAATACAATATTGGATTGAGTCACCGATACAAATTGAATTTTTTAGCCTCTCTTCAGAAAGATTTGGGTGTGTTTAAGGACAAAACTATTTATTTATATTCATATTAAATATGTACGGGCGCAAACAATTGATTTACCTTAATATTTTAAAGCATAACGTGCAACAAGTATTAAAAACCTTAAATAATTTATTTTATTTTTTTATTTTAACTTTATGAGTAAAACCTCAAATTGTAATATTTAAATAAATGAAGAAAATCTGGAAACAGAAAAATCAGAAAAACATATTGACACCTCTGGGACTCGAACCCAGGTCCTGGGTTTTTGCAGGTCTTTTCGATTGAGTTTCGCTTATATTGTCTTCATTTATTTAAATAAAATAATTTAATTGGCGCCATCTGTGAATGCGCAGATTATGTAAATTGTTTTTAGATGAATTTAACTGCAATATATATATGTATGTAATAGCCTATTTAGGCTATTACATACGTATATATAACAATATTAACGAAATTATACTAGTAAATAGTGCAGGAAACTACTGTTTAAAACACTTGCACAAAAATAAATATGAAGTAAAAATATTATTAAAAATATAAAATATAAAAAATCCAAAATAGTTTTTTTTTCTTTCGGCCGACAAAATACTGTTAATGGGTCAGTCAATTTAAATACCTTTATCAAAATGTCCCCCTATATGATGAAAAAAATATCATTGAAGAAGAAGATAACACTAATAATTTAAACGAAAATATGAAAAAGAACAAGACACAGAAAAATAGAAAAAGATAATGTTCACAACTGGGACTCTAACTGGATTTTAACTACATTTATTGACCAGCTCTCCGCTTCAACTATCCCTTTCCTCTTGTATTTCTCCTCCGCTAAGCACTGATCTACAAGCACTGGACGGTAATAAGAAGAATGATAATGATTGGATTCTTTATACAGGGTGTTACAAAATGTTACTTCATTTCTTTTACTTCAAAAAGGTCTCTTCCCAGGGTCTTTTGGGTACCAAAAATAGAATACCTATATATTTAATGTAGATATATTTATAGTACACCAAGATATTAGTGTACAAAACACTTATCAGACCAGTAGGTACTCACTTACCCAGCTGAGACTTGGGTGCTAAGAGGAATCTGGCTGTTTTTGAAATGAAAATTTTAAGGCGTATCTTCGGACCGGTTTCAGAAAATGGATTTTGGCGCAGACGTTATAACAACGACTCAAGACCGACAAGGCGAAGTAGCCTGGGAAGACCAAGTTTAAGATGGGGCGATAACGTCCTCAAAGATATATCCACGTTGGAGATTGTAAACTGGAGAGAGTTGGCACAAAACCGTAATGAGTGGAGGAAGACTCTTGAGGAGGCCAAGACCCATCAGGGGTTGTAAAGCCAAGAGTGATAATGAGGATGATATTTATTTATTTGAGTGACACTTCCTCTTCCTTCATCCTTACAACTTTCCCTAAATTGGGGGTGACAAGGTCGCACTGGTTCCAGGCTGTGATAATCACACTTTTTTTAAAGCTTAGTACTATAAATTAATTTCATATGTAATTTAATGAATGTGATGACGACAGATTGGGAGGGCTTCCAGGAAACGATGCCCTCAGAGGTGTCCTTATAATTTAGCCTCCTGGCTTTTATGGGATTGCCGATATGTTGGGGGGTTGAATATTACTATACATATCGGCAATCCCATAAAAGCCAGGAGGCTAAATTATAAGGACACCTCTGAGGGCATCGTTTCCTGGAAGCCCTCCCAATCTGTCGTCATCACATTCATTAAATTACATATGAAATTAATTTATAGTACTAAGCTTTAAAAAAAGTGTGATTATCACAGCCTGGAACCAGTGCGACCTTGTCACCCCCAATTTAGGGAAAGTTGTAAGGATGAAGGAAGAGGGAGTGTCACTCAATAAAATAAAACGATTAACAGTTTTAAAATATTCGCGAGGTAAATATTTTCACTTTTATATTCCAAATTAATGATTCATGAAATTTTTTTTTTAAGTGAATGATTTAAAAAATGTAAAATATTAATTTTAAATAATTAATTAAATATTGTAAACACATCACCTGAGATGCGGTTATTAGATTATTATATAGTTTTGCAGGAAATAATTGACAGGTAGGCGTGGTTGTTATTTTCCTAGTAAACCGATGTTTACAGTCATAATTTAATGAAACTTTGCGAATGGGCGCGGCTGTCTTGGGAATACTAATAAAATTTATGCCTCTTGTTTGTACTTTATTACACTTAAATTATTAAATTGTTTACTAAAGAAGGTACCTATAAATGTATGGAAACATTCAATTTTTTAAATGAATTTCAGATGACATGCTTTTTCTAGCACCGTCACTAATCGCACTAAAGAAATTACGCAAAAAACCTAATCTTCTAAATTATAATACCTACGTCTAAATCAACCGTTATGCTTTTCAAATGTAAAAATGAAGTCATGCAAACACCCTCCGTATTGCTAGACGGGAGAAAAAAGAAAGTTTATCGTTGCGTAAGATACTGGCACATATCATAACGGACGTCCTGAAAGCACACTTATGGCGCAGACTGCGCCAAACCAAGATAATACGATAATAACTGCCATGATTGCCTTAATGGAGTCATATTTTTTCAGTTTCATTTCTCACATTTTTCATGTTTATTCGTTTTTTTAAATTTCGTTTACTTTTTACCTTTTGTTATTATTTGTCTTATTTATTTTATTTCGAATTATGGAATTTATTTCATTGCATTACCCTAGAATATTCGTTGCATACATTCTGAAATAAACTATTGTTATTATATTATATTGTTTGCAAAATATCACGGTACCTATTCAAAGGGAACACAACGCCTTTTTTGCGTTTTAAACGATGATTTGTATCGTCCAGTTTTCATGTGGGTCGTCTTATTGTATGGATTCGAGTTGGAAAAAATTACGTATTTTGGTACCGGTTTAACCCCTTTCTCATCCAAATTAATTCCTACAGATATAAAAAATAAATAACACATGATTATGTGTATTTGAAATATATGTTTTTTTTTTTTAACTGATAGTTTAGGAAATATTCAACGTCATTTTAAAACGAAAGTGGTTCTGAGAGGTAAATGATGTATTACTATAAAAATTGACCATGTTCCAAGAAGAATATAAAAAAAAACAATTAAAGACAATATCATGTCTACTTATCCTTTGAAAGTATTATTGATGTGTTCTTCTCATCAAAACACATATAACACATAATAAATATATATGCTATCAGATTAAATAGTAATACAAAATGGTCAAATATTTTCCCCTTAAACGACCAGTGTCGTTTTGAAATGACACGATACTTTAGGATGCTAAAAACAAATATTATTTCAATTTTTTTTGTTGTATTTTCATTATAATATGAAAGAAGATAGGTACATTTTACTGCAAATAAAAATGGAAAAATATATGAAAAAAACATAGATACCTTGTCCGTTTTAATACTGCAATTCCATCGGATCATAGCTTTTCAAAAGGTATGATCAACGATTCTTGTTTACGATATGAAGTGTGTACGCAATGCAGGCAACGCAATGAAAAAAATCAATGTTGCTAGTAAGGATTCACTTAATTATTTGTAAAAAATCGCAAATAAATTGGTTCAGTAATTACTTAGTAAAAATTTTTCAAATTTCACGTCCTTTTAAAATGATTGGTTGAGAAAGGGTTGAGACAGCGGACATTATTTCAAGCCTGCCGAGCGATTCTATATCTTTTGTGGGATCGTTTTCGAGATAACGGACGTGATCTCCTGTCAGATTTTTGTGATTTTTACATATTTACTGCCACGTATTTTAGTATAGATCATTTTGAACACGAATTCCTGCAGGTATGCATGAATATTTATTCATTTAATGCACTTTATATATATATATACAACCGTTATCTCGATAATGATCCCACAAAAGATATAGAATCGCTTGACTGATGTCTGTTATTGTTTTACGTAACTGTATTATGTGAAAATATTGCGTGTTTATTTCGATTTATATTTAAAATATTGATAAAAATACATATACCTAAACATGTGTTTACAGAGGCAACTGTTCGGTATTAAGAATTTTGCATGTGTTTTGGATTATTTGTTGACGGCAACAGCAAAAGCAAATGGTAAATTCTTTCATGAGATCTATGTTATGTTCAAGGTATTTTCATTTTTTGACGATTTAGTACGGTCCCGAAATATTATTTCTGCTCTAATGGCGACTAATATAATATTTGTGAAATCATAATCGTAGGGTTCAAGTGGTGGTCTTGGCGGTAGATGCATCTGCGCACCCATTGTGTGGTGGGCCGGATTTGGAGAGACTGGTTGAGGGAGACCTTTTTACCTCTCCAGCAGGACTCTCTCGAACCATTGCCTTGTACCACAGTGAGAGGGAGGAATTCAAACGTCCGTCACTCCTGGACACACTGACCACCTGATCACAACCCACCCCTCAAACCTTTTCCCTTCCAGAACTTTCTCTCCATCAGTTCCTAATAAAAACCCACACAGCATTCCCAAACATGATAACATCCTGCGTAGATCCAACTTATGTAAAAGTTGTTTGACCGACCGACGCTCGATTCTCGGCCCATTTCGGATTTTTTAAGCTTGTAATCAGTTGTCATTTTTTATTTTTTTATTTAGAAAAAATGTTAATATTCACAATTATAATAGCATTTCATTACATATCATTCACAGTTTTTTGGTTACCCAATTAGTAGAAAAATATTCTCGGATCTAACTGGGGAGTTAGTCTATATACTTATGTTTTATAATTAGAACTGTCAAAATGGAAATAAAATACTTTCAAAAATACTGTAAGATATTACAAAATATTTTACAATAAGAAAAATACATATATTATAGAAATAGAATATCAACAAAATATTAGCAACAGAATATATCTGAAAATCATCGATAAAAAATAAGTAAATCTGTTGCTTAAAAAATAAGCACTTCTGTAAAAATACAACGTGTTTCTTTTAAAATTTAAAATAGTTTTTCTTTACTTTTTATTGTATCGGGTAAATCGTTAAACAGTTTTGGCCTACATATTCATAATGGTGTTGTGCAGCTGTCGTGTTGCATCTAGGTACGTATATGTTCCTAGATGTTCTAGATCTTATACTGCGTGTTGAGAACACTTCAGATTCTTTAAAAACTGTTAAAATAGCATTTTTTAAAATAAATCAATAAAATAAAATAAATCTTTCAAAAAGTTCCCTGGTTGGGAAAATTCTTGGTTTTTTACTTGGTTTTATACTGCAACACTGACTGTACAAGAGAAAGTAAACCATTTTAATATTTGAAAGATTTAGGATATATCTTAATCGTATAAAAATGTAAGTAAGTTTTCTAATTCTTTTGACACAGTTTTCGACATGTTTCTTAAATTTCATGTTACTTTCTATAAGTGATCCCTAGATATTTGACATCTGGGGTTTTATTCAGGATTTTACAAATATCGTTACATTCTCCTCCTTCACACGACTGTGTACTATCACTCCAATATTGGAGTTACTGTCAGATAAAAAGGTATATATGATGTTTTTTCTACATTAAGACTAAGTTATCATCAAACCATTACTTCAATATGTTAATGTCACCATTCGCAGCTATATTCACTTCTGTCCATGTTATTCCTTCGATTATGATGACTGTGTCATCCGCATATGACATGACACTTCCATTAAGAGGGAGATTGCACATGTCATTGACATATATAAGTCATGGTCACGTTATAACTTATTCTTTCACTCTGCTCACGGCGCTACAGCCCATATCATTGTTTTCCCGCAACATTCGCCTCCAACTCCTCCTGTCCTCAGCGGCTGACTTCCAGTTTATTACCTGGAGAAGCTGTGCTGCATCCCCTCTTATCTCGTCTTCCCACCTCAGTCTGGGTCTTCCCACTTTTCTCTTTCCACCTGGGTGTCCAGTTAAAATTCTTTTTGGGACGGGTGTATCCGGCATTCTCTGTACATGCCCAACCCATACGAGCTGAGATACCGGGGGTCTGATATATATCATACAGTTCTTTGTTGTGCCGGATGCGCCACTGTTCGCTCTCTTTCACGGGTCCACATATTCTTCTCAGCACTTTTCTTTCAAAAGTATCCAGCTTTAGCGTCGTTCATTGCATACATTCATATTAACAATTCTTTATTTATTACGTCAGGAATAGTTTGATGATCTTTTCAAAATTGACTTTGCATCAGGAAGGAATATTGATTGGAGGGGCCTATGCAAAAAACCAGACTAGTATAATCTCTTAAATAAATAAATATTCAAGTAATAATTAGGGAGTGTTATCTAATCTACACAGCAGAACAAATGCTTTGCTTTATAGATAAAATCAATCAAGAAAATTAAGATAACAATAATCATCTGTCATGTCTCACTAAAAGCTCTGTCACACGAAAATGGCAAAAAATATAATTATTCCTGGATTTTATCGTTCACGAGATACCACTTTTTTTATCTCATGACGTTATATGACGAATAACCAACAACAACAGCCAACAAACTACGTTTGGTGACTTAGCAGAGGTTTTTTTTAAAAAAAATTTTAAATGAGCTGCACACAGGAGGCCCTGAGGAAAATAATTTCGCTCAGGGCCTGTGTCATCTTTGGGGATGTTGTAAGGAGGGTTTTTTAAGGAAAGGAAGGAGAGGAGAGTTCTGGGAAGGAAAAGGGTTTAAGGGGTGGGTAAGAATCTGGGGTTCAGTATGTCCTAGTCATCCGCCTCCAAGACCTAGACAAACCTCACCCCATGAACCCGGGCACCCCTGCTAAATCACCAAACGTAGCAAACCACTTGGGGTGACCTATGGTAGAGGTGTTGGTTATCCAATAAAGGTTCCCGGGGCGACGGTAATCATTCCCGCCTCCCAAATTGTAGGGGTGCCCGGGTTCATGTGGTGAGATTTGTCGAGATCCTGGGGGCTGATTTGTCTGCTCACTTATTGCATTGTGGGCCGGATCAGGAGAGACCGGTTGAGGGTTTCGGCCTCTACGGTAAGACTGTCGTCTCATCGCCTTGCATCGAATTGCAAGAATTTTATTTATTTTTGTTAGGAAACAAATGAAAACGGATGCAATATAAAAATATTATAATTCTAGCGGCGCGTTCGGAGTGCCAGACACTACAGAATCGAAATGGTGCTTGCAATGGCATTATCCCTGTTTAGTGATTACAAAAGAATAGCCAGGTACTTCCTAACCTTACTCTTTCTCATCTTCTTCCCCTTCAGCTTCACAACATACCCCTGAAGATGTCAAAGTCTCGTACCTTATCTTAATCTTTATTTCATACTTAATCTTACGTGATATTCACAATAAAAAATTAGAGAATATAATTTTGTTGAAATATTATTACATCAAAACAGAAATTACTACTGCTGTGCGAAACCGGGTAGCTAAGCTAGGTATTTCTTTTAAGTATCTATTTGTTCCCAAACTTTCATTAAAAAAGAATGATTCAATGGCACTTGATCCTCTGGGTGACCCGACAGTTGGTACCCCGACAGTTGCCCCCCCAAAATTATAATGACCATTAAATTATATATTACTAGCTGACCCGACAAACGTTGTTGAGAGGAATGGAGCGCTGTAGACGATGACCGCCGATAAAAGTAAAAAACACCAACTAAAGTAGGAAAATGAAATAAAGAAAATCAATTGAGTGTATTGAAGAGCAATTGAGTGTACGATATTTTTTGTCAGTCCGTCTTTAGCCATCACAATAGCTCGATGGTTTGCCCATGCTGAATGAAAAATCGAAATGACGCAACGCTTCTCGTGAATGTCTTGCGCATGTGTGGATGAAAGTTCTATGAGGCGAACGTAGCGCCATCTGTCATTCAACAACATAAATAATTTCGTTAGTTTGAAATACGAAAGACGGTTAAATTTGTTCATACAAAAATACTAAAATCGGGGTAGGAGAGTTAAAATTTGGGGTTATATGTAAGTATTTTTTGATGCCAAATAAAAAAAAAGGTAAAAAAACAGATTATTTGTTTCTGGATAGGGACACCCTAATCACCTAGCGGTAGGAAATATACTTTACACCCTATTCTCATACCTACCAAATGTACATAAAAAATTTCATAAAAATCGGTCAAGCCGTTTCAGAGGAGTGCAACCACAAACACCGTGACACGAGATTTTTATATATAAGATTTTTTGTGCATTTACGAATTTCAAACGTGAGATCTACTTCAAAAATACCTTTAATTATAAATTTATCACACGAATATTGATTGATTATTGGTTGATTTTTTGTACTTATACGCTGGTAAATACAGTATATGGACAAATAGGTTTTCCTTGATGCATGTGAATGAACAATAAATAGGGGGGGGGGGGGGGGGGTCAACCGTCGGGGATCAAATTTCCGGTTACCAAAAAGACATAACTTCTTTTATTATGACTAGCTTTTACCGAAAATATTTCCAGTCTTGTGGTTTAAATGTATTCACGCGTTAAATAATGCGAGAAGAAATTTTCTGTGCGATATAAGGTAAACGTAGATTTAGTAGAAAGTATACAGAATAAATTTAAGAAAACATTTCCTCAAGAAATACAACAAAACTACAAATAATATGTTAACTTTACAAAAAAGTCGCACAGTGTCAGATCTGCTGTTTCTGTATAACCTGCTAAATAATAAAATAGATAGTCCTGAATAGGCCACTTGCATCAAATTCTTTTATTTTTTTTCCGGTTTAGACAAATATTCTAAGACATTCTGTGTTTTTTTTTAATCGTATTTTTGAAACCCTAGGGATTTTTTGAAAATTTCAATCCGAAAAATCAGACCATTTTTTATAAACCGGAAACACGGAACATAATTTTATAGGTGCGAAAAAACGATAATTACATAGTCGAAAATAATTTAAAAAAAAAAAAAGTTTTTAACACGAATGGCACATGAGAATAAAGAGGCATAAGTGTAAACCTCTGTAAAATCCAGTATAAATAAATAAATCACATAACTTGTATTATAATGTACTGTGTGTCTTAATATACAAATAAATAAAATTAAAAATTCCCGAACTGCAACGGCGTGCATCTGACATTACGATGCACCGGCGACACGTGACGTAATACACACTATTAATGATTGGAAAGCTCCCTTCATACCGGTTTGCAGGTATACGTAAGTGCAATATTTACATATACTCGTATATACGTATGTAATGAACTGACGTCACTGCAGGCAAGAGGGTACCTGTGCAGTAAGTGCATAACTCGAGTCATTGCTCGCATCTACGACAAAAGACATTATTGCACTTATTGCATCGTACAAATTTAATGTTCATGCCTTCGTAGGCGGAACGATATTCAATATGACAGACAGTGAAGTAATATAAATTTAAACTAAAGATTTATTTACGTAATGATGTTAACCTTTATAGATAAATAAGCATGTTTCTTTGTTTGTCCTAAACCTTTCATCCGATTGCGATGAAACTTTGGCGTTTTGTTGTGCGTACGCCCGCGAAGGTTTCTATATATGTATAATGGTGACCTCTGGCGTTATGAACTTATTTCCTAAACCATTCATCAGATTGGGATGAAATTTGGTGAATGGTTTTGCGCTCTCCCGCGAAGGTTTCTTCTGGCGTTACGAAAATTGCATAATAAAAACACAGTAGGTGTTGTGCTAGTTGTTTGAAAATGTGTGTATTTCGTTTAGTTTAACGGCAGGGAGGGACGGCGGAAGGGGAAGAGTAATACTGGAGGGAGGAAGGGGAAGGGGACGCGGGAGGGGATCGGGGACGGCAACGGGTGACGGACGAAGGGGGGCTTTCTTTGTTTGAGTGGCATTGAAACGCATGCCGGGTATTCCCAAGTAATAAAATAATAATGAAGGACCAACATTCAGAATCGACGCCTGAAATGAGTTTAGCCGTTGTTAGTGTCCAAATCTTAATAACCAGGTACTTCCCAATCTTCCTCTTCGACATGTCCTTCTATATCCTTCCCTTCCTAATTACCTCCTGCCTCATAATATACCCCAAATGGGGATGCCATAGTCTAACTGAATCCTGACGGTTGGGAGTAGTTGGAACTCTTGTGCGGCATTGACATAAATAATACAAATAAATTCCCTCTATGTAAAAAAATATTTTATGATTTTTCGTAACACGGGTGTCCGAGAACTATTGGATGTCCGAAAATTATTAAACAAGCGAGAAACCGGTGAATTCCACATCACGTAGTGAAGGCAAAATCACTATTTTTTCAATCAACATTTCAATTTCTATTAGTTTTCCTTTATTCTTTTTTTCCGACAGTTAAAGTTAAAAAATTGGAATTTTTTATTTTTTTTATACGAATACCTCACAAAAGTCCTAAAACTAAGGAAACGCTTAATAGGCACCTTTTTATTTTAATTTAAAACACTTTATAATAGTAAGATAATAGTTAGAAGTAAGTAACCGAAAATAGAAAATATTGCACTTTTACAGTTGTGCGAAACGTCATTGTTCTTGGACCGCCATGACATAAATTACGACGGTAAATATGCACTTTTAAAAGAAATAAAAAAACGACTGTGCTGTAGACTTTAGACCGCTGAAGTAAAACTTCACTAACTTATATCTCCCTCTCAACTTCCGTTCGCCTCGCCCGACCGTTCGCCTCGCCCGATCACACTTTTCGTAACGCTCTCGTCACGCATTCACCAGCTTACTCCCCCAAGTCAAGCGTGCCTAAATAAGTTTTACTTCAAAAACTTTGCATCAGTTAGATAATAACAAGAAGTAGGTATTACAATTTTTGTAAATGAAAAATAATGATTATTAAAATTTTTCAATGCTCTCCCATATAAAATCAAGTCTGAAAAAAATTATAAAGTTTTTAAATCCCAAATAAAAACACTAATAGACCAACCCGACACTAATTATAAGTTTTAAATTCACCATCACAATAATAACAACAAAAAAAATAAACTAGGACATAATCTCTAAAAATATTTCATCACCATATCAAATTGAAAGCAAGTACATACGCATTATTTGCAGGCACCAAATTGTTACAACTTTATTATATGTACCTACTCTGACAATATTGTCAGTTATTATGTCCACTTGTCTTCATGAATATATATTTTATTAATATAAGTACTTGTAATAACATACTCTGTGTAACTATGCATTTTACAATGGCACTCCAAAATTCAAGCACGAGAAATATTTTCTCTTTTGAATTGTGAAGTTTCATTAAAAAGAAATTTACATATTGTTATTAGCCTTAAGAACCAAATGTTTTACTATGAATCTGTATACGTATGTATTTTTTTAAATAAAAAAAATAAAAAAATGCTTTTGGTAAATTTAATAATCGCGAAAAATCATTGCTTCGCCAATAGGCACTGCCAACCACGTTTTTTTTTTCTTTTAAAAGTGCGAATTTACCGTCATAATTTACACGATTTCGGTCCCCGAACAATGATATTTCGCGTTCATTAAAGTTAACAATATAACTATTAAAATGCATCCTAGTTATTTTGTTAACTTTAATAAACGCGAAATATCTTTGTTCGAGGACCAAAAACAAATTAATTATAATTTTCGAAACACAAATACATGAGTAAATAGCTCTATAAATTTGAATTTTGAATTCCTAACCAAAGAGAAGATATTTGAGATCAAAGTTGCCAGTACGGCAAAACGCCAATTTCATATATTTTAAAAAAAAATCCCCTTCATGGTGATTTTTAATGTTTTCCGTATTGAGTTTTTCATGTATTTGTGTTTCGAAAATTATAATTAATTTGTTTTTGGTCCTCGAACAAAGATATTTCGCGTTCATTAAAGTTAACAATATAACTATTAAAATGCATCCTAGTTATTTTGTTAACTTTAGTAAACGCGAAATATCTTTGTTCGAGGACCAAAAACAAATTAATTATAATTTTCGAAACACAAATACATGAGTAAATAGCTCTATAAATTTGAATTTTGAATTCCTAACCAAAGAGAAGATATTTGAGATCAAAGTTGCCAGTACGGCAAAACGCCAATTTCATTTATTAACCATTTAAAAAAAAATTCCCCTTCATGGTGATTTTTAATGTTTTCCGTATTGAGTTTTTCGATTATCTTCGTACACGGTACGGTTTTGCAAGTCATTGAATCACTTCTTTTGATCTACTTTCACAAGTGACCGCTGGTCTGCTTTACTTTTTTTACTTCGCATTATTTTATAATAACAACATTTCGATCGGTAGATTATGCAGTAACTTTAGAATAATAATTACTCATTTCTAATAGCAAGTGATTGGTATCGTAAGATGCATATTCTGCAATAATAACACTAATAACAGATCCGGAGCGAATATGTATTGCTAAAAGCAATGGATGACCGTTCGTTTTCTGTCGCTGTTTTTGGCGACTTTGATCGGTACACTACTTGCAGATTAGAGGCTGAATGTACCGGAGGTTCCGTTTCCCACCCAGCCTAGCGATTCCGTATTTTTTGTGAGATCGTTATTGTATAACGGACGTTATCTCCCGTCAGATTTGTGTGATTTTTTATTGCTGTTATTTGCGTTTTCTATGTACAACGTACATTAAATGAGTAAATAATCATGCGTACTTGCAGGAATTCATGTCTAAATCGATCTAAACTAAAATATGTGACGTAAAAATCACACAAATCTGACAGAAGATAACGTCCGTTATCCAATAACGATCTTACAAAAAATACGAAATCGCTAGGCAGGTGTCGTGTTTTCAAATCAAGTTTTATTTGATTAATTTGTTATATTTCAAAATTATTATTCCTTTATAATAACGTATATACGAGTATTTGCGACACGTTCCAGAGTGGTAGATATTTTCGGTATCGCTATGAAAAATCGCAATTCAGAATCGAAACATTGCTTGAAATGGCTTAAGACGTGTTTGGTGATCAGACCTGAATAGCCAGGTACTACTCCACCTTCCCTTTCCCTCCCCACGGCCTTCGGACTCACAACGTACGTACGGTATCCCTAATCATACCATAGTTTTGAAGACGGTTAAGAGCAGTTGGGACCCTTGTACGGTACACATAAAAAATAACAGATAATCAATATCATTATGTGTTTCTGGTCGATAGTAGTCGAAAGATCTTATAATAATAATACCGCTTTTATTCCGGTATAGATCCAATCGATTTACACCACATTTCCAGCGATTCTAAGCAAGGAACGCAGGCGGTGTTTTGGCCATACAAAATTCCCCTATTCCTCTTTGGATTTTGATACTAGGTAAAATATTTTTTACTATAATATAGATACCAACCAACAAGAGATAAACAGAGACTAGAGGCTTTTAAGATGTGGTCCTGTAGAAGACTATTAGGAATTTCCTGGAGAGACCACATTACAAATGAGGATAGTTCTTGAAGAATCAAAGGAGGAAGGCACCTGCTCAGGACCTTGTCCGAAAGGCGTGCAAGATGGATCGGCCATGTAATACGACAAGAAGGCCTCTTGCATGCCATAATGGAGGATATGACCGAGGGGACAAACTCTAGGGGACGCCCACGCCGAGAGTACCTGGACGTGCGCTGCTCATCATATGCAGACTTCAAAAGAGCCGCCCAAGACAGGGAAGAGTGGAAGAGACGAATAGAGGAAATTGCAGCAAAACCAATCCCAGGATTGATACCGTAGAGAGAGAGATACCAACTACTGTTTTGATAAGTTACTTTAAGTAGTTAGGACCTGAAAAAATTCTTAAATTTCCCTGGTTTTAAAGCCATTAAAAGACGTTCTGTATACAAATTTGATAATGGATTCTTAAACAACAATAAGCCACTTTTCATTGAATTCATAAAGACTTGGAAAAAATCGCGTGGATAGATCTTTTTATTAAGATTGCGAAAATGTTAGTAATTTTTTTAAGAAATGTACAGTTTTTATTTATTTTTAAATAAATAAATCCATTATTTGGGCTCGTGACGTCACCTCATGAAAATGTCCCGTCTCCGAAAATGTTCCTATTAATTTTGTAAAATTCCACACTGATTTTTTTTTTTAATATGGCATCACTTTGATTTCAGGCGAATTTTTGAATTCGTTCACTAGATTTATTGTTTGTTCTCTGCGAACGTATCATTTGGTTTGATTTTTTGACAGATGTTCTGAAAAGAACCCCGTACAATTTAGAAGGGGGTACGTATTTTAGAGGTGTAATGGTTATGGCGCTGATTTTAACAAAATCAAATTTTATAATTATAATTAATTAATTATTATTATAATTAACAAGTACAAGTATATTACATTGGATTTAGTAATATATACTTTGTAAATTATAATGATTTATGATCAATAAGATGGATCAAGGAAAAAAATATTTATGAGATGTAATATTTTTGGTATGCCTCGTTATTCGCCTGTGCCATTCGTGTGGAAAACGTTATTTTTTTAAATGATTTTCGGCTATGTAATTATCATTTTTTCGCACTTATAAAATTATGTCCCGTCTTTCCGGTTTATAAAAAATGGTCTGATTTTTCGGAATGAAATTTTCAAAAATCCCCAGGGTTTCAAAAATACGATAAAAAAATACGGAATGTCTTAGAATATTTGTCTAAACCGGAATTTTTTTTTTAAAATGTGATGCAAGTGGCCTATTTTGTAAAATACCCATCATTCAAATTTAGGTGGGTCTATGACGGGTCTATTTTTATCGCAATGATTTGTCGTGGTTTAGTCGTCTCGACTCTTAACCCTGTATGTATATAACTTTCTTGTAATATTGTACACTCTGTATAAAAGCCGTGAGAGATAACTCGGATTTATCTACTACTTTCTCTGTAAACTTGGTGAGCAGTAAGTGTTACATAATACCGGTTAGTAATAATAAACCGATAAAACTGTTACTTTACGTTGAAACTACACTTACCACAATTTACGATGTACAAATAGCCAGGTTTTGTATGAATTCATTTAAGTAACACTTTCTTTGGAACGGCAATAAAATATATGATCGCGAAACTCATAAACATCATATAATATATCGAACAAGTGTTGTTTATTTTTTGTAAAACTGCTTATAAATAGATGACCTTTGTATGTTACATGATGAGGAATTCCGATAGAATAAACATTAAGAAACAAACAAGAACAAAAGATGTCATAAAAACAATAAATAAGCTAGTGGAAGTGGTCAGGCCGCACGATCAGAGAAAGTGAAAAATGGTCAAAATTAGTCATGAATTGGTTCACTAGTGACAAGATAAGAAAACGAGGTAGATCATTTAGACAGTGGGTTGACGACATCAAAGCCATAGCGGTGGTACATGGACAAGAGTAGCTAATGATAGAGAGAAATGGCGACAGTTGGAGGAGGCCTTTGCCAACTAGTGACATATAGACAGGGAGTCGATGCAAGAGTTATAAATGTTTATCATAAATAATAATAATAAGTTAGTAATATAAGTATATATTTTAAAAATATTTATGAATTAACAAGAACCCCGGTTTGGGTAAAGGCCTCCTCCAAAGATGTCCATTTTTGTCGGTCTTGTGCTATGGAGTACCAGTTTATGCCAGTTGATTCTTTCTGTAGGAAAGTATAAAGGTGTTGTGTTCTTCTATTTTGTTACCCTGTCGTCTAACTTCCGAAATTAAATTAATATCTTAGTTAGTTTTACTTAAACATTCTTCCAGTTTTATATCCGGTCGTATGATGACAGTGTATTGACGTTGAATGTAATAATTTTTAATTGACGGCTTAACATTGTGTGATTTTTCGAAGTTTTTAAGGTTGAGTTTGAATTGAATTATAAATAATGTAATGTAATTTACTATCTAAATAAAGGCTATTATACGCACCAGATTTAAATGTCCGGGTTAAATTTTCCCCACAAGAAAAACTAAACCCTTTTACACACTTCCCCAAATGATCATCTAGTCAAACCACGTTATGCAATTGCACTATATAAGTATTATAGGCAGTATATTGTAGGTTAGGACCTGGACACTCTTCACCCGATGTTCCCGGGCACTGCTAAGTCACCAAACGTATTGAAACACATAGGGTGACCGATGGCAGAGGTGTTGGCGACCCAATAAAGGTTGCCGGGGCGACGGTACCCATACCCGCCTCCCAGTCTTAAAAGTTGCAATGCATTTCTTATAAAAAATTCGAAAGAAAAGTCATGCCACGCATTGCGCTGAGTGGACATCGCATTTGGTCCCACCCGGGTGTCACGTTTTAGATTCCTCGGCTGACTAAGTCCTCTATCACGACACATGCAACATTTTCCGCTTACTGTGGTGGTAGTAGGAGATTTTCAAATATTTTGGGTTATTCGTAGCCCAGGAATGTTTGTGTTTCTGTAAAAATAAAAAAAATCTCTTAGTGAAATAATATGTATATGACTTAAAATTTTGCTCACATTCTTCAAGGTCAAAATGAAAAAAAAAACTCGAGAGAAAGAGAAAGATGACAAAATACTGACCAACGAATGACGCACAATCTTCGCCCAGCAGCCATTATTTAAATGACCGATTCAAGTTGATTTATCCATAGAGAAAAGTTGCAATAATGCGTGGGTTGATTCATAATTTCTTTATATTTATGTTTACTAAGTAATTCTTTGTAAGTATGTATGTAAATACTATGGTTCCAACACGCAATAATCCATTTAATCATATTGTTTCTTAAAAAGGTTCCTAATTTCCGTTCTAGTTTATAATGCGTATAATTTTTTTTTTTATGAAGCTCACGTATTGGTTACGCCCATACACATACCTACACATACACACACTTACATAGCACGCATACATACTGTCACTGTTTGGAATTGGTATTAATATTGTTGCAAGTTCCTTTTCCTACCCATCCCTTTTGCCAACCCGCCAATATTATTCATTCTGCAATATACTCCCGCCGCATATAGCCATTTTGTGCTTCCGCTCTCGGTTAATCCGCTATAAATAACTCCGCTGTGTACTATAAAAATAACGAACATTCACGCCTATTGTGATTGTGCCTCTTGGATGGGAAAGAAATCATACAAGTGCATTGCCAGCCTACAAGTTTTATCCTTTTCCGGTGAGTCCTCTCCTTTCTATGCAACATATGTTATCATTTTTAAGCAGTGATAGTAACACCAAATCAAGGTCCTTCGCCAGTCATTCTTTGACACAAACACATAAATCCACTCTCACAACATAAAATACCATTCACGTATTTATTTGGTAAACTATTATACCTTATAGGTACTCTTGAGTAAACAAAAGAGCAGATCTTTTTGAAAATAATCATTAAATAAAGCAGTTTTTATAATTGCGCATAAAGTATAAAAGAACCCCATACCTATTTTTGATATTTGAATACCTTATCAAGTGGTCGTCCATTAATCATGTGATGTTTTTTTAGCAACTTTTTACCCCCCCCCCCGTGGTGATATGTGGTGAGGTTTTAGACTAACCCCCCGCCTCAAAATCACGTGTATTTTTTTTAGTACAATGTATTTTGAAATTTTCACAATATTATCATGAAAAATAAATACACGTGATATCTCGGTACACCCCCCCCCCCCCCCGAGAGTGTGTGCATATTTGAAAAAATCAACATGTCTATTTACTATTTGTTACAAACTTTGAGAACCTCTGGTTTAGTGTCTAGTTGAGAAATATAAATAAATGCCTACTTTATAGTTCACAACTTCTACGCATTTGACATGGCAGAACAGATTCATTGATTAACTAATTAACTAACTAACTAACCATCACGCCGTTTCCCCGCAGGCGTAGGCAGAGAGGACGGACCGCCAAACATCCCGGTCTTGGCACACATTCCTTGCCTCGTTTACATTCATACAACGTCTCATACATTCTCTTCTATTATTCTGACTCTTGACATGGCCCGACTCAAGTATCTGATTCACTTGGTCGTGCCATGTCTTTCTTGGGCGTCCTCGACTTCTTCTACCATTCACATTTGCGTCACATATTCTCCTTACACTCCTTTCCTCGTTCATTCGCTCTACATGCCCAAACCATCGGAGCATTCCTTTTTTAAAATTTAAATTTATATAAAAATAAAAAATTCTTCCCAAAACAACGAACTTTTGCTGTGACTAACTTTTTTATTTTATTTTATAATTAAGTAAGAAATATTTATAATTCACTCTCAAAAATGCGAAATTTGCCTCTAAATCATGCAAAATTGAATTCCTTAATGGCCAATAATCTTCTCCATAATTTTTTAGTGTACAACTGTTTTATAGAGAACCTGAATAAAATAAATAAATTTAAAAAAAAAACAAAAAAATAAAGTAGCACGAATCCGTATTAGATATTTTCCTTCAGATTAAAAAATATCTTTTAGTTTGCTTCAGTATTTTGACCTCAAATCCAAATGTAAGTTTTGAATAAAAACCGCAGTGCAGCCGGTCTTCTTAAATTACACATGTTTTTAAAATCTACCTAAAAACAGAATTATATGCAATAATGCATCAGCGATCAGCGTGTTTTATTACTTACTAGCTGACCCGGAGAACTTCGAACCGCCTCAGAATCAATAACTGTTGAATTAAATTAAGTTTTACAATGAAGCAATTATCGATGCCCAACTGTCCGTGTTTTGTTTTTGTCGGTATCAGGGGTCCTAGCATGGTCGGTCGATATAGGTTTTATCGAAAATGTCGGTAACTTGACATCGTTCCCAAACACGACTACGTGCCGCTAACGAACAAACAACAGTTCACATCGACTAAGGGTTCCTAATTTATTTGAGGTAAACTGTTATTTCTTCGTTAGCGCCCTGCAGTCGTGCTCGGGAGCGATTTCAAGTTACCGACATTTTCGATAAAATCTATGTCGAACGACCATGCTAGGGGGCCAGATATGGCGTTGTGTACGGATTTATATTTTTTGTGATTTTCTTACTTTTCCACTTCCTTACGGAAATTTTTGAAAGGAAGCGGGTACGGGTGCCGCCGCCCCGGGAACGATTTATTGGATAACCAACACCTCTGCCATAGGTCACTCCAAGTGGTTCGCTACGTTTGGTGATTTAGCAGGGGTGCCCGGGTTCATGGGATGACTTTTGTGCGGGTATTGGCGGCGGATGCGTCTGCCCATCTGCTGCGTGGCGGGCCGGATCGAAAGTGACTGGTCACTGGTTTGACCTTTCCAGCCAGATTCTCTTGACCAATGGGTCGAAAGAGTCTGGCTGGAAAGGTCAAGGTAAAAGGTCAATTCCGGTCAAGGCAATAGGTCTTGAACCGCAGTTGGAGGGATGGATTCACTCCCGGATACACTGACCTCCAGATTCCTACACACCCCTCATGCTTTTTTCCTTCCCAGAACTTCCTATCCTACCCTTCCTTAAAAAGACCCTCCACACAGCATCCCCTAAGATGACATAGGTCCTGAGTAGAGCTTACGTAAAAAAATGCTTTTCATTTCAGAAATTTATTATTATTGTATTTTTCCTTTGGAGGGGTGAAGAGACATACGTTCACCATTTGTTTCATTTTCGCCGATTGACATTTAGTGTGTAAGAAAGAGGGGCAGCATTATATGATTAAGAACAAAAGCACAACAATCAGCCCATTGACATTTGACTTTTTTGAATTTTTGGAATTCACGCACAGTTAAATATTATACCTATCACAAAATTGCTCCATTTCTTTCAAAATATGAGAACTCGTTCCATACAAAATGTATGAAAAAAAAATTTTTTCTTCGTAAATTTCTTTTCCGTGAATTTTTGCGATGTTTTAATAGTAATTCTGTTATCCGGGCGGAGACAAATCCAACAAATCAAAGATCATCAAAATCGGTCCAGCCGATCTCGAGTTACAAATAGTGTAACTAACCCGACTTTGTTTTATATATTAAAAAAGATAGGTACTATCAATATGTTACCCTTCATTTAATAATCGCCCGAACAATAAAAATGGATTCATTGATTACCGTTGTTACACTAATTTACTTTCTTTTGTCAAAAAATATGCCAAGCTTGTCTCTAAAATCATGCAAAATTGAATTCTTTAATGGCCATTCTATATATATATATATATATGAATCCCTGTTTCCCTTGGTCACGTCATAACTTCAGAACGACTTTACCTATTTTATTCATCGTTTTTTAAAGTTTTCTAATACTTCGTAGAAGGTTCTTAGGGAAAAAAAAATTAAGAAAATTGCGCGGAAAATTGAATAATTCCAGAAAACCTAACGACTATTTTAACTTTGCACGTTCGCGCATTTGATGAAATTGAATTTAGCAGCCAGCTGTTTATTTTGTATTAAAAGAATTGTCTATGGATTTTTTAAATTATAGATATTTTAAATAGGTGCCTATGTTTTGTACCAAATGTGATTGATTGTTCTTATAATATGCCAAAATGAATATTTGTAATAAACGAAAAATGATTATTTTAATAAAAAAAATTGTAATATGTGGCACGTGAGCTGTTTGTAAACTGAATGTACTGGGATTGAATATATGGAATGCGGGATGGTGGTTTTCGGGAAGGGGGAGCGGGAGAGGATGGGCGGGGAAGGTGGAAGTGGAACACTGGAGGGTAGGGGATGCGGGAGGGGAACGGGGACGCACGGGATAGGACATGCAGGAAGGAACAATTTATTTATTTGAATATGGCATTGCAACTCGTGCCGGGAACCAGCTGGTATATCATAATTCAAAACACAAATTAATAAAATAGCACACATATATCCATATAAGATATTTGCCATACCTTTTGAATTCACAAATTACAGTTATTACACTAATTTACTTACTTTCTTTGTCAAAATAAAAATTAGTCCATATGTCATTCTTGCCCTCGAACGGAATTCGTTCAGTGCTTCTCACTGCGCAATATGATAAGATTTGTAGTGGAATTTGTGTGGAAACTATCTCAAACGGCCTCAGGTGAAGATTATTCTTCGTGACGAAAGTGAAAGATTGAAAGAGAAACCAGAAAGACCCGTTCGCCTTGGAGCGAGACGGTTCTTATGAAACACTGAAATAAGAACGATTTTCTTGCATATCTGGCTTATTTACCGTTCGAGTTTGTTGACTGGTACAGACAGCTCTTGTAATACTGGCTTCGATAATAATGATTAATTAACCCCTCAGGCAACGAATCAACGGATCAAAACATTTCCTTTTTGCTATAAAATTAAAATAAATGGAATATTTCTGAATGTATCCGAAAATTAAAAACTGTTTTTGGAAAGGTGATGAAATACGCTTTAAAATTCCATTTCATCTTTGGGGATGCTGTGTGGAGGGTTTTTTAAGGAAAGGAACAACATTGAAGTTTTAAAAATACTACAAAATGTGGAGGGTTTTTTAAGGCTCTGCAACCGGGATCGAAAAGAAGAAGATGGAGAGATATAAATTACGAATGTTAGAGGAGAGCGCTAACATTTACAGCGACAAAATCGATGCGAAAATTGCGAAAATGTTTAATAAAACACGACTCGTTTAAAATAGAGCAAAAATCTCGAGGGCATTTGAATTTTTCATACATATAACTTGTAAAATAACTGAAAAAAACGTGTTTATAATAATTTTTGGAGCATACTTTGCGATTTTTTTCTATCGAGGGAATTTTATATAATTTGCGTTTCGGCGCGGGCAAAGTCTAGATATAATCTTCAAGAATAACATATATATTTTTTAAGAGCTTAAAACTTACCGTGTTTAAGGGAAATATGTAATAAATCGGTAGAAATCCGAGTTGCCGAGTTTAAGGAAAGGAAGGAGACGAGAGTTCTGGGAAGGAAAAGGGTTTAAGGGGTGGGTAGGAATCTGGGGTTCAGTGTGTCCTGGTCATCCGCCTCCAAGACCTAGACAAACCTCACCCCGTGAACCCGGGCACCCCTGCTAAATCACCAAACGTAGTGAACCACCTGGGGTGACCTATGGCAGAGGTGTTGGTTATCCAATAAAGGTTCCCGGAGCTGCGGTACCCATTCCCGCCTCCCAAATTATATAATTAGAAACTAAAATAGAATTTTTGAGATATAAAAAATTCGCATTGAAACAAAACAAGTTTCAAAAATGGTTCACCCTTCGTTTTTGAAGTGAAACTTCTAGGGCACCGCTGTGATTTGGAATTCGAATGAAAAGGAAATGACGATTACTGCACCTGCGACGCATCAACTGCGCTCATCGGCCGCTTTGATAATGATGTCACTTTTAAAGGCTTCGTTGAGATAGTTTTAGTAAAGTTTCGCTTCTACCGTAAACTAGTAAACTGCACTCGAATTTTTTTCTGACTAAATTACTGATAACGAAAAATACAAGCATAATTTATTGGGCTAATGTAATATAAACCTTATGATCAACTCACTTTTTTGAGGTTTCATATAAAAATCTTATAATATATAAAACAAAGTCGGGTTAGTTACACTATTTATAACTCAAGAACGGCTGGACCAATTTTGATGATCTTTGATTTGTTGGATTTGTCTCCGCCCCGGATAACAGAATAACCATTAAAACATCGCAAATTTCACGAAAAAGAAAGTTATGAAGAAAATTAATTTCCCCATACATTTTGTTTGGAACGAATTTCCATCTTTTGAAAGAGCTGTAACAATGCTGTGTTAGTTGAAGTTTGCGTGAATTCCAAAAATTCAAAAACGTCAAATGTCAATGCGCTGATTGTTTCGCATTTGTTCTTTAACATATAATGCTTAGTCTCTTTCTTACACACTAAATGTCAACAGTCGAAAAGTCTTCATCCTTCCAAAGGAAAAATACAATAATTATAATAAATTTCCCTCACACGTATAAAGAAAATGAAACGCAATTCCCGTAAGGGGCCATCCATAAATTACGTCACACATTAAGGGGGGGGAGTAGAAAGTGTGACTAGGGGTACGGGGTGGTCATCAGCTCTGTAACGTCACATGTAAAAAAAATTGAACTACTGTTTTGATTATTTTTAGATGTCACTCTAGGGGGAGGGGTCTCATAAATGTGACGATGTGTGACAGGGACGGGGGGGGGGGGAGGGTAAAAAATATCACGAAATTCGTGAGACTTAATTTATGGATGGCCCCTAAGTAAGCGGAAAAGGTAAGAAAATCACAAAAATATAAATTCGTACACAAGGTCATCTCTGATACAAAACACGGACAGTTGCGGATCGATAATTGCTTCGTTGTGTAATTTTTAACTAAATAAAAAACTGAATTTAATTCAGCTAATAAATTAACTCAACAGTTATTTATTCTGAGGGGGTACGAAGTTCTCCGGGTCAGCTGGTAATTAATAAAAAATTCTCAAAATTTAATAATTTTTTTAAATCGGTCGGTCGGAAACTTTGGATTCATAAAGGTGTAAATTATAATTATATTGCGTTTTTTTTTAGATTAGAGTATAAAGCATGGTATTTTCTATTTCTAACACCGTTTAGATCATATTTTTAACCATGATAGCAAGAGAGAAACAATGATTTCTACGAGACCTGTGTGAGTTGTTCCGAAAACCAAACAAATAGACTTGACGGATTAAGTAAATTTCGTGGATAATAATTTGTTTTATGATGAATGAATTTATTTTATGATTAATGAATTTATTTTCACTAAATAACTATCACAGATTATTCCGCAGGGATGGGCAGAGAGAATGGACCGAAAATAAATCGGCCTTGGCACACATTAATTGTTTCATTCATATTCATACATCGTCTCATATTTACCTATGATACCATTTCATTAGTTCTCTTGACTCTTGACATGGCACTCAAGTATTTTTAAAATATTTTTTATTGCGTATTATACTTGTGTAGATATATTTGTATAGCAATAACAGAGAATAAAAAATGAGAAAATTTAAAACATTTGAATATATTTAATATGTACACAGGTTAGAGCCGTATAATGAGAACGGCTGCACAGCTATTTTCATACAAAACTTAATTTTGGATTTGAGCCAAAATACTTAAATAAATTGAAAAATATTTTTTTAAACAATAGATAGAGTAAATATCTAGTACACATCTTTACTATTTTATTTATTTATAAATTTAGGTAATTAAAGAAATCAATATTTAGTAATTTTAGAGTCAAATTTGGCAATTATTTTTGAGTCAATGATAATTATTTAAAAAAATTAATTTGCTTCCTTAGACATTAAAATTTGATGAAATTAGAAAAAATAACAATGATTAAAAAAACACGTTGAAATGCAAATTACAAACGACTAATTTTTCTTTGTTAAAACAAAAATTTGTCGTATATAAATTAAAGTTTCTACCCAAAGAAATAATTAATAATAATTTCCATATTTAAAAAAAAATATATATATGGTTATATTAATTATTATTAATTATTTTTATTATTTTAAAAATATATATATATAATAAAAAAAATAATTATTTTTATTATATATATATTTTTAAAATAATAAAAATAATTAATAATAAATAATATAACCATATAAAATAATAAAAATAATTAATAATACTGAGTTAATATAATAAAAATATATATTTTTTTATTATATTAACTCAGTAGGTAGAGCAAGAAAATATTTTTTAAAATTATAATTAACTAACAAAAAAATTGCAAAATTGGCTCTAAAATCATGAAAAATTGATTTCTTTATTTATATTTAATTTGCAATTTAAAATTAAAATAAGTAAAATTAGCATATATCCCTACTAGATATTTGGAATAATCTTTGATTGAAAAAATAATTACTTGGTTAGGTTTAATATTTTGACCTCAAATCCAAAATTAAGTTCTTCATAACTGAGCTAGCTCTATTATGAGGCTCCCCCTTTTAGCTCCTTTTCCTGTAGATCAAAGGTCATTGATGAGGAACGAAAACAAAGTCGGAGACAGAACCGATCCCTGCGGGACGCCAGCATTTATTGAATGCGAGGAAGAGGTGGGCTAAGGCCTACCCTTATGCATTTACTGTGTACCTTATCTTCATCTAAAAAGTTACTTACATACATGTATTTTTTATTAAATAGAATAATTATTAAGTATGTATAATGTAAATTTCTTAGGCATTCCAACATTGTATTTCTTAAGGGCCAGCAACCCGGATTTGTACCGATTGATTACATATTTCCCTTAAACACGGTAAGTTTTAAAGCTCTTAAAAAAATATATGTTATTCTTGAAGATAATATCTAGACTTTCCCGCGCCGGAACGCAAATTATACAAAATTCCCTCGATAGAAAAAAATCGCGAAGTATGCTCCAAAAATTATTATTAACACGTTTGTTTCAGTTATTTTACAAGTTATATGTATGAAAAAATTCACAGTGTTTCTTTAAATGCTGTTTAAGATAATGCCCTCGATATTTTTGCTCTATTTTAAACGAGTCGTGTTTTATTAAATATTTTCGCAATTTTCGCATTGATTTTGTCCCTGTAAATGTTAGCGCTCTCCTCTAACATTCGTAATTTCGTATCTCTCCATCTTCTTCTTTTCGGGCCCGGTTGCAGAGCCTTAAACAGATTTTCATTCTGCTTTTGTTATTTATGTACGTTCTTAACTTCTATTTACTATCCTTTGCAGTTTTCTGCAAGCGTGTTACGTGATTCGTAACTCGCAAATACGTCCAAATCAAAAAATCATGTTTTTGGTATAAATTTAGAATTTTTGCATCGCGCAATCCCTAAAATCCTGTACATGAACATCGCGTAAATCCACAGAATAAAATATTGCACTCTCTCCATATTTTCGAACTTTTATGATGTTTTTGATGAACGGGTAGGTACCTACCAATCTTTATTATTCTCACATCTTTAGTTTAGGTAGCTAGCTTCCACATTAATATACCTAAATACTCGAATGGTTAATTGCTTACATCACCTGAAAAAACGCGCTTATTGAAGGGATGAAATATAGCTGCAATAGTATTTTGCTGTTTTTGTAATCATTAAGACGATAACCATAAACATGGCAATAACGACGATAGATAATAAACCGTTTACAATAGGCAATAATTGTTATTAAAACCATACAACAACTAATAAAATAACGTAGATATTACCAAAAAGCCCAACGTATCTGTTCGTATTGCAGAGCAAGTTGTTAATAATCATATCTTGGTACCTTCAAAATGATAGGTCATTTTGATAAGCTAATTTGTTAGATATAATATCATTGTGACGTGTAGGTCTAACAACCTTAGTTGACTTTATCAAAGTACTTACAAAGCTGCATAACTTACATACGGCGTATTTCGTTCAGATTAATAAAAATAAAACAATTTATCGATCAAGAACAGTAAAAGATTTTACTTCACATTATTCGTTTGAATTCTCTTCACTGCCTTAGTAAGAAGTAATTTAGAATACAATTCCATTATTTGATCTCCATATTATAAACCACATTAATTAAAAATTGCGAGAGTTCGATATAAATTTTTAAGTTCATGTATATCAAACTCTCCGTATCCATTGATCAAATTAATTATGTAATGAAAGTACTTAATTTAACTGACTTATCCTGAAGAAGAACCAAGAGCCTGGTACTTTTATTCGAATTAGTTAATGGCTCAATTGACGTACCGGACTTAACATTCCGAGTACCAAATCGTGACACGAGGCTTGCAAAGCTGTTCTATGTTTATCCATCGAAATCTAACTATTTCATTAACTCCCCAATCCAAAGACTACATAGGCTTGGAAATAAATTCAGTTCCGTTGATATTTTCATTTATTCCTTACCAAAATTTAAATCAGAAGTTTCTAAAATTCTGCTTTCCTTCTATTAATGTAAAGGAAGAGAAAAAATAATATAAAATAATTGGTATTTAATTAAATGAAGACAAAATTATTCAATGGAGACAGAAAAATCAGAAAAAGATATTGGCTTCTAAAATTTTTACTTAAAACTTTGGGACATAACCCAAGCAAACTATCGCTGAGTTGAATAGGAAATCTGTATAACCTAACGATAATATACAAGGTATCCGGAAACAAGAGGTACAATGGGAAACTGGTAAATCTGAATTACATTTGGAGTGGATTTTGTGTTATAACTTTTGTAATTGTATAATTATGATTTACAGTTTCTATTACACAGGTCAACAGTGGTTTTGGTGCCGAGTAGCTGTATTTTTTTAAGGACCTTATACTGAGTACAACAATTGAAAAAATATTGGATTCCTACGTGTAGTTTCTTAGATTTTGACTTGTACATATTTAAATAAAATTACGTAAAAAACAGCATTTATTACATTATTATGGACTTAAAAACTTTCTTTATCACGATTTTCCTTAATGAGGTGTAGAGGGACAATCACGTTGCACCCCCCAACGGTAATCAGCCATCATTATGCTGATCCCATCGGCCTTGGTACCTTTCTTCCATAGTTTTTAGGTCCTGATAAAATCGCTCCCCTTGTTCTTCGCTATAGGATCCAAGATTCTCTGGAAATTGATCAAGATGACTGTGTAGGTAGAGCACTTTAATGGACTTATTACATCCAAGTTTTTAAAGTTATCTAACAAAACATGTCGTTTAAAATTTCAGTGTAGTTACTTGACTTGTGATTTCTGAGAAAAAAATTTGTAACTTCACAAACGAAATCCACGCAGGTCGTTCCACATTGTTCATTGAACTTAAGAAGTCCGTATCATTTATTAATATTCTTATTTGTGGGCCATCGAAAATACCCGCTTTAACAAAAAAATTGTGGGTTTTTCAAACTATTTTTTTTTAGTAGTCGTTGTAGTGATTTTTTTGTTATTTTCATTACATAGGCACTTCGAACCTCATACGATTTCTTTGACCACTGACCCACTGTCTCAAGTGTTCATAGCACATTTTACAAACAATCTAGGGTATCCACGGCTTGAATTCATCCACAATTTTAAACTTAAAATACGAAAAATAGGCACTTTTTATAAATTCTGTTATGGATTTCCTGAATTTTTTGACTGTATATTCACCGCAAGTATAACAAAACACATTTGGATCATTGAGACAACTTCTTCGCGATGGAGACATTATATGAAAATAAATTATACATATAAATGTACTGATAAGATAGCAAAACGCACATGCGAAAGTGTTCATCACAGCCGACACTCAAAACAGAGGGTAGATCAAAAACTACACGTAAGAATTTTTTATTTATTTAGTGTTGCCAATGTACACCTAAAAACAAATCTATCAACGGTATTTTGGCACCAATTTAAAAAAAAAAATTTTGACCAGTGTTATCGATTCCAAAATTGAAATTTATTAAGTCAAAGTTGAAAAAAAAATTGTTTTTCAAAAAGCTCCGTGGCGTAAATGGTTTTTTTTAAAGTTTTTTTTTAACCCTTTGCCGCTGCCGAAAAGAGTAAAATTAAACAAAAAAAAAACTACATGTATACCACTAATTTCTGACACCGTGTATATACTCAACTAGAGACGTGTCAATCATCAATCTGCACCAGACAGGCTATCTTATCAAAAGCTCTGTCATTACAAGCGGATAAAAAAGTCCTCATATTTTGTTCGCCGTAAGCTACCCTCGTACACTTAATTATATTTTTGCGATAAGGAAATCAAAACTGTTCACCAATTTATTGTTGTCCAAATTTCCTAATTTCTAGGGAATCCACTAACAGTGGCAGCTTCGATTCTATTGGCTGGTAGGTACTAGTGTAGCTCAGCAGAGTTCAGGGCTGCCGTCTGCCAACGTTCAGTAGAATAAGACGAATCCAAAGAAGTAGGAATTAAACTAAATTAGTAGATTTAAACATAAATTCGAACGAATGTGATGGTTACTCGAATTGGTAAATCATCTTTTAAAATTTTCAAAGTTTGAAATAATAGAAATTATTAATAATATCTGTAGTATACAATTATAATTGTTCGTCTTCGTCCGTCCGTTCATCAATATTATGTAAAATACTATATACGATAGGCAAAGAATAATAATTCGTGTGGGTAGAAGTTAACGGTTCCATGCCAACTCAGAATTAAACTAACTCAGAAACACCTCAGAAAGGTCATTAGAAGCTATAAAAAATTATTTTAAAATAGCCGGTAACCCTAACCTAACTTAACCTATTTAACCAATTATTTTATATTTTTTTAACATCACTCGACCTTTCTGAGGTGCTTCTGAGTTGGTTTCATTCTGAGTTGGCCGGTCACCGAAGTTAACTGGTGTAATTCCTAAGAATATGAAAAGTTATGCTCTTGGAAGGTAGATTATTAAAGACGATAAAACAGAACAGGCCTACTCTTTTATTACAGGGCTTTAATGCGATTTTGTATGAATGAAATTGAAGTCAAATGTAGGGTGAGGGGAAATTGCCTGGCAGCCAACTTGTACGACAAAATTATAAAATGGTATATATTGAAATATAATATGGAAAGTGGAATATCATAACTAACGATTTTAATTTTTTGTTTGTATTGTTAATGCAATTATAACGCTTTATATCATTAAAAAAAATAAACAGTTTTTGGCATTTTTCAGACATTTCCACCCTTATTGGCACAAATTGTTCACGAATAGCTCCGTTCAGGGCTTTTTAGGTTCATGATTTTTTTAGCATATCGACTATTATGCTGTCTCATTTACACTCAGTTGTCTCTTTCATACACTTAGACATACGTACGTTCCCTTACAATATCTAAAAGGTAACATAATCTTGATTTTCACTTTGAACAGTTCGTCAAAATTCAAAGCTAACATTCACGTTTTGTGAAAGTCCTATTTAAATTCTGTTACTATCCACGTGCTCTAAAATAACCAACCCATAATGAAAATTTCATTTTCTGATAATAACAGAGCTAATAAAACGTTCTCAGAAACTGAATTTTAACTTAGAAATTTGATGAATTGTTCAAGGTCTGTAAAACAACCCATCCTATGAGTAAACTTATAAAAACACACTTTCAGCTCACATAATAAATGATTTTTAAAATTCGGCGATTCTTGCATAATATTATTTACAGTTAGTTTAAAATAGGAGACTGTTTACATTTACCTGCATGTTTTTTAGATAAGTACACGATTGTCATTTTATCTTGCGGAAGTCCATATACTGAGAAGTTGCTCAGCAAACGGAGTCGTTTGAATTTGAAGTTTCAAAACGACACACGACGCCGCGGCATACTCCATTTCTACCGATTTATTACATATATGTACCTTAAACACTTTAAGATTTAAAGCTCTTAAAAAATAAATGTTACCTTAAGATAATATCTTTACATTCCCCGCACCGAAACGCAAATTATATGCAATTCCCTCAATAGAAAAAAATCGCAAAGTATGCTCCGAAAATTATTATAAAAACGTTTGTTTCAGTTATTTTACATGTTATATGTATGTTTAAATTCATAAGGTTTAAGATAACCCCCGCAAGATTTTTGCTCTTTTTTAAACGAGTCGTGTTTTATTAAACATTATCACAATTTTAGCTTCAATTATATCGTTTTAAATATAAGCGCGCTCTCCTAACATTAGTAATTACGTATCTCTCCATCTTCTTCCTTTTCAGCGGGAATACGGCGCCTTAAAGCTCTTAAAAAATATATCTACACATTCCCCGCGCCGAAACGCAAATTATATGAAATTCCTTCGATAGAAAAAAATCGCAAAGCAGGCTTCGAAAATTATTATAATAAACATGTTTGTTTCAGTTAGACGATGGAAAAAATGCGCAGTGTTTTTTTAATTGCTGTTTTAGACAACCCCCGCGAGATTTTTGCTCTATTTTAAACGAGTCCTGTTTTATTAAACATTTTCACAATTTACGTTAAAATATTATCGATTTTAACATTAGCGCGCTCTCTTTAACATTCGTATTTACATATCTCTACATCTTCTTCTTTTTTAGCGGATATACCGCGCCTTAACCGTTATTATATTGGTACTTTTATCGATATTATAATATGATTATGCAGCTCAGGACCAGCTAGCTATATTGATGAAGTAACTTCGACTAATGTCGTATCGATTCTGCTTATCTATCGATATAGTCGTGTTCCCTCAGAAATACTGCCAATTTTAAATGTCGCGCAATTCCTCCGCAATGCGAAATATACCTAGTGAAATATCCAATATAAATATACACATTTGTATCGATCAGTCACGACAGGTTATCGGCCGGATAAATTATATAGCAAGAATGGAAAGAAGTAGTAATAAACTTGTTTGTGTAAGGTCACACCATGTTGTTATAAAAGGCAGAACCCAGTCAACAGTAAAACAAGAGGTTACTTTTGTAATATTCAGTACATTATGCAATAATTGATTGGTACAGATAACATTATTAATAATTATTATATTGTATTTGAGATCAGTTCTCAAATATCAAAATAATGTAAACATTTATTTTTTTAGATAAATGAAACAATTTTTGTTTGAACCACTTTTATATTTGAGTAAATCCGACCGGTTTCAGAACGAACGTTCCTTCTTCACGGCAAATGTATACTGATTTGACAGTTTTGAAATATGGATGGGAACAATGTATTATTATGGTAGGGGTGGAGCTGTTGCTACGTATTAATGAAGAGTGGGTGGGTAGGGGAACATATCCATGATTGGACTATAAGACAATATTTTTTGTTTGTTGATAATAGATTCATTATTTTTAAGGGATTTTTTTTTATTTCCAAGGCTTCTAAGTTATCTAAACGTTTTCCTTTATGATTAATATGAAGAATATTTATCCCCGTATTTTTTTCAAAACTATGGTTATTTTCAATGATATGGTTAGCGGAACTCAGAAAAATTATTATTATTAAGACACCTTAAATGTTCTTTGATTCTAATTTCAAAATTACGAGTTGTTTTTCCAATATAAAATGAGGGACAATCATTACATTTGAGTTTATATATTCCGGAATTAGTATATATTTATTTTTTTATTTTTTTGAAGTGAAAACATCTTCAGCACCGTTTTGGTCGATGAAACGAAAACTAGATGAAACGAAAAATGGCGACACTAAAAAGATACATACATCTGTAGGATTTAGCCTGCAAGAGAATGATAGAATAATCGGTCTCCTCTTTGTGCGGTGCTTTGTAGTCTCCCCGATCTTGTTTACTTTAGTTTTCTGAATGTTTCACTTCTAATGCGTGTGAACTGCACACGTGTATTATTATTTTTTATGTGAATACCTCACAAGAGTACCACTGTTCTCGTCTGGTGCGAGTGAGACCATGGCATCACCAATTGGGGTATGAGGTATGATGTGAGGTTGAAGAGAGAGGGGAGGAGGAGGAGGAGACGGGGAAAGGGAAGGCGGGGAAGTACCTGGATATTCAGATCTGGTCACCAAACAGCCGTTTAATGCAACGTTTCAATTCTGAATGGTCTTACACCGGGTAGTAATGAGAGTTTCTTCCTCTCTGGAACAAGCCACAAATATTATATACATTTTTTTTTAAATTAATAGAATTGTGGAATAACAAATAAAATTGATTCGCGCATGCCACATTTAGCATATAAATACCCATAAACATACCGGAAAAACTGAACTGGTCGTTTTCAACAAAATTCATAAAAATAATATAAAATATAAAATTCATTTGAACGGTGACCCGACATCTCAGAATCATGCCAACACCTCCTTTGAAGAGTCAAAGGAGGTGTTGAAATTAAACTGATGAAAAAATATATAAAAAATTGGTTTAATAGATTACGTTAGATAAGTTTTAAGATTTTCACGGCCAAAAGCATTTTCGTTATTTGTTTTTGGGGTGTTATGCCGTGTTGCGCTACCTCCTCCTTTAGCCAACGATGTCCGAAACGTTGGCTAAAGAAGGTTAGGTTTTTTTTTTTTTTAAATTAAAACGAAAGACAAACATTCCCGGGTTACGAATAACCCAACAATGTTTGAAAATCTCCTACTACCACCACAGAAAGCCGAAAATGTTGCTTGTGTTGTGATGGAGGACTTAGCCAGTCGAGGAATCGAACACGCGACGCTCGGGTGGGACCCAAGCGCTATGCCCACTCAACCACTGACCAGACATATTATGACCACTGACCACTTATTTTAAAACTTTTAATAACTTTTAATGACTTTACAAAGGAGTATTAAAATTGCAAGATTCCGAGTTGTCATGGAACCTAATTGAACAATGACAGAAAAGTAATTTAATTTTTTGTTCTGTAAGTGTTCTATTCCATTTCTGTTGTTATATTATTGTTGAATGAAGAAGAATATACGACGCGAATGTGAATGGTAGAAGAAGTCGGGGACGCCCGAGGAAGACATGGCACGATCAAGTTAATCAGATACTTGAGTCGGGTCATGTCAAAAGTCAGAATAATAGAAGAGAATGTATGAGACGATGTATGAATGTGAGTGAGGCAAAGAGTGTGTGCCAAGACCGAGTTGTTTGGCGGTCCGTCCTCTCTGCCTACCCCTGCGGGGAAACGGCGTGATGGTTATTTAGTTAGTTAGTTATATTATTGTTGGCCAGTTGTTTTACACAACTGAAAAACAAAACTTAGATAGAACCTTTACAGAACTTGAAAATTAACTTCGAAATTTGATGAATCCTTCAAATTTTGTGAATCATCCCGTCCTTGGCGTTTTTGGCAGCTCTGACTGTTTTCTGCATAATGCATATTTCACATACTAGGATCGATGGAGCGCCCTTGAGGTGATTTCTCACCAAAACGGCGCTCCACAAATCATCCAATTATTGACAGTTTATTGCAAAGATTAATTATCCTCACTAGTATTCCACAGAAAACAGCCATACCTGAAAACTGCTAATATCTCTAAAAATCCACTTTAAAGTTATAAGATGTTGGTATCTATATAATATTCATATTATTTTATAAATAAAAATCATTCTAGGTATTGGGTAGAGTATTTAATCTTTAGACAAATGTGCTTTTGTCTCAGTTTAAGATTTTTGTGGCTGGCTTCTTTCTGCGTAATGAGTAATGACTACCTATTTTAACCCTGTTAAATTGTGTCAACTCGCCGGTTTTATGGTTGCACATGCACTGAAGATATAAATATTGATGGAAGTGTGATTCGGGCGTGTCGATGTCGATTTTGAGCTTTTAGAAGCTGAATTCTTGTTTAAAATAGTTAACAATCATCTCGTATTCAAAGCCCAGAGTTCCTATGGCGTATTCAAAACTTGGAGCTAATCAATCAATATGAATTAAAGTAGTTAACAATCATACTCGTATTCAAAGCCCAGAGTTCCTATAGCGTATTCAACGCTTGGAGCCATTCAATCAATATTTATTTATTGAAAAATAAGAAATACAGAAAAACATAAGCTGCATATCTCACTAGGGCATTCCTGTATCGAGATATGCAGTTTTACAATGTAATTTAAACAAAAAAAACATACATATAAAGTTAATAAAAATATAATTATAAACCTACAAAAGAAGCACTGAGAACAATTATTCAGACATGGATTATTAATAATTGTAAAAGAAAATAAAGATTGGTAAATAACAACAGCTAAATAATATCAGGTTAATAATAATAAATATTTATGTATATTAAAAATAATAATAATTAAGTAATAAATTTATATAGTTAATGTAATAAATATAATATATTAAGTAAATAAATATGAAGATAATATATTAAGACGACCTCCGTAGTCCAGTGGGTAAGTCTCTTGACTCACAATCCGGAGGTCGCGGGTTCGAACCCGGCATGCGCAAATAAATTTTATTTGATTAATTTGTGTTATTTCACAATTAATTCATTTAAAAATAATATATAGTATATTTGCGGTATGTTCCAGAGTGGAAGATACTATTAGTATCGCCCTGGTGTAAGACCACCATTCAGAATTGAAACGTTGCTTGAAAATAGCTTTAGCCGTGTTTGGTGACCAGATTTGAATAGCCAGGTACTTCCCAACCTTCCTCTTCCCCACCTCCCTCCTCTCCCCACTACCTTCAGCCTCACAACATACCCCAATTGGGGATGCCATAGTCTCACTGGCTCCAGACGGGAGCAGTTGAGATTCTTGTGCGGTATTACTGTAAAAAAAAAAAAAAAAATTAAGAAAATAAAGATTGGTAAATAATAATAAACAATTATGTATTTTAAAAATAATAATAATTAAGTAATAAATTTATCTAGTTTATGTAATAAATATAATATATATGGTAAATAAATTAAGTAGATAATATATAATATAATTATGAGTAAACAATAATAAACAATTTATTAATAATAAGTAAATGAACATAAGTAAATTAAGTACATAATAATTATGAGTAAATACTAATAAACAATATAGCAGTAATTAAATTATGATACGAAAGAAGTAGATAATAATAAGTAAATACTATAACAATAAGCAAATTAAAAAGTACATAATAATATATAAGTTAAGTACATTCACAGTTATTAAATATGGATTGTATGAAATATAGCTTAATTCCAGAGTGATTTAAAATAGTTAACAATCATAATCGCATTCAAAGCCCAGAGTTTTTTTATTTTTATTTTTTTATTCCTTTATTTTTCCCATATTTTACAATTTATATTTACATATTTTGAAAATCATAAACAATAATGTGGGAACCCACTAAGGCGCAGCCTGTGCGTGGGTAATATAGCTAATATAAGTTTTATTTAGTACCTAGAAAAAAAAAACAGGGGTATATAAAGCAGAAACAAAAATTCTTTAAACAGTTTGTACAAAAAGTGTATACAATAGTGTACGGTTAAATACGTGTTAAGTGTAATAAATGATACATTGTAATAATAGGTGTAAAGTTTGTGAGAAAAGTGATATAAAACTAAATAAATAGAGTTTTTAAAAACATAAAGTGAAATAAAACTAAATAAATAGAGTTTTTACATCTGTATGGTTTAGCCATAATTTTAACTCTTTTATGAAATGCGGAAGTTTAGTTGCAACTTGAATATGTTTTGGTAAACTATTGAAGGTACGAGGTCCAATAAAGCTGCTGTGAGTTTGCATTTGTTTTGTGAGTGTTTGGGGGGTATAGAATACATTATTATTTCTAATGTTGATTCTGTTTACATTTTTTTTTAAATTTGTTTACGTTTTTAAAGATATATTTCATAGTTTGCAGTATAAATAGTTTACGGAGACTGAATAGTTTAGATTCTTTGTATAAAGCATCTGTCTAAAATGTTTTAATTCTATTATACATAACTTTGATAATATAATTTTGAGTTGTTTGTAAAGGTTTTATAAAAGTATCAAGCGCACCACCCCATCCTATTATTCCATACATGAGTGAAGATTGCACCAGAGAATAATAAATCATTTTCAATTTGTCAATATTCAATACTTTTCAGTTTTCAACACTTGGAGCTATTCAATCAATATGAATTAAAATTGTTAACAATCATACTCGTATTCAAAGCCCAGAGTTCCTATGGCGTATTCAACACTTGGAGCCATTCAATCAATATGAATTAAAATAGTTAACAATCGTACTCGTATTCAAAGCCCAGATTTCCTATGGCGTATTCAACGCCTGGAGCCATTCAATCAATATGAATTCAAATAGTTAACAATCATACACGTATTCAAAGCCCAGAGTTCCTATGGCGTATTCAACGCTTGGAGCCATTCAATCAATGTGAATTAAAATAGTTAACAATAATACTCGTATTCAAAGCCCAGAGTTCCTATGGCGTATTCAACACTTGGAGCCATTCAATCAATATGAATTAAAATATTTAACAATCATACTCCCACGGCTTATTCAACACATGGAGCTATTCAATCAATATGAATAATTATAAAAGAATTATTTTTATTGGAATAACTTTTTAATAACTTTTGAAGGTTTTACCCATCAATGTAATATTTCATACTAATAAATGTAAAACAAATTATGAGGTAAAATAACGAGACACTATCTAGGTTATAAATTAATTCTTTAGAACTTTGTGATAACTTAAAAAGGCGGTAAAAATGCGGTAATAGTCAAAAATAATATTGTTAATTCTGAATTTCAAATATGAGATCGACAAAAATGACTTAAAAATAAGAGGTCTAAATGGCCGAGTTGTCCCGGTAAGACAAGAGATCCTCGGTTCGAGTCCCAGTTGCAACCGTGACCTTTTTTCTGTATTGTTATTTTTCGTACTTTCGTTTAGATTTATTAGTATTATATTATCTCCTTTTTCAATGATAAACTAACAAGGAACTAACATAACACAAGGAGGAAATTCATAATTGGTTCTATTTTGGCTATATTACTCACGTACAAACTGAAAAAAACGTAAGCTGTCGATTTCCCGAAAATGAATAAATAAATAATAAAACAAATTGTTGCCTGGAAATATAATGTAATAATTATTACCGCGACGACGTGTGCTGCTTGTATCTGAATAAACAAAACAAAAAAACAACTGCATAAACAGAGTTTTTCTGACCAAACATTAATATTCTGAGTGGTTTTCTTAAAATTATTAATATTTCATCCTCACTTTTACGTAGGTACTGTCTACAACTCTTAATGTTTGAAGGTTATTTTATGTAAAAAAAAACAGTACCTAATTACAATGAAACTTAACAAAATTTACAATTAACAACATACATACACATTACACGCATTAATTACATTTGTTGAAACGCAGCCTTGTGTTTTAAATAAAATTATTGCAATCTTGAAGTCACTGAATTAACTGAAAAATATCTACCTCTGAAGAAAGGTGGTTTAAGAGTGGAGTCCTCGAGTTCCTACAAAAGCACGCTCATTGGTAGATTGGTCCTGCCTCATTGAAAAATAAAAAGCATTTGCTGCATTAGCCCTGGTGAAGTTATCAGGGGCCTAAGGCGTAATTCGTTCAAGGACATCAGGATTGTAAATGTACCCATTGAGCAGCAAATGTGCTGCATTATAAATAATGTTTTAAATAAAAACTTCTTTAGCACCATTGTGATTAGGAACTCGATTAAAAGAAAAAGCTACACTTAAAATAAACAAACACACACATATATAGGATTTAACCTGTGAGAGAATAAGAAAGACTAATCGGTTTTCTATTTGTGCGGTGTTTCGTAGCCTCTCCCTCCTGTCTACTTTAGTTTTCTGAAGGTTTCGCTTCTACCGCGTGTGAACTGCACACAAATTTTTGAAATAAAAACTTCTTTAGCACCGTTGTGATTTGAACCGTTGCGTTATGATGAAACGAAAAACGACATTAAAAAGAGACAAACACATTCATCTGATAGGATTTAGCCTGCGAGAGAATGAGATAGACTAATCGGTCTCCTCTTTGTGAGGTGCTTCGTAGCCTCCCCACTCTTGTCTACTTTAGTTTTCTGAATTATTATTTTTCAAAAAACAATTTTTTTATGTAAGTAATATTAAAATTTTTTAATTACATAAGAGGAATGGTCACAGTGAATAAAACTATTTATTGAAGTGAAAACTTCTTTAGCACCGTTGTGATTTGGAACTCAATGAAACTAAAAAGCGACACTGAAAAGATACAAACACTTACATCTAATAGGATTTAGCCTGCGAGAGAATGAGATATTCTAATCTGTCTCTTTTTTGTGAGGTGCTTCATAGCCTTAAAAATAAAAATACTCTACTAAAATAAAAAATCTACAAGCGTAGTAACAAGAGTTATAAATGGATATTGATTTCACAGTTGGTTGCAAAAAATCGGCAAATCTCCAGTGAAAGAATTAGGAGTAGGTGGAGGATCGGGAAGAGAGTGTTCTTTGTCAATAGGAAAAAACCTAAGTATCGGACTTTTATTTAGGTTTATTTGGTTGTTGATAACTTTGCCATTAATATTTTTGGCTTCTAAGTTATCCAGTCTGATCCCTTTTGGGTTTTTGTGTGGTAAGGTGTCGCCTGTGTCTTTATTAAACGTATGGTCTGTTTTAATGGGATGGTTAGCAAATTCGGTGAAGCTAATACTATTTAAACATCTTAGGTGTTCTTTGACGGAGATATTAATATTAAATTACTAGCTGGTCCCGGCATGCGTTGCTATGCCATTTAATAAAGAAATTGTTTCTCCCTGCGTGTCCTTTCCCATTCGTTCCGTTCCCCTCCCGCCTCCCCTTCTTCTCCTGCGTCCTCTTCCCCTCTCGCGTTCCTACTTCGTCACCTCCACCTTCCCTCTCCCCACTCCACTCCCCCCCCTTCCCCAGTACCGTGAACCCCCCTCCCGAGTTCCCCTCCCCCCTCCCAGTTCCCCGCCCCCTCCCGCGTTCCCCTTCCACCTTCCCGCCTTCCCTCTTCCTTTTCCCGCTCCCTCGTCCCGCCAACCCTCCTCCCGCGTTCCATATATTCAATCCCAGTACATTCAGTTTTTAAGCAGTCCGCGTGCCACCTTTTACAATTTTTATTAAAATTTCCATTTTTCATGTATATTAAATTTGGTACCTAACATAGGTACCTATTTTAAATATCTAAAATTCTTGATTCGATTCAAACTATTAGGGGAGTACCTACTTTAAATAAATTTATCAACTTATAGATTTTCAAAAATAGAATCCTGATTGAACAATCATTTTTTTGGAAAATGTCATTCTCAAACGCGCGAACTGTCAAACATGCTATAGTCGTTTAGGTTAGTAATAGTTTTTCTGAAATTATCCAATTTTCTGCGCAATTTTCTTAATTTTTCTCTCCGTAAGAACCATCTTCGTACTTCAAGGAATATTCTAAAAAAAGAATTAGCGAAATCGGTTCAGCTGATCTCGAGATTTGCGCTTAGCAACACATTTAGCGATTCATTTTTATACACATCACAAAGTATCTGCTCCATTACTTTTAAAGTTGTGTGAATAGTTCAGTAATCCAGTCAAGATTAATGTATTTTTTTGTTATTATTTCCAGCCATAAATAACTACGGCATCATCCTGTTCACCTGCGGCGGGATCGCGGTGCTCATCATGCTGGTGCTTTACCTGGACACTCTTCGTCACGTCATGAAGCACGCCACATCCAAAGTCAAGACGCACACAGCCTTCGTGGTCAGCGTCTATCCGGTAAGGCTTCAAATAAAATTATATTTTATTTGATCTCTGCTTTGCACAGAATACTTTCCTTTTTTTTACAAAAATAAAAATTAAAACCATTGGTACCAATATATTTAGATTTATATTCACCACCGAGGATGTTGTGTGTAGTAAAGAACATACTAGAAACAACATTAATTATTGATACCACCCAAGGGAGGGGGTGGGTGGAGGCACCGAATTCGGAGCAATTAGTTTCCCTAACGAGATACGATAGCGATTTATTCACCCACAAAACATTTCAAATGCTAATATTTTTTAAAACAATTTAATAATTTTAATTTTTCTACCCACCTAAACTAATGTAGGTGTGATCCGCACATTAAAATTTCAAAGCTAAATTTACATTACGCAATTAGTTGCGCACAAGTTGTATCATGATGACATTAGTTGCACTGCTAGTTTCACGTGTACACATACAGTTTCATCATGCTTGCATTAGTTGTGTGCTACAAAATTTAAATCGCAAAAACGTCATTTCGACACCATTAGGGTGCAACTTATTGCGTAGCATAAAAACGTGATGCAATTAGTTTCGCGAAAGCATTTCAGCTCGCGGACGTGTGCGTTTCTTGTAACTGCGTGAGAGTTGTGTGTAACTACATTGAGCATTGCAGAAAAAAGCTTTGATTTTGACGGTGCCATATGGTTGCCTTGATACTGAAGGTTGTACGACACTAAATTTGCGTATTTTATACCAACATTTTGGTGTCATGCAATTATTTGGAACAGACATGCAGTTAGTTGCGTAAAAGTATTGGTTTTAAGAATAAAATTCCATGATTTTGTTCGTTTTTCAGATGTGAATCGTTCCATGTTAATTTTTATTTGATACAATAGTTTAACATTTCAGAGTATAATATATATAATGTTGGCCTCACTGGGTGGGTTAACCGTGCTGAGGCCCCAAAGTCTTGTATTATAATTAAACGATAAGTTAGGTCTAATGAATTTCAACCACAAATTTAATATTATAATTTAGCGATAAACCTCAATTATACCTATCGCGATCTTTCCCATACAGAAAGTCATTTATGCAACTAATTTATTGAAACTAATAGACGCCGTAACGTTTATTAGGGCGTCGAAACGACGCGTCGCGACGCCCGGCGCCTCTTCATCGCACGCCAGGTCTGTAGTATTAGTGCCTGAATACCGTTTTTTTAATCATCACTGCATTTTTCCTGAAAGAATGTGCCATTACAGATATTACCTACTTTTAATACAAGACTGAGTTGTATGGTGACATGAAAGAGGAATTACTCGCAATTAGGAAGTCATGGAAAAATGTTGTTTCCTGTTTTTCAAACGATGCTTTTAAATGGAATTAAATTATGCCTTTTTATGGCGCATTGTTTTATAGTTTAAATTATATATCTCGTACATATAATTGATTACCCACGTTATTATTATTCGCGTGGAGAAAATATATTTTCATTAATTTTATGCGAGTGTGCGAAATTTCAATAAATATTTATGTTTTTCATTCCCCGGCAAAATTTTGTAATTTTTAAGAGATTCATAGGTACCTACCTATCTTAAAGTTTACCCATTTTGCCTTTGATTTTTTATGACAATGGTTTTGCCATGGTAGATTTTTTTCTTTGATATTTTTATTCAAAAATTAACATTTATTTCAGTTTTGGTTATTCAATAAATAAAATACATTGACAAGTACATTATGCATATCTTCTAAAGGCAACTTTTCTAAGTTAACCCTTGACCCTTTCTAAAAATAATTATTTATTTATTTCGTAATATAGGGAGATTAGTGCGATCCCCCAAATCCCATACACGTAAGAAAGTACAAATTACAAGGCTAGGATTTAATATACTTGATAAATTAATAATAAAAAGCAAATTCTTAACCAAAAAAAAATCATTTATTTATTATTTGAAACATTTACAGAGCGTTAACCATTATTATATTAATGAAATTGCTACCGGGATGTGCATTGATATTAAACACTCCAATAAAAAATGTTCACAGTATGCATAAATCGAGGTTTAGTAAAGTTATTACTAGGTGGAGATGCAGTAAGTGAAATAAAGTTCCCCAACCAATGACATTCGTAACGATAAAAGTTTAATGTCAGAGGTGCAGATCTAGATTTATACTGGCTAGTATTTTAACAAATAATAATAAGAATGAAAAACGCCTCGCAAATTAATTCGCAGGGTCGTTCAACTCGTGATATTTTTAAGTTCTAGAACCATGATTCCCAAACTTTATTGTTCATAAGCATCGTTCCGTTACGTATCGATTTCAACCTTGAGCGCTCGGAAATTTTTCACCCTTCAGTTTAAAAATTTTCCACCCTATTTCAAAAAAATTATAACTAGGAATTTAAATATGGTGACATATAAACTGCGAGTAGTGCTAGAGAGTAGACGTGGGCAGAATGATTCCCAGGAGTGAATCGATTCAGTCTGATTACCATGGCCTTTTGAATTGATTCCTTTTATTCATTCCTTTAATTCAATTAAATCCCAAAAAAAAAATAAAAATAAATGAATGGGGAGGCTAACACCGCACAGGAGACCGGGAGGCCACGGAGTACCGCAAAAGAGGAGACTGATAGGCTACTAAGCACCGCACAAGGAGAAGACCGATTATTCTATCTCATTATCTCGCAGGCTAAAACCTATAAATTAATGTGTTTGTCTCTTTTTAGTGTCGCTTTTTCGTATGTAAAATGTATTTATTGCTAGCAATTATATCTTAAAATTATACAGGTTTTCGTTTCACCCTTAAAATTTTATTAATTTTATTTTATTTATTAAACTTATAACTGTTCAACTTCAGGTGTTCTAATATAAACATACATTTTAACATTAAGATGAGTATTTTATGACAGCTAACCACAGCTAATTGGCCCTATAATATCTGCAAATTTACATACTATATCTACCCAAGAACTACGTCTAAAAGTAGGTAGGTACTTGTATTCCGATATCTTTCGTACGTACCAAAAAACCGATAAGCATCATTTTAGCTTCTCACTTTTCAAGTTGATGTTCGGATTCAAAGTCGAAAGTTTTCGACTAACTACGAAATGAAATTGACGGCTTGGCGCGCGGGGGAATGAATGAACCGCACGGACGGATTAAGGGCTGGCATTGAGGAATGAATTAGCAACTTTTGACTAGTGTTTTGTGTCTTACCTCGCAGTGACTTGATTTACTCGCGAGCTGCGGACCTAGGACTGGGATGCGTTTGGGAGAGATCTGAGATTGACGTGACGATGACGTCTGACGTCTGACGTCATTTCTGGGTCTGAGATTTACAAAAGACGATGACGTCACAAGTGAAAAAGACTTTTGTTTTAATTCCTGAATAAAACACTTCGGACAATCTCGATTCCGACAGACTAGATACTTGGGACGTGGACATTGAACACGGACCTGAGACGGCGGGGACCTTAGGACAATCTCAGGACTATTGATTAGGACAAATGATTAATTCCTCGAGTGAAAGAGATGCTCGGGCAACTCGGCTGAATCGCGGCCGCGTTTTGGGACATGGATTTTGATGATGTTCGGGTGTTTTTAGAATGGCGGCGCGGCGCGCGGCGGTAGCGGGATACAATCGTAATAGGCGAGTCATTCACAATACCGTCCGTCGACCACTTCATAAACAGTATAATATTTAAATCGTTTAAGGAACACATTATTCATTGAAATAATTTAACAGTAAAATAAATGGAAATTAAAAATGTATGGTATCGTTACAAATCGTAGGATGCAAGGCCAAAGGTAAGGAATGAAGAATCAATTCCTTTTGAAATTGAGAATTGGATCGAATGTGTCACAAGATTGAATTAATTAATTTAATTCGGTCATTCAATTTTGCCCACGTCTACTAGAGAGCCATTGAATGTACCGATAATTTTTACCCTTCCACAACATCACTAAAATCGTCATAGTGTAAAATATTTTGAGATATGTAAGAAGATCAAAGATTCACACTTTTCAATGATTAGTCCTATTAAATTATATTTTAAGGAGATTGGCGGCCATCTTGGATATAAAATATCTCCACACTGACAATGGTAGGTATACCTAAACTACGCACCAAACTTTTACAACATGTATGTACACGACGCACTTAAATACTTAATTTACAAAAAAGTAATGTGCCTACTCTTCAGACAAGCTCGTTTGTATAATCAGTTTGTGGTTTGAATGTGATTTTATTAAGTGTGGAAAAAGCCTGGAAACATTATTAACCGCCCCCTCCAATATCATCTATGATGGTTCCAGCACTCTTTACGCGTTTTTACAAAGTCTTTACCATTTCCGCCTCGGTGACGACGATAGTAATATGGTAGATTTTATAACTTTTGTTTGAACAAATTCATTCACTAAACCTATTCCATTTAAGATACGGCGATGAATATAATAGAACAGCTTTTGTTTGTGCAAAATCATTTACAAAGCCTATACGTTAAAAAATTATACTATTGAGTTTGAAAGATACATTATGACAGCACAGTCTGGTCGAATTCAGTCTAAAGCAGATTAGGTTAGGTAAAGTCTAGTCTAATGCAGTCTATGTAAACGTTAGGTTAGGTTTAATTAAATTATGTCAGGTTATCTTGGCACAAACAAAAGCCACTATATTGCAGTTGTCACCACGACTGAACTGTTAGGAATAGGGTTTGTAAATGATTTTGCAGAAACAAAATGTAATAAATTAGGTACACCCTTCTCGACACCGTGGCCGAAATGGTAGGTGTAGGTATTGTAAATAAAGCAAAGGCTTTACATAAGCTCTACATAAAACTCTAATTTAAGCTTTATATAACAGTTAGTAGTCACCTTGACTGAAATGGTACCTATAGGCTTTGTAAATATGTGGACGCTACCCCACTTTGACAATCACTGCTCCAAAATTTTCCAAATAGGTTTCTGTTGACAGAAATTCAAAATAATATTAGCGTAGTGAAATTAAAATCGTATGGAAGGAGTGTCCTCGTTATCTATCAGTTTCATTTGGGAAGGGAACGAAAAATAAACATTCTTTTGTAGGGAAATAATGTTTGTTTAGTATTATATTGTAGCGGTTTTTTCTGAATATTTTCTCGTCAATATTTGGCTTGTCATCATTTGAAGGCTTGAAGCCTCGCGGAGCAAGTGGGGAAGAATTTTTCTGGGTATGTAAATAGAAAATATTATAATGCGTTGAAGCAAAATTACAGCAGTTAAATACGAAATAAATTTCGGTACCATCAAATTATTTTATTTTATTTTATATGGAACATTTACAGGTTAATAACATTACACGCATTGAAGAAAACAATAAATTATAGTAATTAAGTTACAACCCAATAACAAATGTTCACATTATGCCCAAATAATAAATAAAAAGTCAATAATTATTAACTTTTTTTGCCTAATATTACAGAGATAGGAACTAGATAAACAATCTAAACATAGTCTATATATACTGTCTAATACTATGTGATACATAAAAGATACAGATAAGATGAGATGAAGAAACAATGAAAGTAGAAAAAATAAATATATAATAATAATAATGAAAACTGAAAAACATCAGAAGCAGGATCGAGAAATAATATATACATTAATAAAAAAAAACAAGTAAAAGTAAGATAAAAGTAAAGTGATAGTACTCACAAAAAAAAAGTAAAATATAGTGTGCCAGTTTTACTGCTATTTAAAAAAAAAAATATATATATATTTATTAACCAACAACAAAAAAAAAATTTAAAAAACACCAGACGTAAAGTGGAAAAATAATGTATGGATATACACATATACGTATTACATTCTTTTAAATTTCAAATAAAAAAACATAAAAAGTAAGGTATCAATTATTTAGTTTTGTTAAAGTGAATTAATCTACGAGTATTTGGTAATGAATTGGTTATTATAAGGCTCCATTAACTATATGTTTGAAAGAGCTTATATTATGATTATGATTAGACTTGGGTGTTCATTTTAATCAGTCCCTGGGAAGGAAGGTTCAATTGTCAACCAAAATAATTTTTTTATTATTTTTTTCAAATTCTAAGACATTTTAAAAGTTCACACCAGTTAAAAGCAGGAAGAAGGTTAAATCTTCAGTAAAACCAAAAAAATATATCTTAGAATTTTTTTCTCCTTAGCTTACAGGAGGCTCTGAGAAAAATAATTTCTCTCAGGGCCTATGTCACCTTTGGGGATGCTGTGTGGAGGGTGTTTTTAGTGAAAGGAAGGATAGGAAGTTCTGGGAAGGAAAAGAGAATGAGGGGTGGGTAGGAATTTAGGGGTCAATGTGTCTAGGAGTGACGGACGTATGAATCGATCCCTCCAACTGCGGTGCAAGGTGATGGGTCGAGAGATACGGACTGGAGAGATCTAGATTAGGTCACCCTTAACCGATCCCTCTCAATCCAAATTAATTGATTGGCAAAACGTTTTAGTGCACCATCGAAATCGTGAAAACCAAAATCATTGTAATCCAAAAACAATGATCATCACCGAATTCAAGAATTTATGATCGCGTAGATAAATCAAATGCATGATTTGTTCATTGTACAATTTCAGGTGGTTGGTTTAGCCACGTACTGCGCCACGGTGGTGCCACGTGCGCATCTCCTGTCAGAGGCAGTGGCTCAAGGGATGTTCATGTTCGCCATGTACCAGTTGTTCTGCCTCTTCGTGGCCTACTGCGGGGGAGAGTCTGAACTCATCAGGTAACACTTACTTCTAATACTGTATTCTACTTCTTCATGAGTTTTCTGACGTCCAGCTTTTCTGCGCAGGGTTTTACAGGACTTGGTTTATGTTGATTCCTTACCGGCCCTTGAGGAAGCAGCCTTAGCTTGGAATGTCTGGCAGGTTGTGTTTCCTTTCCCTGAGCGATGATTTCGCCACACTTTCCACGCTAGTGCTACATCGTACCTAACCCAACAGACAATAACATAGGTATTTCTCAAATATGTTCGTAAACAGAAGTTAATTTTTCAAAAGAAAATCCTCCAGTCCATCCTAGCTTTATTGATCCCTTTTAGCCGTTTTATACCATCTCTTTTTTCAGTCCTATTCTCGTATAGAGACCAAAGACAATATTTTTCGCTTTACACGATCGCTATTTTCATATCTACTAGAGATGCCACGAATAGTGATTTTGCCGAATACCGAATACCGAATATTCGGCTAGGTTCTCGGCTGAAGTACCGAATATTCGGTGACATTTTCAGTACATTTCGCAAACAGTTTACATCAAAACTGATCGCTTAGACCTAGCGGTGGTCAGCAAACGCAAAACGGTATCCCAAGCCTAGCAGAATTTGCTAAGATTTATTTATCCCGGTTGCAGTGTATATATATAGTGAGTGGCTACTTTCGGAAGTAGGTATAATTTATGAGGAAAATGGCATAGTTTGCTATCAACAAATGCTGAAAAAATTGTTGTCATACATCATAACTTACCACTGATTTTAAGTACTAAATATGCAGATTTTTTGTTAAAATCAATTTTTTTGTGTTTAATATTTTATTAATTATGCGTTTTTTTCATGATTTACATCATATCTTTTTCAAACAGCATGGTTCATGTGTTGTTTGCAGTGATGCCAACTGAAATCGTAGATTTTAAAAATGCCGCGAATATTCGGCTACTGTTCGGTACTCGGCCACTTTTTTTACTATTCGGTCGAATATTGCAAACTATTCGGCCGAATACCGAATAGTAAAAAAAGTGGCCGAGTACCGAACAGTAGCCGAATATTCGTGGCATCTTTAAAATCTACGATGGAAAGTTGGCCGATCGTGTGGTGGCTGCGGCCAATCCTCCAACTCCGAACTCCAAAATGGCGGACGTCGAACAGCTGATTCGGCGCTGTATCTTATCTGTAAAGCTAAAAAAATTATAATTTCAAACAACATTTATACCACTCTCCCGTAACAATATTGCGCACACTGTGTTGGGCCAACTCGCACAAACCAGCCATCGCCGATTGCCTCGGAGGCGATCCCGGGCCAACTCGAACTCCAACCTTCCAACTCGAACGTCCAACGCACAAACTAGCCCTCCACAAAATCGTCTAATAAGTCTGTACGTTTGAAGTTGGAAATTGGCCGCAGTGTGGCCCTACCATATAATTAATACAATTTAAAACGAAATGTAAATAACAAAAAAGGTGTTGTTATTCATTGATGTTGTTATTATGTTTTATTAGGAAAGTAAAGCCTGATTCCCTGGACCCCCGAGTTCCTCCATGCTGCTGCTGGCCTTGTTGCTGCATACTCCCCCTAATGTCCGTAAACAAGTAAGAAAATCTGCTAATTTTTCAAATAAAAATGTTTTTGATAATTTCACGATAAAATTGAACAATTTTTTTCTTATTTTTAAAAAATTATTTTCAGACGGAATGTGAGCATCCTGAGGGTGCTGGTTCTACAGCTTCCCGTGGTACAAGGATTGGTTTATATGATCCTTCTTGTGATGTGGGCAGAAAAACAGGTAAGCTTTAATTACGTAGCCTACCCGAGAAAGATAGATTTTTGGTTGACATAACAACTAGAGATGCCACGAATAGTGATTTTGCCGAATACCGAATATTCGGCTAGGACCTCGGCCGAATACCGAATATTCAGCGACACCGTAGTACATTTCGCGGGTAACGATGCGGGTAAGTGCATGCGGTAAATACGCGGTGGGCATATTTGTTTCATTTGCGAGTGAGTATTTGTTGATTGTTGCATCAAATTGCGTTACTTATAGTGTGTATATCAAAAATATCACTGTTTATTCGCAACAAGCTTTACGAAATGGCACCATTTAATGAAAAAAAAACATCTATTTGGGTATGTTGTGAAATTTGTAGTGAAGACTGGCAGTTTGTTTTTCTTTAATTATTTGGTATTCGGCCGAATGGTTCACAATATATGCAATAAACTGGCACTTAACATTAGTAAATGTCAAATAATAAGATTTTATAAAATAAAGAAACCGATCATTTATGAATACAATCTTGACAAAATTATATTAAACTCAGTAGAAACAATAAATGATCTAGGTATTATTTTTAACTCAAAACTTACATTTATTAGCCATATAAATAATATTATTAATAGAGCAATGAAGATTTTAGGATTTATTATTAGAATAACAAAACAATTTTGTAACATTGATACTATTCGCATTTTATACATAACGCTAGTGAGAAGCATTTTAGAATATAATTCTACGATTTGGGCTCCACATTACAATATCCATATTCAAGCGATTGAAAAAGTCCAGCATAGATTCCTTAGGTATATTAATTTTAAATTAGGTATTCCAAGAGAATCCGTGGACTATAATTTGTTATTAAACTGGACTAATCTCGTAAATTTATCAGATCGCAGAAAAATCTGTGATCTATTAATATTATATAAAATAATTCACTCGGTCCTGGATACCCCTGATTTAATAGAACTAATACGATTTCATTGCCCTGGTCGCGCTAACAATAGACTGACTCTACCGTTCTACTATAATAACACACATACATTATCACATTATTACTCACCAATCAGTCGATTACACATTTTGGGAAATGAATATGCTAACATCGGCGACATTTATTTCTTAAAATTAGCGCAATATAAACATGCACTCAAAAATTATTTTTCCATAATGTAACTTTATATACGCAATATGGACATGTTGAAATGAAATGTGATATTTCTCATTGTTCTTTTTTGTTATTTTTTGTTGTGATACACAAAATAATTGTATGTTATTTTAAAGTTTAAAACAACTATTATGTAATGATATTATTTTTCTTACTCTATTATATATTATATATTATTTTGTACTCTATTATATGTTTATTTATAAAAGGCAGTATAGCCGTTTATGTATTTAAAAAAAAAAAAATAAATAAATAAAATAAAATATTCGGCTGAATACCGAATAGTAAAAAAAGTAGCCGAATTGACCGAATACCGAATAGTAGCCGAATGTTCGTGGCATCTCTAATAACAACCCATTCACGTAGTAAGAAAGGCAACGCACCTGCTAATAATAGGCCACTTGCACGAATTTCACGACTTGGAAAAAATCGTGCGGATAGATTTTTTTACAAGATTACGACAATATTACTTAGTAATTTTTTTTTTTTAAATGTACAGTTTTTATTTTTTTTTAAATAAATAAATCCATTATTTGGGCTCGTGACGTCACTATATGAAAATGTCCCGTCTCCGAAAACGTTCTATTAATTTTGTTAAATTCCACACTGATTTATTTTTTTCATATGGCAACACTTTGATTTCAGGCGAATTTTTGAATTTGACATTTAACGTTCACTAGATTTATTGTTTGTTCTCTGCAAACTTATCATTTGGTTTGACGTTTTGACAGATGTTATGAAGAGAACTCGGTACATTTAATACCTTCTGTACCTGTTTTAGAGGTATAATGGTAATGGCGCTGATTTTAATTTCTTCTTCTTGTGCCCTGTCCGTTCGACGGACGTTTGCTATCATGTTGTCTATGCGCTGATTTTAACAAAATCAAATTTAATAATATTCTTATTATTTTTATAATTTACAAGTACAAGTATATTACATTGGATTCAGTCGTATATAGACGTTGAACATTATAAATATTTATGATCAATAAGATGGATCAAGGAAAAAAAATATTAATGAGATGTAATATTTTTGGTATGCCTCGTTATTCTCCTAAGCGACAAGCTAGTTGTCGATATCTATATTATATTAAAAAATATTTGCACTAGTGTCAAAATCCAGAGAGGAAATCGGGGAATACGTTTGTATGAATAAAGCGCCGCCGCCTGGTTTCCTCTTAACCTAAAATCACGAAGTAAAACTTTCTCCATTATCTTTTTTTCCGCTAAATCCGAATCTTTCACTGAAATTGAAACTTTGTTTTTTATTTTTATTTTATTTAATAATTTGTTTACCTATAAATCAACTCAATGGTTTGTATTAGAGCACGAATTGATTTATTTGAATGAATGTAATTATTTCAATTAATGGAATTAATTAAATGATTCCGATGAATTAAAGATTTAAATTAATGTAATGAAATAATTAATAAAATTAAGTCATTTTAATACGAATTAGATTAATGATATTCAAAAAGTGTTTTTAATCAGAAATAGAAAATATACTGATATCAAATACAGACTAAAACCGAATCTAGTGAAATGAATTATAAAGAAAACAATATCTTATTTACTTTATAATTATTTAAAAAAAATACTACATTAAATACGTTTATAACTAATTCATATTAATTTCTTATAATTAAATTATAATATGTAAATGAAATCCTCAGCACGGGAGATCCCAGTGAGGATATCATTATTATAAGCAATAATTATCAGCCTGAAACACTCATCCACATTGAAAAATCTTCCGAGAAAAGATACATGACGCCAACGGGACTTGAACCCGTGCCCTTCTGATTGCCGGTCAGCTGCTCTCCCAATTGAGCTATGGCGGCTTATCTTATGCCCGCCAAATGATTCAATATATACTAGTGTTTCATTCAACAATTACTGCTTATTATGTGTCTTCCACCTGAAAACAACCAACTTTATTTTTGCGAGAGAGACACTGTTAGTGTTAAATCCCTCGCTAGATGGCGTCGAGACAAATTATGTCTTCATTTATTGGGGAAATACTTGAACTTGTTAAATATTAATTATTATTTCTAATTGTTAAAATATCGTTTAAGACAAGATTTTTATGCATAGCACAAAGGGTAACAATTATTATAAGCATACCCTTTGTGCTATGCATAAAAATCTTGTATTAAACGTTAGTTTAACAATTAAAAATAATAATATCATTATCTCTACATGTTACGAAGAAAGGAAAAAATCATTATTATTATGATTATTATAATAAACTGAACTAAATTAATGGAATGATATAAGTAATTAAGCGTATACTTTATTCGAATGACTGTTTACATGATTTACGTTAAGTGAATCAATTGAATTAATCGAATGAAGTTATTAAACTGAATAAATAGAATGATTTAAAATGAAGCCATGCGAAATAATGCAAAATCATACACAATCAAGTATTTTTGTTTTGAAAATTTGATCGCTTAGAAGCATTATAGATGCTTCAATTAAATACTGCGTGTAGAACATTTCTTGGCCTTTAAAAATATCGATAATTTTTTTATAAGTCTTTCAATAATCCTAGAAAAAATAAAGTATTAGGTCTATAAAAAAACACTTATTACTCTCCTACTAATTAACCCCTTTTCGAATATGGTTTTATTGTTTAATATGGCAAATTCAGTTTCTTTTATAATAATCGCAAAAAAAAAAAATATTTACCAGCTAACTTCACAAAATAAAATAAAATAAAATATTCATTTTATCATTGTTATTTTTGACATCAATCAATACGCCCGGCACTCGACGAATTTGGGTTTTTAAAGTGAACCTTATGCCGTTATACAGTTATTTAACCTTATGCCGTACACCCAAGTGTCCTTGGGTAGATGGCATAAGGTTAAATAACTTAAATAACATAACTTGGCACACCCATTTCGCATCAGTTACGCCCCGCTTGCGACGGGGAATAGACGCCCTAGACTGCGCGTCGCTTGGTTCCGTGAAATCATTTTTTTATTTATTTTTTTATTTTTTATTATAGATAGATACAAAAGAAAGTTCCCTTTTCCTATTTAGGAAGCTTTGCCTCTCCAACTAGGAATCAATATTAAATTTCCTTGTCATTACAATAAATAATGCGTAAAAAAGGAGTTAATGTTTTTTACAGGCCTTTACGAAATCAATCTGTATTTTTTTTCTCAAATACCTTTTCCAACCTTTCCGAAAACTTTTTCTCAAGTATTTTTAAACTCCTCCCAAAAAGAGGCGTAGATTCCGATTTCCATTTTTTCCTGGACTATTGGATCACCGTTGTTTCGCATAAATTCAAGTGTAACATTATCATCAAATGACCATTCAGCGCCATTTTTTGACGCTTCTATTTTGACGAGGATCCTTGAAATGTAAAAAAAATAATATGATGACAATGTTACAATTGAATTGTTAGGAAATAACTGGCGCCAAGTGAAAAATAAACTTTCAAATTTAACGATTTTTGAAATAAAACATTTTTTAATGCCAACACAAAAAAGTTTTAAAAATGGCTAACTTAAAGTTTTATAAAACTCAATTTACGAATATTATGAAAAAATAAAAACACATATTTTATTAGACAAATGTATTATGAACGTTATCGTCATTTCACTTTTTTGTCATTTCAAGTAAAAATTTATGTATATAAATGAATCCTTGGTTCCCTTGGTCACGCCATAACTACAGAACGACTTTACCTATTTCATTCACACATTGGGTATTTGATGTGGGCATGCCCGGGATGGTTTTTAGATGTATACAATAATGAGTTTTGGCATGAAATTATGCATTGCTAACCGTTCATCCGATTGCGATGAAACTTCTATATATACCGGTGAGCTCTGGCTTCATGAAATTTGCATAAAAAAATTGCAATAGGTGACAAGCAAACTGTTTGAAAAATGAATGTATGGAATGCGGGGGGGAAGGGGAACTCAGGAGGGGGGTTCGCGGGAGAGGGGGGGGAGTACCCGGTAGAGCGGAGGGGAATTCGGGAGGGGGGAGGGGAACTCAAGAGGGGGGTTCACGGAACAAGGGATTGTTTTTACAAAGTTGTAGGTACATTTGAATTATTTGTGGTAAACTGTTAAAATTCAAAATAAAGCATGGTACTTTCTCTTTACAACGTTTAAGATCATATGGTTTTCTCACCATGATGGTAAGGGAGAAACAACTATTTATATGAGACCTGTTTGATTGTTCCCGAAAGCAAACAAATTATTAAAAACTATTTGCAGAATAAATCAAAAGAATTTAATGAATTGATTTAAATTAAATGACAATAATTTTTCAAATTAATTGAATGACTATAAATTTGGATGAAATACGAAATATGTAAATAATTTAACTAATAAAATAATTAAAAACACGTTTTTACCACAATAATCTTTATTTAAAAAGTCAACATGTTTCAAGAACGATGTTCTCTTCATCAGGGCATTATACGCTTGGTGTAACTCTAAGTGTCCAGCTCAGGTACGGGGGCTCCATCGAAAACAGAGTTAAGTTAGCCTCTCAAAAACTGGGCGTACTGTACAGGGCCTGCAGATACTTTAATAGTACACAACTGCTAACCCTGTACAAATCGCAAGTGCGCCCCACGATTGAATTTGGCAGCCACCTCTGGTCTGGAGCTCTAAAATACCTAAAAAAAACCCTTGACTCTGTGCAGAAACGGGCGGTCCGTTTGATAGATTCTCCCATCTTAACAGACGGACTGCAATCTTTAGAGTACAGGCGTCAGGTGGGAATGCTGTCCTTGTTCTACCGGTATTACAATGGAAGATGCTCCGAGGAACTAGCGTCATTGATCCCCTCGGCACCGGTGCATAGTCGGGAAACACGCCAAACACGCGCCCAACATTTGTACACGGTTGACATTAGTCACATGAGAACGGGTCGTTTCTATGACTCGTTCTTGAGTTCAACGGCTGGGCTGTGGAACGATTTGCCGGCCTCTGTGTTTCCTCCCTCCTACAACATGGGTCTCTTCAAGACCCGTGTTCACTCCTTCCTTTCCACAAAAAGACCCTCCACACAGCATCTTCAAAGATGACATAGGCCCTGAGGGAAGTTGTGTGGAGCTAATGTAAAAAAAATAAATTATATGTATTAAAACTAAATGATCAAATATAGAAAGACAGGCGTGGGTAGAAATGGAAGTAGTGGGGGAAGAGAGAGGTGGAAAGGGGAGGTGCTTAGAAGATTAACAAGGGGAGAGGGGGGGGGGGAGAGAGGTGGAAAGGGGGGTGCTTATTTTTTTATTTTTTTATTATTTTAAGAATAGATAATACATATTGTACTCAGCAAACAAGTCCTGCTAAGCCAATTGAATTGGCTTGTCAACAGGTGCTTATATTTAAGTTACATATAGATTTTTTACGTTTAAAATTTACATCTTATATCTACAGATTCAACATTTTTTTTCATACATATCAATATCAATATAAATTTTTTTTTTCCGATAGCCAATTTTTCACCATATATTTAACCTTATTCATAGAATTACATTGCTTTATATTGTCAGGTAATAAATTAAATATCTTCGGTATGATATATTCAAACGTTCTCTGTCCGTACTTATTGTTAAATTTCGGAACTATTAACCCGTCGTTGCGCGTGAATCTAGTGCTGTATTTATGTTCTAATTTCTCTTTATGCTGCGGGGTAAATATATGCTGAATTATAATTTTGTGCCATAGTATTGCTTTAACAGGTAAAATTTTGGCACTCTGAAACAGCAACGGTGTATCATGTCTCTGTTTGAAAATATTAGGGACGACTAATAATTTTACAATTGCGTATTGTACAACTTGTACTTGTTTCAGATTGGTTATAGAAGTATTTCCCCATATTGTTAATCCATATCTTATAATAGATTCTGCCAGTGACATATAAATTATTTTAAGTGTTTCAATTGAAAGAAAAAATTTTAATGTGTACATTCTGCCAGCAATTGATCTGAGTCTTTTACAGGTTTTTTTAATATGTTTGTACCATTTAAAAAAACAATCTACTGTAACACCAAGATACATGTATTCCGTAACTAATTCTAAGCTTTCACATTTACAATTAGTTGGAATATTTTTATGGATGCAATTAAAATCGTGAGAAATAATATTAGGATTAAATAGAAATTTGGCATTAGGTGATCTTATATGCATTACTTTGGTTTTTGTAGCATTTATTAATAGTCCTGTATCATGTGACCATTTACAAAGTTGATTAAAGTCAATTTGCATGAGTTCAATTGCAATTTTTAGATCTTTATGTGATATGACCAATGCCGTATCATCTGCGAATACAAAATGTTTAACAAAGAGAAAAGTTTTTTCATTATAGTTACATAAATTATATATAGTGTAGGCCCCAATATGGAACCTTGTGGAACTCCTGCAGATACATTTTTTGTTTTGCTAAAAGTATTATTTATTTTGGTACATATTTTTCTATCTCTAAGATAATCTTTAAAAAATTTAACACATTTCCTGTTATTCCAATTTTTTCTAGAGTTTTCAGAAGTTTTTTAGAGTTAATTGTGTCAAAAGCTTTAGAGTTATCTATAAACAAAACAATAACATGTAATTTATTATTTAATTGATTATTTATATACATAATTGGAAAAATCTTGCAGTAGTTTTTCAGTGTTTTTTTTCTCTTTGGATTGATTTGGATCTATGATAGAGAATTTTTCAATATAATTATTTAATTTATTTGTTATAAATTTTTCGAGAATTTTTTCTAATACAGGTAGTAAACTAATAGGCCTATAATTTCCCAGTTCAATGTGTTTTCCACCTTTAAATATTGGTCTAGTAATGCTACATTTAAATTCTTGTGGAATTTTTGCTTGCTTTATTATCATATTGATTAAATGAGTAATTATTGGCCCGAGAGTTTTTATATTTCTTTTTAAATCAAACATTCTTATATTGTCAATACCTGTGCTTTTAGAGTTTTTCATTTTTTTTAACAATGTTTTCAATATCAGTTATAGTAGCTCTTGGTATATATAAACTGTGAGATAGTTCTTCGAGTACTATATTAGTAGCTTTGTGATTGCATTTATGTAACATGTTGCTGATGCTATCCGAGAAGTAATTTACAAAATCATTTGACACAGAATCCTCAGTTCTATCTTTTAACGTATATCGTGTTATAGTTTCATCACAATCGTTTTTGGGTTTACGTCCTAAAATATTATTTATCTCGTCCCAGGTTTTTTTTGTATCATTAAAACAGTTTTTAAATTTATTATTATAGTAGTTAGTTTTATCTTTATTTATAAGTTTATTGACAAGGTTTAGAAGAACAAAGATAAAAAATCTCATTCTTAGACATGAGTGCGGCGTTTGACACGATTGATCATGGCTTCCTCATTAAGAGATTAGAGGAAACATTTGGTTTGAGTTCCGATGTCGAAAATTGGTTGGTGTCATATCTATCCAATCGCTTACAAGCCGTTAAGGTTGGAAATAAATTCTCTAACTTCGCAATACTTTCTTTAGGGGTACCCCGAGGATCCGTTTTAGGTCCACTTCTTTTCATCCTTTTTGCAAATGATGTGGCCAAAACAATCGAGTCATTTGGTCTCCTGTTCCACTGCTACGCTGACGATCAGCAAGTTTATTTTTACTGCTCTCCAAACGAAATCAACAGTCTCAAAATCCGCATAGCTGAATGCCTAGAAGTAATAACTCTTTGGATGTCTTCAAACACGCTGAAGCTGAACCCATCTAAGACTGAGTTTCTCTGGGCGGCCACAAACAAACGCCAACATTTCATAGACAATTCACCTATTTCCATTTCTGGCAACGATATTATTCCAAATTCCAAAGACAACAGTCAAACTTCTTGGCGTTAATTTAGATTCAGACTTTTCTCTAAAAAGTCAAATAAATAGGACAGTAAGCACCGGTTTTTTTCACCTAAGACAACTCAAGTCAGTTCGAAAAAACCTTCCTACATAGGCGACAAAACTATTAATCAACTCTTACGTAGTCTCACGGCTCGATTACTGTAACGGCATCTACGCTAGTCTTCCAAAATATCAAACTGACAAACTTCAATCCGTGTTTAATGCAGCGGCAAGGCTCATAACTGGGATCTCTAAATATTCGCATATTTCAGAACACCTTCGTAACCTTCACTGGCTCAAGTGTCCTGAAAGAATACAGTACAAATTGTGCTGGACGGTTTTAGAATCAATCAACGGAATGGCCCCACCTTACATCTCCGAATTATGCATCCCGGAAAATACCGGTCCAAGGCAATTAACCCCTAAGGGTTAATTGCCTTGGACCGGTAATCTAAATCAGCAACTTCGTCTGCTAAAGGCAGACTAATAAAACCTAAACGAAAGCCAAATACTAAGTTTGTAGATCGTGCTTTCGGAGTATCTGCGCCTAAGGCTTGGAATAGACTCCCTCCGGAATTAAGATGCATAGGTCCAAACTAAAAACCTACCTCTTTGGGCTCTCATACCCTTAATTTAAATATACCTATCCGAGAGTATCATACTTGTATTGCTTATGATATGTCTTAATCACACTTTTCTTACTGAATTAAAATTACTCGAGTCCTTACACATCAATCTGTCTCTTGACCAATCACATTTAGGAAGATCAAATCCTTATAGGTACTACTGCACCACCCACCATTAAATGTTGCTTTAAATTTTCAAAATACACTCATCAAAGAATACATTACATATTAATATTAAAATATTTTTCAGGATTAAATAATATGTGTTCACAATTATGTCCTCTGCGTGCGAACTCTTTCTAAATTTCTTTAAATGAACAATATACAGTGTTAATTTCAAGCGACCTCACAGGTAAGTATGGTCCTGTTTTCATTAATTTTTAGATAGCATCGCGTTCATTGGTCAAAATATTCTACATATATTTTCATATCGGTGATCAATGAACCGGTGTATGCAATTTTTAGCCCTAAGTTGTTTTTAATTGTTTGTCTAGCTTGTAGTTTTTTTAAGATTTTAGAAATGTATTATAAGTTTGTACAGCGCCCTTGAGGTGATTTTTCACAAAAACGGCGCTATATAAATCATCCAAGTATTATTATTAATTATTACAATGGAAATATGTTTAAGATAGGGTTATTCACAAAATTAATTTGATTGTTAATAGTATTTAAATTTCTATTGACATTTTTCCTAATTTCTAATATTTCTAAAAGATCTAAGTGAAAACCACTAACATTAGTGTGTAAAATTTTAATACCAGTATTTGTATCAAATGAATATTTATGTCAAATGTGGTAAAAACAAAGTGTTTTCAATTATTTCATTAATAAAATGGTGCCACAAAGTGAATTTGCAAAATTTGAAGAAATAATTTAACTGTTTACTTTCAGAGTTTATACCGAGTCAACTACATGTACCTGCAGCTGCTCATCGTGGCATCCATTTTAGTGGGCGTCTGGGCCATGATTATGACCCTGAAGATGCTGAGGGACACCCTGGAAGGCTACTCCCTGCCCGCCAAGTTCTTCGCGCTGCAGCTGGTTCTGCTGCTCTCCAAGGTCGAGGGTCTGCTGGCCAGGGTGCTGGTGTGGACCGACGTCTTGCCCTGCAAACCTCCCATCACTCCCTCTGTCTACGCAAGCCGTGAGAAATAATATATTTTTTTTTCATAATTTTAGCTTGACTCGTTTTATTTGCAATAAAGGGAGTAACAGCAGGTGCCCTAAGGATATTAAGCAGTGAAACCTGAGCATATTTGGAGCAAAAAATGTAGATGTGTTTTTGCTGTCCGATGATATAGACAAGAAAGCAGCGCCGGGTAGCACGTTTAAAGCCTAGCGCAGGGGTCGGTAGTTTGTCAAGTGAGAAGAGCCAAATTGTCATGGAAACAGGTACCAGGACAACATCTACGCAAAGAGCCGCATATTCCGACCCCTGGCCTAGCGGATCACTTGATAAGCATTGTGTCTCGTTTCAGCAGCATGGTAACACACAAAACAGCTTGTGTACCTATCGCATGATCCTGTCGGGTCATGTAGGAGTGCGATCAGTGGTGACGTGTGATCGATTTTTTTTTTGTTTTTATTAGAAAAAATATATCATCGGACAGCAAAATGACATAAGTACATTTTTTTATATATGAGCTTCTATGGTAAGCTTTTAAACGCAAAGAGAAGGCTTGGTGTTCTCTCTTTCTAAATCTGTTTATATTATATGCCTGACCACTATAGAAAAGGAGATGGGATGAGATTAAGTCAAGTCATTTGGTGACAGAAAGGGCAATACATGACCGGAGTGGTCAAGATATCACAAAATAGGTGACATAATTTTAACCTATATTAACAAGTTTTAAAGGAACCTGGTTACTTTGTTTTCATGAATAACGATTATTGGTTAAAGAGTTTCTCCAAAAAATGTATTGTTAATTTTTAGCATATTTATTCAATATGTTTCCAGAAGATTTAACTATTCAAGCGTTCACGTTAATAATTGAAATTAGCATCCAGCGTCCGGGATTTCTGAGAGTCCAATCTGAAAAATTCCTGCTGTCATTAAAAAATCTTACCTATGAATTTCAATATGGTGACATGTAATCTGCTTATAGTGTTGGAGAGCAATTAAATGCACCCATATTTAAACGTTTAACCCATGTTTTTAGGATTCATAAAAAAGTTATGAAAACTCATTAAATTTATAAATGCATGAATTCTGCATATTTTTTCTTTTAAATTGGTGCGTGAAGTACCTGTTTGGAGAATATTAAATATGTATTATGACTTCTATATATGTTGTCTGTAGCCTAGTTGATAATCACAGATATAAATTAAATTCAAACTTGCATTTTTTAATATGTAAATTAGAGATGCCACGAAAAGTGATTTTGCCAAATTTTGGCTCTCGGCCGAATCTCCGAATATTCGGCAGCCGAATATTCGGTGACACATTTCGCATTCATGAATTTAAAATAATAAAAATCATTTTCATGAATTACAATGAATGGAACTCAAGAATTAAACGTCGTTTTCATGAATTAATAAAAATCTATTACATGTCGCAAATGAAATTGATTTTGACCTGAAAACTGTTCGCCTAAATCGGACAGCAGATCTTTACAAGTGGTGCTCAGCAAATGCAAAACAGTATCTAAGCCCAGCAGAATTGGCTAAGATTTATTTATCATCTCCCGGTAGAAGTATATATGTAGTGAGCAGCTGTTTTTGAAAGCAGGTATAATTTATGAGGAAAAGAGTAATCGTTTGCTATCAACAAATACTGAAAAAATTGTTTTCATTCCACAAAACATACCACTGATAAATTTTAAGTATTAAACGTTCTAATTTTTTGTTAAAATAGAAATTTTTGTGAGTAATATGTTATTTATTATGCATTTTTTTCATGATTTGCTATTCGGTATTCGGCCGAATAGTTCGCAATATTCGGCCGAATAGTAAAAAAAGTAGCCGAATACCGAATAGTAGCCGAATATTCGTGGCATCCCTAATGTAAATGTACGATTTGTAAGAAAAAATATTTGATTTTTTGAAGAAAAATAGTCATTAATAAATAATTCTGAAATGATGCAAGGCATCTCTTCTTGAAAAATGAAAAAAAAAAACTAAGTTATTTTTGTGATTAATGTTATAAGTATATAACAGTGGGAACTATTGAAATAATTACAATAAATATCTCTTCAAATTGGCCACATTTTGACCAACGAACGCTCGAGGGCATTTGCAAGTGGGCAAAATATGGCCAAAAACGCTCCAGTGATAGCTCCAGAAAAAGCAACTGTATTCCATTGGTAACCATGAAACTGGCAGCTGCCTCGTATGGTGATTAAATATTATCCATTCTATGTAAATGTATATGCATAATATATCATGTATTTTATAAATAAATCAAACAAACAAAATTCCAGTGCTGTACAACACTGCAAAGCTGTTGGAGATGATAATACTAGCTTACTGGGCGAGGCACCTCTACAAGAAGTCGTTACCCGAGATGGAGTCGCACCCTATCAGCATTCAGCAGGTTTGTTCCCTTCCCACCATTTGCAGTAATGTTGAGAAGCAGCAAGACAGTGATCCCAGTGTGACCACAGTGCCAAGGTTAAATAACAACACTAATCATTTCGATAATCAAAACTATGTTAACGAAAGATTGTAAACTGCAACCAGTGGTTTAGTTCCAATATCCACTTTGGCAACTTTGCTGGAAAAATTTTTTGGTCTTTTCCCCAAGCCTAGTTTAAAAAAAAAAATTGTTTTATGAAGAACTAAGTTCCAACTGGGCAATGTTTTTGTACAAAAACGGCCGTTGTTTCCAATCCCATTGATCAACTGTTGAGCTGAAATTTTGGTTCAACACTCGTTAAACGAACAAATGCTCTTCCCAATTTTCCCCTCTTGGCAAATCGAGCGTTACTAAACAAATCACTTAGCTGATCGAAGACTCAGATTGGTCGTTTGAAAAGTTGGGAACAACGGCTGTAAAACCAAGTTTTTCCAGAGTGAGAGACACTTTGTGTCGTCGTGGCAAGAGAATCATAATGCTAATTAAAATTACTTCTGCCATGTTTACTAACTAGATCTGAAAAGCCATGTACTTGCCAACTCTTGTCTTTGCCGCCAAGTTCTATTAGCTCCGGGCAGTTGGGCCACTTGAGCGGTATTCCGAAAAAGGCTTTCTCAAATGGATGTTAAAAGCTACCAGAGTGGTAGACACTCTCAGCATTGCCCTAGTGAAACAACAATTCAAAATCGAAACATAACTTGAGAAGGCTTTAGCTGTCTTTGGTGAACAGATCTGAAAAACCAGGTACTTCCCTTAACCTTCCTCTCCCGATTTTCTTGTCTTCTCCACTGACTCCACTCCCTTCATAAAAAATGGTATCATTACATTTAACCCGTTGATATACAATAACAATAACTCATGGTGACCCGACAGTTAGCGTCCAGAAATTATAATTAAGTAAGCTGGTGAATGCGTGACGAGAGCGTTATGAAAAGTGTGGTTGGGCGAGCCGAACGGAAGTTGAGAGGGAGATATAAGTTAGTGAAGTTTTACTTCAGTCGTGTGGTCAAAAGCCGGGTACAGATTGCTGTAACATGAAAGGAACATTTCATAAGTGTGGACGCAGCGAGCGCACGAATCGCGCATGTACCTACTCGCAGCTGTTCCCGGCATGCGCGTGGTGAACATAGCTCAGACTGCCGAGAACAAGCCCTCCATTGTTCGCGCGCGTTCTGCAGTATAGACACAAACAAGCCGTCTACACTGACTCCACTTTGTGGATTGCAGCGCGCACGAGTTGGAATGCTCTGTTCGTGCGCGTAGTGTGCACGGTTCGTGCGCGCAAGGTGTCCACACTATGGGAATTCTGTTACATTGCATGATACATTGCGACAATGCGATGGCAAATTATTTCATTGCGCGTTACATTGCATGTTGTTTATGCAATCTGTACCCGGCTTTAAGTATACTCGTTTTTTTTTATGCATTTTTTACCAATTTCAACCATAAAATCGACTTCAAAAATACCTTTATTAATAAGTTGGTATGGATATGAAAGGAATTTATTTACGGTGTCGATTTTTTGTACTTATTCGCTAGTTTATACAGTATATAGACAAGTAGTTTTATCCTTGATGCACTTGAATGAAAATTTGTTATTATTATTCTTTTGTTATTCGGCGGTACGTCTCTCTGTATACCCCTTCGGGACACTTAGTTAAGTTGTGTGTAAATAATTGTACCGTATTTTCCCTAAACCGACTGCATATTGTATATAAGTATGCTGGGTGGCCAACTGTCAGGGGCTCACCGTCATGGAATCATAACTCACATCGAAGATTTTTAAAAGTGCCTAAAAAGAATGTAGGTACTTTTGTAAAAATCAACAACGCATAGTAAACTACATTCATCGTACAAAATTTCCTCAATTGGGACTCTTGTTAGATATAAAGCATAAATATGTATAAAGGAAGCTAGTCAAACCTTTCCCCTTTCTTGACTTGTGAAGGAGACCAAAAATAACCAGATTTTTTCAAAATGGATAGAAGAACCTATTTTTAATATTACGTACCTACAGGTAAATCATTTTAAAGAGACCCTTGCTTGGGTAATAATGTATTCATTGAATCAATTTTTTTTTTAATAATAAATTTTTGTTTTTGTTAGGACGTTGAAGAATCTTACAAAAAACATAAAAAGAACTTTGAAGAGCATACATTAATTACGTGAGCTCAAAAGAGGGGGGGGGGTTCAGCAAAATCTCACGTTACTTGAAAAGAATATACGAAGTGGCCCAAATTTATCTCACCAAGGGGGGGTCTAGATTGGAAGAAAAACTACTCACATAATTAATGTATGCCCCCTTGCCGAAATGAATCGCAGTCTAAATTTGATTGATAAATGTCAGTAAGCACATAGTCTCTTTAGATATTTGCGGGGTAAGTGAGGACTATGGGCGGGTGTTTCAAACTAGTTTGAAAAACCCTTTTCAAACTTTCGGTACTATTCAATTTGGGAGATATGAGTACCGGGAACCATTTATTGGATAACAAACACCCCTGCCACAGGGAACACTGAGTGGTTCGCTATGTTTGGTGACTTAGCAGGGGTGCTCCGGTTCATGGGGTGAGGTTTGTCTAGGTCTTGGCGGCGGATGAATTTGTCAATTTACGAGTGGCAGGTTGGAAAGGGATCTTTTGGACTCTCTCGGCCCATCGCCTGCACTGCAGTGGGAGGGATGAATTTATCATGTTGACACATTGACTCTCAGATTACTACCCACCCCTCATCATACCCTTTTCCTTTTCAAAGTTCCTCTCCTTCCTTTCTCTAAAAACCCCCTCCACATAGCATCTTCAAAGAAACTCCAATCTCCAAAAAAACTATTGGTGGGCACAAATACATTCAAACGGGCCCTCTTTAAAATGATTTGCCTGTACACATTTTGAAATGCTGGAAATTTCAAATACAAATTAGTATAAGTTAAATTGTTGCAAACAATACTCATGACAGTAAAACAAGGTAGTTTTTTCTTATCATAGATTTAAAGATAACATGTGTTTTATTGAAAAAATCTGTAATTGATGATTATTTTAAGTAGTATTTTTTCAAAGCGTTTTAAACCTTCTAGGCACAAATACAAAATAAAGGTTTACAGAAGACTTAAACCTGATTATCACAAAATGTTAATTTAATTAATGATTTAGGTAAATAGATCAATGTATGTGATTTGACCGCATTATGTTTGTATTATGACATTTTATCTTTATAGAAAGCAAACACTGCGGTATGACATTACAAATAAAGTAAAACACAATAACTTTGGTTTACACAACTGTTTATCAATATTTGTTTACAAGCTTTTGCTTGGAATGAATAAGTTTGGGTTTAATGGCGCATCCTCACCCGATCTATTTTATACTAGGCTAGTAGTTTAGTCTAGTGAGTAATTTAGTAACTAAAAACACCATAAATTTAGTAGAGTAGTTTAGTCAGTGGTTTAGTAAAGTTAATCCATTTTGTTCTATTCTATCCACTATGTGTCACCACTCATTGGCTCAACCACTAAACAAGTCCGAACCCATTATTTTAATAGAGTTCGTTAGTAGCCGCAGATTTAAAATTCTTTTAAAATAATTCAAAGTAACTACAATAATCAAATAGTACCTAGGTTTTCGATTGTTATTGGCGCAAGCGATTTTAACCTTTTTCTTCATACAGTTTCTTTATACATAAGGGTTAAAATCGCATTTAAAAAAAAAAAAAAATTTTTTTGGGCCCGCCAGCGGGCTCAAAACAGATGAGAGGTTAATGCAATTTTGTATCCATAGTTTCTTTATTTTCGTCCCCCTAATTTCTTCTTCCACCTCTTATAAAAAATATCCATTGTAATCAGCTTAATTAGCCTATTTACTTTATTGCATCGCAGCCTATTCATCTTCCAATGCCCCACACGCTTTTTAGTCGGTCAAATGGCGAGTTACTCACTGACTGATCTACTATTAGCCTAGTCCGACCAAGCCTTAAGGTCTTCTTTATTCTATGATTCTATGAGTGTCTATGGTCAATAAGATGAAGTTATAAGTGAAATCCTATTTAAATACTATTTAGATTAATCTTATGACGAATCGATTTACAGTATGAACATCAAAAATTATGCTACGGATAATTTGAAGCTTTTCATAGCTTTTCTATGTATTGGAATTACAATACAATTATTATTTACATAACAAAAAATAAAAGCGTAAACCACTAAAAAAAAGCGTTTTTTCATGACGTAACTATGAAGTAATAAAAAAAAACAATTATATAAAAAATACCCCTTTATGGCTAAGACTATTTTTAAGGTTTTCTATGATAAATTTTTTTTTCGTTCTTATAAAATTATGCACAAAATAAATAAAAACCCCTTTTTTGCTTACTTACCTTGTGCAAGACGCTCAATTTTAAATTTTGCAGGGATGAGAATCGAAATATTTCTAGCGTTTATATTCCTCTTAACTTTGGGTTTCTATTCCAAAGAAAAGCCTGTTCTCACAGATTCTATGAAATAGATCAAAGAATAGAACAAGTGAGATCTCGGCTGAAGAAAAATCCGTTTAGCATAAACAATATTAACTAGTAGTTGTGTAAAACAAAGTTAAGTAAATACTGTGTTTTAATTTTATTAAATTTTTTACCATAAATAAGAATTTTGTATAGCACACTTTGTCAATGTAAAAAGTCAAAAGAAGTACCTATGTACGATTATGAATGTTGAATTAATGACTGATAATTCTGGCATTCCACCATTATTGCCCATAAAGGACTAAACCAGGATGGTGTGTATGTACATAAAAGAAGTAAGATTTACTTTTTATCTCAAAGAAATTAAATAATGTATGTTTAAGTATATGTAAAAGTGTCCAAAATAATGTTCTTAGTAAGTATTCATTTATGTATCACCAGTAACAATGTGTATCACCTTACTTGGGAATTAGGCATTTTACTATGGATTCAGAGATTGAGAGTTCTACTCCTGTTGAAGTTCATAAGTCATTTATACAGGGGTCAACTGACAATAAAATAGGGCCTGATGTTTTTTTAAATACAGTACTCTCTCAGTAATTTGTTGCTCGAGTACCAGTAAACGACTATAAGCCACTGTTATGTTAACTAATTCACTCATACACTTATGCATGGGTTTAAAAAACGACCTTCATAAAAGTATTAGTAAAGGATCTTATTATGGTGCAATTACTCTTATCATTCTGCCGCGGAAAGTAAAAACACAGTCTCAAGGAAGACACCGTACTTTTACTTACCACGGCAGTATACCTTGGTCTAGGCTTGCCTATGTTGACCATTTTACCAACAGGGTTCATTATTGTTGTTTTATGTTCTGTTTCATCAGAGGTGTATTATAGCAAGTCTGGCGTGTGTCTATTTGTTTCGTTCGTCACGTTTTTTGTTTGAATAAATTTACAAAATGGAGTTTTCTAGCAAGGGTAATAACGTGACACCTTAACTCTAAACAAAAAAATTAAAATTTTTGAAAAGATCGATAGTGGTGTTTGTTTAATTTTAATAACTCAGGTAAGTCTCATACGTCATTACATACGTCTGGTCGTGTTGTGGGTAGCTTGAAAATAAGATTACGGGTCCGAATGGTTGAGAAATACCTGTTTTATTTTTGAGCAGATTTTTATATATGCACTGTAATCCGCCTTTCACTTATTGAACACCTGCCCAGTTTTTGCGCTGCTGGTTTAGTGAGAGAGTACTGCATCTAAATTGATAGTCTAGGTAAATTTTATGAATCCATTGAAAATGTCTTTAAATTAACAAATAAGTCACAATCATTTAAAAAAAATACATATCCATTATTTATTTATCATTTATCACCATCTGAAATGTATATTAATGTGTGTTTATTAATATTGCCTTTAAATTTATATGTCCTTAATAAATGTTTAAAAAATACTGTTTGTTTTGTATGAAACCTGCACAATAATTTAAAAGATTTATCATAATGTTTCATGTTTAGGTTCCACTTATCGACGAAACTAAGGTCGAACCAATTATTCAGACTAAGATGGAGTTTGAGGTCAAGGTTCCAGCAAGAGACATTGAATCATTTAGCGCTGAAAAAAATCCAAAATCCAGCTGAATTTGGGCGTAGTACAGGGTTCCAGAGTTCATCTGTATCAGGAATGAGAAAATTTGTGTTAATTTTTTCCATTAACGAGGTTTGTCGTTATAATTGAAGATCATTTTGTGTATTCATTTACTTGTATGTGGGTTAAAAAAGTGTGTGGAATATGTAAAATCAAAACACCGTGTATTTTTGCTTGGGACTTCTAGCTATAGGTATGATATACCAAAGCTACTATATCAGTTTTTGATGATAAATTCAATGAACTTAAATATTTCCCACCAGTTACAATTCACCGTGTATGTTCATATCACATATTATTATAATGAGAAAATCAAAAATATAATAACTAGACATCAGATTATATTGTGTGCTACCAAAATGGTGAAAAATTGCTAAAATAGGCCCAAAATCTAATACCACCGTAGTGTATGCACCAAGGGTAAAAATCCTATAAACAAAATGTGTAGGTGATGCACTACTAAGTAATGTAAAATCATGTGTTTTGGTTTGAAAATTAGATGGCTTAGAAATATTTTAGATAAGCTTTAATTAAATGCGAGTAGTACACAAAAGAGTAATAATAATAGAGTATTTTTTTTACTACTCTTTTTATAAGCCCAGAAAAAATAAATTATCAGAAAAACTGTTTTAAAGTTCAAAATCTGCTTTTTATGAACCCTTTTTCGGATGGTTTTATTGAATAATATGAAAAATTAAATTCTTTAGAAAATCATTAAAAAATACTTAAATATTTGGGCAAGAACATTGCAAAATAAAATAAAACATGGTTTTTCGCGATGTTGTTTCCTTAAATAAATCAAAACCGGCAGCCACCTTGTTGCCAACTAGATAAGGAGTGTTATTGTTAGCGGTCTAATCTCGAATTTTATATGACGTGGTGCATCGCCTCATGTCAGATATCCATATGGGTACATTGGCGTCCAACGGGTATAAATTTTATCATAACCATTAGGATATTCCAGCGAATAAGCGATTACTGACGAAAAAAGGATCAAATATAGCATTTTATGCATATAATCCAAAGATATTCAAATACAGAAGAGATATGCTATGGTGTCCGCGCAACTGTCGCCGGACTATGCGCTAATTAGCGTAGTTTTCATACAAAAAGAATTTGTTCATTTCGTTGATTTTTTGAAAATGTGCATTAATATTGGTTAACAATATATTTTGAATAAGGAAAGAATTCGTTCATTTAGTTTAACGTTCGTTTGGTTTATTCGTTAATTATTTGTTCTTTTAGTTTATTTGTTAATTGGTAAACAATATCGGCGACACCCGGAAGCGCAGACCCACATAGTAAAAACAGCAGATAGCACATCTACTTATATTTCAATATCTTTGATATAATCCGATGTCTGGAATAACAATAACACAAATAGGATCTGGTATGTGAGAATTCTGGATTTCGTTGCTTTAAAAAATGGTTGCTCATTGCAAAAGCTTATCATTACTCTGTGCAAAGAGAAAATCTACTTCTTCAATGGTTATTACACTATTCCTAATGCTTAATCATTATCACAACCCCCCTACTAGTCAAGTAAATTAGCACAAAAAAGAAACTCCCGTTAACCGTGAAGTTATCATCCATCGACCATAAAGGTCTTTCATATTATGAAGTACCATGTAAAAAAAAACTACATATTTATTTATCAGATCTAACTAATTTAATTCTGTCGTATATAACAAACACTTAACTATAATACATTAAATCCTATCGTAAGGGAAAAAAAATAAAGGCGAACCGAACCTCTCCAAAGACAAAACGTAAATGGTTTATCAGCATGTCCCAGACAGACTTTATCTAGTGATTCCTGTTCATATTTGAGTAAAAAGTATAGATGACATCTTGCTGTTCAACGGAAATGTTTTTCATTTTAAAACAAAACAAAAAAACTTCTTTGAACATCGCCACTGGGTACAAACTAGCACACTATCAGGTGATATGCACTCCATCTTGTTCCAGCAGCAACATACAGATGAGACAGAGTGGGTATCATGTGATCCGTTACGACATGTGTCAGTGGGTTGGAAAAATATTTCTCTTATTTTTAAATGAAAAAAATCATTGGATGGCAAAATGACGTTTGTATTTTTTATTCTAATTATTCAGGAATCTCTGATTAAATGTCAGGTATACGGTGATACACCCTGTATACATAATTACTCGGATATCATACTTCATAATAGTTAACAACTCGACCAACCGACGAACAGCACACAATTCAAAAATGATAATCAGGTAAGTAGAGCCATATTTCTTGATTACTTTAACATGCCATGAAATTCATTAATTCATTCCACATTGAAAATCAAGTATCTAGCTTGCCCTTTCTAAGACGAGGGTCGATCAATATGCACCCTTGTTAGGAATAAATTTGCAACCAACGTTTTCTACTTTTAGGTCGATACACTTTTCCTAATGTTTCTGCCATTTCCTAACCCCTCCAAAAAATAGGATTTGTCAAACTCTTCAAAATGTACTTTTGTTTCGGCGATAACTTCCTCTTTGAGCTGAATTTTTTTCCCCCGAACCATGTACTCATGTCGGGGAACAGAAAGAAGTCACAGGGAGCCAGGTCGGGCGAATGCGGTAGATGCGGCAGCAATTCGTAGCGCAATTCATGCAATTTGGCCATGACGATTTCAGGTGAATGTTCGTTATCCGCTCGTTGAGCAATCACAGGACCCTTCACACTTAACTTATCATGTAAAGGATTATTTGCCGTTACATACGTCACGCCTACGGCTTCTGCTACTTCGCCCACCATAGTTCAGCGATCAGCAAAAATCGTGCCATGGACCTTTTCAACGATTTCTTCGGCAACCACGTCTGCCAGGTGTCCTGGTCGCTCATCAACAAAAACAGATGCATGACAACTTTTAAATTCGTTAAACCAATATCTCACGGTTGTCATAAATGGAGAAGGGTCCCCAGAGACGGCATCCATCTGTGCTTTTATTTCTTCGCATGTTTTTCCATCCAAAAATAAAAAGCAAATTACGGATCAATGTTGCTCTTTTTCCATTTTATCGAAAAACATATGTGATAGAACTGGCTACCAAATAAAAACTAACCTATGAATCCGTCTGAAATTTAGTATGGTATCGTTTGACAGACGGCAGTACACGACGGTAATGTCAACATCCCTCAGCAATGCCACCTGTCGTCAAAAACTAGTACTTATTGATCGACCCTCGTACTCAAAACTAATATTTATGAATTGAAAAGATATTTAAAACAGTGGTTTGGGGGTTGAAAACTATTATCACATGAAAATAAGTCGTAAGATCAGCTTTGTTGTTTTTTTTTTGGTATCTGAGGTCTATGCCTGTAGTGCCAACATTATTATAACAAGGTTTAAGTTTACAGGTTTTGAAAATACAGTGAAACCCTCTTAAGACCTTTGATTTTTGCGGTCCCTTGGCTCAATATTAGCCCAATTTTTCCCACATACATATAAGGTTTTCCTGCTTAAGAACAAGGGCAGATCCAGGGGGGGGGGGTCCAGGACCTAGGTGGACCACTAATTAAAAATTTTAAACATAATGTTTTTTTATATTTTTTGTATCTATTATTATCAAAATTACCTACCTACTTTTAACTTGTATCTATTATAATCGAAATTAAATTATAATTTCTTGTGATTTGACCACAACTATGTGACCCCCCCCCCCCCTGGCGCCAAAGCTGGATCCGCCCTTGCTTAAGAAGTTTGTTTTTTTCGGTCCCTTGGAAAACTTCTAAAGAGGGTTTCACTGTACACTGGTGGAGAAAAGGGTTAACTAAATTTCGGTGATGGGAAATAACAAAATGATACCTTCTTTCCGACTTATTAAATACATCATTAATTTCATCTTAACCTTATACATACCTTCCCTTCTATTCAAATTACCTTCAGTACATAAACAAGTCTAACCATCTTACTTTCCGTCCTACTAAAAATGGTTCATCCCACCATACTATTGAAAACTTGCATTAAATAACTGAAGAAACCCATTATTTATTTGAATATCTAACTTATTAAGTATTTATAATAATAATACTTATGATTAGCATTATACAAAACCACCACTGTAAATAATAAATATTAGTTGTGAAATAAAACAATTATGTACAAATTAAAAACTAATTAGATTTTTTGCACACAATAATAATTCTTATTTAAGTAGTTCTAACTAATACTTGTAGACCAGTAGAACAGTAGACAACCAGTAATATTGTAATTAAATAAAAGAAAGGTGAAATAATTAATGTATAAAAGTTTATTATTTATTCAATAAAATATGCCAAAAAAAGTTCAATAATGTATTCATATTATTATTCTTTGTTACCAAAAATAATATACCTAAATGGGTGCTTTTATAATTGCCACGGCAACAGCACAAATAAAACGAAAAACATGCATTCTTTATCACAATAATGCTGCAGCTCTTTCTTACACACAACGTAATAGTATGTTAGAAAGAGCTGTTGAATATGAGACAAACGATGTGTGTGTGTCTGATTCCCCCAAAAGGAAAAATGTAATCATTATCATACATCTCCCTCATCCATAATAGAGAAATGAAACACCGTTGCCGTTGCTGTGGGAATTTTAAAAGCTCCAAATAGATTGTTTTAACCAGTACAATAGAAGGTATTATTTATGTCGCAAACATAAGATTTCTTGAACACACTGTTGTACGTAGAAATTAGATGAGAAGATATTATAACTCGGATGGATTTACATATCTTCATTGTCAGAGTCAGAGTCCTCTTGGAGTGCCTGCTTTGCAGTCCTCTCTGCCTCTTGGAGGATGTTGACGGGAACTCTCTGATGGACTCCGTTGGTGATTTCTCCCACCCACGAGAGTTCCAGCTCAAAGTTCTTGTCCTTGAGTTCATCGTGGACGAGGTAGATGCTGGAAACATTGATCATCAATATATATTATAAAAGAAAGTGTACAAAAGTGTGCGTCCCGCTAAAACTCAGAATCGAGTCTCGGTAAGATCAAGGGAGTTATATGGTGAGATAGCCCGCTATCCCTTTCCATGAAAAAGGTTCCCGTTTTTACCTGAAGGCTGGAAGTTTCGCCCTCTAGAAATTTCTAGAATAGTACAGAAGAGTCCAAAGTCTATTGACATTTAGTGTGTAAGAAAGAGGGGCAGCATTATATGATTTAAGAACAAAAGCAAAACAGCGATTGAAATTTGACGTTTTTGAATTTTTGGAATTCACGCACAGTTAAATATTATAGCTATCCCAATATTGCTGCAGTTATTTCAAAATATGAGAATATGTTACATACAAAATGAATGAAAAAATTAATTTTCTTCATAACTTTCTTTTTCGTGAATTTTAGCGATGTTTTAATAGTTATTCTGTTATCCGGGGCAGAGACAAATCCAACAAATCAAAGATCATCAAAATCGGTCCAGCCGTTCTCGAGTTATAAACAGTGTAACTAACCCGACTTTGTTTTATATATTAAGATTCTATGCTACAAATGTATATTTCGTTTGTTTCAATTTTTAACAGACGTCAGATGTGATTCTTCAAGCTTACGATGGTGTTCATTCGAAAAAATTTCTGATTGTCTTTTGAAAGCCAATGTTATTTCAGTTTCACAAATCCTACTACAGTAGAAGTCCGATAATCCGGCACGTTCGGGACCGGCTCGGTGCCGGATTATCGAAAATTCCGGTCTATGAAATGTCAATGTACACGAACTGTAAAACATATTTCACTTAGATTTAAAAAAGTCACAAATGGCTTTTTGTTTTCTTGACTTTTGGCGTTTAGTATAAAATTTATTTCTAATGATATGGAAATCAATAATTTCTGAAGCACTGCAGCTAGTACTAGCCTCAGTAAAAGAGATAAACTTATTTAGTGATTCTGCAACTTCTGCCCAGCTGATTTTTTCCTTTTCTTTCATTTCGGCATCTGAGTCACTTTCTTCAAGATTTTGAGTAGGCTGAGGGTTTACTACAATGTTGATAATGTTAAGTTTTGAAAACATGGTCACTGTACAGTTAGAACGAAAATCACTTTTTTTATAAACAGTTTGAAAAGTTACGTTTACTGCGATGCAAACAAAACAACAATGCACAAAAAAATGGCGAAGACGCTTCGAATTTGTTGTGACAGCTGAGACTAGCCGACCGCTAATTGTTTCCGAACAATACCGAGCGCTTCCGGATGATCCTGAACTATCCCGAAAACTTCCGAATAGCTCCGATGCCGGACTATCGGGCATTCCGGACTGTTGGATGCCGGACTGATGGATTTCTACTGTATATATTTTTTTGGTGAGATCAGCTATAGTAGTTAACACGGAATTAACTTACATTCTAGCAGCTTCCTTGACAAGTTCTGAGATGGGCATATCGGCTAGTTTGAGCTTTTCAATCTCAGTCTTGGCTGCCTGCTTTGCTTTACCCACTGCACATCCAAAGTACGACTGAAAAAATCAAAATAACAAACATTTCAAAAAGATAGATACTACGACAATTCTACAAGTCAGGGATCAGGGATTGTAATTGTTATGAAATACATAAAACAAGTATTATACATATATATGGCATTGTATTAAATAAAACTGGCGGCTGGTGTGAAAATTCAAACCTTATCGCCATCTACATAAGAAATATTATTGTGAGCAGCCCGATTTAAAATATTACACAATGTGGTGCACCACGAGTTGGAACGAAGTGTTATTTCAAAAATTTGGGCTTATTTAAACCATTGGCCACAGAATGAAGTAGCTAAGAAATTGGCCCTCAACACGGTATTAATTTTTTACCAAAAATTGAAAACCTGCATTGGTACACTAAATCTACTGTAACTTTTGAACCATATATTCAAATAAATTAATTTCTTTAAATTTGTTTACAAAAGCAAAACAGCGAAAGGATCAGAAAGGATCTTGTGGTTCCAGGGAGCAATACGGCAAAGTATCAAAAAACATGTACATATCTTGGACCAAAAATATATAATAAAATTCCCCTAGAATTAAATATGAAAGCTTGCAAAATGTCCCACGTCAGTTCAATAATAACAAAATGGTTGATTGGCTTAGGTAGGGTGGAATCTGAAAAACTATTAAATAATGTCACTTAAAATTTTACATGGCCTATTAACGGCACATTTAGTATGTATATTATAAAAATAAAAACATGTTTCTTTTCTTTTTCTTTTTTTGTTACAGAATAAATTTTCTGGCATTTTTATTAATGTATATTTAATTTAAAAAATTAAAATGAACATTTTGTTAAAATTTTTTTTTTTTGCATTCTCACCAGCATTTGGTTCCTTAGTCTACGAACAAAAACAAAGCGGGTTTCGGTTTTCTGATTAGTCAGCGTATGGGCGGCCGACTGGCGCAGGCGTGCTGACAAGAATGTTTGTATGTCAACGCATCAGACCGAACATAGTGAAGGCAGGTTCAGATTTGTGTCCGCGCGAGGCGGCGCCGATAAGCTTTACCGGAATGAATTCTTAATTCCTTCTCGCCGGTGACGCCGGTCAGAATCTGATATCAAAATGAGCGACCTGTTAATCGCCAATCTGGGATAAAAGAAATACATTCCATAGCACCAGAAATGTTGTTGACAAGTGATGGAATGAAATCAACAAGATAAAATTTTGAAATAACCTCAAATGTCACAAGTGAATTCCTTTCACGCACGTACTTAACATATTATCATGTTCTCCTGAGATTTTTTTTTCATATTTAAAGATACCAATTACCAAATAACGTTGTTTTATTCCAATTTCAAGAAACGCTTCTCCAAGAGTAAATAATCGTCATCTACGAACTCGATATTTCGTAAAAACTGACAGCTGCTGTCAGGCTACCGCGCAGGTAGCGCAAGTTTTATCCGCGTTCTGTTTGTCCACATCTCGGCGTCAACTGCCGCCGGTGGAACAGGGCACTGAGCGCTGTTAATCTGAAAACCGAAACCCGCTTTGTTTTTGTTCGTACCCTTAGAACGGGCAATCTGCCTAGCTAGGAACAAATATCGACCCACAAGACATAATAACACTTGTACACATTTTATAGTTATTTTTCAATGTTATTATTATGTTATTTTTGCCATACAAATGTATCAAATGTAATGTTATAAATAAATAAATATTGGATTGAGGTAAAGAAAAACAAAAAATAAAATTAAAAACAATTTTCAATAGGTGTACAAAAGGATTCAAATATAACTTCTTTTTTCGTAAGTTTTTTTCAAGTTTTTATTCATAAGGCTAGCTTTACAAGCGATTTATGGCTAAATTACCAATGTAAATGACATCAAAAGTCACTTCACGTAATTTATAGCAATTCACAGAAGCTGTTCTTTCACGAGTTTTTTGACAGGTCTAATCGCGTCCGTGCGAACTTCCAGCCTTCTTACAGCTTATAAAATCAGTCTGATAAGCTGAGAGACTTGCTGCAAGAAATGGTACCAAAATGCCGTTTGCTAGACGTCAAAAATTAAAAGACAGTTGTTTTCGTAAGATTTTTTTCCTGTAAAACTAGTATTTATTTACACTGAAAATTAGCATCCTTTTATTCAATTATCGGTCCAATCCTTTCTATTCTCAATGTTTCTGTTTTTAACTTTACGTGTTTGAATTCGAAGTAGGTCGCTGTCATGTAGCTGCCATTCGGATAAAATGAAAGAACCCCATTAATTTCAGCCTTTGTCGGCACGAAAGCACGTGGATAATTGTTTAATTAAAGCCAAATTCTATTTCAACACTTTATTTGGGCCCTTTTGACTTTATTGACAAAATTTGCTTAAATTTGTCAGTAGCAATCTAATTTGACAGTAGCAGTAAGTCGTAAATTTTACTTACGACTGTAAAGCTAGCCTAAAGGTACAATTAAACATTAATAATTTTTGTTTTTTACATAAATATACACTGATAACTAAATTTTTTTATTTGGTATGATAGTCCTCAAAGCAATCAGAGACATAAAGGGCCATTGCCACAAGCCTAGAACCACTCGCCATTTTGAAGAAATTAAATGGCAGCTGGCTGCTTCAAATATAAATATATCAGGGAAAAAAACTTAAGAAACATTATTGTCAACAATACGAAATCAATGCTTCATTACCTACAGAGCTTTTGCCCTTTAAACACTCATCTGTCCCGAGCCTGTCGTTTGCTTTTACATGCGATTTTAAGCCATATGAATAAAGAAACTGTATGAAGGACAAAGTCAGAATCGCTTGCGCCAATAACAATCTAAAATACCATTCAACATTCAACAGATTAAAATTTTACATAAAGATTTATTTATTTATTGTAAGAAACAAACAGCAATTTATATACATGATCAGTTATACAAGAGGTTAAACATGAGGTAAGCCAAAACAGTTTCTTATGCTAATGTTGGTTATTATGATATAATATAATATTGTAATTGGGAAAAAGCATTAAATGAAAATAACAACAACAAAAAAAAAAATATAAGTATATTAGAAGGAAGAAGGAATAGGAAAGGGCAAGAGGCAGAGGAAGGTGGGATGGGGATAGGAGATGCTCATGCTGTACCTTTTCTATAGTTGTGCATTAATTTAATTAACATTTGTGGTCGTACGTTTGACTTCGTTTCGGTATTTCACAAGAGTATTATTAAGAATATCGATATTGTTAAATTGCGTGTTATATTGCGCGCATATACGGGGGATTGGAGAATTTTTTCTGGAAGATAAGATGTCACTGTTATGCTCGTTTTTTGGCCGACCTGTGAGTCTGTGAGGGGCTGTGAGTCGGGGTTTTGGTTTTTCTGAGATGCACACCCAGCCGAGGGCCGGGGTTTGTGGCCAATGGGTTAAAAGAAAGCCGAGTAGAGACATTTTACTGGTTAAGATATCAGACTTACATAGGAGACTCCGCTAGGATCGATCATGTACATGGTAGGTCCGTCGAACTTGTTCCAAGAGCACATAACAGCAGAGCAACCGTAGGGGCGCACGGCGCTGTAGAGTGTGTAGGCGTGCATGTACATTGCCACGCGCTCGTTCAGGTACTTGAGCGGCACAGGGACACCAAACTGCGCCTGGTAGTTGCCTGCTTCGGAGCGCGCTGTCTCCACGATCTGGCGAGCGTCTGAGATGAGGCCTGCAACGGCCTGGAAAGATACAAGGAATTAAAAATAATTTACAATGTAACAACTCTTAAAAAATACTCTGGTCTCGCTCAAATAATAGCTGATTTAACATTTATACACAGAATTTTAAATAATACCCTTAAGGTGTACAACACTATTCCACATGCTTAATTACAAAACAAATGTAGAAACTAATTCGTCAATTAACCTTACTCTTTATACATTTAATAATATTTGCCTAAATTTTAACATCGACATTTTCTCCAATTCACTGCATAATTTAAAATTAAAAAGAGCATCATGTCAATAATATAAACTGTTCAACGCGCTTACCTACCCCCTCACAGATCCCCACCTCTCACACCTACAAATATACTCACACATACACACACCTACACACTATGCACATCACCCGGTAATTACTAAACTGATTCCAAAACAGCCCGTTCCTCGGATCCACTGTAGCTAGTCACCGGGACAAAGTAACCGAGACAAAGCTATGACGTCATACGTAATATATAGCCAAGGGTGGCTGGTTGCACAGTTGTGTTCGTGTGCAGCACTGGTAAATTATATTGCCTAAAATTACTTTATAATATCTTACCGAAAAATATAAAATCTATGAATCTCATCAAAAATATCATCTACCAATATAATGCCTAATACAATATGAATCAGGGAGAGCAAATTCTCAAAGTTCCACGCGAAGTTGCCTTGTCAGGCCGATTGCAAGCGGAACGAATTATGTTTTTGTATTGAATATCCCAAACATCGCCGGCGCGCAACGCCAGCCATATGTATGAAAAATTAAGCTATATTGGTGTGCCACCCAGCGGCCTTTATCATACAAACTTAAATTTGGATTTGAGGCAAAAATACTTAACCAAAATTCTTTTTTTAATCAAAAGCTACAGTAAATACCTAATTTTTATATATATTTGCTTTTTTATTGATTTGTGATTTAAATTATAAAAAGCAGATCATTAAGGAATTCAATTTTTTTATAGGTAACTTTGACAATTTTGCCCTCGTGCTGTTTATACATTGTTTACAAAGAAATATAAAACTAAGTAACTAACCATCAAGCCATTTCCCTTCAAGGGTAGGCAGAGAGGACGGAGAGCCAAACAACTCAGTCTTGGCACACACTCTTTGCCTCTCTCACATTCATACATTCTCTTCTATTATTCCGACTTTTGACATGGCCTGATTCGATTGGTCGTGCCATGTCTTCCTCGGGCGTCCCCGACTTCTTCTACCATTCACCTTTGCGTCGTATATTCTTCTTACACTATTTTCAAATTTATTTTATTTTATGAAATATAAAATAAAATAAATTAAATGTAAAAAAAAAGAGTTTTTTTTGGTTCAAATTTAAGATTTATTTACGAAAAATTAGTGTGGTGTTTTTATTTTCTTAGTACAAAAAAAAGATCTGTACAAAAAAATTAAAATTTTAATTAAAAAGCGATATGTAGAAGTTTTCGCCCTTCGAAAACAGCTTAGAATAGACCTCCAAATAAGATTAGTGGAATCATTTTTACCTAATGTTGCTTAGTAATCGTTATCTCATAGGTACGGATTATCAGTGAACCACCACATTTTCAGGGCAGCGGCCGCCACTGTATATAGTCACTTGATACAACGTGTATTACCATCATTCTTTTCATTTCCGGAGAGATACCATATATATCACAAATCAGACAATACAAAGAAACATATCAAGGTATCCACCACGAAATATTACTTATTATATGTAAATTTTCTCATCACTGTAACCAATGTAGGTAGGTACTGCTTGTTTCTATACATATAAATAAAAAAATAAATCAAACAGTTTGGTACAACTTGAAAATAAAAAGAATATTAATGCTATGCTACATATGTAAATAATAACTGAACATTATTCTATTGATTTTTAGCGAAAAAAAAGTATCTAAGTAGGTACTATGTTTTCTTTCAAAGAATTTCAAATACTTTTTTGTGAATGTATCAAATTTTATTAATTTTATACAAAACCGGGACAAGCTCATTTTACACTAAAAAAATAAATTTTTACCTCAGTAGATAGGTAATAATTAGATGTAATTAATTCCATGAGCGGAAATTGAAAAAATGTATTTTATCGTTAATTTCTTAAATTTAAAAATACGAAAATGTCATTTTTCAATGACCTCCATGTTGTAAATTACAGCGGTAAATATGCACTTTTTCATGAAAAAACACTTGAACACTTGCAGAAGTAGAATAATTGTTAGAATTACGTATTTCGGAAACTTTTTGCATTGGGGGAGGCGGAAAATGATGCATTTTAAATTTCAATTGCGTAAAATCAAAATTCACTTCGCGTCTTCGCGAACCGACACGGCGCGGCGAATCTGTCACACAAGCCCGCTAGACAAACCCTGCTTTGCCACACAACCCATTTAAAAACGTAGGCTGTTTTTTAAAATAAAGATAATATTCACAAGCCCGCTAGACAAACCCTGCTTTGCCAGACAAACCATTTAAAAACGTAGGCTGTTTTTTAAAATAAAGATATCAACATGGAGGTCATTGAAAAATGACATTTTCGTATTTTTAAATTTCAGAAATTGACGATAATATACATTATTTTCAATTTCCGCTCACGGAATTAATTACATCTAATTATTACCTATCTACTGGGTTTTATATATATATATATATATATATTTGGAATAAATTCGGTGTTTGGGTAAAATTCCTAAAAAATAAAACTAGTTATTTTTATACTAATTTGGGGTCGGGAATCCGAATCTGAAAGAATTAGGCGTCGGCAAGCAATATTAACTGAATTACAGGACTTTAAAAATTTTTATACACATACAGGAAAATAGCCATTTTGGAAGCATTTTGATTCCTAGAAAATCAAACTAGTTATTTTTATACTAACTATGGGCTGGGGAATCCGAATCTGAAAGAATTAGGCCGCGGCAAGCAATATTAACTGAATTACACGACTTAAAAATTTTCTATACACACACACTTGAAAATAATCATTTCGGAAGTATTTTGACACATGTAGTACAAAGATCATAGAAAAACAAGAAATATACAAAAACATGTGCCGGTAGTGTTACCAGCTCTCAAAAACATACCTTATAAATCGACCAAGTCTTCTTCGTCCGTCGTATTAACACATTAACCTGATGAATTACGACTATCTCAACGGCGTATTCTTAAATCAAAAGTATGAAAATTCGTAGTCTTAAAAATGCGTAACCTAACCTAACCTAACGTTAGGTTTGTGTAACATGGTTTGTGCCCCTTTATACCGCCTGCTCGCGTCCCTAACCTAACCTAACCTAACGCTAGGTTTGTGTAACATGGTTTGTGCCCCTTTATACCGCCTGCTCGCGTCACGGCAAAAAAACATCCCTGTTTTCAAGTAGTTTAGCGGCTACGCTAGGTTTGTGTAACATGGTTTGTGCCCCTTTATACCGCCTGCTCGCGTCCCTAACCTATCCTAACCTAACGCTAGGTTTGTGTAACATGGTTTGTGCCCCTTTATACCGCCTGCTCGCGTCACGGCAAAAAAACATCCCTGTTTTCAAGTAGTTTAGCGGCTACGCTAGGTTTGTGTAACATGGTTTGTGCCCCTTTATACCGCCTGCTCGCGTCACTGCAAAAAAACATCCCTGTTTTCGAGTAGTTTAGCAGCTACGCTAGGTTTGTGTAACATGGTTTGTGCCCCTTTATACCGCCTGCTCGCGTCACGGCAAAAAAACATCCCTGTTTTCGAGTAGTTTAGCGGCTACGCTAGGTTTGTGTAACATGGTTTGTGCCCCTTTATACCACCTGCTCGCGTCACGGCAAAAAAACATCCCTGTTTTCGAGTAGTTTAGCGGCTACGCTAGGTTTGTGTAACATGGTTTGTGCCCCTTTATACCGCCTGCTCGCGTCACGGCAAAAAAACATCCCTGTTTTCAAGTAGTTTAGCAGCTACGCCGGGTTTATGTAACATGGTTTGTGATACAAAAGAACGTGCCCCTTTATAACGCCTACTCGCGTCAAGGAATAAAAACTCCACAATACTAGTTGGTGTACCTTCCTAAAATATTTGAGAATCAATTATAAAAAATAAGTACTTAAAATATAAACATGTTATTTTACGTTATAAATATTACTGCTTAATGGCAACACTTAATTTTGTGTGGTAAAAACATCTATGTTATCGTGTTTTTCTATGATCTTTGTACTACACGTGTCAAAATACTTCCGGAATGATTATTTTCATGTGTGTGTGTATAGAAAATTTTTAAGTCGTGTAATTAAGTTAATATTGCTTGCCGCCGCCTAATTCTTTCAGATTCGGATTCCCCGGCCCATAGTTAGTATAAAAATAACTAGTTTGATTTTCTAGGAATCAAAATGCTTCCAAAATGGCTATTTTCCTGTATGTGTATAAAAATTTTTAAAGTCCTGTAATTCAGTTAATATTGCTTGCCGACGCCTAATTCTTTCAGATTCGGATTCCCCGACCCCAAATTAGTATAAAAATAACTAGTTTTATTTTTTAGGAATTTTACCCAAACACCGAACTTTAGCCATATATTTTTGTCCAAAATGAGCTGGTCCCGGCTTTGTATAAATTTACCCAAATTTCAATATCTAATGTAAGCTTTGATTTGTTTAATCTTCTGAAAGCAGATACACCGAGATTATTGAGTGAATTGGCGCTTTCAGGATTACAACATTTACGATAAGCCGGTGCCATGGCATATCCACACGATATTACAAAGTAAAGAAGATACACTTAGTAATATTGCATTACTTACCATTCCTATGTGTTGATCAACGTCGAATATTCTCTTATTAGCTTTGGGCTCATACAGTTTGGAAGTGATAAGTTTTTCTACGGCAAATACAACTCCATCCTTTCCCCTAAGTCCAATGACAGTTCCAGAATTTTCTACAGCCTTTCCAGCATATTCCACTTGAAATACGCGGCCATCCGGAGAAAACTGGGAGGCTGAGAGATCATACTGTAAACATAGAAGTAAAAAATCGTTAACGTAATTGTTTTAACAAACATAACCAAAAAAATAATGACTAGCAAATAATTTGATTGGAAAATACACCCATCACTATCAGGAAAAGATCAGAGATGCAGTAATTTAGACAAATAATAGTACATAAAAGGTATTTAATATTGGGATTCATTGTACGACATAAAGTATTATCCGAAGGGTCGGATATGTGCAATTCATAACCTGCAAAACAACAAAAAAGATTCACTCGAAAAAAGCAATAATCATGTTGTACTTACGCCGGTACCGATTGAACTCATTGTGATTTGTAATTATTTAAACAACTTGCACTATTTATTTCAGATATTTTAATGCTATGAGCAAATGAAAGAACAAAATAATTTTTCTGCTTTCGGTTTGTTTCTGACAAATGACAATGCCAAATTTTAGCGAGCGTTTTGACCTCTGGCGGTAGAAAATATCGAAAGCAGAGTTCTTCATTTTCCTTACCGACGGACACGCAGTTTGTGATTTTCATAATAGTTTGAAAAGATGTGAACAGATGGCACAACTTAAATATAATATTATTTATTATTAATGATAATATTTTTTTATCAGAAAAAATAATGTCGTCCAAATTATTGCTATTTATTCTGCTTTTTAAATAGAAAAAAATACTGGGCTAGGAACGCACTAGGCAGCCAGGTTGCCGCAGCCTGGTACATTGAATGAAGGTATATATAATCTAGTGGGAAATAAAACAACCCACACAATTATTTATTTAGTAGGAAAAAGAAACAATTGACAAAAAAGCAAAGTTTTTTTAATAGGTTGCTTTCTATTTTTATAATGGTAGTCAAATAGTTTCGAGTTCACGCCAAAGTCCTGCGTCCCACGCATCGAACGAAACGACCGGAACGACCTATCCAATGGCGTCTCCCTCACGCACACTTCGGAGCGACCGAGTCCCGCGCCACTTCAGGCCGCGCCCACTGTGACGGGACTCGATCGCTCCGTAATGTGCGTGTGGGAGACACTAACTTATATCCGGTGACCCGACAGTTGATCCCCGACAATTGATCACTAACTAACTAAATAACCATCACGCCGTTTCTCCGCAGGGGTAGGCAGAGAGGACGGAACGCCAAACAACTCGGTCTTGGCACACACTCTTTCCCTCACTCACATTCATACATCGTCTCATACATTCTCTTCTATTATTCTGACTTTTGACATGATCCGACTCAAGTATCTGATTCACTTGATCGTGCCATGTCTTCCTCGGGCGTCCCCGACTTCTTCTACCATTCACATTCGCGTCGTATATTCTTCTTACATTACTTCCTTCGTTCATTCGCTCTACATGTCCAAACCATCTGAGGGTCCCTTTCTTAATCTTACTCATTATGCTTACATCAGCCTTACATTCTTTGCGGATATCCACATTTCTCACACGATCATACATTGTTTTACCCAGGGCCGGATTAAACATGTCGGGGCCCCTAGGCAATCCACGTCTCGGGGCCCCTTTACCAATGGCGGACTAGGTGGGGGGGGGGGGAGGGTTGAAGGGTACTCCTTGTTCCCTTGATCAAATCCTTAATAAGGCTTTAAGGGGGAGGGGGGGTAAGGTTTTCTCGCAAACAACATTTCTGAAGTTAGTGAACATTAAAACTCAAAATCTTGACTTGACTTGACCGATGCTTTTGAAATTTTGTCGAAAAAAGAAATCGAAAAAAAACTCTGACTACCTAGGAAAACATATTACCTTATAAACGTATTTCGATTGTTTCATTCAAATAATCCGGTGACGTTATGGAGTTCACCGCTTAACAATTTTTTTTCGGGGTGCCTCCGGAGATTCGCTCTCACGCACTTATTTATTGATATTTTTAATTGAAATTTTTTCAAAGATACTTCAGATGTTATTTAGTGTGTATGAAATAAATAAAACCAACATTATTCATATCCAAAAAAAAATCATGACAATATACCTTTATTTCGCCTTTAAAACCTTACCCCCCTCCCCCCCTTAAGGCACCAGGACACTGTAAAAAATACTTTTGTAATTTTTTAAATTTATTTCATTTCTGAAAGATGCATTTGTTCCTCCCACCTAATTTTTTAAAGAAATTCGAAAAATTGACGGAGATACAGCATTTTATGTGAAACCGTTTGTATGTTGAATTATCCTTCAGCAAAACTTTGAATGCGTTTTTCTCGAAACTTTTTAAACTCGTTTTGCAACCTGGTTGACAAGATATTAAGAAAAAACTACACATTCGATTTGCATGCACCAAGTCTTAAATCTGTTTGAAAATCTACTGTCTATGGCGAAGGCGAATTTTGATATCTTAAAAAAAATAAAAAATGGCGGACAGCGAATTTTATTTATTTCTATTTCTTTATGGAAAATTTTCATTCTTCATAAAAAAATAGACCTTTATAAAAAAATCCAGAAGTGGTGCCGTAGTGACTAGATTTTCTAACTGTTTAAGACATAGTGCATGCAAATCAAATATATAGTTTGTCTAATATGTTGTCAACTAGGTTGAAAAACCAGGTTGTAGTTTCGAGAAAAACGCTTTCAAAGTTTTGCTGAGGATAATTCAACATACAAACTGTTTAAAACGGTTTCACATAAAATGCTGTATCTCCATCAATTTTACCAATTTCCTCAAATGGTGAGAGCATTATTAACAAATGCATCTTTCAGAAAATGAATTCTAAAAAATAACTTTTTTTAGCAGTATCCTTAAAGCCTTTTTTAAGATTTGATCAATCAAAAATGACTTGCTTCATTAGTGAGGAACTTCGTTGCTCACTAATTGAAGCAAGTCATTTTTTCTCGGGATGCGGGGCCCCTAGCCGATGCGGGGCCCCTAGGCAGTTGCCTAGTCTGCCTTAGGGATAATCCGGAACTGGTTTTACCACACATACGTCTCAGGGATCTCATTTCAAAAGCATTCAGTTTACTTTCATCCTTCCTCTGCCAGTTCCATGCCTCACTGCCATACATCAGGGTAGGTACCAGGACTCCATTGTGGACTGCTAGCTTCGCTTTTTTTGACAGTTTTTTATTAGCGCCAACGGCATTCAGTCCACCATTAATGGAGTTACCGGCATTCACCCTTCTTTCAATATCTCTTTTAGCCTTCCCATCTCTCGTAATTGATCACCCGAATTGATATTTACTATAAATTATAATTTTTTGTGCATTATTTACCAATTTCAAACGTAAAAGATATTCAGTTCCACTTCAAAAGTACCCTTTAATAATAAGTTGGTATTAATATCAAAGGAATTTATCCACAGTGTCGATTTATTTGTACTTACATGTATATGCGCCAGGGCCGTAGCCAGAGTTGAGATAGGGCAGCGGTAATTACAGGTAGGGCGCAAGTAAAAAATGTAACTTGATCTGATCTGGTGAATCGATTTTCGTCGTACGTGTGTGAGGCAATACTTAATTGGATGATCAAAACATTTAGTTATTTAACAATGATAAAGGATTACCTTGTGTTCTTTCACCAGGTTGTTGTAAACAAGGCACTTTTTGGTCATGTTAAGAATGAACCTCAGAAAAGTAACTGCAGCATCAATGGCTTTTCATTTTTCAAGGTTTGTATTAGGTACCAAACATAATTTGAAAGTACAGAATAAAAACCAAATTAAAATAATAAAAAGTTCTTTCTTAAAACAATCGAATTCTTCAATTCGACATATTATTAAAATACGTAGTACCACATTTAAATCAACTGACTTAGTTCTTTTCTTTTCAAAGGCTAGAAACACCATGCCTGCCATTCTTTCGTGACCCATTGACAGCCTCTGAGGCCTATTGATTACAGTCAATGTTGAAAACGTAGATTCGCACACAGCAGTGCTGCAGCCTATTGTCGCGGGTCGCCACGGATGGAAAAAGTTCATACCTACGTATCTCTAAACGCCTCTCGCTGCCTGTACAAAACTTGCATTGTGCTTTCCGTTTTATCCTCGCGACGACTCAAATAAGCTTTGACTAGTGACTACAGCAGCCTCTTCTCTTGACAGAATTATTAGACCTGAAAAATTTGTTGAAATTGTAAATTGGAGATAAATAAATTACAGGCAGCAGAAGTTTTGTTTAAGTTTTTTTAAACTTAGGACCTAAATTTTTCAAAGGTACCATTTTGTCTACATCCAACTCATCGAGACTCGCTATAGAATTCAGAAGATCGTCGGTGTCCGAAAACCTTCTGTGTAAGCAATTAGTATATCCAACGTTTCGAAATGCTCAGATTTGTACTGAGCGTTCTGGTCTATATTTTACCGTTTAATAGCATCCCCAAACTGTTTGGGAATTCACCGTAAGCAGTGATTGCAATACCCGCCCAGCTCCCACCATTTACTTCAATGCCATCTATGGGCAGAATAAAGAATTAGTATGATATGATTGGTTAATTCGAAGCTAATTAGTTAGATGTCGCTACGCTACACTAATAGGTAGTATTTTTTTCAATCATATCAAACTATGATCAAACAGTATTTCTTGAGGTAGGGCACAGGTATTTTGAGGTAATAATGCCCCCCCCCCCCCTAGCTACGGCCCTGATATGCGCTGGTACACACAGTAAATAATAGAGAAGCTGATTTTTCAGTGATGCGTTTGAATGAAAATATGTTTTATTATTTTGTTATTCGGCGGTAGGTACATCATCTCTGCACATCCCTACGGAGTCACTTAGTTGTATTTTGTGTAAATAGGTAAAACGTATTTTCCCTAAAGCGGCTGAACATTGTATATAAGTTCGCCGGGGTACCGATTGTCGGCGGATCAACTGCCATGGAACCCCAATATCCACCCCTTAACCCATCCGTATCCATAATGTAACGACAGTCTACATTGCTCTTAAAAACATTAATAACTTCTTAAATACATTTAACATTTAATTCGATATTTTAGGTATTCCTATTTTTACATCCATAAAAAATAAAAATAAATTGTGACGATTCCGTATAAATAATGTAAAATATTTTTATAAACATCAACGCATTTCAAAGTCATTACAACTTCATTACAATTGTAGCCAATTTCAGGGAAATGCGAGTATGTGAATATGAGTCCGTTCAATGATATTTATATTATTAACTAGCTGACCCGACGAACTTTGTACCGCCTCAGAATCAATAGCTGTTGAATTAAATTCAGTTTTTTTATTAAGTTAAAAATTACGCAATGAAGCAATTATCAATGCGCAACTGTCCGTGTTTTGTTTTTGTCAGTATCAGAGATGGCGTTGTGTACGGATTTATATTTTTGTGATTTTATTACTTTTACAATTACTTACGGGAATTCGGGAGGCGGATACGGGTGCCGCCGGTCCGGGAACCATTTATTGAATAACCAACACCTCTGCCATAGATCACCCCAAGTGGTTCGCTACGTTTGGTGATTTAGCAGGGGTGCCCGGGTTCATGAGGTGACTTATGTCCGGGTCTTGGCAGTTGATGCACCTGCCCACCTGCTGAGTGGCGGGCCGGATCGAGAGTGACTGGTTGAGGGAGGCCTTTTGACCTTTCCAGCCGGACTCTCACGACCCATTGCCTTGCACCACAGTTGGAGGGATGGATTCATACGTCCGTCACTCCCGGACACACTGACCCCCAGATTCCTACCCATCTCTCATACCTTTTTCCTTCCCAGAACTTTCTATCCTCCCCATTCCTTAAAAAGATCCTCCACACAGCATCTCCTAAGATGACATAGGTCCTGAGAGAAGTTATTTTCCTCAGGGCCTCCTGTGTGGAGCTTACGTAAAAAAATGCGTTTGATTTCAGAGATTTATTATAATTATTGTATTTTTCCTTTGGAGGTGTGCAGACATACGTTCACCATTTGTCTCATTTTCGACTATCGACATTGAGTGTGTAAGAAAAAAGGGCAGCATTATATGATTAAAAACAAATGCACAACAATCAACGCATTGACATTTGACGTTTTTGAATGTTTGGAATTCATGCACAGTTCAATATAATACCCCTAACAATATTGCTGCAGTTCTTTCAAAATAGGAGAATTCGTTCCATACAAAATGTATGGGGAAAATAATTTTCTTTATAACTATTTATTTCGTTAACTTTTGTGATGTTTTAATAGTTTTTATCCTATCCGGGGCGGAGACAAATCCAACAAATCAAAGATCATCAAAATCAGCCCAGCCGTTCTCGAGTTATAAATAGTGTAACTAACTCGACTTTGTTTTATATATTAAGATAATTGGCAAAGATATAAATATCATTGAATGCCATTGATATTAATATTATTAATAATTAGCAAAGATAATAATTAGACAAAGACATATTATTATTATTCTTTATTCATAAAAATATCTTAGGTGTATACAGTTTTTACAGATTTTTCGTCTAGGCACTTTCCACACTAGACACATGCCCGTATTATGGCAGTCGAGGTATGTACTCGAGTCGAGGTAATAATAATATAAGATTTACAGGTGACGGTCTGATTGCCTGCGATTATTATAATACGTAACAAAGTGCAAGATACAAACATAGAAAAAGGAATAAAATAAAACAATAACTTTGTAACAACACCACTTTTACTTTTATTTTTGGTGTTTACAAAGTTATTGTTTTATTTTAAATTAATAATGTCGCATCACAAAGTATCCGCTTCATATGAACAAAAAAAAAAAAAAAAAAGGAATAAGTTTGTACCTTGTAGATAGACAGAAGGAATATACGAGTATAAATATATGTAATAACTTCTGTGCGAAGATCCTTAGATATCAAAATATGGTACATATAAAAATGGACGGTTCATAAATACATATTATTCTGGTATTTCTAAAACAATGGTAGACTTGTGGAGGTTGGTAGGTATGTCGATATTTGGGGTGCATTTGTTTCCAAGTGTGAAGGCTAGGAACAAGTGCGTGTATGTGGTAGTTTGTTCCAGAATTATTGTTGTCGAACAATATACAGGGTAACCGGGGATAAAGTGCATTAACTTCGGAAGGTGATTGTACATGATGGTAGGAGTAAAAAAGATTAACAACTTTTCCGAAATTCCAACATTTTTTTTCCCGTACAAAAAGACGTAACTACTAAAAATTCTTAGTGTGAGGTACGATCTTACTTGCTGAGAGCCTGCCGGGCGCCCGGCTCGATTGTGATTGGCCCGTATCGTAACAGCGGTAAATAATTGAATTGAATTGAATAAATCTGGCCGCACACGCCAGACTAATATTATCTTTTTACATCAAAACTACCCGTAAAAGTTGGAACTTCGAAAAAAGTTATTTATCTTTTTTACTTGTACTATCATGTAGAATGACCTCCCGAAGTTAATGCACTTTACCCCCGGACACCCTGTATTTTGCCTTGTGAACGCATAAAGAGCCACAGGATTTCCCCCACGCTAAAAAATCGTATCTTAATCAAAAGTATTCAAAGGAACATATAGTTGGTGACCGGTAAAAAAAACATTCTTGTTCGGCTTTTTCAAAACAAATCAACGGCGGTATAAAATCCATGAAAACATGGCAAAAACCATGCATCTGGCAACACTGGTCGTCACCCAGTTAGCCTGCTGTGATATAATATATTTTTTCAAGTACTTAAAAAAAAACAGAGCCAGATAAGATAACATTATTGCGATTAGTTTAGATAACCACTGTGTTTTTCTTTACGAGTACCGAGTAATGCAATGATTCTTCGTAATTGTTATATAGTTATATTGTTGATGGTATCGAAATAACAGTTTAAAAATTACAATACAATTTCCATTGATAATACTTGTGTAGAAATACTTGGCTGATTGAAGTACATTAAAACAATGTTTTAAATAAAACAAAGTGCATCAATAATCGCGTCGATTATTATTTAAAATGTTTTTCATTTCAAAGTGAAGCCTTGTAGTTCCTGTTCTATCGAAAAATACGCCCTGTTCACGTTGGGGTAAAATCCTGAAGTGAAAACTTCTTTAGCACCTTTGTTATTTGAAACTCGATGAAACGAAAAAGAGCGTCACTAAAAAGAGACAAACACATACATCTTTAGGATTCGTTTGCCAGAGAATGAGATACTATAATCGGTCTCCTCTTTGTGCAGTGTTTCGTAGTGTTCTCACTTTTGTCTACTTTAGTTTTCTGAAGGTTTCACTTCTACTGCGTGTGAATTGCGCACCTGTTTTTCTAACCGGTGATAACTGTCTTGGCAATGGTACCAACCGGTGAACCGATATTTGTTCCCCCGACAGTTAACAGTTGACCGCCAAAATTATAATTATTATAAAATTATAAATTATTTCTAATTTTTATTTTAATTTTCTAATTTATTTATTTATTTATTATTAAATATACCTGTCGTAATAAGTTGGTATGGAAATCAAAAGAATTTATTTATCTTGTTGATTTTTGTTCTTATACGACGGTATGCACAGTATAGGTATAGACAAGTAGTTTTTTCCTTGATGCATTTGAATGAAATATTTTTACATATTCTTTTGTTATTCGGCGGTACATCCTCTCTGCACACCCTTTCGGAGACATTTAGTTATATTTTGTGTAAAAAAGTATGCCGTAATTCCCTAAACCGATATGCATAAGTATGCCGGTGGGCCAATTGTCGGGGGATCAACTGTCATGGAACCGTAGCGACCATAAATTGTTTTTTTTTATTCTCTAGTAAAACACGTCACCCAACGACAGGTGTACAAATTAAAAGCATTCAGGGTTCGAATTAAATTCCTTTTTGAGAAATTTTGAGCCTCTTGTTCGGCTGGGAAAATAATCAATACTGAATTCGAGGTTCATTGTGTACCCAACAGTGTGAGCACATATTTTCTGCATAATTCCATACCAAATTAGGATTAATATTGTAACATCTTACCTAAATAATGTCAGAATATCGATGATTAAAAGAAGAGATAAACTGAGACTAGAGGCTTTTGAGATGTGGTCCTATAGAAGACTATTAGGAATTTCCTGGAAAGACCACATTATAAATGAAGAGGTTCTCCAAAGAATCGAAGGAGGAAGGCACCTGCTCAGGACCTTGTGCGAAAGGCGCGCAATATGGAATGGCAATATAATAAGACAAGAAGGCCTATTGCATGTCATAATGGAGGGTATGACAGAGGGGACAAACGCTAGGGGACGCCCACGCCGATAGTACCTGGAGGACCTGCTGGTGGACGTGCGCTGCTCATCATATGCAGACTTCAAAAGAGCCGCACAAGACAGGGAAGAGTGGAAGAGACGAATAGATGACATTGCTGCAAACCAATCCCACGATTGAAACCAGAGAGAGAGATCGATGATTTTTATCATCGGGTAGAAAAATACCTTGTAGCCTTTTCACATCCGTTCGAATGAGGCTTTTATAATCAAATTTACGAATTCTGGCGATAAAGAGAGGTTAAGGGAGACCTTTTGACGTCTCCAGCAGGACTCTCTACTAGACTCACTGTTCCCCATACCTTTTTCCTTTACAGAACTTCCTCTCCTTCCTTTCTAAGAAGACCCTCCACACAGTATGACATAGACCCTGAGAGGCATTATTTTCCTCAGGGTCTCCTGCATGAAGTTAAGGTAAATATTAACGCCTGATTATATATATATATGTATATAATCAGGCGTTCTTGAGTTTTGTTTCGCCTGTATGTATGTAGGCGGTATACACAATGTTATTAATACAAAATTATCTCAGATCTCAGGTGCGCTACAGCAGCTACGGGAAATAATAGTAGGTAAATAGATTATTTTGAAAGAAAAACTCAGTTATCTTCCGCGCTTACAGCAACGCACGTCGCGGTGCTTTTTCTTTACGATTATGGTTCAGTCACCAAACTATAAAACATCGAACGTATTAACTTCTAAAAATGAACGTGTAACATAACAGGCATACTTGTAATTAATACTTTTGGTGTTCAGATGCCCAAAAATTATTAATAAATACATCAATATAGGAAGTGCATCGTTTAGAAAGGACAGTAATTATTATCATTGTGTGATTGACGATTTTAATTGTGATCCCAATCTGGAACTTCGTAATTCACCGGCTTCTCTGATTGACGATCACTGCGAAAAGTTTTAATAATTTAGTTGTTGTCAGTGTCGTGAATGCCGAGTAATATTAATAACATTTTAAAGTGAAAAGAGTCGTTGCTGAGTTTACTAAAGGGTTCAAAATGACCACAACTACTATGAATTATAACTCAACTCAGGATGGGCGAGATTTGGAGAAAGACCTGATAATGCACAATGATTCAGATGTTTTTGACAATGTCACTGATGTAGATCTATGTCAAGATGAAGAAATGCCAGATTTTATGTCATACGCTAAAGGTTTGTAAACTTACGTTATTATAAAGCATATTATAATATCAGAGATAATATAAAGCGGAAATTACAAATCAATGTAACATTAGAAAAGTTAAAAAAATATTATTAGTTTTTATTAGAATGCGAAATGTTTTAAATTTTTGATTACTAAAAACCATTTGTTTTTCCCTAATTCAATCTGTATTGCAATTTGGAATTGTTGGCTGGGTGGTGCATTCAAAACATGTTTATTGTCTTTAGAGATCATTCAAAGAATATTAATACAAATCCTTTTTATAAAGCCATATTATGATTAGCCCAGCATCAGATTATTAATTTCAAGAATTTAAAGTCCCTCCACTGCAAATTATTTTAAAAATAAACTTCCTTCCTTCCTTTAAAAATAAAATTCCTTCTCAAGCGTTTTGTTTGAAAACGAATGGATGAAATAGAAGGATGACTTCACGCACGATCTCTTGCTGGGACTAGTGAATCATTAAGATTACTAAATGAATAAAAAAATTACAATAATAATATATATAAGGCGGCCTATTTGCTAACATTTTTATTTTCTTGTTGAACAGGAAGGTTCCTGAGCTTCGTTAATTACTATAGGTATCCCTGCCTGCTGATTTCCCAAGTACTTTTGTTGTTGTTTATGAATAATTAAACAGTATGCTAGCATACGGTGTGCGTAGATAAATGCCCACCTAGTATAGGTACTGCTATCGCAACACTGACTCATTATATCATATTATGTTATTAGCTGTTACTAGTTATTTTTATCTTATCTGTTATATTTCGAAGTACTTAGTAAAGGAGGGTTTAACTTAACCATATGCCATTTTACAACAATTTCACCACAAGCGGTCATACGCTGCATGATTCCACTTTGCCAGAGACTATACTTTTCATCAAGTTGGAGTCCTCAGTTTGGCAAGCAACGTATCCTTAAGAATGTTGTAAGCAAATTGTTGAAAGCCTATTGTAGATGCCCATCTCTTACAGAATGGATACATTTGTGCGTCTGGTTGTTCATGAATCCTGAGCATTTTTCTCCAGCACCACATTTCAAGGGCTAGAGAAAAATGCTCAGGCTATTCGCTTTATTTCGCCTTTTAAGTGAAGAAATCACTAAGACTAAGGCACTAATAATTGTTGCACAAGCCTAGAACAAAAACAAAAAAAAAATCACTAAGCAAACGCACTAATAAATAATTGTTGCAAAAGCCTAGAACAAAAATACAAAAAAAAAATCACTAAGACAAGGGCACTAATAATTGTTTCAAAAGCCTAGAACAAAAACATTAAAAAAAATCATTAAGACAAGGACACTAACAATTGTTGCAAAAGCCTAAAACAAAAACAGAAACAAAATCACTAAGATAAGAGCACTAATAATAGAGAACTCCAGTCCAATTTTTTTTTTTATGAATAATGACCTTCTATCTTAAATAACTGCATTTTTATTTTTATTTTTAGAGTTAGTTTTAATAGTTAAAATAATTGTCAAAGTTTTAATTTTTCACGATCCCCCTAAGACCACCGTATGTACGGTGAATCGTGTGACGTCATCACTCCTGAAAAATTACTATAGGATTGGTCAATCAGCTGATCAAGTGCCGCCATTTTGAATACCGTTATTCGAAGCATTCTCCCTAGAAGTAGCATTACTATTTTTTTGTGCAGTAGTTTTTCAATATTTTAAATAATAGAAATAAACTAATAGAGATACCTCTATTTTTGATACTGAATTATTTAGGCTTAAATATTATTTCAATAAACACAACAACTAAATCTCTATAAACAGTATGAAATAACGAATGACATGAAATGTTGTTAATACTGATGGCTTAGGTATGTCATACCTACATAATCAAAGATTTCACTACAATGACTGGTGATGCGTGACGACAGCACTAACCATTCAGTAATACCAACTTTACAGTGTGTTTTGACGAGTGGTTTAAAAATGCACTTTTTAATAATTTTTTAAGAACTTTATGTTTAATATTATGAAATAAAACGTATATATTCAGAATCACCGTTTATTGGTCTATATTACATATTTTTTTAAGCTATAATATTTTTCACTGGAGTTCCTTATTGTTACAAAAGCCTAGAACAAAAACATAAAAAAAATCACGAAGACACGGGCGCTAATAATTGTTTCAAAAGCCTAGAACAAAAACAGAAAAAAAAATCTCTAAGACAATGGCACTAATAATTATTGCAAAAGCCTAGAACAAAATCATAAAAAAAATTAAATCACAGAGACAAGGGCACTAATAATTATTGCAAAAGCCTTGAACAAAACACAGAACAAAAATTATTTAACGCTTAGGTAAAAAAAAATTATGACAACCGTAGCCCATCACCTTCACCTGTGTCTCACTAGCAGAGCGCTGAGTTGGGAAACTTCTGTTCCCAGTAGGATGATCATCCTCTTTTTAATCTTCTATAGGGTGGTACACATGGCAGTCACCGCATTCTTGGGACATCCCTCGAAGTCATGACCATTTTTGACGCAATGGCGGCATGTTATGGCGTCCTGAGTGTGTCTTGCCCATGACACAAATCTACACACATAGATACATATAATCGGGAACGACGATAAGAATATTGTAGGTTTAACATAGGTCCATCGTTAGTTAGTTTCTTTGTGGTCATCTTATCAGTTGAAAACCTGTAACTACCCTAATTATATTTTATATAAATTTATTACAATATTTAGTTTTTTTCTAGCGATCGACATATTTGGGTGTGCGCTCATTGCAATGGCTGGATTATTTATTTTTGTCATCATGTTTATGTTTCTTGATACACTGAGACATGTCCTGAAGAATACTACTTCGAGAGCCAAGACTCCTACTTCCATTATCATCAGCGTATATCCGGTAAGAACTTTAGAATTCATAGGTTTTGTTGGTAAAATTCACTGACGGGGTATTAAAGTACAAATCGTTCCATTGGAACAACAAGATTCATCTGACATTTTGAAAAAAATTGACTTCTTTGCTTCAAAATTTTAAAGTTTTGGTCATCTTTGAAACCCGACCTCAAATATGTTAACTCCTTCGTAACTTCGCAGATAATTAGGCAATATTTATTACATACTTAAAATGCATTTAAGTATGTTTTTTTAGAAGAACGAGGTTTCGTTTGCAAATTTACGTAAAATTTAGTTGTATCTGAAAAAGATATTTTTGGACCAACGTGGCTTCACATGCGAAAATATTCGTGTCCTTTGGGACAACACGGTTCCATCTGCCAATTATGTGAAGCTGAGAAAATAAATAAAAAACGACTGTCTTATGCAATTTTCAAAGTAACAATGTTCAATCTGGTTCATTTTTTAAACTTTTTTTTGAAGTGAAACTTCTATAGCACGGCTGCGATTTGGATTTGGGATATGGAACGGAAATTACGCGAGGTCTGCGCTCATTGGTCGCTTTGATTATGACCTAACTTTTCAAGTATTGGTTGAGATTGTTTTAGTAAAGTTTCGCTTCTACCGCGTGTAAACTGCACTCGATTTTTTTTAGCTAAATGTAAGTTGTTTTTTGCATAGTTCTTAAAAATAAAGTTAATTCAGAAGCATTAAGTTCTTCATTTTCACTTTTTCATAAATGATGAGTTTTAGTATTTTTCGGGATTCGAATTTTGAACATCAATATTTCAGTTTCGTACAAATGGCAGATGGTACCTTGTTGTTCGAAGGGCACGAATAATTCTTGCTTTACGACAGTTTAAAAAAATCACGTCAAATGTAGTGTAAACTGAAAGAAGGTGCACAAAAATATTCCCCGAAATAGTTGAGAACGGTGAATACCAAGAGCAAGTTGAAGAATTTGTCTATTTTATTACATAGTTTATTGAATTTGTCCATGGGAAGTAGGTATGTTCCCAAATAGACAGGAATGTAGATAAATACATTACCGGGAAGGTGAGTGCAGGAAATTCAATTAATGTAGGACCGAGTGGAGTGGTTGATTGTGAAAATGTTGTCAAAGGAAATGAGACAAACAGTCCAAAAATAGTAGTGGAACATGGAACTGTCAGAGAAAATATAGAACTGAATGCTGTATAGATACAGAATAGAGATATAATGGAGAATAGCAAACGAGTTGATGTGAAAAAAAAAGTAAGAGGGTTGATGAAGAAAGATGAATATTTATAGGGCACAAGGGACGTCTTTGAAAGATGTGGCGTACGAGGAGAGGGCAAAGGAAGAAAGAAGAATATTTAACGGCTGTGGATGGAAGAAAAAGTCAGGGAAATTCCAGAAAGATATGGAGCAATCAAGGGACACAATTTTTTTAAGTAAACAGATCGAATAACTGAAGATTATACATGTGGATGAAGAAAGGAGCACGTTACAAGTGGCCTTACATCCCCTCTGCCGTAGATCTAAAATATTTTGTTTCTCTCATTTGTATTCCTCAATTAATAATATTGTCATTTGCAGGTAGTAGCCCTAGTAACCTTCTGCGCAATCCTCGTTCCACGTGCCCATCTTCTGTCCGAAACTGCAGCCCAGGCTATGTTCATGTGCGCCATGTATCACCTGTTCTGCATGTTCATTGCCTACTGCGGAGGAGAGGCGGAACTTATAAGGTTCAATATAAATATTGCTATCTTCTTAAAAACTACTAAATTAAAACGCGTTAACTGGTTTTGAATCATTATTAAATTTATTAAGTGTGTCGTATAGCATTCTCTAAATCCAAGAAAGCAACGGGCCCAGAAATAAAGGCATCCTAGTATTGACAAGCCTCTTCAATTAAATATAAAATACAGGAATTATCCCACTAGATTGGCTTCGATCCACTTTTGTTACCCTTCCAAAGACAGCAAAAGCAAGAAAATGTAGTGACCACCGCAAAATTAGTTTGATGAATAGCCAGTTATAATTAGAAGCCAATTATTCATTGACGCCTGTATCGCAAAGTGGAAGAAAAGATAGGTGTAACACAATTTGGCTTTCGAAATGGGTTGGCTACTGGGGAAGCGTTTTTTATTTATTTATTATTTTATTTTTTTATCAGCGTTATAAATAGTGTGTTTAAATTCATAAATGACAGTGATAATAATATGTATGTCATTGACCAATAAAATAACGACAAATTGAAATTTAGAACCATATTACAAAAATACACAACAATACCTAAACCTGATATAAACAATTCTGATAAAGTGCATCTTCTTAACCTCCAAAAAGTGATAAATGAAATTTTTCAAGGGTTTACATTTAAATTTTGGTGATATCAATAATATCGTAGAGGAAGTGATTTTATTTGAATTCGAACTGCTAAAAGTAGGAAAGATACTAAAAATAAATGTGGTGATACTAAAAATAAAAAAGAGACTAACTAACTAACTAACTAACCATCACGCCGTTTCCCCGCAGGGGTAGGCAGAGAGGACGGACCCGCCAAACAACTCGGTCTTGGCACACACTCTTTGCCTCACTCACATTCATACATCGTCTCATACATTCTCTTCTATTATTCTGACTTTTGACATGACCCGACTCAAGTATCTGATTAACTTGATCGTGCCATGTCTTCCTCGGGCGTCCCCGACTTCTTCGACCATTCACATTCGCGTCGTATATTCTTCTTACACTACTTCCTTCGTTCATTCGCTCTACATGCCCAAACCATCTGAGGGTCCCTTTCTTAATCTTACTCATTATGCTTACATCAGCCTTACATTCTTTGCGGATATCCACATTTCTCACACGATCATACATTGTTTTACCACACATACGTCTCAGGGATCTCATTTCAACAGCATTCAGTTTACTTTCATCCTTCCTCTGCCAGTTCCATGCCTCACTGCCATACATCAGTGTAGGTACCAGGACTCCATTGTGGACTGCTAGCTTCGCTTTTTTTGACAGTTTTTTATTAGCGCCAACGGCATTCAGTCCACCATTAATGGAGTTACCGGCATTCACCCTTCTTTCAATATCTCTTTCAGCCTTCCCATCTCTCGTTAACATACTACCCAGATACACAAACTCATCCACCTGCTCCAAGTATTCATCATTCACAACTATGTTGCATACTGTTTTCGTACTCTCCCTTTCAAACACCATGACTTTAGACTTACTTACATTCATCATTAGCTCATTCTTCATACATACTTCGTTCATCCTAGATACTAGAGACTGTAGATCTTCCATAGTGTTAGAAATCAGAACCGCATCATCAGCATACAACAGGCAACATACTTTCAGATTACTCAATTTCGCGCCCAATCCCACATCTTTCAATTCTTGCATACAATTATCCATGTATAGATTGAATAACCATGGTGACATTACGCAGCCTTGCTTGACACCTTTTGTGATGTCAAACCACCCCGTAAAACCACCGTTCACCCTAACACACGCAACGCTTCCCTCGTACAGAGACGCAATTGCCTGTATGAGATTTGTATTCACTCCATACTTGGACAAAACCTTCCATAGCTTTTTCCTGTCGACTCGGTCGTATGCTTTTTGTAGATCTACAAAGGAGAAATACATAAATCAATGAAATATTAAGTTATTAGTTAAACATGCGGCATTCAATAGTGTTATTTTTTCATGCATGTTGTGAATTTATCAAGGTTTGTGTTAAACACGTCGATATTTGGGCATAATCTGTTAAATTTGCTACTATGTATTCAAGTACTAATCCAAAGATATAGAAATGTGAATACAAATATACATATTGTACATGCATGCTTCATTGACTTCCTTAAAGCGTTTGATAGAGTTAGACATGACAAAATTATTCAAATTCTGAAAACCTCTGGGATAGACGATAAAGATATAAAGATAATAGGTAATCCAGTAAGAGTAGAACAATGTCTAATAGACGAAGTAGAAATAAAGAGAGGCGTGCAACAGGGTTGTATTCTTTCACCTATGCTATTCAACTTATATTCAGAAGAAATATTCAATGAAGCTCTGCAAGAAGTTACTAAAGGACTTGTTATAAATGAGAAGATTCTGAACAACCTGCGTTTGCAGATGCTACGGTACTTCTAACAAGTAGCATTGAGGATCTACAACTTCTGCTGAATCAAGTAGTGAAGACTTGTGAGAATTTTGGATTAGAACTGAATATAAATAAAACAAAATAGCAAAAATAATGCATTGAATTAAAATCTTTATATTGCTGGAACGAAACTAGAGAAGGTACAGAGTCTTGTGTACTTGGGCTGCAATTTAAATGATAGATGGGATCCTTCGGTTGAATCAAATGACGCATTGAGCAAGCTCGTGCAACCTTTATCCGCATGAAAAAGATGAAGCATGGACGCTTACTGAAGAACAAATTAGGCGACTTGAGGCATTAGAGATGTGGATCTTCAGAAGAATACTTAAAATAAGCTGGATGGACAGGGTCACGAATGAAAATGGTATGGTTTAGATGAATAAAGAAAAAGAAGTTATTAAAACTATAAAAATCCGAAAACTTCAATATCTTGGACATGTGATGAGACATCCAGAGAAGTACGAGATCTTGCATCTCATAATAAGACGGGGCCCTGGAAAAAGGAGAACCCCATGGCTGAAAACCTGATACAGTGGTTTGGCCAGTCTACTGTAAAGCTGTTCCAACATGATAGCCAACGTTGAACAGACAGGGCACAAAAGAAGAAGAAGAATCATACCTCACACATTACCATAAAAACCGTTAGCATCATACTTAACATGTTACCATAAAAATGAGGTAAACGTATCATGTTACCGTAATGGTAAAACCACGCGAAACATCATAGTTAACATGTTTCCTTAAAAACCACGAATATCATCATAACTAACATATATCCATAAATTCAACATATTCTAGTACTCTAATAAACAATGCATTATTATATATATTATGTTATAATAAATAATACGTTATCACATTATATTCTAATAAACAATACATTATTATATATATTACATTATAATAAAGTATACTTTATTGTATTATATTATGTCAAACAATACATTATCAAATTATATTATAAAAAAACAATGCATTATTATATTAATATTATAATAAACAATACATGCATTATCAGCCGATACCCTCTCAATATGATTGAGGAATCACTAAGTCACTAAATACTACGAAGAACAAATATTTATTATGCGGGTTGCTTAAGTAGGTAGGTACGAGTTTATGCACGGCTGTTCGCATTTCCGAGTTAGTGCAGGCGCTAGAGGTAGTTGAGTATGCAAAATGTGAGGACCGGCAACTATGACCAGATTCTTATATCTGAGACCCCAAATAATAACAAAACACATCTTGCCACCAAGTTTGATGGTCCCTTCCCTCTCCCTTCACACCCCCTCTTCGCCCATACGGCAAGTGCAGGCGCTAGAGGTAGTTGATGTATGAAAAATGTGAGGACCGGCAACTATGACCGGATTCTTATACCTGAGACCCCAAATAATAACAAATCACATCTTGCCGCTAGGTTTGATGGTCCCTTCCCTCTCCCTTCCCTCTCCCTTCCCTCTCCCTTCCCTCTCCCTTCCCTCTCCGTTACCTCTCCCTTCCCTCTCCCTTCACACCCCCTCTTCGCCAATACGGCAAGCACAGCGCGCTTTTATGTGTTTAGTGTGTTTCTACATCTATTGACGTAAAGACGTTGCTTTGTTAAGCCGTGTTTTTTGTACACGTATAAAATCATTAGATTTTCGTTCTTTTTGAGTGTATGTTTAAAGTATACTGTATTGAAAAACGTTAGAAATATCGTTAAAAATGGTTAATTTGCAAAGAAAAGGCCAAGGAAAAAGCAATGCAAAGATAGTTGCTTTTGTATCCTTTCAAAAATAGTGTCCACTCAATGCTTACTTCATACCTTGGAATACAATCTGATACTACAGGTGACATTAATAGTCATAATGATTGTAAAAATCGAGAATTAATTGAAAACATCATTAAGTGTTTCAAAGTTTGTAATCCATTTAATACTAGTGGGGAATGTGTGCTTTACAATATTTTCACTGGTGAACTTACTAAAGAATCGACTTCGCGATGCTTACTTAATGTTAAAGAAAATGGGGAGACTCTTTTAACTACGTAAGAAAATGAAAAATTGTTCAAGAAAACTAACTATCGTATACAAAAAATTTAAATTTTACAACTTTACAGATACTCCTGCGAAATCAAACAAAAATACTTCCAACAAGAAATTGCAAGACGTAACAGACATAAAAATTTTTCAAAAATCATTCATGGTGGCTTCTCAACGTGGATTTGATACAAAGATATTAGTATCGTACGAAATATTGAATTACTGTAAGTATCTCTTTGACGGTGACGGATTTTATAGGAAGTCACCAAAATCACAGCTCGTCGTTGAAATTCAAAAAAATTATAACTGTGGTACAACCTCTCAAGAAGATATAATAAATTTAAATACTTTCAAAATTTATATTGTTGATGGTATGGCTCTTGTTCACAAAATCCAGTTAAATAAGTTAAATACTTTTTGTGATTTTGTCGAGGCTTTCTTCAAAAAAATTATGCAATTCTTTACGTTGCAAGGCGTTAAGAGAATAGATGTAATATTTGATAGATATGTCGACATTTTTATAAAATTCTTGAAGACAAATTTACGGAGTAAGGGCCAAATTATTAAAATTTTTATAATTTCAAGCCATTCAAAAAAAAATCCTGCTAATTGTAAAGCTTTTCTTGCAAACACTCAAAATAAATTACAACTTGTTCGATTTATTTGCACTAATGCTCCAAAATATGCACTAGTAAAAGAAGACTGCGAGATGTACATTTGTGGAGGATTCGACGATCCAACTAAATGTTTCAAGTTGCAAGGGTCTTTATTTTGTGAGGTGATTGAATTACAGTCAAACCACCTAGAAGCTGATACAAGAATGTTTTGCCACATATTCCACGCATTAAGGATTCAATCTGCTCATATTATTGTAATCAGCGCTGATACAGATGAGTTCGTCTTGGAAATTTATTTCTGGAAATACTTAGCAAATATTGGCTGTCTTGGGCTATGGTTCGATGGTTCGCATACAAAGAAGTATTTTCTAGGATGCCATTTAACTGCTGAATCCCTGGGTGAAAGCATATGCAATATTTTGCCAGCATTACATGCTGTCCTTACAGCCACTTGGCTGTACTAGCAGATTTAGCAGTAAAATGCAATGTTTAAAAGCTGTGTCTGAAGATTTTGTACAAACAGCTTATGTCTTTGGGAAACCTTGACCTACAGAATGAGAAATATAAACAGTTAGAAATGGTTTGCACATATTTAAATTTTTTTAAAGTTATTTGCTGATGAACTCAGACAGTATGTAGTATCAGATTGTATTCCAAGGTATGAAGTAAGCATTGAGTGGACACAATTAATTCTCGATTGTGTTCAATCATTATGACTATTAATGTCACCTGTAGTATCAGATTGTATTCCGAGGTACGAAGTAAGCATTGAGTGGACACTATTTTTGAAAGGATACAAAAGCAACTATCTTTGCATTGCTTTTTCCTTGGCCTTTTTCTTTGCAAATTAACCATTTTTAACGACATTTCTAACGTTTTTCAATACAGTATACTTTAAACATACACTCAAGAAGAACGAAAATCGAATTATATTATACGTATACAAAAAACACGGCTTAACAAAGCAACGTCTTTACGTCAATAGATGTAGAAACACACTAAACACATAAAAGCGCGCTGTGCTTGCCGTATGGGCGAAGAGGGGGTGTGAAGGGAGAGGGAAGGGAGAGGGAAGGGACCATCAAACCTAGCGGCAAGATGTGATTTGTTATTATTTGGGGTCTAAGGTATAAGAATCCGGTCATAGTTGCCGGTCCTCACATTTTGCATATATCAACTACCTCTAGCGCCTGCATTTGCCGTATGGGCGAAGAGGGGGTGTGAAGGGAGAGGGAAGGGACCATCAAACTTGGTGGCAAGATGTGTTTTGTTATTATTTGAGGTCTCAGGTATAAGAATCCGGTCATAGTTGCCAGTCCTCACATTTTGCATACTCAACTACCTCTAGCGCCCGGTCTAAGTTCCGAATACAAGATGCTAGACGCTAGCGGCTAGACCCACACTGTATCATAGCTGTGTGTCACTAAGTGTGTGCGCTTATTGTTTTGAATTTCGTAAGTATGTGTGAGCTTCGTTGGAGTGGGACAAAGTGGATATAATGTAATACCTAAACGTTCCGCGTTCGTTGCGAAATCTATCCTCTTAACACGGTACCATAAAACCACTTATAGCATAAAACTTAACAAGTTACCATAAAAACTGTGTGACTTTCCATTCCCTCCTTTCCCTTGCCTATCTCCACCTCGGTTGTCTCTTCTGTTTCTCCTGCACCCGCACAAATCAACGCATAATTATTTGTACATTTTATATCTACTCGTGATATTGTATTATCTAAATAGTTTTGGTTTTTATCTGCCGTAATCAAAAGTAAATAATCATTCTCTGGTGATAGATTACCATTCAGAAAGGAAATAATGCTTGAAGTGCTGAAAGCCTTGCACTTTCCAACCGCCTTATTTCTCATCTACTTCTCCTCCACACTTTTTTATTCTCATCTACTTCTCCTCCACACTTTTTTAGCTTCACCACATACCCCACATGGGAATGTCATATGTACACCCACTGGCACTGATCCCAAATTGGAGGTAGTTGGGACTTGTATACGTAATTCATATAAAAATACACAGTTGTTTTAAAAAAAAAAATTACAATTTGGGTACCGCCGCCCATTTATTGGATAACTAACACCTCTGCCATAGCACACCCCATTTGGTTCGCTACGTTTGGTGACTTAGCAGAGGTGCCCGGGATCATGGGATTACGGGTCTGCCCAACAGCTGCATGGCAGGCCGGATCGGGAGAGAGTGGTTGAGGTTTGACTTCTCCAGCCGTACTCCGGAACATCGCCTTGCACGGCAGTGGGAGGGATGGATTCATACGTCCGCCACTCCTGGTCAAACTGAACTCCAGATTCCTACCCACTCCTTATACCTATTTCCTTCCCAGAACTTCCTCTCCTTCCTTTCCTAAAAAGACCCTCTTCACAGCATCCCCAAAGATGGCATAGGCCCTGAGGGGAATTGTTTTCTTCAGGGCCTCCTGTGTGGAGCATATGTAAAAAAAAACGAGCGTACTTTAGACCACACGACTGAAGTAAAACTTCACTAACTTATATCTCCCTCTCAACTTCCATTCGCCGCGCCCGACCGTTCGCCTCGCCCGATCACACTTTTCATAACGCTCTCGTCACGCATACACCAGCTCACTCCCCAAGTCAAGCGTGCGTAAAGGCCCGACCGTTCGCCTCGCCCGATCACACTTTTCGTAACGCCCTCGTCACGCATACACCAGCTTACTCCCCAAGTCGAGCGTGCGTAAAGAAGTTTTACTTAAAAATTGTGTCGAAACCGGTTGGCATGTTCGCATAATTTAAGAGATCACACAAAGTTACAGTTTCATTTGAACCCAGTATTATTTTCGAAATACAGGATTTTGCTTCGTAGTAGTCTACAAGGCAGCAATAATTAAACAGTTAACATACGATTCAGTTAAAATTATTTATGAAACCATCGTGACATCATGACTGTTCAGTTTAGCTTTGTTCATAGATTGGAAAGGCACTGTGTACGTAGATAACAAAAGTGAGGAAAAAATTATAATAATTTATCTGCAGAATGTAAAACAAATAAAGAGTAAATAAACAATTAAAAGTTATACTGTAGGTTGTTTTTAGCAATTTAATGTTCATCAGAATCAAAGCTTTTATCATCGTTAAATATACAGGGTGTCCGGGGGTAAAGTGCATTAACTTCGGGAGGTGATTCTACATGATGGTAGGAGTAAAAAAGATTGACAACTTTTTTCGAAATTCCAACATTTTTTTCCCATACCTACTAAAAATCCTTAGTGTGAGGTACGATCATACTTGCCGGGAGCCTGCCGGGCATGATCGTGGCAACATTGTATAGTGGTAATTGGCACGTATCGTAACAGCGGAAAATAATAAAGCTGGCCGCGCACGCCGGTCTAATTTTATCTTTTTACCACAAAACTACCCCTAAAAGTTGGAATTTCGAAAAAAGTTATTTATCTTTTTTACTTATACTATCATGTAGAATCACCTCCCGAAGTTAATGCACTTTACCCCCGGACACCCTTTTTATATATTTAAAATTATTTTATAACAGAATATTATTCTAATTACAATTTACCCTCCATACAGCATCTCAGATGACATAGGCCCCGAGGGAAATTATTTTCATCGGGGCCTCCTGTGTGCAGTTAATGTAAAAAAAATAGTACAATTTAGTTGCCATATCAGCATTTAGGTAGGTGACTCTTCTAAAATAGTTTTAAGGCATTTATAGAACAGTGATCCACACCCAAATGGTTTGAAAGTTCATTTAACAGCACCACTCCTCTCGTCATGTTATGCTTTGCCTGGATGTCGGTTCTGTCGTTCGGTAATATGAGCAGGTCATGGTACATATACCTAAATCATAGCATCCTAAGAGGAATGGGCTATTGATATAAGTGTTTATAGCTTTCAGACTCACAGAATCAGTTTCCACATGTAAATCAATATGATGCATGAACCTCGGATAGGTTCCAAGCGTTCGCAAACAGACGATATATCTCAGGAATTTCTTCTTGATTTGCTAAAACGTAACAATGTACTTCAAAAATATCAAAGGTGCCCGAACATCACTCGCATACTCCAGCTTGCTTCTCAGTAATCTGTCAAACTATGCAAGCATAGCTAAATCATATACCTACTGATGATATAATGTTTTCTTTTCTAGGAAGGCAGGTGTTGAGACCCTGCAATTGAAAGCTCAGCCATGTTGCTGTTGGCCATGCTGTGTTATTCTGCCACGGTTGGCAGTAAGCAAGTAAGAGATTTAACACCATCAATCAATATTTGTGAACATTTTTCCCCACATCGATGCTTGCTGTGTGGAAGGTATTTTGAAGGAAAATAAGGAGTGAACATGTGATTTGATCATTGTTTCGTGATGCTTTCGCATTAACGAAGTATTGAAACGTTGCATAAAACGGCAATTAGCATATAGCTGTGCTTCATTAGTAACCAAGCCTGAATTTCCAGGTTCTATTCTAACATTACATTTTCATTAATTTCTTGTGGAGCGTATAAGGCCCCAATAAAGGCAGACTTTATAGCTACCCTAAGAAATATAAAAAAAAATATCATCATCCAAAAATTATGGTCAAGAATTGCCTAAACTCAACTAAAGGAAATGCTTTTATGCAGTATTGTACATGGACAACGTACATCTTATGTAATTTGGGCAGACCAAATTATTTATCTACCAGGTGGTACATTTTTTTAGTTGTGTTGTGAAGGAAGAATTTTGAAGCTTTAATTGTTCCTATCAGAATATAAATTTTTAAATAACATGAAAATATAACAATTGAGAGCCGAAAAACAGGCAGAGAACAAAATGCAAAATCGACTTGCCATTTTCTGTGCATCGGGTAACCTACCAGATTAGTGCACATTATAAATACATAGAAACATGAAACAAAATCTTTGAAGTACTTATTTAAAACTCTTACGTAATTATAAACATACCATAATAAAAAACGAGTATATTATGGCGCTTAACCAATTTCCATCTTCTCGCTCACAACATCCCACAATAATAAATGCTGATTCATTTGGCCTACTCCCAGACAGTTATCACAAAATAATCATTCAGATTATATTATATAATATTCATTAAGATTAAACGGTTTATAAAAAAATACATTTTTTCAGGAAAAATCTAAGAATACTCAGACTGATGGTCTTACAGCTTCCAATAGTCCATGGGATTTTCTACTTGTTTCTACTTGTGGTGTGGGCGGAGTATCAGGTACGTGTATCAGTTATCAAGTAATTTCTTTAAATGAAATACTTTATACTTAAATTTGTGCATATAGTAACGAATTATCCACTTCTTTAGTGATACCTATCTACGAGTATAATTAACTAGAAGTTCAGCGAACATTAGACCTCACACCCACAGACTTATGTTTCTATTTTTCTCTAATGTTAAATCTGTTTCAATTTCCTCTAAAATTAGAATTTTGTAAACAGGTTACTTACCATACTTAATTATAAACCATATAATGTTATATGTAATATTTTTTTATACGTCAAATAAGGCTTTATATAATTCTTCCAAGAAAACGTCACTACCTCGATAACAATTATTTTATCAAACTTCTTTCAGGCAGGTAGGTACCATAACATTGAAATGCTTAGACAAAATACTTAGCCATTATCTAGTCCAAAGAAAAGTGGATGCAGCAGCAGACGAGTTTAAATAATTCTTTGCTACTCTCCACCAATTATTGCCATACTTCAATATATTTATTTATTTACTCTTTTATACGCCCTGAGGTTTTAACATCGGGCACATGTTTATAATTTTTTACAATGAACAATAGGTACTAAATAATTTCTTAGATTACGGTGGGTTACAAGTGGATAAAATTAAATTAATAATAAACTGAAATTATCAGAAATAATACCCATAAAAAGTATGTTAAATATTTCGAACATAAACTATGTTTTAAACACCGAATTTGTTACCTTAAAAATGTCGATATCGTTGATAGACCGGTTTGTGAAACTGTGTAGGGGAGGAATTTGCGGAGTTTGCTTCATAATTTGTTTGTGAATGGTGATATTGAAATAGGTCCTTATGCCTAGTGAAACCAGTAGGTACTCTAAAATTGACTACACGCAGTCGAGCTCATAATATCTTTATTTTGAATAAATTATAAATATTCATCTTCTTCTTGTACCATGCCCGTTCAACGGACGTTGGCTATCATATTGGCTATGCGGACTTTATTTACTGCGGCCCGGAACAGCTCTACATTAGACTGACCAAACCACTGTTTCAGGTTTTTCAGCCATGAGGTTCTCCTTCTTCCAGGGCACCGTATTCCGCCAATCTTTCCCTGTATTATGAGATGCATACTTCTCAGGATGTCTCATCACATGTCCAAGATATTGAATTTTTCGGATATTTATGGTATTAATAACTTCTTTTTCTTTATTCATCCGAACCATAACATCTTCATTCGTAACCCTGTCCATCCAGCTTATTTTAAGTATTCTTCTGTGGATCCACATCTCGAAAGCCTCAAGTCGCCTAATTAGTTCTTCAGTAAGCGTCCATGCTTCCATTCCACAAGATAATATCAAAAACACATAGCATCTGACCATTCGCATTCGTAATCCAAGGTTGAGATCATGGTTGCAGAACATATTTTTCATGCGGATAAAGGTGGCATTTATATACGCTCTATTTTAATGACGAGATTATTTCAAACCATTGACATGTTTAGGAAGCACTATTAAAAGGTTAACTTCTGTTTTTCCTGCATTAGGGCTAAAGAAAACATCAACTTTTTAATAAAAATACTACAAAAGCGTAATTTAATAGATAGTTCTTGCAATTTGGAGTAGCGTGGTGTCAGTCGGCACGTCGCTAACTGTCCGTATTCTCATGAAGATATTTTTCCTTTCAGAATCCTTATCAAGTAAACGTGGCATACTTCCAACTTATCACTCTCACCTCCATACTCACAGGAATATGGGCCCTGACGATTTTGATCAACCTAATGCAGAAGGTCTTGGGTCCAAAAGGGTATGCACTGAACGGGAAGTTTATAGCTCTGCAGCTGGTACCTATATCAGCTCAGCTGCTGGGACTCGTCACCAGGATTCTGGTTATGGCTGACGTCTTGCCATGCAATCCACCCATCACGCAAACTGTTTTTGCAAGCTGTAAGAAGTACCTTTAGCATAATCCTATTATAATATTATAAAGGCGAAAGTTTGTATGGATGTATGTTTCTTACTGTTTCACGCAAAAAATACTGAATGGACTTTAAAAATTATTTCACTAATATAAAGTTACATTATTTGCGAGTTATATAGGCTGTATATATTGGTAAGCTCTGGCGTTATTAATAAGCTCTGGCATTATGAAATTATTTATTATACGTTTATTGTCCAGACGAAAAGCAAAGCGTTGCTTAATAACTATGAGTAATTATTTGACGTCGCTGTCATTTTGTGATTTGTTTAGGTTACTATGGATATCCCTTTGATAGTTAAAATTATACTAAGATTATAAATGCGAAACTGCGTGTGTTTCATTGTTACGCTTTAATAGGTGGCACGCTAGCTGTTTGAAGAATGAATGTAACGGGTATGCTGGTGAGGGGGTGGTGAGGGAGGGGGGGGGGGAGTGGAGTGGGGATAGGGAAGGTGGAAGAGGCGAAGTGGGAACCCCCCATAATACTATGCGAGCGAAGCGGGGGTGAAAGCTAGTATTTTATATATTTTTAAAAAATGTAAGGATTGGGTACGTACTCAATGTGTCATGAATTGGATTTTTTAATGCAAGAACATTAATTTACCATTGGAATCGCAATACAAACAATGTATGTGAAGTTGCGGTTGCCCCCCTTCGACAAATCGGTGAACCAAAAAAATAAGGAAAAAAAAAGAGTTTATAATGGGCACCGAAACCACAAATCTGTTTTTTTTTTTGATAAATGTGACACTTTTAGTGCCAGTTCCTGACGTAACGCGTCGACTTGGTCAGGGCCAGGCCTCCGCCTACGCCCGAGAGATCCTGGCCTACGGCCCCAACCTTGGGATCGGGGGTCGAAAACTTATAGAGAATTCGAATTTTACAAAACACATTCCTTTTATATGTATAGGGAATCTGCAAGAAAACTGGGTCTGGTATAAAATTAAAATCAACAAATTATAATAAAAATTCTCTGAGAACAACGAAAATGGATTGGATTTATATAATAATTTGTAGATTTTTTTATCAATACTAAATCTGCAGAAAGAACCCAACAAATCCATACCACTAGAATTGGGTCAACCATGAACTTTATGGCAATACATACTAAAACATCTTTTGGCCAAAGAAATTATTTATACCAAGCCCCACTTATGTTTAATATTCTGCCAGATTACATTAAATCTTCCAATTCATTAGCTAAATTTAAAAAGAATGTTAAGATATTTGTGTTGACAGAGGATGGGAGGAGAGGACTATTTTTTCATCCTTATCCTTTTTTAAATAATAAGATTTCAATTTTTAAATAATAAGATGTGTTTTTTAATAATATTTGTTTTTTTGAATAATAAGTTTTTTTTTAAATAAATAGATTTTATTTGAGTTCCATTTGCCAAAATTGGAGTGTCACCCTAGATGTTTTGAACTAGCTTTGTTTCTTGGTGGGTATAGTCATTAAAGATTTATTTATGGTCTATATTGTTACAACTTATACTTAAATTACCCATCTGGTCACTAATGTGATATTTTTATTTGTTACTTTATTATAATATTTTAGTGTTTTAAATGTAATGTTATGTATTTTAGCATTTCGTATGTGTAAAATCAAGCAAATTTATAAATATTAACCTCAATACAGGCTGTTAGTCCTAGTGAGGTTAATTATTTTGTATGTAAAAATAAAAAAAATAAGAACCTAATATATGTAAGGTGAGAAGTTTTAAATAAATAAGTAAATATTACCTTCACAAGCTATTAAAAAAATCACAATGGAATTTTTATTAAATTCGCGCGATAACAGTCAATGAAAAAATAATATCTCAGAAATAACCTCACTTTTGTCAGTCTGTCAACATGGGACATCGCCAGCTCTTTCGCAGCATAATTAAATACATTCTTAGTTCAGTTCAAAATAGTGTTCGTACAGACTGTATTCAATGTATAACTAAACGACAGTATTTATTATTTCTTGTATTTTTTATGACATCCTCCTGTTGCGTACTTTATCAATTGTAATATATCTTGAAGTCCACCCGAGAGACATTAATTATTTATTAATATTGGGACCAGTATTTTCCAGAACAACAAAATGTTTAGTAAAAGACTTAAGATCACAAGTTTATTAACGTTTCATATTTTAAAAATAAAATTTATGAGGACCGTTTTATAATGGCTGTGCACACCTGTCTTCGGTTACATTCCGATCCGAATTGCCCATAGACAACTAAAGCTATGTGGGAACTAATCATGGACTAATTATGATACATTACATTAATAAATTAAAACAGGGTAGAAAACTGCAACAACAAAAAAAATGTTTGCTTTATTGGGGGTATTATTATCTCTCCGCTTTTTCCAGTGCTCTACAACAGCCTTATAATCACGGAGATGATGGTGCTAAGCGTATGGACCAGGACTTTATACAAAAGACGTCTCCCAGACAATGATTCTGCAGGAACTCAGGTGGGTCCCTTGCCGCAAATGTACAGCGAACTATCAACTAATATTCGATAAAAAATCCACTACATCATTTATTACTCGCTATTTACAGATTAACATTGACTGCTAATTATTTTAATGCACGCATTTATATTCTTTTACAAAATTGTATAATTAATAAACTAACAGCACTGGTCCCCATTACTCATTGTTTCATTTTTAATCACTTCGTAACTTTGGTTGCACATGGTTCTAACTTCACTTTATCTTGTTCTGAGATATGAGGCGTCAATGTTTGCAAAGACAATCTATGATTATCTATTTCCCATTTTCTGATTTTGAGGTTGAATCTTGTGTTAAGTATTTTAGTTAAAGATGTTTTATAGGAAAATATTGGAATAGGACGTATACTTACCGTTTTAGAACATACCTAAACATGCAGATAGAACCATGTGCAGCCAACTAGGGCTTAACATTTAATTGCATAAGGTTCTAACTACGTTTCCCTGGTGTCTTTTCAAGTTGGGATCCTATTTAATTATTTGTTAACTAAAATAATTTTCACAAGATTGAACCTCAAATCAAAAATTAAATAAAAAACGAAAATTTGACGCCCCAGAAAGTCGAAGTTAGAACCCTATCCAACCAAAGTGACGAATTACAATGCGCTTCATAACATCGATCAACTGTCAGATACAAAACAAAATGGAGATTGCAAAAGTTTCAAATTGAAGAACACTGTAAAATAAATGGAGCTTGAAGTTAGAACTTCGTTAGGTATAAGAGTATCTACCGAAATACAATACAAATGGTTCTGAAAAATATTTTGGTTATATAAATGTGCAAAGAAATGGTTTTGCATTCAAAGGTCATTAAAAAATGTCAGTTAGAACCTTGTCCAACTAAGGTGATAACTTATTAGAATATGTCGCCTTTAGAAATTGTAGCTGTTTTCGAAGAGCTGTAAGTCCCGCTTGGCAATAGAGAACTCCAGTCCAATTTTTTTAAATTTTTTTTATGAATAATGACCTTCTAACTTAAATAACTGCATTTTTATTTTTATTTTTAGAGTTAGTTTTAATAGTTAAAATAATTGTCAAAGTTTTAATTTTTCGATACCCCCGAAAACCACCAGAAATATGGTAAATCGTGTGACGTCATCACTTCTGAAAAATTTGCATAGGACCGGGCAATCAGCTGATCAACTACCGCCATTTTGAATACCGTTGTTCAAAGTATTCTCCCTGGAAGAAGCGTTACTATTTTTTTTGTGCAATAGTTTTTCAATATTTTAAATAATAGAGATAAACTAATAGAGATACCCCTATTTTTGATACTGAATTATTTAGGCTAAAATATTGTTTCAATAAACACAATAACTAAATCTCTATAAACAGTATAAAATAAAGAATAACATGAAATGTTGTTAATACTAATGGCTTGTGCCATACCCAAATTTCAATTGATTTCAATACAATGTGATACAATGACTGGTGACGCGTGACGTCAGCACTAACCATTCAATCGTACCAACTTAACAGTGTATTTTAACGAGACGTTAAAAAATGCACTTTTTAATAATTTTTTAAGAACTCTACGTTTAAAATTATGAAATAAAACTTATATATTCAGAATCAGCGTTCACTGGTCTGTATGAGCATATTTTTTAAAAGCCATAATATTTTTCACTGGAGTTCCTTATTGGATTATCTCAGAATTTCGTATCTTGAATCGTGAAGAAATAAATGCACTTAATATTGAATGTTTTACAAAAGATAAAATAAATGTTCAATTTTTATTAGAACACTTCTCCTTTTATAACTTTTGAAGGTTATTCCCATCAATGTAGTTGCGACCGTTATCTTTTTATTTCTTTGTTCTCTTTCACATTTTCATTTAGATTATTAAGGTTATCTTCTTCTCCAATAAATACTCGTAATAAATATAGAAGCCAAATCTCATGCATGTAACGGACGAATAACACTGTTATATATAAAATTTGGGAAAAGTTACGAAAGTGAATTTGAGTAGGTTTATCGTGAACCGCCCTTGCTATCGTAATTGACACGACTAACATCAAACATACTAATTTCGGTTGTGGCTTTGTCTGTGAGTGTTGTAACTCTGGTTCAATGAACCTGGATTTGTTTTGAATTTAAGTGGCATTTTTAAAATAGGAACTGATCGTATCAAGATATAAAGTTCATATTAAATTGTTTTTTTAAAAAAATTAATTATGGTCCTTCGTTTTTTATGTTAATATCGCATAAAGAATCCAATCGTCTGGAGTCAATAAGACTATGGCATCCTTAATTGGGGCATGTTGTAGGGCTGAAGATACTGGGGAGGGGAAGGAGATGGGGAGAGGAAGGTGGGGAAGTTCTAATGTGTTCTTTACATAAACTTTCAGCTTCACAAATCCATTAATATTGTATTATCCCACGAGTATTCACGTGTCTGCGCTAAGTATAAATAACATTTGAAACAATATGATATTTATTATAAGCAATGATTATCAGCCTGAAACACTCATCTACATTGAAAAAATCTTCCGAGAAAAGATACGTGCCGCCAACGGGACTTGTGATTGTCACGTTAGTTTATCAATTAAAAAATAATAATCAATATGGTATTCTTTAAATTTCTTCATTCATATTTGCATATTTTTCTATATCACCTATATTTTTTACACAGTAACGGGTACATATTCATAACAACGCTTTTCAAAGGACCTACCTATTTAATCTTATTTCATTGCATAAAACATTTATAATTTACTCTATAAGACTGCACAAATTAAATGTAAAAATATACCGACATACAGCATATATACAAATTTAATAAAAACTTGGCTCTCAACCAATGATACAAATGGTGTACAACCGTTTTACGGAGAACACGAAAAATACAAATATAAATAAATAAATATTTACCCTTTGTAATTTCTGTGCAATTTTTTAAATATTCAATTGTCTTGTTTTCGAATATTGAAATTCTGTAAATACGAATTTGTTTATTTTATTTTTAAAAAATCTACATGTATATTTAAATGAACGCAATATGGAGGAAAGGAAATTTTAACGGCTTTATAAACAAATCACTAGTAAACCCACAAACTGGCTTTGTCTGTATATTTGTGATATCACACACATGTATGTATAATATTATCATACATATTTTTTTCAATTGGGAGGCGGGTATGGGTTATGCTGCCCCGGGAACCATTTATTGGGTAACAAACATTCCTGCTGTAGGCCACCCCAAGTGGTTCGCCACCTCTGGTCACTTAGCAGGGGTGTCCGGGTTCTTGGGGTGAGGTTTGTCACGAACTGCTTGGCAGGCCGGTTTGGGAGAGACTGGTTGAGGGAGACCTTTTGACCTCTGCAGCAGAGCTCTCTCAGAATATCGCTATGCACTGCAGTGGGAGGGATTGATTCATACGTCCGTCTCTCCTGGACACACTGACCGCCAGATTTCTACCCACCCCTTATACCTATTTCCTTCCCAGAAATTCCTCTTCTTCATTCCCTTTAAATGACTCAAAGATGTGTCATCCGCAAAGATGTCACAGGCCTTGAGGGAAATTATTTTCCTCGGGGCCTTTTGTGTGGAGGTATTATAAAAAAGTAAATTTTAACTGCTTTATAAAAAAAAATCACGAGTGTACCCAAGAACTGACTATACCAACAGCACAACATCACTATACATTCAAGGGTTTAAAATTATTCAATAAATTACCCCTAGATATACGATCGGATGAAAACTACGACACATATAAAAAAAAAAATTAAATTGAAATATTCCAGTACCACCTCATAACTTTAATTATTGTTTAGAAATATGTTTTGATCTATCAATCCTTTGAATCATTTATTAACTAACCAATAATTTTATTACATGTATCGAATTTTCTATAAAATTACTATTAGTTTTTGTAATAATATTTTTAATTTATATACTTAGATGTAAAAGTATTTAGTTGTCCTCTCCTAAACACAAGCAACTGCTTTATTAGGAGAGCGATTGAAATATTGTTGTTATATAATGTTGTAAAATTGTAATTATAATAAATGTCTCAGTGAATAAAAAAAAAAACCTACATTGGGAATTTTTGCTAATATACATACCGATGCATATTATTATACTATATTCATATTTTTTTCTTTAATTACTCGTAGGTACATCTGCATTTTTTCTTTTATCCGTAAAATTTTACTGTTCTACCTTTTATTCACTGTTTTAAAAAGCTTGCTGTGTAATATATAATATCTACAAATTAAATGCACATAACAAAAAAATTAAAAACGTATTATAAGTAAATTTTGTATTATTGTATTTATGTTAATATATGTATTATATTGCTTTCCGATAGAACGGCGACCCATTCAACGGAATCCCAAAAGGAGAAATCTGTGATACCCGCTTATGATATTGAAATCCACCCCTATTTTAAGGATCTACAAATACTCCCACCATCGAAATTTTGAAAATTAAAGAAGTAAATATTTTATACTCATCTATTGGCTGTGTAATTTATTACTGGAAATTTATTTATATAATTTTATCTGTTAAAAATATTATTCATCAAAATTAAAGTAAATGTTGAATTTCCCCATACTCATACATTCTCATTAGAATATTAATGAATTTAATTAAATAAAAATAACAAGTGAGAGTACTTTTTTCTTTCTTTCGATCTTTAGAAATAAATTAAAACACCCAATTTTCCTAGCCCAAAGCATTGACATCGATGATGAACTGTGTTATGCGATCAAAATCTATACCCGAGAAACATACGGATGCAAGTCTAAAAATTGAAGAAATGCGTTTTTGATGCAGACTTGAAGTAAATTATCATGTTTATCAGTGGCAGAAAGATACAAGTCCTATCATGAAGAGAAATAGGATTTTTAAAAATGTATACGGTTGCAACTACCTTTGATGCAACAACTATCTTAGAAGCAGGAAGATGTACATGGACTTGCATATTTATGATTTAGTTGCATTTTGAGTATTATGACTCAAATCCTAATGAAAATGGATTTGACTTCCTTCTGACTCCAGCATTACTACGCTTTCTATGTAAGTAAATAATAATCAAACACTGATCCTTTCATAATACACATCATGTCATAACAAAATATTCTACTTCATGTTGAAGCAGAAGGACTCAAGTCCATGTTTTGTTTAACTCAAGTAAGCGTTTTTTTAACAATATTTTTAAAGGCTTTAATATTTCGTTTTATTTGCTCGTTATTAAAACAAAACTAATTGATTTAATAATTACTTTTTTGTTATGTATCAGCGTGGATATCCAAAGAAGTTATGAGACCATAGTTACAGAAAGAAATGTTTTTTGGCTCTCCCGAACATTCACCTTTTTGGACTTGCATCCGTATGCTTTTCGGGTACAGAAATTAGAATACGCTTCTGCTGTTTGGGCCCCATACCAGCAAAAATACATAGAATTAATGGAACAAATACAAAAAAATTACTACCATATCTTTATACGAGAATGCATGGTGAGTACCCGCGATTTATGCATCGTAAGGATTTGCTCTCTGAAAAGCGCTACGAAAGTTTCCTAATTTAGGAGGAATGGGACCCTTACAGCAAAAGCTTTTAAAATTATAAAATTATTCATTGACAGCCAATACGTTTTGAAATGCTGTAAATTGTTCGTACCGAACAACTAACGCTAGGGTCGTCACCACGACTTGCTCTGTATTCCACACGCCATAACGAACGTTCTGGCCCAACATAGTACGACAAGAGGTATGGTGCTGCTAAATGAGGTCTTTTGACATTTTTAACACTGGCCTTAAAAGGTTTTAAGAGTCATTTAAACAAGATTTCTAAAATGTGTATTTTTGTAATTTTTTTCATTTAAAATACAATACACATGACATTATATATTACATGTATTTACGAGTATGTCATGTGTATTGTAATATGATTATATCATTCTGTAATGCACATAAAAAACACTGAGCGACTAGGTACATGTCATCGAAGCATAAAGATGATAAAGTCTTCAGCAAAATATAATTTATTTACAGCCTTATAATGATATAATAAATGTCCTGAAATATCTTTTGCCACAACGTAAAGCGTGTTAAATCGGCCGTATGCAACATATTTTGACAGTTTATTATGTATCACGGAGCTAAATACTGCTTAAACGGTCTTGTTTTAAGGGTGTCCGGACAAATCAGAATGAACTTAACTCAACACATCATTTGAAAAGTCGTTATAAGCGATGAAAATATACATATAAATCATGCGAGTATATAAAATTGGTGAATAGGTTACGTTAGATTAGGTTATGGGCCATTTTATTATTATTTTTCATAGCTTTTAATGACCTTTCAAAGAGGTGTTGAGTTAAGTTGATACTGAGTTGGCATGGAACCGTTTTAAGACAGCAACTCTAAAAATTGTTACCCTAACGCCAGAGATGCCGCCTAATCCTCGTTAGGAGATGTCAATCGTGAATGTCTATTAGGCTTACAACAATCATAATTTGATAATTTGTAGAGCGCTGTTTTTTGTGAAAAATCAAGTGATAACACGGGCGTGTGCCTAGCATCGTGGTCGAAAAATCCACAAATTGAGTCGTTCAATTTCTATATCCGCTGTATCAACTTTCACTGATTTTGAGAAAATCGTAAAAAACCTGTCACATCTCTAGCGTAAATAAAAAATTGCATTTTTATTTTTATATAATGAATTGGAGTAATATACATTCGAAAAGTGTTTATTTTTCAATGAAAGACTAGAAAAAAGTAATTTGGATAAATAAAAGGGATATAGCGGATTTTGATACTCACTTCTTGATTTATATGGAATATAGAGGCTTTTGAAACTCAACTGACCTAAGGGGCGTGTTTCTACACCCGCCATCTTGGCAAAATAACTGCTCGTGATTGGTTCAATTCCGATATAGCGGGTTTTGATAGTAACTTCTTGAATGATATAGCGGGTTTTGTTTCTCACTCGCAGTTTGGTTCAGCATGGTTTTTGGTCGTGATAAGGGAGGTTTTGAAACACAATTTTAGGTTGGTCGTGTTCGTCGCAAAAATGTGAACAAGATGTCATACTCAGATCATTTTGTCAAAAAATAGGTTAGAGCGGATATTGAAATTATAGAACTCTAAATAACGTAACCATCAAAGAAAGGAATAAAGAATAATTAAAAAGGCAAATGACATTCTTTCATGTTATCTATGGATAAGATTGTGTTGAAGGTGTTTTTTGACGAAATAGTAACGTCCCAAACTATTATTTCTTCTCTAAAGGCAATAAATGAGGGAAACAAAAACAATATACATACAAAATTAAAACATGGATTAAAGAACAGAAATGGCACATTACAAGAATTTTATATTGTAAAACAATAAAATGTTTATAAATATACAACAGGCATTTATTCATATTTTTAAATCTAAAATGCCCAAGTCTCCAATCTAGGTAAGGAAAAAAGCTTAATGCTTTAAAAATTGTATGATAATTTCAAACAACACATGCCCAGTAATCTAATTAATAGAGACGTTATCTGTTGTTCACTGATAAATCTGAAAAGACCGGAGATGCTAATCATATTCCGATGACGTCCTAATTGAAAAATCAGATTTTCCATTGTGTGATTCCTAGCAATCCAAGCAATCGAAATAATCGAACATGTCGAACAAACTATCGACATAACAATAAATTATAATAAATGAAAATAACACTGTCTGCCTTAGTGAAATTACATCTCATGTGGATATAAAAAAATTTGAAGAGTAATTTAAAAAAAAAATTACTAAATTTACTGATATGATTTTAGATTTTCACGGCCAAAAGTAGTATAGTGATTTATTTTTGAGTTATTATGTGTTGCGCTACCTCATTCTTTAGCCATAGTTTCGGACAGCGTTACAGTGTCCTTCATCAGAGTCGATGTGATAATCGACACTGTAAAGCTGTCCGAAACGTTGGTTGGTTGAAGAAGGAGGTAGCGCAATACGGCATAATAACCCAAAAATAAATCACAATTAAATTTACTGTTTGCACAAATTGAAAATTGAATTTCCACTTTAAAAAAAGGTGTATTTTTCGTTCGCCAAGAATTGATGGTCAGTACTAGCTCAGTATTAGTGTAGGTTGAGCTGAATCTCTAGGGTTGAAATAAAAAGCCTGACTGCATTAGGCCGGACATTTTGCCCTAAAAGCCGGACATTTTGCCCTAAAAGCCGGACGTACGTACGTAATTTTGGACACAACTTTTATTCATAATAATAAAAAATCTGTTACAAGTTACAGTTGTTTATTAATCACACTGACCAGTTTAATAACAACATTCATTAATCAGTCTTATTCTTGTCATCATTTGGCATTTATATAGAATATGTCAATAACAAAATAAAAAATATAATTTTTCATAACATGCATTGCGTTGTAACCGACGTGTTACATACCCTCGTTTGTTCTTTCGGCCAAAGTCATCGCTGGCGGTATCCTCTACCTACTCTAGTGGTCATTTCTTGGAAATGATTTTTTTTTTTCATTTACTAGATTCTTATATTTCTTGAAGAGATGAATCATTTAAATTTACTGAATTTAAAGTTAATGTTCTTTATAAATAGAACGGCGTTGTTTGCGCCTTGCAATTTTTACCTCATGTGGGTATTAAAAATGTTACCTGGCTATTATAGTCTTAAAGGTCTCGTGTTTCATCGGTAGGGAAAAATTGTTATCTAAAAACCCTACTTAAATTGCATGTTTCGTCCAGACTCAACATCAATCTTCATCATCAGAGTAGCAGCGGTCGACGGCCATATATACATACGTGTCTGTTTGTGTTATGTTGGGAGTGGGAAGGAGGCGGTCATGTCCTTTTAATTTGGAGCTCTTCCGCATTTGCCTTCGAGAATGAGGAAACCATGAAAAACCTCATCCGGGAAGAGTCGGCCGACAGTCAACATGAAATTGGTCAGCCTTCAGTGATTTCAGTATATAAAATCCTGCATTTTGTGGTGTGGGGTGTATGTGTCTGTTTTTATGTAAAATATATACTTTATGGGAATTTAAAAAAAAACATACATAAACATACATATATATATATATATTATACAATATTATCTAGATATATAAATAGATATGTAAACATAAGTTTCAGGGGGGGGGGCGTCTGATATTTAGGAATACCTACTGCTCGCTCAGTCGCCCGCGTCTGAATCTGGTTCATACAGATGTGGTTCAGGTCCGTCAGAATATGTTCAGGTAGTCTGTGTGTATATCTGAAAGTAAAGTCACTAGGTGCATTGTATTGACCGATTTCCTGTATAAGTCTATTTTTACTGTGTCTCAGAGATTTGTAAAATCGGTCTGTCAGTCGGTGTGTGTATTCGAATAAAGTTGGAATGTCTTCTCTTGCGTGTAGTCTTTACAAATTCGTTCTGATTCTAGTGTTGTATGCGATTTTAATGCAGAGATTTTGTAGCGTCTGTAGTTTCGAGTGGTCGGAGTGAGAAATATTACTCCACACGGGAATAGCATACATCAGTACCGGTCGAATGAGCGAGTAGTAGATCAGGAGCTTGGTTCTGGGAAGTAGCGGACTTCTTCTGTTGAAGATGGGCTTCATCGCGCCGACTGCCTTTCTGGCTCTTGCGTGCATCTTGGCTATGTGAGATTTCCAGTTGAGACGTGAGTCCATTGTCAGGCCCAGGTATACGACTTCATCTTTCCATTCAAGGACGTGCCCTCCCATTTCGATGTTGACGTCTGGTGTTCTTCTTTTTCGTTTCCTCGTGTACATGATGACTTCGGTCTTCGCCTCGTTTAGTTTGAGTTGCCATTGCTTGTAGTACTCTACGAGAGCGTCGAGCGCTCTCTGTAGGTATATGGCCGCCATGTCTGATTTCAGCGAGGAAACATAAAGTTTGACGTCGTCTGCGTATATAGATAGCTTGCATCTCTCGTCTCGGGGGATGTCGTGTGTGAATATATTAAATAGATGAGATCCGAGTAGACTTCCTTGCGGCACGCCCTTTGGAATCTCACGTAGCGACGACAGCGCGTTCCTGATGAAAACTCGGAAGGATCTGTCCTTTAGGTATTCTTGAATCACTCTCGTTAGGTATATGGGCGTGTTTGTTTTGTGTAATTTGTGCAGTAGCCCTTTGTCAACGGTGTCAAATGCCTTCTACAAGTCTAGCAGTGCAGCGGCAATGTTCGTTAAATCTTCTGGCGATGAATTCTGCTACTCTGATAAGTTGATGGGTAGTGGAGTGCCTCTTTCTGAATCCAAACTGCTCGTCTGGCAAAGTGTTGTTTTCTTCGTGGTGTGGAAGCAGCCTGTTGAGTATAACCTGTTCAAATACCTTGCTCAGCGTGGAAAGTAGACTGATCGGCCGATAGCTTGTCGGCTGCTCCTTGTCCTTGTTTGGCTTGGAAAAGGGCAGCACGGTCGCCGTTTTTCAGATCTGAGGGAAATGTCCGATGATGAGGCAGGCATTGAATAGCTTTGTAATGTAAATGATGGCTTTCTGCGGTAGATGTTTGAGTAGAATGTTGTGTATTTGATCGCTTCCCGGCGCTTTATTTGTCTTCAATCGTCTGATGATGACGGCTACTTCGCTTGGCGTGCTGAAGTGGATATCGGCGGCGTTCGTCTGCTCGGCTTGTTCGAGATTTCGTAGAGACTCTTCTACAAGTCGATCCGTTTCCGGGTCGGATAGGCCGTCCGTGGCTGCGTAGGCTCTCTCGAATCCGTCGGCGAGCGCGTTTTCCTTTTCTTCAAGCGAAAGTGCCAGCCCTGGTCCGTCTAGTTTCTCTAGTGGGGGAATCGTATGATAATCGTGTCTCAGCGCTTTTGCCATTTTCCATAGGCTGTTGTCCTTTGGCGAGAGTGATGTAATTTTCTTCGTCCAAAGTTCGCGTCTGAGGTCGGTGATTTCTTGCTTGATTTCCCGCTGTAGCGTGTTGTAAGCCGTTTTGAAGTAGCCGTCGCGCGTACTATGATAGATGCGTCGCAGGCGATTCTTCTCCTTGATGAGCGATAATACGTACTCGGGAAGCTTGATCGTGTATGTGTGTGCTTCTTTGAGAGGTATGAATGTGTCTTGTGCATGTTGTATGATTTCTGTGAGAGTGCTTGCGGCCTCATCGATTTCTTCCTTCGAGCGCAGAGTCCCCGACGTGAGGTGAATTGGTTTGTTTATCTCTTTCTTGAATCCTTCCCAATCGGCGTCTTTGTAATTTCGCTGTTTTCTAGGGCTCCTTGAAGTTGTCTCTCCGATACTGAAGCTCACGGGCAGGTGGTCCGACGAAAGTTCATTCAGCGTGCGCAGTGGCGAGATCGTTTTTGCGTTTTTCTCGAGTACGATGTCCAGAGTACTGGGGTACTTTGCGTGTACTGAGTGGAATGTCGGTTTGTCCGGTGCCATTATCGAGTAGTTATGTGTCTGCATATGCGTGAAGAGTGTTTTCCCATTCGCGTTGCCTCTGTAGTTATTCCAATAGTTGTGTTTTGCGTTCAGGTCTCCTCCTAAAACAACAATTGGGCGCAAATTAAGTAGTTTATCCAGGTCTTCTCTCACCAGACGGTTGGCTTCATTGCAGTAGGCGGCGATGAAGGTGTGCGCTCTATCCTCTATGATGACTACAATAATCGTGGCTTCAGTATTCTTCAGCTTCGGAGTAGGGATTCTTGTAGAAGTGATTGATTGTCAAACAAATATGGCGGTGCTTCCGCCTCTTCTTTCCAATCGGTCGTCTCGGTGAATTTCAAAGCCGGGCATTCTCAGCGGTGTGTCGTGTTTTAAATGTGTTTCTGAAATGAGAATTATGTCAGTATTAGTGTTATTTGCCAGAGCGAGCAGTTCATCAGTCTTGAATCGGATGCTGTTGGCGTTCCACAGGAGGACGTTCACCATCTGGGGATCAGACATTGATGGTGGACGTGATGAGATCCATCAGGATCCATGCCCTCTCCACCTCGTTGGAGCCAGCTGCCGCCAACTACGGTTGCACACGTCTCAATCCCTGGAGCAGGGCCATCATCAGTTGTGCGTCTCCTACGCCGGTGTATGCCTCTCCTGCGGGCTGCTGCGTGCGGGAATGCGTATGGGGCTGCGAGCGGGGCTGCTCCTCGCGCTGCTGGGAGGCCGTGGTTCCGCGGGCCACGTTGGCCCAGCTGCGTCCGTCGGTCCTCGAGGTCCACTGAGCATGTGGCCCGCTGGTTCCTGGTGCTTGGTGCCGGTTCTGTCGCTGGTGCTGCTGGAGCGAAGCGACGTAGGCTATCCTCTTCGGGCAGCCCCTGTAGTTGGCGGGATGGGGGCCTCCGCAGTTACAGCACGCGGCGGGCTCGTCCCTTCTGGTTTTGGGCACTTGGCCGAGGCATGCTCCACCAAGCACTTCACACACCTCGCGGTGTGGGCGCAGTTTCGGGACCCATGCCCGAAGTTTTGGCAGCGGTAGCACTGCGTCCCGTGCTGCAGATGGTTGCTGCGGTGCTTCTTTTTTATTTTATTAATAAATTTTTTTTGTTACATCCATAAAAATATTACAAAAAACATTTCTTTTGATACGAAGTAAAAAAAAGGAACTATAAAATTAAATATGTAGCTTAAAATAAAATAATACAATTTCACAAAAAAAGATATTACAATAGTATACATATATGTATGATAACAAAAAAAATCCCACATAGGCATCGCCAGTTCGTGGGTATACTTAAGTTTTTTTTTAATGCAGTTAAGAATACAACATGGCAAATTAAACTATAAATTAGTAAATTAAAACATAATTATGTTTTAACATATTTATAGAACAAATAATTCCGTATTTACAAAACTAAAGTTAAGAAAAGAAGAAAAAAAATATATGAAAAACCAAAAAGGTTAAATAAAAATTAGGATTTGTAAAGTTATAACAGGTAAGATGTTATAGCAGGTATGTATTTGTGTCATTTGTAGTTACCCAAGTCTTTATTAATTTTTTGTATATGCTGTAAGAGGATATGTTTTTAGATTTAATTTATATAGTCTGATACAGTGCATTATAGATTTTTGGTGCAATGAAAAAAGCATGTCTGCAGGGGTATCTTGCAGTGGCAGAGGGACTAGAGGTAGAGGTAACTAGAGGTGGTTGTTTATTAATCACACTGACCAGTTTAATAACAACATTCATTAATCAGTCTTATTCTTGTCATCATTTTGCATTTATATAGAATATGTCAATAACAAAATAAAAAAAACATAATTTTGCATTGCGTTGTAACCGACGTGTTACATACCCTCGTTTGTTCTTTCGGCCAAGGTCATCGCTGGCGGCATCCTCTACACTTAGTGGTCATTTCTTGGAAATTCCTTCCGAAATTTCTGGCCACTAAGCTCGTTAGTACCGTGCCGCCGGCGATGATTTTTCGCCGAAATATTTTTATGTTTATTTTTCTAACAAGAATCTATTTTTATTCTAATTGTAATGAAAACTTATTAAACTGCTTCCCCTTTATTATGTACAATGCCCCGGTGCAACAAATAAATGCTCGTGTGCTCAGGTTGCCATCGGGAGACATTTTAGAATCTCATTATTTGTCAAGAATTTTTATGTTTGTTTTTGAATTTTATCGATTATTTTAACTTAGACACCCTGTAGGACAATGAAACAAACACATTTAATTCCAGAATCTTGCAGGGCATCCGGGGAAAGAGAGTTTGAGTCTCTAACCCGTGAACTTTTTGAATTAAGGCAAAAAAGCCGCAAAAAAAGTCTTAGAAAGAAGTATTTTTGCTAAAAACACGTTTTTTGGAATTTTAAAAATCCAGGAACCTTGTAGGGCAATGAAACAAACAAATTTCATCGCAGAGCCCTACAAGGCATCCAGTGAAAGAGAGCCTAAGTCTCTAACCCTTAATTTAACCAAACTAGGGCGTTTTGCCCGTAAAAAAAGACTCTGAAGAAATTTCGAGCAAAACCTGTTTTTAAATCTCCAGAACTCAATGGACCCCGTAAGATGCTGCAACCAAAGAGTTTCAGTAACCCATCTTACCCACTTGGGAAAAAATATTTTGAACCCTTTTTACCTAAATTCTTTGGCCAAAAGGCAAATAACTTTTTGGACTCTGCAAATTTTCTAAAAAGTGAAAGAGTAAAGTGGGAATCGCTAAGCTCTTCACAGAAAATCCTGGCCTGTGGCTAGTGGCTAGGCAACAACAGTGGCTAGGCAACCCTCTACCACCCATCCAATGGGGTAGGGTCAAGGGAGAAGATGGGATCCTTAACCCAGTTAAGACGAACGGCCCTGTGGCACCCATCTCCATTTTTAACACGATCTTTTGCCGATGCACGACTGGGTGTGGGATGCACTGCGGTTGCCGCAAAGCAGGGATTGCCTGCTCCGGTGCCTGCGGCTGCCTCGACTCATGTATGAACGGAGCCCCCTTCGAGCATTGATGACGATGAAAGTTTAGATTTCGACGAAATTTAATGTTCAAGGTACATCCATAAGCACTAATTATTTGATTTTTGAATAATAAGCATTTAATTTTTACCGACGAACATTTCATTAAAAATTAAAACTTTTTTTTTTAATTTTACATTTTCCCCCCTACCTATCTCCTTAAGCATTGATCCTAACAAAAAAGTTTTTAGAACTATTTTGTAGAAAATTTTATGTAGATAATTTAATACTTAAACACTTTTTCGTTAGAGGCAGTAGTTTTAGAGTTATTAACGAAAAACTGAAAAAGGGACCTTTAGACCCCCCCCCACCCTTAGCTCCACCCCCACCCCCCAGTACTTTTAGTATTTTGTTAAGGACACCTTCCCCTACAACTGTGCTAAAATTGGCTTCTACATGAATTATTTATATTTGGTATTTTTTGGTCTTCGTTGCCTGGGCTACAATAGGCCTTATAGGTCGCGGCCTAGGGGCGGCTGAGCTCAGGGGCGGCACTCGCTCGCTTTGGTAAGCCTTTAATTTTGTGTACGATTATAAACAAAAAAACAAGTCACTGTGGATAGATAGAGTATTCTATCCATTAAACGTTAAATTTCATTTGGTAAAAGTCGCTAATACCCCTACTCATTCCTATCCCATGTTAGATAGTTACTTATGTTTATGCTACTGCGTGGGCGGTAATGCCTAGATCGCACGTACCGAGTAGATGGGCGAGACAGCAAAATAATACTAGGCCGAGAGAGTTGGGTAGACGAGTACGTGTTTACACGTATTTAAAAAAAAAATTGACATCGAGTAATTAGTTAGTTCAGTTTCGGGATTAGTTTATGAATTAGGAAGATAGAAGACACTCAAGAGAGTAAACCTCACGCGATGGTCTAAGATATTCCTGGGTGAAATACCTACTTACAGTTCTAAAAATGCTTGAAAATGGCACTACAGAGAAACCTTTCCCGCTAATTGAAGCAAAGGGAATTCGCCTCAAACTGGAAAAACTTGAAACTGCATTTATAATCGTATTTTGACTAAGTGAGTGCTCAGATTCAGAGCACATCTCTTGATGTACTTACGGTTTCTGATCTTTACGGATCTCTTCTCGAGTTTATTATTGCAGAGCAAGAAAACTTTGATTATTTCGAAGAAAGTGCAATTGAAATGAGCGCACATAAGCAATATCAGGGCGACATTAAGAGTACGGGGAACCCTAAGCAAAAAACTTTATAGACGAATCATTAAATGAGGAAATTGAAACAACCTTCAGAGATTCTTTCAGAGAAAACACCTTGTTGGTCATTCTGAATAGACTGAGAGGTGAATTAGAGAGAAGGAATAATGTATATGTAAACTTCAAAGATTTTTTAAAATTTTTAACACGAATGAGTGAACTGTCAACACAAAGAGTCTCAGAAAAAGCTCAATCTCTTGTGCAAAATTATTACAATGATTTAGAAAACGATTCAGATTAGGAAGGTGTACACCTCCGTGGTCACATTTCCTCTAATAAGACAGCAGAGAAACCTGAATCTACATCATTACTGAATCTTTTACAGTTTTTGAGGAAAAAAATCTCTGTGCAACATTTACCCAAACTTGGATATAGCTCTCCACATAGCACTTTGCACTCCGGCCACAAATTGTTCTGGAGAAAGAAGTTTTTCCTGTTCAAAGCGAGTGGAGAATTACAAAAGGTCTTCATTGTCCCAAGAAAAACCTAGCTCTTTGACTCTTCTGTGCATAGAATCAGACTTAATGAAAACTATAAACTATGAAAATATTATAGATGATTGTGTCAATAAAAAATCCGGTAAAAAATTTTAATTCTTGTTTTATGTTACACTTTTACATTATGACTAATTAATTCGTTTATTTAATTTTTAAATACCTACTAAACTTATATTTGAATATTTATTTGGAAAATAGTGTGTCACCTAATGAAAGCCTACAAGTGAGTGATTATGATATGTGGCAACTTCTAAGAAGGAGGAAGTGGCCTGTACAAATGAAAAGTATAAATACGGCCCTGCCTAGAACTCGAATACTTTTAAAAGGAAGCATGCGTCGGAGGCCTCTGGCAAAATGCAGGTCTTGCATCTCTAGTCAGTACCTGCATATAGCTCATATTATGTAGTGTGTATATTGTTTTGAAACTAAATCAATAAATGAATTGCTGAGTTCTAAAACCCGTCCTAATTGATTTTCTTACTTTCGAGTAAATCAAGAAAAACGTGTAGCGCAACTAATAAAAAAAAACATAGTAGGCTGATGACTTTTCATGATTTCAGTTAATTTATTTTTTACACGTTAGAACGATCTTGTAATAACTTGATTCAGTTGATATTTTCTATTTAAATATTTAATATTTATTTTAAAAAGTTTTTATTTATTAGACCTGGTTAAAATTGATGTTTATTAAGTAGGTACTTGTTCTATGGGCAATTACTTCTAGGCAAGTACCTACGTAATTTTTTTTTTCTGTTTTATTATTCGAATTAGTTCTATAGAAGAAATCAAAAGAAGGTAGCTGCTATGTCTTACGTTAAAATGTGTTCCAACAAGCAGATCACAATATAAATCATATAAAAATCAGGATTATGTAAATAAAAAAATAATAAATTACGACCAGATAAACAAACACAAAACAAGCGTTTGATTTACAAAAGAGAGTACCACAGAAAACATCCACCTGAAACAAGAGCGTAAAAAATGCCAAGCCCATATTTAAAACGATTTATGAATAAACTAGAAGACTTTTGGAAATAATAATAACGGAATCGCATTCCTTATGAGAAATTACATCAGACGGCATTCACACCTCACTTTATTAATTTTTGGAGATCGCTGGCAACCCGGTTAATATGCTCTTTTTTTGAAAAAACCTTTTCATTCACCTTAATTACATTAAAAGGCAACTATTTGCATTGAGGGAAGTGGAAAATATTTCATTCTAAATTTCGATTACGTAAAATTAAAATTAGCTTTCGTCTTGTGAGATTGTACGCCATTAGCTATTAGCTCATTCGCTGTCACTTTGGTATGTTGGTATTCCTGATACACTTAATGTATAACGAACGGCTAGAAGATTTTGAAGGTACGGGGCACTTTCTTTTGAATCACAAACCATGTTACACAAACCTAGCGTAGCCGCTAAACTACTTGAAAACTGGGATGTTTTTCTTGCCTTGATGCGAGTAGGCGTTATAAAGGGGCACTTTCTTTTGTATCACAAACCATGTTACACAAACCTAGAATTCCCATGAAGTCTGCTACGCTTTGTTCTAGCATCTTTTCGTACAGAAACAAGAATACCAACATAACAAAATGACATTTGAAAATAATGTTTGAAAATGGACGGTCTCGTTTCACAGAATGAAAGTTAATTTTAATTTTACGTAATCGAAATTTAGAATGAAATATTTTCCACTTCCCCCAATGCAAATAGTTGTCTTTTAATGTAATTAAGGTGAATCAAAAGATTTTTTCAAAAAAAGTGCGTATTAACCATTGCCAGCGGTCTCAAAAATTTACCCTAATTTTTGACGAAAATTCATTAGGGCGCATATTGGAACTCAATGACTCAAATCAAGGTAGATAAAAAGACAGGTAAATATGCAGTTGTCCACCTCACGAATAACACGGAACGTACGTGTTGTCGAAGTTTGATGCACGGATAATACGGAATGTTCCTTTTTTAACTAATAGACAATCAAATATGACATTTGTCGGAAGTACCAATCTTACAAAATAAATTCTCTAAAATAAACTCGCTTTTCATCATACTTTTAAAAAACATCCCAGGTTTTGATAGGTTTGTTGGCAAAGCAGGGTTTGTGTAATTATTTTAATACATTTCTTTCCACGTTCTACTATTATAAATACAGGTACAAACTTGTCAATGATGCATTCACTTTGTTTTACGCAAAAATATTTTTTCTTTGATTGGCAGCATTGATGAAATGTCTATGAAATAAAAACGATGAATAAACATGGCGTTACCGCGCGATTGAATTAATTTTAACAAAATTAAAATGTTAAATGCATATTTTTTGCATGTTTTTTGGTCTCCCCCGACATAAATACTCACCTTTCGTAATGATAAAGCTAAATCTAACTGTTTGGATAAAAAGTATTCCGTATTACCGAGTAAGCGGTTTAATGCATAAATAATAAAAGAAAAGTTAAGGATTACATATGTGATAGTGAGAAGAATAAGAGAGATTAAACGGAGAAAATGGTAGATAAATATATATATGCATAATTTAATATTTACATATATTACAAATGACCAGGATTCCATGGACAGCTAGATTCACACATGTATCCATTCTGGAATAGTAAGGCTTGCACAATAAGCTTCCTACTCTCATTTTAAGTTACTTTGCTTGCCAAACTGAGGACTCTAAAGCCCCGTATTCATGGTAAACACTAGTTTAGCAACATTTGATCAACATCGTTGATGAGCGGAGATAATGTTGCTGGAAACTTTGTTGAAATAAATACAGGTTGTCCACACACCAGTCTGCGTTAAAATGTTGCCCGAGGAAGGAGTGTTGTTAATAAATCCATTTACATTTTTCTATTGCGCCGCTGCCTGTAGTTTTCTTTGCCGACAACATTTTTTTCTCTCTAGTAAACTGAGTACGCAGTACATGTATTTTAGTTTCCACGTCTTTTTTGGGTACATTTAGGGCTTGAGAAATTTCTTCGAATGCATCGTTCTTTTTGTTTCTATCTTTGTATTACTTTATAGAGGAATCCCATAATAATGGTTTAGATTGAAACAATTATATTAATTGCATTATTTTATCATTGCTGCACACTACTGCCATGTTTATAAACTGTTGCAAACACGTTCACACACGTCAACATTTGTTGCTAAACTGATGTTTACGCTCGTCGGGCGAGAGCTTGTCAACATGCCGTTATCAACTCCGCAACACGCAGTGTTGCCAGCAACATGTTGACAGCAACCCCGCAACACATTGATTCAACTTTGTTGCTAAACTAATGTTTACCATAAATACGGGGCTTAACTTGGAGAAACTCGTGGTCACTGGCAAAGTGTTTGACAGAAAAAGCAGAGGAAGGTCACCATTGCGCTGGGAGTGAAGGAAATGCCATGGTAAGTAGAGGGGAGAGGAAACAGTTTCAGCGGAGATTAACGGAATAAAATCAACATGGTACCATCAGTTAAATTTAATTCATTATTAATTATGTTTGATTTAACATTAAGAGGGCATTACCAGAGAAAACCAGAAATATGGCATTTTCAAATCAGATTTTAGACGTATTGACTCTTTTCCATAAAAAATTATAAATGGATTTCGAAAGATTGTTCTTTTATCTAGCATTCGCATGTAATAAATTTTGAGAAAATTTTTAAATTTTTAGTATAATAAGGTTATTCCATAGGTCGTTGGCAGATTTGTTAAATTTTCAAAAGAGATTTTGTATTATAACACACCCATTTCAAATAATATAATCATGCAGTAAAATAAATCAATACATTATCTAGCAAACGCATGTTTTAGAATTTTAATTTTAGTTTCAATAAAATCATTAAAAAATTTGTACGTACATGTGTTTCTTGACGAAAATTGGTCCATTTGTGTATTTATTTGCGCACTTACAAACTAATATATTTCAGATTTTTTTAACATTCTTATTAAATTTAGACATTATTGAAAAATGATAAATACTTATAATCAAAAAATAATTACAAAAAGTACATTATTTTAATTGTTTTATCATCATGCCTTTCAGCATTTTTGGATGAAGGTATAAATTAAAGCTAATTTGGATTGAAATAAATTCGATATTGAGTTATAATTTTAAAAAGCTGGTATGGAGAATATGCTGGTGAATTTTCGTCCGCTGGCTGGTTAAACGCTCTTAACGGCTTTCTTAAATTCGAGGGCTTGTCTTCTTGATTGTTTAACCTAATTCCAATTGTCCATAGTAATTCCAAAATGTCCGTAGTAGGATGAAACCGGTTCTAATGAAATTAAATAACTGGACTAAGTGCAAAAGTTTTTTAATTTCAATTCTAATTCAAATTGTATTTTTATGTAATCTAGTCCTAGAGGTTCTATCGAATGAATGATTAGTTTCTAATAGATGGATCGAAGCTTGAGCTAAGCGAAACCCAGTCGGCTGTTGACTATTATTTATAAAAAAAAGTGGTGTATTATAAAGTGTATGATTTAATATATAATGAAACACCCCAAAGTATTTGCTTTATTTAAATATTTTTTCAATCTTTTTATGCACTAAATGTTATAAAACATCTTTGCACATCCTGAACTCTAATTATAAACATTCCAAACTCATGCCTTTATAATAAAATCAACATAATTAGAATAAAGAACTCCAGTGAAAAATATTATGGCTTTAAAAAATATGTTCATGTAGATTAATAAACGTTGATTCTGAATATATAAGTTTTATTAAATAATTTTAAACGTACTGTTTAAAATTCTTTTATTACAAAATCCGTTTTTAATCGTATCATTAAAACACACTGCCAAGTTGGTATTATTGAATGTTTAGTGTTAACGTCACTGCATAATTTTCCAGTCTTTGTATTAAAATGTATGACAAAAGCCAAACCTACCTTATATCCAACGTAATAAAATTGCAATAAGTAAAAATGTTTTCAAAATATATTATGTAAAAATGTAAATAGTTAGGGAAATACTGTAATATATAGAAATAAATAAATTAAACTATAAATAAATTAAAAACCATCGGTATTAAGAAAATTTTCATGTTATTCGTTTATTTACGTACTTTTTATAGAAATTTAGTAGTTGTGTTTATTGAAACATTATTTAGACCTAAATAGTTCAGTATCAAAAAAAAGGTATCTCTATTAGTTAATATCTATTATTTACAATATTTAAAAAATTTATACTGTACTAAAAAAATTGTAATGCCACTTCCACGGCCACGAACTCCGAATTCTAAAATGGCGGACGTCGAACAGCTGATCCGGCGCCGTATCTTACCAATTGTCTATCGATGCTTCGTTTTTTAATTTTTCTATTCGTAAAGCTAAAAAAATAATGATCTCAAACAATTTTTATGCCACTCTCCCGTAATAATATTGAAAACATAATATAATAGATAAATATTTCCACCTAAAAAATGTTTTTTATTATTGAATAGTTTCATAGCTTCTTCCATATAATTCACACAAAATGACAACACCTGTTGAAAATAAAACAAACTTTTGGTGAGTGATGACATCATACGATTCACCATACATACGGTGGTTTTTGGGGGATCTTGAATAATTAAAACTTTGACAATTATTTTAACACTTAAATCATCAAAAAATTGACTGGAGTTCCTTATTGAACAGGAACAATTGAACCGTATCAAAAAAATGTAATATAAAATACATACAGGTGGAAGTATTTATACCACATAGTGTATATTTGCAATGAGAAATCGGCCAGATAAGATAAGGCTTTATTATTGAAACATTAATATTGGAATAAAGGTTTGCAAACCAAAGTAGGCTAATGACCAAATTTAAAAAACTTAAAAAATGCCTGATATTATCGAGTCTATTTTTATATTAAAATTATGTCAATATTTGTTATATAAATCGATATGAAAAAAGTAAACTGAAGGAAATTACACACTCATTGATTATTGCAAGATATGTATAATCAAGATCAGAATAGATTAAAAAACAACAATTTTTTTTTTTTAAACTACAACAATTTTCAATTTTCAACCTATTTGCGCCACCTCTTGGGGCGGCTAGTAGGGCGAGTAATTTTAAAGATTTTTTGGTATGTCTGAGGATTGGGCTTCCCTCCACAAGGACTGGCTTTTAAACTGCTGTGATCTTTTAAAAGTTAAAAACATTTTTTTTTTGGTTTGACTGCTGTGATCTTTTAAAAGTTAAAAACATATTTTTTTTGGTTTGACTGGATTAAACCTTCTTCACCAGGGACTGAAGTCAACACAGCTAACAACTGAGCCAAAGTCCAAATGGATAGGACCGACATTTATTTGGTAGTTATATTAACTGCGGTATTGTCATCAAATATATTGTGCATGCGTTGGTTCCATGACAGTTGGTCGCCGACAGTTGACCCGGCCAACAGTCTTCCGACAGGTAGTCCGGCCGACAGTTAATCCCTCTGACAGTTGGTCCGGCCGACAGTTGATCCTTTAGAAGTTTTTTTTCTTCAAGTAATTGTACAAAGAGGATATACGGCCGAACCAAAGTCGATGAAGGCATCTTCAGTGAAAATCCGCTATAAAAATATTTTTACTAACAATAATTTCGATTCTCCGAAGAAGCACGCGGCAGTAACAAAATACGACAAACTTATACATGCAGTCGGCTTAGCAAAAAACCGCTAAAGATTGCTACTTGCACATAATATATTTTTTTAATCTGAATATAACACAAGAGTCCCAACTGCTACCAACCGTCCCGAGTCAGTGAGACTATGGCATCCCCAATTTTAGTTTGGTGTTGTGCTGAAGGTAGTGGGGAGGGGAAGGAGATGTGAAAAATGCACCTGACTATTCAGATCTAGTCACCAAACACGGCTAAAGCCATTTCAAGTAAAAATACTAAACCTTCATACACTGTACACCAGCGTAAAAATTAAAAAAATCATATGATTTAACTGCTTTATCCGGCTATATACAGGCGGATATGTTTACCGCCGCCCCGGTGATCATTTATTGGATAACCAATACCCCTGCCATAGGCCATAGGTCACCCCAAGCGTTTCGCTACGTTTGATGAAATATAAGGGTTTGCCCGGGTTCTTGGAGTGAGGTTTGTCCAGGTCTTGGTGGCCGATTGCCCACCTGCTGCTGCATGGCGGGCCGGATCGAGAGAGACTGGTTGAGGAGGTCTTTTGACCTCTCCAGCCAGAAACCAGAATCCCTTGACCCATCGCCTTGCACCGCAGTTGAAGAAATGGATTCTTACGACCATCACTCCTGGACACACTCTGACCCCCAGATTCCTACCCACCCCTCAAAAATATTTCCTTCCCAGAACTTCCTCTTTTAGCTTTCCTTAAAAAAACCCTCCACACAGTATCCCTTAAGATGATATAGGCCCTGGGGGATATTATTTTCCTCGGCGTCTCCTGCGTGGAGCTAATGTAAAAAAAAAATGCATCACATTACTTTTGACCAGCTGTATGTAAAATTAGGGCATAAAAATAACTACATATACCTAAGGTAATCATACCAATAATATAACGCCACATTTAAAAAAACACTTGCCCGGTTCGGTTATCTATCCGAATATTGATAAAAATACACTCGATCAAGATAACAAAAAAAAAATCTTCAGTGTTTTATTCAATTTAATGTCAGTCTAGTGAAACTGCTAGGTATAATATTACTGGCAACATGAAGTTGTTAGGGTTTTTCAAAAAAACAATATTATCCAATTTAAAAAGTGCGTCTAATTAAAGAAATTGGTTTGTTCAAAAAAATCGTTTATCTAAAAATCTCTAAATCATTCCGTAATAGTTGGTCTGTGATTGCTAGTGAAAAATGATATGAAAATAAGTTTATAATAAAAATAGTATAAGTTAATAAAAAGTGAACTCTGTGATAATGGCGAACGGTAGTGATTTTTCTAGTGAAATGACCACTTTAAGCAGGGTGGAAAATATCACTAGTTTTCCAATTGTTGAGGATTTATGCGCTGTGGAAAGTATGCCGGATTTTTATACGTACACAAAAGGTATTTTCTTTATTATTTCTTATTCTTCTTTCGTAATTGTTAGAATAATATTTATATTATAGGGAGAAATTATTTTGCTAAATTAAAAAAACTATCAAAGGTTAGATAGTGTGCAAGGAAGACTACTTTGTATGAAGGATTACAAAGAGTATTTATTTATTTATTGTTTCTTCTCAACAAAAATGTATTGTTTAGCGTACATTAACATTTATTATTATTATCGCCACTTGGTTTCGCTTGTATAGAGGTTAATAATACTACAATTGAACAAAAGTATCACAAATACATAACGATAAATTATTATCAAAAAGATAAGTAAATACAACGTCATTAAAATAATAATGATAAGTTAGGAAATTTGTGGAAAAAAAACCTATGAACTAACAAAAAAGTGTTGAGAGATGAAACAAAATGCCGTGTCACTAACCAAAACTAATTGTTACAAGTAGTTTTGGTAGTGAAAGAAACATTGCTTGTCTACCGAAATTGACAAATAAAAAAACTGCTGGAATTCATAAAAATGAATTTAGTGTTTGAAAAGTTTTATAGAAAATATTGTAAAGATGCTGCATTAGAGAATGTATGGAACTTAAACACATGCTGTAATAATCGTACAAAAATAATACGGTGTTGGGTATAATTACTGCGTCAGATAATGGTAGAATTGGATTGGTAGAAACGTACCGCAAGGAAATATATGGTTGTCGCAATACGCTTATTAACTATTTTTTTTTTACATGAGCTTTACACAGGAGGCCCAGAGGAAAATAATTTCCCTCAGGGCCTATGTCACATTTGGGGATGTATGGAGGGTTTTTTAGGGAAAGGAAGGAGAGGAGAGTTCTGGAAAGGAAAAGGTTTTAAGGGGTGGGTAGGAATCTGGGGTTCAGTGTATCCTGGTCATCCGCCTCCAAGACCTAGACAAACCTCACGCCATGAACACGGGCACTCCTGCTAAATCACCAAACGTAGCGAACCACTTGGGGTGACCTATGGCAGAGGTGTTGGTTATCCAATAAAGGTTCCCGGGGCGGAGGTACCCATTCCCGCCTCCCAAATAATAAGATTTAATTAAATAATGAAATTAATAAAATAAAATAAAATAATAAAATTAATTAGCAAAATGGAGTCCGCAGCACAGATGGAGTGACGATTGAAAATGGTGCAGATGACTAGATGATGGAACCTGGAGATAACTGAAATTGCTGGAAGACAGACCATGAATTCGAATAACTAATTAAGCATCACCTCCAGGGCTGGACATTTTCAAAAAAAAGCCAGCTGACAGGACGTATGATAAGGGACTACAGCCAGTGGGTATATTGAATGGTGATGATGATGACTTGGAAAACAGAAACAAGACTTTATGGGAAGACCAAGTATATATCACACATTTACATCATGGTAATAGATTGCTGATGAAAATATCGTGCCAAAACCGAATCCGTTATGTACTGTCAGTTAAGTGTTTAGTGAGCAGATACACAGACATATTTAATTGAATCGTTTTCGCATGTTACACTGATAAGATTAATGAAGATAAAGCCACTTTGCCATGGCTGTTATGAATAATAATATTGGGAAAGAATGAACATGTTGAGCGATGAGGTGCTTGCTGGATATTAATTTGACATTTTTATCGGATGGACAAATATATGGGGGAATATTTAATTTATGGCAATCCTTGGTAAAGTGTTAATGCCGTCTGATTCTGGATCACCGAAAAACTAAACATCTTTTGAAAAAAGAGTTTAATTGCGAACTCTAACCAGGTACGGGAACCGTCGCCCTGAGAACCATTTATTGCATAACAAACACCTCTGCCATATGTCAACATATTATTCCTTAAAACGTATCACTGACTACAAAGTTTTTCATAATTTTAAGGAAAACACAGAAATCGTGAAGGTAACATAATACACTAGAGCTGAATGATGAATAATGACCGAAGGTGTTCCACAAGCAAGCATTCTTGATCCTCTTTTATTTATTATCTACAAAACTACCTCCCATTTATTTAACCAGAGCAATGTTCAAAGTTTGGCGATAATATAATATAAACCAAGAACAATTTGAATCTACAAAGACACATCATAACTCATAGCAGACAATACATAAAGACTGCCAGTAAACAATCATTGAGTAGTTATGAATAATAAGGAACACTTTAAGATCTGTGTGTAACTAATATTTTCTAAAAATCTAATTCTAGCAATGGGAGTTTATGGAAGAATACTCTTCGCTTACGGAGGTGGAATAGTACTATTTATATTTGTTATATTCTTCGACACAGCGAAGTATATAATGGTACATTCTCACTCCAGGCACAAAACACCCACAGCCATCATTCTCAGCGTATATCCGGTAAGTGACAAAAACCGTATTATAAGAGCGTAGATTATATTCGTGGCTTGATACGAATAATAATTCACCCGAGATGAAAAATTATGCACGGGACGGAGGATTCGTAGGCTTACAGTTGTTCCAAATCAAATGAGTGAGTTTTAAAAAATCTGAAATAATTCGATCATTTGATAATTGGAGCGCTCAGAAGTTTAGGTACTCGAAAAAAATTTAAGTTCGATTTGTACTGAACTTTTTACCAATTGAAGCATTGTGTAAAATGTAGGTGCATATGGTTTTAAATTAAACATTATTGTAAAATATACTCGTAGGAGCTTATGTGAGTGCATATATGGTTTTATATGGCTAAACAACTTATATATGGAATAGTAAAAATTACGGATTGAACGAAGGTGCTGTTCGGTATATTGTTTCCCGTCGGTTAGCGTCGCCACATATTTCGATCATTGCATTTAAAACAATGTGTATTATTATTGACTCTTAAATTGAGTAATTTATTTATGCCCCTTTACATAAAACAAAGGTTAACTACGATTACTTTAGTCTTAAACTTTACATAATAGCAATGAAAATAATAATAATTAAAGGAAAACAATCACTTTGTTTGTAACCACGATTTATTGATTTAATTTTTATTTACCGACCGGTTTCGCTTAATACAAGCATCTTCAGGGTATAAATTAAAACTGATGAAAAAATACATTGTGTGAGCTTATATATACATACAGACAGAGACAAAACATAATATAAAGTAAGAGTGAGAGAGTGTAATTAATATCCTACATAGTGATAGAGAGAAAGAGACGGGTATATCTAATGAATAATTACATTAAATAATATAATGTAAAGTAGATATAATGTAATTATAATGTTATATTAATGTTATATTAGATTTGTCAAAGAATTTATATATAAAAATGCAAAAATCGGTAATTTTAAATACATGTAGGATTACAAAAGATTTTTTAAATATTTATATTGAGGGATCAGTAGGATTTAAAGGTTCAATTAGGAATTCCACAGAGCCGAACCCTCTGATATGAAAATATCTGGAGTCGGTGAATTATTTTCCCATCTGGTCTCTGGTAGGTTGACATGTTGTTCTTGTATTGTTTTGTAATTATAATACTTATATAGTGCAATTGCATAACGTGGATTGACCAGATGATCATTTGGGAAGTGTGTGAAAGGGTTTAGTTTTTCCTGTGGGGAAAATTAAACCCGGACATTTAAATCTGGTGCGTAAAAGTAAAGTAGATATAATGTAATTATAATGTATAATGTAATTATTCATTAGATATACCCGTCTCTTTCTCTCTATCACTATGTAGGATGTTAATTACACTCTCTCACTCTTACTTTTTGTTATGTTTTTTCTCTGTCTGTATGTATATATAAGCTCACACAATGTATTTTTTCATCAGTTTTAATTTATACCCTGAAGATGCTTGTATTAAGCGAAACCGGTCGGTAAATAAAAATTAAATCAATAAATCGTGGTTACAAACAAAGTGATTGTTTTCCTTTAATATGTCAAACCACAAAGTGACTGCTTTCTACCAAAAAATAATAATAGTTTTATTGCCAGTTACATGAATTGGATATCCAATACAATTTATCTATTTTGGGACTAAATTATCAATAGGTTATTTTTTTGCTTGTCGTTGATAAATTTGATTGTTCCATGGCGCTGAGTATCGGCCGTATTGGATGGGAAAATAAAATAAAACGTGCAGTAGGTACGTACATAACCAAAATACCATTTAAAATATCGAGTAATGTTGTTCACGAAGTACAAACTCTTAACCCTTTTTATTTATTAGGCAGTTGAATCGTTGACTGCGTTGAATAATATTCGCATGTAGGTATTATATTTCAACTGTTGGCGCTAATTATTTTCAACAGCGTTGGACGTTGAAATAATATAACTATTGTTTCCAACGGCTAGTTATATTTTAATACAGTACTTGTCTAGAACCTCAGGGCTCGTACACATAAACACGATACGACGTCGCATCGTACTACGACGCGGCATCGCGATCGTACCGAATGCACTTTCTACAAATCTCCTCGCTCGACTCAAGCGATAGTTAAAAATTCTTTGTTCTCCCGTCAAATGCTTTCCAGGTCCATTCGTTGCCCTGTGGAGCTCATCAATCCCGCCGGGGAATGGATGTAGCGGGCATTCGTTGACCACATGTTGGATCGCCACACAAAGCCGACTCTTTAAGGCCCCATCTGTGGAATAGAATGAATCAACGTAATACTCTTAGGTACAGCAAATAAAAATGAAGGAAAAAAGTATGGACATCTGCACACAGTAAATAGAAAAATTAACGCGGAGAATAAGTTGGTTATAGGATAAAAATCAACATAAAAATTAAAACACATTATATATTTTACACTTGAAACAAAATATTACAAATTTCCGATACAAATTTTAAAACGGAATAAACGAAAAATTTAACGGTACTGATTTTATTTCTAAGCCTATGTAGCCTTTGGACTGGGGAATGAATGAAATAGTTTGTTTTCGACGATCAGACAGGACATCTCAAAGTCTCGTGTTACGATTGGATATTAATAAAACCTGGGTCGCATCCTGTCCCGCTTTCACTGAAATGTAATATATATATGTAATAAATTACAAATAAGAAAACTATATTAATGTCTAATTATTTTTGACTGGTTTCAGATAGCTGCTTCAGTGACATACTGCGCAATTCTTGTTCCCAGGGCGTACATCTTGGCCGAGACTACCACACATCTGGTATTTATGTGCGCGATGTACCAGCAATTCCGATTGTACATTGCCTACATCGGGGGAGAAGCCGAATTAATAAAGTAAGTTACTCATGCTTGAATTCGAACTTAACAATAAATATTTACATAGTATTTTTTTATTCATGAGTATTAGATAGGTAGTATAAAGAAATATTCACAGTCATTCTCACTTAAGATTCCCATTCCGAGGCGGGCTGCACGTTTTTGTGTTGGTGATGAATCATTTTTTTTATGATTACCTCATCTTCTTGTTTGCAGACCTCGTATTAAAGTTTGTTGATATCCTCATCCTCATGTTCGTTGACTGTAAGTTGTTGGGTTGGTGTTATTTCATAATTTTTATGATGCCTTCATTTCCATGATAAATTAGCCATACTTTGATGTTGTTTTTAAACTTGAAAATTGCAAATAGTATTCATTCATTAAAAAATGAAAAACTAATTTCTTGAAGCTAACTACAAAAATAAATTCACTTGGCGCGGTAACATAGAAGCATGACCGTATTCAAAAACGTCAACCAGGATTTGATTGTACCTAAACACTCCATCAAATGTTAGCATATTGTATAATCTTGCAATGCGATTTATTAATTTCATGACATGGTGATTTTTTTTCATTGCAAGATAGAAAATAAAAATATTAAAATATTTGATTATTTTTTAAGGAGAGTGGAACCGGATAGATTCGATCCACAAGTGGGACCATGCTGCTGTTGGCCTTGCTGTTTTTTCTTACCACGGCTAGCAGTGAATAAGTATGAACATATACATAACAACATTTAAAATGCTTTTAATCTTATAACTAACTAACTAACTAACTAACCATCACGCCGTTTCCCCGCAGGGGTAGGCAGAGAGGACGGACCGCCAAACAACTCGGTCTTGGCACACACTCTTTGCCTCACTCACATTCATGCATCGTCTCATACATACTCTTCTATTATTCTGACTTTTGACATGGCCCGTCTCAAGTATCTGATTTACTTGATCGTGCCATGTCTTCCTCGGGCGTCCCCGACTTCTTCTACCATTCACATTTGCATCATATATTCTTTTAACACTACTTTCTTCGTTCATTCGCTCTACGTGCCCAAACCATCTGAGGGTCCCTTTCTTAATTTTGCTCATTATACTTACATCAGCCTTACATTCTTTGCGGATATCCACATTTCTAACACGATCATACATGGTTTTACCACACATACGTCTCAGGGATCTCATTTCAACAGCATTCAGTTTACTTTCATCCTTCCTCTGCCAGTTCCATGCCTCACTGCCATACATCAGGGTAGGTACCAGGACTCCATTGTGGACTGCTAGTTTCGCTTTTATTGAAAGTTTTTTATTAGCTCCAACGGCATTCAGTCCTCCATTAATGGAGTTACCGGCATTTACCCTCCTTTCAATATCTCTATCAGCCTTCCCATCTCTCGTAAACATACTACCCAGATAAACAAACTCATCCACCTGCTCCAAGTATTCATCATTCACTACTATATCGCACACTGTTTTCGTACTCTCTCTTTCAAACACCATGACTTTAGACTTACTTACATTCATCATTAACTCATTCTTCATACATACTTCGTTCATCCTAGATACTAGAGACTGTAGATCTTCCATAGTGTTAGAAATCAGCACCGCGTCATCAGCATACAACAGACAACATACTTTCAGACTATTCAATTTCGCGCCCAATCCCACATCTTTCAATTCTTGCATACAATTATCCATGTATAGATTGAATAACCATGGTGACATTACGCAGCATTGCTTAACACCTTTTGTGATGTCAAACCACCCCGTAAAATCACCGTTCACCCTAACACATGCAACGCTTCCCTCGTACAGAGACGCAATTGCCTGTATGAGATTTGTATTCACTCCATACTTGGACAACACCTTCCATAGCTTTTTCCTGTCGACTCGGTCGTACGCTTTTTGAAGATCTACAAAGGCGCAGAAAAGTTTCTGGTTTTTCGCCAGAAACTTCTCAGTGAGCATACGCAAGGAGAAAATCTGGTCCATGCATCCCCTTCCACTCATAAAGGCACCTTGCACATCCCATATTTTATCCTTTGTTTCCGTTCTTACCCTTTCAATCAATATTCTTCCATACAGCTTGCCGACAGCACTTAGCAGGCTAATAGCCCTATGATTCCCACATTCCATGCGTGACCCTTTACCTTTGTACAACGGCATGATTACAGCCCTTCTCCAATCTAATGGCGTGTAACCCTCCTCTAAACATTGGTTAAAAAGTTTGCACAACCATGTGAGAATAATATGGTTATCTCCTTTAAAGTATTCGGCAGCAATATTGTCGAAACCAACAGCCTTACCATTCTTCATGCATTTAATCGATTTTTTTATTTCATCCATACTGATTTTGATAACATTCACTCCGTCATCGTTCATAACCGATTCGACGCTGGACTCACTACCACCCGGGTTGCTTTCGAAGACTTCCTCAAAATATTTCATCCATCTTTCTTTTATTTCTTCTTCATTCGTCAACATTCTTCCATCTTTCGATTTTATCACTTTCATTCTTCCGTTCTCTGGGCCACTCCGGGACCTTTTGACTTCCTTCCAAAACAGTTTAATGTTTTCTTGGAAGTGTTTTGTCATTTTTATTCCCTCTTCATCTTCCAGGCGTTTCTTTCGTTCTTTCACTCCAACACTTACTCTTTTCTTGTTTTCCTTGTATACTTCTTTCGCTCTATCTCTCTCTTCGCTTGAAGCACTGTCAGTCGCTATCAGACGTAACCAAGCTTTCTTCTTCTCTGAGACCAGTGCTTTGATCTCGTCATCCCACCATGCATCACCTTTCTTCCTACCTTGCTTACTTATTCCACACACGTCTCTAGCAGATTCGCGCAGACTAACCTTTATGTGGTTCCATGTTTCCTCTATGCTTAGACCATCCATTTCTTTCGCATTCAATCTCATTTCTGCACAATTCTCATACTCATTTCTCACATAATCGTTTTGCAGTTTTTCTATTTTGACTCTTGTTGGGGCTGATACCGTTTTCACTTTAGAGCGCCATCCGCGAAAGAGGTTTACTCTTGATACCACCAGAAAGTGATCAGTTTCAACCTCAGCCCCTCTGAAAACTCTTGTGTCCTCGGTAACGGCTCTCAACCTAGAGTCAATTACTACAAAATCAATTATTGATCTTTCATTTCCTCTTTCCCACGTATATTGGTGGATACCTTTATGATCGAAAAAGGTATTCGATACAAATAGGTTCCACTCTAAACATACTTCAAGTATTCTGTTCCCATTTTCATTCGTCCTTTTATCCCCGAACTTACCTAAGGCTGAATCAAATCCGTCACGTCCAATTCCCACCCACCCATTCAAATCGCCCGCCATTATAATCCTTTCATTCAAGTTTTTTAATCTCATTACGTCGTTCACACCAGTCCAAAAATCATCTTTCACTTCGTTGCTTTCAGAATTAACAGGAGCGTAGCAAATAACAAGAAACACCCTTGTCAACCCAATTTTGAAACGGATCCACATTATTCTCGGACTTACACATTCATACTGTAACATACATTCAACCATTCTGGGAGACAGTAGCGCTGCAACACCCTGACAAGCCCTCTCCGTATCTGGTCTCCCAGACCAGATGACGAGCCTATCGTTATGCTGCATTGTACCGCTCACTTTTTCATACTCTCTGTCACACAAAGTACGTCCAAACATTTACTATCCATTGTATCGCATAATTCATTCATCTTTCTGTCCATCCCTCCTCTGATATTCCATGTACCAATTCTACATTATTCACGTTCAAATAAGCAAAAACTTTAGATCGACAAACTCTGGTGTCACATGATTTACACAGATTGTTCTGCCTGGAGTTTCTATGCATATGATAAAACTGGTAGATAATTAAATAATGTAACATTGTCGGTTTTCAGAAGAAACATGACTTTATTGAGGGTGCTCGTGATCCAGTTGCCAGTGGTGCAGGGGGTTCTTTATATGATTCATCTCACTTTGTGGGCTGAGAGACAGGTAAGGTTTTTAACAGATTGACAAAATCTACCGCCTTATTGAAACCTAGATAGCTTGACACGTTGACATTTGAAATGTCACCGTACTCAAATAGTTAACTAAAAAAAAAACTAAAACAAAACATTCAATATTCTAGAATTATAACGTCTCCACTCTAACTAACCGGCGAACATACCTTGTCCTCATGGCTCTATATAAAATCTGCAACAACGTTATTGACTGTCCTGATCTACTGAAACTAATAAACTTCAAAATACCACCCAGAGTAACAAGGCTTAACGATTTATTCCACATTAGCTGGACGCGTACGAATGCTGGTGTCAGGGATCCTATCAGAAGAATGTGCAAATCGTTTAATCAAAATCTATTTTAATAAATTTATTTATTTTTTGACACACGCAGTACTTTTAGTAGAAAATTGAAGGCTGTTTTCCTACAAAGTACAACAACTTAGATATACACTTCGTTTATAATTTTAAGTACTTACTGTTCTTTTTTTTTAAATTTCTGTATAACATTATTTTTTTATCTCTATTTAAATATATATTTATTTTTATCTTACCATCTTTATTTTTCCAAAATTAATTTGTAAACTTTTATAAGGATATTGTGCATTTCTCTCATCTCTATATTTGTAAAATAATATTCTTGTGTATATTCCTTTCTTCCCTAATTATAAGTAAACATATTTGTATGTTTTTATCTGTGTAAGTCAATTCGTGAGAAATAGTTTGGATGCAGGTGAGTTCTCTAATTGTTGTTTGTATACTCTTGTTAATGGTAATCTGTATCTGTATTTTCTCCTTAATAAATAAATAAATGTAAATCAGTGTAATTCGTTTTTTTTAAAACTCCGTCGATTGAAAATGACGATTGTTTCAGGAATCCTACCGCGTGAACTTTGCCTTCGTCCAACCTTTCATCATCATCACCATAATGTTTGGCATCTGGGCCATGAAGATGGTGACTAAGGTCCTAGGTAACATCCTGCCTGACCACCGGCTCTTAGGCAAGATGTACTCCCTGCAGCTGGTCAACCTGCTATCTCAGGTGTTGAGTTTACTGCTCAGGATTCTGCTCATATCAAATGTGATTCCATGCGAACCTCCTCTTACTGTGGGACTATGCGCGAGTTGTAAGTACCGAAAATTCATAATTACTAGACATAATATACCAGATACTAGAGATCGCCCAGTGAAACATCTAAGTAATTCACCGCAAAAAAGTTTCATGGTACATGTTGGGAGGGGCAATATGTTACTAGCACTTCAGTGGGCCAACCTGCTTTCTCAGATACAGCTAGGCTTGCAACTCAGGATTCTTGGTCATACTTGAAGTGATACTGTGCTTTCACCTATTGACTGTTTAAGTATGCGCAAGTTCTGAGTATCTTTATGAAATTTGTGATTTTCAGATGTTCGTACCTACATATTCGTATTATAAATACTTATTGGAGATCGACCAGTGACACACAAAAAACGATGTCAGTCGAACTATTGGTACAAGGAATAAAATGGTGAATCAACATTACATAGATAATTGTTTTAAAATATTTAACTAAATTATTTAAAACATATTTTGGGACAGGGATTCAGACATATTTTTAAACACAATAAACAGCAGATAATAAAAGAAGTCTTTGGACTAAGACGAAGAAAGGTTAAACCACAAAATCAACCCCAAATCTGAAGTAGATTTACTAGTTTTCTTTGTAGGAGCCTCAGTAAATAACAGAAACCAATAGAAATTCAAAATTTAAGGAACTATTTTACATAGAGAAGATAGCGTGCTCCAAGTTCCTCAATGATAAAAGTGGGACTGCCAGAAATGGATAAAGTTCCTTCTCCTATCTATGACTATCCAAAGACTACATTTTTTTGGATTTTGAATCTTCGCGCTGGTCTAATAATATTACTAACCACGATCTAGTCAACATATTTCTGACTTTTTTTTTACATTAGCTCCACACAGGAGGCCCTGAGGAAAATAATTCCCCTCAGGGGATATGTCAATTTGGGAGGCGGAAATGGGTACCGCCGCCCCGGGAACCTTTATTGGATAACCAACACCTCTGCCATAGGTCACCCCAAGTGGTTCGCTACGTTTGGTGATTTAGCAGAGGTGCCCGGGTTCATAGGGTGAGGTTTGTCTAGGTTTTGGAGGTGGATGACCAGGACCCACTGAACCCCAGATTCCTACCCACCCCTTAAACCATTTTCCTTCCCATAACTCTCCTCTCTTTCCTTTCCTTAAAAAAACCCTCCACACAGCATCCCCAAAGATGACGTAGGCCCTGAGCGAAATTCTTTTCCTCAGGGCCTCCTGTGTGGAGCTCATGTGAAAAAAAGTCATCTTTGGGGATGCTGAGTATGGTATCTTTTTATTAAAGGAATCAGAGGAAGTTCTGGGAACGAAAAGGATTTTAGGGGTGGGTAGGAATCTGGGGGTCGGTGTGTTCAGGTGTGACGGACGTATGAATCCATCCCTCCCAGTGCGGTGCAAGGCGATGTTCCGAGAGAGTAGTCAAAGGGACTCCCTCAACCAGTCTTTCCCGATCCTGCCTGCTATGCAGCCGGTGGGCAGATGCATCCGCCGCCAAAACCCAGACAAACCTCACCCTATGAACCCTGGCACTCCCGCTAAGTCGCCAAACGTAGCAAACCACTTGGGGTGACCTAAGGAAGAGGAGTTGGTTATCCAATAAATTGTAGCCGGGAGGCGGTACCCATGCCCGCCTCCCTATTGAATAGGTGTTGGTTAATCAATAAATGGTTCCCGGGGCGGCGGTACCCACGTCCGCCTCCCAAAGTGTAAATTAACTGGGAATCCCAGCTTATCGCAAATAGAAACTGCCATCTGGTTCATTTGCACCATATTAATTAGTAGATTAAATCAGTCTGGTGGAGATATCGGCAGGCCGGAAAAAACACAAATTGAGAAAAATGATTAACATTCCGATATCTCTTATAGATCCTGTATAATGGCGCTGTGGCTTGGTCAATGTCCAATGATTACCATCTTTTTCATCTTTCTTGTTGTTTTTATATTTTTGTTCTGCTGAATAGCTAGTTTTAGTGAAAAACAAATGAATCACCCTAATAAATACATCAAGATCGCAATAAACCAATTCAATTCTTCTAGATCTTTTGCAGGGCACTCGATAAAGAAAGATTGGAATAAAAGACAGGACTTTTTGCTATATAAACTCGAATATAAAAATATCAAACTGTATCACTTGGAAGGTCCCGTAGAACAATGTCATTTTGCAGTAAAGCTGTTCAAAGTTTCGTTTCTGCATTTTTACTGTTTTTGACATCAAGAAATATAATGTTGTTTTGATATTTTGCATTTCATTCAAGCGAATACAAAAAAATTCTGCGTTTTATAAATTTTAAATTAAATATCCCGTTAGAAGACTTAAAATATAAATTATTATTAAATATTCTAAAAATACACACACACTAGAAGACAGACGTAAAATAAACGACTTAACATTTTTATTAAAAATACTTAACTCTAAATTTGACTATTGTGAACTCTTGCAACTCATAAACTTACGAATACCGACAGTAACTACACGACAAAATACACTATTCTACTGTAGCATTCATAAGCGAAACTACATTACCCACTCTCCGATACAATGATTTCACACTTTTTGCTTTTGTATAACGGGCTTATGGAGCACCGGGCCAATTTAGGCCCCTTTCTCCTTCAACTGAGATATTTAAGGTTGTAGAAAGTGAGATTTGTTTTTGGGGAAATCAGTACTTAGGTGGTGTTGACATATTTAACATAAACTTGGCGAATTTTGTTGATCTTGTAAAAAACTTATTTCAAAACTATTCCTGAACATATCTGTATTTTTGTAAACCTATGAAATCGCCGTATTTTTGTATTTTTGATGACTTGTGTGCTTTTTTGAGTAATTTTATTTTTATTATTTCTTTATCTGTTTAAAAATCCTTCGTCATGAATTAATTGTACTACCAAAAAATAAAAATTCCAAAAACAGACTTTTAAATCAATAAAATAAACCATTAAATAAGCCAACGAAATGATTTACAATTTTTAGTAGAACCGACATTGTTCTTCGAGACTATCGATTTATTCAACGCTGTTTTGAGAAATTTTGAAATATTTTATTATTTTCGAGACAATATTGTACGTTCTACCTTAGATACAATAGTTTATCACTCCACTGAGGAAGTCCAGCCATTTTTTAACGCCATCTTTTAGTTTGTAGTAACATTTTTTTTATTTCTCCATTTAACTTTTTACAACGGCTTAAAAAATTAGAAAGTTGCAGTGGGATGCGTAGCGTCAAAGCCGCCTAGAGTATAGGCCTGGCCAAATTGCGAACTCAGTGCTTTCTCTAAGTAAACTTCACTGTTCAAAATAGCACAATCCCTTTGTTTATTTAATATGCTTACGGTGAAATAGTAAGCAAACCTGCAGTAACAACAACAATCGCTGCCATTTGCAAACTGTCTTGGTTCGGCACTGACTTGATCACGGGACAGAAAATTCATCGCGCGTCAATGCCTAATCAGTCGTTATTCCGAATGCCGTAGCGTTGTTGCTAGTCGCGTGGGTTGGGTTCCAATGACGTCAAACTCGTCCGTTCACAGACCATGGTTACTTCTCACACAACACTGTTCAAACAGTCTTAAACCGGGTTTAACTATCCTGTGGTAATTAGTAATCACTAATCAGTCATGTTTTCACTATACATCGCCTATTAAAATAAATGTTCGAGAGTTTTTAGGTAGTACCTACTGAACAAATTTTTGTAATTTTACTCAATATTTATTAATAGGTACAAATTTTTGATCAGTACCTACTAAAAATTTATTAAAACATATTTTTGTTCGATACTAAATATTTATTAATAGAAAATTTTCAGTACTAAATATTAATTAAAATTTTTTTTGAACAGTACTAAATATTTATTAATACAATTTTTTGATCAGTACTAAAAATTATTAATACAAATTTTTTTTCAGTACTAAATATTTATTAATACAAAATTTTGTATCAGTACTAAATAAAGATATGTTAATACAATTTTTTGTTCAGTACTTGTTATTTGTTGCCTTTATTGATCGAAGATTAATACGCATTTTGTTAATTGTTCAGTAATATGTATTTATTAATACCTACAAATTGCCTTTTTTTTTAATTTTCAGTGATCTACAACAGTACAATGCTAACAGTGATATTTATATTGGCTTACTGGTCTAGAAGTCTCTACAAAAAACCTCTGAGTGATATCGGTCCAATCATCACAGGATCTCAAGAGGTGGGTTCATATCCAACGTCGATTGGAAATGAAATAGAAAACGCTATAAAATATGATCTCCCTTAAAAATAATCTCAAACTTAATTATTTTTTTTTTCTTAAAATTTTGTTAATTTTCAAGAGCGAAAAAAGTATTTTTACAGCATGATATTTATTTATTTATTTTTTCTTTACATGTAAGGAATTCGTATTTACAATTAAATTTTCAACCTAACTAGGACAAGCCTTTGTCGAGGTTAATAAAATTTTATAAAATAATAAAAATAACACAAAATAATAAAGAAATTGAAAGAAAAATGTTGTTACATTAATGTTTCTTACAGTTAATGGTTTCCTATGAAGTTAACCTTAAAGAAAAACATATCAACTTATAAATATATATCTCATAATTTTGATGCATTAAAGTAATAGATTAGAAGATGAGGTATTATCGTCGAATTAATAAATTAATTAGCATTATTAAAATTAGTAATTAAGTAGAAAATTATATGAACTGACATTATAAATAATATTTTTACATTATTTAACCAGAATTGCTGTGCAGAATACCTACTTTCCGTTAATAAAAATGATTAATTAAGTATTAACCTTTTGTGTATCATTGTTTAATCTTTGTTTTTATTTATTTTTAGGATCCGTTAATCGAGTGCATTAAACTTGAATCTCTGCGGGACATATAAATTTATTTCCACAAATATCGGCGAACAAATTCGGGAAAACATGGTGTAGAAAATATAGAAAGTTAGAACTAAAATACATCGAAGCGTTTTATGTCTGTACGTATAATATGTAGAAATAGGTGTGGTAAAATATACGTTAATTTTTATATTTATTATTTGCATATTCATTTCCGTTTTTACGAAACAAAACAAATAAAATAAGAATACAGAATCAATTTTCAACAACGTGCGACATCTATTTGTCAAATTCTGAACCAATTAAGGCTTTCAATATTATTCGCATTATTTTTAGTAGCAAGTTAGTGTAGAAGGTCTATGAAAATCATTTGTAGTTTGACTCATCGTCGATAGATGGCAGTAATTTTTTTGGAAAATTGCTGAACGTGGTCACAAATGTCACCAAGAACAAAACAAAAAATTACCATTGTTTTGGTTCACACAATCTCGTACAGTTGAACCTAAATTCGCATCAAACATTATATTAACTATCTTACTAGTTATATTAACTCCACACAGGAGGCCCTGAGGTAAATAATTTCCTTTTGAGTCCAGAGTTTTTTTATGGAAAGGAAGGGGTGAACCTGGGTCTTGAAGGGACCTATGATGTAGAAAGGAGGAAACACAGAGGCCGGCAAATCACACCGTAGCCGAGCTGTTGAACTTAAGAGTCGCAAGACGAACCGTTCTCATGTAATAAATCGTTACTTCTGTTGGACAGGGTTCTAACTTCACTGTACCTTATTCTGAGATAGGAGATGTCAAAGTTGGCAAAGACGGTGTCTCATTATCTATTTACCAATTGATTTTGAGGTGGAATTTTGTGTAAAGTATTTTAAATGAAGAACATATTTTATAATGAAGAGCGTAACTATACTTACCATTTTAGAACATACTTAAACCCTCAGACAGAACCATGTGCAACTAGCTAGGTAGTAGGTACCTACGGCATAATAATTCAATGCATAAGGTTCTAACTACATTACTTTAATGATGTACCAAGCTAGCAGTCCTATTTAAATATTTTTCATTACTGTGTACCTACCTGCAAATTTTGGGCGCGTGTTTGGCGTATTTCCCGACTGAAAACGAAATTGCTAATTTAAAATAATAATATCGCACACCCGTAGAAAAGGGGGTTACATGCCAACTGAGAATGAAACCAACTCAGAAACACCTTAGAAAGGTCATGAAAAGCCATGAAAAAATAATTTTAAAATAGTCAGTAACCCTAACCTAACTTAACCTTTTTAACCAATTTTTTAATGTTTTATATCATCACTCTTAATGACCTTTCTGAGGTGCTTCTGAGTTGGTTTCATTCTGCGTTGGCCGGTCACCAGAAAAAGGTAGGTAGGTATTTAGTCAATATTTTCTGTTTTTTAATTTTTTTGTACAGGTGATTGTGATTAAATACGCTCCACGAAAACCGTATTTTAGTTAGATCACTCTATCTCTGCGAGAAGTTGCTAGGGTGTCTTTTCTACGCGGCCGCTTGTTTCATCAATCATAATTTGTTTTCGCTCTTCTATAAAATTTACTTTTTTGACTTACGACCCTTTTCTACGGGATCTGCAATATATGGATGCGATGACATAGAAATTCCACAAAAAACAGTTTTGGTTCATTGTTAATTTAAACTAACGTTTAAGACGATTTTTATGCATAGCACAAAGGGTAACAATTATTATAAGCAATAATTGTTAGCCTGAAACACTCATTTACATTGAAAAATCATTGAACCTAATTGCTGAATTTTTCGCTCCACAAACCCCTCTCTCACATTTCGTCTCATTGTACATCACACTCCTACATACTTAGATGTATATAGTCATAAACACAACCTTAAAAAGCCTCTAATACCTACTCGGTCCAGATTCACGATTTTCGTATTTTTCTTTGTGTCTGCCGATCCATTCAGCCGGTTGGTTAGGGGCGGGGGAATTCCGATATAAATATTACCGAGAGCAATCAGCTGAGAGCTGCTTTATCAAAATTTCCAATGGCGACCGAACAAACCCTTTGAACAAGTTTTTTCGATAAAGCCATGTACATCGCTATAAGCAGAAAGATAAAATACAGTCTGCTAACCTGTCCGATTTGTAGTACTAATGCCGAGTAGACCGAAAATGCTTTGAAAAATATGTTTTTATTTAGAATCTTCTGATAAATAATTCAGAATCACATAAATTAATCATGCGTGGTAATGCTAAATATAATGCTTTATGATAATGCAACTCATAACTCACTCGCTTTTTGTTCATTTTAACTATTTATTGCTCAGTTAATAATTTAGTTATTTTCTTTAAAACGTGCTGTAGAACAAACTATTCATATTTAAGTTTATAATAATATCAATAAAGTTACTACACTCTTCTCTATAGCTACTTTCATAGTACCATAAGCAATTATTATTTTTAATTTAACAAGATTTTTATGCATAGCACAAAGGGTAACAATTATTATAAGCAATAATTATCAGCCTGAAACACTCATCAACATTGAAAATTCTTCCGAGAAAAGATATAGCTCAGTGGTCAAGAGCAGCTGACCGGCAATCAGAAGGACACGGGTTCAAGTCCCGTTTGCGGCAAGTATCTTTTCTCGGAAGATTTTTCAATGTTGATGAGTGTTTCAGGCTGATAATTATTGCTTATAATAATTGGTACCATAAGCAGTTAAGCACTTCTGTTTCACTCTTACATGACAATAAAACTATACATTATAAGAAAAATCAGAAAAAATTGGTAAATATCATAAGTAAATATATAAAATATCTATTATTATTTATTCGTTTCAAAATATTAGGCGAGTACTTCAAATAAATTCATTATTTTAAAGAGTTTCGAAATTTGAATTTTGATAAAGTGTCATTCTCAAATTTCGACATTTTTGACAGTTTTGTAATGATTAAAAAACTTTTCAGATGTATTGTCATGTGGTTGTAATAATCAAGAAACCTTCGCGTGGATGGAAAGAAGGTATTTTGAAAGTTTCAAAATATAGCAATACATACATCTCATATATTCATATACTCGTATAATGTACCCAACCAAGCATATTTTGATTTTTATATGTATATTATGTATAGATTATATTTATTTACATCTGACCTCCAAATACTGCTAAAGTCATTTCAAACAGCTTATGGATGGTGGTCTTCCACCTGGGAGGAAAGGAATTAATTGTGAAATGACGCGAATCAATTTAATAAAATTTACCTGCACACGCCGGGATTTGAACCCGCCACCTCCGGAAACACAGTAAAGCAGAGATTAGAATTTGGAGACTGTCAATAATTAACGCATGCTTCTAATTTATTGGGCATAATTTTCATAATAGATTCAAACATTCAGTGGAAACTTCGCCTGAGTAACGCGACACACGTGAATTAGTCACAGGGAAACGGGAGACCGGAGCGGGAAAAGGGAACTCCTAGACTGTAGACTGTTCTGGAACGAATTAACGTTAACTTGTTTAATAAATACACCCATCTGCCACTGAATATTTCATCTGCATATGTTCAGTTCATTAGGCGGCTGTGGATATTGTCCCCTGCCTCTAGTTTTGTACTACGTGGGAAATGAATCAACGCCCGTTTACCTAGGATTACAGAGCAGTGTTGTGGAAGACCCGATACAGAAAGACGCTGCACTTTATCTATATACATAAATATGAATCTCTTTTTCATTTATATATATATTTTTAAAGTTTTCTAATACTTTGTAGAAGGTTCTTACGGAAAGAGAATTTAAGAAAATTGTGCAGAAAATTGGATAATTTCAGGAAACTTAATGACTATTTTAATTTCGCACGTTTGACAGTTCGCGCGTTTAATGAAATTGAATTTAGCAGGCAGCTGTTTTTTTTTTGTAACAAAAGAATTGTCTATGTATTTTTAAAATTATAGATATTTTAAATAGATATCTATTTTAGTTACCAAATTTGATTGATTGTTCTTTTAATATTATACAAAAATGAATACATATTTGTAATATACGAAAAATGAAAATTTGAATAAAAAAATTGTAATAGGTGGCACGTTGCTGTTTGAAAACTGAATGTACTGGGACTGAATATATAAAACACGGGAGGGGGGTTTGCGGACGGAGGAGCGGGAGAAGGGAGAGCCTGGGCGGGGAAGGTGGAAGGAGATCGCGGGAGGGGAAGGGGATGCGGGAGGGGAACGGGGACGCACGGGAAAGGACATGCAGGGAGAAACAATTTATTTCTTTGATTATGGCATCAGTTCATAATATAATAATATTTCATTTCAGAATGTATGCAGGGATAGTTTGATGCAAATGCCATACATTCCTTATTTCGAAATAACAAAAGAAAGACAGGTAATAAAAATGATGTAAATAGTAAATGACAACACATAAATAAAATTAAAACGAATAAGCATGAAAAACACGAGAAATGAAACTGAAAAAAATATTAAATACTAAATTGAATGCAAGCAGTTGTTTACCGAGGTTATTTCACCGGATCCCGTCTCCAGAGGGCCAGCAGGGGGGACTCCATCCAGGCAATCATAGCAGTGATGATCGCATTCTTCGATTGGCGCAGTCTGCGCCATTAACTTCCCATGCGGTGATGGAGAAGTGCTCGAAAAGTGTGCACTCATCCCTCCAGCAACACTTCCGTAGCACTGCAGTGTCTCGGTAGGCGGAAAAGTTGGCGATATGCGTAATTGCATGCGACTTTTAGCTTATGCCATTGGGATGCAGTATAGTCGACGGCCGGCGTAGTCCAGCGGTAAGGGTCTTGACTCGCACACAAATTAATCAAAATTTATTTGATAAATTTGTGTTATTTAACAATTTATTAATTAAAAATAATATATAGTATATTTGCGGCACGTTCCAGAGTGGAAGATACTCTCAGTATCGCGCTGGTGTAAGACCACCATTCAGAATTGAAACGTTGCTTGAAATGGCATTGGCCGTGTCTGGTAACCAGATCTAAATAGCCAGGTACTTCCCCACCTTCCTCTTCACTATCTCCTTCCCCTCCCCATAACCTTCAGCCTCACAACATACCCCAATTGGGGATGGCATAGTCTCACTGGCTTCAGACGGGAGCAGAAGGGACTCTTGTGCGGTATTCATATATAAAAAAGTCAACCCACAGTTATGACGTGTACAGCAGAAAGTGTTGAACAGTACTCTTTTTACGTTTGGACTACAGACGTGAAAACTTCTTGGCAGCATACCTGCTCTAGCTGATGAGACTTCGAAGCCTGTGTGACTGGTACTAGTGAAAATTTGTGGGCAATTTTATTAAAGTGGGTACCAACAGAAGAAGATAGAGTAATGTACATAGAATAAAGAGTGCATAAAGTATGTAATGTTTGTAAATATTTACGAGTATGTAGCTCTCAAACAGATGTCGTTAGTTTATGACAATTTATGTAGTTTTAAGGTGTCTTAATAGGTGTCATTGGTAGAAGTACATGATACAGATAACTATTGGACTTAAGGGCCCGTAACCCGGATTTGTACCGATTTATTACATATAAAAACACGGTAAGTTTTAAAGCTATGAAAAAAAAGTGTTTCTTGAAGATAATAATATCTAGACTTTGCCCGCGCCGAAACGCAAATTATATAAAATTCCCTCGATAGAAAAAAATCGCAAAGTGAGCTCCAAAAATTATTATTAACACGTTTGTTTTAGTTATTTTACAAGTTATATGTATGAAAAAAATCACAATGTTTTTTTAAATGCTGTTTAAGATAATGCCCGCAAGATTTTTCCTCTATTTTAAACGAGTCGTGTTTTATTAAACATTTTCGCAATTTTCGCATCGATTTTGTCGCTGTAAATGTTAGCGCTCTCCTATAACATTCGTTATTTCGTATCTCTCCATCTTGTTCTTTTCAGGCCCGGTTGCAGAGCATTAACATTTGGGTCTAATACCAGAACGGTTAAGAAGTTATCCGATTATATCCGATCTACTAATCGAATATAATCGGCTGTCTTCGTAACTGGTGCTTAAGGCTCTGCAACCGGGCCCGAAAAGAAGAAGATGGAGAGATACGAAATTACGAATGTTAGAGGAGAGCGCTAACATTTACAGCGACAAAATCAATGCGAAAATTGCGAAAATGTTTAATAAAACACGACTCGTTTAAAATAGAGCAAAAATCTCGCAGGCATTTTCATAAACAGCATTTAAAGAAACACTGTGAATTTTTTCATACATATAACTTGTAAAATAACGGAAACAAACGTGTTAATAATAATTTTTGGAGCATACTTTGCGATTTTTTTCTATCGAGGGAATTTTATATAATTTGCGTTTCGGCGCGGGCAAAGTCTAGATATTATCTTCAAGAATAACATATATTTTTTAAGAACTTTAAAACTTACCGTATTTAAGGGAAATATGTAATAAATCGGTACAAATCCGGGTTGCGGGCCCTTAACGTGGACGCATGGGAGGGCGGCGAAGTAGAGTGGGAAAACGCATGCCGGATACTCGCTAGTTCAATATATTCTTTCCCAGTTTCGCCGAAACATGTTCTCTACGATTCGTTCTTCATTGCCACCCACAGTTAGCCCCCATCGCTCCCAGAGAAGTTTTGTCTAACACATTCAATTCTAATGGTAATTATATTATCCAAATGATCTATTCATAAGCAACATCTATTTGTTTGAGCAATTTAATGTGTGACAAATTATTTGTCTATTATGGGAATGTCAAAGGAACACAAAAATAATATTATATTCTCAAAACACTTATCTACTTTTCAAATATGTGGAGAACAGGTGATGCTGCAAAAGTTTCTTTGTAAATCTATGTACATAAAAATTATTGTATGTTTGCTCGCTTGCTTGTTTGTCCCTTATGCGTTCCTAAACCATTCATCCAATTGCGATAAAACTTTGGGTATTTGATGTGTGCATGCTCGGGATGGTTTTATATAAAGCAGTGAGCTCTGGCGTTATGACTTTTTCACGTACTGTTCATCCTATTACGATGAAACTTTGGGGATTTGATGTGCGCTTGCCCGGGATGGTTTCTATACATAATAGTGGGCTTTGGCATTATGAAATTTTATTATACCTATACTATTCATTCGGTTTTGTTGAAACTTTGGTAAGTTGTTGTGCGCACGCCCGCGAAGGTTTCTATATATATATATATATAGAACAATTAGAACAATTTAGAAACAATAGAACAATTTTCTCGGTTTACCCGCGTAACGTAGTCCTTAAAAGGACTTTTTAACTCCTGACGTTTCGGACAGATCACACTGTCCATCTTCAGAGGCCTTATGTCTTGAGTTTTTGTCTCAAACTGATAGCTTTCGCATGTCTGTTTCGCATGCCCTATGTCTGTTTCGCCCCCCACCCCCTCCACCATCAATCACCTGCAACCCGGGTACTTCGTTCTAGACATAAGAAGTGACTTGCACTCACTTAAGTTTTAGCTTTTGGACCGAACAGACATGCGAAAGCTATCAGTTTGAGACAAAAACTCAAGACATAAGGCCTCTGAAGATGGACAGTGTGATTTGTCCGAAACGTCAGGAGTTAAAAAGTCCTTTTAAGGACTACGTTACGCGGGTAAACCGAGAAAATTGTTCTAGATCTTACACCCGTGAAAACCTTAATTATAACATATATATATATATATATATATATATATATATATATAATTCCTATAAAAAAATTCAAAAGGTGGCGCGCGAGATGTTTGAAAAATTAGTGTATTTCATATAGTTAAGCAGCAGGCAGGGAAGGAGGGAGGGAGGGGATGGGAAGGTTAGGCGGAATGGGAACAGAACACATTAATTTTAATATATTAAAATGCATTATTTTTCATTTCCGGTGACTGAAATAATAGTTTTTCATTCTTATTTAATCGATGCAAAGGGCTTGCTTCTAACTTGATAATTTAGTTTATAGTACATATAATGTCCTGATGAAGAGAACATCGTTCTCGAAACATGTTGATTTTTTAAATAAAGATTATCGTGGTAAAAAAAAGTGTTTTTAATTATTTCAATAGTAATTAATAACTATCCGGTAATTCAGAATTTTAACCATATTTATTCATACAACCCTAATATTACTCCAGTAGGTCAGAAACATAGGATGCCAGAGGTAAACATTAAAAAAAAAAAAAAAATACGTATTTTACAAGAAGGTTTTCAGAATGTTGCGATGCTTCCACCCCATTACATATGATGACCGGATGAAGCAAAACAGTAATGTTTTTGTGCTTGTCAGCTAATTACGATTTGATCAAAAGCTTAAATGGACCAAGAATCGCCATTTTGAGGACCGTTAAATGTCTAAATTATTAAATCATTAAAATAATAAAATTATTCATCATATATTTTTTTTTTTACATTAATTCCACTTCTGGCCCTGTAATTTTTGGTTATGCTGTGTGAAGGGTCTTTTTAAGAAAAGAAAGAAGAGAATGTTTTAGGAAGGAAAAAGGTAAAAATGGTGGGTAGGAATCTGGGGTTCAGTGTGTCCAAGTCGTCCGCCATCAAGTCCTAAACAAACATTACATCATGAATCCGGACACCCCTGCTAAGTCGCCAAACGTAGAGCACCACCAATGTTGGTTATCCAACAAATCATTCCCGGGGCGGCGATACCCATTCACGTCTCCCAAATTGACGGTCAGTATAAGAGATGATAGAACAAATAGAGAACTGCTTACATTAATAAAAATCAGGAAAATTTCATATCTAGGTCATATATCGTACTTCGAGGGGAGAAGTATCACTTGCCCCATTTAATATTGAAAGGCAAGATAGAGGGTCGCCGAGGGCCTGGTAGGAGACAAATGCCTTGGCTGCGAAATATACGAGAGTGGACCGGAATTAGAAGTGTGGAGGAGCTATTCCGATGATCGCCAACGTCGCGTCGCACAGTGGCTGATTTTGATGATTTGGCGCGACGTCGCTCTTGGCGTTCGACCATTCGGCAGTTCATTGGTGTTTTTTAATAATAAGAAATACCACTTATTTTTTGATAATTTTTTTTTTTATTAGTTGAAATGTTGATAATGATTTTTAATGCTTTTACAAAAAATAGCATGTCACTTGGGGGCTAAGTATTGTATTCTGTAGATTATAATTCTTAAAAAAAAACAGATAGTAAAAATACAGTGAAAACTAAATATATTATTTTTTTATAGATTATAATTCTTTGAAAAAACAGATAATATAAATACAGTGAAAACTAAATATTTATTACATAATTTAACATAAATAAAAAAATGTTATTTCCAGTAGCAAGCCTATATTTGTAATTATTTGGGAAAACTGTTTACAATCATTGAAATCTCTAATGACACCGAACCTGATAAAAATTGAAGGAGAAACCCATACATTCAGCACATCATTATTAACTGATGTATATAGCAATAATACTTAGGATTTTCCAGACAGTGCGGAATAACAGTTTAATAATGGGTGTAATTAGCGTAATTCACCCTATACGAATATTTTAACTCCCGCTAGTAATGTGTACAGGTAAATTGAATGTATTTACAATCATTTTATAGTCGGCACGTACTTTAAGATATAATTAAAATTTAATGACATATGCATAATAATAATATAACAGAAAAACACCAAAAGTGAATGTAGACTATGTGTATTTTATATTAATTAACATAAAGTACAAAGTAACTAAAATAGAATGGTTCAGTAATGCATAAACGTGGAAACGTAAACTCTGAATCAAGGCAACAGATATAATTTATGAAAAAAATATTTGTTTTAAAGAATGTATCTTGAAGAAAAAAAAATGTATATCCAATGATAAGTACACAAAAAACTTGATTCCGCGTGCCTTCAAAATACAGCAGTTCAAATGTGCGCCAAATGTACCCCCGTTCTCCGACTAATTACAGAATAATTAAGTTTCAGCTGTTTATTTAAATTGTCAGTAAGTAATTGTAACAACATTTTTTTTTTCAATGGTACACATAACTAAATATTACATTAAGTTGATCTTTCTTTGACATATCGGAGTCAAAGATTGGATTCTGAAAAAAAATTGACGAAAATTACAATCATTTCTTAAAAATACAATTACTGGAGTGGCTGGCTACAGTTGGTGGTGATTTTTTTCTTCCATGTATAAAAAAGACACAGTAATAATATTCTATTAAAATTGGCGTGAAGACTTGTGAAGTTTTTTATTCCTACTGCATTAAAGACAAAAAATTGGAAAAAAGTTTGGAAAAATAACGTTAACTTTGAACCAAGGCAACATATATAATTTATGAAAATTAAGTGATCTTATTTTAATAAAGGATGTATCTTGGAGAATATTTTAAGTATTTAAAAAATACATATATATCCAATGATAAGCACACAAAAAATTGATTCCGCATGCCTTCAAAATCACCTAAACACAGCAATGTAAATGGGCGCCCAGTGTACCCCTGTTTTGCGACTAATTACAGAATAATTAAGTTTCATGTTTTAATATAAATTGTCAATTAGTAATTGTGAATAACTTAAAAAAAATAATAATGGTACGCAGAACTAAATATTACATTAAGTCGATCTTTCTTTGACAAGTCGGTGTCAGAGATTGGATTCTGAAAAAAAATTGACGGAAATTGCAATCATTTCTTAAAAATGCAATTACTGGAGTGGCTGGCTATAGTTGGTGGTGATTTTTTTTCTTCCAAATACATAAAAATCTCAGCAATCATATACTATTAAAATTGCAGTGAAGACTCGTGAAGTTTTTTATTCCTACTCCATTAAAGACAAAAAATTGGAAAAAAAGTTTGGAAAAAAACGTTAACTTTGAACCAAGGCAAAAGATATAATTTGTGAAAAAAAAAGTTTTTTAAGTTATTTAAATAAAGCACGTATCTTAAAAAATATCCTAGGCGATTTAAAAAAATACCTTTTTGTATAATAAGTACACAAACTACCTGATTTCGCACGCCTTCAACTCGCCTAGATACAGCATCGTAATTGCGCGCCCGAACATCTCAGTTCTGTGACTATTTACCGAGTAAGTGAGCTTCGGATGTTATTTTCAAAGATTTTTTTAATGTCAGTGGTTAATTGAGAATACATACGTAAAAAAAAATCAATTCGGGAACATGCCGATCTGGGGTCAACGTCGCGCCAGCGCTAAAATTTCAGCCACTGTGCGTCGGGGGAACCTGATAAAGTACACAAAGAAGAAGATAAGAGATGAAGTTTGAAAATCCTAAACCCAATTCCGTAAAGTACGAACAATGTCCATAGTACTTAGCATGGAGGTAGTCGGAGCATTGAATTTTTCCAAAGCTAGGCACACTTAGTGCTTTGACCTGTAATTTTTAAGGTGAAGGACAAAATCCTTCCACAATAACCACCTAACCATTCTGCAACCCCCACAATAGTCTAATATTGTTATGTATCAGAAGACTACCCCTTGTTATATTTCGTTACCATTCCGACGCCCTCCACAGTGCAAACAGTTTGCCGAAGACGAGCCTGGATGGCGTGCATACAGAAATCGAATTTCTATGCAAATGAGATTCTAACATAGCCAAGTTTACGTCTGTGTTTAGTTCAAACTCTAAACTAAGAGAGGTGTTTGTAGCTGGAATATTAAGGTAGAGCTCTGAATAATTACGTTTCTTATAGTCTGACGAGTCTAGTCTTTGAGGAGAGTACGCGCTGTATGGTGCTCCTGTGTAGTGTACCCAAATAGTTTTATTGCCTACATGTGGTCCCGGCTGGTGCAAATTGGCGAAGTTTGGAGGCAGCCTTCGAATAATCCAATATGAACGACCGGGATGTTTGCCGTTGTGCAGGCAAATATTATATTTTTGGTGTTTTCGCTTGTTATTTACGCACTGCGGTAAAAGTCAGAGATAATTTCCTATTTGATTATTTAACATCTATGATAGGTCTTACGATAGATCATAAGATCTCCTGTTTGACCAAGGTTAATGGATAAATCTTTAGAACTGTAGTTGAGATCTTCGTATCCCGAGTATCATGACCGTCTTAATCAATCGTATAATTTCATACGAGAATACCTCTTTGATTTTTAAAATAAGATAATTAATACATTAAAATTGAAATTAAAACACTTTTTAACTTATTTCCACTTATTTATTTCACCAGTACCGGTTTCATCCTATTATGGACATCTTCAGATGTCCATAATAGGATGAAACCGGTACTGGTAAAATAAATAAGTTAAAAAGTGTTTTAATTTCAATTTTAAAACAATATAATTCCACCACGTATAACATAACAATAAATAAACTCATAATTAATACACTTAAGTACTTACCAAAAAATAGTGTAAAAGTTTTTCAGATTTAGGGATAAATTACAAATAGTTATAAATTAAATATTTGAAAAATAAAGAAGTATTTTACATATATCATTTTTATAGATTACGTTAACGTACATTTTTGTTTGATTTAATAAAATTAAATGTGTAAACCTCACACCATTTTATAATATCTTAATATATAAAACAAAGTCGGGTTAGTTACACTATTTATAACTCGAGAACGGCTGGGCTGATTTTGATGATCTTTGATTTGTTGGATTTGTCTCCGCCCCGGATAGGATATATATTAAAACATCACAAAAGTTAACGAAATAAATAGTTATAAAGAAAATTATTATCCCCATACATTTTGTATGAAACAAATTCTCTTATTTTGAAAGAACTGCAGCAATATTGTGAGGAGTATAATATTGAACTGTGCATGAATTCCAAACATTCAAAAACGTCAAATGTCAATGCGTTGATTGTTGTGCATTTTTTTTTAATCATATAATGCTGCCCTTCTTTCTTACACACTCAATGTCAATAGTCGAAAATGAGACAAATGGTGAACGTATGTTTGCACACCTCCAAAGGAAAAATACAATAATTATAATAAATCTCTGAAATGAAACGCATTTTTTTACATAAGCTCCACACAGGAGGCCCTGAGGAAAATAATTTCTCTCAGGACCTATGTCATCTTAGGGGATGCTGTGTAGAGGATCTTTTTAAGGAATGGGGAGGATAGAAAGTTCTGGGAAGGAAAAAGGTATGAGGGGTGTGTAGGAATCTGGGGGTCAGTGTGTCCGGGAGTGACGGACGTATGAATCCATCCCTCTAACTGTGGTGCAAGGCAATGGGTTGAGAGAGTCCGGCTGGAAAGGTAAAAAGGCCTCCCTCAACCAGTCTCTCTCGATCCGGCCCGCCACGCAGCAAGTGGACAGGCGCATCAACTGCCAAGACCCGGACATAAGTCACATCATGAACCCGGGCACCCCTGCTAAATCACCAAACGTAGCGAACCACTTGGGGTGATCTATGGCAGAGGTGTTGGTTATTCAATAAATGGTTCCCGGGGCGGCGGCACCCGTATCCGCCTCCGAATTCCCGTAAGTAATTGTAAAAGTAAGAAAATCACAAAAATATAAATCCGTGCACAACGCCATCTCTGATAATGACAAAAACAAAACACGGACAGTTGCGCATTGATAATTGCTTCATTGCGTAATTTTTAACTTAATAAAAAAACTGAATTTAATTCAACAGCTACTGATTCTGAGGCGGTACAAAGTTCGTCGGGTCAGCTAGTTAATAATTTAATACACAATCTATCTTAGTTCTCCATAACATTCTTTCTTTAAAAAAAAAACACACCATTTTCAAATAAATACTGCAGCTCACATATATTTATGTACAATTAATTATTTAAGTACTAACTTATACCTAACTAATAACTGATAGCATTTATGTACACTCCCCTTCCATACACAAGCAAATGCTTTTAATGGAAGGGTAGTAAAAAAAACCTGTAAAAATATATATATATATATATATATATATATATATATATATACGGTATTTATAAGCTCGTGGTAGGTACAAACCGGATATTAAGATTTTTTAAATTGATTATTTTTTCGTATATCATCTAAGCATCCCTTTCTTAAACTTATTCAATATACTGCTTAAATCTCCACAATTGCAGAATTTTCATACCTGGTTTTTCAACGTATATATCTATGAAAATAATTAGCTATTCCTCAAGTATCTATGAAAATAATTAGCTTTTACCAAATTAACAAACTTAGTCAACAAACATGAAGACATTAACAAATACAGTCAATAAACGTAAAAATGATTGAATCAACAAATATGAAGATGAGGAAATTGTGACGTAACATCAACCTAAGGGAACGTACCCATACTACGTGACCAATTTTTAACCCCCCCCCCCCCCCCCGGTGACCAAAATCCTAAGCAAACCGCCGCTCATTTGTACCAAGCGTGACATTTTGAAGACCCCCCCCCCGAAGAGGTCACGTAGTATGGGTACGTTCCCTAACTACCAAAAGTCCGCCCCAAGTGAGGAGAACTACTGTGAATAAACTACTTTATTTAAATAGATAATAATAAAAAATATAAATAAAATGATTACATCATCAAAAAAGTGAACTCAGTCTTTTCCTGGGTTGCATAGAAAACAACGGAGTTTCTCCATATAAAGAAAGCTTCCATTGATTTACGAATACCATTGTCGGCATGATAGTAACACAAACACCGGTGCAATTCACGCCAACTATGAGCCTAACCTAAGATGGCTATCGCTCGCAGAGCTCGACTGCTAAATAGACGCCGCACAAATAAATAGCAAGTACCTACCCTTTTTAATTTCAACACTCCTCAGCCACCTGTTGCGACCCTCATCTGCAATCAGATAAACCGCATTGAATGAGCTGAGCTGGGCTGCCGCGGCCGCTTCTCGTATTCCCTGGAATAAATAACAACTTCTGCAGGAGTGTGAAGGTATTGCCTAAGTAGGCGATAAATACTAAATAGCGTAAGCAAGAAGGAAAGACGTGTAATAGAATGGTGAGAAAATGGTTATTTAGATTGACTGCAGATAAAAAATGTTATATTGAAGAAAAAATTGCATTGCTTAGTAATTTAATTAACAAATGTTACGCTGTTGGGAGAGAAGATCATAATCTTTAGAGTTTACCCGTATTCATACTACATTCTTGAGCAGTTTCATTTATACAGATATTTTTCTTCAGCGCAGGTATAAAATGCGGCATGGTACATTCATAATCGGTAGAAATCACACAATCCTTATGCAGATAGCGATAACGTTGAAATACCCACTTTACTAGCAGCCGTTTTTGATATGTGCAACCAAAAAACATTGCCATATTTTTATTGAAGTGAAACTTCTATGGCCCCGCTGCTGTGATTTGGATTTTTGGACGATTAATACACCTGCGACGCATCAACTGCGCTCATTGGCCGCTTTGATTATGGTGTCACTTTTAAAGGCTCCTATTGGTTGAGATATGAAACGGAAATTACGCTAGGTCTGCGCTCATTGGTCGCTTTGATTATGACCTCACTTTTCAAGTATTGGTTGAGATTGTTTTGGTAAAGTTTCGCTTCTACCGCGTGTAAACTGCACTCGAGTTTTTTTTTATTTTGTGAAGTTAGGCACAAATATTAAAATGTTTTCCGATAAATTTCTAATAAACTTAATTCTCGACATTCTTCAAAAACACCATTACCAAAAAGGGGTTCGTAAGTAGAGATTCTGTGTCTCAAAGCAGTTTTTATATGCGTGATACTTTATTTTTTATGGGTTTGTAAAAGATTTATCAAAAAAATCCTCAATTGTTTCTAAGATCGAGATGTGTTCTACAGGCAATATTTAATTAGCGCATTTATAAAATTTATTAGCGATCAAATTTTGAAAGCAAAAACACATGATTTTGCGTCACCTCGCAGTACTTCGCCGTAACTATTGTCGAAGAAGTAATCTTGAAATATAGATAGGTTTCTAGTGTGCAAAACTATGTACATTATCTTGGAAAATAAATTTTAGGAAAATATGTCTAAAAATATAGAAGAGACACACCAAGTAAGAATAAAAAGTGGGAATTGTAATAAAAGCATATGACTTTTTTTTTCGTCAACTACTCTTCCTTCCTGAAGCGTAACATTTTAGTAGCATAAATTATAACCAGTAAACTCTATCCACACGAGTATTATTATTGCACTACCTAAATTATAACCAGTAAACTCTATCCACACGAGTATTATTATTGCACTACCTAAATTATAACCAGTAAACTCTATCCACACGAGTATTATTATTGCACTACCTAAATTATAACCAGTAAACTCTATCCACACGAGTATTATTATTGCACTACCTAAATTATAACCAGTAAACTCTATCCACACGAGTATTATTATTGCACTACCTAAATTCAAAATTATAACCAGTAAACTCTATCCACACGAGTATTATTATTGCACTACCTAAATTCAAAATTATAACCAGTAAACTCTATCCACACGAGTATTATTATTGCACTACCTAAATTATAACCAGTAAACTCTATCCACACGAGTATTATTATTGCACTACCTAAATTATAACCAGTAAACTCTATCCACACGAGTATTATTATTGCACTACCTAAATTATAACCAGTAAACTCTATCCACACGAGTATTATTATTGCACTACCTAAATTATAACCAGTAAACTCTATCCACACAAGTATTATTATGGCACTACCTAAATTATAACTAGTAAACTCTATCCACACGAGTATTATTATTGCACTACCTAAATTATAACCAGTAAACTCTATCCACACGAGTATTATTATTGCACTACCTAAATTATAACCAGTAAACTCTATCCACACGAGTATTATTATTGCACTACCTAAATTATAACCAGTAAACTCTATCCACACGAGTATTATTATTGCACTACCTAAATTATAACCAGTAAACTCTATCCACACGAGTATTATTATTGCACTACCTAAATTATAACCAGTAAACTCTATCCACACGAGTATTATTATGGCACTACCTAAATTATAACCAGTAAACTCTATCCACACGAGTATTATTATTGCACTACCTAAATTATAACCAGTAAACTCTATCCACACGAGTATTATTATTGCACTACCTAAATTATAACCAGTAAACTCTATCCACACGAGTATTATTATTGCACTACCTAAATTATAACCAGTAAACTCTATCCACACGAGTATTATTATTGCACTACCTAAATTATAACCAGTAAACTCTATCCACACGAGTATTATTATTGCACTACCTAAATTATAACCAGTAAACTCTATCCACACGAGTATTATTATTGCACTACCTAAATTATAACCAGTAAACTCTATCCACACGAGTATTATTATTGCACTACCTAAATTCAAAATTATAACCAGTAAACTCTATCCACACGAGTATTATTATTGCACTACCTAAATTCAAAATTATAACCAGTAAACTCTATCCACACGAGTATTATTATTGCACTACCTAAATTCAAAATTTTTTCTTGTCATAAGCGACATTCATCACAATAAATCAAGTTGAAATGTACATTATGGTGTGCCCAAAATATTACATTTTTTACCTTATATCTGGTAAAATAGATCAATCATTTTTATGAATCAAAATTCTTCCTTAAACACATCAATTTCAATGGCCAGTCCGAGGTCTCGATTTAGGCCTAAATTTTCGGCAGCTGTTTTCTATCAAATTATGAAATATTATCATGAGTAAAACCCTAAGGGACCTCGGGATCGCATTTGATCCCAAACTTACCTTTTCAGAACACTAACTTTTTGGATTTGTGATAAGAACAATTAAAAAAAAAATCCAAACCTGAATCAATGACATCGATGTCCAACTCATTATAGATCAAAACTAGAACACATTTTGGATGTTCGGGGCCCCGTACCAGCAAAAATAAGTAGAATTGTTGGAACAAAAAAAAACTAAGGTATCTTTATATGAGAATGCATCACATGGATATGCTCTCCGAAATGTGCTACGAAAGTATCAAATCTAGTAGAAGATCCTTACAGTGACAGCTTTTAAAATAATTAACTATTTTATTGACAGCAGTACCTCCTGTAACGCTATAAATTATAAAATACTTGCCTTGTCCCGCGGCTTCGCTCGCATGGTATTAGGGGATTCCCACTCCGCCTCCTCCACCTTTCCTCTACCCACTCCACTCCCCCCACCAACCCCCCCACCAACCCCCTCCCCATCCACCCACCCCTCCCCCCACTCCCTCCCCCCATCAACCCCCTCCCCTCCTTCCCCTCCACCCACTCCTCCCCCCCTCCACCTTCCCTCTCCCCACTCTACTCATCTATCAACCCCCCACTCCCTCACCCAACTTCTCCACCGACCCCTCCCCCACCCCATACCCCTCCCCACACCTTCCTCCACCCCTCCCCTTCCCCTTCCTTCCCTCCCCCCTCTCCTTCACCTTTCATCTCTCCACTCCACTCCCCCATCAACCCCCTTCCCCCACCCCCTACCCCTCCTCGAATCCTCCTCTTTCCCCCTCCTTCCCTCCCCCCTCTCCCTCCACCCTCTCCCTCCTCCCTCTCCCTCCCCTAAACCCCTGCCCCCCCACCATCCTCCCCCACCCCCCTGCCCCCCACCCTCCCCCCCCACCCCTTTCCCCCTCCACCAACACCCTCCCAACACCCCCTCCACCCCTCCCCACACCCCCCTCTCACCTCTCGCATTCCACACATTCTTTCCATTCAGTACATTTAGTTCAGTACATTCAGTTTTCAAACTGCTCGTGTGCCACCTATTATAATTTTATAAACAAATTTCATAATGCCAGAACTCAATGGTAGTTTTATAAAAAATAACGAACAAAAAAAGAATTATCCAATTTGGTGCAGTTGTTCGGGTTTATACATAGATTTCGGTGATTCATTTTTAGAGATGGTTATTAAGTACGACGCCAACAAAGCACTCTTTTTGAGGTGAATTGTTTAATTAAAAAAAAACATCGTTTCCAAGGCGACAATTGTTTTTTCTCTGACGTTTGCAATAAATAGATTTTGTTAGGGGCAGAAAACGTATGATAAATAATTTCATAACGCCAGAGATTATTCATAACGCCAGAGCTTACCATAATATATATAGCCTATAGTACTCGCAAATGATGTAACTTTCAATAAGTGAAAGAATTTTTAAAGTCCATTCAGTAGTTTTTGTGTGAAAGAGTAACAAACATACATCCATACAAACTTTCGCCTTTATAATATTAGTAGGAAGGATGTATAAGGATGTATCCCCCCACCTTCCTCCATGCGTCCCCCTTCCCTTCCTTCCCTCCCCCCTCTTCCACCCCACTCCGCCTCCTCCACCTTCCCTTTCTCCACTCCACTCCCCCCATCAACTCCCTCCCCTTCTCCCCCCACCCACCACTCCCCTCATCCCCTACCCCTCCACATTCCTTTTCCCCACACCACTCCTCCCCATAAACCTCCTTCCCCCCACCCCCTATCCCTCCCCCCACCCTCTTCCATCCTTCCCCTTTCCCCTTCCTTCCTTCCCTCCTCTCTCTCCCCTAACCCCCTGCCAACACCCTCCTCCCCTCCCCTTCCCATCTCCACCAACACCCTCCAAATACCCCTTCCCCCCTCCCGCCCTACCCCCTCCCTCCTCCTCCCCTCCCCCATCCACCCCTTCCCCCTTCCCCCCTCCACCCCACCCCCCGTCCCCACTCCCCCACTCATCTCTCGCATTCACGATACATTCAGTTTTCAAACTGCTCGCATGCCGCCTTCTCAAATGATCATCTGGTCAATCCACCTTATGCAATTGCACTATATAAGTATTATAATTACAAAACAATACAAGAACAACATGTCAACCTACCAGAGACGAAATGGGAAAATAATTCACCGACTCCAGATATTTTCATATCAGAGGGTTCGGCTCTGTGGAATTCCTAATTGAACCTATAAATCCTACTGATCCCTCAATATAAATATTTAAAAAATCTTTTGTAATCCTACATGTATTTAAAATTACCGATTTTTGCATTTTAATAAATAAATTCTTTGACAAATCTAATACGCCTAAATTTTGAATCAGAGACCTAGGTATAATGCCAGTAGCCGAAATAACAAATGGTAATATTTTTATAGTCCGAGAATGCCAAATTCTTTTAATCTCATTTCCTAAATCTGTGTATTTTCTAATTTTTTCAGAAACAGTTTTTTGAATATTACAGGAATTCGGAATAGCTACATCAATGATATAAGTTATTTTTTTAATTTTGTCATGTAAAACTATATCAGGTCTATTATGACTAATTGTTCTGTCTGTTAGTATAGTTTTATCATAATATATTTTATAAAATTCATTTTCTAAAAATAAATTTGGTTCATATTCATAATATGGTACTATACTACGGCAGTCAATCAAGTTATGTTTAATTACCTAACTTTGGTGGATTATTTTTAAAACCTGATTGTGCCTAAATGTATACTCGGACGGCGCTAATACAGAACATCCCGATATAATATGTTCTATAGTTTCCGGAAAAGCCAAACATTTTCTACATAAATCATCAATTTGATTTATATCTTTGATTATATGCTTCCTATAATTTTTAGTATTAATGGCTCTATCTTGAATGGCAAGCATAAATCCTTCTATTTCTGCGCTCAACTCTCCAATACTCAACCATTTGTTTGACGAAAGTTTGTCAACATACGTTTGGTTGAGATAATTGAAGTGTTTTGCATGAATAATTTTATAGGAATCTAATAATTCCTGGTTAGTATTTATAAGAATGTTGGCATTCTCGTCATATAAATTAAAAGGTGTAATGTTTATATCTGCCTTGCAAATTATTTTGTGCATTTCTGAGCTATTAGCTTTCCTATTTGCCATTTCATTGATCGATTTAAACACCATCCAGCACAACTTGTACTGGATTCTTTCAGGGCACTTGAGCCAGTGAAGGTTACGAAGGTGTTCTGAAATATGTGAATATTTAGGGACTCCGGTTATGAGCCGTGCCGCTGCATTAAACACGGATTGAAGTTTATCAGTTTGATATTTTGGAAGGCTAGCGTAGATGCCACGCTTTGTACAAGTGGTCACACTCTTTTATAGTTATTTCTTCTTGCTCTAACATGTCCCTTTACATTTGAACGTCAGTCGCATGGTCCTTACGTGTACATACTCACTTAGGCAGAAACTTCGAGTTTTGAAAACTCGATAAAGAAAATAAAACGCGATGAAGAAGACACTGGACAATCAGTCGTGCTCTTCATTAACTCTTTCTTCTCGCTTTTTGTAATATTCTTCAATCCCAGAGATTGAAATTACTTGAAACGTGTTCGGGAAAACTCCAATAAAGATCGAGGTTCGTCGAGAAACAATGCACAAATATTTGCGTTATTGTAAGATTTACAATGAATATTTAACTGGAGCAGACGTCCGTCTTATTGGATGCTCTACGTAATTCTGAAGCCAGAAAACCCGATACTGAGGGAGCCCAGGTGTCTATCGTGCATCATCGGCTATTTCCGTAACAGATGGCAACAGATGGTGATGAGGTGATGTTTGTCTAGGTCTTGAAGGTGGATGGCCAGGACACACAGAACCCCAGATTCCTACCCACCCCTAAAACTCTTTTCCTTCAGATAACTCTCCTCTCCTTCCTTTTTTTAAAAAAACCCTCCACACAGAATCCTCAAAGATGACAGGCCCTAAGAGAAATTATTTTCCTCAGGGCCTCCTGTGTGGAGCTCATGTAAAATTTTTTAAAATAATAATCACTTTCTCACGCCGTTTCTTTCATGCTAATCGCAATTCGCATGATCTTTACACTTACCTACTCGTTTACGTTGTCTTAAAAGTTATCTCTGGTCGAGTTTTAATTACACGAGTGCACAGTGCACGTAGTATACAGAGGTACATAACAGGCAGGGCTGGGCAAAGTACATGCTTTGCTGTAATTAAAATACAAATTACAAAATACTTTTTCGCATGTATTTAAAATACGAAATACAAAATACTCTGAAGTCGTATATTTGAAATACAAAAAACAGTATTTTAAACATTTTTTTTATTTATTTCAAATACAAAATACAAATTACAAAATACATTTGGTTTTGGTAGAACCTTTAGTTGCAATAAATTGTCGTAAGTGCCCTTATCTAAGGGTGCGTTTCCATAGAAGCAAAGCTGAGCAGAGTGAAACAGAGCCATGCAAAAATTGACCAATCATATTGCTCAGAAGAAACATCTCATCTCCGCTCCACTTTTAAAGTTTTGTGGTACATGACCCAGGTGTTAGATAATAATAATTATAATTATAATAACATGACATTTTTATGACGCAGTTTTGTGTTATTCCACTTTAAGTGCGTTCTACCGTAATTAACTTAAAAATAATCTAGTATTCAGTCAAATTATTCCTATAGTGCTTGATCTAATACTACAAAAATGGACAATACAAAGCTATAATATGATACAAATATGATTGAAAATGTACAATATCAGTGCTATTATAGAATAGGACAACGTACACGTTTAAGGTATAGTGTTTCCAACTCTAAATATTAATATATATTGCTCTGGATTCTAGCGTTTTTAATCCATGTATTATCTATGTCAGCTTATTTTTCATTATCATAATTAAGATCGCTAAATGTATTTGAAAATGTATTTTGAAGCCATAAGTATTTGAAATACAAAATACCTCAGCTACGGGTAATTGAAATACCAATAACAAAATACATTTTTAGGAAGTAATTACAAGTATTTCAAATACTGCCCAGCCCTGATAACAGGTAGAGACGTACAGGTGGAGGCCGGTTGATGAGTCGGCCCGGCCAAGAGTTCGGACGCGGAGTTGCGACTGTTCGCCCTACGAACCGCCTCGGCCGATGTTTGAGCGTGATAAGGCTTCGGCGCGGGCGATGTATCATCGGGTCGTGTCGGCCAGTATCAACCTGGCTTTATTTACGGATCCGGATGGGCGATAAAGCTCAAATGAATCCCCGGGTTATAAGCAGAGCTTTTATTGGAATTTTTCTACGCAGGGAGAGTAAATCAAGACCCCGAGGTAATTATCACTACTCGATAGCCATTTGCCGTGATCAAGTCTTTTCGAGTTACGAAATTCTTGCTGTGAGATTATAAATTGACTCCTTTTTATTTGGTCTTATAAGAGATAATATCCTGCCATGCTTTCTTGAATAACTTTCAGTTTCAATAAAAACGAGTAAAAAATAAGAAAGTTGTGATGTTTTTTTACTATCTGTTCTACAAATCGTCATCTTATTTGGATAAGGTTTTCATTGACGATTTTTTCAAAAATGACCTTTAAATAATAAATCATTTCTTTATGCTCACTTCTATAACCATAATATTTTTTAGAGTAATTTGATTTTGAGTAATTTGTTATTGTGAAAAGTTTTTGAAGTTCTTTATGCACGCTTGACTTGGGGAGTAAGCTGGCGAATGCGTGACGAGAGAGTTACGAAAAGTGTGATTGGGCGACGCGAACGGTCGGGCGAGGTGAACGGAAGTTAAGAGGAAGATATAAGTTAGTGAAGTTTTACTTCAGCCGGTCTAAAGCACACTCGATTTTTTTAGTTTAACATATTTCAAAGGAAAATATTTATTTATTTCAACGCCATAAAATGGCTATTACAATCCGGTGATACATGATACACAGTGGTACATAGGAGGGTAATTACAATGATAATAATGTACATTAAACAAAGTACATATGTATGATAACAACTAGTATTTAGTTGTAGGATACAAATATGTTTATAACAAACAAAAAAGAATATGAGCTCATACAAAATACACATTTTTATGCAGAATAAACATAAGTAAATAAAGGTGAATTCTTAGAAAAATTCTCAACATCAAGTATAATTTACCTACTTTACTTTTATTTGTACATATTGTTGGATTCTAGGAATTGGCTAAAATGGACTAACTTAGTAATGATATTATTGTTACCTTCAGTTGAAATGACTGAAGTTTGAAATGACTACAGGTACTGCTAATTAGTTCAGCTTTTCAGGGCTGCCAGTTAGAGAATTAATAATAAATCTTTGGTTTAAAAATAATAATTAAATTTTTTTTATTCATTATTAGCTATCACTTAACTAGTCTGTCTGATAGTTAATATAAATGAAGCAAGCAGTTTGGAATCAATATTAGAGTATGATATAGACGCCGTGCAGACGAACACTATTATACCTAACATTAATTATTGTCATTGAGGTATGATATTATAGCCTTCTTATAATTTTAATTAGAACGTGGCCCTATCTTGGAAGAGTATTCGGTAAATATAGTTTATAGAACCTTAATAAATAAATTATCCCGTCCTACCTAGCTGGTTGCCTAGTTAGTCCTAGTTAGTGGTTCAGAGTGGAAGATTCTCTCAGTACCGCCTCGGTGTAAGACCACCATTCAGAATTGAAACGTTACTTGAAATGGCTTTAGCCGTATTTAGTGACAGGATCTGAACAGCCAGGTACTTCCTCTTCTACATATCCTTCACCTCCACACTATTTTCAGCCTCACGACGTACCCCAATCGGGGATTTCATAGTCTCACTAGCTCCGGACGGGAGCAGCTGGAATTCTTGCGAGGTTTTCACATAAACATCTGCACGTTTAGGCATGTTCTAAAATGGTAAGTACACGTCTTTAAGATATATTAAAGAAAAATATTTTTCTCAAGATTGAACCCCAAAATCTAAAATCGGTAAATAGATAAATCGTCTTTGCAAACTTCGACACTTGTATCTCTAAACCTAAACGAAGTAAAGTAAAGCTAGAACCCTGTTCAACCAAAGTGACGAAATGCTGCTAAGAAGTTTCATTTAGACTGTGAATCACTGATAGTTTGAGGTTCGAAACATAGATGGCTCTAGTTTAGACAGATCTTAGAGGTTATAGACTTATCCAACAGATGTCGGTAGTATAAAGGTTTGTACCTCCATATTTAGTTCAGAATCAAGTTATGGCACCAAGTCTAGCATCAGAGACATTTTGAAAGCATACCCTAAAGACCCTGCACCCTACACCCTCGTACCTAATTAAAAGAATTTTTAGTCTAAATAAAAGACACAGTATTGTGTTTTGAAGAAGTTATTATTTACAAGATTCATTCACAACATACACGAACTGCTAAAAGCAATCAATATAGACAGCTATAAGCAGTGACAGCATAGCGATCTGCAGTTCCCATAGATTAAAACCCTTTCCACACACCCTGACTGCTATGTATATAGCAATAACTGCTTGAAGCAGTCGAAATCGACTGCCGACAGCCTTAGAGCCTATGTAATGTGTGAAGATACTGATCCGAAGGATATAATTTAGAATAGAATAGATTTTTGCAGCATCTTTCATTGTGATAACTGTAGAACAAACACAGTGTTTCTACCTGAAGTTTATAATAATAATATTTGTGTAACGTCGTGATTGTGAAAAATCACGACTCAAGTGTGGTTCATAAATATATACATTTTCTAATACTCTATCTTTCTACTAACTATTATAGACAAACTATTATAACAACCAATGGCTAACATATTGCATCCACCAGTTCCTCTACCAACACACAACAAGTCAACAATATTTGACATGTGAACGTGACGATGCATTAAAATGCATATATTATTTATATTCCAGAGATGTTCTCTGATCATTAATCGAAAACGAACTATTTCATTAATTCCCCAGTCCAAAACCCACATACGCTTGGAAATAAATTCAATTCCGTTGATATTACCAATTTTTCCGTATCAAAATATAAATTGGAAATTTCCGAAATTGTGTTTCACTTTTAGAATAAAAATTATCAATAACTAGCTTTTTAGGTTGATTTTTGCTGTTCACTTTACTTTGTATTTAAATGTCGATTTTTACTGTTTACTGTGGTGGTGTTATTTACTTCAATCCCTTTGATTGGGATACTTGAAATATGCCCGGGAAAACTCCAATAAAGTTCGAGGTTCGTCGGTTAAGTTGATTATTTACGTTATCTAAGGCTTACAATGAATATTTAACTGGACCAGACGTCCGTAATACAGGAAGTTCTTAGTTTTTCTGAAGCTGGGAAACCAAACACTGTAGGAGCCTAGCTGGCATCGGCTATTTCCGTAATCGTTCGTGCATTGGACACGAACATCGATAATTGACACTCTTCTGTGGTACTACTTAACAGACATCTGTTGAAACACTTAAAAACTACATATAACTATCTATACTAACGACACCTGTTGAAGGTTTTTGAAACTAAATGTGTAATCCTGTATACCAGAAGTATCAAAATACAAATCGAACCTTTTCTTTTCTTCGTATTTGTTGTAAGAATATAATGTTGAATCATTTTGTTCCAATATTATTTTTTTATATTCCATTGTTTGCTAAAGTAATAATATGGAAAAATTGAACCGCATATCCCAATCGTGTAGCTGGGAAAAAAAAACTGTTCAGATTTGATGTCCGGGTTAAATCGTTCCCGCAGGAAAAACTTAACCCTTTCACGCACTTTTCCACAAATGATCACCTACATCCACGTTATACACTTACACTATATAAGTATAATAAATACAAAATAAAACATGAACAACATGTCAAAGAGACCAAATGAGAAAATAATTCACCGACTCCAGATATTTTCATATAAGAGGGTTCGGCTCGGTGGAACTCCTAATTGGAGCTATAAATCCTACTGATCCCTCAATATAAATATTTAAAAAATCTTTTGTAATCCTACATAATGTATTTAAAATGACTGATTTTTGCATTTTTATGTATAAATTCTTTGACAAATCTAATAATTCCTGGTACCTAAATATTAATAAGAATGTTGGCATTTAAAGGTGTAATGTTTCTATCTGCCTGGCAAATTATTTTGTGCATTTCTGAACTACTATTAGCTTTCCTATGGAAAAAAATTCTAAGCATTTCTATGTGATTTGTGATTCAAAGATTTTATTTTGACTACACCTCTACCTCCAAAATTTCTAGGTAAATTAATTCGTTCTTTAGCTGAATTTGGATGATGGCAATTAAATTTTGTTAACGTAGTTCTAATTAATCATTCTAAGTTATATGAATCTGTATTGGCCCATTTAATTAAGCCAAATGAGTACGTTAATAGAGGTATTGCCCAAGTATTTATTGCTTTTATTAAATTTTTAGCAGATAGATTGCATTTTAAAATTTTCTGATCCTAGTTTGTAATTTACTAATATCATTTTTAATACTAGTATGATCTAATCTATTCGATTGCGGGTATCCTACATATTTATACACCTCATCCCATTTCATACTTTTAATTTTGAAATTTCTAAATATACCCTCGTCTCCATCTACAATTTCGCCTTTCTCTATATGGATCGTTCTACATTTATCTAAACCAAAAGTCATTTTAATATCATCTGAAAAAATTTTAACTACCTTAATCATTTTCTCTAAATTTGATTCAGAATTCGAAAATAATTTTATATCATCCATATATAATAGATGTGAAACTATACTACTCTCTCTTGTATTACCCTTAATTTTTATTCCAAACTTGCTTTTAATTAACATTTTAGATAGAGGATTCAGTGCTAAGCAAAACCAAAGAGGACTCAATGAGTCTCCTTAAAAAATCCCTCTTTATATTGAAACGCCCGGTACTACTATTTTCTTACCTTTGATATTATTATGTAAATAATTAATATTATCAACATGTTTCGAAAACTATGTTTTCATCAGAATAATATATGATTAATATCCTGTTGAAGAACCTAAACCAATACCTAATGACGCCACAAAGTGTATTTGCGAAGTTTGAAGAAGATATAAATATTCTTTTCATTGATATGTATAAGTCTATAAAGACTGTTTATAACGCTAATGAATAAAAAAAAGTAAAATCAAAGAAACGTATTTTAATATTTCGGCAGACCATTTGGGAAGCGGGTATGGGTACCGCAACCCCGGAAACCATTTATTGAACAACCAACTCCTCTGCCGTAGGTCACCCCAAGTGGTTCGCTACGTTTGCTGACTTAACAGGGGTGCCCGGGTTTCTTGGGGTGAGGTTAGTCCGGGTCTTGGCGGCCGATTCGTCTGCCCATCAGCTGCATGGCAGGCCCGATCGGGAGAGACTGTTTGAAGGAGACTTTCTGACCTCTTCAGCAGAACCCTCTCAGAACATCGTCTTGCACCGCAGGGGAGGGATGGATTCATACGTCCGTCAATCCTGGACACAATGACCCTCAGATACCCACCCCTAATACCCCTTTCCTTCCCAAAACTTCCTGTCCTCGTTTTCCTAAAAAAGACCGTCCACACAGCATCCCCAAAGATGACGTGGATCCTGAAGGGTATTATTTCCCTCAGGGCCTCCCGTGTCGTGCTAATGTAAAAATAAATAAAAATTATCCTCACTATAAGATCCTCCACGTGAATTGATCATTGAACATTGAACATTGAAAAAGTTCTTAATTTTAAGAAAATATTATATGTAGTTATTCTAAATAAATCTTTACCATAGTATAGACAAAAAAAAACGATTAAACCGAATTTTTCATCCAAACATAGCAACAGGTTCAGTTCATACACATATCCGATATGCACCAGTGCTACAAATCTCAAAGAAACTTCACAGGCGTGTCTTCAAATTGCGCTGTAAGGAGTTTCGATTTCATTCTTGCCCTGAGAGAACAATAAAAGATAAACATAGTGCCATCACAATCAATAAAAACGCACAAACGGAACATCAAAGTGTCCTAATACGGTCTAAAAGGCGGCACTTAGACCACGATAAATCTCCATCATTGGTAAATTCAATATTATGAATCGGCCTTTACCGCCAAATTAAAGCTCGGTCAGACACGACCGTTGAATTATATGTTGCCTGTGAAAAATTACACACCGCAAGAGGGAGACGTGTGCACGTTGACGGAGAAGGCGATAACTTTGTGAAGAGAATGGTAACTTGAACCACGATGCATTCATAAAACCTTTAGAAATAACTAAAAATTATATTATCAAACTTAAGTAGAATAGAAATAGAACATTTTGAACAGATGCATTATATAAAGAATCTAAACTATTCAGTCTTCTTAAACTATTTATACTGCAAACCATGTCTTTAAAAATAAGAAAAAAATCGAAAAAATTGAAAACAGAATCAATATTAGAAATAATAATGTATTTTATACGCCACAAACAAATACCTTCAATCTTTTACCGAAAAAAAATCAAGTGACAACTAAACTAAGTACCTCAATACTGCAACGATTTAAAATTATGGCTTAACAATACAGATGTTGAAAGATCATTTATTAAGTTTATATCATTTAACGTTTCTAGCAAACTTATAACGCACTTATTATTACACTATATATGTACTAAACAGTTATATTTACACTATACAGTATTGTACACTTACACTTTTTGTACAAACTGTTTAGACAATTTTTAATTATGTTTTTGCTTTATATGCCCATTGTTTGTTTTTGGGGCTCGGATTTTGTTCTGGGGCTTCGACTACGGTTTCGGCTGCGTCTTAGTGGGTTTCTATTACTCTTATAATTTTTGTAATGTTGTGTAAATCAAATGTAAAAATTGGGAAAAATAAAGGAAAAAAAAAAAAACAAAATATCAAGTTTGATGAAAATAATGTTTAAAGTTTTTGAAAATGTGTGTTAATATAATATCCATGATCTTGATCTAGAAACCATTATATTTAACTGTGAATGCACTTGGTGTAAGTGCTTTTAGGTTTTAATTAATTAACATATTTTAGTAGGAAAAATAGCTTTTATTATATTACAACTTATAAGAAGGTAAAGGGAACAAGAATATAGCACACGGGGTGACCGAACAACTCAACGAAGTGGAACTTTTTCATTTCTTTGAAGTCATTAAAAGCGTTGGAAAAAAATGTTTAAGATGAAGCCATAGTAAATAATGCAAAATCATACAAAATCAAATGTTTTTGTTTTGAAAATTTGATGACTTAGAAGTATTATAGATGCTTCAATTAAATACTGCGTGTAGAACACACCTTGAACCTTAAAAATATCGGTAATTTTTTTGTAAGTCTTTTATTAAGCCTATAAAAAAATAAAGTATAAGGTCTATAAAAAACACTTTCATGTCCAAACTCTCTTATTTATAAACCCCTTTTCGGATTTGGTTTTATTGTATAATGTGGAAAATTTAGTTTCTTTTATTATAATCGAAAAAAAATTGATATTTACGCCCGAACTTCACAAAATAAAATAAAATATGCATTTTCTCGTTGTTATTTTTGACATCAATCAATACGGCCCGCACTCTACGAATTTGGATTCTTGAAGTGGCCCTATGGCATGGGCACAAGAACCATGCACTGGGCACACCTATTTCGTATCAGTCACGCCCCGGCTGAAGCGGGAGACAGTCGTGTGATTCCGCGTCGCTTAGTTTCGTGAAATCAATTTAAAATTTCGGGTTTCTTACAATAAACAATGTGTAAAAAAGGAATTAAGATTTTTTATAGGCCTTTACGAAATCAACCTGTAAAAAAAATCTCAAATACCTTTTCGAACTTTTCCAAAAGATTTTTCTCAAGTATGTTTAAATTCCTCCCATAAAGGGCGTGAATTCCGATTTCGATTTTTTCCTGAACTATTGGATCGCCTTAATGTGTTAAGTTTAATTAGGTTGTTAACTATTTTTTTTCATCACATATAATATTTTCTCAAAGGGGTGTTCAAATGCCACTTTGTTAAGTTGTCATTGATCTAGCATACGGATAGGAGATGCTCTCGATAAATTATTATATTAGGTCCTTACATATGAAATTGGCGTTTTGTATGGGAGGAACATTAAATCGATTTTTTTAAATACAATATATTTATTTAATCAAAGTATGTTGGACTGCCCCATCGGAGTTGATTTTTTTCCCTTGCAAGAAGTTATCCAAATTTCGAAAAAAAATGGTAATTTGTTGGGGCAAGGTTCGGAGAGTACGGTGAATGTCTTAGACATTCCAATTGAAGCTCCTCTAATTTGTTAGCCGTCTGTTGTGCAGTGTGTGGTCTAGCGGTCAACGCGCGTTTGTTGATTTGCTTCACTCAATTCGTGAGGTACCCACCTTTCAAGCTTTTTCGCCTTCCCAATTTGCTTCAAGTGGATTAAAGCAGTTTTATCACTAACACCGCAGCCTGCAGCTAACTCGGACGTCGTTTGCGATGGATCCGCTTCCACAATAGCCTTCAATTATTCATTAACAACTTTGGTCTCCGGCCGTCCACGGGGCTTGTTCTGCAGGTCGTAATTTCTAGAACGAAAACGTTGGAACCAAAAACGCACTGTGTTTTTTTTGCGGCACCGTCGCCATACACATCATTAATCCTTCGAGCCGTTTCTGCAGCACTGGTGCCACGGTGGAACTCATACTCGTAAATAACGCGATATTTCAAGTTTTCCATTTTGTAAACTAAGTGACGCAAAGAAAAAAAACAATTAAGGAAAAAAACAAATGAATTTTAGTTTTCGAAACACAAATACATGAGTAAATAGCTGTATAAATTTGAATTTGGAATTCTTAATCAAAGAGAAGATATTTGAGATCAAACTTGCCAGTACGGCAAAATGCCAATTTCATATGTAAGGACCTAATATGAACGAGTATATTGGTATTAATTAGAGATTTCAGCAAATTTTCTTTCACATTGATAATAATTTTATAAAGAGAACCGATAGGTTTAAATATACTAAGTGGTGGGTAATGTCTACTAAAAGGTATATATACCTTTTAGTAGAAATTACCCACTATATATATAACTCTAAAGGTTCAAAAAATGCAGTAGGCAATGCAAGATGCAACATTGGGAAGCTTATCAGTGTTGGAAATAGGTACTTATATTGTGTGACTCACTTAAATAACTTAATAAATAAAAATTTAACCCATTCTGGTAATAAAATACTGGATGAAATTTAATAAGAAATATCCTAGGTAACTCACCCTAAATTTTAGCATATTACAAGCAAGCAAGATTGATTTATAAATGGAACCCAGTTTTTTCAAGCGAAAGAGCACTTACACAATGTAAGTGAAACAGATGGAATCAAGTGTTCTAAAAAAATATATATAAAGTAGTGTGAGTAGTAGGTATTGTATTGCACAATTATCGGCGAACTTATAAAAGTTGGATACATTTAGACAATGTTTTTAAATCTAAAATACTTTGAGCAAAAAAGAAAAGACCAAAATGGCTGATAGACACTTGTTGTCCAAAGTGCAGGATGCATCGAAATGCATTTTTATGTTGAAAAATCAACGCAATAAACCATAAATAATAATCTGCTCTCTATTCTCCCCACACAACCGTATTGTATTATTTATAGGGACTGCACAGGACGATAGAGATGAACGCGCACGAGCTAAGCGCGAAACCCGGCCCGTCGGGTACCCACATCCAGTCATAATATTATACCTTACCCACACTCGATCAAGCAGGGGTTGATACTTTACAGTTTAACATGAGCTATTGGTTATCGTGTTCCAATGAGAGTAGACCGCATAATTGCAAACTGATACGCCGGGAGATACGAATGCAATGGGAAATAATTATTGTAGGAATATTTTTTTTATTAAATTGTTTTAAGAGGAATGGCTGAACTGCCTTTTTCATTGAAAACTTATTTAGGATTTGAAGCCAAAATATCAAATCAAACTGAACAATCTTTTTTAAGCACATAAGGTGTTTTGACAATCACATTTTGGAAATAAATCAATCTTTTCACATAATTAAACGGTTAAAATTTTAAGGTAAATAGATAAAATTGCAAAAATAAAATCGGCTATGAAATATATTTGAAATTTTTAGAAATTAGATGTAGTATTAACAGTTAATTAAAAAATATTATTAATATATTATATCATTAAAGAAGAAGATAACACTAATAATATGAACGAAAATATGAAAGAGAAAAAGACAGAGAAAAAAATAAAAAGAAAACGGTTTTTTTTTTTTTTACATTAATAATTTCCCTCAGGGCCTATGTTGTCTGAGATGCTGTGTGGAGGATCTTTTTGAGGAGAGGAAGGAATGAATATTGGTCTTGAAGATACTCATGTTGTAGGAAGGAGGAAACACAGAGGCCGACAAATCGTTCCACAGTCGAGCTGTTGAACACAAGAACGAGTCGAAGAAGCGACCCGTTCTCATGTGACAACCGTGTACATATGTTGGGCACGCGTTTGGCGTGTTTCCTGACTATGCACCGGTTCCGAAGGGATCAATGACGCTCGTTCCTCGGAGCATTTTCCATTGAAATACCGGTAGAACAAGGATAGCATTCCAACCCGACGCCTGTGCTCTAAAGATTGCAATCCCTCTGTTAAGATGGGAGAATCTATCAAACTCAGTTCAAGGGTATTTTTCAGGTATTTTGGAACTCCAGACCAGAGGTGTCTGACAAATTCAACCGTGCGGCGCACTTGTGATTTGTACAGGGTTAGCAGTTGTGTACTATTAAAGTATCTATGGGCCCTGTACAGTACGCCCAGTTTTTGAGAGGCTAACTTTACTCTGGATTCTATGGAGCCCCCATATCTGAGAATTGTGATTGCTGAGAACTGGGACTCGAACCCAGAATCTCTTGTCTTACCGGGACGAACGCCTTATCCAATTAGGCCACTTTTATTTAAACTTCATATTTGTCAATCTCATATTTAAAATTTCAAAATTAACAATATTATATTGAAATATGAGATTGATAAATATGACATTTAAATAAGAGGTGGCAGTGGACTAATCGGATAAGGGAAGTCATCAAACTAACCACTTGGGTTGACCTGTGGCAGGGGTGTTGGTTATCCAATAATAGGTTCCCCGCGCAGCGGTACTCGTGCCCGCCTCTTAAATTTCTTTTAATTCACAAATTATTGCCAAATAAGTTGCCCATAAAACCATTAAAAATCGAATTACTTTGACCAATAACTTATTATTTAACACTAATAAATAAAATAGCCCACAACCGTATCTTCAGATTAACTATTTGCCATGTCTTTAGATTTAAAAAAAAAAAAACAGTTTGATTGGGTAAATTGGCCTAAATCCAAAAGTATGTTTTGAATGAAAAAGGCCGAGTACCCGTTCCTCTTAAGGCTTTGATGCAAACACGAGGCATAGGAAACTGACAAATTAGTTATTTTTTTTTTTACAAAATTTAATTTTAACGCCTTTTAAAGCTTCTAATGCATGGAATGCTTCGCTTGATCTACAAAATGTAAAAAATTAAATTGTTATTTTCTTTTGTAACACGTACATACAATTTTGCCAACAAATAATTGTTGGTTGCCCTTAAAAGATTAATATTCCGATCTGACGGGTTTCCAAAGATTTCCGGAAAAGCTTGATTCATAATTGAAATAACCGGAAACCTTTGCCTGGAAACCGGATGACTGAGGACGACAAAGCACGATCAAGTGAATTGAATACTTAAGTCGAAACACATCATGCGAGAGTGGATGAGATTAGATTTATAAACAATTAATAATAATTATTATAAATATCTACAGTCGGGGGCGTCTCTAGTGAAGATTTTATGAAAACAAAAAACCTTTTTTTATGTAACTACTACACGAGAGTTGCTTTCAGCTTCTCCCAACCGTCTCGTCTGAAGTCTTTCTTCTTCTTCTTCTTCATTCGTATGGTTGGGGGGTCAGAGGGTGTATCTGAGTCTGCGTCGCCCTGTGGACTTCATCACACCAGGGAATGAATGGGGCGGGTATTCGTTGATCACAAATTCGGTTGTATGCACCGCACCGCATTTATGCATCGCCGACTATTTAATGCCCCATCTATGCAACATAATGGGCACAACGGCTATGGGAGCATTTTATCCTGTTGGTGGCGAACCAGAGTTGACGAGGCAATGGGAACCCAGGCTGTCTCTCAGTGAGGTCTTATACGAGATGGGAATTTTAACAAAAATCCACCTTTGAGTGAGATGTTCCCTCAATATTAGTGAGAAAATGGCTTCTCCAAGCGGAGTATATTATTGGGGAAGAGAAGAAGGTGGCAAGTACTTGCCTATTCAGATCTGGTCACAAAAGCCATTTCAAGCATGGTGGTCTTTCACTAGCTAAGAGGATTCAAAGAGTATCTTTTACTCTTGATCTTTAAAAAAATCTATTCATTAATTTTTCTATTGCTTGGTTATAATTTCTGTTTAGGCCGCCTGCAGAGATAAGTATGCTATTTTTTATGTGAATACCTCACAAGAGTCCCAGCTGCTACGTCTGGAGCGAGTGAGACTATGGCATACCCCAATTGGGGTATGATGTGAATCTGAAGGTAGCGGGGAGGGGAAGGAGATGGGAAAGAGGTAGGTAGGGAAGTACCTGCCAATCAGATCTGGTCACCAAAGATGGCTAAAGCCATATTGATACGATATTGACAGAATCTTCCACTCTGGAACGTGCCACAAATATATTATTTTAAATGAATTAATTGTGAAATAGTACAAATTAATCAAATAAAATTTATTTGAACACGGCTTGATTCGATTCCGCAATTTTCGGATTGCGAGTCAAAAGCCTTACCGCTCGACCACGATGGAGGTCGGTCGTCAATTTTGGCTTTACTGAATTACTATTAATACTTACGATCTACATTTGATATGTATACGATTGAGCATTAGCAAAGTGCCAACCATCTAATCTAGGTACAAATCGTTTCGGAATCAAATACCGCTGTTAAAGTGAAGACGGAACAAATGGAAGCAATGTTTTCAGCAAGATCACGACTCTGTGAGAAATACAATCATGCTTACCATGAACAACTACTCAAGTTATCTGTGGTAGTTACTATAGGTTTACAGGGAGTACTCGCGAAATACGTGCTCTCTTCTGATTTCACGCTTGTCGGAAATCGATACCGATATCAAAGCAATCATTTTAGGAAATAAATAATATCGGTTTAATGTTTTGAGTAAACTTTTAATTTGAAGTTTTAATGTCACACTGATTGAGAATCACATGAAATTTCCAAAAAAAATTGAATTTATTTCTTTATGTGAGTACCGCACAAGAGTCATAACTACTCCCAACCATCTGCAATCAGTGAGACTATGGCAACCCGATTGGGGTATGTTGTGAGGTTGATAGTGTGGAAGGGAAAGAGACGAGGAAGAGAAGGCTGAAAAGTGCCTGGCTATTAAGATCTGATCACCAAATACAGATTAATCAATTTCAAGCAACCTGTCGCCCCTGAATTATGTTCTTTTCTAACAATATATATATATATATATATATATATATATATATATATATATATATATATATATATATATATATATATATATATATATACATATATATATATATTTGCGTGTGCCAGGGTTCAAACCCGCGACGTCTTAACTGCTTGACCACGGAGATTCTCGAAAGCCATAAATTAATACAATATTAAAAAAAAACCCAATTATTAATACAGTAATTTAGAATACAATTCCACTATTTGGTCCCCATACTATAAAGCATACCAAAATTGAGAAAGTTCAAAATAAATTTTTAACGTTCATTGACTCTCCACACCCATTGAACAAATTAGTTATGTTAACTTAATTAAAATACTGACTTAACGTGTAGAAGAACCAAGCGATCTGGTTCTTTTATCTGTGTATAAAAAAAATAAATGTTTTTATTGTACTGTAATATTATATTATAACAAACCCTTGGAGCTGTGCAAGCCGTTTTTTTATTAAGGAGAAAATAAAGATAATTGTCAATTGGCAAGAGTATGCAAAATAAACTAGGGAACTCATTTGCATCCAAAATATTTCACACGAGTTGACACTTTGGATGAAAGGCTCTCACTGCGCCACTGATACAGAGGTTTAATGTGATAAAATCAATAAAAAATATTTAAAATATAAGTTGTGGAATTTTCAGATCCAAATAAATAATAAAACATTCAAATGGTAAACACACGAGATATGAATGCACAATTAATCACTCAGTGAAAAATTCTATTTATATTTCAAGAGACTTGTTTGGATGGGGACAATGGTATCTGCTAACGCCGAGGTAATTCAGTTTCCGTGTTTCTACCTTGAACATGACAATCTCAAGACGGAGTACGGTACACGGTAGTCAGTGGATGGTGGGAAGGGATATTCAGCATTTTTTGTTGAAAATTTGGAAGAGTTCTTTAAATTTTTTGAAAAATCCAATTCAATATCAATTCATTGAAGGACCCCTATATTCCTACCCATCCCTCATAACTTTTTCCTTCCCAGATATTTGTCCACTTTCTTTCCTTAAAAATTACCCTCACACAGCATCTCCAAAGATGACACAGGCCTTGAGGGAAATTATTTTCTTAGGGGTTCCAGAGTGCAACTAATGTAAAAAAAAAGAAAAAAAGACGAACGTCGCTCTCTTTGTCTGATTTAAAAAAACTCTTGGAAAAGCCCGAGCAACACCGGGGAGTTATTCTAGTAATAATATATATATATATACTGTAATGTTCTTTAATCTGTGGCTCACTAGCCCACAATGGCAATTATTACAACTTAAGTTCTTTTAGTTTAGTTTATTGTGAATTACAATGATCGTTAGTAATATTGTATTTAAGTTATTTGGTAGCGACTGAGCCTCTCTGATTAGAACCGAGCGCTGCCGACCAGGCCAGCTGTTCCATTGTGCTGTGCTCACTCGTGAAACTCCGGAAACCCGAACCTTCCCGAGCGAGCGCGGTGTGTGAGTATACCTACATATAACATACACTACATATACTAAGCATCAATGTGCATACATACACCCCGCTCAAAAAGAAGAAGATGGAGAGATATGTAATTACGAATGTTGGAGAGAGCGCGCTAATATTTAAAACGATAAAATTGAAGCGATAATTGTGAAAATGTTTAATAAAGCACGACTCGTTTAAAATAGAGCCAAAATCTCTTGGGGGCTGTCTAAAACTGCATTTAAAAAAAACACTGTGAATTGTTCATACATATAACCTGTAAAATAACTGAAACAAACGTGTTTATAATAATTTTCGGAGCATACTTTTTGCGATTTTTTTCTATCGAGGGAATTTCATATAATATGCATTTTGGCGTGGGGAAAACCTCTTCAAAAATAACATATATTTTTTTGAGAGCTTAAAAACTTCAAATGTTTAAGGGAGATATGAAAGAAATCGGTAGTAATTCGGGTAGCGCATACATATACATAAATTACAGAAGTAATATAATATCTATAGCCTTTTGAAATTTAGTTCTGAGGCCAGGGAGATTGAATAGTCCACGCTGTATATGACTGATATAACATAGAAATTATTTGCCGAGTTATGGAACCAATACGAATCAATCTGAAGCAATGTGCACATAACTTCTGACCTATCGATGGTTCATTCCGAGTATACTCAAGAGAAAGTTACTATGATAGAGCCACCGGCGGTATGCATAATTCCCCAGAGAAATCTCAGAGAATTATTCGTACCGATCGAAAGTGACAACACAATCTCATCGCCCGTCTTTTCAACATAAAATCGGTAATCAAGAGCTTCAGATTCATGGTTGAGGTCAATTAAACTCCTTCAAGCTACGATTTACAAAAAAAATGTTAATTTTTTTTATTTACAAATAAAAATAAATATTTTGATATTAATTCCAGTGTCTACTTCAGCCTAAAAGCACTCTCTGAATCTCAGTGGGTTCAGTGCCATAGAGCGCAAGAAAATGGCTTTCAAATTTCAACCCCAAGCCATGAATTTTGCCCCGTAAGAATTAAGTTTTTTTTCACGAATAATATTTGTTCGGGTATCGTCATCGATTCCTTTTCAGACCATGATTTTTAATTTGAATCCAAAGTTTCAGTCGGCTCGACACCAAAGAGCCTCAGAAAACAGCTCTCAAAGTTTGAACTCAAGCCTTGCATTTCGCCCCGTAAGAATGATGACTTTTCCACAAATGCTACTTATTGCAAAATTTTTGCAATTTATCCTATTCAGGCGATGATTTTGTATTTAGCGTCCTAAATTTCAGTATGTTCGACGCCATGGAACCTGCAAAAAGGGGTTTCAAAGTTAGAGCCCCAGCCTTGCATTTTACCCAGTAATAATGATGATTTTTTTCACAAATACTATTTTTTGCAGATTTTGTCATTATTTTATTAGAATTTTTAGTAAAATTGAAAATTACCCTTTGATAAAGATTGAATTGAAGATGTTGAAGTTTTCTTTTTTTTTAGATTAGGACAATTATTTCCCCCAGGGCCTATGTATGTCATCTTCATTTTCTATCAGAGGATGCTATGTGGAGGGATTTTTAAGGAAAGAAAGTAGAGAAAGTTCTAGAAAGGAAAAGGTATGACGGGTGGGTAGGAATCTGGGGCTCAGTGCATCCAAAGTGACGGACATATGAACACATCCCAAGGGCTGTGTGCAAGGCGACGTGTCGAGAGATTCTGGTTGGAGGATAAAAGATCTCCCTCAACCAATCTCTCCCGATCCTGCCCACCACGATGGACATACGTATCGGCCGCCAAGAGCTGGAAAATTCTCTCCCCGAAAACCCAGGCACTCCTGCTAAGTCACTAAATGTAGCGATCCACTACTTATGGCAGAGGTGTTGGTTATCCAATAAATGGTTCCCGGGGCAGCGGTACCCATATCCGCTTCTTAAATTAAGATCATAATTTTTAACAATATTCCAAAATTTCAGTCGATTCGGTGCATTTTTGAAAACGGCTTTCAAAATTCGACATAATATTTTAGATTTCGTCAATGATTCCTCCACAGACCATAATTTTTAGTAAGAATCGAAAATTTCAGTATAATGTATTTATTCATATGGTCGCGCCCAAACAGTTGTCAATCCCTGCCAGAAGACTATACTCAGTGTATGTGCCACCAAAGCATGTAAGTGTCGCCTGAGTCCTACGGGTCATTAATATTTCTGTTGGATGACTGCTTGTGCCACCGATTCTTGCCACCAAATTAAATTAAATGCTGTCCCAATGAGGAGGTGGCCCTCTTGTGTGAAACGTTCCGTTTATTCGACTGGGGTTAAAGTATAATTAATAATTTTTTATTTATTTATTTATTAAAATACAATACAGAATATAGTATATTATATAAAGCATTGTACTCCCAAGAGTTAATAAACTCATTGCGGGAATGATACGCATTACATGAAACATATAGCTGTATGTATTAAGTGGACATATCATAGGACATACACAACATTATTATTTCAGATAGTCATTCATAAAATGAAGTTTGAGCATGTTAGTTTGGGTCTTTTTACATTGACTTGCACATTTGATCTCGTTGGGTAGTTGATTATATTTTGTGTAAGCTATGTATTCTAGGGATCTTAGTCCATATTTTGTTGATTTGATTTTTGGTATATGAAGTTTGTTGTGATTTCTTGTGTTGTGTTGGTGTACGTCGCAATTGTAATTGAGTTTAGTGTTGGAATGTGCCGAGTGTTGAATTACTTGTAATATAGTTTTTGTTATTTCAAAAGTGGGAATGGTGTTAAAAGGAAGTATTTGGGTGTTTCTGTAAATGTCTTTGACGTGTGTATCCCAAGGTAGACTGAATATATTTCGCAGGGCTCTATTTTGGACGACTTGGACTTCTGAAATCATTTTTTTTGTAGCAAATCCCCAGATTCCGGCAAGATATATTAGATGTGAGTGAATCATAGCATGGTAAATCGATCTTAATAGAGAAGGAGGAAGTAACCCGCGAAATCTATATAAAACACCAGTTATAGGAGTAATTTTGGATAGAACATGTTTAAATTGGTGATTCCATGTGAGTTGTGAATCAATGAAAAGGCCAAGATATTTTGTAACATCAGCCCTTTCAAGGCGGTTATTATCAAGACTTATATTAAGACTTACATTTTTTTTATTTGCAAACAATATGTAATGTGTTTTTCTTATGTTTAGGCTAAGTTTGTTTAATCGCAACCAGTTTGCCAGGCAAGCTATATCCCTTTCCATTTCCTTTTCTAGTTCGTTTAAATCATTATTGTGATAAAGAATCACTGTATCATCTGCATAAAGTTGTATTGTACCCTTAAGTCCCCATTTAGTAATATCATTTATATATATTAAAAATAGTAATGGTCCAAGTACGGAGCCCTGAGGCACACCACATTTTATCGTTCCCATGCTGCTTGTCCCTTTTCCAACAAAGGTCTGACAGTGTCGGTTAGAGAGGTAACTACACAGTAACTTCAGGGGAGTGCCTACTATGCCTAGGTGTTCTAACTTCTTTAGTAGTATCCCGTGGTCAACCGTATCGAAAGCCTTTTTTAAATCTATAAATAAGCCTGCAGTATGCTTACCCTGGTCTATATGTTTTTGGAGGGCATATACAAAATCGAAAGCAGCACATTTTGTGTTAGATTGGTTTCTGAATCCATACTGTTGGGATGCGAGTAAATTGTTTGATAAGAGATATTTAGTGAGCCTAAGCTTAATAACCTTTTCAAAAACTCTAGAGAAAACAGAGAGGATGGATATAGGACGATAATTAGAAGGATTTTTTTTGCAATCATCTTTGTAAATCGGAATTATTTTTGCTATCTTTAGTTGATCTGGGAAGATTCCACTATCCAGGGATTGATTAATAAGAAAAACAAGGTGGTCAGCTAATACATCTTTGCAAAAGTTCAGGTGCACGGGTGTAATTCCATCTAAACCTGGAGATGCATTAGACTTTAGTTGAGAGATGATACTGAGAACTTCTGTTTTATTTGTTTTGGCCATATATAGGGACTGGATTGCTTTTTGATCCGTGTTTATAGTGATAGAATCATCTGGATATGATGCAATTGTAGCTGCTAAGTTTTCCCCAACTGATATAAAGAAGTTGTTAAAAGTTGAAGCTATCTGTGTTGGGCATGTTATTTCTTCATTCTTAATCAAAAGACAATTAATTTCATCTTTCTGGGGTGTCGAACTATTTGTAAGAATTGCATTTATTGTTTTCCATGTCTGTCGCGGATTACGCAGGTTTTCTTTAAGTATATTCGTGTAGTATTTAGTTTTAGCATATCTTCTATAATTGGTAACTTGATTTCTTGTTTTATTTCTCAGTGCTGTGAATATATCACTTTGCTGATTTTTGTTCCAGAGTTTAAACGCATTGTTGCGCTGTTTGATAAGTGCATTTAATGTTGCATCAAACCATGGAGTATTACCCCTCCGTTGGTCTCCTATACGTAACTCAGATTTATGTTGGGATGATTTTATTGCTGTTTTGATGTATTCATTAAAATTATTAAAGTTTTCATTGGCATTACTGGTGGTTTCGTGTGGAAAGTTGTGGGATTCTAAATATGCTTTTAACATGTTTTTATCGGTTTTGGTGTTGTTTGAAGAAGAATGTATTCTATTATTAGTGTGATGTTTCAAGCTGTTTTGGTAATCTAATATCAAAATGTTATGGTCACTTAGGCAGGTATCTATATTTGCAGTAGTTGAGGAGATATTTTGTCTGTTTGAGATGATATGGTCTATTAGAGAAGTAGAGGTATCTGTTACTCGTGTAGGATAGGATGTGTTACATATAAAACAGTTGTAAGAGTCTAGCGTGTTGATGTATTTAAGAGATGTGTTATTTTTTTGAAGAATGTCAATGTTGAAATCACCAAAAATAAGGGTATCATTTCTACAGTTATTTAAAATAGATTCAAGATACATTAAGAATTCGTTAATGTTTGAGGAAGGCTTTCTGTAGATAACATAGATATTTAACGGTTTAAAATTTCTATTGCGGATATTAATTCCTAGGAAGGAATTTTCACTACAATGTTTTTCAATAGTTGTAGCATTTAATGAATGGTGTGTGTAGAGAATCACCCCTCCTCCTCTTTCATTGGTGCGAGACGCAAATGCACTTTGGTAGCCGTCGATGTTGAAGAAGCACTCCTCACCATCTTCCAACCAGGTTTCGGATATTGCAAGTACGTGTACAGTCGGTGTGATGCTCTTTAAAGTTTCTTCAATCTCGTCAATTTTATTTCTGATACTTCTCGCGTTAAGATACATTATTCGAAGGCTATTTTTTTTTGGCTTATAATCTTCAATTTTCTCATATTTGTATTCATTTATGCTGGCCTGGGACCCGGATGCTGTAGTTACAGTTGAGTTAGCCATAGTCAACTCTCTCCATTGTGCGTAACATCATTATGGTACGGTAGGGGCAGTCCCTATCGTTTGATCTATGTTTTGGTGCCTCAATTTTGCCTTTGGCCATTTTAATATCATTTCATTCTTTCATTTCTAACACTATGGAAGATCTACAGTCTCTAGTATCTAGGATGAACGAAGTATGTATGAAGAATGAGTTAATGATGAATGTAAGTAAGTCTAAAGTCATGGTGTTTGAAAGAGAGAGTACGAAAACAGTGTGCGATATAGTAGTGAATGATGAATACTTGGAGCAGGTGGATGAGTTTGTTTATCTGGGTAGTATGTTTACGAGAGATGGGAAGGCTGATAGAGATATTGAAAGGAGGGTAAATGCCGGTAACTCCATTAATGGAGGACTGAATGCCGTTGGAGCTAATAAAAAACTTTCAATAAAAGCGAAACTAGCAGTCCACAATGGAGTCCTGGTACCTACCCTGATGTATGGCAGTGAGGCATGGAACTGGCAGAGGAAGGATGAAAGTAAACTGAATGCTGTTGAAATGAGATCCCTGAGACGTATGTGTGGTAAAACCATGTATGATCGTGTTAGAAATGTGGATATCCGCAAAGAATGTAAGGCTGATGTAAGTATAATGAGCAAAATTAAGAAAGGGACCCTCAGATGGTTTGGGCACGTAGAGCGAATGAACGAAGAAAGTAGTGTTAAAAGAATATATGATGCAAATGTGAATGGTAGAAGAAGTCGGGGACGCCCGAGGAAGACATGGCACGATCAAGTAAATCAGATACTTGAGACGGGCCATGTCAAAAGTCAGAATAATAGAAGAGTATGTATGAGACGATGTATGAATGTGAGTGAGGCAAAGAGTGTGTGCCAAGACCGAGTTGTTTGGCGGTCCGTCCTCTCTGCCTACCCCTGCGGGGAAACGGCGTGATGGTTAGTTAGTTAGTTAGTTAGTTTAGACTAGTCTAGTGATACTAGTGATAAGTCACTTTTGAATTCCCAAACAATGACGTCATGGCGACATTACCAGATAGACAGGATAATAAATGCATGCTTAATTGGGGTGATTAGTGCACGCATTTACTCATACCAGAGGCCTAAAGTCGGATAATGTGTTTCGAAATTATCATTTGCATTTATTCGCTCGTTGCAGCTCGACGTTTAAAATTGTGTACTTCGTTTGAAAAGTGTTTTTTTTTCGGTTCTGTAAAATGGAGGCTACTTTGAAAGGTATGTTTTAAAGTTTTTTTTAATACTTTAGTGTAAATAATTTTAGTTGTTTTTTAAATAATAAATAAGTTTTGTGTTTTTTTTTTTGCCTAAAAAATGTTAAATTTCTCTCATCTCGAGAGTTTATCTCAGAGAGCATATCAAAATCGCAATTTTTTTTTCTTTTTTTTAAATAGTGCAACTAATATTCTATTCATATCAGTTTCGATATTAACCCACACCAATCCACATTATTACTATTTTTTCATTTTACAGGAACCACATACGAGATTTCCAGGCTGGAATTGTTCCTGACATGGAAGAGTTTTCCGAAGAAAAAAAGGCTTGAGGGAATTTTCATAAAATTAGTGTTGACTACACCTCAATAGAGGGTTAAAAATAATTTAATCATGTGTAAGAGTTTTTAGAGTTTAGCATGTATGAAACGAATCACTGTGCAGCGGTGGGTGGTGTTCTCAGATAAGTTACCAGATCTTTATCGCCCTACATTTTTGTCAATGGATCTTAAGGAATTCAGCAGTTTGGTTTAACACTGCCTTCAAATTAAATTAAAGGATAATTAATTAATTCAACTTAATTTAATAAGGAGGTGGGCATCTGTACTGCCGCCCAGGGAACCATGTTTTGGATAACCAACACCTCTGCCATAGGTTTCCTCAAGTGGTTCGCTATGTTTGGTGACTTAGCAGGGGTTCCCAGGTTCATGGGGTGAGGTCTGTCCGTGTTTTGGTTGTGGATGCTTCTGACCAGCTGCATGGCAAGCCGGATTGGGAGAGAATAGTTGAGGGAGTCCCTTTGACTTCTTCAGCCGTACTCTCTCGGAACATCATCGTCTTGCGCCGCAGCGGGAGGAATGCAATCATACGTCCATCACTCGTGGACACACTGACCCCCAGATTCCTACCCACTCCTTTCCTTTCCTAAAAAGACCCTCCACACAGCATTCTCAAAAATGACATGAGGGGAATTATTTTCCTTAGACCACACAACTGAAGTAAAACTTCTGCTCCATCTATAATCTATATGACAGGAAGAGAGAAAGAAAATGTGCGCGCGCACTGCTCTCTCTTGCTCCTATAGTGTGATACAGACAATAGGCCTGCACTGTGTAACGTAACTGGTTATGAGAGAAGGAGAGAAAGAAAATGTGTGCTCGCACCTCTATCTCTTGCCCCTACAGTAATATACGAAGCGTTCGTTTCGCTTTTGGTAACGCTCTCGTCACGCATTCGCCAGCTTACTCCCCAAATCAAGCATGCGTATAAAAGTTTTACTTCAAAAAATTCAATTGACTCCTTTCCAAGTGTGCTAACGAAGGAAGTTCTCTAATGAAAGACAACCGTTTAGATTCAAAACGTTCCTTGAAATGGGCTTAAATTATGGTTTCCTAAGAATGCGGTGCTATCATCAAAAATAATGTAGCGAAGGCTGACTTCACTAAAACGTTGTCTACCAAAATGATGAAATGACCAAATAGTGTTGCGTTGGTTTCCTAGAGAGCGTTGATAGTGAGTGAAATGTCAAATAGCAACAAATAGATGAAATCTCAAATAGGTGAGAAATAATATTACAGAACTTTTTTTCTCCAGTAGCGGTGACATGTTACCTTTAGTCTAGATTTCTAGATTATCTGTAGTCTAGAACGTCTATTGATTCTCCACCGCAGTTCGTCACTTTAACTAGACAATCTAGACATCCCTTGTTACTCTCGCAGCACCGCGATATCACGGTCGCTAGATCAGCACTATTTTTTAAAACTTAAGGAAACCATAGATAGTTGTATTTAATGATCCGAATAGTCAGATACTACCTCACCTATGTCATTTCCTTTCACCCCAGCTCTTTTCAAGAAACCCAAATCGGTGATGCCATAGTCCCACTGTCTCCGAGCAGATAGGACTCGTGGCTTATGTCACAAAAAATTGGCTGTACCAAGTAGATTATAAATATTTTGGAGAAATCATTGCATTCACCTGCAAGCAATCTAATTAATTAGATGCGAGAAGAGAGATACGCAGATTGATGAATAGTGTTTTTTTTTCCATATATATCTTTCCAAATGTTAAGAATGTTGAAATAAGAAAGCTTTTATGTTAAGCAGATAATTAATTTGGAGTACATAAATTTAAATAAACTATTTATATTGTCTTTTTATTAATTCCAGCTTCTTTAACATGTATATTTTGACATATTTAAACTAAACCAAAAGAAACACGCTATCTTGATGACAAAATAAAGAAAACCCGTATATTGAATGGGCCGACTTTCTGCAGAGAGCTTCGGCTTAGATACGTGTTAGCTCTCTACGCTGGGTAAAGGTGGTCCGAAGTTGGTCTATATTTAAAACTAACATCCAGGTACTTCCCTATCTTCCCCCATCCCCAACTCCTTTCCTTTCCCAAACCCTTCAGCCTTACTATATACCCCAATTGAATATGTCATATAATCACTAGCTTAAGTTAGGGGAAGCATTTGGGACTCTTGTGTGGTATTTACATAAAAGAAAACTAGGCACTATAAAGTTCACCAAGTGTATGATAAACAGCAACGCAACCAAGCTTTACGCACCATAATAATTTAGGACCATATCTATTTGAAAAAAAATGAGTGTGCTTTAGACTACACGACTGAAGTAAAACTTCGCTAACTTATATCTCCCTCTCAACTTCCGTTCGCCTCGCCCGACCGTTCGCCTCATCCGATCACACTTTTCATAACGCTCTCGTCACGTATTCACCAGCTTACTCCGCAAGTCAAGCGTGCGTAAAGGCCCGACCGTTTGTCTCATTCGATCACACTTTTCGTAACGCTCTCGTCACGCATTTACCAGCTTAAACCTCGAGTCAAGCGCTCGTAAAGAAGTTTTAATTTAAAAAAAAAGTGCTTAAAATTTTTAAACATCATTTATGGAGCGTTATTATGAAAAATAATAAGGTTAGGAAAGATTTCTACATAGTTTTTAAAAAAATATTTTGAAATCTTTCCTTCGATTTTGCCTTACGCTTTACTTTCCGTCAACATTTTGGCAAACCTTTAAAAATGGGAAGGCCTTAATTTCACTAGCTTCGGGCATCTAAATATCTTCGGGCATATCTTAAAAAAAATGGCGCACTTTAAAACTACATCATCTACCAATGTCGTCATGTAAAAAAATACCCTTTTCAAACCCTTACTTCGTGATTGTGCAAGGAATGCAGGTATTTCTCTGTTGTGGGTCCATCGACTCGGAAATTAGAAAACATCCCTCTCCTGGACACGGCACCACTAAAAGCAATGTAAATAAAAAATCTTTACTATACGTATCTATTACATATCAAACGAAGCTTGTCCACGAATATTTCAGAAATCAATCACTTTCCAAGATAACATCTTCAAATAAAAACTGTAAAATTCCAAGGCACCATAAATCGAAATCGAAAAAAGGAAACAGTTAACGACCATTATTATTTGTCAGTTGATAATAATTAATAACCCGAGAATCGCAGACCGCAGTCGGGTGGGACAGTCCCCCGCTGTTGGGTTCAATCAAATATTTAAACAAATAGATGGATACCAGCAAGTGTTTGTTTTCAATAAATTTGTGTGCTCAAATTTGTAACTGAATGATTGATGGTCGTGACGTAATCGAAATTGCCTTTGCTTTCTTAAACAACTTTTAAAAGAAGGTTGTATCCCGAATAAAATATTTATAACAATGATGATTTAGAAAAAATCAACCGCAGCAACAATCTGATAGAATGTTTTGACGCAACTCTCGTATGTACATCTACCTTCCTTCGTCCAACATATTTTCCATACCTTTCCTCTCTGAAAATATGCGCTAATATTACTAACATGTGACACTTGGAACAAAAACTCAGAGGAACTAATCAGTCTATTGATGTAAATAGTGCAATGATTAACTGATCTCTCAGTTTTTTAATATCGACTACGCTAAAGAAGCCTTTCTGCAATTATCACCTCCATAGTGATCTCTCAGTGTTTTGAATTGAAGTCTATTGAATTAACTCAATTATCACCACCTGTGGTATCTCGGTGACTTCAATATCGATTTTATTATAGAAACTAGTGCAGTGGTTGTAACTATCCCTCGGTGCCGTAATATCAAATCTCACAAGAACGTGTTGGGTAACATTCCTTCCCAGTCTCCAATGTTAACCAAGCTATTCCCTTAGTTGTGTTAGGTATGTTGAAAAACCATGTATTTTTATTACAGTCCATTAATTCGCAGTCAATGAATTTGCGACTACAGTACCAAACACCAAAAAATCTAACTATTGGCTCCGGGATCAATACATTTGAACAGCTTTTACAGCAACTTTAAAAATACACGGAATCTGGCCATAAAGTATAGACATAGCACAAACAAAGTATAAGCACGGTATAATAAAATCATAAACAAAGTATAACAAAAGCCTAAACAAACTATGAACAATGTATAAACAGAGTATTCAAACTTATAAACCAAATACGAACAAAATATAAACAAGGTATAGACACTATCTAAACAGAATTGGTATCTACCAAGTAAAAACACAACATTAGTAAATAAATATTTTTTAGTGTTTAAAACCTTAGAAATTCAAGAGTTGATAACAGCGACAGTTTTTTTATCTTATTGGACCGATGAATGAATAGAGGAACGCAGAGTAATTGATTAATTTCCTGGCCGCGGGAGCTTCCAGGTACGGGTAGGTTAGGTAGGTACTCCGTGGTGTAGGTATGCTATTTAATATTCATACAACTCTAGATACGGGCAGTAGATTTCCCATGAAGGTTTTGGTGTATGTTTGAGCAGTGGGCAAACGTGGGTGTTTTGTTTTATTTCATATGCAAATTTTGTATTTGAAGTAAATGGAAAAATGAACCCTTCCCATTTTAGACTTGGTACTTGTTCTTATGTCACCTCTTGTATTTCTGTTGTTTCGGCTTTAGATATGTTTCGACCCAAAAGATTGATAGACTCAGTCGTTACAGTATTGCTGGGCATTCCCGACTTTTTCTATTCTATTGCACCTTCTAACGCACTCCCGCTTCTAAATTACCTTAGGTCATACGCCAAAAAAGGACTTTTTTGTTGCTGCTTAACTAAATCTCTACATGTTATAAATAAAAGTTCTCCGCCGCGTCACTGGCACTGAGGGAAATATTTTCCCTCAGGTCCTACGTCATCTTTGGGGAAGCTGTGTGGAGGGTTTTTTTTAAAGGAAAGGAAGGAGAGGAGAGTTCTGGGAAGGAAAAGGGTTTAAGGGGTGAGTAGGAATCTGGGGTTCAGTATGTCCTGGTCATCCGCCTCCAAGACCTAGACAAACCTCACCCCATGAACCCGGGCACCCCTGCTAAATCACCAAACGTAGCGTACCACTCCCACCCACTACCCATTCCCACCTCCCATCTGTCTGTCTGTTCGATAAACTGTGCGATAAACTCAAAACTACTGAATGGATTTTCATGCGATTTTCACTAATAGATAGAGTGATTCACGAGGAATATTTATACATGTATGTATATAATTTGTCAAGATTTTGTGTAAATTGTTTGAAATATATAATATATAAAGGAGAATGTCTGTATGTGGTGGACGAGCAGGCTGGCAAGCGGGTGGTATGGATTTGATTTGTATGCAAACGAAGGTCACTGTCTATATTTGATTTCGAAAACTCTATGTAAAGCCCGGACATCGCCGTGGACTTCAGCTGGTAATTTTATATATTTGATCAAGGTTTTATACATGAAATATATATTAAAATAGATAACTTGAAATTCCCGGCACTGCTCTGGCTTTATGTTTTTTTTAAATCTGTGTGCAAAATTTCATCAAGAAATATCAAAGTTCTGCCTCGAGAAGTGAGAAAAGAGGATGTGCGTGGTTTTTAGAAATCTCACGTAGATAGTAATTTTCCTTTTGTTTCCATTACGATGTTAAGTATGTTTACTAGTGATAGAGTTCTAAAATTTAGATCTCTATGACAACAGTCTCTCGTGTCAAGTATGAACGAAATGTGTATGAAGAATCAGTTAATAATGAATGTAAGTAAGTCTAAGGTCATGGTGTTTGAAGGAGAGAGTACGAAAACAGTGTGCAATATAGTTGTAAATGATGAATAGTTGATCCGATGGATGAGCTTGTGCATCTGGGTAGTATGTTTACGGGAGATGGGAAGGCTGATAGAGATATTGAAAGAAGGGTAAATGCAGGTAACTTCATTAATGGAGAACTGAATGCTGTTGGCGCTAATAAAAAAACTGTCAAAAGTAGCGAAGCTAGCAGTCCACAGTGGAGTCCTGGTACCTAGCCTGATGTATGGCATTGAGACTTGGAACTGAAAGAGGAAGGATGAAAGTAAACTGAATGCTATTGAAATGAGATCCTCGAGGCAGATGTGTGGTAAATCCATGTACGATCGTGTGAGAAATGTAGATATCCGCAAAGAATGTAAGGCTGATGTAAGCATAATGAGAAAGATTAAGAAAGGGAAAAGATGATTTGCGCATGTAGAGCGAATGAAAGAAGAAAATAATGTGAGAAGAATATATGACGCAAATGTGAATGGAAGAAGTCGGGACGCCCGAGGAAGACATGGCACGATCAAGTGAATCAGAATATATTAGATTATATTATAATACCCACGGTCAGGCTTCGCTTTGTGGGATCTATTTATGTTACTCTCTTATATTTTATGCTATTATGTTTGTACCTATCTCCATGTATCAAAAAAAAATTGCTAATTAAAAAAAAAATTCAAAAAATATATTTGAGTCGGGCCATGTCAAAAATCAGAATAATAGAAGAGTATGTACGAAACGATGTATGAATGTGAGTGAGGCAGAGAGTGTGTGGCGTCCTCTCGGGGAAATGGTGTGATGGCTAGTTAGTTAGAGAAAATTGTTGACTTTATCCACAGTTAAGAGTAGAGTGCCATATTATTCAACTCAGGAATCAACATTGAAATATTACTGAGGCGAAAAAAAAGTATTGATTGAGATCCCGACTGTGTCCAAAATAACCCACGATTCTCAGTTAAGCGCAAACACGAAACATGCAGTCACAAGAAAGGAATCTCGCAGACCTGCGCACTGCAGGTGTCAAGCGGAGAATAATGCGCAACATCAATCTGCCGAATTTCTGGCATTCAAATGGTCCGGATCAACCGCGAGAAAGATGTCTTCATTACCGTTACCGGGAATACGAAGAACAAGTTCATTACTTGGGTTCAGCAACGCTTCACGGGTAGTCAGAGACGGCGTTATGCTTAGAATAATGTCATTTATTGGAAGGATGTCAGGTTATACTGAGATGCCTAATGTTGCCATTTGAATAATATCTTAATGGGCGGCAAATACTTAATCTAGTGATTAGTGAATAGTAGCATATCGTTTTCCGTGCCTTTCTAAGTTTCTTTTATTACTGTGAATCTGAAGATAGGCACACAATAGGCCACTTGCATGGACTTCATAACGACTTGGAAAAAATCGTGTGGATAGATTTTTTTACTAAGATTACGAAAATGTTAGTAAAATTTTTTAGAAATGTACAGTTTATTTTACTTTTAAATAAATACATCCATTATTTGGGCTCGTGACGTCACTGCATGAAAATGTCCCGTCTCCGAAAATGTTTCTATTAATTTTATAAAATTCCACACAATTTTTTTTTTATATGGCATCACTTTGATTTCAGGCGAATTTTTGAATTTGACATTTAACGTTTACTAGATTTATTGTTTGTTCTCTGCGAACGTATCATTTGGTTTGATTATTTGACAGATGTAATGAAGAGAACCCTCTACATTTTACCTTGTCCGTATGTGTATTAGAGGTATAATGATAATGGTGCGGATTTTAACAAAATCAAAATTTATAATATTCTTATTATTATTATAATTTACAAGTACAAGTATATTACATTTGATTTAGTAATATAGACGTTGAACATTATAATGATTTATGATCAATAAGATAGATCAAGGAAAAAATATTTACGAGATTTAATATTTTTGGTTTGCCTCGTTATTCTCCTGTGTCATTCGTGTGGAAAAAGTTATTTAAAAAAAAAAATGATTTTCGGCTATGTAATTATCGTTTTTTCGCACCTATAAAATTATGTCTCGTCTTTCCGGTTTATAAAAAATGGTCTGATTTTTCGGATTGAAATTTTAAAAAAATCGCCAGGGTTTCAAAAATACGATTAAAAAAAAGAAAAAATACATGATGTCTTAGAATATTTGTCTAAACCGTAAAAAAAAATTAAAAAGTGTGATGCAAGTGGCCTATTGCTAATATTTAGAGGAAAATGATTAATTTATTTATTTGATTTTTATTTTGGTTAAAGATAAATATTATCTGAATGTGTACAACAACATAAAACCTAATACTTTATAAGCATAAAAAATAGGTAAGGAATAAAAACATTAATTTTACATTATTTTTCTTTTCACGCCGTGGGAAACCAATACTTAGGTCATATTAAAATGTTTAATGTTAACTCATTAAATTTTCCAACCCCATTCTGAAACCCTTGTTTGTCTCTTTGTAAACCTATAAACAATTTTTGTTTCTTGTATTTTTATTTCATGTATGTATTTGTCATCAATTAAATGTTTTCTTGTTTGTTTAGAACTCCCTTTCCTTTTTGGCTAAAAATAACTTCCACATAGTAACCCCTAAAATGTAATAGGCCATGAGGGAATTTTCAGAAACTATCAGAAAACTTAAGTCGACAATAGTGGGGAGACCGATTAGTCTATCTCATTCTTTAGCAGGCTAAATCTTGTAGATGTATTTGTCTCTTTTTAGTGTCGCTTTTTGTTTCATCGAGTTTCAAACCACAAGGGTGCTAAATAAGTTTTCACTACAAAAAAATACAAAAAAATAAAACTCGTTATCAAGCATCAAATGTGTTCATCATAACTGCCAGTTTTATTTCAGGCCTGAAAGAGTTAAGTTCAATTTACGCAGCATAATTCACCTCTCTTTTTACTACATTATTACTATTGTCTACGTACTATTATGAGGTACTTTAACTGCTGCTAACCTAATATGCAACGACACTTTATCTAAAACATGCGAACATCTTAGCACACGTTCTCGTAGTGAAATGTTCAGAAAACATTTCTTTCAACCATTTGCATAATACACTGCATTATTTCACAATCTATATACTACCGTATTTATATTAACTTTTTTGTATGACTTGCACCTCATCATCTATTTACTTGTAAACTGTATGTACGAGTGTAGGTATAAATAAACAAATTGTTTGTTCAGCATAAAAAAACAATTTCGAAGTGCAACTTCTTTAGCGCCGTTAGTGACTTGAAATTCGGGTGAAACGGAAATGCGTCACAACTCAGTTCTACACAAATACTCGGTTCTAATATAAAGCGTTAAATTTGCACCTCGGCGCGTGCCTTCCATAGCGTAGTTGGCAAGGTGCCTGACAAGTCTCAGCTAGAGACAGACATTAAGCGAACGGGGTTCGAATCCTACAAAATCCAAAAAAAAAACATTTTTATTTTGTGAAATCAATATCCAATCTTCAAATCACTTGGAAAAACAAGCAAAAGAAAAGAGAGCGACTTCTAGCACTTTCTGGTTTCACTTCTACCGCGTGTGAATTCCACGCTCTGATTTTCTTTTTAATGACGTCACTAAAACATTGCCGAAAATCATGTTTGCGGCGAGAACCGATTTACAATAATTATTTTACATTGTACCGCTGTTCACACTCGTGTAAGATACATATCGCTGGTGTATTGTGTACTTATATTTTATCTTTATTTATCGTGTGTACTTTTGCAAGTTCCGTCTCCAGCTGTGCGGAAAAGAATGGTTTCGCGCCATTTCCGTGACGGCTAACAACATATTCGAAAATTCCGAATTCAAAAATGTTCGAGAAATTCGGCGGGAACGAGCGCCGCCGTGACATCAAGTGCCATCTGTCGTAAATAAAATTAACTAACTGGAAAGATTCGAATACGGACTTGTCTCGTTTAAAGACAGGATCATTTATTTACATTGTCATTATTGGTGTCTACATCTGATTTGTGGAACTGTTATGTTTCGACGTCAATGAATTACAATGTGGGATGGTTTTTTGTGTAGGTTCATTTAGACACCGATTGAATCTTATTCGTAGTTCAACTGTGGAATTTGATTGATTTTAGTGGAGTTGTACACCATCCAAACTCATTTTTGTAATTATTTATCAATGCTTCTTACGACAGCTAGGATGAAGTACCTACTAGTGAGATTGATCAACCTAACAATCAAATACAGGCAAAGCCAAATGTGCTGTTTTTTCCTCGTTTTCTTTTTTGCCAGCTCCCGTCTGGAGTCAGTCCGACTATGGCATTCCCAATTGGGGTATGTTGTGAGGCTGACGGTAGTGGGGAGGGGAAGAAGATGGGGAAGAGGAAGGTGGAGAAGTATCTGACTATTCAAATCTGGTCACCAAACATAGCAAAAGCCATTTCAAGCAAAAGTATAATTCTGAATGGTGGTCTTACACCAGTGTGATACTGAGAGTATCTTCCACTCTGAAAATATGCTATATATTATTATAATTGTGAAATAACACAAACTAATCAAATAAAATTTATTTGCGCTTGCCGGGATTCGATCCATCAAACATAGCTAAAGCCATTTCAAGCAAAGTTTTAATTCTGAATGGTGGTCTTACATCAGGGCGATACTGAGAGTATCTTCCACTCTGGAAATATACCATATTATAATTGTGAAATAACACAAATTAATCAAATAAAATTTATTAGTGCACGCCGGGTTTCGATCCAGCGATCTTAGGATTGCGAGTCAAGAGCCTTACCCCCTCGGTCACGGAGGCCGTCAAGCCATTGCTCTTATTGCTTATATCGTTATTGCACTCTGAATGTATTTGCTTCACATTAAATTGATCCCAAATTTAGAGAGTAGGTACACCATTGTAGAGCAACGGATGACTATAATTTGAACGATGGAGGTAGATATTATGATAGGTGGTGCTCAGCTATTAGCCAAATAGGTCGAGTTCGAATCTCACAGGTGATCAAATTTCCAATCAATTACAAGTATCATAGTAAGTAAGAATAATAATTTTTATTTAATTTTTTGTTTAATTATTATTGTACAACTGAATAATTCCAATTACAGTACAATTTAGTTACCCTATCAGCATTTAGGCAAGTGTTTTGTTTTTGTCAGTATCAGAGATGGCGTTGTGTACGGATTTATATTTTTGCGATTTTTTTACTTTTACAATTACTTACGGGAATTCGGGAGGCGGATACGGGTGCCGCCGCCCCGGGAACCATTTATTGAATAACCAACATTATTTTTTATATTTATAAAAGTTATTTTTTTAAATTTTGTCATGTAAAACTATATATGGTCTATTATGACTAATTGTTCTGTCTGTTAGTATAGTTTTATCATAATATATTTTATAAAATTCATTTTCTAAAAATGAATTTGGTTCATATTCATAATATGGTACTATATTACGGCAGTCAATCAAGTTATGTTTAGTTACCAAACTTTGGTGGATTATTTTTAAAACCTGATTGTGCCTAAATATAGAACATCCCGATATAATATGTTCTATAGTTTCCGGAAAAGCCAAACATTTTCTACATAAATCATCAATTATATTTATTTCTTTGATTATATGCTTCCTATAATTTTTAGTATTAATGACTCTATCTTGAATGGCAAGCATAAATCCTTCTATTTCTGCGTTCAACTCTCCAATACTCAACCATTTGTCTGACGAAAGTTTGTCAACATTAAGATTAAGATTAAGATTATTAGTATTAGCATTATTGAAATCACTAGATACCCTTAAAATAAATCCCAACATTTTCAAAGCTTTATTGGTTATTATTTCTATATGTTTGATAAAGTTAAGTTTTGTGTCAAACCAAATACCTAAATAATTAATTCCGAGACAGATACTAACGAAGGAAGAAGAGTGAAGGTTTAAAAATATATCACCGACTACAACATTGTTGATAATATGATAATATGCAATTTCCTTGTATCGAGTTGATACATGTAGAAAAAAATGACTCATTGCATTAAGGAACAAAAAAGGCTTGAAATTTTGCGAAAGAATTATTTTTCTCTTTATATGTGGATGAATTAAATGCTTGTTTTTTTTCCTTGCAGTGCTCAAGTATTACTACCCGTGGTTTTAAAAAGAAAGTGCAATTTATTTAACAATGAAACGTTAAAGAAACAGGCTCCCAAAAAGACGAAGGGTGCCAGGAATTGAATACCCACGCTAATTACCGCCAAGATGGACGAACACAGCGAGATAATCAGCGTTTTGAAGCCACGCTGCGAATGTTGTCCGCGTTTTATTAAAAAGATAATCTTTTATCCGTTTGCAAGTCCGGCCCTCCCTCGTCCAGCCGTGTACAGTGTGTACACCGTACCTGTGGTTACCTGTTGTACTTGCATAGTGTCCAGCCGCAGGTCTGCAATCTGAGGGGAATCAACACTTTGAATACTTTCCAGTAACGGGCCGGAGTTGCTAAAATGCTAATCAAATTTGAACAGGATTTTACAAAAAAATGTCACCTGTATAGGTGTGATCCTGAATTAATTAATAAATAAATAATTAATGTGGAAATAACATATTATCACTACAGCAAATAGATTTAGAAAATCCATGTACTTCTCAAGACATACCGCAACTTTCTTAACTTGAATCAACTCAAAACAATTTACTATGAAATATGTCAATATTTAATCGCGCACGGTATTGTAGCCTGGGGAGGAGCATAGGCTAACGCCATTAATCCGATATTTAAAGTTCAGAAACTAATTATAAAGATTATTCTAATTCTTTAAGAGAATCTGTGTTACGGATATTACAAGGCAATTTATGCAAAAAACACACTACTATGCCATAAACACACCACTAAAATTTTTGCATTTTTTGATAATATCCAAAACTGCTCGTGATACTAGAACCATAGGGCATAATCTCTTACTTATCCCTTTTGGTAAAACAACTTTTGATTAAAAACATTTTAGACACCTACTTTGCAACAAAGCTATATAATGCACTTCTACTGGCTATTAGACAGAAACATTGGAATATAATTATAACATAAATTATTTGAAATATAAATCAGACACCAATTGGATCATCAGCTAAGACAGATGAAATATCAAAGATTTTATTAAAACCTATTTTTAAGACTGTTTTACTCAATATTAATGAGTTTTATTTTTATTTTGGTTCAAACTGTTTATATTACAAATTAAAATAATAAAATCTTATATAATCTAACGCCATAAACAGATTTGACAGGACTTACTACTTTACTACATCTCTTCCTTAATTTATAAGATAACTCTCTTTATGGTATTTACCCACACTTTCGAAGATCTTTATGTTTTAATTGTATTTAAATAATATGTATTTAACCTTAAATATTATTATGATATTCTTAAATACTCTTATATATGATATGATTTAATTGTATTCAAATTAATATTATTTAACCTTAAATATTCTTATGATATTCTTAAATACCTTTATATATGGTATTCATTTACGTACCTCTACGCCTATCTCAACACAGGTATACCCTAGTGAGATAGGCATCAAATTATATAATGTATACACACCTTATACAGATCAATAAATAAATAAATGATATAAAACAATTACTTTGTTTTTTAACCACATTTTTTTAACCACATTAATATTTAATTTTGATGATATCGACCAGTTTCGCTTTAGTCAAGCATCTTCAGAGTATAAAATTAAACTTGTGTAACATTAAATAACTGGGTGTGCAGGAAAATGTCAAATAATAGTCTGTAATCTGTATATCACGGTTTATTGATGATTTCCGACAATTTTACAACTCGCGGTTCACTTCTGTTTTTCTCTCCCTCCATAAACCGGAACTCCTCCTCTTCTTCTATTTCTGCTAGGCTGCTAATTCCGTCCCATTGCTGGCCACATATATATAAATGGGTGTTACACTTGTTTAAATTTGTTTTATTTCATTCGTTACTGCTTTCTATCAAAATATAAAAAAAATAAAATATTACAAACTGCTTCTACTCTCTCATTTTCAAAACAGGAGTTTCTAATAAAACAGACACAGCTCATCACCAATGCAATGTATTTAATAAATAAAGATGAAATAAAAATTAAAAAAAAAAAAAACAAAGTTAAAAATGCGGCTAACATCGGATAAGTTAGAACTATTGAAAAGCTCTGGTCTAGTGACATAATAGGCCACTTGCATCATATTTTTTTTATTTTTTTTCCGGTTTCAGCAAATATTCTAAGACATTCCGTATTTTTTTTTAATCGTATTTTTGAAACCGTGGCGATTTTTTGAAAATTTAAATCCGAAAAAGCAGACCATTTTTTATAAACCGGAAAGACGGGACATAATTTTATAGGTGCGAAAAAACGATAATTACATAGCCGAAAATCATTAAAAAAAAAAGAACGTTTTCCACACCAATAGCACAGGAGAATAACGAGGCATACCAAAAATATTAAATCTCATAAATATTTTTTTCCTTGATCCATCTTATTGGTCATAAATCATTATAATGTTCCATGTCTATATTACTAAATCAAATGTAATATACTTTTTTTTTTTTAAATTATTTCTGGCTTTTACCCTTCAAGGGTGTTCTAGGCCATCATTTATAATTACAGAGAAAGGAAAGGTGAATTTATATATTAATTTTATTTAAATGTGCAAATTTCAGAATTTTATGGAAGATTGGAGTAGAGTTCAGACTTAGAAGAGATGAGATGTTGAATGGAGGAGAGGCAATTTTTGATAACGCTTGATAGAAGAGAGGATATTTATTTAGAGAGGGACAATCAAAAAATATGTGATCTAAAGTTCCCACATCTAGACCACAGAACGTACAATCTGGGGAGTCAAGCACATGAATTTTATAAAGGTGAGAAGGAACGGAACAATGTCCGATTCTCATACGAATAAGTAAGGAAATTTCTTTTTTGGAAAAATGGGGGAATTTTTGAAACCACAGTTTTGATGGGATAGTCCTTTGTATTGAGGCGTAGCGGGCACCCTTGGATTGACTAGCAATGTTCCAATACTCTGTCCAAACATTGCGGGATCTATCTTTGATGATGGAAAAAATATCAGACAGGGGAATATGGTTTACGAGGGTAACGGTAGGGTTAGACGCTCCTTGTTTTGCCAAGGAATCAGCAATATCGTTACCCACTATGCCAACATGTCCAGGAATCCAAATCAGAGTGACAGTTTTTCCAGAGCTTTGAATGGAGGGTATCAATACTCGAATAAGACATACAAAGTGATCATTAGGATGAAGAAGAGGACTTGTTTTAAGTTTTTGGAGGGAACTGAGAGAGTCAGAGAGAACAAGAGAATGTTCAAAATTATTTTTTATTATATATTTGAGAGATTCAATAATCGCAATGCACTCGGCAGAAAATATTGAAAATTGGTTTGAAATTGAATAAAATATTCATTCATTAGAATTATTGTGGTAAACGTTAATACCAATATCACAGTTAGGAGAGTCCGGAGATTTGGAGCCATCAGTAAATAAAAGATAAGAGTTGGGCCATTTAGAAGAAATAATGTCATTGAACATATTATTGACAGTACGGGCTGGGAGATTGGAATGACTTTTAAGGATGCTGATCCCTTCTAAAATCGTTGGGGATAGGGTGACGTGACTATATTTTAATTTGTACAAAGGAAGAAGATCATTTTTGATAATTTGAAGCTCTGAGAGAGAGCGAAAATTTTTACAGATGGCAGGGAGAGGTTTAGTTCGAGCTCTGATTGTAGATGAATGTGTTGAGTCGTTGAACAACGAGACTCTGGGAATAATCTGATGACTTTTAGAATTTAAACATTTAAGAACAAATTTGTCAGCAAATAAATGTAATATACTTGTACTTGTAAATTATAATAATAATAAGAATATTATAAAATTTGATTTTGTTAAAATCTGCACCATTATCATTATACCTCTAAAACACGTACGGACAACGTAAATTGTACGGGGTTCTCGTCATAGCATCTGTCAATACGTTCGCAGAGAACAAACAATAAATCTAGTGAACGTTAAATGTCAGATTCAAAAATTCGCCTGAAATCAAAGTGACGTCATATAAAAAAAAAAAAATCAGTGTGGAATTTTATACAATTAATAGGAACATTTTCCGTGACGGGACATTTTCATGTAGTGACGTCACAAGCCCAAATAATGGATTTATTTATTTAAAAAAAAAAAAAAAAAACTGTGCATTTCTAAAAATTTTAACTAACATTTTCGTAATCTAAGTAAAAAAATCTATCCACACGATTTTTTCCAAGTCGTTATGAAGTCCATGCAAGTGGCCTATTAGGTGAGCACAGAAGTAAAACGCAAAAAACCAATGAATATTTTTGGTGTCAGAAAGAAAATAATAATCTGGGGATATTAAACTTTTTTGAATTTTTTCTGTTTTCAACCTTAAATTTACTTTCCTTTTCGAAAAAATTCTTAAGTTCACACTTCGAAAATCTTACTAAAGTGTTTTTAATCTTATATATTTGGTAGGTAACACTTTTTAAATTATTTAAATAGCATTCTACGCTACGCAGGTGCGAATACTTTAGACACATTAACTGAAAATAGTGCAAGGTCTGATCCAATACAATACTGCTTATCTTTCAGTAGTAAAAAATCAGTCCCTTTGAATGGCAGCCCACGGGCGCTCTTCTATGCCAACGATGAAAATTTCGGGTATTCCGCAAGGCCTGCAGGCCGGTCCTCCCCTGTTGTCTGAAGTATTTGCAACACTTTCAATGCTTTCCGCGTGAATACATAAATAAGAAGGCCGCCCATCCATCGGCTGTTGGCTTTTGGCTTTTGCAGAAAGTCGCGAGTTTTGGCGCCTCAATTATGCACTTCAACAAACCCCTGAGCCTCGACCGAACAGAGCCAATTTACGACTTGCAAATTGAATATTTTATGAGTATGTTTTGTTGACTCGTAAAACATGATGATGACATTGTATGAATTGAAAAGGAAACAGTAAAATCGCAGATGGTGAAGAACGATACCTTAATAAGGAGCAGCTGACATCACTATTCATTCCTTCCAGTACTATTGTGTATATTATAATGTAGAGTTGGAAACGATTTGATCATATTTAAGATTCGAATTCAATCCACACAGTTCCTTCCGAGGTTCTTGAAGGTGCAGGATGATATTTCGACGGATTATTTTTTGTTGGTTTGCTTTCATCCCTTTAACCAGAATTTCGACATACTCCCCGACTAAACAAAATCTCGGAAACAATCTCCAACCATACAGCCCACTGAAAAGATTTCTGAATAAACTATTTGGAAACCTGGATGGAATTGAAAATAACATGGTGCACTTAAGTTTCTGGAGGGAGACAGCAGAAGACCAGTGGGAGTAGAAACACTTCCTACGACAGCCAGAATTTTATAAAGGTTGGACCGCCTATAGTGGTGGTATTGATTAGGTAGGATACGCCTAATAGATTCTTTATAAATTCTAAATTCTCTATTTAGATTTAAAAAATATAAATGCATTTGTAATGTTCTTCAATCCCAGTGATTGAGATTACTTGAAATGTGTTGGGAAAACTCCGATGAGATTGCAAGTTACTTAATACAATGTGTTATCATAAGATTTTCAATGAATATTTAACTGGACCAGACTTCCGACCTATTGTATATTCAAAGTCATTCTGAAGTCAGAGAACCCGACACTAAGGGAGCCTAGATGTCTATCGTATGTCATCGGCTATTTCCGTAACCGTTTGTGCATTAGACGCGAACGACTACAGTCGCAATTTTTCAAATGAACTACTTAACTGACGTTTATTGAGACACCTCAAATATATATACACCTAACTATCTACACTAACGATATCTATTGAAGGATGTTGAAACTAGATATCCAAAATAATAATAGAACTACGTATATGTTCAAATTAGATTTTGAAATAAATAACTTCTAATTACAACATCCTGTCTTTTGAATAAGACCACCTTGAAGCATTATAAAATTTTGAGAAGAGTAGAAATAAAATTCAATGTCAACGACGATAATTAAATGCATGTAAAGTTCAATGCCCCTGTAATTGAGTGTATAAATCTCACTGGTTCGCCGAATAAACAGTGGCGAGGATTTTATGTGTATTAATCACCACCTCGCTACACCTCCGGAGGTCAATTTGGAAAGGTACATAATTATTGGAGGGATCGTGAACAATTTTTCGGTCAAAGATTTTACTCAAATAATTCTCATGTCATATAATTTTAAGAACTGCAAAGGGTTTTCTTCAAAAACTTTTCAACTGAATGTGACAATATGCAATGAAGTGTGTTAGGGATTATTCCCAGAGGGGGTTATAGCGATCCAGAAGTGAAAGATCATTTTAAAAAACATGATATTATGACACAATATCAAATTAAAAATGATATTATTAATTTGTAGGTACCTCACGAGTTTGAGAGTCAAATTCATCCATTCACGTCAAATTACATTTAATATAGTAAATTATTTCATGCAACAAGGGTAAAATATGCAAAATCAACCTACGTTTATCAAAACATTTCTTTCAGATGCATAATATTCAGAATGCTCTCTCTCCCTCACGGCAATGACCCAAACTGTCTTCAAAATCCGAAAACTTTTTACTAAGCGACATAGTGCCATCTCGTTTATTATGTGGTGCGTAAAGAGACAGAAGCGCATATGATATTGGGGGATTTGACCCAGCCAATCATAGTGCGTGGGAAAGAAAGCTTCCATTTATGACGTTAGATGTCACTGCGTGCCGCTGCCTACTATCTCGCGGTGCATTTCAAATAGGTACATTAGAGTAATACCAGTTGTTTTGATTTGCTTAATATTTCCTAATAATATTATGTTGTGCTGTCGTCTTATAATTTTGGGAGGTTTTTGACCAATTGACCTGAGGGAAGAACTGCCACTGATTATTCCTATTATTATCCGTCCTCTTCCTACCCACGCCCGTGGCATAAAAACTAGAAGTCGCAAGTTCAGTGCCGTAAGATACTTCAAAGTACAACCGCGTTGTGAGATAATTTTGTATTATTCGATTAAAATACGAACTTGCTATCTAAATGTACCGAGCGCTCAGAATCGGAGCTAAGAGGAAGGTGATGAGCTAATGAGGTTATGTGAGTTTTATGCCATTCCATGTTTCCTCTAATTCCTAAAAATTTATAATTTTTTTTTTAAATTTATTTATCCTCTATTTCTTAGGTGTACACTTATATACTACTAGCTGACCCGGCCACGCGTTGCTGTGGCTAATAAAACACAACGTCATCTACTGGATGGTTATCCAACCTTTATAACCACCGCCGTCTTTGAGTTTATCGTAAAGAGATAGACAGATGCCACGGAGGACTTTAATTTATATTACGTAGAGATGGTGTGAAAGATTATAATAATTTGCATGAAATGCTTGGGGTAACTAATGTATTTAAGTTAATAAGGATTAATACTGTATTCTTAATAACTTTTCAATTACCGCAATGTACGTGACCATTTATTTAGAAGATAGAATGGGTATAGTAAGCTATCCGTAAAAGATAGATATATGCTTTCGCGGACTTTTTTGTAGATCTATAAAAGAGGAATATCCCACCAAACATTGTTTTTAAACGACTTCAAAAAGAGGAGGTTCTCAATTCGACTGTATTTTTTTAAATTTTAATTTTTTTTTTATGTTTGTTACCTCAGAACTTTTGACTGGGTGAACCGATATTGAAGATTCTTTTTTTGAAAGCTGGTGCTTCCCGTGTGGTCCCATTTAAATTTGTTTTAGTTCTTACAATGGCATTCATGAGAAAATCTTATAAGTCTTAAATTTGCATTAATATGTGCGCGACAAATGGACGAATAACTTTATATCACGCCAACCGATTAAGATGATTATTTTTTTATTGGAAAGGATATACTTCAAGGTTAGTTTGATGAGAATTTGGTTAGATTCTGATTATTGGATCCATGACAAAGTAACAGAAATCTTCAATTCTTAGGAGCAAATTAACGATACTCGGCCGAATCTCTTAATTTGACCGTAACATCATTATGGTCAAATTATGTCTGTCTCATATGAGCAGCACGTTTAGTAGGTCTACGCATAACCAGACAAATGAGTGTACTTCAGACTCACTAAAAATCAAAAAATAAACAATAAAAATTCATCGTTTTACGGGCGCTTTCTAACAATATTTGTGGTCATTCATAACTTCGGCCCCATGGTTCCGAACAGTGTGAAATTTTGGATCCTTACTAAAAATCATGGTCTGTACACTGATCAATCAAAAAATCTTCATAGAAAATTTTAAAAAAAATCATAGTTTTAACACTTGGGTTCGGTCGTTTGCTTAAACGACCGAACCGAACCGAAGTGCTTACTTGGGGTCGGACGTTTGAACTTTGGGGTCGGTCATAACTTTAGCCTTATGGTTCCGAACCGTCCGAAATTTTGGATTCTTACTACGAATCATGGCGGGGACACGTATCAATCAAAAAATCTATAACGAGAATTTTTTTTCTAAAAATATTCATTTTAACACTTGGGTTCGGCCGTTTCAGCAATTAGGGTCAGACGTTTAAACACTTGGTTAAAAAGAAGAATTTTTGCAAAAATTCATTGTTTTACGGGCGCTTTGTAACAATAATTGTGGTCGTTCATAACTTTGGCCCCATGGTTCCGAACCGTGTGAAATTTTGGATTCTTACTAAAAATCATAGTCTGTACACGAATCAATCAAAAAATCTTCATAGAAAATTTAAAAAAAAATCACATTTTTAACACTTGGGTTCGGTCGTTTTAGCACTTGAGGTCGGCCTTTTGAACTCTTGGGTTGGGGTCGGTCAGAACTTCAGCCTCTGGCTCCGTACCGTGTGAAATTTTGGATTCTAACTAAGAATCTTGGCCTGGACACGTATCAATCAAAAAATCTGCAACGAGAATTTGTATTCTAAAAATCATCGTTTTAACACTTGGGTTCGGTCGTTTAAGGACTTGGGGTTGGACGTTTGAACTTTGGGGTCGGTCATAACGTTAGCCTTATGGTTCCGAACCCTCTGAAATTTTGGTTTCTTACTAAGAATCATGGCCTGGACACGTATCAATAAAAAAATCGGCTAAAAGTAGAATTTTTGCAAAAATTAATCGTTTTACGGGCGCTTTGAAACAATAATTGTGGGCGTTCATAACTTTGGCCCTATGGTTCCGAACCGTGTGAAATTTTAGATTCTTACTAAAAATCATAGTGTGTACACGAGAGAATCAAAAAATCTTCATAGAAATTAAAAAAAGAAAAATCACAGTTTAAACACTTGGGTTTGGTCGTTTAAGCACTTGGGGTCGGATGTTTGAACTTTGGGGTCGGTCATAACATTAGCCTTATGGTTCCAAATTTTGGATTCCTACTACGAATCATGGCAATCAAAAAATCTATAACGAAAATTTTTTTTCTAAAAATATTCGTTTTAACACTTGGGTTCGATCGTTTTAGCACTAAGGGTCAGACGTTTGAACACTTGGCGTCGGTCATAACTTTAGCCCTATAGTTCAAAACCTACTGAAAATTTGGATTCTTACTAAGAATCAGGGCCTGGACACGTATCAGTCAAAAAATCGGCTTAAAGTAGAATTTTTGCATAAATTCATCGTTTTACGGGCGCTTGACCTGGACACGTATCAATCAAAAAATCTAAAACGAGAATTTTTTTTCTAAAAATATTCGTTTTAACCTTGGGTTCGGTCGTTTTAGCACTTAGGGTCAGACGTTTGAACACTTGGCGTCGGTCATAACTTTAGCCCTATAGTTCAAAACCTACTGAAAATTTGGATTCTTACTAAGAATCAGGGCCTGGACACGTATCAGTCAAAAAATCGGCTTAAAGTAGAATTTTTGCATAAATTCGTCGTTTTACGGGCGCTTGACCTGGACACGTATCAATCAAAAAATCTACAATGAGAATTTTTTTTCTAAAAATCATCGTTTTAACACTTGGGTTCGGTCGTTTTAGCACTTAGGGTCAGACGTTTGAACACTTGGTGTCGGTCATAACTTTAGCCCTATGGTTCAAAACCTAGTGAAATTTTGGATTCTTACTAAGAATCAGGTCCCGGACACGTATCAATCAAAATATTGCCTGAAAGAAGAATTTTTGCAAAAATTCATTGTTTTACGGGCACTTTGTAACAATAATTGTGGTCGTTCACAACTTTGACCCTATGGTTCCGAACCGTGTGAAAAAAATTTCACATCGTTTTACGGACGCTTTGTTACAATAATTGTTCGTTCATAACTTTGGCCCCATGGTTCCGAACAGTGTGAAATTTTGGATTCTTACTAAAAATCATGGTCTGTACACGAATCAATCAAAAAATCTTCATAGAAAATTTAAAAAAAAATCACATTTTTAACACTTGGGTTCGGTCGTTTAAGCACTTGGGGTCGGACATTTGAACTCTTGGGTTCGGTCGGAACTTCAGCCTCTTGGCTCCGTACCGTGTGAAATTTTGGATTCTAACTAAGAATCTTGGCCTGGACACGTATCAATCAAAAAATCTGCAACGAGAATTTGTATTCTAAAAATCATCGTTTTAACACTTGGGTTCGGTCGTTTAAGCACTTGGGGTTGGACGTTTGAACTTTGGGGTCGGTCATAACGTTAGCCTTATGGTTCCGAACCCTCTAAAATTTTGGTTTCTTACTAAGAATCATGGCCTGGACACGTATCAATAAAAAAATCGGCTAAAATTAGAATTTTTGCAAAAATTCATTGTTTTACGGGCGCTTTGAAACAATAATTGTGGTCGTTCATAACTTTGGCCCTATGGTTCCGAACCGTGTGAAATTTTCGATTCTTACTAAAAATCATAGTCTGTACACGAATCAATCAAAAAATCTTCATAGAAATTAAAAAAAGAAAAATCACAGTTTTAACACTTGGGTTTGGTCGTTTAAGCACTTGGGGTCGGATGTTTGAACTTTGGGGTCGGTCATAACATTAGCCGTATGGTTCCAAATTTTGGATCAAATTAGGACTACTACGAATCATGGCAATCAAAAAATCTATAACGAAAATTTTTATTCTAAAAATATTCGTTTTAACACTTGGGTTCGGTCGTTTTAGCACTTAGGGTCAGACGTTTGAACACTTGGCGTCGGTCATAACTTTAGCCTTATAGTTCAAAACCTACTGAAAATTTGGATTCTTACTAAGAATCAGGGCCTGGACACGTATCAGTCAAAAAATCGGCTTAAAGTAGAATTTTTGCATAAATTCATCGTTTTACGGGCGCTTGACCTGGACACGTATCAATCAAAAAATCTATAACGAGAATTTTTTTTCTAAAAATATTCGTTTTAACACTTGGGTTCGGTCGTTTTAGCACTTAGGGTCAGACGTTCGAACACTTGGCGTCGGTCATAACTTTAGCCCTATAGTTCAAAACCTACTGAAAATTTGGATTCTTACTAAGAATCAGGGCCTGGACACGTATCAGTCAAAAAATCGGCTTAAAGTAGAATTTTTGCATAAATTCGTCGTTTTACGGGCGCTTGACCTGGACACGTATCAATCAAAAAATCTACAATGAGAATTTTTTTTCTAAAAATCATCGTTTTAACACTTGGGTTCGGTCGTTTTAGCACTTAGGGTCAGACGTTTGAACACTTGGTGTCGGTCATAACTTTAGCCCTATAGTTCAAAACCTACTGAAAATTTGGATTCTTACTAAGAATCAGGGCCTGGACACGTATCAGTCAAAAAATCGGCTTAAAGTAGAACTTTTGAATAAATTCGTCGTTTTACGGGCGCTTGACCTGGACACGTATCAATCAAAAAATCTACAATGAGAATTTTTTTTCTAAAAATCATCGTTTTAACACTTGGGTTCGGTCGTTTTAGCACTTAGGGTCAGACGTTTGAACACTTGGTGTCGGTCATAACTTTAGCCCTATGGTTCAAAACCTAGTGAAATTTTGGATTCTTACTAAGAATCAGGTCCCGGACACGTATCAATCAAAATATTGCCTGAAAAAAGAATTTTTGCAAAAATTCATTGTTTTACGGGCACTTTGTAACAATAATTGTGGTCGTTCACAACTTTGACCCTATGGTTCCGAACCGTGTGAAAAAAATTTCACATCGTTTTACGGGCGCTTTGTAACAATAATTGTTCGTTCATAACTTTGGCCCCATGGTTCCGAACCGTGTGAAATTTTGGATTCTTACTAAAAATCATGGTCTGTACACGAATCAATCAAAAAATCTTCATAGAAAATTTAAAAAAAAATCACATTTTTAACACTTGGGTTCGGTCGTTTTAGCACTTGGGGTCGGACGTTTGAACTCTTGGGGTCGGTCGGAACTTCAGCCTCTTGGCTCCGTACCGTGTGAAATTTTGGATTCTAACTAAGAATCTTGGCCTGGACACGTATCAAAAAAAAAATCTGCAACGAGAATTTGTATTCTAAAAATCATCGTTTTAACACTTGGGTTCGGTCGTTTAAGCACTTGGGGTTGGACGTTTGAACTTTGGGGTCGGTCATAACTTTAGCCTTATGGTTCCGAACCCTCTGAAGTTTTGGTTTCTTACTAAGAATCATGGCCTGGACACGTATCAATAAAAAAATCGACTAAAAGTAGTATTTTTGCAAGAATTCATTGTTTTACGGGCGCTTTGAAACAATAATTGTGGTCGTTCATAACTTTGGCCCCATGGTTCCGAACCGTGTGAAATTTTGGATTCTTACTAAAAATCATGGTCTGTACACGAATCAATCAAAAAATCTTAATAGAAAATTTAAAAAAAAATCACATTTTTAACACTTGGGTTCGGTCGTTTTAGCACTTGGGGTCGGACGTTTGAACTCTTGGGGTTGGTCGGAACTTCAGCCTCTTGGCTCCGTACCGTGTGAAATTTTGGATTCTAACTAAGAATCTTGGCCTGGACACGTATCAAACAAAAAATCTGCCACGAGAATTTGTATTCTAAAAATCATCGTTTTAACACTTGGGTTCGGTCGTTTAAGCACTTGGGGATGGACGTTTGAACTTTGGGGTCGGTCATAACTTTAGCCTTATGGTTCCGAACCCTCTGAAGTTTTGGTTTCTTACTAAGAATCATGGCCTGGACACGTATCAATAAAAAAATCGGCTAAAAGTAGAATTTTTGCAAAAATTCATCGTTTTACGGGCGCTTTTAAACAATAATTGTGGTCGTTCATAACTTTGGCCCTATGGTTCCGAACCGTGTGAAATTTTGGATTCTTACTAAAAATCATGGTATGTACACGAATCGGTCGTTTAAGCACTTAGGGTCAGACGCTTGAACACTTGGCCTCGGTCATAACTTTAGCCCTATAATTCAAAACCTACTGAAAATTTGGATTTTTACTAAGAATCAGGTCCCGGACACGTATCAATCAAAATACTGCCTGAAAGAAGAATTTTTGCAAAAATTCATTGTTTTACGGGCGCTTTGTAAAAATAATTGTGGTCGTTCACAACTTTGACCCTATGGTTCCGAACCGTGTGAAAAAAATTTCACATCGTTTTACGGGCGCTTTGTAACAATAATTGTGGTCGTTCATAACTTTGGCCCCATGGTTCCGAACCGTGTGAAATTTTGGATTCTAACTAAGAATCTTAGCCTGGACACGTATCAATCAAAAAATCTGCAACGAGAATTTGTATTCTAAAAATCATCGTTTTAACACTTGGGTTCGGTCGTTTAAGCACTTGGGGTTGGACGTTTGAACTTTGGGGTCGGTCATAACGTTAGCCTTATGGTTCCGAACCCTCTGAAGTTTTGGTTTCTTACTAAGAATCATGGCCTGGACACGTATCAATAAAAAAATCGGCTAAAAGTAGAATTTTTGCAAAAATTCATCGTTTTACGGGCGCTTTTAAACAATAATTGTGGTCGTTCATAACTTTGGCCCTATGGTTCCGAACCGTTTGAAATTTTGGATTCTTACTAAAAATCATGGTCTATACACGAATCGGTCATTTAAGCACTTAGGGTCAGACGTTTGAACACTTGGCGTCGGTCATAACTTTAGCCCTATAGTTCAAAACCTACTGAAAATTTGGATTTTACTAAGAATCAGGGCCTGGACACGTATCAGTCAAAAATCGGCTTAAAGTAGAATTTTTGCATAAATTCGTCGTTTTACGGGCGCTTGACCTGGACACGTATCAATCAAAAAATCTACAATGAGAATTTTTTTTCTAAAAATCATCGTTTTAACACTTGGGTTCGGTCGTTTTAGCACTTAGGGTCAGACGTTTGAACACTTGGTGTCGGTCATAACTTTAGCCCTATGGTTCAAAACCTAGTGAAATTTTGGATTCTTACTAAGAATCAGGTCCCGGACACGTATCAATCAAAATATTGCCTGAAAGAAGAATTTTTGCAAAAATTCATTGTTTTACGGGCGCTTTGTAACAATAATTGTGGTCGTTCACAACTTTGAACCTATGGTTCCGAACCGTGTGAAAAAAATTTCACATCGTTTTACGGGCGCTCTGTAACAATAATTGTTCGTTCATAACTTTGGCCCCATGGTTCCGAACCGTGTGAAATTTTGGATTCTTACTAAAAATCATGGTCTGTACACGAATCAATCAAAAAATCTTCATAGAAATTAAAAAAAGAAAAATCACAGTTTTAACACTTGGGTTTGGTCGTTTAAGCACTTGGGGTCGGATGTTTGAACTTTGGGGTCGGTCATAACATTAGCCTTATGGTTCCAAATTTTGGATTCTTACTACGAATCATGGCAATCAAAAAATCAATAACGAGAATTTTTTTTCTAAAAATATTCGTTTTAACACTTGGGTTCGGTCGTTTTAGCACTTAGGGTCAGACGTTTGAACACTTGGCGTCGGTCATTACTTTAGCCCTATAGTTCAAAACCTACTGAAAATTTGGATTCTTACTAAGAATCAGGGCCTGGACACGTATCAGTCAAAAAATCGGCTGAAAGTAGAATTTTTGCATAAATTCATCGTTTTACGGGCGCTTGACCTGGACACGTATCAATCAAAAAATCTACAATGAGAATTTTTTTTCTAAAAATCATCGTTTTAACACTTGGGTTCGGTCGTTTTAGCACTTAGGGTCAGACGTTTGAACACTTGGTGTCGGTCATAACTTTAGCCCTATGGTTCAAAACCTAGTGAAATTTTGGATTCTTACTAAGAATCAGGTCCCGGACACGTATCAATCAAAATACTGCCTGAAAGAAGAATTTTTGCAAAAATTCATTGTTTTACGGGCGCTTTGTAACAATAATTGTGGTCGTTCACAACTTTGACCCTATGGTTCCGAACCGTGTGAAAAAAATTTCACATCGTTTTACGGGCGCTTTGTAACAATAATTGTGGTCGTTCATAACTTTGGCCCCATGGTTCCGAACCGTGTGAAATTTTGGATTCTTACTAAAAATCATGGTCTGTATACGAATCAATCAAAAAATCTTCATAGAAAATTTAAAAAAAAATCAAATTTTTAACACTTGGGTTCGGTCGTTTTAGCACTTGGGGTCGGACGTTTGAACTCTTGGGGTCGGTCAGAACTTCAGCCTCTTGGCTCCGTACCGTGTGAAATTTTGGATTCTAACTAAGAATCTTGGCCTGGACACGTATCAATCAAAAAATCTGCAACGAGAATTTGTATTCTAAAAATCATCGTTTTAACACTTGGGTTCGGTCGTTTAAGCACTTGGGGTTGGACGTTTGAACTTTGGGGTCGGTCATAACTTTAGCCTTATGGTTCCGAACCCTCTGAAGTTTTGGTTTCTTACTAAGAATCATGGCCTGGACACGTATCAATAAAAAAATCGGCTAAAAGTAGAATTTTTGCAAAAATTCATCGTTTTACGGGCGCTTTTAAACAATAATTGTGGTCGTTCATAACTTTGGCCCTATGGTTCCGAACCGTTTGAAATTTTGGATTCTTACTAAAAATCATGGTCTATACACGAATCGGTCATTTAAGCACTTAGGGTCAGACGTTTGAACACTTGGCGTCGGTCATAACTTTAGCCCTATAGTTCAAAACCTACTGAAAATTTGGATTTTACTAAGAATCAGGGCCTGGACACGTATCAGTCAAAAATCGGCTTAAAGTAGAATTTTTGCATAAATTCGTCGTTTTACGGGCGCTTGACCTGGACACGTATCAATCAAAAAATCTACAATGAGAATTTTTTTTCTAAAAATCATCGTTTTAACACTTGGGTTCGGTCGTTTTAGCACTTAGGGTCAGACGTTTGAACACTTGGTGTCGGTCATAACTTTAGCCCTATGGTTCAAAACCTAGTGAAATTTTGGATTCTTCCTAAGAATCAGGTACCGGACACGTATCAATCAAAATATTGCCGGAAAGAAGAATTTTTGCAAAAATTCATTGTTTTACGGGCGCTTTGTAACAATAATTGTGGTCGTTCACAACTTTGACCCTATGGTTCCGAACCGTGTGAAAAAAATTTCACATCGTTTTACGGGCGCTTTGTAACAATAATTGTTCGTTCATAACTTTGGCTTCATGGTTCCGAACCGTGTGAAATTTTGGATTCTTACTAAAAATCATGGTCTGTACACGAATCAATCAAAAAATCTTCATAGAAAATTTAAAAAAAAATCACATTTTTAACACTTGGGTTCGGTCGTTTTAGCACTTGGGGTCGGACGTTTGAACTATTGGGGTCGGTCAGAACTTCAGCCTCTAGGCTCTGTACCGTGTGAAATTTTGGATTCTAATTAAGAATCTTGGCCTGGACACGTATCAATCAAAAAATCTGCAACGAGAATTTGTATTCTAAAAATCATCGTTTTAACACTTGGGTTCGGTCGTTTAAGCACTTGGGGTTGGGCGTTTGAACTTTGGGGTCGGTCATAACTTTAGCCTTATGGTTCCGAACCCTCTGAAGTTTTGGTTTCTTACTAAGAATCATGGCCTGGACACGTATCAATAAAAAAATCGGCTAAAAGTAGAATTTTTGCAAAAATTCATCGTTTTACGGGCGCTTTGAAACAATAATTGTGGTCGTTCATAACTTTGGCCCTATGGTTCCGAACCGTGTGAAATTTTGGATTCTTTCTAAAAATCATGGTCTGTACACGAATCAATCAAAAAATCTTCATAGAAATTAAAAAAAGAAAAATCACAGTTTTAACACTAGGGTTTGGTCATTTAAGCACTTGGGGTCGGATGTTTGAACTTTGGGGTCGGTCATAACATTAGCCTTATGGTTCCAAATTTTGGATTCTTACTACGAATCATGGCAATCAAAAAATCTATAACGAGAATTTTTTTTCTAAAAATATTCGTTTTAACACTTGGGTTCGGTCGTTTTAGCACTTAGGGTCAGACGTTTGAACACTTGGTGTCGGTCATAACTTTAGCCCTATGGTTCAAAACCTAGTGAAATTTTGGATTCTTCCTAAGAATCAGGTACCGGACACGTATCAATCAAAATATTGCCGGAAAGAAGAATTTTTGCAAAAATTCATTGTTTTACGGGCGCTTTGTATCAATAATTGTGGTCGTTCACAACTTTGACCCTATGGTTCCGAACCGTGTGAAAAAAATTTCACATCGTTTTACGGGCGCTTTGTAACAATAATTGTGGTCGTTCATAACTTTGGCCCCATGGTTCCGAACCGTGTGAAATTTTGGATTCTTACTAAAAATCATGGTCTGTACACGAATCAATCAAAAAATCTTCATAGAAAATTTTTAAAAAAATCACATTTTTAACACTTGGGTTCGGTCGTTTTAGCACTTGGGGTAGGACGTTTGAACTCTTGAAATCGGTCAGAACTTCAGCCTCTTGGCTCCGTACCGTGTGAAATTTTGGATTCTAACTAAGAATCTTGGCCTGGACACGTATCAATCAAAAAATCTGCAACGAGAATTAGTATTCTAAAAATCATCGTTTTAACACTTGGGTTCGGTCGTTTAAGCACTTGGGGTTGGACGTTTGAACTTTGGGGTCGGTCATAACTTTAGCCTTATGGTTCCGAACCCTCTGAAGTTTTGGTTTCTTTCTAAGAATCTTGGCCTGGACACGTATCAATAAAAAAAATCGGCTAAAAGTAGAATTTTTGCAAAAATTCATCGTTTTACGGGCGCTTTGAAACAATAATTGTGGTCGTTCATAACTTTGGCCCTATAGTTCCGAACCGTGTGAGATTTTGGATTCTTACTAAAAATCATGGTCTGTACACGAATCAATCAAAAAATCTTCATAGAAATTAAAAAAAGAAAAATCACAGTTTTAACACTTGGGTTTGGTCGTTTAAGCACTAAGGGTCGGATGTTTGAACTTACGGTTCCAAATTTTGGATTCTTACTACGAATCATGGCAATCAAAAAATCTATAACGAGAATTTTTTTTCTAAAAATTTTCGTTTTAACACTTGGGTTCGGTCGTTTTAGCACTTAGGGTCAGACGTTTGAACACTTGGCGTCGGTCATAACTTTAGCCCTATAGTTCAAAACCTACTGAAAATTTGGATTCTTACTAAGAATCAGGGCCTGGACACGTATCAGTCAAAAAATCGGCTGAAAGTAGAATTTTTGCATAAATTCATCGTTTTACGGGCGCTTGACCTGGACACGTATCAATCAAAAAATCTACAATGAGAATTTTTTTTCTAAAAATCATCGTTTTAACACTTGGGTTCGGTCGTTTTAGCACTTAGGGTCAGACGTTTGAACACTTGGTGTCGGTCATAACTTTAGCCCTATGGTTCAAAACCTAGTGAAATTTTGGATTCTTACTAAGAATCAGGTCCCGGACACGTATCAATCAAAATATTGCCTGAAAGAAGAATTTTTGCAAAAATTCATTGTTTTACGGGCACTTTGTAACAATAATTGTGGTCGTTCACAACTTAGACCCTATGGTTCCGAACCGTGTGAAAAAAATTTCACATCGTTTTACGGACGCTTTGTAACAATAATTGTTCGTTCATAACTTTGGCCCCATGGTTCCGAACCGTGTGAAATTTTGGATTCTTACTAAAAATCATGGTCTGTACACGAATCAATCAAAAAATCTTCATAGAAAATTTAAAAAAAAATCACATTTTTAACACTTGGGTTCGGTCGTTTTAGCACTTGGGGTCGGACGTTTGAACTCTTGGGGTCGGTCGGAACTTCAGCCTCTTGGCTCCGTACCATGTGAAATTTTGGATTCTAACTAAGAATCTTGGCCTGGACACGTATCAATAAAAAAATCTGCAACGAGAATTTGTATTCTAAAAATCATCGTTTTAACACTTGGGTTCGGTCGTTTAAGCACTTGGGGTCGGACGTTTGAACTCTTGGGGTCGGTCAGAACTTCAGCCTCTTGGCTCCGTACCGTGTGAAATTTTGGATTCTAACTAAGAATCTTGGCCTGGACACGCATCAATCAAAAAATCTGCAACGAGAGTTTGTATTCTAAAAATCATCGTTTTAACACTTGGATTCGGTCGTTAAAGCACTTGGGGCTGGACGTTTGAACGTTGGGGTCGGTCATAACTTTAGCCTAATGGTTCCGAACCCTCTGAAGTTTTGGTTTCTTACTAAGAATCAGGTCCCGGACACATATCAATCAAAATATTGCCTGAAAGAAGAATTTTTGCAAAAATTCATTGTTTTACGGGCGCTTTGTAACAATAATTGTGGTCGTTCACAACTTTGACCCTATGGTTCCGAACCGTGTGAAAAAAATTTCACACCCTTGTACGTCCGCTTTGTAACAATAATTGTGGTCGTTCATAACTTTGGCCCCATGGTTCCGAACCGCGTGAAATTTTGTATTCTTACTAAAAATCATGGTCTGTACACGAATCAATCAAAAAATCTTCATAGAAAATTTAAAAAAAAATCACATATTTAACACTTGGGTTCGGTCGTTTTAGCACTTGGGGTCGGACGTTTGAACTATTGAGGTCGGTCAGAACTTCAGCCTCTTGGCTCCGTACCGTGTGAAATTTTGGATTCTAACTAAGAATCTTAGCCTGGACACGTATCAATCAAAAAATCTGCAACGAGAATTTGTATTCTAAAAATCATCGTTTTAACACTTGGGTTCGGTCGTTTAAGCACTTGGGGTTGGACGTTTGAACTTTGGGGTCGGTCATAACGTTAGCCTTATGGTTCCGAACCCTCTGAAATTTTGGTTTCTTACTAAGAATCATGGCCTGGACACGTATCAATAAAAAAATCGGCTAAAAGTAGAATTTTTGCACAAATTCATCGTTTTACGGGCGCTATGAAACAATAATTGTGGTCGTTCATAACTTTGGCCCCATGGTTCCGAACCGTGTGAAATTTTGGATTCTTACTAAAAATCACGGTCTGTACACGAATCAATCAAAAAATCTTCATAGAAATTAAAAAAAGAAAAATCACAGTTTTAACACTTGGGTTTGGTCGTTTAAGCACTTGGGGTCGGATGTTTGAACTTTGGGGTCGGTCATAACATTAGCCTTATGGTTCCAAATTTTGGATTCTTACTACGAATCATGGCAATCAAAAAATCAATAACGAGAATTTTTTTTCTAAAAATATTCGTTTTAACACTTGGGTTCGGTCGTTTTAGCACTTAGGGTCAGACGTTTGAACACTTGGCGTCGGTCATTACTTTAGCCCTATAGTTCAAAACCTACTGAAAATTTGGATTCTTACTAAGAATCAGGGCCTGGACACGTATCAGTCAAAAAATCGGCTGAAAGTAGAATTTTTGCATAAATTCATCGTTTTACGGGCGCTTGACCTGGACACGTATCAATCAAAAAATCTACAATGAGAATTTTTTTTCTAAAAATCATCGTTTTAACACTTGGGTTCGGTCGTTTTAGCACTTAGGGTCAGACGTTTGAACACTTGGTGTCGGTCATAACTTTAGCCCTATGGTTCAAAACCTAGTGAAATTTTGGATTCTTACTAAGAATCAGGTCCCGGACACGTATCAATCAAAATACTGCCTGAAAGAAGAATTTTTGCAAAAATTCATTGTTTTACGGGCGCTTTGTAACAATAATTGTGGTCGTTCACAACTTTGACCCTATGGTTCCGAACCGTGTGAAAAAAATTTCACATCGTTTTACGGGCGCTTTGTAACAATAATTGTGGTCGTTCATAACTTTGGCCCCATGGTTCCGAACCGTGTGAAATTTTGGATTCTTACTAAAAATCATGGTGTGTATACGAATCAATCAAAAAATCTTCATAGAAAATTTAAAAAAAAATCAAATTTTTAACACTTGGGTTCGGTCGTTTTAGCACTTGGGGTCGGACGTTTGAACTCTTGGGGTCGGTCAGAACTTCAGCCTCTTGGCTCCGTACCGTGTGAAATTTTGGATTCTAACTAAGAATCTTGGCCTGGACACGTATCAATCAAAAAATCTGCAACGAGAATTTGTATTCTAAAAATCATCGTTTTAACACTTGGGTTCGGTCGTTTAAGCACTTGGGGTTGGACGTTTGAACTTTGGGGTCGGTCATAACTTTAGCCTTATGGTTCCGAACCCTCTGAAGTTTTGGTTTCTTACTAAGAATCATGGCCTGGACACGTATCAATAAAAAAATCGGCTAAAAGTAGAATTTTTGCAAAAATTCATCGTTTTACGGGCGCTTTTAAACAATAATTGTGGTCGTTCATAACTTTGGCCCTATGGTTCCGAACCGTTTGAAATTTTGGATTCTTACTAAAAATCATGGTCTATACACGAATCGGTCATTTAAGCACTTAGGGTCAGACGTTTGAACACTTGGCGTCGGTCATAACTTTAGCCCTATAGTTCAAAACCTACTGAAAATTTGGATTTTACTAAGAATCAGGGCCTGGACACGTATCAGTCAAAAATCGGCTTAAAGTAGAATTTTTGCATAAATTCGTCGTTTTACGGGCGCTTGACCTGGACACGTATCAATCAAAAAATCTACAATGAGAATTTTTTTTCTAAAAATCATCGTTTTAACACTTGGGTTCGGTCGTTTTAGCACTTAGGGTCAGACGTTTGAACACTTGGTGTCGGTCATAACTTTAGCCCTATGGTTCAAAACCTAGTGAAATTTTGGATTCTTCCTAAGAATCAGGTACCGGACACGTATCAATCAAAATATTGCCGGAAAGAAGAATTTTTGCAAAAATTCATTGTTTTACGGGCGCTTTGTAACAATAATTGTGGTCGTTCACAACTTTGACCCTATGGTTCCGAACCGTGTGAAAAAAATTTCACATCGTTTTACGGGCGCTTTGTAACAATAATTGTTCGTTCATAACTTTGGCTTCATGGTTCCGAACCGTGTGAAATTTTGGATTCTTACTAAAAATCATGGTCTGTACACGAATCAATCAAAAAATCTTCATAGAAAATTTAAAAAAAAATCACATTTTTAACACTTGGGTTCGGTCGTTTTAGCACTTGGGGTCGGACGTTTGAACTATTGGGGTCGGTCAGAACTTCAGCCTCTAGGCTCTGTACCGTGTGAAATTTTGGATTCTAATTAAGAATCTTGGCCTGGACACGTATCAATCAAAAAATCTGCAACGAGAATTTGTATTCTAAAAATCATCGTTTTAACACTTGGGTTCGGTCGTTTAAGCACTTGGGGTTGGGCGTTTGAACTTTGGGGTCGGTCATAACTTTAGCCTTATGGTTCCGAACCCTCTGAAGTTTTGGTTTCTTACTAAGAATCATGGCCTGGACACGTATCAATAAAAAAATCGGCTAAAAGTAGAATTTTTGCAAAAATTCATCGTTTTACGGGCGCTTTGAAACAATAATTGTGGTCGTTCATAACTTTGGCCCTATGGTTCCGAACCGTGTGAAATTTTGGATTCTTTCTAAAAATCATGGTCTGTACACGAATCAATCAAAAAATCTTCATAGAAATTAAAAAAAGAAAAATCACAGTTTTAACACTAGGGTTTGGTCATTTAAGCACTTGGGGTCGGATGTTTGAACTTTGGGGTCGGTCATAACATTAGCCTTATGGTTCCAAATTTTGGATTCTTACTACGAATCATGGCAATCAAAAAATCTATAACGAGAATTTTTTTTCTAAAAATATTCGTTTTAACACTTGGGTTCGGTCGTTTTAGCACTTAGGGTCAGACGTTTGAACACTTGGTGTCGGTCATAACTTTAGCCCTATGGTTCAAAACCTAGTGAAATTTTGGATTCTTCCTAAGAATCAGGTACCGGACACGTATCAATCAAAATATTGCCGGAAAGAAGAATTTTTGCAAAAATTCATTGTTTTACGGGCGCTTTGTATCAATAATTGTGGTCGTTCACAACTTTGACCCTATGGTTCCGAACCGTGTGAAAAAAATTTCACATCGTTTTACGGGCGCTTTGTAACAATAATTGTGGTCGTTCATAACTTTGGCCCCATGGTTCCGAACCGTGTGAAATTTTGGATTCTTACTAAAAATCATGGTCTGTACACGAATCAATCAAAAAATCTTCATAGAAAATTTTTAAAAAAATCACATTTTTAACACTTGGGTTCGGTCGTTTTAGCACTTGGGGTAGGACGTTTGAACTCTTGAAATCGGTCAGAACTTCAGCCTCTTGGCTCCGTACCGTGTGAAATTTTGGATTCTAACTAAGAATCTTGGCCTGGACACGTATCAATCAAAAAATCTGCAACGAGAATTAGTATTCTAAAAATCATCGTTTTAACACTTGGGTTCGGTCGTTTAAGCACTTGGGGTTGGACGTTTGAACTTTGGGGTCGGTCATAACTTTAGCCTTATGGTTCCGAACCCTCTGAAGTTTTGGTTTCTTTCTAAGAATCTTGGCCTGGACACGTATCAATAAAAAAAATCGGCTAAAAGTAGAATTTTTGCAAAAATTCATCGTTTTACGGGCGCTTTGAAACAATAATTGTGGTCGTTCATAACTTTGGCCCTATAGTTCCGAACCGTGTGAGATTTTGGATTCTTACTAAAAATCATGGTCTGTACACGAATCAATCAAAAAATCTTCATAGAAATTAAAAAAAGAAAAATCACAGTTTTAACACTTGGGTTTGGTCGTTTAAGCACTAAGGGTCGGATGTTTGAACTTACGGTTCCAAATTTTGGATTCTTACTACGAATCATGGCAATCAAAAAATCTATAACGAGAATTTTTTTTCTAAAAATTTTCGTTTTAACACTTGGGTTCGGTCGTTTTAGCACTTAGGGTCAGACGTTTGAACACTTGGCGTCGGTCATAACTTTAGCCCTATAGTTCAAAACCTACTGAAAATTTGGATTCTTACTAAGAATCAGGGCCTGGACACGTATCAGTCAAAAAATCGGCTGAAAGTAGAATTTTTGCATAAATTCATCGTTTTACGGGCGCTTGACCTGGACACGTATCAATCAAAAAATCTACAATGAGAATTTTTTTTCTAAAAATCATCGTTTTAACACTTGGGTTCGGTCGTTTTAGCACTTAGGGTCAGACGTTTGAACACTTGGTGTCGGTCATAACTTTAGCCCTATGGTTCAAAACCTAGTGAAATTTTGGATTCTTACTAAGAATCAGGTCCCGGACACGTATCAATCAAAATATTGCCTGAAAGAAGAATTTTTGCAAAAATTCATTGTTTTACGGGCACTTTGTAACAATAATTGTGGTCGTTCACAACTTAGACCCTATGGTTCCGAACCGTGTGAAAAAAATTTCACATCGTTTTACGGACGCTTTGTAACAATAATTGTTCGTTCATAACTTTGGCCCCATGGTTCCGAACCGTGTGAAATTTTGGATTCTTACTAAAAATCATGGTCTGTACACGAATCAATCAAAAAATCTTCATAGAAAATTTAAAAAAAAATCACATTTTTAACACTTGCGTTCGGTCGTTTTAGCACTTGGGGTCGGACGTTTGAACTCTTGGGGTCGGTCGGAACTTCAGCCTCTTGGCTCCGTACCATGTAAAATTTTGGATTCTAACTAAGAATCTTGGCCTGGACACGTATCAATAAAAAAATCTGCAACGAGAATTTGTATTCTAAAAATCATCGTTTTAACACTTGGGTTCGGTCGTTTAAGCACTTGGGGTCGGACGTTTGAACTCTTGGGGTCGGTCAGAACTTTAGCCTCTTGGCTCCGTACCGTGTGAAATTTTGGATTCTAACTAAGAATCTTGGCCTGGACACGTATCAATCAAAAAATCTGCAACGAGAGTTTGTATTCTAAAAATCATCGTTTTAACACTTGGGTTCGGTCGTTAAAGCACTTGGGGTTGGACGTTTGAACGTTGGGGTCGGTCATAACTTTAGCCTAATGGTTCCGAACCCTCTGAAGTTTTGGTTTCTTACTAAGAATCAGGTCCCGGACACATATCAATCAAAATATTGCCTGAAAGAAGAATTTTTGCAAAAATTCATTGTTTTACGGGCGCTTTGTAACAATAATTGTGGTCGTTCACAACTTTGACCCTATGGTTCCGAACCGTGTGAAAAAAATTTCACACCCTTGTACGTCCGCTTTGTAACAATAATTGTGGTCGTTCATAACTTTGGCCCCATGGTTCCGAACCGCGTGAAATTTTGTATTCTTACTTAAAATCATGGTCTGTACACGAATCAATCAAAAAATCTTCATAGAAAATTTAAAAAAAAATCACATATTTAACACTTGGGTTCGGTCGTTTTAGCACTTGGGGTCGGACGTTTGAACTATTGAGGTCGGTCAGAACTTCAGCCTCTTGGCTCCGTACCGTGTGAAATTTTGGATTCTAACTAAGAATCTTGGCCTGGACACGTATCAATCAAAAAATCTGCAACGAGAATTTGTATTCTAAAAATCATCGTTTTAACACTTGGGTTCGGTCGTTTAAGCACTTGGGGTTGGACGTTTGAACTTTGGGGTCGGTCATAACGTTAGCCTTATGGTTCCGAACCATCTGAAATTTTGGTTTCTTACTAAGAATCATGGCCTGGACACGTATCAATAAAAAAATCGGCTAAAAGTAGAATTTTTGCACAAATTCATCGTTTTACGGGCGCTATGAAACAATAATTGTGGTCGTTCATAACTTTGGCCCTATGGTTCCAAACCGTGTGAATTTTTGGATTCTTACTAAAAATCATAGTCTGTACACGAATCAATCAAAAAATCTTCGTAGAAATTAAAAAAAGAAAAATCACAGTTTTAACACTTGGGTTTGGTCGTTTAAGCACTTGGGGTCGGATGTTTGAACTTTGGGGTCGGTCATAACATTAGCCTTATGGTTCCAAATATTGGATTCCTACTACGAATCATGGCAATCAAAAAATCTATAACGAAAATTTTTTTTCTAAAAATATTCGTTTTAACACTTGGGTTCGGTCGTTTTAGCACTTAGGGTCAGACGTTTGAACACTTGGCGTCGGTCATAACTTTAGCCCTATAGTTCAAAACCTACTGAAAATTTGGATTCTTACTAAGAATCAGGGCCTGGACACGTATCAGTCAAAAAATCGGCTTAAAGTAGAATTTTTGCATAAATTCATCGTTTTACGGGCGCTTGACCTGGACACGTATCAATCAAAAAATCTACAATGAGAATTTTTTTTCTAAAAATCATCGTTTTAACACTTGGGTTCGGTCGTTTTAGCACATAGGGTCAGACGTTTGAACACTTGGTGTCGGTCATAACTTTAGCCCTATGGTTCAAAACCTAGTGAAATTTTGGATTCTTACTAAGAATCAGGTCCCGGACACGTATCAATCAAAATATTGCCTGAAAGAAGAATTTTTGCAAAAATTCATTGTTTTACGGGCACTTTGTAACAATAATTGTGGTCGTTCACAACTTAGACCCTATGGTTCCGAACCGTGTGAAAAAAATTTCACATCGTTTTACGGGCGCTTTGTAACAATAATTGTTCGTTCATAACTTTGGCCCCATGGTTCCGAACCGTGTGAAATTTTGGATTCTTACTAAAAATCATGGTCTGTACACGAATCAATCAAAAAATCTTCATAGAAAATATAAATAAAAATCACATTTTTAACACTTGGGTTCGGTCGTTTTAGCACTTGGGGTCGGACGTTTGAACTCTTGGGGTCGGTCGGAACTTCAGCCTCTTGGCTCCGTACCATGTGAAATTTTGGATTCTAACTAAGAATCTTGGCCTGGACACGTATCAATAAAAAAATCTGCAACGAGAATTTGTATTCTAAAAATCATCGTTTTAACACTTGGGTTCGGTCGTTTAAGCACTTGGGGTCGGACGTTTGAACTCTTGAAGTCGGTCAGAACTTCAGCCTCTTGGCTCCGTACCTTGTGAAATTTTGGATTCTAACTAAGAATCTTGGCCTGGACACGTATCAATCAAAAAATCTGCAACGAGAGTTTGTATTCTAAAAATCATCGTTTGAACACTTGGGTTCGGTCGTTAAAGCACTTGGGGTTGGACGTTTGAACGTTGGGGTCGGTCATAACTTTAGCCTTATGGTTCCGAACCCTCTGAAGTTTTGGTTTCTTACTAAGAATCAGGTCCCGGACACGTATCAATCAAAATATTGCCTGAAAGAAGAATTTTTGCAAAAATTCATTGTTTTACGGGCGCTTTGTAACAATAATTGTGGTCGTTCACAACTTTGACCCTATGGTTCCGAACCGTGTGAAAAAAATTTCACACCGTTGTACGTCCGCTTTGTAACAATAATTCTGGTCGTTCATAACATTGGCCCCATGGTTCCGAACCGCGTGAAATTTTGTATTCTTACTAAAAATCATGGTCTGTACACGAATCAATCAAAAAATCTTCATAGAAAATTTAAAAAAAAATCACATATTTAACACTTAGGTTCGGTCGTTTTAGCACTTGGGGTCGGACGTTTGAACTATTGGGGTCGGTCAGAACTTCAGCCTCTTGGCTCCGTACCGTGTGAAATTTTGGATTCTAACTAAGAATCTTGGCCTGGACACGTATCAATCAAAAAATCTGCAACGAGAATTTGTATTATAAAAATCATCGTTTTAACACTTGGGTTCGGTCGTTTAAGCACTTGGGGTTGGACGTTTGAACTTTGGGGTCGGTCATAACGTTAGCCTTATGGTTCCGAACCCTCTGAAATTTTGGTTTCTTACTAAGAATCATGGCCTGGACACGTATCAATAAAAAAATCGGCTAAAAGTAGAATTTTTGCAAAAATTCATCGTTTTACGGGCGCTTTGAAACAATAATTGTGGTCGTTCATAACTTTGGCCCTATGGTTCCAAACCGTGTGAATTTTTGGATTCTTACTAAAAATCATAGTCTGTACACGAATCAATCAAAAAATCTTCGTAGAAATTAAAAAAAGAAAAATCACAGTTTTAACACTTGGGTTTGGTCGTTTAAGCACTTGGGGTCGGATGTTTGAACTTTGGGGTCGGTCATAACATTAGCCTTATGGTTCCAAATATTGGATTCCTAATCATGGCAATCAAAAAATCTATAACGAAAATTTTTTTTCTAAAAATATTCGTTTTAACACTTGGGTTCGGTCGTTTTAGCACTTAGGGTCAGACGTTTGAACACTTGGCGTCGGTCATAACTTTAGCCCTATAGTTCAAAACCTACTGAAAATTTGGATTCTTACTAAGAATCAGGGCCTGGACACGTATCAGTAAAAAAATCGGCTTAAAGTAGAATTTTTGCATAAATTCATCGTTTTACGGGCGCTTGACCTGGACACGTATCAATCAAAAAATCTACAATGAGAATTTTTTTTCTAAAAATCATCGTTTTAACACTTGGGTTCGGTCGTTTTAGCACATAGGGTCAGAGGTTTGAACACTTGGTGTCGGTCATAACTTTAGCCCTATGGTTCAAAACCTAGTGAAATTTTGGATTCTTACTAAGAATCAGGTCCCGGACACGTATCAATCAAAATATTGCCGGAAAGAAGAATTTTTGCAAAAATTCATTGTGTTACGGGCGCTTTGTATCAATAATTGTGGTCGTTCACAACTTTGGTTCCGAACCGTGTGAAAAAAATTTCACATCGTTTTACGGGCGCTTTATAACAATAATTGTGGTCGTTCATAACTTTGGCCCCATGGTTCCGAACCGTGTGAAATTTTGGATTCTTACTAAAAATCATGGTCTGTACACGAATCAATCAAAAAATCTTCATAGAAAATTTAAAAAAAAATCACATTTTTAACACTTGGGTTCGGTCGTTTTAGCACTTGGGGTCGGACGTTTGAACTCTTGGGTTCGGTCGGAACTTCAGCCTCTTGTCTCCGTACCGTGTGAAATTTTGGATTCTAACTAAGAATCTTGGCCTGGACACGTATCAATCAAAAAATCTGCAATGAGAATTTGTATTCTAAAAATAATCGTTTTAACACTTGGCTTCGGTCGTTTAAGCACTTGGGGTTGGACGTTTGAACTTTGGGGTCGGTCATAACTTTAGCCTTATGGTTCCGAACCCTCTGAAGTTTTTGTTTCTTACTAAGAATCATGGCCTGGACACGTATCAATAAAAAAATCGGCTCAAAGTAGAATTTTTGCAAAAATTCATCGTTTTACGGGCGCTTTGAAACAATAATTGTGGTCGTTCATAACTTTGGCCCTATAGTTCCGAACCGTGTGAAATTTTGGATTCTTACTAAAAATCATGGTCTGTACACGAATCAATCAAAAAATCTTCATAGAAATTAAAAAAAAGAAAAATCACAGTTTTAACACTTGGGTTTGGTCGTTTAAGCACTTGGGGTCGGATGTTTGAACTTTGGGGTCGGTCATAACATTAGCCTTATGGTTCCAAATTTTGGATTCTTACTACGAATCATGGCAATCAAAAAATCTATAACGAGAATTTTTTCTCTAAAAATATTCGTTTTAACACTTGGGTTTGGTCGTTTTAGCACTTAGGGTCAGACGTTTGAACACTTGGCGTCAGTCATAACTTTAGCCCTATAGTTCAAAACCTACTGAAAATTTGGATTCTTACTAAGAATCAGGGCCTGGACACGTATCAGTCAAAAAATCGGCTTAAAGTAGAATTTTTGCATAAATTCATCGTTTTACGGGCGCTTGACCTGGACACGTATCAATCAAAAAATCTGCAATGAGAATTTTTTTTCTAAAAATCATCGTTTTAACACTTGGGTTCGGTCGTTTTAGCACTTAGGGTCAGACGTTTGAACACTTGGTGTCGGTCATAACTTTAGCCCTATGGTTCAAAACCTAGTGAAATTTTGGATTCTTACTAAGAATCAGGTCCCGGACACGTATCAATCAAAATATTGCCTGAAAGAAGAATTTTTGCAAAAATTCATTGTGTTACGGGCGCTTTGTATCAATAATTGTGGTCGTTCACAACTTTGACCCTATGGTTCCGAACCGTGTGAAAAAAATTTCACATCGTTTTACGGGCGCTTTATAACAATAATTGTGGTCGTTCATAACTTTGGCCCCATGGTTCCGAACCGTGTGAAATTTTGGATTCTTACTAAAAATCATGGTCTGTACACCAATCAATCAAAAAATCTTCATAGAAAATTTAAAAAAAAATCACATTTTTAACACTTGGGTTCGGTCGTTTTATCACTTGGGGTCGGACGTTTGAACTCTTGGGCTCGGTCAGAACTTCAGCCTCTTGGCTCCGTACCGTGTGAAATTTTGGATTCTAACTAAGAATCTTGGCCTGGACACGTATCAATCAAAAAATCTGCAACGAGAATTTGTATTCTAAAAATCATCGTTTTAACACTTGGGTTCGGTCGTTTAAGCACTTGGGGTTGGACGTTTGAACTTTGGGGTCGGTCATAACGTTAGCCTTATGGTTCCGAACCCTCTGTAATTTTGGTTTCTTACTAAGAATCATGGCCTGGACACGTATCAATAAAAAAATCGGCTAAAAGTAGAATTTTTGCAAAAATTCATCGTTTTACGGGCGCTTTGAAACAATAATTGTGGTCGTTTATAACTTTGGCCCTATGGTTCCAAACCGTGTGAATTTTTGGATTCTTACTAAAAATCATAGTCTGTACACGAATCAATCAAAAAATCTTCTTAGAAATTAAAAAAAGAAAAATCACAGTTTTAACACTTGGGTTTGGTCGTTTAAGCACTTGGGGTCGGATGTTTGAACTTTGGGGTCTGTCATAACATTAGCCTTATGGTTCCAAATATTGGATTCCTAATCATGGCAATCAAAAAATCTATAACGAAAATTTTTTTTCTAAAAATATTCGTTTTAACACTTGGGTTCGGTCGTTTTAGCACTTAGGGTCAGACGTTTGAACACTTGGCGTCGGTCATAACTTTAGCCCTATAGTTCAAAACCTACTGAAAATTTGGATTCTTACTAAGAATCAGGGCCTGGACACGTATCAGTAAAAAAATCGGCTTAAAGTAGAATTTTTGCATAAATTCATCGTTTTACGGGCGCTTGACCTGGACACGTATCAATCAAAAAATCTACAATGAGAATTTTTTTTCTAAAAATCATCGTTTTAACACTTGGGTTCGGTCGTTTTAGCACATAGGGTCAGAGGTTTGAACACTTGGTGTCGGTCATAACCTTAGCCCTATGGTTCAAAACCTAGTGAAATTTTGGATTCTTACTAAGAATCAGGTCCCGGACACGTATCAATCAAAATATTGCCTGAAAGAAGAATTTTTGCAAAAATTCATTGTGTTACGGGCGCATTGTATCAATAATTGTGGTCGTTCACAACTTTGACCCTATGGTTCCGAACCGTGTGAAAAAAATTTCACATCGTTTTACGGGCGCTTTATAACAATAATTGTGGTCGTTCATAACTTTGGCCCCATGGTTCCGAACCGTGTGAAATTTTGGATTCTTACTAAAAATCATGGTCTGTACACCAATCAATCAAAAAATCTTCATAGAAAATTAAAAAAAAAATCACATTTTTAACACTTGGGTTCGGTCGTTTTATCACTTGGGGTCGGACGTTTGAACTCTTGGGCTCGGTCAGAACTTCAGCCTCTTGGCTCCGTACCGTGTGAAATTTTGGATTCTAACTAAGAATCTTGGCCTGGACACGTATCAATCAAAAAATCTGCAACGAGAATTTGTATTCTAAAAATCATCGTTTTAACACTTGGGTTCGGTCGTTTAAGCACTTGGGGTTGGACGTTTGAACTTTGGGGTCGGTCATAACTTTAGCCTTATGGTTCCGAAACCTCTGAAGTTTTGGTTTCTTACTAAGAATCATGGCCTGGACACGTATCAATAAAAAAAATGGGCTAAAAGTAGAATTTTTGCAAAAATTCATCGTTTTACGGGCGCTTTGATACAATAATTAAGGTCGTTCATAACTTTGGCCCTATGGTTCCGAACCGTGTGAAATTTTGGATTCTTACTAAAAATCATAGTCTGTACACGAATCAATCAAAAAATCTTCATAGAAATTAAAAAAAGAAAAATCACAGTTTTAACACTTGGGTTTGGTCGTTTAAGCACTTGGGGTCGGATGTTTGAACTTTGGGGTCGGTCATAACATTAGCCTTATGGTTCCAAATTTTGTATTCCTACTACGAATCATGGCAATCAAAAAATCTAAAACGAAATTTTTTTTTCTAAAAATATTCGTTTTAACACTTGGGTTCGGTCGTTTTAGCACTTAGGGTCAGACGTTTGAACACTTGGCGTCGGTCATAACTTTAGCCCTATAGTTCAAAACCTACTGAAAATTTGGATTCTTACTAAGAATCAGGGCCTGGACACGTATCAGTCAAAAAATCGGCTTAGTAGAATTTTTGCAAAAATTCATCGTTTTACGGGCGCTTGACCTGGACACGTATCAATCAAAAAATCTACAATGAGAATTTTTTTTCTAAAAATCATCGTTTTAACACTTGGGTTCGGTCGTTTTAGCACTTAGAGTCAGACGTTTGAACACTTGGTGTCGGTCATAACTTTAGCCCTATGGTTCAAAACCTAGTGAAATTTTGGATTCTTACTAAGAATCCTGTCCCGGACACGTATCAATCAAAATATTGCCTGAAAGAAGAATTTTTCCAAAAATTCATTGTTTTACGGGCACTTTGTAACAATAATTATGGTCGTTCACAACTTTGACCCTATGGTTCCGAACCGTGTGAAAAAAATTTCACATCGTTTTACGGGCGCTTTGTAACAATAATTGTTCGTTGATAACTTTGGCCCCAACCGTGTGAAATTTTGGATTCTTACTAAAAATCATGGTCTGTACACGAATCAATCAAAAAATCTTCATAGAAAATTAAAAAAAAAATCACATTTTTAACACTTGGGTTCGGTCGTTTTAGCACTTGGGGTCGGACGTTTGAACTCTTGTGGTCGGTCGGAACTTCAGCCTCTTGGCTCCGTTCCGTGTGAAATTTTGGATTCTAACTAAGAATCTTGGCCTGGACACGTATCAATAAAAAAATCTGCAACGAGAATTTGTATTCTAAAAATCATCGTTTTAACACTTGGGTTCGGTCGTTTAAGCACTTGGGGTTGGACGTTTGAACGTTGGGGTCGGTCATAACTTTAGCCTTATGGTTCCGAACCCTCTGAAGTTTTGGTTTCTTACTAAGAATCATGGCCTGGACACATATCAATAAAAAAATCGGCTAAAAGTAGAATTTTTGCAAAAATTCATCGTTTTACGGGCGCTTTGAAACAATAATTGTGGTCGTTCATAACTTTGGCCCTATGGTTCCGAACCGTGTGAAATTTTGGATTCTTTCTAAAAATCATGGTCTGTACACGAATCAATCAAAAAATCTTCATAGAAATTAAAAAAAGAAAAATCACAGTTTTAACACTTGGGTTTGGTCGTTTAAGCACTTGGGGTCAGATGTTTGAACTTTGGGGTCGGTCATAACATTAGCCTTATGGTTCCAAATTTTGGATTCTTACTACGAATCATGGCAATCAAAAAATCTATAACGAGAATTTTTTTTCTAAAAATATTCGTTTTAACACTTGGGTTCGGTCGTTTTAGCACTTAGGGTCAGACGTTTGAACACTTGGCGTCGGTCATAACTTTAGCCCTATAGTTCAAAACCTACTGAAAATTTGGATTCTTACTAAGAATCAGGGCCTGGACACGTATCAGTAAAAAAATCGGCTTAAAGTAGAATTTTTGCATAAATTCATCGTTTTACGGGCGCTTGACCTGGACACGTATCAATCAAAAAATCTACAATGAGAATTTTTTTTCTAAAAATCATCGTTTTAACACTTGGGTTCGGTCGTTTTAGCACTAAGGGTCAGACGTTTGAACACTTGGTGTCGGTCATAACTTTAGCCCTATAGTTCAAAACCTACTGAAAATTTGGATTCTTACTAAGAATCAGGGCCTGGACACGTATCAGTAAAAAAATCGGCTTAAAGTAGAATTTTTGCATAAATTCATCGTTTTACGGGCGCTTGACCTGGACACGTATCAATCAAAAAATCTACAATGAGAATTTTTTTTCTAAAAATCATCGTTTTAACACTTGGGTTCGGTCGTTTTAGCACATAGGGTCAGAGGTTTGAACACTTGGTGTCGGTCATAACCTTAGCCCTATGGTTCAAAACCTAGTGAAATTTTGGATTCTTACTAAGAATCAGGTCCCGGACACGTATCAATCAAAATATTGCCTGAAAGAAGAATTTTTGCAAAAATTCATTGTGTTACGGGCGCTTTGTATCAATAATTGTGGTCGTTCACAACTTTGACCCTATGGTTCCGAACCGTGTGAAAAAAATTTCACATCGTTTTACGGGCGCTTTATAACAATAATTGTGGTCGTTTATAACTTTGGCCCCATGGTTCCGAACCGTGTGAAATTTTGGATTCTTACTAAAAATCATGGTCTGTACACCAATCAATCAAAAAATCTTCATAGAAAATTTTAAAAAAAATCACATTTTTAACACTTGGGTTCGGTCGTTTTAGCACTTGGGGTCGGACGTTTGAACTCTTGGGCTCGGTCAGAACTTCAGCCTCTTGGCTCCGTACCGTGTGAAATTTTGGATTCTAACTAAGAATCTTGGCCTGGACACGTATCAATCAAAAAATCTGCAACGAGAATTTGTATTCTAAAAATCATCGTTTTAACACTTGGGTTCGGTCGTTTAAGCACTTGGGGTTGGACGTTTGAACTTTGGGGTCGGTCATAACTTTAGCCTTATGGTTCCGAAACCTCTGAAGTTTTGGTTTCTTACTAAGAATCATGGCCTGGACACGTATCAATAAAAAAATCGGCTAAAAGTAGAATTTTTGCAAAAATTCATCGTTTTACGGGCGCTTTGAAACAATAATTAAGGTCGTTCATAACTTTGGCCCTATGGTTCCGAACCGTGTGAAATTTTGGATTCTTACTAAAAATCATAGTCTGTACACGAATCAATCAAAAAATCTTCATAGAAATTAAAAAAAGAAAAATCACAGTTTTAACACTTGGGTTTGGTCGTTTAAGCACTTGGGGTCGGATGTTTGAACTTTGGGGTCGGTCATAACATTAGCCTTATGGTTCCAAATTTTGTATTCCTACTACGAATCATGGCAATCAAAAAATCTAAAACGAAATTTTTTTTTCTAAAAATATTCGTTTTAACACTTGGGTTCGGTCGTTTTAGCACTTAGGGTCAGACGTTTGAACACTTGGCGTCGGTCATAACTTTAGCCCTATAGTTCAAAACCTACTGAAAATTTGGATTCTTACTAAGAATCAGGGCCTGGACACGTATCAGTCAAAAAATCGGCTTAAAGTAGAATTTTTGCAAAAATTCATCGTTTTACGGGCGCTTGACCTGGACACGTATCAATCAAAAAATCTACAATGAGAATTTTTTTTCTAAAAATCATCGTTTTAACACTTGGGTTCGGTCGTTTTAGCACTTAGAGTCAGACGTTTGAACACTTGGTGTCGGTCATAACTTTAGCCCTATGGTTCAAAACCTAGTGAAATTTTGGATTCTTACTAAGAATCCTGTCCCGGACACGTATCAATCAAAATATTGCCTGAAAGAAGAATTTTTCCAAAAATTCATTGTTTTACGGGCACTTTGTAACAATAATTATGGTCGTTCACAACTTTGACCCTATGGTTCCGAACCGTGTGAAAAAAATTTCACATCGTTTTACGGGCGCTTTGTAACAATAATTGTTCGTTGATAACTTTGGCCCCAACCGTGTGAAATTTTGTACTTACTAAAAATCATGGTCTGTACACGAATCAATCAAAAAATCTTCATAGAAAATTTAAAAAAAAATCACATTTTTAACACTTGGGTTCGGTCGTTTTAGCACTTGGGGTCGGACGTTTGAACTCTTGTGGTCGGTCGGAACTTCAGCCTCTTGGCTCCGTTCCGTGTGAAATTTTGGATTCTAACTAAGAATCTTGGCCTGGACACGTATCAATAAAAAAATCTGCAACGAGAATTTGTATTCTAAAAATCATCGTTTTAACACTTGGGTTCGGTCGTTTAAGCACTTGGGGTTGGACGTTTGAACGTTGGGGTCGGTCATAACTTTAGCCTTATGGTTCCGAACCCTCTGAAGTTTTGGTTTCTTACTAAGAATCATGGCCTGGACACATATCAATAAAAAAATCGGCTAAAAGTAGAATTTTTGCAAAAATTCATCGTTTTACGGGCGCTTTGAAACAATAATTGTGGTCGTTCATAACTTCGGCCCTATGGTTCCGAACCGTGTGAAATTTTGGATTCTTAAGAAAAATCATAGTGTGTACACGAATCAATCAAAAAATCTTTATAGAAATTAAAAAAAGAAAAATCACAGTTTTAACACTTGGGTTTGGTCGTTTAAGCACTTGGGGTCGGATCTTTGAACTTTGGGGTCGGTCATAACATTAGCCTTATGGTTCCAAATTTTGTTTTCCTACTACGAATCATGGCAATCAAAAAATCTATAACGAAAATTTTTTTTCTAAAAATATTCGTTTTAACACTTGGGTTCGGTCGTTTTAGCACTTAGGGTCAGACGTTTGAACACTTGGCGTCGGTCATAACTTTAGCCCTATAGTTCAAAACCTACTGAAAATTTGGATTCTTACTAAGAATCAGGGCCTGGACACGTATCATTAAAAAAATCGGCTTAAAGTAGAATTTTTGCATAAATTCATCGTTTTACGGGCGCTTGACCTGGACACGTATCAATCAAAAAATCTACAATGAGAATTTTTTTTCTAAAAATCATCGTTTTAACACTTGGGTTCGGTCGTTTTAGCACTTAGAGTCAGACGTTTGAACACTTGGTGTCGGTCATAACTTTAGCCCTATGGTTCAAAACCTAGTGTAATTTTGGATTCTTACTAAGAATCCTGTCCCGGACACGTATCAATCAAAATATTGCCTGAAAGAAGAATTTTTGCAAAAATTCATTGTTTTACGGGCGCTTTGTAACAATAATTGTGGTCGTTCACAACTTTGACCCTATGGTTCCGAACCGTGTGAAAAAAATTTCACATCGTTTTACGAGCGCTTTGTAACAATAATTGTGGTCGTTTATAACTTTGGCCCCATGGTTCAGAACCGTGTGAAATTTTGTATTCTTACTAAAAATCATGGTCTGTACACGAATTAATCAAAAAATCGGCTAAAAGTAGAATTTTTGCAAAAATTCATCGTTTTACGGGCGCTTTGAAACAATAATTGTGGTCGTTCATAACTTTGGCCCTATGGTTCCGAACCGTGTGAAATTTTGGATTCTTTCTAAAAATCATGGTCTGTACACGAATCAATCAAAAAATCTTCATAGAAATTAAAAAAAGAAAAATCACAGTTTTAACACTTGGGTTTGGTCGTTTAAGCACTTGGGGTCGGATGTTTGAACTTTGGGGTCGGTCATAACATTAGCCTTATGGTTCCAAATTTTGGATTCTTACTACGAATCATGGCAATCAAAAAATCTATAACGAGAATTTTTTTTCTAAAAATATTCGTTTTAACACTTGGGTTCGGTCGTTTTAGCACTTAGGGTCAGACGTTTGAACACTTGGCGTCGGTCATAACTTTAGCCCTATAGTTCAAAACCTACTGAAAATTTGGATTCTTACTAAGAATCAGGGCCTGGACACGTATCAGTAAAAAAATCGGCTTAAAGTAGAATTTTTGCATAAATTCATCGTTTTACGGGCGCTTGACCTGGACACGTATCAATCAAAAAATCTACAATGAGAATTTTTTTTCTAAAAATCATCGTTTTAACACTTGGGTTCGGTCGTTTTAGCACTAAGGGTCAGACGTTTGAACACTTGGTGTCGGTCATAACTTTAGCCCTATGGTTCAAAACCTTGTGAAATTTTGGATTCTTACTAAGAATCAGGTCCCGGACACGTATCACTCAAAATATTGCCTGAAAGAAGAATTTTTGCAAAAATTCATTGTGTTACGGGCGCTTTGTATCAATAATTGTGGTCGTTCACAACTTTGACCCTATGGTTCCGAACCGTGTGAAAAAAATTTCACATCGTTTTACGGGCGCTTTATAACAATAATTGTGGTCGTTCATAACTTTGGCCCCATGGTTCCGAACCGTGTGAAATTTTGGATTCTTACTAAAAATCATGGTCTGTACACCAATCAATCAAAAAATCTTCATAGAAAATTTAAAAAAAAATCACATTTTTAACACTTGGGTTCGGTCGTTTTAGCACTTGGGGTCGGACGTTTGAACTCTTGGGCTCGGTCAGAACTTCAGCCTCTTGGCTCCGTACCGTGTGAAATTTTGGATTCTAACTAAGAATCTTGGCCTGGACACGTATCAATCAAAAAATCTGCAACGAGAATTTGTATTCTAAAAATCATCGTTTTAACACTTGGGTTCGGTCGTTTAAGCACTTGGGGTTGGACGTTTGAACTTTGGGGTCGGTCATAACTTTAGCCTTATGGTTCCGAAACCTCTGAAGTTTTGGTTTCTTACTAAGAATCATGGCCTGGACACGTATCAATAAAAAAATCGGCTAAAAGTAGAATTTTTGCAAAAATTCATCGTTTTACGGGCGCTTTGAAACAATAATTAAGGTCGTTCATAACTTTGGCCCTATGGTTCCGAACCGTGTGAAATTTTGGATTCTTACTAAAAATCATAGTCTGTACACGAATCAATCAAAAAATCTTCATAGAAATTAAAAAAAGAAAAATCACAGTTTTAACACTTGGGTTTGGTCGTTTAAGCACTTGGGGTCGGATGTTTGAACTTTGGGGTCGGTCATAACATTAGCCTTATGGTTCCAAATTTTGTATTCCTACTACGAATCATGGCAATCAAAAAATCTAAAACGAAATTTTTTTTTCTAAAAATATTCGTTTTAACACTTGGGTTCGGTCGTTTTAGCACTTAGGGTCAGACGTTTGAACACTTGGCGTCGGTCATAACTTTAGCCCTATAGTTCAAAACCTACTGAAAATTTGGATTCTTACTAAGAATCAGGGCCTGGACACGTATCAGTCAAAAAATCGGCTTAAAGTAGAATTTTTGCAAAAATTCATCGTTTTACGGGCGCTTGACCTGGACACGTATCAATCAAAAAATCTACAATGAGAATTTTTTTTCTAAAAATCATCGTTTTAACACTTGGGTTCGGTCGTTTTAGCACTTAGAGTCAGACGTTTGAACACTTGGTGTCGGTCATAACTTTAGCCCTATGGTTCAAAACCTAGTGAAATTTTGGATTCTTACTAAGAATCCTGTCCCGGACACGTATCAATCAAAATATTGCCTGAAAGAAGAATTTTTCCAAAAATTCATTGTTTTACGGGCACTTTGTAACAATAATTATGGTCGTTCACAACTTTGACCCTATGGTTCCGAACCGTGTGAAAAAAATTTCACATCGTTTTACGGGCGCTTTGTAACAATAATTGTTCGTTGATAACTTTGGCCCCAACCGTGTGAAATTTTGGATTCTTACTAAAAATCATGGTCTGTACACGAATCAATCAAAAAATCTTCATAGAAAATTTAAAAAAAAATCACATTTTTAACACTTGGGTTCGGTCGTTTTAGCACTTGGGGTCGGACGTTTGAACTCTTGTGGTCGGTCGGAACTTCAGCCTCTTGGCTCCGTTCCGTGTGAAATTTTGGATTCTAACTAAGAATCTTGGCCTGGACACGTATCAATAAAAAAATCTGCAACGAGAATTTGTATTCTAAAAATCATCGTTTTAACACTTGGGTTCGGTCGTTTAAGCACTTGGGGTTGGACGTTTGAACGTTGGGGTCGGTCATAACTTTAGCCTTATGGTTCCGAACCCTCTGAAGTTTTGGTTTCTTACTAAGAATCATGGCCTGGACACATATCAGTAAAAAAATCGGCTAAAAGTAGAATTTTTGCAAAAATTCATCGTTTTACGGGCGCTTTGAAACAATAATTGTGGTCGTTCATAACTTCGGCCCTATGGTTCCGAACCGTGTGAAATTTTGGATTCTTAAGAAAAATCATAGTGTGTACACGAATCAATCAAAAAATCTTTATAGAAATTAAAAAAAGAAAAATCACAGTTTTAACACTTGGGTTTGGTCGTTTAAGCACTTGGGGTCGGATCTTTGAACTTTGGGGTCGGTCATAACATTAGCCTTATGGTTCCAAATTTTGTTTTCCTACTACGAATCATGGCAATCAAAAAATCTATAACGAAAATTTTTTTTCTAAAAATATTCGTTTTAACACTTGGGTTCGGTCGTTTTAGCACTTAGGGTCAGACGTTTGAACACTTGGCGTCGGTCATAACTTTAGCCCTATAGTTCAAAACCTACTGAAAATTTGGATTCTTACTAAGAATCAGGGCCTGGACACGTATCATTAAAAAAATCGGCTTAAAGTAGAATTTTTGCATAAATTCATCGTTTTACGGGCGCTTGACCTGGACACGTATCAATCAAAAAATCTACAATGAGAATTTTTTTTCTAAAAATCATCGTTTTAACACTTGGGTTCGGTCGTTTTAGCACTTAGAGTCAGACGTTTGAACACTTGGTGTCGGTCATAACTTTAGCCCTATGGTTCAAAACCTAGTGTAATTTTGGATTCTTACTAAGAATCCTGTCCCGGACACGTATCAATCAAAATATTGCCTGAAAGAAGAATTTTTGCAAAAATTCATTGTTTTACGGGCGCTTTGTAACAATAATTGTGGTCGTTCACAACTTTGACCCTATGGTTCCGAACCGTGTGAAAAAAATTTCACATCGTTTTACGAGCGCTTTGTAACAATAATTGTGGTCGTTTATAACTTTGGCCCCATGGTTCAGAACCGTGTGAAATTTTGTATTCTTACTAAAAATCATGGTCTGTACACGAATTAATCAAAAAATCGGCTAAAAGTAGAATTTTTGCAAAAATTCATCGTTTTACGGGCGCTTTGAAACAATAATTGTGGTCGTTCATAACTTTGGCCCTATGGTTCCGAACCGTGTGAAATTTTGGATTCTTTCTAAAAATCATGGTCTGTACACGAATCAATCAAAAAATCTTCATAGAAATTAAAAAAAGAAAAATCACAGTTTTAACACTTGGGTTTGGTCGTTTAAGCACTTGGGGTCGGATGTTTGAACTTTGGGGTCGGTCATAACATTAGCCTTATGGTTCCAAATTTTGGATTCTTACTACGAATCATGGCAATCAAAAAATCTATAACGAGAATTTTTTTTCTAAAAATATTCGTTTTAACACTTGGGTTCGGTCGTTTTAGCACTTAGGGTCAGACGTTTGAACACTTGGCGTCGGTCATAACTTTAGCCCTATAGTTCAAAACCTACTGAAAATTTGGATTCTTACTAAGAATCAGGGCCTGGACACGTATCAGTAAAAAAATCGGCTTAAAGTAGAATTTTTGCATAAATTCATCGTTTTACGGGCGCTTGACCTGGACACGTATCAATCAAAAAATCTACAATGAGAATTTTTTTTCTAAAAATCATCGTTTTAACACTTGGGTTCGGTCGTTTTAGCACTAAGGGTCAGACGTTTGAACACTTGGTGTCGGTCATAACTTTAGCCCTATGGTTCAAAACCTTGTGAAATTTTGGATTCTTACTAAGAATCAGGTCCCGGACACGTATCACTCAAAATATTGCCTGAAAGAAGAATTTTTGCAAAAATTCATTGTGTTACGGGCGCTTTGTATCAATAATTGTGGTCGTTCACAACTTTGACCCTATGGTTCCGAACCGTGTGAAAAAAATTTCACATCGTTTTACGGGCGCTTTATAACAATAATTGTGGTCGTTCATAACTTTGGCCCCATGGTTCCGAACCGTGTGAAATTTTGGATTCTTACTAAAAATCATGGTCTGTACACCAATCAATCAAAAAATCTTCATAGAAAATTTAAAAAAAAATCACATTTTTAACACTTGGGTTCGGTCGTTTTAGCACTTGGGGTCGGACGTTTGAACTCTTGGGCTCGGTCAGAACTTCAGCCTCTTGGCTCCGTACCGTGTGAAATTTTGGATTCTAACTAAGAATCTTGGCCTGGACACGTATCAATCAAAAAATCTGCAACGAGAATTTGTATTCTAAAAATCATCGTTTTAACACTTGGGTTCGGTCGTTTAAGCACTTGGGGTTGGACGTTTGAACTTTGGGGTCGGTCATAACTTTAGCCTTATGGTTCCGAAACCTCTGAAGTTTTGGTTTCTTACTAAGAATCATGGCCTGGACACGTATCAATAAAAAAATCGGCTAAAAGTAGAATTTTTGCAAAAATTCATCGTTTTACGGGCGCTTTGAAACAATAATTAAGGTCGTTCATAACTTTGGCCCTATGGTTCCGAACCGTGTGAAATTTTGGATTCTTACTAAAAATCATAGTCTGTACACGAATCAATCAAAAAATCTTCATAGAAATTAAAAAAAGAAAAATCACAGTTTTAACACTTGGGTTTGGTCGTTTAAGCACTTGGGGTCGGATGTTTGAACTTTGGGGTCGGTCATAACATTAGCCTTATGGTTCCAAATTTTGTATTCCTACTACGAATCATGGCAATCAAAAAATCTAAAACGAAATTTTTTTTTCTAAAAATATTCGTTTTAACACTTGGGTTCGGTCGTTTTAGCACTTAGGGTCAGACGTTTGAACACTTGGCGTCGGTCATAACTTTAGCCCTATAGTTCAAAACCTACTGAAAATTTGGATTCTTACTAAGAATCAGGGCCTGGACACGTATCAGTCAAAAAATCGGCTTAAAGTAGAATTTTTGCAAAAATTCATCGTTTTACGGGCGCTTGACCTGGACACGTATCAATCAAAAAATCTACAATGAGAATTTTTTTTCTAAAAATCATCGTTTTAACACTTGGGTTCGGTCGTTTTAGCACTTAGAGTCAGACGTTTGAACACTTGGTGTCGGTCATAACTTTAGCCCTATGGTTCAAAACCTAGTGAAATTTTGGATTCTTACTAAGAATCCTGTCCCGGACACGTATCAATCAAAATATTGCCTGAAAGAAGAATTTTTCCAAAAATTCATTGTTTTACGGGCACTTTGTAACAATAATTATGGTCGTTCACAACTTTGACCCTATGGTTCCGAACCGTGTGAAAAAAATTTCACATCGTTTTACGGGCGCTTTGTAACAATAATTGTTCGTTGATAACTTTGGCCCCAACCGTGTGAAATTTTGTACTTACTAAAAATCATGGTCTGTACACGAATCAATCAAAAAATCTTCATAGAAAATTTAAAAAAAAATCACATTTTTAACACTTGGGTTCGGTCGTTTTAGCACTTGGGGTCGGACGTTTGAACTCTTGTGGTCGGTCGGAACTTCAGCCTCTTGGCTCCGTTCAGTGTGAAATTTTGGATTCTAACTAAGAATCTTGGCCTGGACACGTATCAATAAAAAAATCTGCAACGAGAATTTGTATTCTAAAAATCATCGTTTTAACACTTGGGTTCGGTCGTTTAAGCACTTGGGGTTGGACGTTTGAACGTTGGGGTCGGTCATAACTTTAGCCTTATGGTTCCGAACCCTCTGAAGTTTTGGTTTCTTACTAAGAATCATGGCCTGGACACATATCAATAAAAAAATCGGCTAAAAGTAGAATTTTTGCAAAAATTCATCGTTTTACGGGCGCTTTGAAACAATAATTGTGGTCGTTCATAACTTCGGCCCTATGGTTCCGAACCGTGTGAAATTTTGGATTCTTAAGAAAAATCATAGTGTGTACACGAATCAATCAAAAAATCTTTATAGAAATTAAAAAAAGAAAAATCACAGTTTTAACACTTGGGTTTGGTCGTTTAAGCACTTGGGGTCGGATCTTTGAACTTTGGGGTCGGTCATAACATTAGCCTTATGGTTCCAAATTTTGTTTTCCTACTACGAATCATGGCAATCAAAAAATCTATAACGAAAATTTTTTTTCTAAAAATATTCGTTTTAACACTTGGGTTCGGTCGTTTTAGCACTTAGGGTCAGACGTTTGAACACTTGGCGTCGGTCATAACTTTAGCCCTATAGTTCAAAACCTACTGAAAATTTGGATTCTTACTAAGAATCAGGGCCTGGACACGTATCATTAAAAAAATCGGCTTAAAGTAGAATTTTTGCATAAATTCATCGTTTTACGGGCGCTTGACCTGGACACGTATCAATCAAAAAATCTACAATGAGAATTTTTTTTCTAAAAATCATCGTTTTAACACTTGGGTTCGGTCGTTTTAGCACTTAGAGTCAGACGTTTGAACACTTGGTGTCGGTCATAACTTTAGCCCTATGGTTCAAAACCTAGTGTAATTTTGGATTCTTACTAAGAATCCTGTCCCGGACACGTATCAATCAAAATATTGCCTGAAAGAAGAATTTTTGCAAAAATTCATTGTTTTACGGGCGCTTTGTAACAATAATTGTGGTCGTTCACAACTTTGACCCTATGGTTCCGAACCGTGTGAAAAAAATTTCACATCGTTTTACGAGCGCTTTGTAACAATAATTGTGGTCGTTTATAACTTTGGCCCCATGGTTCAGAACCGTGTGAAATTTTGTATTCTTACTAAAAATCATGGTCTGTACACGAATTAATCAAAAAATCGGCTAAAAGTAGAATTTTTGCAAAAATTCATCGTTTTACGGGCGCTTTGAAACAATAATTGTGGTCGTTCATAACTTTGGCCCTATGGTTCCGAACCGTGTGAAATTTTGGATTCTTTCTAAAAATCATGGTCTGTACACGAATCAATCAAAAAATCTTCATAGAAATTAAAAAAAGAAAAATCACAGTTTTAACACTTGGGTTTGGTCGTTTAAGCACTTGGGGTCGGATGTTTGAACTTTGGGGTCGGTCATAACATTAGCCTTATGGTTCCAAATTTTGGATTCTTACTACGAATCATGGCAATCAAAAAATCTATAACGAGAATTTTTTTTCTAAAAATATTCGTTTTAACACTTGGGTTCGGTCGTTTTAGCACTTAGGGTCAGACGTTTGAACACTTGGCGTCGGTCATAACTTTAGCCCTATAGTTCAAAACCTACTGAAAATTTGGATTCTTACTAAGAATCAGGGCCTGGACACGTATCAGTAAAAAAATCGGCTTAAAGTAGAATTTTTGCATAAATTCATCGTTTTACGGGCGCTTGACCTGGACACGTATCAATCAAAAAATCTACAATGAGAATTTTTTTTCTAAAAATCATCGTTTTAACACTTGGGTTCGGTCGTTTTAGCACTTAGGGTCAGACGTTTGAACACTTGGTGTCGGTCATAACTTTAGCCCTTTGGTTCAAAACCTAGTGAAATTTTGGATTCTTACTAAGAATCAGGTCCCGGACACGTATCAATCAAAATATTGCCGGAAAGAAGAATTTTTGCAAAAATTCATTGTTTTACGGGCGCTTTGTAACAATAATTGTGGTCGTTCACAACTTTGACCCTATGGTTCCGAACCGTGTGAAAAAAATTTCACATCGTTTTACGGGCGCTTTGTAACAATAATTGTGGTCGTTCATTACTTTGGCCCCATGGTTCCAAACCGTGTGAAATTTTGGATTCATACTAAAAATCATGGTCTGTACACGAATCAATCAAAAAATCTTCATAGAAAATTTAAAAAAAAAATCACCTTTTTTACACTTGGGTTGGTCGTTTTAGCACTTGGGGTCGGACGTTTGAACTCTTGGGTTCGGTCGGAACTTCAGCCTCTTGTCTCCGTACCGTGTGAAATTTTGGATTCTAACTAAGAATCTTGGCCTGGACACATATCAATCAAAAAATCTGCAACGAGAATTTGTATTCTAAAAATCATCGTTTTAACACTTGGGTTCGGTCGTTTTAGCACTTGGGGTTGGACGTTTGAACTTTGGGGTCGGTCATAACTTTAGCCTTATGGTTCCGAACCCTCTGAAGTTTTTGTTTCTTACTAAGAATCATGGCCTGGACACGTATCAATAAAAAAATCGGCTAAAAGTAGAATTTTTGCAAAAATTCATCGTTTTACGGGCGCTTTGAAACAATAATTGTGGTCGTTCATAACTTTGGCCCTATAGTTCCGAACCGTGTGAAATTTTGGATTCTTACTAAAAATCATGGTATGTACACGAATCAATCAAAAAATCTTCATAGAAATTAAAAAAAGAAAAATCACAGTTTTAACACTTGGGTTTGGTCGTTTAAGCACTTGGGGTCGGATGTTTGAACTTTGGGGTCGGTCATAACATTAGCCTTATGGTTCCAAATTTTGGATTCTTACTACGAATCATGGCAATCAAAAAATCTATAACGAGAATTTTTTTTCTAAAAATATTCGTTTTACTTCTTGGGTTCGGTCGTTTGAGCACTTAGGGTCAGACGTTTGAACACTTGTCGTCGGTCATAACTTTAGCCCTATAGTTCAAAACCTACTGAAAATCTGGATTCTTACTAAGAATCAGGGCCTGGACACGTACCAGTCAAAAAATCGGCTGAAAGTAGAATTTTTGCATAAATTCATCGTTTTACGAGCGCTTGACCTGGACACGTATCAATCAAAAAATCTACAATGAGAATTTTTTTTCTAAAAATCATCGTTTTAACACTTGGGTTCGGTCGTTTTAGCACTTAGGGTCAGACGTTTGAACACTTGGTGTCGGTCATAACTTTAGCCCTTTGGTTCAAAACCTAGTGAAATTTTGGATTCTTACTAAGAATCAGGTCCCGGACACGTATCAATCAAAATATTGCCGGAAAGAAGAATTTTTGCAAAAATTCATTGTTTTACGGGCGCTTTGTAACAATAATTGTGGTCGTTCACAACTTTGACCCTATGGTTCCGAACCGTGTGAAAAAAATTTCACATCGTTTTACGGGCGCTTTGTAACAATAATTGTGGTCGTTCATTACTTTGGCCCCATGGTTCCAAACCGTGTGAAATTTTGGATTCATACTAAAAATCATGGTCTGTACACGAATCAATCAAAAAATCTTCATAGAAAATTTAAAAAAAAAATCACCTTTTTTACACTTGGGTTGGTCGTTTTAGCACTTGGGGTCGGACGTTTGAACTCTTGGGTTCGGTCGGAACTTCAGCCTCTTGTCTCCGTACCGTGTGAAATTTTGGATTCTAACTAAGAATCTTGGCCTGGACACATATCAATCAAAAAATCTGCAACGAGAATTTGTATTCTAAAAATCATCGTTTTAACACTTGGGTTCGGTCGTTTAAGCACTTGGGGTTGGACGTTTGAACTTTGGGGTCGGTCATAACTTTAGCCTTATGGTTCCGAACCCTCTGAAGTTTTTGTTTCTTACTAAGAATCATGGCCTGGACACGTATCAATAAAAAAATCGGCTAAAAGTAGAATTTTTGCAAAAATTCATCGTTTTACGGGCGCTTTGAAACAATAATTGTGGTCGTTCATAACTTTGGCCCTATAGTTCCGAACCGTGTGAAATTTTGGATTCTTACTAAAAATCATGGTCTGTACACGAATCAATCAAAAAATCTTCATAGAAATTAAAAAAAGAAAAATCACAGTTTTAACACTTGGGTTTGGTCGTTTAAGCACTTGGGGTCGGATGTTTGAACTTTGGGGTCGGTCATAACATTAGCCTTATGGTTCCAAATTTTGGATTCTTACTACGAATCATGGCAATCAAAAAATCTATAACGAGAATTTTTTTTCTAAAAATATTCGTTTTACTTCTTGGGTTCGGTCGTTTGAGCACTTAGGGTCAGACGTTTGAACACTTGTCGTCGGTCATAACTTTAGCCCTATAGTTCAAAACCTACTGAAAATCTGGATTCTTACTAAGAATCAGGGCCTGGACACGTACCAGTCAAAAAATCGGCTGAAAGTAGAATTTTTGCATAAATTCATCGTTTTACGAGCGCTTGACCTGGACACGTATCAATCAAAAAATCTACAATGAGAATTTTTTTTCTAAAAATCATCGTTTTAACACTTGGGTTCGGTCGTTTTAGCACTTAGGGTCAGACGTTTGAACACTTGGTGTCGGTCATAACTTTAGCCCTTTGGTTCAAAACCTAGTGAAATTTTGGATTCTTACTAAGAATCAGGTCCCGGACACGTATCAATCAAAATATTGCCGGAAAGAAGAATTTTTGCAAAAATTCATTGTTTTACGGGCGCTTTGTAACAATAATTGTGGTCGTTCACAACTTTGACCCTATGGTTCCGAACCGTGTGAAAAAAATTTCACATCGTTTTACGGGCGCTTTGTAACAATAATTGTGGTCGTTCATTACTTTGGCCCCATGGTTCCAAACCGTGTGAAATTTTGGATTCATACTAAAAATCATGGTCTGTACACGAATCAATCAAAAAATCTTCATAGAAAATTTAAAAAAAAATCACATTTTTTACACTTGGGTTGGTCGTTTTAGCACTTGGGGTCGGACGTTTGAACTCTTGGGTTCGGTCGGAACTTCAGCCTCTTGTCTGCGTAACGTGTGAAATTTTGGATTCTAACTAAGAATCTTGGCCTGGACACGTATCAATCAAAAAATCTGCAATGAGAATTTGTATTCTAAAAATCATCGTTTTAACACTTGGCTTCGGTCGTTTAAGCACTTGGGGTTGGACGTTTGAACTTTGGGGTCGGTCATAACTTTAGCCCTATGGTTCAAAACCTAGTGTAATTTTGGATTCTTCCTAAGAATCAGGTCCCGGACACGTATCAATCAAAATATTGCCTGAAAGAAGAATTTTTGCAAAAATTCATTGTTTTACGGGCGCTTTGTAACAATAATTGTGGTCGTTCACAACTTTGACCCTATGGTTCCGAACCGTGTGAAAAAAATTTCACATCGTTTTACGAGCGCTTTGTAACAATAATTGTGGTCGTTTATAACTTTGGCCCCATGGTTCAGAACCGTGTGAAATTTTGTATTCTTACTAAAAATCATGGTCTGTACACGAATTAATCAAAAAATCGGCTAAAAGTAGAATTTTTGCAAAAATTCATCGTTTTACGGGCGCTTTGAAACAATAATTGTGGTCGTTCATAACTTTGGCCCTATGGTTCCGAACCGTGTGAAATTTTGGATTCTTTCTAAAAATCATGGTCTGTACACGAATCAATCAAAAAATCTTCATAGAAATTAAAGAAAGAAAAATCACAGTTTTAACACTTGGGTTTGGTCGTTTAAGCACTTGGGGTCGGATGTTTGAACTTTGGGGTCGGTCATAACATTAGCCTTATGGTTCCAAATTTTGGATTCTTACTACGAATCATGGCAATCAAAAAATCTATAACGAGAATTTTTTTTGCTAAAAATATTCGTTTTAACACTTGGGTTCGGTCGTTTTAGCACTTAGGGTCAGACGTTTGAACACTTGGCGTCGGTCATAACTTTAGCCCTATAGTTCAAAACCTACTGAAAATCTGGATTCTTACTAAGAATCGGGGCCTGGACACGTACCAGTCAAAAAATCGGCTGAAAGTAGAATTTTTGCATAAATTCATCGTTTTACGGGCGCTTGACCTGGACACATATCAATCAAAAAATCTACAATGAGAATTTTTTTTCTAAAAATCATCGTTTTAACACTTGGGTTCGGTCGTTTTAGCACTTAGGGTCAGACGTTTGAACACTTGGTGTCGGTCATAACTTTAGCCCTATGGTTCAAAACGTAGTGAAATTTTGGATTCTTACTAAGAATCAGGTCCCGGACACGTATCAATCAAAATATTGCCTGATAGAAGAATTTTTGCAAAAATTCATTGTTTTACCGGCGCTTTGTAACAATAATTGTGGTCGTTCACAACTTTGACCCTATGGTTCCGAACCGTGTGAAAAAAATTTCACATCGTTTTACGGGCGCTTTGTAACAATAATTGTGGTCGTTCATAACTTTGGCCCCATGGTTCCGAACCGTGTGAAATTTTGGATTCTCACTAAAAATCATGGTCTGTACACGAATCAATCAAAAAATCTTCATAGAAAATATAAAAAAAAATCACATTTTTAACACTGGGGTTCGGTCGTTTAAGCACTTGGGGTCGGTCGTTTGAACTCTTGGGGTCGGTCAGAACTTCAGCCTCTTGGCTCCGTACCGTGTGAAATTTTGGATTCTAACTAAGAATCTTGGCCTGGACACGTATCAATCAAAAAATCTGCAACGAGAATTTGTATTCTAAAAATCATCGTTTTAACACTTGGGTTCGGTCGTTTAAGCACTTGGGGTTGGACATTTGAACTTTGGGGTCGGTCATAACTTTAGCCTAATGGTTCCGAACTCTCTGAAGTTTTGGTTTCTTACTAAGAATCATGGCCTAGACACGTATCAATAAAAAAATCGGCTAAAAGTAGAATTTTTGCAAAAATTCATCGTTTTACGGGCGCTTTCAAACAATAATTGTGGTCGTTCATAACTTTGCTCCTATGGTTCCGAACCGTGTGAAATTTTGGATTCTTACTAAAAATCATGGTCTGTACACGAATCAATCAAAAAATCTTCATAGAAATTAAAAAAAAGAAAAATCACAGTTTTAACACTTGGGTTTGGTCGTTTAAGCACTTGGGGTCGGATGTTTGAACTTTGGGGTCGGTCATAACATTAGCCTTATGGTTCCAAATTTTGGATTCTTACTACGAATCATGGCAATCAAAGAATCTATAACGAGAATTTTTTCTCTAAAAATATTCGTTTTAACACTTGGGTTTGGTCGTTTTAGCACTTAGGGTCAGACGTTTGAACACTTGGCGTCGGTCATAACTTTAGCCCTATAGTTCAAAACCTACTGAAAATTTGGATTCTTACATAGAATCAGGGCCTGGACACGTATCAGTCAAAAAATCGGCTTAAAGTAGAATTTTTGCATAAATTCATCGTTTTACGGGCGCTTGACCTGGACACGTATCAATCAAAAAATCTGCAATGAGAATTTTTTTTCTAAAAATCATCGTTTTAACACTTGGGTTCGGTCGTTTTAGCACTTAGGGTCAGACGTTTGAACACTTGGTGTCGGTCATAACTCTAGCCCTATGGTTCAAAACCTAGTGAAATTTTGGATTCTTACTAAGAATCAGGTCCCGGACACGTATCAATCAAAATATTGCCTGAAAGAAGAATTTTTGCAAAAATTCATTGTTTTACGGGCGCTTTGTAACAATAATTGTGGTCGTTCACAACTTTGACCCTATGGTTCCGAACCGTGTGAAAAAAATTTCACATCGTTTTACGGGCGCTTTGTAACAATAATTGTGGTCGTTCATAACTTTGGCCCTATGGTTCCGACCCGTTTGAATGTTTGGATTCTTACTAAAAATCATGGTCTGTACACGAATCAATGAAAAAAATCTTCATAGAAAATTTAAAAAAAACTCACATTTTTAACACTTGGGTTCGGTCGTTTTAACACTTGGGGTCGGACGTTTGAACTCTTGGGGTCGGTCAGAACTTCAGCCTCTTGGCTCCGTACCGTGTGAAATTTTGGATTCTAACTAAGAATCTTGGCCTGGACACGTATCAATCAAAAAATCTGCAACGAGAGTTTGTATTCTAAAAATCATCGTTTTAACACTTGGGTTCGGTCGTTAAAGCACTTGGGGTTGGACGTTTGAACTTTGGGGTCGGTCATAACTTATGGTTCCGAACCCTCTGAAGTTTTGGTTTCTTACTAAGAATCATGGCCTGGACTCGTATCAATAAATAAAAATCGGTTAAAATTAGAATTTTTGCAAAAAATCATCGTTTTACGGGCGCTTTGAAACAATAATTGTGGTCGTTCATAACTTTGGCCCTATGGTTCCGAACCGTGTGATATTTTGGATTCTTACTAAAAATCATGGTCTGTACACGAATCAATCAAAAAATCTTCATAGAAATTAAAAAAATAAAAATCACAGTTTTATTACTTGGGTTTGGTCGTTTAAGCACTTGTGGTCGGATGTTTGAACTTTGGGGTCGGTCATAACATTAGCCTTATGGTTGCAAATTTTGGATTCTTACTACGAATCATGGCAATCAAAAAATCTATAACGAGAATTTTTTTTCTAAAAATATTCGTTTTAACACTTGGGTTCGGTCGTTTTAGCACTTAGGGTCAGACGTTTGAACACTTGGCGTCGGTCATAACTTTAGCCCTATAGTTCAAAACCTACTGAAAATTTGGATTTTTACTAAGAATCAGTGCCTGGACACGTATCAGTCAAAAAATCGGCTTAAAGTAGAATTTTTGCATAAATTCATCGTTTTACGGGCGCTTGACCTGGACACGTATCAATCAAAAAATCTACAATGAGAATTTTTTTTCTAAAAATCATCGTTTTAACACTTGGGTTCGGTCGTTTTAGCACTTAGGGTCAGACGTTTGAACACTTGGTGTCGGTCATAACTTTAGCCCTATGGTTCAAAACCTAGTGAAATTTTGGATTCTTACTAAGAATCAGGTCCTGGACACGTATCAATCAAAATATTGCCTGAAAGAAGAATTTTTTGCAAAAATTCATTGTTTTACGGGCGCTTTGTAACAATAATTGCGGTCGTTCACAACTTTGACCCTATGGTTCCGAACCGTGTGAAAAAAATTTCACATCATTTTACGGGCGCTTTGTAACAATAATTGTGGTCGTTCATAACTTTGGCCCCATGGTTCCGAACCGTGTGAAATTTTGGATTCTTATTAAAAATCATGGTCTGTACACGAATCAATCAAAAAATTTTCATAGAAAATTTAAAAAAAAATCACATTTTTAACACTTGGGTTCGGTCATTTTAGCACTTGGGGTCGGACGTTTGAACTCTTGGGGTCGGTCAGAACTTCAGCCTCTTGGCTCCGTACCGTGTGAAATTTTGGATTCTAACTAAGAATCTTGGCCTGGACACGTATCAATCAAAAAATCTGCAACGAGAACTTTATTCCAAAAATCATCGTTTTCATCAGAGGTGGCTGCCAAATTCAACCGTGATTTGTACAGGGTTAGCAGTTGTTGTATACTATTAAAGTATCTGCGGGCCCTGTAAAGTAACGCCCGGTTTTTGGGAGGTTTTATACCCTTTTAACATTTTTATAAGCTTTTATGTCTTTTTTGTGATTAAAAAAATTCACTTCGGTTCCTACATTAAAATTTTTTTTGAGTTTTTATACAATTCTAATTTTATTTTTTTTAAGTAATTCAATTTTGTTCATCTTTAAGCAAAAGCAAAATAATGCCCATCTTATTGTGACACGTGTATTCTGTGAATGTAATGGTTGACTGTTGAATATTCAATGACCCATAGAAAGATAAACAACAAAAATGAAATGACTTGATTAAGATAAATAATTATCACATTATGGGCATCAACTGTGGTTCGGAAAGAATTCGAACGATTTACGAGGTAGTTTGTTTATAATTAAATAATTAAGGATACGTATGAACACTTGAGTTATGAAAACATTAATGGATCAGCTGTAACAAGGACGCTTATCACATAATATTATTAATATTATTTATTGTGGCTTGGACTTTTTTGTTTCAAGTTACGATGAGTCAACGCCGACAAAAATGATATGGTGTTTTGGTGTTTTCTTCACATGTATGACCAGCAGAGCAGTACATTCGACCGGCCAATGGCCGAATTAGTATCGCGTTTGGATCCCACTCAGGCGTTGTATGTTCAGTTCATCTGTGGCTTAATCCTCCATCTCGACACAAGCAATATTTTCTGCTTACTGTGGTGGTAATTTAAGAGGCGGGTATGAGTACCGCCGCCCAGGGAATCATTTATTGGATAACCAACACCTCTGCCATAAGTGGTTCGCTACGTTTGGTGACTTGGTAGGGATGCCCGGGTTCATGGGGTGAGGTTTATCCGAGTCTTGGTAGCGGATGCGTCTGCCCACCAGCTGCATGGCAGGCCGGATCGCGAGAGAATGGTTGAGGGAGTCCCTTTAACTTCTCCAGCCGTACTCTCTGGGAATATCACCGCAGTTATACTGCAGTGGGAGGCATGGATTAATACGTCCGTCATTCCTGGACACACTAAACCGCGATTCCTACCCATCCCTAATACCATTTTCGTTCCAAAAACTTCCACTCCTTCCTTTCCCTAAAAAGACCCTCCATACAACATCTCCAAAGATGACATAGGCCCTGATGGGTGATTCGTTCGTTGTTCAATAAAAATACATTTACTGTATATTTTAAATACTGTTTTAGCCTTTATCCAATCTTTAAAACATTTTTGGAATTTCGGAATGTTTCCCATTTCCAAATTTACTCCCTTCTATCCCCTACCGTTACTATGTCTCCTTTGCAATCCCTCCCTCTGCCATCCCTTGTCCTCCATCCCTTACGCTCACCCTCTCCTGTGTGTCCTTTCCCATGCGCCCTCGCTCCACTCTCGCGACCCTCACCCCTCTTGCGTTCCTTTCCACCTTCCCATCTTCCCTGCTTTCTCCCCTTCCGCGAACTCGTCCCTCGTTGAAATTCCCAATCCCAAATTTCCCCTTCCCCTCCCTCCATCCCTCCTTAAAGCGAATCTAAATGAAAAACATACATTTCAAACACTCGCACGCCACTAATTGTAATTTTTTATACAAATTTCGTAACGCCAGAGCTCACTATTATATATAGAAAAATTCACGGATGTGCGCATAACAACTCACCAAAGTTTCATCGCTATCGGATGAATGCCAAATGAAATAATTTCATAGAGCTAGAGCTCACCATTGCGTACAGAAACCATCGCGGGCATGCGCACGACAAATCACCAAAGTATCATCGTAATCGTATGAATGCTTTAGGTACAGAAACATTCATTTTTAAATAAAGATTTTTTTTTTACATTAGCCAGGGGGGGCAGGAGGCATTTCCGCAGGAGGCCCTGAGGAAGGTGTCCAGGAGTGACGGACGTATGAATCCAATCCTCCCACTGCGTTGCAAGGTGATGTGTCGAGAGATTCTGGCTGGAGAGGATAAAAGACCTCCCTCAACCAGTCTCTCTCGATTATACCCACGACGCAGCAGGTGGGCAGACGCATCGGTCACCAAAACCTGGACAAACCTCACCCCATGAACCCGGTTACCCCTGCTAAGTCAACAAACGTAGCGAACCACTTGGGGTGACAGCATTTATATGATAAGCATTTATATAATTATAATTTAATTCTTCGTTCATTATTAAAATAATTCCCCTCAGGGCCTATGCCATCTTTCGCGATGCTGTTTGGAGGGACTTTTTAGGTGAAGAAGGAGAGGAAGTTCTGGGAAGGAAAAGGATACCAGGGGTGGGTAAGAATCTGAGGGAGTGTGTTCAGAAGTGAGGAGTATGAATACATCCCTCCTACTGCGGTGCAAGGCGATGTTCCGAGAGAGTACGGCTGGAGAATCAACCAACCAATCCCTCAACCATTCTCTCCCGATCCGGCCTGTTATGCAGCTGGTGAAGAACCAGATAAACCACACCACATGAGCATAGAATATTATAGGGCACCCCTGCTAAGTTACTAAACGTAGCGAACACTTGGGGTGACCTTTATGGCAGAGGTGTTAATCGTAAGGTTATCCAAATGGGTTCCCGGGGCAGCGGTACCATACCCGACTTCCAAATTGAATCTTCCGGAAGACTACGGTTTCTTTTTAATGAATAGGTCGTAAAATATATCTACTGATAATCGTGTTGTAGTAATAAAGTCCTTATATGGAAATCACTGTCGTGATGCGGAATCAAAATAGGGAGAAGAGGATGCATAGGAAGGTCCCAGCAATATAGATCTAGTCACTAAAAATAACAAATCACACTTCAAGCAACGTTTTAATTCTAAATGATAAGTCTCAAAAAAATCTCATACCAATTTAATAAATTTTTATGTGGGCATTGCCGCCGGGTTGATTAGAGTCCGCGACGTATGGGCCAGTCATCTTGGCGCCTTCATATTCTATAAATACCTATACCGTCGTCCAACCAAAAACTTGAAGAAATTAGCGGCAACGTCGCAAGACGTCGGTTTGTCGTACACATGAAAATGAATATATAATTGGACGCTTCATTGTGGACCAAATTAAAGTAAATATACGCAGGATGCCTCTCTGCATTGAATATGAAAGGAGTTCAGATTGGTGGAACGTTAAAGGGCGTTTTTTTAGTTTTGTATATTTTTAAATTAATGTTTTTCAAAAATATAAATACCTAACTACAATCAAACACTGAAAAGAGAGTATATACTTTAGTTAGAACTATGTAAAATCAAGTCCTTCAGATAGACGCAGTAATGTCGATCTGATGAAAGGACGCAGAAATGATAGCGGGATGTATATATATATATACATCTCGCTATCATATATTATGTACATATTTGTAAATGGCCGTATAAAACATAACTAAAAAAAGTTTAGATAACAATAAAAAACGAAATAACGACTCAAAACATCTCTATCTCTATCTCTATCTCTATCTCTATCTCTATCTCTATCTCTATCTCTATCTCTATCTCTATCTCTATCTCTATCTCTATCTCTATCTCTATCTCTATCTCTATCTCTATCTCTATCTCTATCTCTATCTCTATCTCTATCTCTATCTCTATCTCTATCTCTATCTCTATCTCTATCTCTATCTCTATCTCTATCTCTATCTCTATCTCTATCTCTATCTCTATCTCTATCTCTATCTCTATCTCTATCTCTATCTCTATCTCTATCTCTATCTCTATCTCTATCTCTATCTCTATCTCTATCTCTATCTCTATCTCTATCTCTATCTCTATCTCTATCTCTATCTCTATCTCTATCTCTATCTCTATCTCTATCTCTATCTCTATCTCTATCTCTATCTCTATCTCTATCTCTATCTCTATCTCTATCTCTATCTCTATCTCTATCTCTATCTCTATCTCTATCTCTATCTCTATCTCTATCTCTATCTCTATCTCTATCTCTATCTCTATCTCTATCTCTATCTCTATCTCTATCTCTATCTCTATCTCTATCTCTATCTCTATCTCTATCTCTATCTCTATCTCTATCTCTATCTCTATCTCTATCTCTATCTCTATCTCTATCTCTATCTCTATCTCTATCTCTATCTCTATCTCTATCTCTATCTCTATCTCTATCTCTATCTCTATCTCTATCTCTATCTCTATCTCTATCTCTATCTCTATCTCTATCTCTATCTCTATCTCTATCTCTATCTCTATCTCTATCTCTATCTCTATCTCTATCTCTATCTCTATCTCTATCTCTATCTCTATCTCTATCTCTATCTCTATCTCTATCTCTATCTCTATCTCTATCTCTATCTCTATCTCTATCTCTATCTCTATCTCTATCTCTATCTCTATCTCTATCTCTATCTCTATCTCTATCTCTATCTCTATCTCTATCTCTATCTCTATCTCTATCTCTATCTCTATCTCTATCTCTATCTCTATCTCTATCTCTATCTCTATCTCTATCTCTATCTCTATCTCTATCTCTATCTCTATCTCTATCTCTATCTCTATCTCTATCTCTATCTCTATCTCTATCTCTATCTCTATCTCTATCTCTATCTCTATCTCTATCTCTATCTCTATCTCTATCTCTATCTCTATCTCTATCTCTATCTCTATCTCTATCTCTATCTCTATCTCTATCTCTATCTCTATCTCTATCTCTATCTCTATCTCTATCTCTATCTCTATCTCTATCTCTATCTCTATCTCTATCTCTATCTCTATCTCTATCTCTATCTCTATCTCTATCTCTATCTCTATCTCTATCTCTATCTCTATCTCTATCTCTATCTCTATCTCTATCTCTATCTCTATCTCTATCTCTATCTCTATCTCTATCTCTATCTCTATCTCTATCTCTATCTCTATCTCTATCTCTATCTCTATCTCTATCTCTATCTCTATCTCTATCTCTATCTCTATCTCTATCTCTATCTCTATCTCTATCTCTATCTCTATCTCTATCTCTATCTCTATCTCTATCTCTATCTCTATCTCTATCTCTATCTCTATCTCTATCTCTATCTCTATCTCTATCTCTATCTCTATCTCTATCTCTATCTTTATCTCAAAACAGATGAGGCAAAAAATGACAGCAGTATGCGAGTCAGAAGCCTCGATTAAATATTATAATATAAAAAAAATATAAAAATCTCTATCTCTACCTCTACATATTATAAATTAAAGTTCCCCGCGTCGTCTGTCTGTCTGTTCGCGATAAACTCGAAAACTACTGAACGGATTTTCATGCGGTTTTCACCAATAGATAGAGTGTTTCGTGAGGAAGGTTTAGGTATGTAATTTGCCAAGGATTTGTGTAAATTGGTTGAAACAACGATAATTGTTAGAAGTGTCGGAAAAAGTCAAACCGCCTGGTTTCATCGAAAACGCTGCCTAATCCTTTTGGGGTATAACAAAACAAAAATTTTAACAAAACAAAAAACGACTTTAATAAATGCACTAAAAAGTAAAATAATAATTTCGTATTCTTCTACAACTTCATAATCAACTTACTTTTTCTACACATCAATATATATGTAGGTACGATTGTTATTTTTGGAGTCGGTGTCAGCAAAGGTACCCGGCCCGGCGGCGTGTTCACTTGACAGCTCCCCTCCGGCCTCTCGCCTCGTCAAGTCGCTCGTGCGACACAAGCATATCTCACCTAAACTATGTATGCAGTTACAAACTTACCTTGGCTGATATATATATATATATATATATATATATATATAAGGGATACGTCACTCACGTTAATTATAATTATTTTTTGTAATCACGTTTAAACATCCACGTTAATTATAATATGGATATTGTCATCACGCTTGAAGAATGTCTCGATTCTCAATTTTTGCAAGCGATTTAAATGACCAAACATTTATCTATTGTTAAACAAGCATTCGATACTAAATTTGTACTTTAAGACATTGTTTTTTCTCTTCGCTTATTCTTTTTTTTTATGAGTTCAAAATTGTAGTTATTAAGACTGTCATACCAGCAAATCATAATTTCGGTTCCGACTATAGCGCTCACACATCAGCGGTCGTGAGCGGACGTTTTTGGAACTAGATTTCGTTCCGCAGCAAGCTTGGTTTCGCGTATCTACTAGGACTATCTCACGCGGAGCTAGGGCTGGCTACAGTATGGGTCAGGTGAAGATGTTGAATTCTCGTTTCCAGAATTTTAATTAGTAGTAGGCAGTTATTTGTAATTTGTACATCGAAGTACATAAACACACATATATACAAATGAAATGCGTAAACACAGTAGGTATAAAGTAGATGATATAATATAGACATGAATAAAAAATTTGTTATAATTTTTAAATATTTTGTTTTTTAATTGTACTTTAATCAAATTAACCGAGTAATATTCAGTTGGATTGTAAAAAATGTCTCATTTTGAAATATTTATTCGTGTGCACAATGGAATTATTAATAGATTAAAACGGAAAATAATATGAAATATATTGATAATAGACTAATATAATAGTGACTTAGTCATTAGAACAGAAATTATTAACAAAAACACAATTTGAATTACACAATCACAAATTAAAACTGTCATTTTGACGGGAATTTCAAGCGTATGGTGTCTGGTCTCTCTTTCGCAGTCCGTTAATGACATTTTTTAGTATTAATAGTTCAAAACAGAAATTTTACAGTATTTATTGTGTGTAACTATTTTTTGATAATTTTTTACAACGTGCTTACACCATATACCTACTATAATTGTTTAATAGGCCAATTGCATCACATTTTTTTTTTTAAATTCCGGTTTAGGCAAATATTCTAAGACATTCTGTATTTTTTTTAATCGTATTTTTGAAACCCTGGGGATTTTTTGAAAATTTCAATCCGAAAAATCAGACCATTTTTTATAAACCGGAAAGACGGGACATAATTTTATGGGTGCGAAAAAATGATAATTACATGGTCGAAAAACATTTTTAAAAAAAATAACGTTTTCCACAAGAAAGGGCACAGGAGAATAACGAGGCATACCAAAATATTACATCTCATAAATATTTTTTTCCTTGATCCATCTTATTGATCATAAATCAATTATAATGTTCAATGTCTATATTACTAAATACAATGTAATATACTTGTACTGGTAAATTATAATAATAATAAGAAAATTATAAAATTTGATTTTATTAAAATCAGCACCACTACCATTATACCTCTAAAACGCGTACAGACAGCGTAAAATGTACAGGGTTCTCTTCATAACATCTGTCAAATCAAATGATAAGTTCGCAGAGAGGATATTCCATGGCCCCCTCGCTCCCCCGATTTGACACCGAGTGACTTTTTTCTGTAAGGATACGTCAAAGTTGAGGTAAACAAACTTCGATCATGAACCATTGAAGCTCTGAACGAGGCGATTGAGGGCGTCATCGCTGGAATTCCGCAAGATATGCTGGGAAGAGTGGCCGAAAACTTCTTTCAAAGGGTCAATATGTGTATTGCTCGCCAAGGCCGCCACGTCAAACGATATCATTTAAAAAATATCATGAAAAAAAACGGCATCATTTCCCCGACGTAACGGCACCCGCCCCGCTCCTCTGCTCAGTCTGGGGAGCCTTCAGTGATTTTTTGAAATCAGTAACTCCTCTCTGCCCCACCCTGTATTATCAATTTTTTTTTTAAATATTATTTTTTTTTTGACAAATTAGAGAGGAGTCAGTAATTTACATTTCGAATAAACGCCGTTAGTAAGCTCGAAAATCATCTGTCAAAAATTTAAATAAAGCAAGTACACATTTCTAATATATAATTATAACTGAAACAAGTGTGTTAAATTAATCTTAGGGTAAAAAATAAGTCAACAATCTAGAAAAGTAGAAAATGACAAATGAATGCTTGCTAAAAGAAAATAAAGATCTTATAAAAATAAAATGTGAATGGATGTGGGTTAACTTTCGAAATCACTGGACACGCATAGGAATATTTTTGTAAAAGACAACCTTTTTTGTTCGGGACGAAGGAAAATACTCCAATCAAAATTTCAATCACGTAAAATGAAAATTTGTTTTCGCCGTACGAGATCGCGACTTTTGACTGGATCATCAGTCTTAGTTGGATGTGTAGGCGTAGGCGTTTACTTCAATATGCAATACAATACAATCACCCAGCGAATAGTTTTCTTTTGCAGCCAGAAGTTTTCTTAAGTAAAGACCTTTTTTCCATTTCATCTACTATATATTTGGGATCTCTAAATTGCATATTCCTTGAATGCCTTGGATCCACTATTTCTGGCAAAACGCAATCTGTATAAAAGCACTTCAATTGTTGTAACATTTTATCACGCCAAAACACATCGTCTTTTTCTATTAAAACTGTATGCAACGGTTTCTCGGGACCTGTCCATACTGCAAATAAACAGGTACATTTTTCTGCAATATTTAACTGCCCTTGTACTTGATAATACCAATCATGGTTTTTGTTGATTGTTACTTCATTTTTTTCATTGATTTTAAGAAAACTAATTTTCTTCCTCCGAATTGCATCTTCTATATCAAGGCCAGATGCTGACGAAGGGCATTTAATTTCAATGAGTAAGTTATTTGATATTCCATCTGGCGTAGCACCCATGTAATTGTATTCACAATCAATAAAAAGTCCACATTTAGAAATTTCGATAGACATTATTTGTTTGGCAAGTTGGCGAATAGCTGTCTCTTCATTATCTTTTCCATATTTTATAGATCGTACATGTCCCAGATTTTTTCCATACAACAATGTTCGAATTAAAGGAGCGCAACTAATATTTCTTCTTCTTTTACAAATTTTACCAAAAAATGAAGCTGTGATCATTTTTCTGCGTAACTCGAGCCATTTTCCACAATCCGCTTGCAAAATAGTGTCACTTTCAATTCTCAACCTTTGCACATCTGTCAAAGATAAAGATTCCATAAATGTCTTCTTCGCTTCTATGAAAACATCTGCATCCATATCAGGAAGTTGTACGTTACTGCCATAATCTGGATCATTATTTGTTTCACAGTTATTTGCTTTGACTCTATCGTACGTTCTTTTTGATCGCTTTTTTTCTCAAACGCTTAATTTCTAAATGTTTAATTATTTGACCAGGACTCTGACCAAAAATGGTTTTATGCAAATGGTAATGTGGCCGCTTTGTATTAAAAGATATTACAGCAGCTGCACATCTTCCCGAATAAGATTGTTTAGTGCTGTAATTAATTCTTTTTCCCCCAACAAATTTTGCTACAATACTATTGTACCTTTCAACAACATTACTATCCACATTTACTAGCAAACTCCTCGAATGGGACGCTAACTGATTTGTGAATTGTAGGATTCTCTCCATCATACCAGATGCAACGAGTTCAGGTACATAGTTTATATCTTCTGTATCCATATTTTGTTTACAGAAATATTTTGCGCATTTCGAATGCTCACCAAATACGTGTTTGGAACTATTTGAAATATCCCCATAAAGTAATTTAATTTTCTCACTGTTAGAATAATTTTCCGATAGTCTATAATTTACCGCACATCTTACTGCAGTTCTTAATCTCAGTTATCGACCGGTCAAAAGGCGGCGCTGACTTATTGGGAACCTCGTATCCGCTGTCAAATTACGAAGTTTTGTGCAGTAATTACGTACAACTTTCTCAACTGTGATATCCGCATATGGCTGAGCATCTAAAATTTTTTTGTAGGTACTTGAATCCCCATCTGAAATTAGCCTTGAATATATCAGACCGTACATATCTATTGATTTTTTAAAACCTTCCACGAGAATACTGGACTCCATACTCGTAGAACTTCCGGAATGATTTTTGAAACAACGATGTTCCTGCGATGTTACTACCTTTTTTACTGCACGTGCGCACGTCATACAAAATTTATTTCGTACCTGCATGTATAAAACCTCACCAAAGTGATGTCCTACTATTGCAGCTACGCCTGACAAGGCAGAGTAATTGGTACTATATGATCTTTTTGACCAACAACCATCGGCGACAACTGTTATTATAGGAATTCCACCTTTTGAGACGTTTCCCAGAGATCCAGCATATTCTGCTTCACGTTTTGCAGCAATTTCCATTCGGTCTGTGGCACCTTTTGACCACCAATCACAAACAGTTTCATGTACTTTAGCATAAGTTTTAATACATGGAATATCGATGACGGACATAAACTCCTCTAAATTAGAAAAACCACCACCAATGCTCATGATTCCTGAAACGATTGCGTGATTTATATCGATTTTTTCAATATCTTTACGTTCCGAACATATTGTAAATGTTGCATTGCACATATTACATTTGACTGAATTTTTACTAAAAAAACCTTGACGCGTTTCTGACATAAAACATAAATTTAAAATTGAGCATCCAAATGTTTGACCATGTGTGGCTATTTTCTTGAGCTGTTCAAAGATGAAGGCCATATCAACGATTCGTCGTCCACTCATTGTAAAGTTTGGAATTTTTTTTTCTTCATTTTGCATTTCCTGTTGCTGTCTTATATCAGATTGTGTCAGGTAATTTTCATCAATCGATTCTGCTGCACCAATCTATGAAATAAACAATTAACATAAGTAAATATACCTAGGCAATAAGCCCGCCCATAAAGGCAAATGTCGTATCATTTTCCACGCTGATGTGCACCCTTAGTCCAGTCAAGGAAGGAATTGTAGAGTGCGTGAGCAGGAACCTAAGGGATTCTTTCAGAAACTTATTCAGGGTGCTTAGGGTGTGAACATACTAAAGGTCCTGACGTCTAGTTTGTGAGCTAAGGGGATGGGGGGGAAGGTCCCAATATTCGGATTTCCGTTTATACCTCGGAAACGGTGGGTCACAAAGAAAATTTTTCTGAAACTAAGTAAAAGCTTGTAAAATTATCTAAAACTTTTATTTTGTATGTAATTTTCGAAATTCCAGCCGTTTTTTAGTTACACGCTCCACAAACGTAGATATTTTCGAAAAATCATTTAACCTTACATTTTTCATCAAACATTCCTTCATATCGTCTAAAATATTCATCAAAGAAAGAAAATTATTTGAAAGAAGTTATAAAGAATTTAATTCCCTTTTAGAATATATATATATGCTAGCTTTTGCCCCTGGCTTCACACGCGCCACTCGCCCCCCCCCCCCCCCCAAATTTCAGAAATAGACTATTTTCGTAAATAAAAAGACCGTCAGGCACAAAATTCTCCCCATTTCGGGACATTCCACGGGAGTAATATAGCTACGAAAATATTAATAACATAGTCGGCGGTCCGCCCCCCCCCCCCCCCCCCGCACCCTTTGTTCATAATTACGTCACCGTAATGTACCGTGTACACAAGTCAATGCTGTATGCGTGACATAAGCCAACGTGTATATAAGGTAGTGGTGTATGCGTGTAACGCCGGGCACGCTAGTAAATTATTGTTTATAATTAACACGGCAATCACAATTGAATTGCGTTATGTACCACGTATTTCCCGACACCGTGTATATGTCGCAGGCCAATCGTAAAATCAGGTAGATCATGATGCACCGCACATCACGATCTGCCGCCATTTCACGGCGCGGCAGATCATGATGTGGCTAGCCATTTACAGTGATCAAATATACTTGGTCAAAGCCCATTTACATAATAATATAATATAACTAGAAATAATTTACATGGCAGAACAACGTTTGTTAGGTCAGCTAGTAATGTAATAAAAATTTGAATTGCACATACCGATGAAACTTCACAGTCATTATTAACTTTAGAATGTTGATTCTTTTCTCGGGAAATTAGACAACATATTATTATAAAAAATGTACAATAAATCTGACAGATTCGTTCCAACGACCCTGTAGCATATAAGTTATGTACAACGTAAATTGATTATTTAATATTACTAACCTTCGTTTTTTCTCGTTATATTTCTCCCAGATATGTTTTTGGTGTAGTGTTTTTTTTTTGGTGAAAATTTTGTCTACACGTATTTTTCTCCCCATTTTGAGCGGATGAATAAATTTAAAACGTTATAAACTGGACCGGCGCGGACAACACGACCGCTCGCTGCCGTGAATCGACAGAGACAGAAACATAGATAATAACAGTTTTGGTTGGCGCTGCGTGCGTCAAAATACAGAATAAAATATTAACAAAGGCATGTCGCAAATTCAATAGAATTATATTAAAAAAAAAAAATACTTTTGGTCACAAATTATTTCTAATATTTCAATAACGTCCAAGTTAAATTTCTGTGTTAAAAAATTCTGAGAGAAATGAGAGCGTGCGCAAAACAAATCAACAAAGTTTCACGGTAATCGGGTGAATGGTATAATAGAATATATGTATATATAATTTCATAACGCCGTAACCACTTTCTCCAGATCCGACCTGCCATGCAGCTGGTGGGCAGACGCATCCGCCGCCAAGACCTGAACAAACCTCACCCAATAAACCCAGGCACCCCTGCTAGTCACCAAACCTTGCGAACCACTTGGGATGACCTATGGCAGACGTGTTGGTTATCTAATAAATGGTTCCCGGGGCGGTGGTACCCATACTCGATTCTCGTGTTTGTTATTTTTGTAATACGAAAAATGGATATAAAAAAGGTCTACCCGCCCACCCCCTCTCAACCCCCCCCCCCCCCTCATACCCTCCTTCCAATCCCCGCCTCCTTTACCCCTCATCCCAACTCTTCTTCAACCTCCCTCCCTTGGGAGCTGTTGGACTCTTGTGCGATATAAACATAAAAATTATTTACAATAAAAAAAAATCCCATCCCCGTCCCCATCCCCCATCCCCAGCCTTGCAACGCATGCCGGGTACGCGCTGTATATAATTTCTTTTATTTATTTACGGACAAATAGTCCATTAACAATATAAAAATAACACGAATAACAAGCGAGCCTAAAGGCCCGACCCGCCTAGCAATTGATCACTGTTCGCATCGATTACCGTTCGCATGTCATTTTTTGTAACCAGCACCACTTTTCGTAATAATCACCACTTTTCGTAACGATTCACCAGTTAACCCCATGTGTAGAGCATGCGTAAAGAAGTTTTACTTTTAAAAAATGGGGCATTTGGGACTCTTGAGCAGTCGGGACTCTTGTCTCTTGTATCGTATAATGAGGGACAAATAAAAACATTTCTTTTTAAATATAAAACTTTTTGCATAAAAATATTCAATGAAAATGAAATTCGGTCAACCCTGTTGATTTTACGAACGTGAAACAAGGAATTCGTATGTATTTACAGTTTCGTTCCCAAAATATTATTTCAAACTGTTGTGATTCAGAGCGACGTGGACACGTCCTTGTCGGGCCACTTTTCGGGCCGTAATGAAGTGTGAAATTTGTGTTACGGCGCTATGATAAAAATCGTGAAATGCGAAGCTGTAAATTAATTAATATTAAATACTTCCTAAAATTATTTTTCGCTCAAACTTATTTATGATTTGTCAATAATGTCTTAGCACAATAAGTATGTAAAAAAATCTGAAATATATTAGTTTATAAGTTCGCAAATAAATACACAAACTGACTAAGTTTCGTCAAGAAACACATGTACGTATATATTTTTTAATGATTTTATTGAAACTAAAATTAAAATTCTAAAACATGCGTTTGCTAGATAATGGATTGATTTATTTTAATGCATGATTATATTATTTGAAATGGCTGTGGTATAATACAAAATCTTTTTTGAAAATTTAACAAATCTGTCAACGACCTATGGAATACCCTTATTATACTAAAAATTTTAAAAAATTCTCAAAATTTATTACATGCGAATGGTAGATAAAAGAACAATCTTTCGAAATCCATTTATAATTTTTTGTGGAAAAGAGTCAATACGTCTAAAATCTGATTTGAAAATGACATATTTCTGGTTTTCTCTGGTAATGCCCTCTTAACTAAAGCTTCTACGAGGAATTCAATAACACTTGTTTCATTCAATAAATAATATGTTTATATAATTAATCAATGTAATATGAAATTATGATATGAACTAAATTTGTCAATTTGACTGGCCTAAGAATAATGGGTATCACGCTAACAACATTGATTTATTGAGGTGTGTTATTACAGACTGTTTGTAACTATATTCCGTGCCGTTGAACTTATCTACCACTTCTTAGAAAGTATTTCCAACTGCATGCAATCTAGGTACAAGCAAGTATCAAAATGACACGGTCCTTTATTATTGTTGCAATTAGTCGGGAAACACGCAAAACACGCGCCCAACATTTGTACACGGTTGACATTAGTCACATGAGAACGGGTCGTTTCTACAACTCGTTCTTGAGTTCAACAGCTCGGCTGTGGAACGATTTGCCGGCCTCTGTGTTTCCTCCCTCCTACAACATGGGTCTCTTCAAGACCCATGTTCACTCCTTCCTTTCCTCAAAAAGACCCTCCACACAGCATCTTCAAAGATGACATAGGCCCTGAGGGAAATTACTTTCTTCAGGGCCTCCTTTGTGGATTTAATGTAAAAAAATAATATTATCATCTTTGGGGTTGTTGTGTGGAGGGTCTTTTTGATCAAACGTGTTAATTCGTTAAACGTCAAAGAAAACCAACAACGCCTTATCTATCAAGGGAGTTAATTGATCAATTTTTTCACTAAGACCTTTGGATTGTGTAGGTTGATACGCATATTTTGATATCCATATCGCTTAATTTCCTGTTCCAAGGAAAACTCCTACCACTAAGCCACATTAGTCTCTGACACTCTTAAACTCTGATATTACATTATGAGTTGAAAATAGTTCCTTAGTGTACCTAGAATTTTCAGATCAAAAAAGTGTAGGGGATGATACTCAACAGCCTAATAATTGGTTTTATGCGCGGGCAACTCTGTCGCCGCGCCTGCGCGAATTCCGTTCCGGCAAAGCGAACGGAATTCATTCGTTTCTCGGCTACCTGACGCGCTAGCTTGTTTGCTCGAGTATCTTCCCTATAAACCTTCCAAGTTAATACTTGTAGTATTTCGTAATTTAAATAAATGTAACTTCAGTATTCAGAAACATTCCTTTCATTTTTGGTGTATTTGGTAACCCATGGAGTCAGATCAGAGAAGTGTGAAGTAAGTATAACCACGCGGATCGCTGAACGGAAATAGCAGATGACATTATTGGATCTACCCACATTCATCTCAACAAACCACCAAAAAACTACCAAACTGGTGACACGACTCACACAAGAAGAAATGGGAAACTCGCATACAGCAGCCGTCAGGAGTCGGGAAGCGAATCCTGAGAAATCACGCACCCGGTGAGTCGCATTTTATTTTTTTAATATTTAAAAGCATTTCTTAATTTAGCTTCAATTACGTTCAATGACCACCACCACCAGGGGACCTCAGTATTTTACAAATATAATATGCTTCGTTTATGCTATCAAATAATGACAGTGATAAACGAGCATAAGGTTTAAAATGAGTTTTAACTTCTATTAAAATTAACAACGTGCTTTGTTTTTCAGCTAAAACATAATGTTTGTTTCATATACCCACAAATTTCAAGTTAATAATTCTAATTGTGAAATGTAAATTGAATTAATCGCGGATTGTGAAACCCGCCATTTTTATCACAACATTTTGAAGTAAAACGATATAAAACCGTTGCTAACCATTTTGTCTGATATCATCTAGCTGTCTCATGAATCCCTGTCAAAGATTATGTATATTTCCTTGTTTTGTGCATTAAAAAGGACTAAATTCGCTGGCCTTCCATTTCAGCTAGATTCACAAAGGCGAGCGGTTAAAGGCGGAGACACACATCACCGCTTGGAATCTTCCGGATAAAGGCAGAGCCACACCGGCGAGTTTCGCGGACCAGTTTTGCCGAGAGAAAGGCAGCCAACCGATCTCACGAAAAAGATGACTCATCAGACACGTGAAAGTTTTTAAAAAGTTTTACATTAATCTAATTATTTTTTCCAGCATTTTAGAAAATTGTTACATTAATTGATGCGTGTACAATATGTTACAACTTAAATGTGTTGCCTTTGAAAAATCTGCAGAGCTCATGTAATCTAATTGCATCTCGAAAACGTAACTACCTACCAATGAATTTATCATCATTTAATATATTTCAATAATATTATTAAAGTTTAGCACATTTCATTTTGATGATAATATTAAATTTCATGAGTTTTGGAGATTTTTATACATATTTTTAGCCAAGTAATAAATTTTAATAATAGTATTACAATATTAATCGTACGGATGATTTTGTCTTCTTACTTTCTGGCATCATCTAAAATAAAATATTAAAAATTTCGGTTATTTTTAAACTTTTAATACAATTTTTAACAGATTTCAAAAATTTTAACTTTTAAAATAAAAACATTATCAATTTGCAACAAACAATTTTAGAAATCATTTTTAAACTTATATGGGTATTAAATTAAAAAATTATTTCATACATTCACTTCCTTTGAAATTTTGCCATTTCTGCTGCGAATTGTTCTGACCAAATTGGGAGATGTTTACTATCGAAAAGGAGAATAAAGAAGAAAACTCCAACGAATCAAACTCAAGTAATCTCATCGTAGCCAACGAAGGAAACGCCAGCAGTTCAAGAGTTTCTGATACTCCCACAATCCCAAGCGGCAAACCCAGCAAAAACAACATGGAAGGAGACAGCAGACCAGCATCGGACGTACACCCAGTTTCAGTACGCTTACCGAGCTGTTGGAAGTCTAATATTGCTCTCTGGTTGGCCCAGGCCGAGGCACAGTTCGTGAATTCTCGGATAAAAGACGACTTCACCAAGTACAACATCGTAATTGCCGCTCTTGATCCTGACACCCTGCAGATAATAAGCGACATAATAATTAATCCACCAGCCCAAGAAAAATATGTACGCGTCAAGACAGCCCTCATCGAGCGTCTTCAAGACTCGGAGGAGAAGCGACTAACTCGACTTCTCACCGGCATCCAGTTGGAGGACCGAAAACCAACTGGTCTACTAAGGCACATGCAGGAGTTAGCGGGACCCGCTTTGGCAAAGAGCGCCATCGTCAGAACACTATGGTTGCAGAGACTCCCACAGCATGTCCAGGCGATACTGTCCGCACTGTCAGACAACGATCTCGAACAACTTGCTTCAGCGGTGGATAAAATTATTGATGTGTACCAGGCAACCGAATGTACCGCGGTTGACCGTAACAAGCGACTAAGCACATCGCGAGCCGAAGAACCTGAGAATTCCATACTTCTAGAACTTCAAAAACAAGTGCTCACACTTACAAGAGAAATCAAACAATTGAAGTTAGACCAAAACAACGACAATCGACAATCCGATTATAAAGGACGAAATAGACAAAACTTTCGCCGAAATTCGCACGACCAGTCCCCATCTAGACAAAACCCCGCTAGAAGACCAAGGTCAGGGTCTCGTGGGAGATCTCCGAACAGGAACCCTGAGGGATATTGTAAATGGCATAAAATTTATGGTGAAAAGGCATACAAGTGCTACCAACCGTGTTCTTTTCCAAAAAAAACACCAGGGAAACGACAGAGGAAGACCACAGTAGAGACATGTGAGCTTCCTGCTAATACTTGTCGTCTCTTTCTATTTGATCGTGAAACACGTCAGAAGTTCCTTGTGGACACGGGAGCTGACGTCTCCATAATCCCTAGAGATTTTAACCACAATAAAAAATGCATTACCTCGGATAGCGGCACACCAGCTTTGTACAGCGCCAGTGGTAATTGCATTAAAACCTACGGCACAAGAATACTGGAACTCAACTTGGGTCTACGTAGGACAATGAAGTGGAAATTTATAGTGGCAGATGTATCAAGAGCTATTTTGGGAGCCGATTTTCTGCACAACTTCAACCTTACCGTAAATTTAAAAAAGGCAGCGATCACGGACTCGTCTACAGGATTACTGATTCGAGGCACGAAATACAAAGGAATCTCTTCAGGCATTTCAACAATATCTAACACCCTGAAGTATCGAGATATCCTCTGTAAATACCCAAGCTTGACGCGGCCTAACATGGAGACAACAGGAATTAAGCATACAGTGACCCATTGTATCGAAACTAAAGGCCCTCCTGTAACCGAACGTGCACGCAGGTTAGCACCAGCACTTCTAGAAGCGGCCAAACGCGAATTTAAATTTATGATGGAACAGGGAATATGCCGACCTTCCAAGAGCAACTGGGCCAGTCCGTTGCATATGGTAAAAAAGCCTAACGGTGAGTGGCGTCCCTGTGGAGACTATAGGCGTTTAAACGCAAAGACCGTTCCGGACAAATATCCGATCCCTCAGCTCCACGACTTCACTCACAAACTGTCAACAGCAAAAGTATTCTCGACCATTGATTTAGCGCGGGCATATCACCAGATACCTGTAGAACCTGAAGACATACCGAAAACGGCTATCATCACACCGTTCGGATTGTACGAGTTTACCACCATGCAATTCGGGTTATCCAACGCGGCACAAAGTTTCCAACGCTTTATGCACGCCATCACCAGGGATCTGGATTTTTGTTTTGTATATCTTGATGACATACTAATTGCATCCTCAAGTGAAGAAGAACACCAAAGACACTTAGACATTTTATTCAAACGCCTAGCTGAAAATGGTCTTATCATTAACATCCAAAAATGTCAATTTGGTGCCTCTACCATAAATTTTTTGGGGCATACAATTACACCAAAGGGGATGACCCCTATTAAAGAAAAAGTGAAAGCGATAACAGAATTTCCACTACCTAAAACCGCGAAAGGTCTGCGCCGTTTTTTAGGTATGCTTAATTACTACCGGAAGTTCCTACCTAATGCTATCCACACCCAGGCGAAATTATTTGACTGTATAGCCGGATGGAAAAAGAATGACAAACGAGAACTTACATGGAGCTCGGAATTAACCGCAGCGTTCGAAGATTGCAAAGATCATCTTGCAAATGCAGCGTTGCTAGCTCATACGAATCCCAACTCCAAAATCGCTATCATGGTAGACGCTAGCGATACGGCGATCGGAGCCTCTTTACAGCAGTTAAACGGCGACACATGGGAGCCACTTGGATTTTTCTCTAAAAAATTCACTCCAGCTCAGAGGAATTACAGCACATTCGACCGCGAGCTAACAGGTGTCTACGAAGCCGTAAAATACTTCCGCAATAGCGTTGAAGGACGTAATTTTAGTATATATACTGACCATAAGCCAATCACCTATGCCTTTCACAAGAAACGAGCCTCCAGCTCTCCACGGCAGGAAAGACAGCTGGACTTCATCGCACAATTTTCGACTGATATTAGGCATATCTCCGGACTGGAGAATGTAGTAGCGGATACCCTGTCTCGGATCGAGGAGATAAACTGTCCCTCTACAATTGACTATGGGAGAATGGCAGAAGCGCAGTGTCAAACTGACGATCTAATTAAGGCAAAAGATGACACCGGCCTCTCCCTACGTCAAATGGTGATACCTGGCACAGATAAATCGTTATGGTGCGATATATCAACTGGTCATGTCCGACCTTTCGTTCCAGAGTCCATGCGAACCGAGGTAATAGAAAGCGTACACAATGTCTGTCATCCAGGCATACTCGGAACAACAAACTCAGTGAAATTGAGGTTTGTGTGGCCCAAGATGGCGAAAGACATAAAAATTTTCGTTAAAAACTGTATCCCTTGCCAAAAAGCGAAAGTCTCAAAACATACAGTAGCTCCACCATCAGCTTATATCTTACCAGAAGACCGTTTTCGCAACGTACATATCGATTTAGTTGGACCTCTTCCAGCATGCAATGGATACCAATACCTGTTGACAATGATCGACAGATTCACACGTTGGCCTGAAGCAGTACCATTGAAAGACATGTCTGCAGAAACCGTCGCAAATGCACTGATGGACCACTGGATAGCTCGTCACGGGACCCCGGAGACGATAACCACAGACCAGGGCCGTCAATTTGAAAGCTTTCTTTTTAAGAAACTGGCGGAAAAATTGGGAATTAAACATACAAGGACTACGGCATACCACCCACAAGCCAATGGCTTAATAGAGAGATGGCACCGTACTCTGAAAGCCGCTCTTAGTGCGAGCGGTGACCCGAACTGGTTGGAGACTCTTCCGCTCATACTACTCGGATTGAGATCTACTGTTCGTGAAGATCTAAAATGTTCCCCAGCTGAACTCACATATGGTAGAACATTAAGATTGCCATGTGATTTCTTCACCGAAACACCTAAAGAAGAACCCGACACTTATGTAGGTCGACTTCAAAGAAAATTTGAAAATATCAAACCAACACCTACCACCGCCCATGGATCAAGGAAATGCTTTGTACATAAAGACTTATCTCTAACTACCCATGTCTTTCTTAGCACAGACAGTGGAAGAAGGCCCCTTCAAAATTCCTACGAAGGACCTTATAAAGTGGAGGAACGCGACGATAAAACGTTTGTAATCAGCGTAAAGGGCAAAAATAAACGTGTTTCCATAGATAGGTTAAAACCAGCCTTCCTACCTGTAGAGGAAAAGGTACCAGTAGAAGAAAATATTCCTGTTGCTACAACTGTCCAGGAACCACTCCCAGAAATAAAAAGAACAAGATCTGGTCGTAGAGTCCATTTTGGCGACCGTTATCGGTCGGAAAGCAAATAATTGGCAAAATTACATATAATTAATTCTTTTCCTTCCTACAGATCCCATATCAAATTAAAAATGACTACCAAAAATAATATTTTAAAAAAAGCATATACAAAGCTTGTATTCTTAAACCGTATATCTGTAAAATTACTGATAACTAAAGACTTCAATTTTGAAAGAAATTTTGAACTCTAGTACTATTATTTGTTTTATACAATACATATCGGTCATCAAAGTGATGAACCATTTAACCAATGAAAAATTTTTCATTTTTTAAAAATCATGTAAACCATGTAACTAGTTTTAAGAAAAATTTAACACTTTAAAGTGTGTAAAAAACGATGTACTCAGACAATAGTCATTTTTTAAACTTAATATTAACAGAGCGTAATATGTCTTGTATTGACCACATACTCAATATAACACATATTAACGTAAATAATAACCTTGTTTTAAAAATAAAACATTCCGCAGCTTGCGATGAATATATAAATAGTAAATCTAGCCACTCCGCTTTATGCGTTGAAGTTTTTATAAATTTTATACAACTTTTCTTTAAAAACTTGTATAGAATGTTAGAATGAAATTTTTACATGTACCTATTTTTAAGCAAACATAAAACATTGTATATCAATCAATGAAACCTTCTTATCCAGCAATAATCGCTTTTCACAATACTTATACAACTTATGCTAAAAATAACTTCTTATAGGTTTGTATAATTATTGTGTAATTCAATCTTAATATATTCTATATTGAACATGTTCCCAATATGGAATATATTAACACATAAATATAAACCTAGTATCTAACATTGTTAAATAACTTTTAACTAACAAAAATGTCATATATAAAACAATTCTTAATTCAACTTAAACATTAAAACTTTTATCAATTCATGTATAGTGAAAATGTTTTTACCTTTGGTAATTTTAACCATGGTCACTCAGATGTGTTTTAAAATAATACTCACCATCTGACTGAACACTTGTTGAATCTTTATATAAATAATATGTACTAATTCTTTTCAATTGTTTACGGTAGCGACTAAATGCTATTAGTCAATTAATAATTAATTGCCATAATTTTTAGAAAATAACAGATCTACTCTGGACGATCCATACCCAGTCTAGTTCCTTTTGATAATAATAAACTCCATTTGTATGTCGAGTTGATAAATGCGCTCCGGTAAACAATTGAAGATAATTTTTATTCGTCTTTCTAAAAAAAGGAAAACAAAAACAATTCTTGTATGTGCATTTAAGTATAATAAAATTTAATATCGTAAAAAATGATCAAATAATTGATCAACTTCTATGTACACATGACAGTTGTTTTGTTGTATCAAATTTTAAATTATGTAACAGTACATTAAAAATTAGTGTAATTTCTTACAAGTACTTACTTTATTATAAATAATAGATAAAAATTTTACTGAAAATTTTCCACATTCAGAGTGATGTGGGGTATTCTTTTGTATCACAAAAGTGATGTAACATATTTATTATAATATAGAAATATGAAGTACTACATGGGTACCTACAATGACTTCACTATATAATCATTTCAACATATTTCTAGACTATATTAAATACATGGCTAGTTGTATAATGTACACTTATATGTTCCTTTTGTGTTTTTTAATAACTTAATACATTAATTAACTTATAGGAAACTTAGATATTTTGGTTTCATAACTACCATTTTTATAAATTCAAACAAAAAACTTTTGTAAATAAAATTTTTTTTTTTTGCCAAAAATGTATACAAGACCTATTAACAACTAGTTGAAGCATTATCCTAGTTAGTAATCTTTTATTGTTTTCGTTGAGTCATTTCAAATATTTAGATTTTAATAAAACTTTTACGTATATTTAAGTTCATATTTCTTGTATAAATATTTAATAAACCTGCTATCGTTTTCAACTGGCACTGCATGAACATGTTGTTCAAATTTTAATACTTATGTAATCATAATTTTTTCCAACTGTTTACTGAAGCATATAGATGTTATTAATCATTTAATAATTATTTGCAATAGCTTTAAAATAAAAGTAATAATAGGTCCACTCTGGATGATAACTATACCCAGTCTAGTTTTCTTTAATTACAATAAAACTCCATAAACATGTTGAGTTAATAAATAAGTGCTCCAGTAAACAATTGAAGATAATTAATTTTTTTTCGATTTAAAAAAAAAAAATTTAAAAACCATACTGGTTTATACATTTAAGCATTGCTCTTGTGTATCTTATTTAAGTTTATTTAATTTTTTATCGCTAAAAAACTGGGCGGGAGGTATGTAGGGGATGATACTCAACAGCCTAATAATTGGTTTTATGCGCGGGCAACTCTGTCGCCGCGCCTGCGCGAATTCCGTTCCGGCAAAGCGAACGGAATTCATTCGTTTCTCGGCTACCTGACGCGCTAGCTTGTTTGCTCGAGTATCTTCCCTATAAACCTTCCAAGTTAATACTTGTAGTATTTCGTAATTTAAATAAATGTAACTTCAGTATTCAGAAACATTCCTTTCATTTTTGGTGTATTTGGTAACCCATGGAGTCAGATCAGAGAAGTGTGAAGTAAGTATAACCACGCGGATCGCTGAACGGAAATAGCAGATGACATTATTGGATCTACCCACATTCATCTCAACAAACCACCAAATAACTACCAAACTATTCTCGACCATTGATTTAGCGCGGGCATATCACCAGATACCTGTAGAACCTGAAGACATACCGAAAACGGCGCAGACCTTTCGCGGTTTTAGGTAGTGGAAATTCTGTTATCGCTTTCACTTTTTCTTTAATAGGGGTCATCCCCTTTGGTGTAATTGTATGCCATTGCGAATTTCATGACGCCACAGTTGGGTTCGAGTGACTTTAGTATGACACACAAATATATTTCTCCCTGATGAAATAATGTATGGTATAGATTGATGAAATAATGTAATTTGGTTGACGACCCCTAATCTGTAGTACCCAAAGCGCGAATTGGACACCGCGCACGCAGATTAGGTAGGTAACGTAGGCTTCCCAGGTCTATTGAACAGATCATAAATTAATTAAAGACACAATCGTTACCTTCTGCTTGTAACTCCCGCGAGCATGTTTATGTTCAGGGGTAATTAGTTTCATTTTGCGTGGGCTCTTGGGTTTCTTTTCTTTTATTTATAACACTTACAAAAATTATTGCTACACCTTCAATAAATTAAGAGAAAGCCACAAGCCAAAATTGTATGTATTCTTAGTCTGCCTTATATTGCCACGATAGGTAATAGGTATAAAAATTTCGAGGTCAAGATTTCAAGCGTAAAAGTGGTTTTAGAAGTAAAACTTCTTTACGCACGCTTGACTTGGGGAGTAAGCTGGTGAATGCGTGACAAGAACGTTACGGAAAGCGAGGCGAACGGTAGTTGAGAGGGAGATATAAGTTAGTGAAGATAGAAAGAGAGAGAGCTAAGTTTCATATATTACTGCAGGGGCAAGAGAGAGAGGTGCGAGCAAATATTTTCTTTTTCTCTTTCTCTCATAGCCAGTTACGTTTCGTATATCTAAGACACACTGCAGGCCTATTGTCTGTATCACACTGTAGGAGCAAGAGAGAGCAGTGCGCGCGCACATTTTCTTTCTCTCTTCCTATCATTTAGCTAAGAAGTTTTACTTAGTCGTGTGGTCTAACTAAAGCACACTCGTTTTTTTATTTATTTAATGAATAATTTTACAAGAAAGACAAAAAGTATACAGTTGTTATAACATGTATGAATTGTGTATTCATCGTAAAAATGACAAATATTTATTTTAATGTTTTTTTTGTGTTATCGAAGGAAGCAAATACTTTGTGGTGTGACATTATATAATAAATTAAAAAATACACTTTGTAAAGCACCACTTTTTATCAGAATTGATATTAAACAGCCAACCAGGTTTCGCTCATCTCGAGCTTCATCAGGGCTTATTATAACAACTAAAGATAATTATCTACAGACATACATATATAATTATCTACAAATTTCTTTTATATATGTATGTCTGTAGATAATTATCTTTAGTTGTTATAATAAGCCCTGATGAAGCTCGAGATGAGCGAAACCTGGTTGGCTGTTTAATATCAATTCTGATAAAAAGTGGTGCTTTACAAAGTGTATTTTTTAATTTATTATTTTTTTTTGTGTACATATAAATAATAAATAAATAAAATACTAATAAATGATTCTGACAGCTTTCTCACGGGAATTATAGGATGAAAAAACGTCGTGTAAAACGCCTATTAATCTATAACTAGCAGTTAAAAACCCGCTACGCAGGTTTTTGCTGCTAGGCCCTGTGGGCGACTTTTAGTTTCGCCCGGTTTGAGTGTTTATGACCATTTTATAAATCCGATAGGAACTGGTTCCTAAAATAGCCAGTTCCTCGGATCCACTGTTATGTTATCCAGTGACAGCTAGTCACCGTCGGTAACTCACCGAGACAAAGTAACAGTGACAAAGTAACAGTGACATAGTAACCGAGACACGAAATGACGTTGTTTGTAATTTATAACTACTTCGTCAAATATTGCTGTCAATCTTTCCAAATCCGGAAGGATGCTTAAAGTGTACAAATCCGTAGCACTTATACCTAGGGGGAAACATCCACATGCGAGCTGCTGACGGAAGTAGTGACATCTTGTGTCGAATTCTTGAATTTGAAACCGAACTATAACAGTAGCTTTATGTGAAATTCCACGTACACAGATGTTTGAGGCGCGGCCGTTAAGCGTGGCGTCCGATTTGCACTCGTGACTGGGTTCTGAAATTCAATCACGCAGATGCTAACGTAATAATACTGGTCGATTCTTCTAAGGGGGCATACATTAATTACGTGAGCAGTTTTTCTTCTAATCTAGACCCCCCCCCCTTAGTGAGATAAATTTGGGCTACTTCGAATATTATTTTCAAGTAACGTGAGATTTTGCTGGACCCCTTCCCGCTTTTGAGCTCACGTAATTAATGTATGCCCCCTAAGCAATCAAATTTTCAAAACAAAAACACAATTTGGTAGGCGGGAATGGGTACCGCCGCACCGGGAACCTTTATTAGATAACCAACACCTCTGCCATAGGTCACCTCAAATGGTTCCCTGCGTTTGGTGATTTAGCAGGGGTGCCCGGGTTCATGGGTTGAGGTCTGTCTAGGTCTTGGAGGCGGATGACCAGGACATACTGAACCCCAAATTCCTACCCACCCTTTAAATCCTTTTTCTTTCCAGAACTCTCCTCTCCTTCCTTTCCTTAAAGAAACCCTCCACACAGCATTCCCAAAGATAACATAGGTCCTGAGGGAAATTATTTTCCTCAAGGCCTCCTGTCTGTAGCTCATGTAAAAAAAACATGATTTTGCATTATTTCGCATAGCTTCATCTTAACAACACAACAAAACTAACCTTCCACCAATCTTAAACATATCTCGCACCCCTCCCCCCCAACCGCCCAGTTTTCTAAAGTTTTTCGCGGTCGTAAAAAGCATGTTCTTCAATAATATTCTTTTCCCTACGTCTCAGTTGCTACTTCTTGTTCTTTTGCTCAATCCACATAACAATTATAACATACCATGCAGATTTTATAATGATTACCTTCTTCTTATTTTTCCTTCCCGGAACTTCTTCTTCTTTTCCAAAATTACACTCCGCACAGCACCTCCAAAGATGAATAGGCTCGAGGGAATTTTTTTCCTTGGAGCTAAAGCAAAAAAAAATATATTAACACCCAATTGTATTTATTTATTAACGTCCGTCTCGAATAATTCACGCATAGTCTTCAAAACCGGAAGGCTTCAACCAAAAACATATCAGTTTTATCGCAAATTGTACGTCAATGAGAGTTATTATTAATATTTTATTAAAAGAAGTCAACATTCTTTTTAATCCGCAGTGGACAACAAACGAGTTACCACAAAGTTAACGTCCCTTGAAATTATTTTTTTGCCCCGCGTAATCGTAAAAGACGTAGTAAAACTTACGTATTTACTGCCGGTTCAGCCTATAGTGTCTCCGTAGTGGAAAATTCAGTTAAATCGTTTAACTTTTTCGTTTAACAACTACCATTAAGTTGGCCGTACGACGGTTAACATAAACCCTCATAATATGAAAGTAAATATTATTATCATTGAAAGGGAAAGACGCCTCGAATAGATATTCCCTAGAATTGTGACCAACACCGACTTGACAGAATATTTCTTGCAGCTGAAAATATTTTGGATAGCAATTAAATAGTTAAATGTAATTTGAATAAATACTATTTTTTATAAAGCACTAGCGAGTTCCCTGCATGCGTTGCAATGCTACTTAATAAAGAAATTGTTCCCCTCCCATATCCCCTTCCCTTCACGCGTTCCCCCTCCACCTTCCCCGCTTTCCCTCAACCCTCTCCCGCTCCCTCGTCCCGCCAACCCCCCTCCTGATTTCCCTTCCCCTCTCCCGCGTTCCATATATTTAGTCCCGGTACATTCAGTTTTCAAACAGCTCGCGTGCCACCTATTGCATTTTTTTTACAAACATTCATTTTTGTTTATTATAAGAACAATCAATCCAATTGGTAACTAACAAAAAAACAAAGCATTCCATTTTGGTTAATATACTTTAGGTAAATTCATTACCTAATATAAAAATTGAATTTTGATTCGAAAAATGAATTTTGATTGAACAATCGATGGTTTGCAAAATGTCATTCTCAAATTGTGGCATTTTTGACAGTTTCATAAGTGTTTTGGCAATGATTAAAAATCTTTTCAGACGTATTGTCATGTGGCTGTCATATTCCAGAAACCTTCGCATGGGTGGAAAGAAGGTATTTTGAAAGTTTCAAATACTTCCAAGGCTTAATATAGCAAAACACAAACAACATACGTACGTACATGCAAGCAAGCAAACATACATTCATTTTATGGTAACCGACGAGTTCATCGAAAATCAATTCATCGAATGATCAATTCATCGAAAAACATTTTTTTTTGTAGATATTAGAGCTGTCAAAATTAAATACCCAAAAAGGTCTGTTTAACTGAGTTAAATGTGTTTAGCAACTGTCAGTAACGTAGTGACTAGGGAATGCAATCCCGCAAGACCATGTCAATCCAGGTATTTGCGGGACTGAACAATCTTAGTCCTGCTGGATCCAGGTATTTGCGGGATCCAGCAGGGTGGACTTATATATCTAATCAATCGTATAATAAAGATTTAAATACCTCGATCTACCAACCTTGTTTTTAGAGTTTTAGATTTATACCTTATCAAACAAGTTCTTTGGGACATTTTAAATGGTTTATTAATATACCTTTAGTTAGACGTAGGTTAAGTTTAAGTCATAAATTGGCAAAGAATAAGAAAAGACATAAATTTACATAACAACTTAAATTTAAATAATAACGTTCACACGATAAACAATATTCTTGTACAATAAGCATCATAAGTTTAAACATTATTTTGGAAACAGCTTCTTATCTGAATATTAATTGTATTAATTGTGTCATCTGATAAACGGCTTCTGATATTGGACACAAGGTAGCCAGCGGCTAAAAAGCTTGTTCAGCTTCCACGCTGGTTGGCACAATAGTCATTAGCGCATTGTAAGTGAATTGAAGGTATGTGCCTTTTAATCCACCGGACTCGAAGTAATTTATTTCCTTCTTTATCAAAACCTCAAGGTTGCTCATATTGCCAGATCTAGGTTGTTGGGCTGTTGATCTCGAACTCTTCATACTAATCAAAGTAAGGTCGAGTTCATCTTGAAGAGACATTGGTGCTGACATTGTAACAAGTATGAACTACGCTTCTCTGTAATCCCGCCAGTCCAGCAAGAGATTAGTCCCGCAAAATGTCTACGGGATCTCGGTATTTCGGGATCCCGGTATACCGCGATTGCATTCCCTAGTAGTGACAATGTAAAATTTATAGGTTATCTCTTCGATTTACGATTGTCTGATACTGCAAAAAAGGGATATCTATGGAACGGTGACCAGACAACTCATAATGAAACCAACTCGTAAACAACTCAGAAAGTTCATTATGAGTGATGATAAAAAAATATTTAAAAATTGGTTAGGTTAGGTTAGGTTAGGTTAGGTTAGTTTAGGTTGACCAATGCTTTTTTAACTTCTCGGTCCGCTCGGCATTTCTTTCAAATATCAACAAAATATATTTTTTCGATGAATTGGCGATTCGATGAATTGATCATTCGATGAATTGGTTTTCGATGAATTGGTTTTCGATGAACTCGTTTTCGATGAATTTGCTTTCAATGAATTGATTTTCGATGAACTGATTTTCGATGAACTGATTTTCGATGAATTCGTTTTCGATGAACTCGTCGTGAACCCATTTTTAAATATATGGATGAGCATGGAATAATGAAGTCAACCATTATATGAAATTTTTTTTTTTTAAAAGAAAGACGAACATTCCCGGGTTACGAATAACCCAACAATGTTTGAAAATCGCCTACTACCACCACAGAAAGCCGAAAATGTTGCTTGTGTTGTGATGGAGGACTTAGCCAGCCGAGGAATCGAACACGCGACGCTCGGGTGGGACCCAAGCGCTATGCCCACTCAACCACTGACCGGTCAAAAACGAAACTCATAATGTTATAGAATGTACAGTTTTATTGTAACTAAGGTTGTACATCATTATTAAATAATTGGATTGACTCAAGACTCTATTTGTAATTATAAACTCAGGGTAGGCTAGAAGCTCGAAGAAAACTTCTAGAAATTAAATTCAATGTCACATTATTAAATGATTCCATTGTGTTAAATTAAACTATTACGGGCGCCAAATCGTTTATACATAACGAACAAGTAATCTAAGATAAAGAGGCTAATATGGTCAACCATATTTAAGAAACTAAAAAATTAAAGTTGAAGGATTTACGTTTAGAAGTATCCACTATTTTGGGTTCACCTCGGGAATCGTGAGTTAATCCTCTCCTCGTGCCTGCTTGATTCCTACTGACGTGAGCTGCGAGCTGAGTCCGCTCTTCCATTTGGGCTTTAAAACTCTAGGGGCAGTAGTGGTAGGAAGATCCATATTACGAAATCAACCGTTATAAACTGAAGTCACTAATTTTAATGCATGCAGTTTCAATATCTGATTGTAAGATACTGGGTGTAACATCCGAATAGTTACGAAGATAGCCGGCGACATCCGATCGACAGATGGGCACCTTCAGGGACCATTTCCCCCGCCACAGATAAACGCAGAGCTTCCATTAGAACGGACGTTAAGTGCAGTTAATTATTAATTGTAAATAAGACTTTAATAAACACGACTCATAACCTGATGAACCGATATACACGTAACATAACTCGAAGTAATCATAAAACAAGGTAACTGAAAACCACAGAACACTAAACTAATGTACGTCTATAAGACCTTTCGATCCCAGACAGGGTGATGAAATAGATTTTCTCGTGAAGAAATAATTTTTATATCTGAAAATGTACGACAAATTTCTCCAGAAGTACATGAAAATTGGCCTTACTTCGAAAACCCGCACACACCCACAACACACTTCTATTGGTTCATATCTTCAGTGGAAAGATATGATAGAGCGTTAGCTAAAGTAGGAATAAGTAGATTTCAAAATCATAAACGAAAACATAAAAAATCAGCTCTTCGATATTTTAACACCTTCTCTCGGTTTATGGCATTTTTCCAACGGTTTTCAGGACCAAACAATTTGTTTAAGCACCGATTAGTATTATAATAGGCCACTTGCATTGAATTCATAACGACTTGGAAAAATTCGTGTGTATAGATCTTTTTATTAAGATTGTGAAAATTTTGTAAAATTTTTTAGAAATGTACAGTTTTTTTTTATTTTTAAATAAATAAATCCATTATTTAGGCTTTTGACGTCACTACATGAAAACGTCCTGTCTCCGAAAATGTTCCTATTAATTTTGTAAAATTCCACAATGATTTATTTTTTTAATATGGCATCACTTTGATTTCAGGCGAATTTTTTAATTCGTTCACTAGATTTATTGTTTGTTCTCTGCGCACTTATCATTTGGTTTCACTTTTTGACAGATGTTCTGAAGAGAACCCCGTACATTTTAGAAGTCAGTACGTGTTTTAGAGGTATGGTGCTGATTTTAACAAAATCAAACTTTATAATATTCTTATTATTATTATAATTTACAAGTACAAGTATATTAAATTGGATTTAGTAATATATACGTTGTAAATTATAATGATTTATGATCAATAAGATGGATCAAGGAAAAACATATTTATGAGATGTAATATTTTTGGTATGCCTCGTTATTCTCCTGTGCCATTCGTGTGGAAGACGTTCTTTTTTTTTTAAATGATTTTCGGCTACGTAATTATCGTTTTTTCGCACCTATAAAATTATGTCCCGTCTTTCTGACTTATAAAAAATGGTCTGATTTTTCGGATTGAAATTTTCAAAAAATCTCCAGGGTTATAAAAATACGATTAAAAAAATGGGGTACAGAATGTCTTAGAATATTTGTCACTGTGATGCAAGTGGCCTATTCAACAACTGCTCGATCCAAAGCTCTGTCATTTTATTTCATGATCCAGTTTTTTAAAAATTTAATTTCTAATTGCATATTTTATTTTTCTCCATTCTCCGCAATTATCAGTTATTACGAATATTCATATTCACAGACTTGGATATAAAGCTTGTTGTTTTCTCTTTCCATTACTTCTCATCAAATTTCTCACTATGATAATAGTAAGGGAGACACAATGATTTCTATGAGACCTATGTGGGGAAAAATATGATAAAGGGGTTATGGGGTTAAAAATGGAAGGAGAGGACGTTCAGGGATGAAAAAAGATTTGAGGGGTAGGAATCTGGTGGTCAGTTTGTCCAAAAGTGACGGACATACGAATCCATATCTCCAACTGCGGTGATGGATCGAGAGAGTTCGACCGGAGTGTTTAAAAGGCCTCTATCGATCCAGCCCATCACGCAGAAGATGGGTAGATGGATTCGCCGCCAAGACTCAGGAAAAACCCGTTCCATGAACCCAGCCCCCTTTTTAAGTAACCAAACGTAGCGAACCACTTGGGGTGACATTCAATAATTTTTTTCGGGGGCGTCGGTACCCATAACCCGCCTCCTAAAATTGACCTACGTAATAGGCACTATAACCATGCATAATTTAATAAATCTTATCACTTGTATCATTATACAATGTGTATGTCTTTATAAACAAATAAACTGATGTTATAAATAATAAGTTTAGTAAGTTTCCGTTTATTTGCGTTAATAAAATCCAAGTTATCACACGCTTGCCTCGTACGATGTAAAAACACATCAAAACTTCCTTGTTTTCTGAAGAATAACTTTCAGATTAAATTCTAACTTCTTTTAATACACTTCCCGTTCCTTTGTCTTCGATGTTCGTCGTTTTTAAAAGGAAAGCAACGAAACTTTATTTTTATTTACCTGAGAAACAAAACGAAAGGTTATTGTGAGAAGAAAACTTGTTACTTTAAAATTAACAATAGAAAATGCTTCGGAGATTCAAATAAGTTTCACAGTTGACTGGAAAATCTTCTACTCTGGAAAACTGGAAAAACTCCCACTGAAATGTTTATTCAGAGCAATGTCCGTTCCTTTGATCTAAGGCTAGAAGACGCATAAAATAATCAATTGAAAGTATTTCTTCGGCATTAAGGGGATACAATGGTCCAATTTTTTCCCCTTTATCTAATAGTACATTACGTCTAAAATATTCTCCTAAAGTTTCAAGTCAATCGGAGTTAAAGTGTAGGAGAGAGAGCCTTTGCGAATCTCCCGCCCCGTCGGGAAAGACCGGGATACTTAAAACTTCAATCGCGTTTTTTTTTTTATATGAGCTCCACACAGGAAAATAATTTCCCTCAGGGCCTATGTCATCTTTGGGAATGCTGTGTGGAGGGTTTTTTTAAGGAAAGGAAGGAGAGGAGAGTTCTGGGAAAGAAAGGTGTTTAAGGAGTGGGTAGGAATCCGGGGTTCAGTGTGTCTTGGTCATCCGCCTCCAAGACCTAGACAAACCTCACCCCACGAACCCGGGCACCCCTGCTAAATCACCAAACGTGGCGAACCACTTGGGGTGACCTATGGCAGAAGTGTTGGTTATCCAATAAAGGTTCCCGAGGCGGCGGTACCCATTCCCGCTTCCCAAATTGAAATTTGTTCTGCGTTTGTCTCGAAACACCATTTTTGAAGTCGGTAGGCACGATTTCTCAGAAATCAATGCACTGAAATTCGGCACACTTCTTCAAACAGCATTGACCAGTAAATTTGAATCTTAAAATGTGAATAAACTTAAAGTATAAATATTGCAGATCACCTATTGGCTTTTGACGGTTTTAGTTGTGAATTAACTGGATGTAGTTGCCATTATTTATTCGCTTTCATAACACTTGCAGTTTTTTTAGTTTTGTTTTTGACACTTTTTTTTACATTAACTCCACACAGGAGGCCTTGAGGAAAATAATTTCCCTCAGGGACTATGTCATCTGGGATGCTGTGTGGAGGGTCTTTTTGAGGAGAGGAAGGAATGAACATTGGTCTTTATTTTGTATTGTCTACTCCACCTCAGTCTCTGTATCTTTCAGGTGACTTTACTTGTAATCTTAATATTTTTACAGTTATTATTTTTCCATTGTTTTGAGTGATGGCCTTGTTCTTTCTTATATTTTTCTGTAAAGTTTTATAAAAAAATATTAATCATATTCTCTGTATTTATCTCCTGTTAAGTTCATCATTCATTACACTAACCCATCACCCCATTTTCAGACTAACTCCTGTTTTACAGGGACATTTGAGGGTTTAGCTTCGTGCATCATAAGTAGCTTCGTTTATTAAAAAAAACTAGAGTCGAGTTAAAGCAGGACTTCACTGCGCTCAGTAAGTCCTGCTTTAACTCGACCGTTTGGAATTTCTTCTGTCTGTAAATATGTTAGTACGTTCCGTTTCCGGTTTCGAACGTCTGCTGCATATACTTTATTATTCAAGAAAGCCTTACTTTAACTAGATAGCTAACTTTGACCGAGTTATGCCCGTTATGCCAGTTATGCCCGCCTGAAGAAAGTTTGAAAAAAAATTAGAGATAGTAACTTTTCTTTGGACAAAATTTAGAATTCGATATTTGAAAAAAAAGTCAGTATTTAAGTACCTACTTACGAATCTTAAGGTTTCAGAGAAAATTTTGGTTTTTAATTATTAGATAACAGAAAAAAGAAACATACTTATTTTTTTTAATGTCTTTTCACCCCAAATGAATGTTCTGGCCAGTGTCAAATATGCTGTTGTGAGTGTAATTTTTGGTTAATAATAACAAATTTAGTTTTAAAAACAAGAACCTATTTACATTATAAAAAGACACTTTACAAATAATAATAAAAAATACACTAAATTCTTACAAAAAGAGAAGACTTTAATTAAACATAACAAGGAAATTAAAAGATATGCTGACACAATTTATTGTGCGTAAAAAATAAAATTAATAAATAAATACACGAAACTTAACTTTCGTAAAAAATAAAATAAATAAATAAGTACATGAAACTTAACTTACAAATTGAAGGTGTTAATATTCAGGAAATTAGCCAAGACTTTATACACGCGTTTGTCCACAGAAGATAACAGGCATGCAATGTTGTAGGGAGGCAATATGCCCGAACTGATTAGGTGAGGGATGAAATTTTTGTACGAATTATTTATAGGGCAACTGAAAAAAATATGATTGAGATCCTCTTCACCAAGACGACATTCACACATTGCAGAATTATTAACATGAATTTTTGTCAGGTGAACATTGTGGCAGGAATGCTCTATCCGCATGCGGCAAATGGAGGATGTCGAGAATTTGTTAAAAGATAGTCTGGAAAACCACGGTTTTGAAGGATTCGTTGGCTGAATTGTGAAAAAATTAAAACATACCTACTTCTTTGGACGCAAGGCCTACAGTTCACAGTAATACATAATGTTAACGTAAAACCATCTTACCAAAATGAGGATGAAAAACGTGACAAATGTAAGCGCTTTCATCATACCACGGAAAGCAAACGTTTCGAGGAACACCGTCTAAGAACCACTACCAGGCAACAGGCAACATTATTTTCAGCGCAAGTAATTATTTATTAGTGTCCTTGGTAATATAAGATGGCAGCTATATCGTGCCATACACAACACGTTTGTCTGAACGCTGGTACGTTAAAAAATATAGACTTCATGTATGTAGGTACTATTAGTTTTACGATGTAGCTCCGATCGAGTTTCAACACACCCTGTTTATCTTTTTAATGAAGGATTGACAATTGGGACGAATTCCTTCCCTTCCAAACACAGAATAATCAATATATATTATAAAAGAAAGTCCAAAAAAACGTGCGGAACGCAAAAACTCAGAAACGAGTGCCGGTACGATCAATAGAATTATATGGTATGGTAGATCTCTATCCCCCCTAGGGAATAAGGGCATTCATTTTTACCTAAAAGGCTTGCTTTTGAAGATATAAGGGCTGAAAGTTCTAAGAAGACTCTAGAAATTTCAAGAAGAGTCTAGAAGATTCCGGAAACTTCTAGAAAATTCGATAAAACTCTGGAATGTTCTGGAAGAAGTGGAGGAGTATGTCAGCGAGTCTAGAAGGTTCCGGAAAGTTCAAGAAGGTTAGATAAAGCTGTAGAAAGTTCTGAAAGGAGTGGATGAGTGTGTCACTATGTCCAGAAGGTTCCGGAAAATTCTAAAAGGTTCCATAAAGCTGTAAAAAGTCCTAGAAGGTTCGATAGGGCTGTACAAAGTTCTGGATGGTTTCGGAAAGTTCTAGAAGGTTTGATAAAGCCGTATAAAGTTCTGAAAGGTGTGGCGGAGTATGTCAGTGAGTCTAGAATATTCCGGAAAATTCTAGAAGATTTCACAAAGCTGTAGGAAGTTCCCGAAGGTTTGATAAAGCTGTACAAAGTTCGAAAAGAAATGGTGGAATATGTCGTTGGGTTTAGAAGTTTTTGGAAAGTTCTAGAAGGTTCGATAAAACTGTAGAAAGTTCTAGAAGGTTCCGTAAAGCTGTAGAAATTTCTGATAGGAGTGGAGGAGTGTGTCTTTGTGTCTAGAAGGTCTCGGAAAATTCTTGAAGATTCCATAAATCTGTAGGAAGTTCTAGAAGGTTCCATAAGGCTGTAGAGAGTTTTGAAAGGAGTGGAGGAGTGTGTCGGTGTATCTAGAATATTCTGGTAAATTCTAGAAGATTCCACAAAGCTGTAGGAAGTTCCAGAAGATTCTATAAAGCTGTACAAAGTTCTAAAAGGAATGGTGGAATATGCCGATGGGTTCAGAAGTTTTCGGAAAGTTCTAGAGGGTTGATAAAACTGTAGAAAGTTCCACAAAGGTTCCGTAAAGGTGTAGAAAGTTCTGAAAGGAGAGGAGGAGTGTGTCGGTGTATCTAGAAGGTCCTGGAAAATTCTAGAAGGTTCCATAAAGCTGTAAAAAGTTCTGGAAGGAGTGGCGGAGTACGTCTGTTAGTTTATAAGGTTCCGAAATTATAAGTAGACGGTTCGATAAAGCAGTAGAAAGTTCTGGAAGGAGTGGCAAAGTACGTCGGTGAGTCTAGAAGGTTCCGAAAAGAACTATACGGTTCGATAAAGCTGTAGAAAGTTCTGGAAGGAGTGGCGAAGTATGTCGGTGAGTCTAGAAGGTTTGGGAAAGTCTAAACGGTTCGATAAAGCTGTAGAAAGTTCTGGAAGAAGTGGCGGAGTATGTCTGTGTGTCTAGAAGACTAGATAAAGCTCTAGATAGTTCTGGAAGGAGCAATGGATTGTGTCGGTGAATCTAAAAGGTTCTAGATAGTTCTGGAAGGTTCCGTAATGCTCTAGGATATTATGGAAAGAGGAAGTTGCAGAAGCTTTCAGAAATGAGTGTCGGAGAGTGTCGGTGAATCTAGAAGGTTCTGGAAAGTTCTAGAAGTTTGGATAATCTTAATCTTCAATATACATTATTAAAAGAAGTGTACAATGTGCATGCTACTAAAACTAAAAGACGAGTCCCGGTACGATAACGGGAGTATATAACGATAACGATATTCTGTGGTATCCCTCTATTCCCTATCCATGAAGAAAGCTCCCGTTTTTACCTAAAGGGCGTGCTTTTAAAGATATAAGGGCTTGACTTTCTCCCCGTTGAAATTTCTATAACAGTTCAAAACATTCCACAGTATTGTTGAGCATTCCACCACATTCCAGAACATCCCGGAACATTCTGGAATTTTGGGGAATATTCGGGAATAGGATGGAACATTAAAAAAGATAACAGATCGTTGTGGAACATTCCAGAACACTCCCGAATATTGTGGAATGATCTGGAACATTTTAAATCTTTTTATATGGGGCTACCCGTATGGGGTATATAAAGCAAGATTCGTCAAGGATTCGAACGCCAATTCAATCTCACATCAACTCCCTGAGCGACGCCGGACACCCCAGGCAGAGTATTTGAGAGCATTCCACAACATTCCAGAACATCCCGGATCAATCTGGAAATTCGTGGAATGTTCGGGAATAGGGAATCGGAAACATCAATGTGAAACATTTCAGAACTATCTCGAATGTTGTCCCGAGCGAACCTAGTAAATAAATAAATGAAACGATTCAACGTTATTTGAACCACTCATATTAATGAGTAAATCTTTTGAGTAAAATTTCCCATCCATATTTCGAAACTGTCAAATTAGTATACGCTTGCCCTGAAGAAGGAACGTTTGTTCTGAAACCGGTCGGATTTACTCATTATATAAGTGGTTCAAACAAAGTTGAATTGTTTCATTTATCTATAATGGATAACGACAAAGTGATAGCTTCATTCAAAATACAGAATAATAAGTTAACGTATTTGTGGAATATAGGATTATACGTGTAGTTTAAGCATCCTCCAACAAGTGTCGTTAGTATATGTAATTTTGAGGTGTCTCAACAGATGTCAGTTAAGTACTGTACCCGAGAAGCATACAAAATTTGAGGAAATGAGTTTTTGATGCAGACTTGAAGTAAATTATCATGTTTATCAGTGGCAGAAAGATACAGGTCCTATCATGAAGAAAAATAGGATTTTCAAAAATGTATACGGATGCAACTACCTTTGATGCAAATCTTAGAAGCAAAATGATGTACCATGGACTTGCGTCTTTATGATTTTGTTGCATTTTGGGTATTATGACTCAAACCCCACGTATTATGTAGTAGGTGTTATGACTCAAATTATACATTTCTACGCTTTCTAAGGAAGTAAACGATTTTCAAACATTGATCCTTTCATAATACACCCCATGTCATAACAAAATATTCCACTTATGTAGAAGCAGAAGGACTGTCCATGTTTATGTTTGATTCAAGTCAGAATTTTTTTTTAAACAATTTTTTTAAAGGCTTTAAATATGAAATATTTCGTTTTATTTGTTCGTTTTTAAAACAAAACTAATTGATTTCATAATAACTTTTTTTGTCATCTGTCACCATGGATATCCAAAGAAGTTATGAGACCATAGTTACAGAAAAAATAGTTTTTTGGCTCTCCTGAACATTTAACTTTTTGGACTTGCATCCGTATGCTTAGAAGAGAATCATCTATCGTCGTTCGTATCTAATGTACGAACAGTTACGGTTTAAAGTTACATTTAAGTTAAGTTAATTTTAAGTTACATGATAAGACTGCAGGGTTCCCACTGTGCTTGGGCTCCCAGCTTCAGATTAACTTAGAGCCTGGTATAGAACGGACGTCTGGTCCCGTTAAATATTCATTCTAAACCTTATGGTAACGTAAACAAAGCAACCCGTAATCTCGACGAACTTCGTTATTATTTGGAGTTTTCCCGAACACTTTTCAAATAATCTCAATAATTGGGATTAAAGTACATTACTGAATTATTTTGTCTGTTTTTCATTAAAGTTAAAAATATTCTAAGGTTATTTTAAAAGATGAACACATCAATGAAAACCATTCTGCGTGATTAAATCGAACACCTTTACACCTCCGTGAAAAATCCATTGAAAGTTTTTCAATATTCAAATATTATGTAGGTACTCGGGGAATACTCGTTTCTTGACAAATTTCAGAATTGCGAAAACATCCATTACCGAAATTAAAGACGTCTCCGCGATTGTCGCGCCCGCCCGCCTAACATCCCCCCAACCTTGCCCGCCCGGTGCTGTGAGCCATTCATGCCCTCCTCTCCTGCGCGCCCAGTGTTGTTATTAGGCATAGCTAGCGCCCCCCCAACCAGCGCGCCCGGTGTTGTGCCCTCCGCGGCGGAGACAAGGAGGACGAATGTGTTGGGCTGATAACAAATAATAATGGGGTTCTTAAAATACTCCATTTGAGACGTGGGGTATCACCAATTCTAGAATGGAAACAGGAGAGCTTTTAATTATTTTTGATACTATTTCTTCATCAGTCACCTCCAAGTCACTCAGCACATGGATCATATGGAAGCGACCAAAAGGCGAACCGAAAAATGTGTGGATAGATTGTTGATTATGTTTTGACTAACTTATTTTTTTCTAAAATAATCCTGTCCCCACAACTGTAACAACAAAATGTCGAAATTATCATGATTTATATTTGAGGTATTATGCCGTGTTCGTTCGTTCGTTCCTTTAGTCAGTGTTTCGAAGGAGGTAGCGCAACATGCTATAAATCCTAAACATAAAGCAGGACAAACAGTTTTGGCTGTAAAAATCAAATTATATTAAACTGTTGAAATTTTTTCCCCTCTTTTTAAATCCGTCTCCGTTTATTTAAAACTAGCGAGTACCCGGCGTGCGTTTCTATGCCACTCAAAAAAATAAAATGTTCTAACTCTGTTTATTGTAGTGCTTTCGGAGATCAATATTGTTGGTTTTTTCGGCTGGTGCGTACACAAATAAGATAGCCACATACAATTATCTCCCCTGACACGTTACCCTTTCACCTACCCTGCCTCCCTTCTTCCCTCGTCCCCCCCTCCCTCTACCCTTTCCACAACAAATCACCAAAGTTTAATCGCAATCGAATGAATGGTGTAGAAAATCATTTCACAACACCAGAGCTCTATTATTATATATACGGGGATGAACGGGAAAGGCCAGGTTGAGAGAAATTATTTAAAGGCCTTTAACCAGCCAGCGGCCGAGAATCGAAATTTCGTTGAAAGACGTTCTTACGATCATACAAGGCGGTTCCAATGAGAAAGATTAATTATTCTCCGTACCAGGTATTTTAAATTATAACTCAATATCGATTTAATGTCATTCAAAATTTACTTTAATTTATACCTACATCCAAAAATGCTGAAATGCGTGATGATAAAACTATTAAAATTATGTACTTTTTGTAATTATTTTTTTGTCATAAGTATTTATAATATTTCAATAATGTCTAAGCAAAATAAGAAAGTAAAAAAAAAGTAAATATGTTAGTTTGTAAGACAGTAAATAAACAGACAAATTGAAGTATTTTAGTCACAAAACACGCGCGCGGATCTTATTTTTAATGATTTTATTTAAACTAAAATTAAAATTTTGAAACATAGGTTTCCCAGAAAATTTATTGATTTATTTTACTGCATGATCATATGATTTGAAATGTGTGTTGTATAATACAAAATTTTGTTTGAAAATTGAACAAATCTGCCAACTACCTACGGTATGGCCTTATTATTTTCCTTTCCTAGATTTCCTTTCGAAATCAATTTATATTTTTTTGTGGAAAAGAGTCAATATGTCTAAAATTAGATTTAAAAATGATATATATCCGGGTTCTCTGGTTATTCCCTCGTAAGCGGCATTGCAACGCTTGTCGGGAACTTGCTAGTATGGTACAATGTACAAATACTTAATTTTTTCCTCTCTCCAAGTTCCGCAGTTCCATGTCGCATGTTATTGTTGACAGTCCCTGCCTACAGCAAACCAACTGATTCTGCGTGCCCTCGATAATGCTAATTCCGCGTTTGATGGCTTCCCATTCAAACTTTCCCGCCAAACCTTTCATGATAACCTTTTAGGTTAAATATTTAAAAAAAATATATTACGCAAGTGTGGAGATGGAATTCGGAGGTTTTGTGACTGTTGGTGAAGATAAACATAATGAGATATTCGGGACGTTATAATAAAGAAAATGTACGAATGTTGAAGTTTTCCACTTTCACTGCGTGGAAGAGGAATGAATCCCACAGGGAAGGACTGCGGGCAATTGAGAGAATTTGCAAATGAGACATGTATCTATCTATCTTTTAAGGATAGCTTACTATCTTCCCTACATCTCTACATATTATAAATTAAAGTCCTCCGCGTCGTCTGTCTGTCTGCCTGTTCGCGATATCTTTCTTTTACGGAGAGCTGACCATACCTATTCTGTAAAAAAATGGTCACGTACAATGCGGTAATTCGAAAGTTATTTAGACTGTTACAGTATTAATCCTTATCAACTTAAATACGTTAGTTACCTCAAGCATTTCAGGCATGTAATTATAATTTTTCGAACCATCTCTACGTATTATAAATTACAGTCCTCCGCGGCATCTGTCTGTCTGTCTCTTAGCGATAAAATGAAAGATGGTGGTGGTTATAAAGGTTGGATAACCATCCAGTAGATGGCGTTGTGTTTAATTAGCCAGAGCAACGCGTGGCCGGATAAGCTAGTAACAATACATTCTAACTCTTTGACAAAAGTGAATTGCATTAAATAGGAGGAATTTATACTTGTTTTAATATATAATTACTTCTCCTAATTTTTTTATTTACTTATTTTATATTTGCAGAAATAAACAGTACCTTTTTCTTCAGCATTACATAGAAGAAAATGGTTACAAAACATTAATACAATCATTGGTACCAATGACAAGTCGCTGTTATATTATATGTTTTTGTGTGATATATTATACATTTTACCTAAATTAAGTTAGTTATTGTATTATGGAAGGGGAGAGGCGAGGGTGAGTGTTTGTGAGTATGTAAGGGTGCGTGTGTGTGTGTTGATGTGAGTGTTATGTGTGCGAATTCAGTGGGCTAGATTTTTTTTCTTAAACAGAGAGAGGGAATCAGACAATATATCGGTATTTGTACTACTTCGAATTTGGGTTGAATCTTTAAAGAATGCGAGAAATGGGAGAGTTGGCCGCAGGGTTTGTTTTATTACTATTTGTGTAAAAAAGGTTGGTGTCGTGAGTTCTTTTAAATGGGATGTTAAAATTTAGTTGGGATAGAAGTTCTGGGCAGACTATTTCGTTGTGTTTTATTTTATGCAGATATTATTATTGTTAATAAATTTATTTTGTTTGTGCTCTATATTATTGACGTATTGGGTGCATTTAGGATTCCAGACAGGCGATGCGTATTCCAGTGTACTTCTGAATAGTGAGTAATAAAGTATTATTAGCGTACATGGATTTTTAAATAATTTAATTATTATTATTTCATTTCCGTTGATAAAAAAAATATATTATACTCCTGGTATTTTAGAACTTTTATTGTAAGAAGTGTCCATATTTTCTGCAAGATACCAGTCGAATCATCATTAAACCTGCATAAAATATAAGCGAATACCTTACCAGATGCAACATCTTCACACTTCCCACGATGCTTGAGATATTACGTGAATATTGCACGATGACGTGCACATAAACAAATGGATTCCACATAACAGCTTCCTTAGAGCCCAGTGGTACAGGGTGGCCAACTGAATAGTATGAAAATAGAGGTGAGAACTCTCATCACATAAACGTATTGAATAAGTGGAGTGGCAATGTTTCTTGTAGCACACTGTACCAGCAAACGCACGGAATATTGTATTTGTAAAAATATTAAATTTTAAAAGTGCTGTTGTTTGGCTTGGTTTCTATATCCACGTACACAAAATCCTACAATATCTTTAATGGTTATAAACTAAATTGTGTTGTTTATCTACTGTCACATCTATCAATTCAATACACATGCAGTGGTTTTCGGGGATCTTGAAAAATTAAAACTTTGACAATTATTTTAACTATTAAAACTAACTCTAAAAAAATAAAATATATGCAGTTATTTAAGTTAGAAGGTCATTATTCAATAAAAAAAAAAAAAAAAAATAGACTGGAGTTCTCTATTATGGATACCATTCTCCTTTATCCAGAATGTCGAGACTTGTCAAAGCAAGTCAAAGCATTGAATTTTTTGGTGTAAAACTAAATGACTTTCGGCAGTCGATGCGCAATATTTAAATGCTTCTTCATGCTTTGACTGTTAGTGTCTTCTATATGTACTATTTACATTTTATATTGTCATTGCTAATAATTTATATGTGCTCTCCCTTCACTGTCATCTTTCCTTTTTTTATTCGTGTTATTATTATGTTTTAAATAGACTATTGTCCGTAAATTAATACATAATTAAATAAATAATAAAATCCCCCTAGAAACAAACATTTAAACCCGCAAAACTAAGGTCCAAATTTTTAACTGGCTTGGGTAGAGAGAAAAGTCACTTCTGGAATATTAAATGACAATAACAAACTTTGTTAAACCACTATTTTAATAAAAATATTTACCAGATCCTAAGGTTCCTTCATCCGGATATAAACTTTACTGAAAATTCAGACTTATTGGAATATTTGTTTGGTAAATAAATTAATGTTTAAGGGTTGCTTGAATTGTTGATATTATTATTTTCCAACGTTTCGTAGATTGGAAAACAACCGAGATTTCTGTGGAATCGTCCATCACTCACTTTCATCAAAAACCACAACTTTGATATGGATATTGCTATCAATGTTTCAGTACAAGGCCAGACAATCCGGAAGAAGTTGGCAAACATAAATTACTTCAATATAATGACGAATCATAAAGTACACATTATTATTACTTTTTTAAATCATTTTTACAGAAGTCGAAATAATAATGTTATCTTATTGGAATACCCTGTTATTAAGTCACACTGTTCACGGTTTTGTGTAAGATTTTTTTTTTTATAAGTATGTTCATTTTTTGCAAGTATGGTAAAATATTGCGAGAGGAAAATTATAAAATAATATCAAGAAGAAAACATATCAGCACGTTAATCTTTTTTAGGTTGCAACCATGGACATACGAACATATATGGACCTGCCCTAAGTGATAAAGGCATATTATTTCCCCATCCCCATACCGGTTCCATGAAGCCGGCTGGGCTTACGAGAGCCTCGCTTGAATCTAAAAAATGTGACGTCATCATCCTTTCCTGACCAGCGTCGAGCTCACATCGTACATTTTATAAAATAACACGGCAAAAATGATAGCTTGTGCTATACATTATACCCTAAAATATGTGGACACAACGAATGTGGGCGGTTCTCCAGTGAGCTCGTCGCTGGTTACAGGGGTAAGTAAATTATGAAACATTTATAAAAGTGTCTTAACTAAATACGGTAACAAAATATTCGTCTGTGAAAAGAGGAGAAATTTACTTTGCCGCATTTGGACTTCGCAAATATGTTAATAACGTGGCGAGCAATTCTCGCTCCCATGTAAAAAGGTCTATTAATTCAAAAGCAGATTTTGATTTTAAGAACTAAATGGTGATATTATAATACGAGCAAGGGCGGCTGGTTGCACAGTGTGTTCGTGTGCAGAACTGGTAAATTATATCGTCTAAAATCACTTTATAATATCTTACCGAAAAATATAAAATCTATGAATCTCATTAAAAATATCACTTACCAATATAATGCCTAATATAATATGAATCAGGGAGAGCAAATTCTCAAAGTTCCGCGCGAAGTTACCCTGTCCCGGTGTGCAGGCCGATTGCAAGCGGAACGAATTATGTTTTTGTATCGAATATCCCAAACATCGCCAGCGCGCAACGCCGGCCACATGTATGAAAAATTAAGATATATTTGTGTGCCACCCGGTGGCCTTTATCATACAAACTTAAATTTGGATTTAAGGCAAAAATACTTAACCAAACTGAATAATTCTTTTTTTAATCAAAAGGTAAAGCAAATACCTAAATTTAACATATATTTTCTTTTTTATTGATTGGTGTTTTAAATTATAAAACGCAGATCATTAAGGAATTCAATTTGTAAATTTGACAAATTTGCCCTCGTGCTGTTTATACATTGTTTATAAATACTGTTTGTATCCTGTTAATAATGAAATATAAAACTAACTAACCAACCATCACGCCTTTTCCCCGCAGGGGTAGGCAGAGAGGACGGACCGCCAAATAACTCGGTCTTGGCACACACTCTTTGCCTCACTCACATTCATACATCGCCTCATACATTCTCTTCTATTATTCCGACTTTCGACATGGCCCGACTCAAGTATCTGATTCACTTGCTCGTGCCATGTCTTCCTCGAGCGTCCCCGACTTCTTCTACCATTAAAATTTGCGTCGTATATTCTTCTTACACTACTTTCAAATTTATTTTATTTTATGAAATATAAAATAAAATAAATTAAACTTTGTAAAAAAAGAGTTTTTTGGGTTGAAATTTAAGATTTATTTACGAAAAAATTGTATTGTGTTTTTATTTTCTTAGTACAGAAAAAATATCTGTTCAAAAAAATTAAAATTTTAATTAAAAAGCGATGTGCAGAAGTTTTCGCCCTTCAAAAACAGATTAAAAAAGACCTTCTCTAAAAATAAGATTAGTGGAATCATTTTTACCTAATATTGCTTAGTAATCGTTATCTCATAGTTACGGATTATCAGTGAACCACCACGTTTTCAGGGCAGCGGCCGCCACTAAATACGAGATGCCTATATACTATCAGATCGATTTTTTAACGAGTCACAGTCATCTATCCCCTCTTCACCCCCATAGTTTGGTTTTACCCATCATCTGTATCTTCTCGTCTATTAAATTTGGATGTCTATGGTTGCAAAATTGAATCTATATTCCTCATTCCGGTGTCCATAATCCATTTTTAATACTTCTATTGCAGTCGGGTATTATTTTAATAATTTTTATTGCAAGACGGAGGATAATAAGTAATTTCATATAGAAATATTGTATATTTCTATGTCCAAAAGTAGTTTTAGTTGTAGGTTGGTGGAATGTGTGTTGTTTCTTCTTCTTGGTGTGCCCTACCAGGTCCCCCCGACGTTGGAGATCACTCTTAAAAATGTATTTCTGCCTTGCGCTGCCCGGAATAGCTCCTCCAAACTTCTAATGCCGGTCCACTCTCGTCGGTATATTTCGCAGCCAAGACATTTGTCTCCTGCCAGGCCCTCGGCGACCCTCTATCTTGCCTTTCAATACCAATATTGGGGCAAGTGATAGTTCTCCCCTCGAAGTATGTGACACAGATATGAAATTTTCCTGACTTTCACCAATGTAAGCAGCTCTCTACCTGCTCCAGCCCGCCTGAGAATTTCTGTGTTGGTGATCATGTCGGTCGATGGGACCTTGAGCATTCTCCGGTGAAGCCACATTTCAAAAGCCTCTAACCTGTTCATGGTATTTACATGTACATGGTATTTATATAAGGTCCATGTCTTACATCCATACAGCAAGACCGACCACACATAACATTTTAACATTCTCTGCCTTAGTTTTAAACCACGGACATATGAATATATCTGGACCTGCCCTAAGTGATAAAAACGTATTATTTCTCCCTTCCCATATAACACAGCAAAATATGATAGCTTGTGCTATACATTATACCTATAATATCTAAACATAGCGAATGTGGGCGTTTCTCCAGTGAGCTCGCGGCTGGTTACGGGGGTAAGTAAATTATGAAACATTTGTAAAAGTGTCTTAACTAAATATGGCAATAAAATATTGCTATGTGAATAGGGGCGAACCTTTTCAGGGCGAGCATTTGGTCTTTGCAAATATGTTATTAAAGTGGCAAGCAATTCGCGCTCCCTTGTAAAAAGGTCTATTCATTCAAAGCAGATTTTGCTTTTAAGAACTAAATGGTGATATTATAATGCGAGATGCCTATATACTGTCAGATTGATTTTTTAACGCATCACAGTCATCTTTCCCCTCTTTGCCTCCCATAGTTTGGTTTTACCCCTCATCTGTATCTTCTGGTCTATTGAAGTTGGATGTCTATGTTTTAAACTGATTTTGTCAATGCAGAAGAGGGATTTCATTTTACTGAATGCAGTTCTTGCTGCTTCAATTCTGCACTTAGTCTCCACATCGTGTGTTGTTTAGGTTCCTGTAAATATACCCGAGCTCGTACGAAGATGATATAGGTCTTAGGCTTAATATTTACCTCATGCGTGTTTTACACCGATATTTTCCCTTTTTTTGTATCACCTCTCAAGAATCCCAACAGTCCAGAACCATTGGGTTCTAGGCGTCCTCAATTATTGGGGTAGCCACATTATGGGGCCGATATACAGGGTGTCCGGGGGTAAAGTGCATTAACTTTGGGAGGTGATTCTGTATGACAGTATAAGTAATAAAGAAAAGTAACGTTTTTCGAAATTCCAACTTTTAAGGGTAATTTTGTGTTAAAAAGATAAAATTAGTCCAGCGTGTGCGGACAGCATTACTATTATCCGCTGTTACGATACGGGCCAATCACAACCATGTAAGTTTGTACCTTACACTAAGGATTTTTAGTAGGTAGGTATGTCTTTTTGTAAGGGAAAAAAAGTTGGAATTTCAGAAAGTGTTCTTAATCTTTTTTACTCCTACCATAATGTAGAATCACCTCCCGAAGTTAATGCACTCTACCCTCTGACACCCTGTATTACGAGGTTGAAAGGAGTGCGGCACAATTATGACACGTTTGTCGGCTGTATTAATTTATCACCTAAATCCGGTTAATAGGGACATGCGAACATCTCCACCAAACAAAGTTGTCCTTCAAACTAAAAATTCGACAGTTGAAACTTTGTCCAAAAGTCGCTTGTGAGAATTTGTGGTTTCGGAGACCGCGAAAAAGCACTTTGTATTGAAAAATTTACGACTCAGATATGAGCGAGACGTTGAATAGATTAAACTGTTACAGCGTAAGTATTTATATCAATAATAATTCATGTGGACACAAAAGACCCAAATCGAATCTTTTTAGGTAACTTTGAAGTATGTAAAACAAATAAAATCAAATAGTTGTTTTAGCTGTTATATGAGATCGAGATAGATATTGGGCGAGATCTCTTGTCAGATTTGTGTGATTTTCTAATGCTGTTAAATTAATAAATAATCGTCCATACTTGCATGAATTCGTGTTTAAAACGACCTTAACTAAAATACGTGACAGCTCACAGCTGAAATTCCGACATCGGCCAATAGAAAAAGCAAATAACTGCCATATAAAATCACACAAATCTGACCGCAGATCTCGGCCGAGAACTATCTCGTTCCCACAAAAGATATAGAATAGCTCGTCAAATCGGAATAACCTGGTAATATCCAACCATTCTCTACCATATCTCCTTCCCTCCCCCTAGTCCTTCAGCAACATAGATACTTCTCATTGCCCAGATACTAATGGAGAGAAATACTTGTTCCGAGGCAGTGGACATCAATTTTTTACTAAATCAACATGAAGTATGGGTGCTGAGGCAGATCGGTTATGTATAAAATGACGTAAAAAAGTAGAATTGTACTCTTCCTATGTAAAAGCCCCCAAAAAGGGCGATAATATTTCAATAAATATTTATTTATTTATTTTCGGGAAATCAACAGTTTACATTTTTCCAGTTTGTACATGTTTGTGTAGCCAAAATAAAACCAATTATGGATTTCCTCCATGTCACTTTACCTCTGATTAAACAGCATAATAACAAATTTTAAATAATAAAATTTATAATAAAGGAGTATGAAATCAAAAATTTTATAAAACCAAATAGTAAGTATATAAAACTAAAATTTACATAAAAATATCAATACACTAGTAACCATAAGAAGCCAGGTTGTACAAATAAATAAAATAATAACAGAATTAAAGTATAAACGATAGAAACATAGACACAACATATTCATGAAACATCAGAGAAATACTCTTTTATGTACCCCTTATATTTGGAAAGTTCAGAATTGAAAATGTCCACCTTGGATAATATGCTATTGTAACTATTGCATAGTCTGTTCAGACAAGAATTTTGCTTACAGTTTGTCTTGCATTGATCAACCCTGAATAGGACAGAAGAGCGTGTTGTACGCGCAGGTACATTAAATTGAATTTTATTTAGCAACTCTGGGCATTGAATATTATTGTTAACTAATTTATACAGGAATATATAACTTACCTTTATTAGGAATGCCATATTCCGTCTGGAGTATCGCATCATCAAATGGTGGACAGTAGTTGGAAGCAGTTGGGACTTTTGCGCGATATTTATTTATTTTCAGTATAAATACCTTTAAATACAGAATTAAACAATGACACAAAAATTAGAAAATTGTGAAACTAGAAACTTGCTAGATGTCGCTTTCTTTTGCCTGTTCATTTTAAAATGGTTTATAGATTGGATATTGATTTACAAATATAAAAATGTTTATTTTTTTAGATTTCGTAGGATTTGAACCTCCGTTCGCTGGATTTCTCTGGCCGCAGAGATTTTCGACGCACTATACCGCTGCGCTATGGGACGCGCTCGGCGAGGCGCGAATTTACGCATTATATTCCGACGACCCGTAAAAAACAAAGTGGCCAATGGTCGCAGACCTAACGTCGTTTCCGTTTTATACCGACCGGTATAAAACGGAATATTTTTGACCGGTCAGTGGTTGAGTGGGCATAGCCCTTGGGTCCCACCTGGGCGTCGCGTGTTCGATTTAGTCCTCCATCACAACACAAGCAACATTTTCGGCTTTCTGTGGTGCTAGTAGGAGATTTTCAAACATTGTTGGGTTATTCGTAACCCGGGAATGTTCGTCTTTCTTTAAAAAAAAAAATAAAATATATATATATATCTCAACCAATAGGAGCCTTGAGCGCAGTTTGATACTTCGCAGTTGCCGTAGAACGTCATTTCCGTTTCGTCCGAATTTAAGATCACTCTAATGGGGCTAAAGAAGTTTCACTTCAACAAAAATGGATTACAAAACAATTTTACGGTGTAAAAATATGCTTTAAATTAACTAAAATTTACAATTTTGGACCCATTTACCCAATTCCACATATTCGTTATTTGAGATTGTTGATTAAGATTGTTGCAGTGAAAGTTATTTTTTTCGTGTGACTATCGGGAACATTAAATGAAATCAATCGCAATAACGCAGGGCTGTCAATAATGTAATTAAAGATTTATAAAGAAAAATGACATCAGTTAATAATAATAAATATTAGATGATTTTTATAGTGCCATTTTCGTGAGAAAATCACCTCAAAGGCGCTAGACCAATAGAGGAGATACCAATCTTCTATCGGAGAGCTTAATTAATTTTCGAATTTTCATCAGACAGTTATAGTTTACATTTTCAATAGGAGTATAAAGTTTACAATTTATATGTATATTTACATTAAAAAAGAAAATAAATATGTTTCTAAGAGACCTAAATAAAGGAGAGATGAAACTTAGAAGCCGACAAAAATTCCATAGCCGAACTGTTATTTTTCCTATACATTCAAGATGTTAGCACAATTTCTGTACCTTTATTATTTTAAGTAAGGTTAAAATTGACCCTAATAATTACATTCTGGACCACCAAAGACAGTTTTATTGAGACAATGAGTCTTCAGAGTTCGATCAACACTTTACTGCCAGAACATAAAAGTTCACCAGCGTCACATGGCAAAACATTCCGAACAAACCGCATGTTTAAATTATTTGGGTAATTTCGAACGAAAATTTTTGCCTGTTGGACCATCGCGAAACCTTAACTGATATTTTTATTGAATTTTTGCGGTTCTCTTCGATGCTTTGTCCAGGTTTATGTTTGGGATTTGTGCAAAGAAACCACACGTATTTATGATTTTTGAATGCATTCGGTTTCAGACAGACATAGCACGTGTGCTTTTATCTACGGTTTTTATTATACGTACGGGTGTAAGACATTTTTCAATAATGTATTCATTTGGTGGTCGATATTGAGATGGGTTTAGTGACCCCGGCTGGCTGTTGAAAGGCAAATCAAATTCAGCAGAGGGTATAGACCACCATTTCAATACTAAGTATAAATTTTGGCTTTTCCTTTTTTATAAGTTTTGATTCTGTCATGAATTTAATTGAATATATATTTTTTGTAATGTATACGTGTTATTTGATTGAAGATTGCTCTAGTCGATATGAGTCAAAAACTAAAAAATAAAAATTGATTTTGGAGATGGTTTATCAATATGGATGAATCAAGCAGCATTTATTTATTTTCTCTTTTATACGCCCATGGGGCTTTTTGTTGTTGATATCATTTGCATATTCGTTTACTACACTATGTAGACGAGGAATTGGTGAGTTTTCTACACAATTTGTTTGTGAATAGTCTTTGTGCGAGATATAAGGTACGTTCATAGTTAAAAAAAATTAAAAATAATTGGAAATATTTTTGAAAAAAAGGTGTTTCCAAATAATTGCACCGTGCATAAAGTAAACGGTTATCTTATATATAATAAATGAATAATTTTTTGAATTCGCAGATCATTTAATAAAAAATGATCATAATTTTGACAAAAACCATGGACTTAAAATATTACATACGGGTTATAAGGCATCACAGATAAATAATTTAGAGATTTTAGAAATTAGAAAAATGTAAATAATAAAGCAGACTTAATTAATAAGCAACTAATTTTTATAAACCCTCTTTTGAAACTTTTCCCACTTAACCAGTCTTTCCCTGCTAATGACTTTGAAATCCCAATTGTCCCCTCAATCTTACCCCTTCCCCTTCCTCCTACCCCTTCGTCCCATATGTGATCTATGTTTAATTTTTAAGTTTAGTATACATTTGATCCTGATGATGTGAACATCGTTCATGAAACATGTAGATTGTGTACAAATAAAAGTGATGTAAACAAAGTTTTTTGTCTTTTCTTAAAAAAAAATGAATCCCTAAATGTGTTGCTAAGCGCAAATCTCGAGAGTGGCTATACCGATTTCGCTAATTCTTTTTTTAGAATATTCCATGAAGTACGAGGATGGATCTTAAGGAGAGAAAAATTAGGAAAATTGCGCAGAAAATTGGATAATTTCAGAAAACCTAACGACTATCGCACGTTTGACAGTTCGCGTGTTTGAGAATGACATTTTGCAAAACAATTCTATTTTTGAAAATCTTCGTTGATAAATTTATTTAAAGTAGGTACTCCCCTAATAGTTTGAATCGAATCAAGAATCTTGATATTTTAAATAGGTACCTATGTTAGGTACCAAATTTAATATACATGAAAATTTGAATAAAAATTGTAAAAGGTGGAACGCGGGCTGTTTAAAAACTGAATGTACTGGGATTGAATATATGGAACGCGGGAGGAGGATTGGCGGGACGAGGGAGCGGGAAAGGGAAGAGGGAAGGCGGGGAAGGTGGAAGGGGAACGCTGGAGGGGAAGGGGACGTGTGAGGGGGGAGGGGAACTCGGGAGGGTGGTTCGCGGGGGGGGAATGGAGTGGGGTGAGGGAAGATGGAGGTGACGGAGTGGGAACGCGAGAGGGGAAGATGACATAGGAGAAGAAGGGGAGGCGGAAGGGGAACAGGACGAATGGGAAAGGACACTCAGGGAGAAACCATTTCTTTATTAAATGGCACAGCAACGCATGCCGGGACCAGCTAGTTGAACATAAAAATCGAATAAAATAATTCGTTCGGCGCTGTGTGGGATGTAATTGCGTTCATTAGGCACCGCAAAATGTATCAGAAAAAGCACATTATCCGAAATTGAACATTCTAACTGTCGGTACGGACCAGGTTAAGTACCCCCGGCAGTTTGGAATGTGATCTACCGGTCGTGTAGGATAATATGTAGAACTCCCACCTGCTTATATCGCATGTGCTCCTGGTAGAGATTGCAATTCGAGTAATCCGGTTTTCGAGGAATCCGAATTGTACAATTCAAATGTTTTAACATCAAATCTTCACTAACTTATATCTCCCTCTCAACTTCCGTTCGCCTCGCCCGATCACACTGTTCATAACGCTCTCGTCACGCATTCACCATCTTTCTCCCCAAGTCAAGCGTGCGTAAAGAAGTTTTACTTAAAAATTATTCGTAAGAATTAGATTTTTAGATCCAATATCCACATGTTCACATCATACACAAAAATAAAAGAATTAGTTCAAAAAGGGTGCTGATTGTTTAGCCAGAAAAAAATTATATTTAAAATTTTGTAAATATATTTATTGAACGCCCGTATAATTATTTAATATATTTTATATCAGTATAATTAAAATTTATATCAGTATTTCACTTTCGGAGGCGGGAATGGGTACCGCTGCCCCGGGAACCTTTATTGAATAACCAACACAACTGCCATAGGTCACCCCAAGTGATTCGCTACGTTTGGTGATTTAGCAGGGGTGCCCTGGTTCATGGGTGAGGTTTGTCTAGGTCTTGGAGGCGGATGACCAGGGCACACTGAACCCCAGTTTCCTGCCCACCCCTTAAACCCCTTTCCTTCCCAAAACTCTCCTCTCCTTTCTTTCCTTAAAAAAACCCTCCACACAGCATCCCCAAAGATGACAAAGGCCCAGAGGGAAATTTTTTTCCTCGGGGCCTCCTGTGTGGAGCTCATCTAAAAAAAGGTACAATAAATGCTTGTCACATTACAAAACAATCAGAGAGAAATATATATATTCGTTTCATACACAACTAATTATTATGGCTTTGATGCAGTAAGAAGTGGTTTTGAATTAAGCCTCTGCAACCGGGCCCGAAAAGAAGAAGATGGAGAGATACGAAATTACGAATGTTAGAGGAGAGCGCTAACATTTACGGCGACAAAATCGATGTGGAAATTGCGAAAATGTTTAATAAAACACGACTCGTTTAAAATAGAGCAAAAATCTCGCGGGCATTATCTTAAACAGCATTTAAAAAACACTGTGAATTTTTTCATACATATAACTTGTAAAATAACTGAAACAAACGTGTTAATAATAATTTTTGGAGCATACTTTGCGATTTTTTTCTCTTAAGGGAATTTTATATAATTTGCGTTTCGGCGCAGGCAAAGTCTAGATATTATCTTCAAGAGTAACATATTTTTTAAGAGCTTTAAAACTTACCGTGTTTAAGGGAAATATGTAATAAATCGGTACAAATCCGAGTTGCGGGCCCTTAAGAGGAAGCTTTGTTGCTCTTACTCCTCCAAAAGCAGAGCGAAAGAGACAACTGCACCTCAGGCTTATAACAAATGAAATCTAGGTTTTGTATTTGTATTTTTCTCCTCCAAAATTGGATCGATTTTTAATATTTTTTTACTAACTGTATTCAAAGAAAATACTCAATGTCTGTCCGTTTCGCTTTAAAAAAATATTGTCTAGTTTGTATACTGAACGACTGTCGATGGTGTTCAAACCAGGCAATTTAAACAATTTGATTCGTGACTATGCACGGGGGTTTAGAATAACCTTGCGGCCACTCCTTGCTAAATAAAACGCTTATGGACTTCGATACGAATTATGCCCGATCACCAAACAAGATCCGGTATACACAATTAAGTAATATTCAGTGTTGTGTCTCGTGGCTTGATCTCCATTCGGCGACGGTCACAGGTGTATCCAAAAGCTTACGATAAGATTGTTCTGGTCGGTTATTAAAACCACGATAAAGTTGAGTCATGAGACGAATAAGCGGTTCACATGAAGCATTCGATGAAAGATGGCGATATAATGCTTCGTATTACACACTTCCGATTGATAAAAATAACATTTCAACGTAGAGCGAAATGTCACGTTACGATTTGTTACGATGGTTGTTGACAGACTGGCGATATTGTGGTACTTGACTTAGTCCACCGTGTAGGTAAGTACACTTAATGTGCGGAAGTCCAAAATCTGGATTCCTCCGATCTGCTGGCCAATTGGAACACAAATACCCATCAGCGTTATGAAACACAATTTGTGGAGGGTCCTAACTCCCATAAGAAGTAATTTATCAAAAAAAGCATAACGCACCAACAATATAGTGATCGTAATCTTAATATTATAGAAAAAAATAATTACAGTAGTGTCAAAATCCAGAGAAATTGTGGAATACGGTTGAATGAACACAACGCCGCAGGTTTCCCATAGAAATATAAAATATAAGAACAATAATGAATCTCTCTCTCTGGTTTCAATCCTGGGATTGGTTTGCAGCAATTTCATCTATTCGTTTCTTCCACTCTTCCCTGTCTTGTGCGGCTCTTTTAAAGTCTGCATATGATGAGCAGCGCACGTCCACCAGCAGGTCCTCCAGGTACTCTCGGCGTGGGCGTCCCCTAGCGTTTGTCCCCTCGGTCATACCCTCCATTATGGCATGCAAGAGGCCTTCTTGTCTTATTGCATGGCCGATCCATCTTGCGCGCCTTTCGGACAAGGTCCTGAGCAGGTGCCTTCCTCCTTCGATTCTTTGGAGAACCTCCTCATTTGTGATGTGGTCTCTCCAGGAAATTCCCAGTAGTCTTCTATAGGACCACATCTCAAAAGCCTCTAGTCTCCGTTTATCTCTTTCGGATAAGCACCATGTTTCGCAGCCGTACATCAAGATACTCCATACATAGGTCTTGATGAGGAGTATTCTCAGTTTCAGGTCTATATTATTCGATTCTATTATTTTCGACCTTTTATTGAATGCAAGCCTAGCCTGGTGTATACGGCTGTCGACCTCGCTCTTAGACCGACCGTCCCATGTTATTTTTCTCCCGAGGTAGACAAACTCCATGGTGTTCTTTAGTGGAACTCCTGACATCTCTACTCTCATCTGATGTTGCGTTCGGCCTACAGTCAGCAGCTTTGTTTTGTCTTTATTTATCCTCATGTTGTAATTATTTTGAAGAATGCTTTGCATGGTTGTTAAGGCCTCTTGCAGTTCTTTTTCGCTTTCAGCAACCAAAGCAATATCGTCAGCAAACCTTATCATATCCACCTTTTGCCCGTGTATCTTTACACCTTTTCTGTGACTCATTCTCTCCCTCAAGTCATCAATCACACTTTGTATATATGCGTTAAAAAGAACAGGTGACAGAGAGCATCCCTGTCTCACCCCTTGTCTTATACTGGCTTCTTTTGTATCATTGTCACATCTAATTATAGCGGCCTCATTCTTGTATAGCGCCTGAATTATTCGTCCATCTCTATATTTGATGTCAATTCTCTTCAGAATCTCGAAGAGTCTTTTCCATTCTACTTTGTCGAAAGCCTTCTCCAGGTCTATGAATGCGATGAATGTGTTTTGGTTTCTTTTTAATCTTTTTTCTAGTAGTATTCGTAGCGACAATATTGCTTCTCTGGTTCCTACACCTCTTCTAAAGCCAAACTGGTCTCCGGAAAGGATGTTCTCTACTTTTGGTTCGATTCTTTTTAGAATGATATTAGTCAATATTTTTGAGGCATGGGATATTAGGCTAAGAGTTCTGTGTTGTTCACATTTCGTCGTGCCCACCTTCTTTGGTAATGCGACAATTAGGCATTTCTCGAAATCCTCTGGTATCTTTCCAGTCTTATACATTGTCTGTATCATTTTAAACAGGGCATCTATAGTTCCTTTTCCTGCTGGCTTAATTAGTTCAGCCGGAACGTCATCGATTCCGGGTGCTTTCCCGTTTTTGAGATTTTTCAGTGCGAGGTCAAACTCTTCTCTAGTGATTGGATCTCCCAAATCATCTACATCTACGTCATTTTATCTTTCTATCAATGTTTCGTTGTCATTATTTCCCTTTCCATTGTACAGCATTTCGAGATATCTTTTCCATCTCTCTCCTATTTGGTGATTTTCGAAAAGTATTTTGCCGTCTTCTCCTTCTATTGCATTACCCTTTCCAACTCTCATCTCAAAGAAGTCTTTCACCGCAGCGTGAGCTCTTTCTACATTTCCTCTCTTGAGGTCGTCATTTATCTCATCGCATTTATTCTGGTAGAATGTTTCTTTGGCTATTCTTGATTCTCTATTTATTTGATTTCTCAGCACTTTGTATTTCTCTTGTGAATCAGCTCTTTTATCATTTTTGAGCTCTCTTCTATCCTTTATCATATTATATATGAATATGAATAATATCATATAATAATGAATATGAATAAGAAAAAGCATAGAGTATGTCTAAGTATTTTTTATCTTATTTTATTTATGAATTTGTTTTCAACGATATCTAACATGATTTAGTGAATGAGACGGAGATACAAAGTTTTAGCGGTTTAGATCTCAAAAGAAAATACATAACACTTTATATGTAGTGATATCTCTACATCTCTACATATTATAAGATAAAGTCCCCCGCGTCGTCTGTCTGTCTGTTCGCGATTTTCATGCGGTTTTCACCAATAGATAGAGTGATTCGTGAGGAAGGTTTAGGTATGTAATTTGTCAAGGTTTTCTGTAAATTGGTTGAAACATAACGATAATTGTTAGAAGTGTCGGAAAAAGTCAAGCCGCCTGGTAGCTTTCATCGAAAACGCTGCCTAATCCTTTCGGGATATAACAAAACAATACATGGTGGGATATTCCTCTTTTATAGATCTACAAAAAAGTCCGGAAGGCATATATATATATCTTTTACGGATAGCTTACTATACCCATTCTATCTTCTAAAAAAATGGTCACGTACATTGTGGTAATTGAAAAGTTATTTAGACGGATACAGTATTAATCCTTATTAACTTAAATACGTTAGTTACCCCAAGCATTTCATGCACATTATTTGAGACCATCTCTACGTATTATAAATTAAAGTCCTCCGAGGCATCTGTCTGTCTCTTCGCGATAAACTCAAAGACGGTAGTGGTTATAAAGCTTGGATAACCATCCAGTTGATGACGTTGTGTTTTATTAGCCACAGCAACGCGTGGTCGGGTCAGCTAGTATTTAATATAATATAAAAATATATACGAGTCGTAAAATAACATACCTACGAATATTAAATTTAAAAAATGTAAGAAAAGAAAAAAACAGCAACCAGTTTTGAAAATGCAGAAAGAATACAAAATAATAATAAAATGTAATTCACAAAACATAATACGTATAAAATTGTATAATAAACAAAAAATGTAGGCTAACACTCTTAAATGATATTATCTCTGAGCCTTATTAACCAGTGACATAATCTTTCTTTGGAACTCTCTAACTTTTGTTTATCTTCCTTCATGTATTTATGAAGTTTTAATCAATAGTATAAACTCTGTCTAGTTTATTTAAAAATCTATGTAGGTACACTCTTTTTGAACACCCTTTTAAATTCGTATTCTTAATTTAAAATAATTTTCTTTTAATTGTATAACGTTGGCTTTCCCGAAATTAGTTGTATAAATCCAAGATTTTCTTCAATTCACATTCAATCCGAATATCCGAGTTTTGGATTTCAAGAAACCGAGAAAACCGGATTTTCTGAAACGCCTCCGGATTTGCGTTCCCTACCCTACCTCTTCGTATCATATGTACTCCTGGTATGCGCTCAGAACGGCGTGGGTTGTATTTGTTAAATTAAACCCATTCAAAGTTTAACACGTCCTTTCACGTACGACTTTCGCTTTGTTTGTCTCATTAAAAAGCAATTGTAAACATTGTCGTTGAGACCCGTTTGTTTGGTCATTCTGAAAAAGGGTCGGGTAGGTATATATTTGACAGTCCTAATACCTACATGGATGAATATTGCGCGACAAAGTCCCTAACCGCGGGCGTACGGAAAACACTGTAGGCCACACGCACTTAATTATTCTGCCTTGTAATTATTTTAAAACATGAACCTTTGTTGATTAATTAATATCATTGATTGCTTGGACCCAGACATTTCAAGTGATTTATAAATATTGCAAAATAAAAATGGTTTATTAATAAAAGGCAGTGGGAAAAGTAGCGAATTAATCGATGAAAAAAACACTCACCACCTAGCCAGTAGTTGGTAGGGATTACCTAAATCATATCAATATAAAAATAACCGTTTCAATTGTGCATATAGCGTCGATGACACAGAGCGAGTTTACAAGCTACTATCTGGGAAATTCACTATCTGTTAGTAAACTCGCTCAGTGTCATCGTATTACTTGTTAACTAGCAGATTGTTGACAATCTACGAAAAAAGTTGAAAGGTCGTCAACTTTACTCGCCACACGCTTGCTCGTGATTGGTTTATTTATATTTTTCAAGATGGCTGCCAATAAACAGCTGATTTCGACTGTCAAACATCACAGAATTAGTTCACGCGGGCGTCGTTATTCTTGTTACTGGCGCAACAGCGACCTCAGTTTCTTACGCTGAGCGAGTGGATAGCTTTGTGTCTTCATGACAATCTCACCCGCCGATTTATCCACTTTTAAACTTAGTAGACAGTAGCTTGTAAACTCGCTCTGTGTCATCGAGCCTTATTACAAGCTAATTACTGGATTAATATAAAATATGCCATTTTATCTTCGGCACAAGTTTGCATTAAAGAGACCAACGTAATATGATTATTATTTCGGTAGTAAAGTTGTAATTATTTACAGAGGCATCAACGGATGGCACTAATCGCTAAATTTGTACCGAAAGGCACGGCCTTTTTGACTTAGCATCCCTTGATTTAGCATCGACAACACAAGCATAAACATATGGTCGTTTGCATTATATGGGGTTCGCCTTTGATACACTATTCAGTAAATAGAATTCTTTGGAAAAGGAGGACTGATTCCTTGAAATCATAGTGCATTAATTAGGAAGATACCTACCAGAGAGTACACACGTTTTGAATCAAAGAAAGAGAGCAGGTATTAGAACGACGACGTCACATTTTTTATGTTTTTTTTTAAATTCAAACCGTTTTTTTTTTGTTTCTCATGTCGTCATTGGTCACTCAGCCGAGTAATCGCCCAAACCCGGACCCTTACTGTCCAATACCTACTGATTTTAACGGTGTAGTTGAAAAAAATCTCCACCGACTAATATATCTACCGTAAATATTTTTTACATCAAATAACTTCAGGAATTACTGGTTAAGTTAAGTCTCTCAACAGTCCGTAAAAATAGCAACGTTGTTAAATACTTTGATACAGAAAAATTGTACACAACTAGATATCTACTACCTAAGTTATAAGTATGCAAAAGTAATGGTCTCGACTCCATGAAAAGCTTTTACGTAAATGCCGTCTTGTTATTATTTACAAAACTGCAAGATTTTCAAGAAAGCCTTAAAAACACCGACCTCTGCTTCAATGCGCGCTTACAATGCAAGAAATTGCAATAATAACCCATTCTGTATTATTGCTCACGAAACAAGACATTTCTGCGAAACAAGAAAATCCTTCTGTCAACAACATTGTTTCTAGAGAAATGGAGAAAAGGTTATATTTTTTCTAATATACTCAGATATTAAGTGCCTTTCTAAGTTATTCAGAAATATTCTGTCTCTGAGAAGTTGCAGCGCTGGCAACAAGAAAAAACCTTTATTTTATGCTCCCTCACACTTCATATTTTTAAGCTTGATACTTTTCACAGTCTGCGACAAATAAATAATATGTACATACATAAAATCACGGGATATTCTGAATTATCGATAAGTCAGTTCAAATTTTGAAAATAACAACTAAAATAATTTTCAAAATAACAACTAATATAAATACTGGTTTTAAAATTTTACACACTAACGTTAGTGGTTTTCACTTAGATCTTTTAGAAATATTAGAAATTAGGAAAAATGTCAATAGAAATTTAAATATTATTAACAATCAAATTAATTTTGTGAATAACCCTATCTTAAACATATTTCCATTGTAATTTTTTGTCGTTGTTCTTCTAAGCACCCCCCTTTTCACCTTCCCCCCCCCCTCTCCCTTGTTGATCTTCTAAGCACCTCCCCTTTCCACCTCTCTCCTCCCCCACTACTTCCATTTCTACCCACGCCTGTCTTTCTATGTTCGATCATTTGTTTAGTACATTATATGTCCTGATGAAGAGAACATCGTTCTCGAAACATGTCGACTTTTTAATAAAGTTTATTGTGGTAAAAACAAAGTGTTTTTAATTATTGCATTAATAAAATGGTGCCACAAAGTGAATTTGCAAAATTTGAAGAAGAAAAATAATTTTCGTTTACATTTTTAAATATCCTGTACCGATTACGAGAAATTGACAAAACAGTTTCAAAGTAAATGGTTCCGTTAAATATTATTAGCAGGTAAATTTTAACGGCATTTTAGGACAAAGTTTTAATACTTAGCTATACTTAACTAAAATAGACTTATTGTCTCTGAACATTAGGGCATCAAATCTGAATGAGTTTGGCGTAGTTAACCTTTTCAAATCTGGAGATAAAACATTATTTTATCATTAATTAAATTTACAGCATTGCTGTTTATTTTCGAATTTCCGATAAAACCCTTTTTACATTATTTTCACACAGGAGGCTCTGAGGAAAATAATTTATCTCCGAGTCTGTGTCATCTTTGGGGATGTTATTTGGAGGGTATTTTTGGGGCCTTTGCCGTAGAATACGCCACTTTATAGAAGCATATGTTTCCGTTCTTTGAAACGTACCAGGGTCAGTCAAAAAGTAATGTTCCTATTTTTTTCTCCTTTAGTTGTCAAGAAATTAAAAATGGAATTAGATAGGTTGAAAACCACTCTACTGACGTTAATTTGTTACTATTCAATACAATCTCCATCCATTTCCACAGCATGTATCACAGTGTTGTAAAAAGCACGTTCACAGTCAGAACACCATCGCCATAACATTCCCAGCCAATCACACCGTTTGTGTGATGCCATTCTATTCTCTGCCGCTTTGATTCAGGTTCAAAACAATGAACCCATATTTCGTCTCCGGTCACAATTATTGTGAGGCTAATATTTTTCATGTTTCTTTATTCTGGCCGGTTAATTTTCTTGATACCCATCTTGCACAAACTTTTGTTGAATAATCAGTTGTCGAATAATCGTCATCACACTGCCTTTACTCAGGGAGGGAATGCGACATCTGTAGTTATCTGGGGTCACCACGATTGGTGTCATCAACTCGCTAAATGTTGCGTGCGGTCACCGCATTCAACGGCATGCCGCTCCGCTTTTCGTTAGCCAGTCCTTCAGCTTCGTTACAGCTACGAATCCATCGTCTAGAAATGCAGACATCCACTGTTGCATCATGGTACACATTTTTCGATGTTTCATGAATGCGAATGGGCTTTTTACCTTCTACAGTCAACAATCTTAAGGGTTACTTCCTCCTTCTCTATTAAGATCGATTTACCATGCTATGATTCACTCACATCTAATATATCTTGCCGGAATCTGGGGATTTGCTACAAAAAAAATGATTTCAGAAGTCCAAGTCGTCCAAAATAGAGCCCTGCGAAATATATTCAGTCTACCTTGGGATACACACGTCAAAGACATTTACAGAAACACCCAAATACTTCCTTTTAACACCATTCCCACTTTTGAAATAACAAAAACTATATTACAAGTAATTCAACACTCGGCACATTCCAACACTAAACTCAATTACAATTGCGACGTACACCAACACAACACAAGAAATCACAACAAACTTCATATACCAAAAATCAAATCAACAAAATATGGACTAAGATCCCTAGAATACATAGCTTACACAAAATATAATCAACTACCCAACGAGATCAAATGTGCAAGTCAATGTAAAAAGACCCAAACTAACATGCTCAAACTTCATTTTATGAATGACTATCTGAAATAATAATGTTGTGTATGTCCTATGATATGTCCACTTAATACATACAGCTATATGTTTCATGTAATGCGTATCATTCCCGCAATGAGTTTATTAACTCTTGGGAGTACAATGCTTTATATAATATACTATATTCTGTATTGTATTTTAATAAATAAATAAATAAATAAAAATAAATAAAATCAATTTAATTATACCCCCAATTGAGCCACCAAAAATATAATAGCATTTACATTTATTTATTATTTATTTATTTATTACACGACCTAGTGGGCTTTTCATATAAAATTTTACAAACTATTTCTATCAAAGTAAATACTTACAAATTTAAACAATAAAGAAAATATAAAGATAATGACAAAAAAGGTTGCTACAAAACACAAAACAAAATACACAGATAAAGATGTAAACAGAAACTAAGAATCCTCACGCAAATAATTGAATTTAAAAGATTCTACAAAACATACTAGCAGCATTGAAGTTATTTGGTAGGTACATAGGTCTATTTGTGTCTTAAAGAATAAAAGTGATAGAATTATACAACATTTATACCGATTAGTTTTAAGATGAAATATGTCGCCCAGATCAGAATATTTACTTCACAGTCTCGGAATCGGAGAATTTTGATAAGCTAGTGTCGTGGTGTGTAATAAATGTCGGCATGATTTTTTGGGAACATGGCTATTGATAAATTGAAATAATTCAGGACAGTCAATTTTGTAATGCAGTATTTTATGTAATAGTATTAAATCTGCGCTTATTCTTCTTTCTGAAAGTTATGTATCATCACTAAATATAATACATTACACATAGTATAAATGTTACTAGTATTGCAAAGCAGTGCTGATAGGGACCAAATTTCCGAATTGAAAAATTATGAAGGTATCATATTTGCGACAGTCGCTTAGGGTGCACGTCGGTCGCTTAAATCACGTAGGTATATGATACGGCGCATCCACAAGGTTAAGTCTAATAGGAACTTTATTTATTTTCAACCAGTGAACTAAGTGATAAGTTTTGTATTGTTAAGGTGAATTAATGTTTTATAATACCAGCGTTGGACCCATCAGAGAAACAGTTGGAAATACAGGGTGTCCCAAAAGAAAGTTGATATTGGTTTTGCTTTCTGTGTGAACGCAACTTTTCCGAGGGGCGCGGGGGATATGTCAATCGGTAGTCTGGCTCTTGGGAATTCAGTCGCTATGAAGCATTTCTCGGGAGCGACCGCGCGTTGTGCGTGCGTGAGTTTTACAAAAAATGGTGATTCGGTGACTGTAGCGCGTAGAAGATTCTGCAATATTTGTGGTTTTCGTCAATTCAATGATGCGCCAAGCAAAAATCCGACTTCCCTGATGCAATTAAAAGAAAATATCCGTCACGAAATGGCAGCCATCACGAAGCCTACTTGCCGAGCCGTCATAAGAAATTTTATTCTTCGATTAAATGAATCCCGCGAACGCGAGGGTTTACATTTAGACGATATTATTTTTCAGAAATAAATTTCCAAATTGTGTATTAGTGTTTAATAAACATTTTTTCGATTAAACCCTTACTTTTTTAAAAATCGATACACTAAATATCAACTTTATTTTGAGACACCCTGTATAGTTAAAAGTGAGAGTTTTCACTTATTTATTAATACAACAGAACACTATTATTTGGTCGGAGAAGTTTACCCTTTAGTTGTCGAGTTTCCAAACTCAGGAATACACACATTAATGTTAACTCCCTTATTAACGGCGCGGACCCCCATAAACTATGGTAATGCCATATTTTGGAATATTCTATAATCCCTTATCGACCTACAAAGTATATATTGCCTATTTAACATGCTATTCTATGGATAAATGGGATTATTTCACGACGTGTTTTTCAATTAAAACATTGTCTAGCTTTAAAAGCTTTTAACCATCGGTTACAGAAAAGTTTTGTGGGTTGAAAATAATTGTTTTTTATAGATTGTATACAATTGTTTGGAAAAGGTTCTAACTGACATTTTTTCTAAAACTACTTTTGAATAGAAAACCATATTTTTGCTCATTTCTATAAACTAAATAATTTTCAGAGAGTATTTCCGTAGATACTTGTGTGACGAAGTTCTAAACTCAAGCTTTTAAAGATTACATTAATTTTACGAGGCTCTAACATCACTGTTAACCTTTTGCATTGGCCATTTTTTTGTATTTGACAGTTGATCGTTTTTACGATGCGCAGTTTAGTTTAGGCTTGTTGAAAAAGTATCGATATATCGATATTTTAAGCCGATATATTGATATATCGATACAAAATATCCAATATCGAAAATTGTATCAAAAACGATATTTTTTTAATTTTATGTATTTAAAGTCACTAGAATTCAAAACCGTATAGGAACGAACGGAAAAAAGTAACTGTATTGGGTCATGACATCTGACGGTTGAAATTTTAACTATTAATAGCTTACAAATCTATTGTCTTTGCATTAGTATTTGTAATCACCAAAACTATCTTATGTGTGTAGGTACATACATAGGAATGTATGCTATTTTTCGCCATTTTTTTCTAAGCCACTCCTACGTGTTGGTTCCCAATTGTCTATGAATATTGACTATACCTTGTTCCAAACACGAAGTCCTTTTTAACAGATTAATACGCCAATAGAATGTTACTGAGACGCATACAAACTTTATATGCGTCTCAGTTTAAATCATCTCTCATAAAAATAATTAAAGAGAAAAATAAATACCATAAAAATTTAAAAAAAATTCAAAATCCACGTGACTATCAAACGTTTTCTCTCTTAAGATCTAGACTAAAAAGTATCGCACAACAACTCTACATTAATTATATACACACTGCTGAAAATAGCATAAATGGTAATCCTTAACTCTTCTGGAATCATTTTAATAACATGAAAAAAACACAATCGTCTCTTCCAAGGACGATGCACCTAGATGACAAAAAAGAAGAAAATGGCCAAGACATATGCAATATTTTCATGGAATATTTCCAATCAGTTTACATAAACGATAATAACCTACCAGACTTCGACATACCAGAAAACACAAATAACATAAATATCACCACGGTCAAATTCACACGAGAAATAATCTTAAAAGTAATAAAAGCTCTTGACATAAACACAAGCGCCGGGTGTGATGACATTCCCTCATACTTTATAGTTAATTGCGCGGAAACACTTGCGAAACCTCTCTGCATTATATATAATAAATCAATGAACGAAGGCACGGTACCTGAAATATGGAAAAGAGCCTATGTAACACCAATCCACAAAAATGGTGAAAAAAATAATGTTAAAAACTATCGGCCGATTTCAAAACTAACAATATTCAGTAAGTTAATGGAAAAAAATTGTTTACAAATATCTAAGTCCACAACTGAATCACATCATTACAACAAAGCAACACGGTTTTACAAAAATCAAAAATGTGGAAAGTAACCTCGTTCTTCTTACTGAATTTATTGTCGATCACATGGACAACCGCACTCAAGAAGATATCATATATACTTTGCCAAAGCATTTGATAAAATTAATCAAAAACTATTACTCAGAAAACTTTGGTCATTAGGTATACGTGGAAATCTATTTCGTTGGGTTACATCTTATATACTCAAGAGATCACAGGCAGTAGCTATAAAGGGCTTCGAATCAGATTTCAGTGAAATTTCCTCTGGGATCCAACAGGGTTCTCATCTTGGATCATTATTTTTCATTTTATATATCAATGATTTGGTAAATGTTGTTAAATTCTCTGAAATAGAATTATTTGCTGATGATGCCAAGCTATATAAGCCAATAAAAGTCTAAACGATTGCGTCAATTTACAACATGATTTAAACAATATATTTACCTATTGCCAACAAAATCAACTATTTCTAAATGTCTCAAAATGTCATCACATTACATTTTCAAGAAATAAAAATTAAACATTATTTATTATTCGATAAATAACAACAACATTGCAACAGTCTCAGATATTCGTGATCTTGGAATAACCCTAGTAGTAAGAGTAGTAGTGGAAGATACTATCAGTATCGCCCTGGTGTAAGACCACCATTCAGAATTGAAACGTTGCTTGAAATGGCTTCTGCCGTGTTTGGTGACCAGATCTGAATAGCCAGGTACTTCCCCACCTTCCTCTTCCCTATCTCCTTCCCCTCCCCACTACCTTCAGCCTCACAACATACCCCAATTGGGGATGCCATAGTCCCACTGGCTCCAGACGGGAGCAGTTGGGACTCTTGTGCGGTTTTCATGTAAAAAAAAAAAAGAAAAGTAAACTACAATATAACGTTCATATATAACAAATCACAAATAAAGCTGCTAAAATGTTAGGTTTTATCATAAGAAACACAAAACTTTTTAATAGTATCAACGTCATTAAGCAACTCTATTTTGCCTATGTACCAAGTCATTTGGAGTTTGCGTCAGCTGTTTGGTCTCCATTTTATAAAATCCATACAAACAAAATTGAAGCAATTCAAAACAAATTCCTCAAATATCTTTGTTATAAGTCATATGTAAGATTTAATAATTATGCAGAGGCAGCTTCATACTTTAAAATTGATTCATTGAGTGTACGAAGGCATCATATGGATGCAATATTCCTGTATAAATTAGTTAACAATAATATTCAATGCCCAGAGTTGCTAAATAAAATTCAATTTAATGTACCTGCGCGTACAACACGCTCTTCTGTCCTATTCAGGGTTGATCAATGCAAGACAAACTGTAAGCAAAATTCTTGTCTGAACAGACTATGCAATAGTTACAATAGCATATTATCCAAGGTGGACATTTTCAATTCTGAACTTTCCAAATATAAGGGGTACATAAAAGAGTATTTCTCTGATGTTTCATGAATATGTTGTGTCTATGTTTCTATAGTTTACACTTTAATTTTGTTATGATTTTATTTATATGTACAACCTGGTTTCTTATGGTTACCAATGTATTAATATTTTTATGTAAATTTTAGTTTTATATACTTAATATTTTGTTTTATAAAATTTTTGATCTCATACTTCTTTATTATAAATTTTATTATTTAAAATTTGTTATAATGCTGTTTAATCAGAGGTAAAGTCACATGGAGGAAATCCATAATTGGTTTTATTTTGGCTACACAAACATGTACAAACTGGAAAAATGTAAACTGTTGATTTCCCAAAATAAATAAATATAAGTTTGAAGACAGCTTTTTAGTTTTTGATATTTTTGTAATTATTACGTAATAAAAATGAATAGGGATAAAAATACCTTCATTTTTATTGAGATTTTTGTACATTAAAAAAGCAAATTGTGTACAAAAATTACTATTGATAATATTGAGCTGAATACACTATTATTTTAAAAACGCAAAATCTCTTGAAAATTTGACCGATATATCGATATTTTTTCCTCGATATATCGACGTCGATATTGATATTTTAATAAATATCGATACTTCAATATTTTTTTTCACTTTCGACATCCCTAGTTTAGTTCGCCACTTTGGTGGGGTAGGATTCTAACTTCTCCTTAAAAATTATGAGGGATAAAATTTGCAAAGACGATATCTCATAATCTATTTACCAATTTCTGATTTTGAGATTGAATCTTGTATTTTAGTTTACATATTTCAAAGGCAAATATTTAATTAAATGAAGAAAATATTAGCGAAACTCAATCAAAAACGTGGAGACAGAAAAATCAAAAAAGATATTGGCATCTCAGGGAGTCGAAGCTAAAAATTAAAAATAAAATATTTAAATTGGACGTGGACCTAATTTAAAATGACAGTAGGGAAATGTGGTTAGATTCTTATGCATTGAATTATTAGAGGTATGTTCTAAAATGGTAGGTGTACGTCACGTTTAATTATTTTCCCCTAAATATTCTAAACTAAAATACTTTATACAACATACAACCTCAAAATCCGAAATTGGTCACTAGATAATGAGAAATCTTCTTTGCAAATTGTTGGCACACCATATCTCAGAACAAGGTAAAGTGAAGTTAGAACCCTGTCAAATCAAAGTGACGAGATGTAGGTAAATTAAAAAAGTTGTTTAATTGAGCAGTTTAAGGAACGCTTAACAGAAATTTGTAACAATGTATAGAACAAGTTTTTAGTTCAATGAGGTCTGAACTACTATTTTACGTATTTATAATATAAATCTATAAGAGTTCATTATTATTATTAATTTTTTTATCAGTGTTACAATAAGGAACTCCAGTGAAAAATATTACGGCTTAAAAAAATATGTTCATATATGTAGACCAATAATCGCTGATTCTGAATATATAAGTTTTATTAAATAATATTAAATATGGTTTTAAAAAATATTAAAAAGTCCATTTTAAATCGTGTCATTAAAACATACTGTCAAGTTGGTATTATTGAATGTTTAGTGCTGACGTCACTGATCACCATAATTTTCCAGTCATTATATTGAAATGTATGACACAAGCCATCTGTAATTAACAACATTTCATGTTATTCGTTTATTTACATCCTGTTTATAGAGATTTAGTTGTTGTGTTTATTGAAACATTGTTTAGGCCTAAATAATTCAGTAACAAAAATGGAGGCATCTCGATTCTTTAAAATATTCAAAAACATTAAACTGTACAAAAAAAATCGTAATGCTACCTCCACGGCCAACCCTCCGAATTCCGAAATCTAAAATGGCGGACGTCGAACAGCTGGTTCGGCGCTGTATGTGCAGGCGATGCTCGGTTTCCATAATATTGATTTTGATTCGTAAAGCTAAACAAAAAAATAATTTCAAACAATTTTTATACCATAATATTTATACCGTAATAATATTGAAAAATATAATGATATAATAAACATAATATAATAAATTAATAATTCCACCAAAATAATGTTTTTACTTATTGAAAAGTTTCGTAGCTTCTTCCATATAACTTTCATACAAAATATAACCTATTGATAATAAAAATAAAAATTTTAGTGAGTGATGACGTCGCACGATTCACCATACATACGGTGGTTTTCGGGGGATCTTGAAAAATTAAAACTTTGGCAATTATTTAAACTATTAAAACTTATTTAAGTTAGAAGCTCATTATTTAAAAAAAAAAATTGGAATGGAGTTCTTTATTACGTCAAACCACAATGTGATTGCTACTTGTGAAGGTTTTTATTTAATGTGTCTGCAAACTTGTTGAAAGATAAGGTTAATCGATTAAATGAATTTTCGTTTTTATTTCAGGAACAAGACCTCCAGACAATTTGGGTATGGGTACCGCTAACCTAGAAATCATTTTTCGGAAAACCAACATCTTTCCTATATATCACCCCAAGTGGTTCGCTTGGTGACTTAGCAAGGGTGCTCGGGCTCATGGGGTGATGTCCGAATTGTCCGAATCTTGGCGTCGGATGTGTCTGCCCAATGACTGCATGGCAGTCCGGATCGGGAGAGACTGGTTGAGGGAGATTTTTTAACTATCCAACAGGACTCTCTCGGAATATCACACTGCCCCCAAATTCCTATTCACCCCTTAGGTATATCCTTTTTCTCCTCAGAACTTTCTCTCCTTATTTTCCTAAAAAAATATCTATTCATCCATCAAAACAATTGGAAAATTAATATTTTCCTAAATTTGAAAAAATAATGTTTCTACACATTTCCAAGAAAAGTCAAGTAATATCTTTGTTATAAATTAAAAATACAGTTTTACCTCTCATCTGTATATATGGTTACGCCCATACACATACCTACACATACACACACTTACATAGCACGCAAACATACTGTCACTGTTTGGAATTGGTATTAATATTGTTGCAAGTTCCTTTTCCTACCCATCCCTTTTTGCCAACCCGCCAATATTATTTAGTCTGCAATATACTCCCGCCGCATATAGCCATTTTGTGCTTCCGCTCTCGGATAATCCGCTATAAATAACTCCGCTGTGTACTCTCAAAATAACGAACATTCACGACTATTGTGATTGTGCCTCTTGGATGGGAAAGAAATCATACAAGTGCATTGCCAGCCTACAAGTTTTATCCTTTTCCGGTGAGTCCTCTCCTTTCTATGCAACATATGTTTTTATCATTTTTAAGCAGTGATAGTAACACCAAATCAAGGTCCTTCGCCAGTCATTCTTTGACACAAACACATAAATCCACTCTCACAACATAAAATACCATTCAATATATAAAAATCAATTTATGTTCGTTAGTCTCGCTAAAACTCGAGAACGGCTGGGCCGATTTAGCTGATTTTAGTTTTGAAATGTTTGTCGTAGTCCAGGGAAGATTTAAACGGTGAAAAAATATGGAAACATTGCGAGGAAGATAGTAAAAACAACAATTTAATTTTCCTATATAAACTGTTTTACCTACTTTCCTGTCAAACATTTGACGTTTGTCCCTTCAGTACGGTAGACTGGGTTCCACTCGAGATTGCGATGAAACTTTGGTGAGTCGTTGTGAGCACGCCCGCTAAGTTTTCTATATATACTGGTGAGCTCTGGCATAATTAAATTTGTATAAAAAATTGCAATAGGTACCACGCGAACTGTTTGAAAACTGAATGTACCGGGAGAGAATGTATGGAATGCGGGATGGGTGAGGGGGGAGGGTGGAGAGGGGAGGGGGGGGGGAGGAACTCGGGAGGGTAACTCGGGAGTGGGATTCGCGGGAGAAGTGAGGGGAACTCGGGAGGGGGGTTCGCGGGAGAAGGGGAGGGTAACCCGGGAGGTGGGAGATTAACTCGGGAGGGGGGGGAGGAACTCGGTAAGGGGATCCGTGGGAGGAGGGAGGCGAATACGGGAGGGGGAAGGGGAACTCGGGGGGGCGTTCACAGGACGGGGGAAGGGGGGGGGAGTACAGTAAAGGGGAGGAGGAAGGTGAACGGGACGAATGGGAAAGGACGCGCAGGGAGAAACAATTTCTTTATTAAATGGCATAGCAACGCATGCCGGATACCAGCTAGTAATGTATAAATAAAGATGGGCGAAATCCATGCGAACGCAATTTAAATTACTAAATCAAGTAATAATGTCAGGTATAACGCTGTCCGTATCGTCGGCTAAATAAGGAGGTAGAGGTACACGGCATAATACCCCAAAATAAATAATGGTAATACTTTTGGCCGTGAAAATCTAAAATCATATGGACTTATAAATTGATATCGCGATATGGACTTTGTCTTCGTAAAACACAGCGTGAATGATTAGGAATAGAAACGAGTGACGTAATGGCATTTTTAATATTTTATATGTATTACCTTTGAACCATTTTAATGCCAATTAAGGCGTTTTGTATATTGGCAGCGCTCTCTATTTAAAAAAATATTTATTTATCAGTAAGTCACTTTTTCACAATCAATTCACCTGTCTCGCAAATTCGTGGTGATCGAATTTATTTTATATTCTGCTACATTTAGGTGATACTTAAAAGAATTCATAATCTACTGTTTACAAAAAAACGCTTTTTAGAAATGCTTTAAAATTTTAAGATGAATTAATGGCTTTATCCATAAACAAACTCAAATCTTTCAAGAAAAGCTCACAAATACAATATTTGACTGCATCACCGCTACAACATTGTATTTTTAGCGTTTCTTGAAAGATTTGAGTTTGGTTTTAAGCAAAACTATTTATTCATTTTGATATTATGTATGTATGAGCGCAAACAATAAATTCAAGTTAAAAGTTTAAAGCATATCTTGTAAAATGCGCTTCTCCTTAAAATAATTAAACTCGCGCCATCTATGAAAGAGAAGATTATGATTTCCTCTAATAATCACTTTAAATTTGTTCTACGAATTCGAAAAACGCCTTAAGCCGCCGCTACCCGAATTTCTACCGATTTCTTACATATATAACATTTGAAGTTTTTAAGCTCTTAAAAAATACATATGTTATTTTTTAAGATAATATTTAGACGTGTTTCAGGCCGAAACGCAAATTATATGAAATTCCCTCGATAGAAAAAATCACAAAGTATGCTCCGAAAATTATTATAAACTAGCTGACCTGACGTACTTCATACCGCCTCAGAAACAATAACTGTTGAGTTAACTTATTAGCTGAATTAAATTCAGTTTTTTATTAAGTTAAAAATTACCCAATGAAGCAATTATCGATGCGCAACTGTCCGTGTTTTGTTTTTGTCAGTATTTGGGAGGCGGGAATGGGTACCGCCGCCCCGGGAACCTTTATTGGATAACCAACACCTCTGCCATAGGTCACCCCAAGTGGTTCGCTACGTTTGGTGATTTAGCAGGGGTGCCCGGGTTCATGGGGTGAGGTTTGTCCAGGTTTTGGAGGCGGATGACCAGGACATACTGAACCCCAGATTCCTACCCACCCCTTAAACCCTTTTCCTTCCCAGAACTCTCCTCTCCTTCCTTTCCTTAAAAAAAACCCTCCACACAGCATCCTAAAAGATGACATAGGCCCTGAGGGAAATTATTTTCCTCAGGGCCTCCTGTGTGGAGCTCATGTAAAAAAAAAAATCAGAGATTTATGTTTTTATTGATTTTCTTACTTTTCCACTTACTTACAGAAATTGCGTTTCATTTTATTTATCCGTGTGAGGGAGATTTATTGTAGGGGTGATATCCTTTGTGCAGACATAAGTTCACCATCTCATTTTCGACTGTTGACATTTAGTGTGTAAGAAAGAGAGGCAGCATTATATTATGTTTAGGAACAAAAGCAAAACAATCAGGGCATTGACATTTGACGTTTTTGAATTTTTGGAATTCACTCACTATTCAGTATTATACTTATCACAATATTGCTGCAGGTTTTTCAAAAGATGAGAATTCGTTCCATACAAAATGTACGAAGAAAAGAATTTTCTTCATAATTTTTTATTCGTGAATTTTTCCGATGTTTTAATAGCTATTCTGATATTCGGGGCGGAGACAAATCCAACATATCAAAGATCATAAAAATCGGTTCAGCCGTTCTTGAGTTATAAATGGTGTAACTAACCCGACTTTGTTTTATATATTAAGATACGTTCGTTTAACTTATTTTAGAAGTTATGTGTATGAAAAAATTCACTAACAGTGTTTCTTTAAATGCGCTTTTAGATGTTTCCTACGAGATTTATGCTCTATTTTAAACGAGTCGTGTTTTGTTAAACATTTTCACAATTTTCGCTCCAATTTTATCGTTTCAAATATTAGCGCGCTCTCTTCAACATTCGTAATTACATGACTCTCCATCTTCTTCTAAGGCCCCGCTATCCGAATTTCTACCGTTTTCTTACATATCTCCCCTTAAACATTTGAAGTTGTAAGCTCTCAAAAAAATAAATGTTATTTTTGAAGATAATGTCTAGATGATGCCCACGCCGAAACGCAAATTATATGAAATTCCCTGGATAGAAAAATATCGCAAAGTATGCTCCAAAAATTATTAAAAACAAGACTGTTTCTATTACCTTATAAATTATTGTCACATAAATATTATGTGACTAGTGCAGTTCTTGCCTATTTGGTTTTTTTGTCTATGGTGTTTTTTTTTTGAGACTGGTAATTTTTTGGGAAAGAGAGAAGCTCTTTTTTTGTTTATGGTCTCTTCCTCCCGGGCAGCGATGGGCTAGCTGTTCGTGAATTAGCCACTCACTTGAAAAGTGTTTCAATTTCATTATATCATGTGGATTTAAGTCGATCTTATCTTAAAAAGGCGCGGGGTGTTTTTTACGTAACACGAGAAGTTCGTGTACGGTATTATTTTTAGTGGATATGTAAATCCCACTTTTTTCCGTTGTTGGCGGTTGGCCATTTTGTGGAAATGTGTTCTGGAAATGAACTTGTAAAGGGATTGGTCCTTGAGGTGGCAGAATAATATGCCTTTGTGACCCCGCGTCGTGAAGTCACGGACGGTTGACGGTTCTACCGAGAGACGCAGGTCTTGGTGATCAGTTGGGACCACGTGCTTTTTTCATGGAGCTTGTTAAGATAGCCCTAAGCTAAATACACTCCTTGGAGGCGTAGCAGCCTTCTTCCTACAAAGAAGGATGACCTAGGATCTCGGGATTGCGCGACGTCCCCGGTTAAGGACCCTGGAAGTGTCTTCTCGTCTTCTCTCTACTGTCTTTTCTGATTTCTCACCTACTTGACAGAAAAATACCTTTCCCATAATCCTGAGCCCTGGTCTCTGCTCTGCCGTATAAAATTACACTCCTATTATATTGTACCAGAACTTGATTCCCTTTCATTATATTTGTGAAAAAATTCACAATGTTTTTTTAAATGATTCTTAAGATGCTCCCACGAGATTTTTGCTCTATTTTAAACGAGTCGTGCTTTATTAAACATTTTCACAATTTTCGTTTCAATTTTATCGTTTCAAATATTAGCGCGCTCTCTCCAACATTCGTAATTACATATCTCTCCATCTTCTTCTATTTGGGCGGGGATATGGCGCCTTAAGGAGAGACTCTTAAAATTATAAGAAAGTTTTATCTAGCAAACAAAATAGCATATTTGGCCAACATAACATCATGCCTGTGCTGTGCTGCGTGTGAAGGAACACACTGAGCCCCTGCAAACTAAACGGGAAGCTATGTTTATCTTGGTTCCTTTAGTTCCTCCACACTACCCCCCCATTCCTCTATACTATATAGTTATACCTCGGCAAAGTTTGAACAGGAAGGGATCTTGTAGGATCCTGGTAGACTCGATAGTGCGCCTGTTGGAGGAACATATTATGATATAAATTGCAAGGAATTTCCCGGGATTTTGTTGTAGCTATGTAATATGTACTTGACTAGTTTGGTAATGGATGCATATTGTTTGTAAATAATGTATCGCGTGTATTTGTGATATATTTCGTTTATTTACTAGCAGCAATAATAGTAATGTATTATTTATTTATTTACCTATACGCCTAAAAAGGCTTTTACAAAAAAATGTTGCTTGAAATCATAAGCTTAGAATACAGTGTAAACACATACATACATAAGTAAAATAACGTACAAAGATAGATGTAATTATAAATTAGGAATGTATTAGTAATATCTGAATGTGCCATATGCGTATTCGAAGAATTCAAAGTTCCTAGATTTAACAACTTGTTTGTGAAAAATGAAAAAAAAAACACATCTGCCCTGATGATGGACACTGCAACGCTGTCCGAAACGTCGGCTAAAGAAGGAGGTAGCGTAACACGGCATAATACCCCAAAAACTAATAACAAAAATATTTTTGGCCGTGAAAATCTAAAATCGTATCTGTTTGTGAAAAATTCAATTATAAAAATTATAAAAGAAATATATAAATATTCATTCATAACTGAAAATCGTACTAGACTTAAACATGTATTTTTATGCCCTAAGCAAAACCAACTGCATTTCGAGGGTTCTTTGCCTAACACCATTAAACAGACAAAGGAAAATGTTAAAAAAAAATTCGCTTTCGCCGGAAGGAATCAGAAGCATTAATGATAAAATACAATTATTGAACACTATAGAAAAATATTTTAGAGTAATTAAAATTCAAAACAATAATTTTCTATAATTTTGGAGCGTATTAAAAAAACCTACCAACATTAAATTAATCAAATTCTTTATAAAACTATCGCATTCATTTAAACTTTAGTTCGATTTCTGAAATCCGAAACAAGGGTTTTAAAGATATTTTTAATACTAGTTAGGTTAGGTTAGGCTCATTTCGACACTGGTTACGTGGGCATAAAACAAACTGTTTGTTATATCATTGAAGAAGATGATAGTAATAATAATCTAAACGAAAATATGAAAGAGAACAAGACAAAGAAAAAGATAATGGTCGCAACTGGGACTCGAACCCAGAACCCCTCGTCTATCCGGGACGTGCGTTTACCAATTCCGCCATTGCGCCCTTCAAACCGTCATAATAGTCAATCTCATTTTTCAAATTTTAGAATTAACAATATTATCTTCAACTGATTTTATTTTCCATATCATAGGTAACTACCCTTTAAATCATTATCAAATATGACGATTATCTTTTTCTGTTTTTCTATGTCTTGTTCTCTTTCATATTTTCGTTTAGATTATTATTACTATCTTCTTCAATGATATATTACATTGATGGGAATAACCTTCAAAAGTAATAAAAAGAGATTATTATATACGTTTGCCCTGAAGAAAGAAGGAACGGTCATTCCGAAACTGCTCGGCTTTACTCAAATAAGTGGTTCAAACAAAGAAACATTGTTTCATTTATCTATAAAAAGAGAATTTTTCTTATAAAATTGAAACTGTGTGTCATTTTATTTCCTATTATCTATAAATAATAACCAAGAGCTCACGAGTTGTTCGGGGCTAGCTGTTAACACCCGCCACGTACAAGTAATTTCAGGCCAGATAACAGTAGCCCGGTAGCCAGGCCATACATTCAACACAGTATTCAGTACACAGCATAATATAGGCCCCACCTGTCACCCAAGGCAGATATTGGATCGGTTTCACACGTTTTACTTTACTTTTGTTTTAACTTTGGGATGCCAGCCATAGTGTTCATCCATCACACCATTGGAACGCCGTTTCACGTTTAAACTTCCATTTGTTTCGGTGGAGGGGAATAATTTATATATTGTTTGTAGTATTTTTGATCTTTTATTAAAGGGAAATTTTTTAAAGGGTACGTATTGGATATTTTATATTTATTGGATAATAAATTTCTTTGCCAAGTAGTTTGCTACGTTTGGTGATTTAGCAGGTTTGCCCGGATGCATGGGTGAGGTTTGTCCGGGCCTTGGCGGAATCGTACGCCCATCTCCTGCGTAAGACTGGTCGATAGAGGCCTCTTAAACTCTCCAGCCGGACTGTCTCGATCCATGGATGGGTCCATACATCCGTCACTTCTGGACTTTACCTTCCCAGATCTTCATTCCCTTCCTTTCCTTCAAAAGAGCCTCTACAAAGAATCCCCTGAGTTGACTTAGGCCTTGATGGAAATAATTGCCTCAGGGCCTCCTATGTGGAACAATTGTAAAAAAAAGGACACACGATTTCTTTACTGAAAAACACCTACCTGTGCTTTTTTTGTTACGGAAACTTATAAACATCATAATAACCAATTTTTAACGAGCATTTCTCAGTTATTAGTTTTGCTGTTATTAAGCATACCTTAAAAACAATAATTGAAATGGTAATTTATGGACAGCTGACCCGACAACTTCGTACCGCCTCAGAATCAATAACTGTTATGTTGACTTATTAGCTGAATTAAATTCAGTTTTTTATTAAGTTTTTTTTAATATTTTTTTATTGTAATATAAAAAATATGAGTTACATATTATATACACATATATTTTACAAAATATTAAATTAAAGGTCGTTTCTGGTCATGTATACCTTATCAGAAAAGAGGGGCTCTTGTGCCTGATAAGGGAGCCACGATTCTTACTTGAGTTGTAAGTTGTAATCTGTTTTGTATAAAATATTTACTTTTTACTGTAAGTTTTTTTGAAAAATTGTTTTATTTTATTTATTTGTTCTGATTGGTTGATGATACAGCGTAATTCAGAAGGGAGGTTATTATAGTTTTTTATGGCTTGGAAAATATAACGATTTTGAATTTGAGTTGTTTTAAAATTAGGTGTAATAAATTGGTTTCCATTTCTCATTAGTTTGTAAAATTCTTGATATTCTGTGTTATTTTTTTCTTTACACATTTTTATAATGGAAGCTTGCTTGAAAATGTCATCGACATTTGGTACTGGAAATAATTTAAAAAGTGATTCTGTTGAGAAGGTAGATTGTTTTTTTAATATTACTTTAACGATGATTCTTTGCGAAACTTTTACTGAGTTTAAATTTTTTTGTAAGAGCCTCCCCAACGTATAATTTTAGTAGTAATAACCCTAGTTCCTTCCAGAACTTCCTCTCCTTCCTTTTCTAAAAAGACTCTCCACACAGCATCCCCAAAGATGACGTAGACCCAGAGAGGAATTATTTTCCTCAGGGCCTCCTGTGTGGAGCTAATGTCAAAAAATTACACTATGAAGCAACTATCGATGCGTAACTGTCCGTGATTTTTTTTGTCAGTGTCAGAGATGGCGTTGTGTACGGATTTATATTTTTTGTGATTTTCATACTTTTCCACTTACGAGAATTGCGTAATTATTGTAATTTTCCTTTGGAGGAGTGTAGACATACGTTCACCGTTTGTCTCATTTTCGACTATTGACATTTAGTGTGTAAGAAAGAGGGGCAGCATTATATGGTTAAGAACAAAAGCAAAACAATCAGCGCATTGAAATTTGACGTTTTTGAAGTTTTGGAATTCACGCACAGTTAAATATTATACCTATCACAATATTGCTGCAGTCCTTTCAAAATATGAGAATTCGTTCCGTGCAAAATGTATGAGGAACAGAATTATATCATAACTGTTTTTTCGTTAATTTTTCCGATGTTTTAATAGTTATTCTGCTATTGGGGGCGGAGACAAATCCAACCAATCAAAGAAAAAAACGGACCAGCCGTTCTTGAGTTATAAATAGTGTAACTAACTCGACTTTGTTTTATATATTAAGATTAACTAAGCTTAACGTAAAGTTGAAAACGTTCAATAATAAAACTAATATTCATATCGGAAGAACGGAAAGCAGTCATATTCGCCCGTGAAAGAATCCGTCGTTTACTCTTTATGTGCCCCTGGTAGCAGCAGTGGGAGCTCGCAGCTCGCAGCCCGCATGATTTATCTCCTGGTGAGAAGCTTCACACGCGAATAGTTTCCAAACACCCTCACATTATTTCTGGAACCCTGTTACTTCACGCCGACGAATTCTGCCCAATGGAAGAAATTCCGGAACAACTCCGGAAACCTATTGAATTTACATTTAATTTTAAATAAACTATATGCTTGGGTGTTGGGTGTCAAAAATAATATTTTTCGCACATTATGTGAATATGAATGCACACATAAATCACGTGTGACTTTTAAACTTTCTAACACAGCATGTTTTCGAACAATATATACCTAAAATACCTTTACATCCACTAGAAAACCCATTACTAACATTCCAGTCCAGAGCCGGAAAGCAATATTTTTGAAGTGATAACTTTTTTTTTGCATTACATAATGGGAAAGATTTTCTTTATTTTCCACTCTTTAAAAGAGGCTCTTTTTAATAACTCCTCGAAATTATCAGTTTCAGTGCCGGCAACCCGGGCGTTTATTTTATTTTAATTTATGTACCTAGATTTATTTTACCCATCTCACTAGACAAAGTCTGTTCCAAGGCGGGTAAATAACACATTATATTTAGTAAAAAAGAAATGTATCAGAACAGACAAGGGTGTAAAGATAAAAATATTAAAAATTATATAAAAATAAAAAATAAAAAATAAATAAATAAAAAGATAAAAATGAAAATATAAAAATATGAAGATTAAAAAATATACATACATAATAACATACATAATGTTGTTATATTAACTATTTACCTTTACATTTAGTTATTTGTTATATTTCCATAAAAAGGTGCATAAGTAATTTAAAATTCATACGGAAATAAATATAAATACAGTAGTTACATGATTATTAATTATTAAGAAAATATAAATGCAGTGGGTAGTGGATACATGATAATTAATATTATAAACAACAGTACCCTGCATATTTTGATAATATATAATTTCGTGAGGAAATTATGTGAAATAGTTATTTAGGATATTTCGAATATCTGTTCTTTCCTTTTCAGTCAACCATAATAAAAAAAAATTTTGAACAGCCAGTTCGAGTTATTTGGGGTAACGTAAGTTTTTGTTTGTGTTAAGATATTGAAAATGTGTGGAGCTAATCATGATTGCTTCAATTCTATTTTGAAGGCATTATCGAACTGTGGATGATATAATAATAACTAGCGAGTACCCGGCATGCGTAACAATGTCATTCAAAGAAAGTAGGTGTTATATTTCTGTTAACTGTAGTTACTTTGGATACATAATATATTTTTTTATATTTTCCGTGTGGTGTGCACACGAATATATTAGGAGGTTTTCCGAATGCTCCTCCTTCATTCCTCTCCACCCTCTCCTTTCCTCCCTGAAGCTAAACTATATGAAACACAGACATTTTTAATATAACTCGCGCGCAACCTATTGGAATTTTTTTGTACAAATTTCATAACGTCAGAGCTTGGATAGAAATCTTCGCAGGCGTCTGCAAAATAACCCTTCAATTTTTTCATCGTAATCGGATGAATGGTACGGGAAGAATTAAGGGAAAACCAAAGAAATATTCATATTCATATACATATTTAGATTTTTAGTTTCAAACTTTGTATCTCTTATTTTCTTTTTGGCCTTAACCGGCCAATATAAGCGCAAGATGGTCAGAATAGACTGACACCAGTTACAGTAAAAAATAAAATAAAAATAAAACAGTTTAAAATTGTTTTAATATATTATAATAATGGAATTCCACCACGAAATATCAGTATTAAACATAGAAGTGTGAACGTTTAACGTGGTAAATTGCAAAGAGAGGAAAATGCATGATGATTTGTATCTAAGATTTGATTAGATTTTGTAAAACTTTTATATGAACGTGAGCTCTAGTTTAGAGGGTGGTATATTCAATTTCCAATTTAATTTATGTAGTTCGTAGCAAGTCCGAATACAACGCATTTCAACTAATATTAAGGAGGGGTTGTTTCACAAAATTTGATAAATAATTAAATTTCATTGTTTAAATTCAATTTCTGTTTCTGTTATTATTTCATCATCGGTCGGTTATTTCACAGCCATTGGAAAATAACACCTATTGCTATTCGGGTCGATTTCTGCACCCTATATAATGACACAGAGGTTCAATATGAATATAATTACAAAATATTCGGATTGAGTCTCTGTGGCCTGTGCACAACAGACCAAAGTTTCATTTCAAGCGAATGAACGTTATCGGAAATCATAAGGATACTTTAATTGTACACTACTGTTAACCATGTACAAATCACAAGTGCGCCCCACGGTTGAATTTGGCAGCCACCTCTGGTCCGGAGCCCCAAAATACCTGAAAAAAAACCCTCGACTCTATGCAGAAACGGGCGGTCTGTCTGATAGATTCTCCTAATTTAACAAACGGATTGCAATCTTTAGAGCAAAGGCGTCGGGTGGGGATGCTCTCCTTGTTCTACCGGTATTTCAATGGAAGATGCTCTGAGGAATTAGTGTCATTAATTTAACATTTGATGCATAGTCGAGAAACACTCCAAACGCGTGCCCAACATATTATCTATACTGATGACATTTGTCACATGAGAACGGGTGGCTTCTTCGACTCGTTCTTGTGTTCAACAGCTCGACTGTGGAACGATTTGCCGGCCTTTGTGTTTACTCCTTCCTACAACATGGGTCTCTTCAAGACCAATGTTAATTCCTTCGTCTCCTCAAAAAGACCCTCCACACACAACATCTCAGATGACATAGGCCCTGAGGGAAATTATTTTCCTCAGGGCTTTCGATATGGAGTTAATGTAAAAAAATATAAGGGACAAACAAAGAAACTTTCATTTTTATAAGTTCTATAACATGTATACTTTTAAAAAATAATTCTTATGTCTATAATTTAAAATAAAAATGCTTAATAATAAAATATGGAAGTTTAAAAATATAAAGTGGATTGTTAATAAGAATGCGTTGACAAATGGATACCTAGAAATATTATAAACTAAAATAAAATAGAAATACTATTAACCGGACTTAATTGTAATTATGAAATATTTAAATAATTTAATATATTAAAAAACCTTTCTTATACCGGAACTGTAAGAGCTACCTAGAGGATGATAAATAAATCACATTTTTTAATTTGCGTGGCAAAGGGTTTGGTTACAACATATCGTAAGACATAACCTACTGAGGGGTACTGAAATTGAATTTTCACAAGAGAAAAACAGGCTAATAGGGAAGCATGTTATTACAAAGAGAAAAAAATGGTTCTTGGTATAAAAAGAAGGAAAGATATGAATCCAACGTAATTAGGTTGCCATATATTCACATCAGGAGTAACACTTCTTACTTAGCAGGAAAGTTTGGTCTACGTTGCAAACCCGGAGCAACACGTAACGATGAAATAGTGAGGTATTATATCAAAGTTTTTCCAACTGATATGTCTTATAATTCATCTGACTTACGCGATAGGAAGAACTCTCTCAGAGGTGGAGGTAACCTTTGTTTTATGAGGGATAATTTCATACTCATGCATTCATTTCTAAAGATTATGCCAAGGATGGTATAAAACCAAATAAAAAAAAAAAATGTTTTGAGCTTAGATAAGCTATCTACAAACACAAAAATGAAGTTAGAACTGTCGTAGACGGTAGCTGGTGACGTTGTTTATCCCAGAGATTAAAAAAAAAATATTTTTAATAAGTTTTATTGTAGTCGAAATGACCATTGTTTACGAAAATTGTTTTACTTTTTGTGAACGCCGCACAAAATTCCCAAAAATCTGTAACTTGTAAATAATGTTTAAATTAATTTACTACGATTTTGAAGCTGAGTCTATAATGTATTCAATTTTTTATGAAAAAAACTCTCTTTTAATAACTTTGGAAGGTTATACCCATCAATGTAATACATCACTGAAGAAGAAGAATAACATGTTTAAGAGAACAAGACAGCGAAAAACAGAAAAAAAACAATGGTCGCAACTGGGTTGCAATGTATAAAATAAAACAATTTTTTTGTTTCGGGCTTAGATAAGCTATCTATAAACACAAAAATGAAGTAAGAACTGTCGTAGACGGTAGGTAGCTGGTGACTTTTTTATTCCAGATATTAAAAAAGTATATTTTTTTAAAGTTTTATTGAAGTCGAAATGAGCATTGTTTATGAAAATTGTTTTACTTTTTGGGAGCGTCACCCAAAATTCCCGAAAATTTGTAACTTGTAAATAATTTTTAAATTAATTTACTCTGATTTCGATGCTGATTATTTAATGTATTCATTTTTTTTAGAAAAACTCTCTTTTTATAACTTTTAAAGGTTATTTCCATCAATGTTTATCACTATATCACTGAAGAAGAAGAAGAAAATACGAAAGAGAAAAAGACACAGAAAAACAGAAAAAAAACAATGGTCGCAACTGGGACTCGAACCCAGAACTCTCGTCTAACCGGGACGTGCGCGTTAACCAATTTCGCTATTGCTACCTTCTATCAATCATATTTGTCAATCTCACATTTCAAATTTTAGAATTAACAATATTATCTTCAACTAATTATTCATATGGGAGTATTGACTTTTTATAAAAGTCTAAATGAATATTCAATTTTTAGACGAGAGGTCTGGGTTCGAGTCTCAGTTTCGACCATTGTTTATTTTCTGTTTTTCTGTGTCTTGTTCTCTTTCATATTTTCATTTAGATTATTATTGTTATCTTCTTCTTCAGTGATGTATTTAATGTATTCTTTTGGTTAATGACTTTAGACGCTGTAGACAAATCATCGTATATGAATGTAAAAATAGGACTTTTAAAAAAATTCTAATCCTGGCGTTCCATGGATAATAATCAATCTGTTAGTAAAAAAAACTTGTACGTTCGTGTCTATAATACAATTTAACTTCTGTAACTGCAGAAAAAACTGTTAAAAATATTAAAACACCTCTATGATTTTACTATGAACATTTTTTGTGCGTTTGTTTTCATTCATCATTTATTTTTAGATTACAAGGTTGGTATATTTTTCAAAAGAGTCCTATGTTTTTAGTTGCATGATTCCATTCTTCAGAATGATTTTCAATTTTTACATGATTTAACGTGCATTCTCTAAAACCTATAACGTGTACATTTGAATATAGTTGTGCTTTTCCATACCACCTTAGATAAAAAATGACCAATGAAACGAGTGCTTATTAGTATATGAATTATCTGTTGTAAACAAAGATTTCTAGTTTTAAAAGGCGTGTAAACCAACGAAACCTGAGTTTAGTTAAAATCACGTCGCAGATTCTTAATATTACCATCGTAGATACCTTTAAAAGATTGACTGGCGTGAAATTACATGCCGAAATAAGTACAAAATAAAGTGCCAGAACGTACTCGTATGTAGGTGAGCATACAGTGAAGATTTCCTAAAGACTAAAGAAAGCTGGTTCAAGGAGTTGGGGGCTATAAAGCTCCGCGCCGTGTCTAAAACTTTGGCAATTTTTCCTTGATGTCATGGCAATATGTTCCCGGACATACTTCACGGCTTCTTCCATTCTTTCTAGCCTCCCAACCCCTCCCACTTCTCACGTGTGCACGTGTGGGATCGTGTCTCCCGGAGAGGAAAATGTATTACTGAGAAGTAACGCAACTGCGCGGGACTTGGCGATAGTTTCAATGTTCTGTACGATTTGTGTTATGTACAAGCACCGAATGAATTGGGAAAGCGTGCTTTGTCACGTGTTCCAATATTCCTAATATTTCGAACATATTTCGTAAAAGTTGTGAATGGTTTGAATCTTACTGCAGCTTTCAAAGGCTTCAGTCGAATTATCAGTTACCTACCTTTTTTATTTATTTTTATTTGTTTTTATATACATATACATGTAATATAATCATGAGTAATTACATTCTCAGGTTACAATCGGATTAAACTCAAATCATTAAATACTAACATGCAACATTGATTAGAAACAGTATAAACATACATATGTATATAATATATAACCTTTACGATAGTGTAACTACTCGTGTGTAAAGGGAAGAGAATTTTTTTTTTTAAATTAAAAAAAATTAAAAATTATAACACATACATTATAAACACGTACTTACATAAATCAAATGTAATAAAAAATAACATTGTATAAAAAAATAGAATAATATAAAATAAATTGTTGAATAAGTATTGTTAGTTAAAGGTTAATGCGGTTCTAAGTGACTAAATTATTTAAGATATTATTGTTTATTTTTTTTGAATTTATTGTAGTCAGATTCTAATCTCAGCTCTATTGCTGGTTGATTAAACCACACCACTCCATTGTACATGTAGTAGTGTTGTGCAAAACTGGTATGCATTAATGGCGTACATAAGGGACCCACTGTGTTTTGCCTATTGCTGTCAACGCGTACCATGGCGTGGTGCGACTTCTTAGAATAGTCTTTGTGTATTTGAAGCAGCGTATTTTTTATATATGTATTTTTTAGAGGTGGGACTTGAAAGTCTTGGAAAAGTTGAGAGGTTGAATAATCTGATGGTTTCTTAGTAATAATTTTGATTATCAATCTTTGAGTAATTTCCAAAGGCAAAATTGAGGTTTTGTAAGCTCCTCCCCGATACCGTATTGTATTATCGAATGGGCTAGAGGATAGTATATATTTTTAAGAATTTTTTAGTTAAGTATATTTCTTAAATTAATAAATATGTATATAAGTTTTCTTAATATATTTATAGTATTGGTTATTTGAGTCTTCCACTTAAGGTTACTATCTATTATTACACCCACATATTTTATTTCTTTTTTATTTGCTATGAATAGACAGTCATTATTTTGGCATGTTAATATTTTAGTGGTGCATTTTTTTGAATGAATTTTAATATTTAATGCGATAGGAGGTATTTTTTTGTTATTTATACTAAAAGGTATATAATAGGTTTTTCCAATGTTTAATGTTAATAAATTTTCGTCAAACCATTCTTTTAAGATATTGATATCATTATTAGCAATTGTTTCAAGTTCATTCCTACTTATACTGTATAAACAACATTGGAAGCAGTGCCTGTACAGTGTACATACAGTGCGTCAAGCGACGTACCTACTGTATTTTACTGTGTACTGGACCTACTGCACTTTACTTTACTGTTACTTTACTGAACTGTTCTAAACTTCAAACCAATGATTCCTGCCATTATTTGTGAGTAAAAAATGTTAAACAAATTTTGGTCTCCGGTGATGTTTTTTTCTAACTAAAAATCCTAAAAACCTAAAAAATCAGTAGATCTTCGACAGTAAAAGGCAGGGCGAGGGGTGGGACGGTTACTCGGCTGATAGACCACGTATGGAAGAAATTTTTTGTTTGATTTTGAAGAACACATTTTTGAAAAAAAGTATAATATTTCATTAACATTTTTTACTCCAAATGATGTCAGAAATAACTGGTTAAAGTAAATCAAGTACGTCTTTGCTGAGTTGGCGTCACGTTTGGGTCCCACCTAGGCGTCACGAGTTCGATTCCTCGGCTGGCTAAGACCTGCATAATGACACAAGCAACATTTTCCGCTTATTACGGTGGTAGTGGGAAATTTTCAAGTATTGTCAGGTTATTCGTAAGGGGCCATCCATAAATTACGTCATGCCTTAAGTGGGGGGGGGGGGGGGGGGGAGTAGAGAAGTGTGAAATTGTGTGACAAGGGGTATAGGGGTCATCAGCTCTGTGACGTCACATGTAAAAAATTAAAAATATAAATTATTAAAATGCAAAACTTTTTTAGATGTAAAATTTCAAAATATGTGACGTCAAATATGGACGGGGGGAAGGGGGTTTCAAAATAATTAAATTCTTGTGACGTAATTTATGGATGGCCTTTAACCCGGGTACGTTTTTCTTTCTTTTTAAAAATCAATAAAAAAAAAATCGGTAAAGATGTTCAGCTTGTTTAGTATAGATGTCATAGTCGAAGGTCGATATGCAGTCTCTTCGCGGAATGACTGGTTTATCCTAGGTTTGACCAAAGCCTCCAAGACTAAGACTTCAAGTCAAATCTGAGGATTGACTAGTCAAACTTAGGAGCGCCGGAGCTTCGAGGATTGACTATAACATAGTAATTTTAGACGCAAAAATAAATTAATTATTAACTAGCTGGTCCCCGAAATGCGTTGAAGAAATACATTGTTTCTCCCTGAATCACCTTTCCCGTGCGTCCCCATTGCCCTACCGCGTCCCCTTCCGAGCTAGCTTTATAAATTATAGCCTATATCTTATTCTAATGTATGAACTATATTATTGTAAAGTTTCATTAAAATACATTCAGTAGTTTTTGCGTGAAAGAGTGACAAACATACATACATCCATACAAACTTTCGCGTCTATAATATTAGTAAGAAAGATGTATATTATTTTAGATTAAACTAAATGTAAATAATATAATCTTGTCAAAGTTAACTTCTTTAATCATTATTACAATATACATTTTTTCCCTTTATTTTTCCCATTATATCTTGATACATTTCAAAAGTATTTTTTTACATATTTTCTAAATATATATTTAACATAAAACAAGATACAATTAATATAAAAAAGTAAAAAATATATATAACCCAAAAGCAGAAAATGGGAACCCACTAAGGCACAGCCTGTGCGTGGGTAATATAAACTAAAGTTCGCAAAATAAAAGTGGTTTTTACAAAGTTATTGTTTTATTTTAAATTAATAAACTTAAGTGTTAGATTACACCAATAAGTTATTGGTACAAGTAAAAAATGTAAATTTCAAAGTGAAAGTGTAAAAATATAGGTATGTATCTTTGAAAATATTGTAGTAACAAAGTTACACATACGAGTTAGTTGATTTTTTGTTACGGTTTCAAGAAGATGAATAAAGTTGAAGTTAGAGTAGAATTATATTAAACAGTGAAGCATGAAGGTTTATATATAAATTGTAAATTTGGGAGGCGGGAACGGGTACCGCCGCCCCAGGAACGTTTATTGGATAACCAACACCTCTGCCATAGGTCAGCCTAAGTGGTTCGCTACGTTTGGTGATTTAGCAGGGGTGCCCGGGTTCAAGGGGTGAGGTTTGTCTAGGTCTTGGAGGTGGACGACCAGGACACACTGAACCCCAGATTCCTACCCATCCCATAAACCCTTTTCCTTCCCAGAACTCTCCTCTCCTTCATTTCCTTAAAAAAAACCCTCTACACAGCATGCCCAAAGATGACATAGGCCCTTAGGGAAATAATTTTCCTCAGGGCCTCCTGTGTGGAGCTCATGTAAAAAAAAATAATATTCATTTTATAAAAAAAATTAATTCCATCTTTTCTTTCTATATTTAAAATAATATTATCTCATTACACGATCGAATGTTTACATGTATTTCACCTTGTTATTTATGTACGAGTACTATTTTGTACGCATTTATGTACCTACTACGTCTGTCTCGACACAGGTGACGACCTAAAACACTTGTATTCAAACTTAACGTAGATAAATAAATAAATACTGTATGTTCCGTGTGCTGACTTTCAATCTAATATGTAAGGCCCACCAAAAATAAACTATCCATTGGTTTCGTCCACATGAAGCCCGCACAAAGCGCTGAGCCGCTCTCAACTTGCAAAAGGGCAAAATACTGTGTAGATACGGGCCATTCCATTAATATTCAAGACTTGCCAGTTCTCGCGGCACAGCTTGTATGGACGGAACCAATAAATTACAAATTTCAATTTGTGAGGCGGGTATGGGTACCGCCACTCCGGGAACCATTTATTGGATAACCAACACCTTTGCCATAGGTCACCATAAGTAGCAGGGGTGACCAGGTTCATGGGGAGAGGTTTGTCCGGGTCTTAGCGGCGGATGCGTCTGCCCACCAGCTGTATGGTAGGCCGGATGGGGAGGCAATGTTTGAGGGAAACTTTGACTTCTCAAGCCGTACTTCCTCGGAACATCGCCTTGCACCGCAGTGGGAGAGATGGATTCATACGTCCGTCACTGCTGGACATACTTACCCTCAGATTCCTACCCACCACTAATACCCTTTTCCTACCCAGAACTTCCTCTCCATCTTTCCTAAAAAGAACCGCTACACATCATACCCAAAGATTACATAGTCCCTGAGGGGAATTATTTTCCTCACGGAAGGCCCTGAGCTAATGTAAAAAATTTATAAAAATAAACTTTTATTTTGAATAAATAATCACAAAATCATTTTTTAATTTTTTTTATTTATTTATTTATTACATAAGATACATTTATACAGTAAAATAACATAATAATAATATTTCAAAATAACTGTAAATATTAAAATGGGTACAAGTGTTATTATGTCTTGTTTGTCTATATTAGTTCCTAGCTAGGCAGATTGCCCGTTCTAAGGAACCAAATGCTGGTGAAAAATGCAAAAAATGTATTCTGAACAAAAAAAAACAAAGTGTTTTTTTTTGTAGATTAAATGTATACTAAGTTCTTACTGATTGTGGCATTTAATAGTTAAGCATTTAAAATTTTAAGTTTTAAGTGACGTTATTTAACAATTTTTCAGACTCAACCCTACCTAAGCCAATCAACCATTTATTTATTATTGAACCGATGCATGTCATTTTACATGTTTTAATATTTAATTCTGGAGGGATTTTATTATATAATTTCGGTCCCAGATATGTATATGTCTTTTGGAACTTCGACGTATTGCTCCCTGGGACCACAAGATCCTTTCTGGTGTGACTTCTTGTGATGTATTTTTCTAGATTTTTGTGTACGTGGATAATAAACTTTTTTTATATAGTTTTGACGAACATCAAGTACATAAAAATTTTTGTATAGCTGATCGCTAGAAAACCTATAGGGTTTACGCATAATAACTCTAATTATGGATTTCTGGGTCTTCACTAGTGGATCTAAACTTGTTCTACCTGACGCTCCCCAACCAATACAACCATACGTTAAGATGGGGTTGCATAATCCGAAATATATTTTTCTTAGATCTTGCTGTTTGATTATATTTCGTAATTCGTAATACAAAGAATATATGGATCAATTTTCTTAACCTTATTGTGAGGTTGTCAATATGATATTTCCAGTTAAGGTGATTGTCTATAATAACGCCTAGATATTTGATGTTTTTCACACTTTCCAAAACTACACAATTGCAGATAGAATTAATATTATCGGAATTACAGTTACGCTTATGTATTTTAATTGTAAATGATGTACTAAATTGCCCTTTTATAGTTGAGCTGAATCTTATGTATTTAGTTTTTGATATATTTAGTGTAAGTAGATTTTTATCAAGCCATTGTTTTATCGCCTTGATTCCACTTTCAGCATGTTTATGTGTTTGAGTCCAGTCGTCTCCTTCAAATATAGCTACCGTATCGTCAGCGAATGTAATAATTTTTCCGCCTACTTTTAGCTCGCATAATTCATTTATGTAGATTATAAATAGAAGAGGTCCCAATGTGCTTCCCTGCGGTACCTCAAAGTTAGTCTCTGGTGATTTACTCACTGTTTTGCCCATTTTGAGTTGCTGGCTTCTACCCGTTAAGTAACTCTTTAACCATTCGTAGGGCATACCTACAATGCCAATATTTTTTAATCTTTTGAGGAGTAATTTATGAGAAATTGTATCAAAAGCCTTGGCTAAGTCTAAGAACAGTGCAATGTTTTTTTTCGGCGATTTATATTTTCAGAAATATGTTGTGTAAGTTGCGCTATCGCATCGTCCGTTCCCCTCCCTGGCCGAAAGCCGAACTGATTTTTGCTTTAAAGTTTTTGGCTCTCTACATAGTTACTTAATCTGTTTTTAAAATTTTTTTCTATAATTTTTGAGATAGCACTCAACAGGGATATTGGCCTATAATTGCCCACTTGGTTTTTGGGTCAATTTTTGTAGATTGGTACTACTAAAGACTTTTTAAGATGGTCGGGGAAAACCCCTGAAGTAAAACTTTTATTAAAAATGTCCGATAAAGGTGATGCAATATTGTGTTTAATAATTTTTAGTATATGAGTGTTAAGACCGTCAGGACCTTTCGAATGTGTGTTGTTAAGATTGTCAATAATTTTTAGAACCTCTTCATTTGTCGAAGGTGGGAATTGAAATGAAAAAGAACTGTGTTTTGTTTCTATTGCAGATGCCAGTGAATCTTCAGTTTCCTTAGTGACACTTAGGATGTTTTCCGCAAGGTTAGACCCAACCGTTGTAAAATATTGGTTAGTGTGGCAAGCAATTATGTCCGAATCAGTTGTGGCTGTGTTTCCAATTAGGAGTTCGTTAATATTAGGGTCAATTTTATGTTTAGTATTGGTAATTTGCTTAACGATGTTCCACATGTTTTTACTTGATGGATCTTGGTCAAGTTGATGCTTATAGTACCATTCTTTTGCCTTACGCATAACATCTTTACAAATGTTACGATACCTACGGTAATTCTCTTGTTTATAAGTATTTTGTGGGTCTTTGGTCGCCACTTTGTGTAAATGATTTCTTTTGTGTATAGCTTTTACAATACCACTGCTAATCCAAGGAGAAAGTTGAATTTTTTTATGTGCAATGAGTTTATCTTTTGAATTTTGTGTTATATGCATATTAATTTTGTTAATAAATAAGTTGAGGGCTTTGTTAACATCAGTCACTCCACATACATCTGTCCATGTTTCATCATTTAGATCCCTAATTAATCCCTCGTAGCAGATGGTTGATGTAAACTGGTTATATTTTACTTGCTTTATAAGAGATGTGTTTGGAATGCTTATTGCTGTTGTATAGTGATCAGTTATTGTATTGTGTATAACAAATGCATTGGAAGCCATAATAGTTCTGGTATTTATGTGATCTAAACATGACATGCTATTATTTTGAACCCTGGTAGGGACTGTAATATTTATTGCTAAGTTGTTTTCTGCCATGGCGCACATGTAATCGTGACATTGTCGGTGTATAATTCCAAAAGTGTTAATATTTATATCTCCCATCACTATTTGTTGTTAAAATCACTACATTTTTTGAGCTCAAATATAAGATTATCTAGAAATGGATGTATGTCGTGGAATGATGGTGATCTGTAAATGGCTAAAATACATAGATATCCATTAATGACTATTTTTAGACAATTAGATTGACTGATGCAAATTTCTTGAACTTGTGAGTGGATGTCATCGCGAATGTAAGTTACGACTCCACTGTTTTGATTCAATAGTTTTGTTGAATGATATTCATGATATCCTGTAATTTGTTTAGCGAGATATGAGTCATTCAGTCTGCATTCTGTAAGGATTATTATATGAAATCTCGCAGTCGACTTAATGCTATCTAAAAATAAAAGAAAGTCATCCAGGTTTTCCATTGTACGGATATTTTGATGTATAATATTAATTTTGTTACTCCAATTAAATTTTTTGATTTCATCAATTTCTTCTATAATAAATTCATTGTTTGGCTCTCCTATGTTATCTATTTCCGTATATGCGTTTAAACCCATTTTATTTTATTTATATTATTACATGTTATCTTAGGATCGCTGAGTTTTATGCCTGTATTTAAAATTGCAAGGAGGGTGATTGTACAATATAAATATTTTAATTAAGGAAGTTTGGTATTTGTTGATGGAGATAATGCTAGTGTTTGGTTCACATTGAACGGTATTAATAATAGTTTATAATAGTGTATAAAAGTGTATAATATGTTGATAAATGAGATGATATGATAGTGATCTTGATGTTTGGTGCTTGCTGTCGAAAATACTAATAATAATATAATAGAAAAAACAGTACCTTCTGCATTTTCAGTAAGGTTTTCGAAAAAATTGTGTACGACCAGATGTTTACAGCCTTGAGATCGTCACTTAACAACAATCAGCATGAATTTATGAAAGGAAAATCTACTACCACTAACCTAACGGCATTTGTCGAAATCTTACAAGACAATATGGACCAACGCGTACAGGTAGATGCAATATATACAGACTATAGCAAAGCCTTTGATTTAGTAATCCATGATGTTTTGTTGACTAAACTTTCACTAATCGGCGTACACGGAGATCTCCTCAGATGGCTCTCGTCGTATTTGAAAAATCGCAGCCAAGCAGTAGTCGTCGGTGGCTATAAATCGAATTGGGTAACCGTACCGTCAGGAGTACCCCAAGGGTCATTATTGGGACCATTGCTCTTCAATATATACATTAATGACATTGGAAAATGTTTTCTCCACTCCAGAACGTTACTATACGCAGACGACATGCAAATATTCTCTCCTGTTACAAGTATCAATGACTGTACTCGCGATTTACAAGAAGATTTAAATCGCCTAAATAGCTACTGCACACAGCACAATCTTCAAATAAATGTTAAAAAATGCGGCGTCATCAGCTTTACCCGAAACAAAAATCCCATTTCTTTTGATTATTCCCTTAACGGCACAATACTTAAAAAATGATGGAGGCCAAAGATCTGGGAGTAGTGCTAGACCCAAAATTACTTTTTGACCGACATATCGAATCCATAGTTGCAAAAGCTTCCAAGTTACTTGGCTTCATACTCAGAATCGGCAAACACTTTAAAAAGGTAATCACTATGAAAATGCTGTACTTTGCGTATGTACGCAGTTCTCTGGAGTACGCCTCTCAAGTCTGGAATCCCAGGTACACAACATACATAGAAAGGATTGAGAAAATACAAAATCGTTTTCTACGATACCTTGATTTTCGGGGATATCGTCCTCATCTAAGTTATGTGGAGTCAGCCACGTTTTTCAAAATCTCGTCACTAGAAAATCGTAGAAATTCTGCAGACGTAATATTCTTGCAAAAGATAGCCACCTCTGCGATAGATTGCCCGGAATTACTTGAAAGAATTCAATTAAGAGTGCCCACCAGACAAACTAGACTAAATTACACACTTAACACACCTCGATGCAATACTAACTCTAAACAAAATACATTCATTAACCGCGTTTCACACTTTTTTAACAATTCATACAATGAATTCGACTTATTCAACACAGCACCCCAAATTCTAAAAAAAATAAACAATAAATAACTTCTAAACATATACAAACTATTATACTCCTATACAAATAACTTATTCACTCCCAGATTAGATCCGTCCCCTTCCCCTCCCGCCCACCATCCCATCCCAATAAGCTATTATAACTATTATAACTTTTATAACTTTTTAATCTCTCTAATTAATACACACCAGTGAAAACCTATTATTGGTTCAATAACATATACATATGTAAATACACCTAAGTAAATAATGTAACTGTTGGTTTTCCAAATAAAAAAAAATAAAATAAAAAATAAAAAAAATAGTCATTTAATGTCCGTTAGCTTTTGCTCCGAATCTATCAGTATCGGCGTCGAATTATCGTCCCTTTTTGCAAAAATTCTCCCAGCCTTTGTCAAGACATACCTATAACTGTGTTCCCGTGCTAACTGCCTGGCTAGGAACCATAAACGTTTTGCTTGAAAAGTTAAGTATTCCGAAACGTATATTGGGTTTCTGGGACCTGAAATGTTCAGAAGTATTGCTCCTATCAGCGTAAATAAAATTGTTTGTCCGTACAATAACAAGGAACATGTACCTACAGCTACTCGGTTGGGCTACATTGTGAGGTGGGTTAAGGAATGAGTCTTGATAAACTAAGGGAGAAAACTGGTAGCTCGTTCGAAATGCGTGCCGTTTCATATAAGAACGAATTGAAGAAAAAATCTAAGTAACACTCGGACAGGTTAGGTTAGGTTAGGTTATTTGGTTATGCAGCCCAGTGGTGACTCTAAAGGATTTAAATTGGCAGACAGAAACTCGATTGACCAATTTGTTTATTTTTATTTCACTGCTGTATTAAAAATTCACTTGCCACCGAAAATATCGCAAGCTAAGTACGACGTTACCACGAATGTAGGAGAAGGTAAAGCAAGATACGAATTTGCATATTTCAAGTGATGTGGATGGAAAAAGAAATGGATATACGATCTGCCAAAGCCAACTGTTTAAACAGACAAATCATATTTGCAAACTCCCCTCGGGAAATAAAATCCATAAATTTTATATTTCTCAATAGAGGACGGGAAAACTTTGTGATTTTCCGAATAAAATAATAACGTAAATATACATTTTTAGAAGTGATATCCAAAATGTTTGCAGAAATACCAACTTCATTTAAATATTACGCAGCATGTAGAAACGGAGAGAAAAATACTTTTAATAGTTGGGTTAACCGTAAATGGCAACACTTGTTTTTGAATTCATTCAGTAACTAACTAACCATCATGCCGTTTCTCTATAGGTTTGGCAGATAGATAATTCGGTTTTGGTACACACTCCTTTCCTCATTCACATTCGTACATCATCCCATATATATATATACTCTTTTGTTTTTCTGACTATTTCATGGCCCGATTCAAGTATATACAAGTATGTTTTACTTGATCGTGCCATGACTTGATGTCCCCGACTTCTTCCAATCGCGTCATAAATTCTCCTTACACACCTTTCTTCATTCATTCGCTCTTCATATCCAAACCATCTGTAATTTAACTCATTACGCTTACATCAGCTTTGCATTCTTTGCAGATCTCCACATTCCTCACACGATTGTACATGGTTTCAACATCGTACGCCTCAGGGATCTTATTTCTAAAGCATTAAGGCCCTGAGGAAAAAATCCCTCAGGGCCTACGCCATCTTTGGGGATGTTGTGGGGAGGGTATTTTTATGATGAGTCGTGAGAGTCCGGCTGGAGAGGTCTAGATTAGACCTCCCTCAACCAGTCTCTCCCGATCCGGTCCGCATTCGCCACCAAGACCTAGACAAACTTCCTCCCATGAACATGAGCATCGCAAACGGAGGGAAGTTTATTTGCCAGTTTCATGCCTCACTGCTATAATAGGCACAAGCACTTTGGAAAAAATGTATTATTACTTATGCATTATATTACAGAGTCACTGCGTCACGTTAATAAGTACACAATTTGTAAAAAAAATAGAATAAGTCATAAAATAAACCAGTGTAATAATTATCACGAGCGTGCCACCGCTTATGGTCGGTGTTAAAACCGTTTTCAGTCGCAGTGAGACATTACAACACGCAATGAACGGCACGGCGCGACAAGTTCAACAATAAATTTAAATAATGGCCTGAAAAATGACGTCGAGAGTCCTGGGAAACTATAAAACACTCTCACCCCCCGCCGGGACTTATCCTTCGGATCGGCGCAGGAGCCGCAGGCTTTGGGGGGAGGTCAGGCCAGAAAGCCATCACGGAATTATGAAGGATCTTATTTTTTGACGCGATGGGTGAAAGCACTTTGGGCACACTTTGGCTATGTGGAATTACCGAATTAGTTTGAATGCTGCCGACAGAAGAAAGATCGCCACCGATAAGGAATTACGCTCCTCAACTAAGTCAAAGATGAAAACTGGGGGTTAATGTAAGAAGTGTCTATTTCAAATATGTGGTTGTGTAGGAGAGGTTATTATTTGTCGATTTATAGATCTTTAAACACACTAGACTGGCCATAATTCCATTCATCGTGAATAGCTGTCGTAGACTTTTATAGCATTGATATTTAAGAATACTTTCTGATACGTAGCTCATATTATAAAAACCGACGAAGACACTTCAAGCTTTAACGCTCTGCAACCGGGCTCGAATAGAAGAAGATGGAGAGATACAAAATTAGAGGAGAGCGCTAACATTTACAGCGACAAAATCGATGCGAAAATTGCGAAAATGTTTAATAAAACACGACTCGTTTAACACGACGCAGTGTCTTAAACAGCATTTAATGAAACACTGTGAATCTTTTCATACATATAACTTGTAAAATAACTGAAACAAACGTGTTTATAATAATTTATGGAGCATACTTTGCGATATTTTTCTATCGAGGGAATTTTATATCATTTGTTCGGCGCAGGCAATGTCTACATATTATCTTCAAGAGTAACATATATTTTTTTACGAGCTTTAAAACTTACCGTGTTTAAGGGAAATATGTTAGAAGTCAATTTGGGAGGCGGGAATGGGTACCGCCGCCCCGGGAACCTTTATTGGATAACCAACACCTCTGTCATAGGTCACCCCAAGTGGTTCGCTACGTTTGGTGATTTAGCAGGGGTGCCCGGGTTCATGGGGTGAGGTTTGTCTAGGTCTTGGAGGCGGATGACCAGGACATACTGAACCCCAGATTCCTACCCACCCCTTAAACCCTTTTCCTTCCCAGAACTCTTTTTCCTCCCTTTCCTTAAAAAAAACCCTCCACACAGCATCCTCAAAGATGACATAGGCCCTGAGGGAAATTATTTTCCTCAGGGCCTCCTGTGTGGAGTTCATGTAAAAAAAAAAAAATGTCGCAGCAGATCGTATGTGCATGATGCGTCTTAGGCACTTCACGATGTAGCTAGGCGCAACATGATCTGCCTGATTTTACGTTCGGCCGCCGACATATAGAAATTCGTCAGTAGAAATTCGGGTTGCGGGCCCTTAAAGCCCTATCCTAGCCCTAGCCCTACCCTTCCTAGGAAACTATCAACCCGTTTTTTTTACTAAGCCGACTGCACGTATAAGTATGTTGTATTTTGTCATAACTGCATGCGCCTTCGGAGAGTCGAAATTATTATTTTTTTTTTTTGGATTTGAGCTCCACACAGGAGGACCTGAGGAAAATGATTTCCCTTAGGGCCTTAGTGTCATCTTTGGGTATGCTGTGTGGAGGGTTTTTTAAGGAAAGGAAGGAGAGGAGAGTTCTTGGAAGGAAAAGGGTTTAAGGGTTGAGTAGGAATCTGTGGTTCAGTGTGTCCTGGTCATCCACCTCCAAGATATAGACAAACCTCATCCCATGAACCCGGGCACCCCTGCTTAAATCACCAAACGTAGCGAACCACTTGGGGTGACCAATGGCAGAGGTGCTGGTTATCCACCTCTGCCTCCCAAATTGTTAGTAAATATATTTTTACAGCGGATTTTCACTCAAGATACCTTCAGATATTAGTTTATCAACTTTGGTTGTACGGCCGTATATCCTCTATGCACACTTACTCGAAGAAATAATCTCTTAGGGATCAACTGTCGGATGAATGAACTGTCGGAGGGTAAACGGTCGGGGATCAACTGTCGGAGGGCTAACTATCGGAGAGCCAATTGTCACCGGATCAAATGTCATGGAACTTAAATTGTGACTTAAAGTTAGAGATTTACAACCAACATAAAATAAATAAATATATACCTATATTAAAAATATTTCACCTTAAATATTTTCCAACTTAACTCCCTTATAACGACACTGTAATACTAATTCTAATTAACTCCCCCGACTTTTATCCCTCCCCCTTCTTTCTACTCCTTACTCGCCATAAGTGATCAGTATTTAATTTTTAATTTTAATGTACATGTACTCCTGATGAAGTGAACATTGTTCACGAAACATGTAGATTGTGCATATATGAGTATTATAAATAAAATTTATGTAGATTTAATATTCTTTATATATAGTAGTATAAATGAAATTAATGTAGATTGTGCATAAATGTACGAGGAGTATAAATAAAAATTTACAATGTAAATAAAAATTTACAGTGTAAATAAAAATTTACAATGTAAATAAAAATTTACAATGTAAATAAAAATTTACAATAATTTGGTAGTCGGGAATGGGTACTGCCGCCCCGCGAACCTTTATTAGATAACCAACGCCTCTGTCATAGGTCACCCCAAGTGCTTCGCTACGTTTGGTGATTTAGCAGGGGTGCCCGGGTTCATGGGGTGAGGTTTGTCTTGGTATTGGAGGCGGACGACCATGACACACTGAACCCCAGTTTCCTACCCACCCCTTAAACCCTTTTCCTTCCCAGAACTCTCCTCTCCTTCCTTTCATTAAAAAACCCACTACACAGCATCCCCAAAGATGACATAGGCCCTGAGGGAATTTATTTTCCTCGGTTCGGCCGTCGACATATATACGAGTATTTTAAATACAATTAATGTAAACTAAGTTATTTGTCTTTTTAATAAAACAAATAATACCATCACAAAGTGAAAAGCTTTCAGAAGAAGCGAATAATTAAAATATGAAACTGATTTATTAGTGATGCTGTATTTGTAGATAAACATTTATTATTTTTTTACAACAATTAAATAAATCTGCCATTGATTCATGTAGTATTAATTATTAAGCACGGTAAGGATCGTAATTATCGGTGGCTAACCCGTGTTCACTTGACTGGTGAGACAGCGGACAATGTGGCTTGGTCTCGCAGCGGAGTATTTGCTTATTTCGCTGTCCGCGGGGAGTTGAACTCTTGACCCGGAGTACGAGTTCGATTTGCACAGAAGTTAACTGGTGGCGGATTAAGGAAAAATAAAAAAGTTCATACTGTGCAACAAAGTAAGCTCAAAAGTATGGCTTGAATAATGCTGTCGCTAATCGGGTTCCACGACTCTCAACCTTTGTTTTGAGTCAATGAATGTAATGTTGATGTACTTTTTAATAATTTATTTATAGTTTGAAACATTTACATAGTGTTGACAATAGGCCACTTGCATCACATTTAAAAAAAAAATTCCGGTTTAGGTAAATATTCTAAGACATTCTGTGTGGCAAATATTCTAAGACATCGTATTTTTGAAACCCTGGGGATTTTTTGAAAATTTCAATCCGAAAAATCAGACCATTTTTTATAAACCGCAAAGACGGGACATAATTTTATAGGTGTGAAAAAACGATAATTACATAGCTGAAAATAATTTAAAAAAAAGAACGTTTTCCACACGAATGGCACAGGAGAATAACGAGGCATACCAAAAATATTACATCTCATAAATATTTTTTCCTTGATCCATCTTATTGATCATAAATCATTATAATGTACAGCGTATATATTACTAAATTCAACGTATTGTACTTGTACTTGTAAATTATAATAATAATAAGAATATTATAAAATTTTATTTTGTCAAAATCAAAAACACGTACCGACATCATCTTCACGTTCTGAATAGAACCCCGTACATCATTAAATGTACGGGGTTCTCTTCAGAACATCTGTCAAAAAGTGAAACCAAATGATAAGTTCGCAGAGAACAAACAATAAATCTAGTGAACGAATTCAAAAATTCGCCTGAAATCAAAGTGATGTCATATAAAAAAATAAATCAGTGTGGAATTTAACAAAATTAATAGGAACATTTTCGGAGACGGGACATTTTCATGTAGTGACTGTAGTGAAAGCACGGGATATGTTGTGAGACTGAAGGTAGTAGGGAGAGAAAGGAGGTGGGGAATGGGGAAGTTGGGGAAGTACCTGGCTCTTCATATCTGGTCGCTAAATTTGGGTAATGCCATTTCAAGCAACTTTTCAATTCTAAATGGTGTTCTTTCAAAAGGGCGATACTGAGAGTATAATCTACTCTGAAACACGCCGAAAATGTTTACGTTATATTATACTACTTTGTGAAACAAGTTAATTATTAATTAAATTTATTTATTATACTTGCGCACGCCGGGATTTGAACCCACGACCTCCGGATTCGTATTCTAGTCTTTAATACTCGGACACAAAATAGGATTTCACAAGAACTCAGCTACTTAATTATATTACTAGCTGTCCATTTATAACTCAAGAACGGTTTGACCGATTTTTACGATCTTTGATTTGATGGATTTGTCTCCGTCCCGAATAGCAGAGTAGCTATTAAAACATCGCAAAAATTCAAGAAAAAAAAGGTATGAATAGATTCTTTTCCTCGTACATTTTGTATGGAACGAATTCTCATATTTTTAAAAAGCTGCAGCAATATTATAATAAATATAATATTGAATAGTGAGTGAATTTCAAAAATTCAAAAACGTTCAATGTCAATGCGCTCATTGTTTTGCTTTCGTTCTTAAATATATAATGCTGCCCCTCTTTTTTACACACTAAATGTCAATTGTCGAAAATGAGACAAACGGTGAACGTAAGTCTACACCCCTCCAAAGGAAAATTTCAATAATTATAATAAACCTCTCACACACGTATAAAGAAAATGAAATGCAATTCCCAAGTGGAAAATCTAAAACAAATACGAATCTGAACACAAGCCATCTCTGATACTGATAAAAACAAAACACGGACAGTTGCGAATCAATAATGCTTCACTGTGAATTTTTAACTTTTTTTAACATTAGATCCACACAGCAGGCCGCTAGGAAAATAATTCCCCTCGGGGCATATGTCATATTTTTAGGAAAGGAAGGAGAGGAAGTTCTGGGAAGGAACTTAATAAAAAAACTCTATTTAATTCAGCTAATAAATTTACACAATAGTTATTGGTTCTGAGGCGTTACGAAGTAAATCGAAATAATTAGTTAATAATGCATTCTTGGAACTTGAAAAGAGCAGACCCCTGAATATCAAGAAATTTGACTTCATTTATCAAGAGACGACCTAAATTAAACAAAAGAATCACACATGTCAAATGCAGAAAATAAAATTAAAATTATTTTCTTGTAAAAAAATACTGCTTTCTATGGCGATATTTTTTCGCTTTCCTGAATTATTCACACAATCTGTTCTAATGTTGAAAATGACATTTAAATTCATAGCAAATTTAAGTAAATTAAACCAGATTTGACCAAGAACTAAAGCATATCACATACATCCTAAATTAGTATATTTGCTGATTTGCATTTACATTTGGGTGGCGGGTATGGGTACCGCCGCATCACCCCAAGTATTCGTAGTTAGCAATGGGGACTTGGCAGTGGTGCCCGGGTTAATGGGGTGGGGTTTGTCTAGGTCTTGGCGGCAGATGAGTTTGTCCACCTACTGCATGGGAGGCCGGATCAAGAGAGACTTGGAGTCCAGCCGAATCCTCTTGACACATCGCCTTGCTCCGATGTGGGAGGAATGGATTCATACGCCCGTCACTCTGGACATTTCGACCCATAGACCCAATACTTTCCACCCACCCCTCATACTTTTTTCCTTCCCAGAACTTTATTTTTCATTATGGTTCATGCATAACAGATTTAAAAAAAAATACGGTTCTTAAACTGGACCGGTTTGGACCGGTCAGTGGTTGAGTGGGCGTAGCGCTTTGGTCCCACCGGAGAGTCGCGTGTTCGATTCCTCGGCTGGCTAATCACAACACAAGCAACATTTTCGGCTTTCTGTGGTGGTAGTAGGAGATTTTCAAACATTGTTGGGTTATTCGTAACCCGGGAATGTTTGTCTTTCTTTTTTTAAAAAAAAAAATAGAGTAATTTCTTGTTAATAAGGTACCAAGTCAACAGAGAAAACATTTCTCGTGTTTGAATTGGGAAGTCCTCCTCTAAAAAGATACTCCACACAGCATACCGAAATATGACATAGGCCCTGAGGGAAATTGTTTTCCTCAGTGTGGAGTTAACGTAAAAAAACCTTCCACCTACAAATACTCAGAATATTTAATTTAAATAATTAAAAGATTCGATTATCGAAAAATTTTATACCAGGGCCAACCGGAATTTGGGAAATTTACGATCGGTGTAATTGGAAATTCTTAATTTAAAAATGCTTCCGGAAGCTCCGGGGTGGAAGTTATTAAGGTTCCTCCCGGGATAGAGCGGGATGTGGGCCATTGTTACGGGAGATCGGATGTATAAGTCAGGCTTATCGTATGTGAATAGGGAATTACTTTAAGCTAACTAAGTTATCTTTACGCTGGGGTGGACAGAGAGGGTGAAATGCCTCCTCTCCATTCAGCCACAAAGAACTACCGTAATCTACATGTAGTTATACATCTTAGAGTTTGACTCTAAATAATATGAATCAAGTATATGATTCACTTGGTCGTGCGTGTCTTCCAGGGATGTTTTTAACTTGCTAATCCATCCATCTGCTCTCTCCTACATGTTCTCCAGATACTTGTTTAATTTATTTATTTATTTATTCTAAGATTTCTTATTTTAACTTTCTTAACAATATGGGAAGATAGTAACATAGAAAATTTAAGGTTACATATTTGATTAATTGGTCAAAGGTGAAGGCATGTTTAAAAAAAGTTTATTTCTATCGTGATTAATATTTTGGTTGTTACACAGTGTTGTGCATCCTCCAACTGTATCCAACGTTTCGGAAAGCGTTATAGAATCCACCACCAGGGCAGATGGGGTGATGAACACTCTAACGCTGGCTGAAACTTTAGCTTATTTTTTTAAAAAGAAAGACAAACATTTACGGGTTTTTGGAGGGGACCCACCACTTTCCCAACGGCGTTATAAAGAAACATATGGTTTCCTCCTTCACCGCACACGTCAAGACTCTACTTTTTTTTTGAACGAAGCTACATTTATTTGAATGACTCTAGACCCTCCAACGTCCATGCATACGGGGTTAGTAAGCAGTATGCAAGTACTTACATTAACATTATACAAATGATAAATAGAAGTAGCAGCTCGTGGAATAATTCTTCTGAAATAGGTAACATCAAAAAGAGATAATAGTGTTAGTAAAATAAAAAGAAAAATAAAAATAACGGCTATGACCAGTCGAAGAAACCTTCTGTAAATAAAATAAGTAATGAGGAAAAAACAGTTATATGATTATGTTATAATGCAAGTAATTACTATAATAGCGGAAAGAAAATAAAATATATAAAAAGAAAAGCCAGAGAAAGTATTCCATAGACCACTGGCAGTCCCAATGAGAATGCGTATAGCTATCAGCCCAACCGCAGACGATGCTCGAAGCCCGCGTCCTTTAGCCGGTTCCCCGATTTTGCCGCGAAGAAATTTACTTGGGAGAGAAGGGGAAGCTTTTGAAGACCTTGAGGAAAAGATGAGCGTCGGGTTACCGGAGGGGGGACGGAAGGACATCGAGACCGCACGGTTACGCCTCAGGTCAACGCATGTCGATGGGGGAGGCGCGGGCGGATCGCAAGAAGACCGCTCCGGTGTGTGTTCGCCTGGCAATATGCATGGACAGGGTCTATCCCACCCCCTTTCTATGGGGGAACGACGATACATAACACGTACAGTTCAGTTGCTCCACCAAAGAATGGAAACGGGTTACGAATGACCCGACAATTTTTGAAAATCTCCTACTACCACTACAATAAGCGGAAAATGATGCTTGTGTCATGATGGAGGACTTAGCCAGTCTAGGAATCGAACACGCGACGCCCGGGTGGGACCCAAACGAGATGCCAACTCAGCCACTCAGCCACTCAGCCACCGATCGAGCTAAATGAGGATATAACACAATATAATAACCGAATACTTTTGGCATCAAGTAACTTCTTGAATAAAAAGCATTATAATTAATTAGTACCTACATAAAATAAATGAAAGTAAAATATTAAAAGTTCTTTTTATGAACTCTGCACGAGAGTCGCAAATTCACGAGAGTCGTCAGGAGCCAGTGGACCTATAGCATCTCCATGTTGGGTATGTTTTGAGACTGAAGAAAGAAGGATTGGAAGGATAAGGGCAAAACGAAAGTTAACAAGTACCTCGTTATACAGATCTGGTCACCAAACACGGCTAAAGCCATTATTATAAGCATCGTTTCGATTTTGAATTGTGGTTTTTAACGAGAGTATAACTTAAATGTGAATAATTTATATTGCTAGGTCATTCCATTCATTTAACCCTAGATTCATAATCATTCGTCCCACAGACCGCGTAAAACGTAAATTTGTTTCTAGTGTCTCGAGTGAAAGAGATAGAATGATGACCTCTCAAGTACCTTCCTAGATTGCTTATTTATTAGTAACGCGGGTGCGCGTGCCTCGCAGTGACGTCTTGTGCACAAGTTATAGACGCTTGAACGTCTGAGAGACGAATGTTTGACTAGTGTAACTTTTGACGAGACTGCAAGTTATTTTGAAAACATTGTTTTTGATGAGTTCTGGTTATACAGAGTAAAAGTAAGTATATGATATTATTCTATATGAGTTATTATTTATAGTTACATCTTATTTTATCGTTCAAAATATATTATTGTGTATATTTTACATGAAACCTTTTTATTTTATTTTAGAATGGATGATCGGCAAATCGAGGACTATTTAAATCGTTTATCTGATTCTGGTGATGATGATTTTACCAGTCAGCAAAAGGATGTAGAAATTAGTGATGTCAAAGATCAATAAGCAGACGATGTTTCGTGAAGGATGTTTCGGAGAAGTTGACCGAACCGTGGTTAAGTAAAATACACGAAATGCCAACTTTGAAGAGATGCCTAAAAAGGAAAATCGCCGAAGTTTTAGTGAAACGCCTACCATTGCCACAACTGGTCCAAGTGGCATTCAAAAAAAGAATTGTGGTTATTTTGGTTATAAAAAGCGGCGTATGACAAGGTTTCAATGCAAGCAATGCAAAAAGTATATGTGCATGGACCATCGCGGCCTCATGTGTGTTGAATGTACCGATGAAATTTAATTTTAACTCATTTATTATTTTTTTTTTATTACCTAAGTAAACATATTAAAGAGTGCCATACTTAACTTATTTATTTTATTTACAAGTACCCCAAAACTCGTCAATTAAATTTAGTCGTCTGTGAGATGAATGTTTATGAATAATGTTCCTCCTCTTAGATAAGGTTATGAATCTAGGGTTAATAGATTTCCTTTCCGGATGGGAGTCTAACGAATCGGGCACAAATCGTAATTGAATCTGCATTATAATTAACTGTGCTATATTTACAATATACCTGTGTAGGTACTGTGCAGTGTGCATATTTCCGAAGGTAATTTCCTGCTAGAACTAGACCAAACGTAAACAAAACGCGATGTTTGACTTAAACTCGTTAATGTATGCAATCTAAAGTTTTACCAATTAACTGGATTAAAAAACACAAATAATAATACTTTAACCGTCCATATTTTTAAATATGTGTTTTTTTAATTTGAATGCGGTATAAAGAGTCCCAATTGATCCCTACAGTCTGAAGCTAGTGAGACCACGGGTGACCGGACAACTCAGAATGAAGTCAACTCAACACTTCCTTTGAAAAATCTTTAAAAGTGATGTAAAAAATGGTTAAATAGGTTACGTTAGATTAGGTTATTGGCTTTTTCAATTTTTTTTCATAGTTTTTAATGACTTCAAAGAGGTGTTGAGTTGACGTGATTCTGAGTTGGAATGGAACCGAGACCATGACATCCAATTGTATGTGTTGTGAGGCTAAAGGTAGTGGGGAGGAGATGTACAAGAGGAAGATGGGGAAGTACCTGGCTGTTCAGATCTGGTCACAAAATAGTCTAAAGCTATTTAAAGCAACTTTTCAATTCTGAATGTTTGTCTTTCATAATGAATGCTGAAAATATCTTTCAATCTGGGACGTGCCGCAAATGTCAAACAGCGATCTCTGAATTCGTAGCCAAGTTGGTTAATTATTATGTATAATGGCTATTCATACAGATATTTAAAACTACTCTTTAATTCTGAAGGGTGCTTTCTATTTTCCAAAGAATTCTATGGATGAAATTTTAACACCAAATAAATTGAAAATAAATTGAAAAGCATTATTTATACAGTAAGTTAAGAACTCAACATTCCTAATTTTTAGTCGGTACCATATCCATACCATCTGTTGCATTCGAAACTGTTTACGAGTTACAGTTTCAGACGCACTTGGAAATGGACGATAAATAATAAAAATGAAACGAGACGTAATGGTGTTTGCTAGAATTGGTTATATGTGAAGGAAAAACAATGGATGCAAGGAAAAAGGATAACCAATCACTAACCACTTTACCTCGTAAGCACACAACACAATCACAATATAGTTCCACCGCGATACCTCGAGGTAATTATCGTCACAACACAAAAAAACAATTGTATTTACTTTTGAGATTAATTTATTTTTATTTAAAACCCCTCCGAATTTTCGAGAATATTAGCTTTTGGTGTCTTAAACGAAATGACATTTTACGAAAACTTTTAGTTATAACCGCTTCACAATTAAAGCTCTATAAATGAAACATTTCTGAACGTAGCCGAATAGTAAAAACTGTTTTAGAAAGGTTACAAAATAGGCTTTCAAATTATTAAATTACAAATAAATATTAGCATTTTTAAATATTAAAATTTAGAACGCAAACATTAAAAATAGGTAAAAATGACTCACGTTATGTTTTTATGTGAAAATGGTACTAAAATCACAGATTATGCAAACAACAATACTTATTATATTGTATATATGTGCAATAAACACTTTTGTCATCTCACTTTTTTATCATTTCATATAAAAATATTTAATAAAAATTTAAAATGTGGAGCGCGGTGGAGCTGCCGGTAGCAAATTTGCGCGGTTAAATATTTTTGTCAACTACACGATTGACAGCTGATTCCTGTTATGTATTTCCATAACCAACTTGATAGAAATGTGCAGCTTGATCTACTATCGACCTTTGACTTTTTGTTTTAGGGATGTAACTAAAACAATAACGGAGTTATAACGATTTCTATGGAAACACACGCGCTGACGTATAAACACGCTTATTGTACTTGACTGCTGTCCTATTTTTAACGCTTATATCTGCTTACGTTGCGGAGGGGTTGTGCATAAAACATGCGTTATGCCCAAAAATTTATATACATGGATGATTTCAATAACACAAATTATAACAAAAATAGTAACGAAAATAATTAGCCAAGTATGCAAAAGTGAATGACAAACAAGAATGAGTAAAAGGTAGAATACAAAAGTATCACCAACAATTTATTATTGGCGCCTGCGCTGATGGGACAGTGATTTAGTAGGTACAATATGTCCTGTTATTCAATAAAGGGCTTCATCACAATATCAGCTTTATATGATTTATGGTAAAATATATATAAATGTCAATTTAATTATTAGAGCAGTGTATAGTATTATAATGTTTAAATGTTCGTGGTATAGTGGGAAAATATCCTATATTTGTGTGGTAGGTATAGAAAATATCTCGCATGCTCCTTGTTGAATTTATTGATGGTGTGATGATGTTAATTTGGGATAAAGTGTTTGGTGTCAACTGATGCATGTATAATTTTATGCATAAGCAATAAATCGGAAAGTTTCCGTCTGACTGTCAGAGAGTGTAGTTTATAGTGTAGAATTCGGTCGTTATACGTTCCAAATTTACTAATATTTGTGACGCACTTTTTGAAATTGTATTTACGTGTTTATTGAAGCTAAGTGACAAGTCAAATATCACGCCCAAGTCTATAATTGTATATTTAATACAGCGACATTGTGAATGTGGTAAGTGTCTTGAAAATATATTTCTGTTCTTTGTGAAGGAAATCACAGCACATTTGTTTTTATTAAAATACAAATCATTTAGTGTGCACCATTCGTATTCGTGAAGTGATGATAGGTCTTTTTGCAAATCAATGCAATCTTCCAATGATGTGATTTTTTTGTACAGCTTGAGGTCGTCAGCAAATAGGAGATATTTTGAAAATTTTATTCTTAAAACTATATCGTTGATAAAGATTAAAAATCGGAGGGGTCGAAGATGAGAACCCTGCGGAATTTCCGATGTTACAGTAAGAAGATCCAGGGTATCCTACTACAATTAGTTGTAGTTTTATTTGAGTAATATAACTCTCAAACCACTTCAAGAGTATTTCCACTAATGCCAAACTTTTCCAGCTTCTTGATAAGTAGTGATAGAATTAACTGGTCAAATGCTTTGCAAAAGTCCGTGTAGATAGGATCTACTTGTAAAAGCTTTTCGATGCTATCGCGGATGAATTGGGAGTATACAAGAAGGTTTGTGGTTGTGGAACGATGATAAAATATTCTCTTTTTAGTTCAAACACGAGATTATGTACTTAAAAAACACCAAAAACTTGCTTAAATCTCCTTCTGTTTTTCAAAAACAAATGCCCTTGATTTTGCCAATGACTTTATATAAATAAATAGACTCGCCATAGTCTCATATACTCACAATATAATGTGGAAAGTAAGGAACACTCTTTTGTTTTCAGCGATTTTCAGTATAATTTCTTAATTCGAAAGTTTATTCCTGTGTGATAAAGATAGACAATCAAATAATGTGTGTGTATGAATGACATGGATACATGAGCGGGCGGCGTATTGCTTGTCACTTTTTGATGCAACGTTCGCTGCCTCATTTTCTCTAGGCCCACTAGAATAAAAGGTCCGGCTGCCTCTCGGAGTTTGATATGTCGAGCTATACAATAAATACAATAGGGCAACGACAGTTTTCAAATGATGGCGATTGTCATCAATACTTGTTAGAACTACTGATTTATGTGTTGTTTTACCGCAAGCAAACAAATAAACAGAGTGTTTAGGCTGATTAGTCTACTTTAAAACAGTAAAGTTTACTTAGCAACAGAAATGTGGCTGTTGCACCTCCAGACACTTTACTTTAGTAGGACTTGAATTTTCTCTAATGACATGTAAAACCGCGGGCGGGAAACATGAACATTAATTGTAATATTTATAATAATCGATAATAATAAGTTATTTGCATGTACTTAGAAATGAAATGTTATTCCTTCGCCTTTACTATTATTTGCCGTGTAATTGAAACATTTTCTCATCACACAGGAGAGCATTTTGGCACTTTTTAAAATGCAATTTACTTACTGGTAAGTGCTGGTAAGACGCAACCTTACTCGACGCGTAGGAGTTTAGTACTAAAGTACTAGATATCGAGACCGGTGCAATTGTCTTGCTTTTGTCTTCCCACTTTGAGATTTCTACCCCTCGTCTAATATAGTATTCCCGTACACACAAGCATTTGCTTATTATGGGAGAATATTTAAAAAAATATGTTTATTTGTATTTAATAATTGAATTAAGTTTTTTTATATACTTTCATTATATTTATGTATCTATTGTATGTATTGTACCAAAAAAAAAATTTTTCCAATAAAAAAAAAAAGTATGTAACGTCATTGGATTTTGCTATTTTTCTTTTTTTTTTTTTTTAATGGCTCTTCACCCCAACAGAGTGTTCTGGCCAGTGTCAAGTGAATGCTTTTGTGAGTGTAATTTTGTGAGTGTAATTTTTGGTTAATATTAACTAATTTAGTTTTAATAACATAGGTGCCGCGGCCGGCAAAGCGAATGCGCACCATCTTCAGATTTTGTACCCTACCCTGCCTGTTACGCTCTGTCAAGATGTCTTTCATACGGATAAACAACGTTTTAACGAATTCGCCGGAAGACAAAAGATAATCATCGTGATAAGCATCGAAAGTTATACAAGTGAAAGTGTTATCCAGTGATTTTTTGGCATTCTGAAATTGTTATTTGAGTGTTAAAAAACTATTCATTTCGCAATGTACAATAGTTAACCGAAGCGTTGTGTATAACGAGCTAGCGCGCTCATTGGCCGTTTTAATTATGAGCTCACTTCTCTAGGCTCCTATTGGCTCATATTGTGTTGTGAACTTGTGATATCTTTGTTTACATATTGAAACTATTATTTTTTAAGAAACTACGTATTTTGTGATTTTTAATCGATAATCATGGGCAAAAATAAGAAATGTCGCCCTAATGTAGCCTCCCCGTATACCTCCCACGATGAATCGGATTCCGACACCGAAGAGATTGAGGCTGAAACTGACCCTGGACCCATAAGTAATATATCGGAACGTACGATTCTCTCTGGGACACAAGATGCTTTAAAAGCTTTGCAGGATGCGTTGGCCGAAAAGCCATCAAAAGTGTCAAAAGAGCAACAGCTCAAAGTGTCCGTGAATGTGACTAGTGTTCTCGGATCCGTTGCCCAACTTCTCCTAGAGAAAGAAGAAATTAGAGGCAAACTCAACTCGGCCCTTGCTGAAATCAAGGTCTTGAAGGCCGAGAAAACCATGGCGGATAACTACACGAAACAGTTGCTGGACAAAATTCAGCAACTTGATTTAGACTTGGGACCAGTGATGCGTCGAGTAGCCGATGCGACCGAAGCCAGCCTCTCTTTTGCTGAAGTTACCAAGAAAAAACTTCCTTTGCCTCCACCACTCACTCGCACCACCATCCAGATAGGAAAACCAAGACCATCGGTATGTTTTTTTCCCAAACTACCAGGGGTTGATGATAGCGATGGCACAAAAAAGATCATACGCGACATCGTGAAGCCTTCGCAATTGGGAGTTCGAATAACGGGAGTAAAAAATATAAAAAATAAAGGAGTCATTATCCACACTGCCAACAGCCAGGAACAAGAGCGGCTCTTAAATGCTCCTATTGTAACCAGCTCCGACTTGTTGAGTGCCCGACTTCCAGTGAAGAGGCACCCAAGAATTATATTCTTTAACGTACCCCGGGAGCTATCTGATGAGGACTTCCTTGAGAAGGCATTTTCCGGAATCTCTGGAGATAATGAGGTCAAAGAGTATATTTCCAAGTGCAAACTTAGTCATATGGCTGGAGCTCGAACCGGACCGTCCTGCCACAGAGTTTACCTGGTACCCGCTAACATACGTCATGCGCTGGTACAACAAGGACGAGTATTCGTGAACTGGACCGTTTGCGGTGTGCGTGACTTTGTGGGACTTACCGTTTGTCTGAATTGCCAAATGATAGGACATTCACACAAGTTCTGCAAAGAAAAAATGAGATGTTCCCACTGCGGTGTAGAAGGACACGCCCGTGATTCCTGCCCCGCTACAGCTGCAGCACCCAGTTGCGCCACATGCGCACGTTTCGGAAAGCCTGCAGCTTCCCGTGCCCACCCCACCGGAGATAAGGATTGCCCGGCCTATAAAGCCGCATTATTAAAGGACCTCTCCACGATCGACTATGGCGTCTAAGCATACCGAAAAAGATGGCGAGGCACTTGCTGTTGATGCATTAAATATATACTATCAAAATGTGAGGGGTATTCGAACAAAGACTGTAAGTGTACGCAATAATATTTTAATTAATAACTATGACATTATTTGTTTTTCCGAAACATGGCTGAACTCAACGGTATTTAGTGAAGAAGTATTTGATGACAGATATGTAATATTTAGAAGAGATCGTGAGTCAACCAAATCTGTGTCTAAAGAAGGTGGCGGAGTTCTAGCCGCCGTTTCTAAAAAACTTCTTGTGTCGAGAAAAACAGAGTGGGAGAGTGAAAATGAAGATTTGTGGATTATGATGAAGTCCAATTCTCGTTCCAACTCGCTCATTTATATTTGCGTCCTTTATATTCCTCCTTGTGTAACTGTTGACAAGTATTGCAACCAGATCGAAAAATTACAAGATCTGTATTTAAAGAATTCAAAATCAAATTCACAGTTTATTTTTATTGGTGATTTTAATTTATCTGAAATTAAATGGTTACCCGACACTTCCTTTAAAAATGTACTTTCACCTTCTAATTATAAAAGTCAGAAGGCGCATAGTCTTGTCAACCTTTCTTCAATTTGTAATTTGAGTCAATTCAATTATGTATTAAATATAAATGAAAATGTGTTAGACCTTGTTTTATCTGATAAAATTAATATAGATCTACATATAGCACAAGGCTTAACTAAATTGGATAATTATCACCCCTCATTTGAAATCACGATAAAACAAAATAAAAATCATTTCTTAGAAACTAATAAAAATGATTGGATACGCGCCATAAATATATTTGGGCATTAATTTCTTTAAATTGATAATTTATGCTATAAGACCATAAGGGCGCCATCTATGGGTTTTGTATTGTATTGAATTGAACCTATGTGACTTGAGATGCAGTGTATTCATGCGTTTCCTTACCTTTGTGAATCAAGCAATTACGTCTGACGGGAGTGTCAGTAAAAGGCCAAGAGATGTCTCTCCTGGTCAGTCATAAGAATAATTCATCCAGTGAGTGAATTATTGTTGTACCTAAGATTGGGTTTTCGGCACGCATTATTAATATGCAAATTTTTTATAGTTGAAACTTCCTTGCTGTGCGAAACATCTGTCAAGATCATGCGATATCGCCTTGACATTTTTATTGAAAAGAAGTGTCTTTTTGTGTGGACATCGTGGCTGAGCTGCATTCTCTGAGTGAGTGTTTGTTTGTTTTCACTTTGGTTTTTGAGATTGCTGGGTCAACTGTTTTTTTGTGTCACATAGGGAAGAATTCAATTTTCGTTAATTTTACATAGGGTAGTCATCCCTTAGTGTCAGGGGCTATTTACACGCCCCTACATATTTATTGGTCCTTCGAGCCGGATTATTAATTCATTCATACATTCAATTCGAGATTATAGCTTAATTACATGGATGTTTGAATTTACGTATTTTTTTTGGTAAATTTGAAGTACCTCTCATTTTTTGAGAACTATAGCTGGTCTTGTTTTTTGCTTTTGGATGACATATTTGGATGTTCGCAGAATTATCGTAATTTTGGATAATTATTCGCAACATTATTATTATTAATTAATTGTTAACATTGTTCGCAGAATTGTCGTAATTTTGGATAATTATTCGCAACATTATTATTAATTAATTATTAACATTGTAACATTATTGTAAAATTTTGTGGTAATCTTTTCGCATATATAAAAAATGCCAAGAATTACGGAGGAGGGTTTTGATGAGGCTCAAGACAGATCGCTTATTCTTTTAACCGCAAAAAAGGAAAATCTTTTTGTTCGTATGAACGATCTGTATAATGCAACAAATAATATATCTAATTTTGAGTCAAGAAATAACGAAGTGTTTATGGCTCAGTCAGAGATGATTGATCAAATGCGAAGTCAATTTGAAAATATTATAGATAGCATCAATGATCGTCAGTTAACTTTAAATCCAGAATTTAAACCAGATTTTCAAGCTTTAAATGCTTTTGATGATCTTTTTTTGAAGGTCAAATGAACTAGATCGAATATGAAAACTTCTGTAAGAGAGTCACTGACGTCACAAAATAAGTCGCGGGAGCCGTGTATGATTAATCTTCCTGCAATAGATCTTCCAACCTTCGATGGTAAGAATGAAAGTTGGCCGAAATTTTTTGAGTCATTTAAAGCCAATATCCATAATAATAGACAGCTAACTGACTCGCAGCGTGTGCAGTACTTAGTCGGAAAACTCACACACGGGGCTTTGAACATAACCGCAGGCATTGTGCCTTCGGGTGATACATATCAGATCATTTGGGAGAGTTTAGTTAAAAAATATCAAGATAAACGTACACTAGGAACACATTATTTAAATAATATTCTCGATGCGAAAAACTGCACGAATACATCTGCCAGTCTCAATTCTTTCATTGAAAGATATTCTTCGTCAGTGTCGGCATTAAAGCAGTTAGGTATTGAAGATTTAACTGATTTTATTTTGTTTCACTGCGCGGTAAGAAAAATTGATTCACAGACGGCTCAGAACTTTGAGCTGACAGTTCGTAATAAAGAAATTCCTTCTTATAATGAGTTAGTTTCGTTTGTACAAGATCAAGTAAAGATTTTAGAACGAACGAGTAACTCGCATGGTGTCGTAAATAAAACGCATCCCATTTCGTCCTCCCGATCAAATAATACTAAATCGTTCGTCGCGAGTAATGCGAATATTCCGCGCTTCCCAGCTCCGCCGAAAGGATGTATTCTGTGTAACAAAACTGATCATTTAATCAACGTTTGCTCAAAGTTTAAATGTATGAGTTCCCCACAGGCTCGATTTGAATTTATAAAATCGAAAAATGCCTGTGTAAATTGCCTTAGTGGTTCACATACAATCAAGTCATGCAAATCGGGGTTAGTTTGTGATTTGTGCAATAAACGTCATCATACATTCTTACATTTCGGCAGTGTGAATAATATGAAAACCAATACTCATGTACATACGTCGCAAGTACCTACCAGTGAAGAACCGTCAGTCCCCCCTCCAGTGTCATCCAGCATCAATGGAACTGGCATTGGTGATAAGCAAGTGGAGGGGACCGCGAATGTCAATCCTTCGTGTTCGCTTTGTGCCAAAGTAACACCGAACTCTTCTATTTTACTTTCGACCGCACAAGTATACGCGAAGCTTAAAAACGGAAATAAAGTTATTGTTCGGTGCCTAATTGATAATGGCTCTCAAAATAATTTGATTACGGTCGATTGTTGTAAGACGCTGAATTTACCAATAATTCCTTTGAGTAATTCGTTTGTCAAAGGAATTGGATCAACGTCTCGACCAATTTTCGGTTACGTGTATTTGGATATTGAGTCTCGCGTATACCCAGAGAATAAATATAATATACATGCGCTTGTCGTTGACAGTATCACCGACCAATTACCTAATCACTATATAGCCAAGGGTGATATGAGGTACTTAGAGGGCATACCTCTCGCAGACTTAACATGGAATATTCCTGGATGCGTGGATGTCGTCATCGGTGCACAACTGTTCCCATATATTTATTTAGGGAACAGGGTTGAATCGGGTACTAGTGCACCCCCCGCGTTATCGACCGCTTTCGGTTTCGTGTTGATGGGTGATTACCCCAATAATGTGCTCAACACAAACACATCATTCTCGGCACTCGCACTTAATGATTTAGTGCAAAAATTTTGGCTGTTAGAAGAGATACCTAATATAAAATTTCTAAGTCCGGAGGAGACAGAATGTGAGAATCTCTTTACTTCATCAATTTCTCGCACTGATGATGGTAGATATTCTGTTGCTTTACCTTTCTGTAAAGATCCAAGACAATTGGGTAATTCTCGTACTGCTGCCCAACGCCGATTTTTGGCATTGGAGCGAAAATTTAAACATTCCCCTGCTTTGCAGGAGAATTATAACAAGGTTATCAGTGAATATATTGAAAATAATTACCTATCAGAAGTCTCAGAGTCTGATATCACAGAAGATGGATATTACATCCCACATCATGCTGTCACTCGTCCAGACAAACCAATGCCTCGTATTGTGCTCGATGCTAGTGCTAAAACACACACAGGGCTGTCACTGAATGACATTATTCATACTGGTCCCAATTTGCAAGCCGATTTGTTTCTGCTTTTGCTTGACTTTCGTCTTTTTCCCATCGCTATGACTGCGGATATAAAGCAAATGTATTTACAGATTGAAGTTCCTAGCAAGCATCGCAGATACCTGAGGATCTTATTTCGATTCTCAAATAATGGTCTCATACGAACTTTTCAGTTCAATCGAGTTCCTTTCGGCTTGACGGCAAGTCCATACTTAGCAATGCGGACGGTTCGCCAGTTGGCCCAAGATATGAGACCACATTACCCGGATGCTGCCAAAGTGGCAGAGTCCAAGCTGTATATGGACGACCTGGTCTATTCTATTGCAGATGAGCCCAGCGCCATACGTCTTTCTCGAGAATTAATCTCGTTGTTTAAGTCCGGTGCCTTTGATTTAGTAAAATGGACTAGTAATTCTCAAGTTGTACTTGAGAACCTCCCGGATTCTCACCGCAGCCCAGTGGACTTCACTGTTGGTTCTAACAATACCTCTAAGGTGTTGGGCCTTTCGTGGGAACCAGCTGATGACAGCTTCTTCTTTACGACATCTTATGTTCAGGAGAAGTGCACAAAGCGGAGCATACTCTCCATAGTCGCCCGTTTATTTGATGTCCTCGGCTTGGTCACCCCTGTCATTCTGTACGCTAAATTACTTATCAAAAAGCTATGGCTGTGCAACATTGGTTGGGATGATACACCCCCTGATAGCGTTATTCGTCGGTTTTCGGCGCTTACACAGGAATTTCCGCTAATTTCAATGATAAAAATCCCTCGCCATGTTGGTGTCCTGAAAGACAGTACGGTGCTCGTTGTTGCTTTCTGCGATGCAAGCATGAATGGTTATGGCTGTGTGATTTATTTGCACACCACTGATCTGTTTGGAAAAATTACAGTGAGATTGTTGTGCGCAAAATCAAAGGTTTCTCCCACCAAAGTGACGACCCTCGCTCGTTTGGAGCTCTGTGCCGCAGTATTGATGTCCAAATTAATACGGACGGTTCAAGATAATTATTCTGAGCGTCTTCCTATTGCAGGAACATATGCGTTTTCCGATTCTACCGTTGCGCTCTCTTGGATACATTCTTCACCGCATCGCTGGTCGGTGTTTGTTAGTAATCGCGTAGCTCAGTGCCAAGAAAATTTGTCTCCAGAGAACTTTTACCATGTTGCTGGTAGTGAAAACCCGAGCGACTGCCTTTCTCGTGGCATGCTTCCTTCCCAACTCGTTTCACATGATTTATGGTGGAACGGCCCATCATGGATTCGCAGCCCACCTTTGGAATGGCCATTAAAACCGTTTCACCCTACCACTACTGGTGAAATGCCTGAACACAAGGCTAATGTGCTCATTGCAACATTTCAGGGTGAAAAATCGGTCCTGAGTGAACTGGCTCAGCGTATATCCACTTGGGATAAACTACTAAGGATTGTTGTTTATGTCCTCCGATTCATAAAAAAGATATCACTTTCCTCTGGAACGGTCAATAATCTTATGACTGCTGAAAAGGCTGTGATTTGTGCTGTGCAGAGTATTCATTTTGCAGGAGATATTGCTGCACTCCAGGAAGGCAAATTTCATTCCAAAAGACTTCAGAGTTTATCTCTATTTCTTGATGGAGATAATCTGTTACGTATTGGGGGGCGGCTTTCTAAATCGGATTTACCTTTTGAGGTTAAACATCCGGTTTTGCTTCCCAAACATGACTGTGTTGTCGATCTGATCATCGCTCACTTTCATGTCGTGAACTGTCATACAGGCCCAGGACTTCTTATGTCTATCTTACGTCAACGCTATTGGATATTAGATGCTAGGACTGTTATTAGGGCGATGGTGCGGAAATGCAATTGTTGCTTCCGCTTAAATCCATCGCATCCTACACCGAAGATGGCAGATTTACCGTCATATCGTGTTGCAGAAGCAAAGGCCTTCGTACATACCGGTGTAGATTACGCAGGTCCACTCCGTATTACGCTGACTCGTCGGAGAGGACAACATTCTCAAAAGGCATATATTTGTCTATTCGTATGCCTTGTGACCAAGGCTATTCATATTGAGTTGGTCTCTGACTTAACTTCAAATGCTTTCCTGGCTGCTTTCAGCCGTTTTATTTCTCGGCGTGGCCCGGTAACATGCTTGTATTCAGATAATGGTACTAATTTTGTGGGTGCGAAGGCACAATTAGATGACCTCTACAAGTTTTTGGTTGAATCTGAATATGAGCCCTCATTAAAGCGCGAACTCGCTAAGCGTCGTATAGAGTGGAAAATGATTCCACCACGCGCGCCTCATTTTGGGGGTATGTGGGAGTCGAACATAAAGAGCATGAAGACACACTTGTACCGTGTGATTGGAACTCAGCTTCTCACCTATGAGGAGTTACAGACTGTGCTAGTTCAAATTGAGTGCATAATGAATTCGCGTCCACTTACAGTTATGTCTTCTGACCCTTATCCAGAAGTCCTTACGCCTGCGCATTTTTTAATGTCGACACCATTGCAGTACTTGCCTGCTTCTGTCCTGGCAGACGGTAAAATCAATTTGACTCAGCGTAAGCAATTATTAGACAGCATGGTTCAGTCCTTCTGGAAGAAGTGGCGTTCAGAGTATCTGCACACCTTGCAAGTCAGGCAGAAGTGGACTACTTCTGGTCATCCGATTGATATCGGAACTGTCGTACTAGTGGGACAAGAAGATTCCCCTCCGTTAAATTGGCCTTTAGGCGTGATAACTGAAATCCATCCCGGAATGGATAAAATTGTTCGCGTTGCGACGGTAAAGACAAGATTTGGTTCTTTTAAACGTCCGGTTGTCAAATTATATCCCATTCCAACGCAATAATTTTATATTTTATCTATTTTTGTTTATTTTTATTTATTTATTTTTTTTGATTTTATTCATTGTTTCAATGATCTCTGACCCAGACATGGCATTACTTAATATCCGTTATCTTGGTCAATTGAACTTTATTACATTGTATTTTTAGTTATTTTTCTTTATTTTGTGAGATTCTGCGAATTTCCAATGCGTGTCATTCCTGAATATTACCGGTGAATAGTCACTTTATTTCTATTTCATTTCTTGTTTCATTTGTATTTTTATATTCTTTCTTTTGTAAGCTCTACGAACTTCCAACGCGGGGAATATGGATACGCGCCATAAATATATTTGGGCATTAATTTCTTTAAATTGATAATTTATGCTATAAGACCATAAGGGCGCCATCTATGGGTTTTGTATTGTATTGAATTGAACCTATGTGACTTGAGATGCAGTGTATTCATGCGTTTCCTTACCTTTGTGAATCAAGCAATTACGTCTGACGGGAGTGTCAGTAAAAGGCCAAGAGATGTCTCTCCTGGTCAGTCATAAGAATAATTCATCCAGTGAGTGAATTATTGTTGTACCTAAGATTGGGTTTTCGGCACGCATTATTAATATGCAAATTTTTTATAGTTGAAACTTCCTTGCTGTGCGAAACATCTGTCAAGATTATGCGATATCGCCTTGACATTTTTATTGAAAAGAAGTGTCTTTTTGTGTGGACATCGTGGCTGAGCTGCATTCTCTGAGTGAGTGTTTGTTTGTTTTCACTTTGGTTTTTGAGATTGCTGGGTCAACTGTTTTTTTGTGTCACATAGGGAAGAATTCAATTTTCGTTAATTTTACATAGGGTAGTCATCCCTTAGTGTCAGGGGCTATTTACACGCCCCTACAATGATTCAAAGTACAACTTCAGGAGGGGAAACTATGATGAATGTCGACAGGATTTATTAGCTGTTAATTGGATAACTCTTTTTAAATATAAAAATGTGAATAGTATGGTTGTCTTGTTTTATGAAAAACTATGGGAAATAATTGACAAAAATTTTAAAAAATATGTTATTAAATCAAAAAACCAATACCCTATCTGGTTTAATCAGCAATTGATTGATCTTCTTAAGAAAAAAAATAAAATTAGACTTAAGGCAAAAAAAACATGGCAACGTTTCAGATTATAAAGAATTCTCTAATTTACGGAAAATGGCCAAAAAAGTGCAAATTGAATGTTATAAATCATACATCAACTCTGTCGAAAGTGGTCTGCAAGATAACATAAAGGTATTCTGGTCATACTCAAAATCATTACGAAAAACTAATTGTATTCCTAAAGTAATGCATCTTGATGATATTTCCGCAAACGATGGAGAACACATAGCAAACATGTTCTCCAAATATTTTTCATCTGTTTATACTAATTCGGAATCACCTGATAATGATTCAATGTTAAATATTACTGAACACAACCAAAGCAATCTCGGTAAAATTCATATTAGTGCAGTTGAAATAAAATGTTTTTTGAGTAAAATAGATTCCAATAAGGGCTCCGGCCCCGACGGTATTCCACCTTTCTTTGTCAGATGCTGTGCCGATTCATTATGTTTACCACTTTTTATTATTTTCAATGAATCTTTAACCTCTGGAACTTTTCCTGACTTGTGGAAAAAAGCGCATGTGGTACCAGTATTCAAATCGGGTGACCAATCTTTAATAAAAAATTATAGACCAATTAGTATACTATCATGTTTTGCTAAGGTTTTTGAATCTCTGATATATAAAAATATTTTTTCTCACTTTAAACCCCTTCTCTGCACTAGGCAACATGGGTTTGTTCCTCACAGATCTATTACTTCAAATCTTTTGGAATTCTGTGATTATGTGTGTAACTCTTTTAATGAAAGATTACAAGTAGATGCTATTTATACCGATTTCCAAAAAGCTTTTGATAAAGTTAACCACTCCATCTTACTTAAAAAGCTTGATCAAATAGGAATACATGGAGACCTATTTCGCTGGGTGAAATCATATTTATGTAACAGAACGCAACTAGTATTTATTAATGGATACAAATCATCCCCTATAAATGTAACTTCTGGTGTACCTCAGGGGTCAAATCTGGGTCCTCTTCTTTTTCTAATATTTATAAATGACCTTGGTTCAAAATTAAACTGTGATTATGCTTTTTTCGCCGATGATCTTAAAAATTTTCGTAAAATTAAATCTGTTTCTGATCATCAACTGCTTCAAAATGACCTTGACACACTCAATAACTGGTGTACTGTCAATGATATGCACTTTAATGTTGAAAAATGTTTCACTTTAAACTTCACTCGTAACAGAATAATAAAGGATTTTTCCTATGTTATAAATAATACTATTCTTAAAAAAGTGTTTTCCATAAGAGATCTAGGAATCACTCTTGATTCGAAATTCATATTTGATGTACACATTAACGACATTAAGTGCAAATCATTTAAAATGATGGGATTTATTCATAGAATATGTAAACCTTTCAAAGATCCTCTATCAATTCTAACCCTTTACAATGCCTTAATTAGAAGTAAACTTGAATATGGAAGCACTATTTGGAATCCACATTACTGCAAGTATGAAAACATTGTAGAATCAGTTAAAAAAAAAATGCTAAGACTGTTATCTTTTAAATGTCAATTACATGAACATCTTAGATCGTACGACATGCGACTTAAATACTTCAAAATTAATACACTTAAAATCAGAAGGCAATGGACTGATCTAATATGTTTACATAAAATAATTCACGGCCATCTTGATACTTCATTGTGTCTTAGCAACATTGATATAAATGTTCCCAATTCCCATTGCTTAAGACGCCATAATATGTTTCACCTGAATACATTTAAAAACAATATCGCCTATTTTAGCCCTCTGACCCAAATGTGTCGACTGTATAATAAGATAGAGTGTGCTGAAGTAGATATTTTTGTTGATAATTTATATGGATTCAAAAAAAATGCTCTCCAATTGCTGAAAAATATGTGATAAATTATTATGTGTATCATGTTTGTCTCTAATTATGTCTCTTATCTTGCCTCTCTTTAATTGTTATTTGAGTAAACTTTGATTTTTTTGTTAAATTCTATATGTAACTTTTTTTTTTTTTTTTTATCTAATTTTTATTTAATCTGTTCCAAAATTATTATTTTATTATTTGGTTAATTGATTGTGTATAAATTGTTACTTTATCTATTTGTATAATTAACTGAGTTTTTATAACTGGGTTGTTCTCACATGTGTGTGAACAACCTGTAAAAACGCAGTATAAATAAATAAATAAATAAACAAGAACCTATCTACATTATATAATAATACTATACAAATAATAATAATACACAAAATTATTACAATAAGAGAAGATTTTAATTAAACATAACAAGGAAATTAAAAGATATGCTGACACAATTTATTGTGTGTAAAAAATAAAATAAATAAATAAATACATGAAACTTAACTTACAGTTACAAATTGATGCTGTTAATATTCAGGAAATTAGCCAAGACTTATACACGCGTTTGTTCACAGAAGATAACAGGCATGCAATGTTGTAGGGAGGCAATATACCCGAACTGATTAGGTGAGGGAAGAAATTTTTGTATGAATTATTTAAAGGACAACTGAAAAAAATATGATTGAGATCCTCTTCACCAAGACGACATTCACACATCGCAGAATTCTTAATATGAATTTTTGTCAGGTGAACATTGTGGCAGCAATGCCCTATCCGCATGCGGCAAATGGATGATGTCGAGAATTTGTTAAAAGAAAGTCTTGAAAACCACGGTTTTGAAGGAATCGTTGGCTGAATTGTGAAAAAGCTATATCCTTTTGATTGACTAGATTCTTCCCAATGATTCTGCCATGTGGAAATCATGTTTTCCTTCAATTTTATGAAAATGTCATCGGTGTTTAAAAATTTATATAAAATATCCCCCGAAATAATGGCATCTTTCGCCAATGAATCGGCCTTTTCATTTCCAGGGATACCGCAGTGACTAGGTATCCAAGCCAAGATGATTTCTTTGCCAGAGTCGGTTAATTTATGAATTAAAGTGCGAATTCCAACACAGAAATCGTCTTCTGGGTAATGGAAAGGGGAAAAGTTTAATTTTTGAAGTGCACTCAGGGAATCGGAGAGAATTAAGAATTTTCCAATGTTAACATCGTCAATGTATTTGAGGGATTCAAAAATGGCTATACATTCAGCAGTGAAAACGGAAGCCTCTTTTGGAAGTTTAATTTTTCTATCGACTTGATCTGATGGGCAGTGGAATGCCGCTCCCACATGGTTTGATAAGGGAGACTTGGAACCATCTGTGTAAATAATTTTCCAGTTGGAATATTTCGAATTTAAAATTTGGATAAGTTTTCTTGGAGCTTCGTGATTGTTAATTATGCCGAGAGAAAAAAGAATATTTGGTTTACACAAATGAATACGAAAGGAGTTGGCATATAAAGGAAGTCTGTCTGATGGATTTAAGAGGGGTTTATACGAACAGTACGTATGGAGGCTTTTAACAAGAAGAGGTATTGATTTGTTCCTCCAATATGGAAGTGATTTCACTTGAGCAGTGAGTGCAGTAATTTTGTCTTTCAGTGGGTGATTAGAGAGTCTTAAGCATTTAAATAAAAACTTGTCAGCCAAGAACTGTCTTCTGAAATGAAGAGGAGCCTCCACAGCCTCCACTTGTAAAGCGTTAATTGGGGAAGAACGCATTGCTCCGATAATCAATCTTAAACATTGAAATTGAATACGGTCCAACCTTGCGAGGTTCTTTTTAGAAGTGGGTTCAATGAGGAATGACGCGTAATCCAAATGACTCCTAACATATGCGTTATAAAAAAGTTTTTGGGTGAATGGATGACTTCCCCACCAGACCCGTGAAACGGCACGTAAAGTGTTGAGGCCAGCTTGACATTTGTTAATGATTAAATTAACATTCGGGTTCCATGTTAACTTAGAGTCTAAAATTACCCCAAGGAATCTTATTTGTACCTGCATAGGGAGAATTGAATTATTTATTTGGACTGTTACACGCGGAGTAACACGTTTTCTGGAAAAGACAATAACATTGCTTTTGGACGGAGAAATTTCTAAGCCGTGATTTTTTAACCAGGTGTCAAGGTTTTTCATGCAAATGTTAATCACATCCTCCAGAATAGAAATAATTCGTCCTGAAATATATATAAAAAGATCATCCGCATACTGGAGTATTTTACAAGATGGATGCATACTCCGATGCAGGTCAAAGGTATAAATATTAAAAAGGATAGGACTAAGGACGGAGCCCTGAGGCAAACCCTTGTTTACTATTCTTTCCAGTGGAGGAGAATCCAGCACCTGGATTTGAATTTTCCTGGTAAGAAAGAGGTTAATTATAAAACTGGAAAGCTTACGAGGGATGCCAATTTTTAATAATTTATTAAATAAAACATCCAATAAAACATTGTCAAAAGCTCCGCACACATCAAGGCAAACACCGACAAGGAATTCATTATTGGCCAGGGCTAACTGGATATCAGAAGTCAGGATGGACACACTTTCGATCGTACTTTTTCTTTTTCGAAAGCCAAACTGAGAGCTGGGAAGAATTTTCTCATTTTCTGCATACCAGTCTAGACGTCTTTTAATCATATGTTCAGCTATTTTAACTAAGGAAGATGACAGAGCTATAGGTCTGTAAGAAAGTCCAGAGTTAGGGTCTTTCTGGGGTTTCAGAATGGGAACAATTATTTGAGTTTTCCAGGATGATGGAATTTTGCCGGAGTCAAAGATCAGATTTATAATTGAAAGAAAATAGTTTAGTGTGGTAACATCGCAGTTTTTAATAAAGCTATAAGAAATTCCATCTACACCAGCGGATGAGTCTGTGAGATCGTTTAAGACCTCCCTAAGTTCCGTTAAATTGAAGTGGGAGTCCATCCAACCCCGTGTTTTAAATGAGTATGTGAATTCTGTTTCATTAAAATTACTTGCAGTTTGAGGAGCTAGTTTATCGGCAAATTCCTTCACCCACTCTGAAGTGAGTGGTCGAGTCACCGTTGGGACGTGAGAACCCTTAAACCTGCGAATTGAATTCCAAACAACTGAAAGAGGAACTTCGGGAGATAATGATGTGCAAAATTTTTTCCAGCCTTGACGTTTTTTGTTTTTTAGAAGACGTTTGGTCTTAGCTTCAATTTGTTTATACTGAAGGAAGTTCTCCATATTCATATTTGTTGAATAAATTTTCGCATATTTTTTCCTCATATCTACTGCGTCTGAGCATTCAATATCCCACCAAGGAGCTGGGGGAGGTTTCCCTTTGTTACGTGTCGTTTTAATGGGGATAAATTTTTCTGCGGCCGTAATGACTGCAGACACAAATAAATCGTATCATTCCGCAACATTTTCTGTAGTTGGAGAGGGCAGATTTTGCACAGAGAACTTTGTATGATTTGAATAGTCATTCCAGTTGGCTCTGGCAGTTAAGAACCTTGGTTTTCGACTACTGCACTTGACATTTTTGTTGGAATGATAAATATTTGAGGATTCAATGAGGATGGGGTAATGATCACTCCCATGAGGGTCATCCAAAACCTTCCATAACAGGGATGCGGCTATGTTGGAATTGCAAATAGTAAGATCAACCATGCTGGGTCGCTGACCAGGCACCTGCAGACGAGTAGGAGAACCATCATTGATAATACAAAAGTCTAGTTCATCTAGTAGATCAACAATATCTCTGCCCATTCTGTCACAATTGTGAGCTCCCCATAATCCGTGATGGGCATTGAAATCTCCCAGAACAAGAGAAGGGGTAGTGACCTTGGAAAACATAGCTTTTAGGATTGATTTAGAAGGTTTATTAGATGGTGATATATACAAAGAAATTATTGTAGTGTCAAAAACCTTTGCGGCCGTCACTTGAAAAGGACAACCAATTGGTTTTACATCTACAGGGGAGAAGGGTAATGATTTTTTAATGAAAAGAGCGGAGCCGCCCTTTCCATCTTGATGGTCGTCTCGAAGACAGTGGTATCCCCTGACTCTGAAATCAGAATCCGGTTCCAGCCACGTCTCCGAGATGGCAGCCACTGCAATTGAGTTTGAGTGTAATGTGTTTAAAAATTCTTCAGTCTTATTTCTAAGACTATGACAATTCCACTGAAGAATCCTCATCAGAGGAGCCATTTCTAGTTGAGTTGATAATATTAGTAATTTGTTTAGCAACGTGGGACGGTATTTGAATGTTGTTTTTATTTAAAGTTTGTAAAATATGTAAAAATGAGGTGATTAGTGTAGAGTTAAGGTCTATATTATAATTTTGTTCTTTAGTAGATGACTTTAGGTAAGAATTGAAATTTGAACTGGAAGGAATTTGTCCATTAGGGAACCACAGAAGGGATTCGTGATTAGCATTATTTTTTTTTTGTTAGAACTCTAGGTTTCACGACCCTTTCAACAGTTTTTCTAAATGAAGAAGAAGAAGGTTGAGAAGGGGTGGATTTTTTAGAATTTTTGGAAGTTACTTCAGAATAAGATGGAATGGATTTGTTAAACATTCTTGATGCTTCCGCATAAGAAATGCTCTTCTCGGCCATTGTGTGTTTAATATTGCGCTGCCTTGACAGTTCAGGGCAAGTTTTGCTGATGGACATGTGGGTACCGGAGCAGTTTAAACATTTATAATTTTCCTCTGTTTTATCACAGGAATCGCCACTATGGGACGAACTGCACTTGAAGCAACGGGGTTCTGATCTGCAGAGGTTCTTCGTGTGTCCAAATCTGCAGCACTTGTAGCATTGCACAGTTGGGAACACATAGAGCTCTACTGGTAGAGAGACGTTAAACATAGTAACATTTTGTGGAAGGTCTTTGCTGTCAAATGTTAGGACAACGGATTGGGAGGGTCTCCATTCTACAGAGTTTCCCGTATTAAACCTGTAATTTAGACGACGCGCTTTTAAAACTTTTCCGAAACCTTGAGGAACAGTAATGCTTTCCAGGATGTCCTCTATCGACCAGTGCGGTGGGATCCCTTTTGTGACACCTAACTTTGTAACCTGATATGTAGGTATGAAAACATTGTACGAGTTTTTTTTTGGCAACATCAGATTTTACAAAGCTATTGGCCTCAGCCGCTGTCTTGAATTCAACAGAAAGACGGTTACGCCCAACCGATTTTACTCCAATCCAGACAGGGTGGATTTTATTTTTAAACATAAAATGTCCAAAGTCCACATCGTATAAATTTGATTGTTTTTCATCCTTTGAAATTTTAGTCACGTGTGTAATGTAAGGTGGTCTATCAAGATTATTATACAGACGTGACATTTGTGAAGGAGTATTGTTTACCAGTGGGGCGGGTGTGATTGAAGGGCTTGCTGGACTTAGACTTGAAATCGAGGAAGAAGTGGACGGAATTACATCCTGTAAAACAGAATTATTTGGAAGGGAGTCGTTTTGCGTGGAGGGTGTTTTTCGATGTATTTGTTCAAAATCTGTTGCATTTCTATTATCTGCTGGTTTAGCAATTTTTCTTTTTTTTGACGTAATCGTTACGAAGTCCGAAGCCTCCGGAATATTAGCCGCGATTATTTTTTTTGTAACACCCGAGGATTCAGATAGCAAACCATCATCTGGGGGATCAGGTGGTTTTTCTTTATCCATTTTCGAATAAATCTACAGCACACAAATCAAAAAAAAAATCTTACCTTAACTGCCCCTAAGAACCAATTATATAACACAAATACTTACAGTGAAAACAAATATACAAGTAAAAACTATATTACACTAATTTACAATACTATTTTAAAACTATTATCTATATAAAATGATTAATTTTGTAAAGAGGAATGAAATAACACTGGCACAGTTAGACGGTAGCCTTTGTTTTTTTCTGCTATTTTTCTTGTCACTGTTCCAAATTTCAAATATTTTTCCTGCAAGTTGATAGTTAGGGAGAGGTAGGTACAGGATAAATGACATCCCGGTAGGAACTATGCATATTCTCATTCAAAAACCAAACCAATACTATATCAACTAAAGAATTCCATGGACCAGTGTTACAATAGTATTTAAAAAAACACACATGTCATAAAAACAAAGGCAAATTTTGTTCGGTGGCCCGTTGGTTTAATAGTATTCCAGTGATTCCCATCCAGCGGATTTCGTTAAAATGCAGCGAATTTACCTTGTATTATTTGTACTGTAGTGGGCTCGTATTAGCAGCAGGGATCACCATTCACCTCTTTACTGTTATGATATCCTGTTACCCGATATATGAAAGTAATAAAGCCCAGCTTTTGTTTGTTTCGAGCTTTTGTTTTTCTGGACGGGCAGATATTGAATTTTATTGACGCTACGTTAGATTTTATTTGGGATTTGTTAGAATGTTGAAAAACTCAAACTGCTTTATTTATTTCTCTAAGGATTAGTTATTTCAAAAAATTTAACGTAATCATCAAATATTTGAAGTTAATTTTCACATTCCATTTCAATTTCTATTCAAGTTATTGATAGAACTTAAATATTTACACAGAATGTGAAAATTAACTTAAAATATTTGATGATTTCGTAAAAAATTTGAAACAACTAATCCTTAGAGAAATAAATAAACCTGTTTGAGTTTTTCAATATTCTAACCAACCCCAAATAAAATCTAACGTAGCGTCAATAAAATTCAAAATCTATGATTATTTAAGTTTCATGCAGCAACTGATCTAAAATAATGTAATAACAGAACTTGAATAGAACTTACATCAAATTTTTTGAAACAACCCGTCCTATGCTACTAATTTTGATAATTATTTGTTTTTAAATATGACACACTTCAAAAATACCCTTAAAAATAAGTTGGTTTGAATTATGAGTATCAATAGAATTTATACACAGTGTCGATTTTTATGTCTGTTTCTCTATTTACAGACAGTAAATAGAGAAAGAGATTTTTTTGGTGCATTCGAATCCTCTCATCATATACAGCCCCTCTACACATCCCTACGGGGTCGCTTGCTTAGTTATATCTTAGGTAATTAGGTATAACGTATTTTCCCTAAACGTTAAATAAGCTCAACATTGTTTTCAAGCTCAAAACTTACCAAAGACCTAATTTATTTATAAGACTCAGTGTTATGGTTTTGATTAAATATTCCACAAATAAAGCACAATATTGATTAAACGGGGCACTTTTTACGTTCTTTTATCCAAACTCCCTGTAATGCAATGACGACAGCGACTGTCACCAGCCCACCTTTACAAAACGAAATTTAATTCTGAAATTTATTGGGCAGATATTAGCGCCGATAAATTGGATAACGAATGTTCACATCGAAATAAATGACGAAATTGAATTGTCGAAATGTTGTGCGGTTTGTGTGGGTGAATTTTATGAGGTCCAGAGCTGTTTTTGTCATCATGAAAACTAGTATTCCGAAATCAGAGTCAATGGATTTTACGATTTCCTAAAAGTGTTTACACTAAACTTAAACTGACGATACCTGGCCAATTTTAGAAAATATTTCTTAAATTTCTTCTTCTCAGTTTCTCTAAAAATATTTACTTGCCTCAAGCAGTTATTCCTTTGAATGCTGTAAATAGATAAAAACGTTGTTTTAAAGTTTTTTTTTACCTTGAAGAATGGTTAAACAAAACAAATATTTGCCTATTTCGGTATATTTTTTAATAATTAAAGAAAATAAAATATTTTTTTAAAACATCACGTTTTTTATCACCCATAAATAAAAAGCATAAACATAAATATTTAAATGTTCGTCTAATTATAAAAAAAACAATGTTTTTAAAAGAAGCCATGATTAAGAAACTCAGAAAGTAATTTCAAGAGTTGAAATGTATTGTTCTAGGCGTGTTTACTTTGAAATAAGTGACCTGACCTGTCAGTGGTTGAGTGGGCATAGCGCTTGGATCCCATCCGAGCGTCGCGTGTTCGATTCCTCGGCTGGTTAAGTCCTCCATCACAACACAAGCAACATTTTCGGCTTTCTGTGGTGGTAGTGGGAGATTTTCAAACATTGTTGGGTTATTCGTAACCCGGGAATGTTTGTCTTTCTTTAAAAAAAAAAAGAAGTGGTATACAAATTTAAAAAAATATATATTATATTACAATTTCCCTCTGGAGGTTCTTTTTAGAGAAATGAAGGAGTGGAGGTTCTGGGAAGGAAAAAAAGTTTAAGGGATGGGTAGGAATCTGGGGGTCAGTATGTTCAGGGTCAAAAGGTTTCCCTCAAGCAGTTTATCGCGATCCCGCCCCTCCACGCAGTAGGTGGGCAAACGCATCCACTACCAATACCCAGAAATACCTCACCCCATGAACCCGGGCACCCCTGATAAGCCACCAAACGTAGCGAACTACTTGGGGTTACCAATGGCAGGGGTGTTGGTTGTATATATCCAATAAATGGTTCCTTGGGTGGCGGTGCCGATACCCGCCTCCGAATTTGAAAAATATTAAGACCGTGAAATATGTATTTTGCAAGCATGTAATGAAAATATTCATACTCTGCCCGAAATTGCCAAAATATTAGTAGGTACTAAAAGCGGTTACTTACAAACATCTTCACTTCGTCTTCACTTCACATTCCCTACATATTAACTTCACCTACACTTCTATTCACTATCATGGTGACTTCAGTGAAGTGAAGGTGATATATTAAGAAACCAGAACAAAAAGAAGAATACCATAAAATATCCTCTCCTATACCAAAATATAAGTAGGTACTAAAGTAGTTCCGTAATACGAAAAAGTTCCTTTAACCCGTTTAATCACAGGGGACCATATTTGTAACTGATCACATAAGTCTCACAGAAATCGTTGCCTCCCTTACTATCATAGTGAGAAATAATGTTCTAAACGGTATTTGAATGAAAAAACAAACCGCTCTAATCAAATATAAAAATTAACCACGGAATAATTAAAATATTCAGGTTTCTGAAACCAAAGTTTTAGACCTTAATTTGAAAAAAATAGAGTAGTTACGTACTTCACACGCGATAGAAGTGAAACTAGAAAGCCGCTAGATGTCACTTTCTTTTGCCTGTTTATTTTAAAGTGGTTTGAAGATTGGATATTGATTTACAAAAACAAAAATGTTTTTTTTTTTATTTCGTAGGGTTCGAACCTCCATACGCTGGACTTCTCTGGCCGCTGCGATTTGCGACGCACTATACCGCCGCGCTATGGGACGCGCTCGGCGAGGCGCGAATTCACGCAATATATTCCGACGACTCGTAAAAAAACAAAGCGTGAGCTTTGAAAAAATGAGCGCAGACCTATCGTCGTTTCCGTTTTATACCTCAACCAATATGAGCCTTGGGTGCAGTTTGATGCTTCGCAGGTGCCGTAATGCGTTATTTCCGTTTAATCCGAATTCCAAATCACTCTAACGCGGCTACGGAAGTTTCACTTAACAAAAAAATTATGAAACTTTGTGAATTTTATAGGAATTATTTTTACGTGAAACGACAAAATAGTAATGTGACAAAATAATAACGTTTATCATTAAACCGTCTGCTTGGAACACTATATTCGCACCCTACAATCCGGATCCTCAGTTTCGCACCAAAAATCAGAAACCGTCACTTTTGATCGAGATTGTAAAATATCTATGGAAGATAGCTTTCATGTTTAAAAAACAATAAGAAGCATTATTTCGTACTCTTTCCGATTATAAGAAAAATACATATAATTTGCATGAAAGGATGAGAGATATATATAGCTTTTAAAATGTAAGGTCGCTCCGACGTTTTTGGTCTCACCAAAGTATAACGCGATTACGTGTTTTGGGATGTATTTATTCCTAAACAAGCGGACGGGTTTTTATTATCATTATCAGTAATTATTTTTTTTAATTTATATTTAAAAAAATATTGGCTATTTCGAATAATAAAATTCAAAGCGTATTTCATCACCTTTCAAAGACAGTTTTTATTTTTCGGATACGTTCACAAGCATTCCGTTAATTTGGATTTTATTGCAAAGTTTCGTGGAAATATTTTTACTTTATGAAAAAATTCACGCGAATTTTGAAGGATAATATTGTCATCTACCATCCACCAGCCGGGCCCTCTAAATTTGTCAGCGAGGTAAATTTACTCTCCGAGTCATGAATTTATAAAGTACATTTTCAAGTACACGTTCTGTTATTTTGGGCCTTGAATATAATGAATAAGTGTCGGATGTTCCAAAAATTAACACCATATATCAGCGCCGAAACCGCCGTCTTTGCATAAAACCCGGCCTGTGAACATCCGGCCGCGTCAGCGCTTTCAAACTACTCAAAAAGTAACCACCCTGTACACAGTTGTACAGGTGAAATAATAATTTATTCAACGTAACTTCACATTTTTGTGTTATCTATGTTTTTACGTGTTTGACTTCATAAATCCAAAATTTTTTAATGCGAGGAAAGATGTCCCCTTGGATTAATGACAGTTGCTGGTGAACATATATAGGTTTGACTATTGAAGATTTACAATAACTATTTTGTGCTGAAAATCCTAATATATAAAACAAAGTCAGGTTAGTTACCTACATCATTTATAACACGAAAACCGTTGGATCTATTTTTATGATCTTTAGTTTGCTGGATTTGTCTCCTCCCCGAATAGCAGAATAGCTATTAAAACATCGGAAATATTCACGAAAAAAATAATTATAAAGAAAATTCTTTTCTTCATACATTTTATATGGAACGAATTCTCTTCTTTTGAAAAACCTGCAGGAATATTGTGATAAGTATAATATTGAATGGTGAGTGAATTCCAAAAATTCAAAAACGTCAAATGCCAATGCGCTGATTGTTTACATATAATGCTGCCCCTCTTTTTTGTACACTAACAGCCTTACTAAAAAACCCAGTGAAAATTTTATTCAATTGACAAACGGCCGCGGATGTGAAAACATTACTAATTAAAAAATTGTTCATGGAAAAAAATACACGTGGTTAACACAGCCTGAGAGGGTAGTTTATCTCTGTTTTAATGATGTCTGAACGAAATTCGAAATTTTTCCAAAGAATTTTGAATGTTCTATATATTTCTTATTTTTGAAGGTGTCGTAAAAACAAATACCATTTATGAAAACTAGATAAAGTTACCTTTTAGATTTGTGTATTTGAAATACACTTTAGTTTTAAAAAACTGCCATATTTTAAGATTCAAACTCGGAAAAAAATGGAAAAAAAATTTCCTCCCACAATATTTTTGACCAAAATGTAGAGGAATTAAAAAAAAATGAAAATTTAAAAAACACAGTCCTTTTATGTAATAAATTTAGAACGAAACTGTCACCTCGATTTTTCGTCGTGCATACAATAAAAAAATAATAAAAAATTTCAAAGTTTTTTTTATTGCCAAAAAAATAACTTAGAAATAATACCGACATTTAAAACAGATTTCGTGCATCTCTAAAGACGTTAATTTCTTTGATCCGTTTATGAAAACATGTATTAGATAATAATATTATAAAAAATTATCACTTTTAAGAAATTCTCTTAAAATAAAGATCTTAAAATGTAAATTTTATCTATAAAAGTAATCTATAAAACAATATTCTGACAGTTCAACTTTGAAAGTACGGCGTTTGTACAATAACTTGATTAAACTGATGTAAACCACACAAATAACATGGTAAATATATCAATTATGTGAACAGAAGAGTAAATTCGTCACTACAATAGAAATTATTAAGTAAAATCTCAACATTTAGGTACTAACAAAATTTTTGATATCCCGCCATAAACACACCGAGCTGTTTTGTCATCGCGGGCTGTCGCGGGCCGTTGAGAAATAATGCATAGGCGCGACAATAATGCCCTTTGCGGAGAAAAATTAAAACAAGATTGTTTCCTAGTAAATTAAAACCATATACAACGTTGTCAGATCTTCAATGCATTTTAACAGCGTGATCCCGTAAGAAAGGTTATTGGTAATAAAACGTGTTATAGTGTACACGGGGTTCATTATGTTATTGCAATAACACAGGTTATCGGCCGTGAAAAGTTTTTTTTAGTAAGACTGAATATGTCTAACGAACTAAATAACAAACTAACCATCACGCCGTTTCCCCGCAGGGGTAGGCAGAGAGGACGGACCGCCAAACAACTCGATCTTGGCACACACTCCTTGCCTCGTTCACATTCATACATCGTCTCACTAAATGTCAATAGTCGAAAATGAAACAAACGGTGAACGTATATCCGCACCCCTCCAAAGAAAAAATACAATGATTATAATAAATCTCCCTAACATGTTTAAAGAAAATGAAACACAATTCCCGTAACTAAGTGGAAAAGTAAGAAAATCACAAAAAATTATAAATCCGTACACAACGCCATTTCTGATACTGACAAAAACAAAACACGGACAGTTGCACATCGATAATTGCTTCATTGTGCAATTTTTAATTTAATAATTTTTTTTTTTTTAATTCAGCTAATAAGTTAACACAACAGTTATTGATTCTGAGGTGGTATGAGGTTCTCCAGGTCAACTAGTTATTTATTAAAATTAACGCTTTCAAAAAGAAAGCTTAAAAAAACATTTAATTATTTTTAAAAAGTTATAGAAAATCTTCTTACCGAACGGATTTTAAAGAGAAATCTATTCTTTGGGCACTTCGCCAAACACCTTAACATTTATCAGAATCAGTTATTTAGATCTTCGATTGAATCTTAGATTTCGCAACGCTTTTGCTAGAATTCGACCGCTAGTGTGGAGGGCATTCTTAATTAAAACTATGGTCTTTATAGGAATCAATCAAAAAATCTGCAAAAAGTAGTATTTATGGAAAAATCACCATTTTTATGTGCTTAATGTAAGACTTGGGGTCGAACTTTAAAAGTCTCAGATATCGATAAACATATTTGAAATGATACTTGTCATTATTTTTTATTCTCACCTTCACATGTTTTACCTATATTCGTATAAACACCGCACTTAAATGACTCTTAAATTTTCGGATTTCTATATATAATGGAACTGTGGCATTATCGTCTTGTGAAGTTAAAGGGATGGAGAAGGGAAGAAGAAGATTGGGAAGAACTTGGCTGTTTAGATCTAGTCACTAAGTGTAATAACCGTGGCCGGTTATCCCATTACCTCTGGAATCCTTAGTGATGGATCCAGATTCCTCAGATATGATAATCTCAGTATGGGGTGTATGTCAATAATAGACGTGGGTAGACTATGTGTATTTAATCCGAGAATACTGTACAAGGTTCTTCTTAGGAAGCTGATAACAAGAGAGGACGAATGGACAACATTCACGCCTTTTATACGTTCCGCATGCTGTCTCACTCATACACGCATGTCTCTTTCATACTGCAAGACATACGTTCACTACACTAAGCACAGTTAGAAATGTATCTATAACGATGGGTTAATTTGGATGGGCCGGTTCTCTAATACATACCTGCGGCCAATCCCTCCATGTTATTTTTATCGGGTAATAAATGATAAGAGGTTATGTTGAACTGAACTTAGATTTATTTACAACTTCACATTTAATATACACGGCAATTATTTGTACTAAGTTTAACAAGAGTAAAAACTAAGAAATGCAAGATTGCAAACCACCAAGACCGAAGCACCTTCTGGAATGATTTTCAAGAAAGCGAAATTTGCTAGGTCACCGGAACTGTCATTTGAATGCTTGGGTTTGGGTGTTGCCAAGTTGTAAAACAATGTGGCTGTTATGTTTCGAACAATATGTAGTACCTACATATCCTTTTCAATCAACGTTTCGCTTCTGTTTAGCGGTCTTTCACCAGCGCGATTCTGCGAATATCTGTGAATCTGGAATCTACCAAACGATAAATTGCAATATTTTTAATAACTTATTATACGACCTGTAAACAATAATTTTTTCCAGATTTTATTATTTAAATCTTGCCGCTTAGCAATCCCGGTGAAGTGTAAAATTCGTTTTGGTGCATTAGCTTTTCCCTTGCCAGCAATTTCATTTGTATCAACTGATTTGCATTTCCCTGCACCATATTTGTGAGTCACGCATTTCACAGTTACCTGTCAATCACGTTTGCTTCAAATCGAATTATTTCGGAAACTGTGACAAACGAATCCGGACAAAATCTCACGGAATTTTGCAATAGGTTGTTGGCGCGCTCAAAGAGTTTTATCAAATTACATGAGCTTTTGGTTTAGTGGAAATTTTGAGCTTTTAATTTGGCTTTGTGATGTTTTCACCAGTTTTTAATAAAAGAATAAAATAATATTATCTTAGACTTGTTGAAGATATTGGATAGGAATAAGACACAATTCTCAAGGAAATTAATCTGCACCGAACAGTTTTTTGAAAACCCGATTTACTGTAAAATCTATATCAATAGAAACCCTGAAATGGCGAGTCACGAAATTTGCATACCTATTTCATTCTGACTAAGATTTTGAGGTCAACGCAACAATTTGCTGCACGAAACTTAATTTTGATCTTGCACCTTTAAAATATCTATCTAACTTCTTAACTGTCAAGAAAATAAGTGACAACCCTATACAGTTATATAAATATTCATTTTCTTGTTATGTACGTAGTATAATTGTATATTTACAATCCTCCTCGTTAGTTTATTTCGTATTTTACAAAAAATATTCCACATTAAAGAAAATACCGTTAAAACACGTGTGGAGCCGGTTAGTAAAACTACGGACATTCAAAAACAGGAGTTTAACCAATGACTAAATAATAAAGTGGCTCACCAAAAAAATAACGTGTCCAAATGGTTATACGAAAATGTCGACCAAGATGGAACCAATATTTATTACATGTCATATAAACTGAATAAAAAACATGGAAGCCATTTGAATTTAAAGCCATTTTTGTATGACCGTATGGCATGAATATTCGTTATGTTTTTAGATCGGTTTTTCAAGTTCTTCTCTTAGGATGGGTTGTTTAAAAACTTTTAACAATTCATACATTTTTTTACGTTAATTTTCATGCTCTGTTTAAGTGCTATTCAAGTTCTGTTTTTTTATATAATTATAGGCCAATTGCTTCATAAAGCTGAAATAATCAAAGAACTTGAATGGAACGTTCACAGAACGTGAAAATAACATTAAAAAATTTGATGAATTGTTAAAATTTTTTGAAATAACCCATCCATTATTATTTTGTTTAGTCATTGATTAGCTTGATTTTATCGATCAGTTATTATAAAAAAAGTTTTTCAATGTTCAAAATCTAGCACTTTAACATTTGGTAATCGTGCTTTAGTTTTTTCTGTATAAATTTACAAACAAAGGCACGGATGAGATTTACAAACGAAAATGTTTTTTTGGTTATAAAAAGAACGCCATTATTGAGATTGGAAAAAGAGTGAACCTCCACAGGCAGGAGGTGTTTTTATTTGTCCGAGTACCGGTGGGGGAAAGGGGTGCAAAGGGTGGAGGAGGCGGGGGCGTCTCTGTTGCATTGTAATTTTTAACTAAACCTCCTGTATATTTGGACCGGGTCTGTTGAATGCGCCAGATCCCCGAACGCAAAAAATACCAAAGGGATGCATTCGGGAAATGGTAAATGATGCTAGGAATATTTGGGCTGCGCTGGATCCATAATGTTTATTTTATTGGACAACGAGTGTTGCGGAATGTGGAAAATGGATTATTTCAATCAGAAAGCGGAATCAGATTTAGCATTTTGAACACCTAATTAAATAATGCGGAACATAATTGGTGTTAACGTCAATGTTTTTTAACGTGATTAATTTTTGGTTTCGGACAGCGTTACAGTGTCCATCATCTGGGAAGATGTGTAATTGTGGTGAAACGAGTAATTATCTAGGTACGTAGAAGTGATTTTGCTTTTTTTAGATTGGATCCACACAGGACTTTTTGACTTTTTGAAATATTGGCATACAGAGCTCCGGGCCTAAACGGCCCCTTTCTCTTTCATCATGAATTTATGTTAATGGTTGTAGAAGAAAAATCCACACAGGAGGCTCTAAAGAAAATGATTTCCCTGAGGGCCTATGTCATCTTAGAGGATGCTCGTGTGGAGGGACTGTTTAAGGAAAGATAGGAGAGGAAGTTCTGGAAGGAAAAAGGTTTGAGGGGTAGGTAGGAATCTGAGGGTCAGTGTGTCCTTCCAATTGCGATGCAATGCGATGGGTCGAGAGAGAGTCCGGCTTGAGAAGTCAAAACAGTCTCTCTCGACCCGACTCGTTAAGCAGTAGGTCAGCAGACACATCCGCCGCCAAGACCTAGACAAACTTCACCCCATGAACCGGTGCACTATTGCGAAGTCACCAAACCCACTTGGGGTGACCTATGGCAGAAGTGTTTGTTATCCAAATGATGATACTATCTGCCAAGCGTAAATTGATTAGGCCCAGCTGAAATACTGGTCTTAGTCAATAATTAGTCAAATTAATGCGGTATTTGGCGTTAATTTTTGATGTAAACGTCGTGTACCACGAATGGTTCCGCGACTTTTCATCTCAAGTCAAAATATCCCCGATAAAATATCCCCGACAAAATATCCCCTACAAAATATCCTACAGACAAAACATCCCCCAACAAAATACCTTTTAAAACTTAACACAACCTAACCTAACCTAACCTAAACTAATCTAACCTAACAAAAAAATGGAATAGAAGTAAAACAGACATCCTATTATTGTTCAAAAATAGTAAAATGTGACAAAAATAATACAAACATCCTATAAAGACAATAAATTATTTTATTCAAAAATAGTAAAATGGGATATTTTGATAGTCCGTAGGATGAAAACGCGCATTGCCACCACGAAGTACTCAGATTAACACCATCAATCCTTTTAAAATTAATGGAGATTTTTGTGGATTTCCATTGCCTCCATAGTTAGGCGTGCTCGATGCGTTTTGGGTCTTCCCTGTATTGTTTTATTGGTTTAATTGTGTAAACACGACGTCCTCCGTGATCGTGCGGTTTAGTGTCAGGGGTTCAGATCTCGACGTGCTCAAAATGGCTATGAAATAATATAAAGCTCAATGTTCCAGAGTGGTCGATACTCTCAGAATCGCCCTGTTGAAAGATTACCACCCAGAATCGATACCGAACCCTACACTGTTTTAAGTTTTGTGCCAAGTTAATTACATGTATGGTTGATCCAAAAGTTTTTAGGGAGCAATTGAGTTTGGCATTGTTCTTTTATTGTAGAGATCTTTCCATCAGTCAGTTCCTTTCTCTGTCCGATTCGTTCTTTCTATCGGTATTTGCTTTTGTAAGTATTTACATATTTTTTATAATTTTGTTTTGCTTGTATTATATTATCTTCAGTATTTTGACTTAAGACGATCCCCTAGTCCTGGACCCATTCGAAATTGGGCGGAGCAAGCGACTTTAGCGTTGACCAATCAATAGCCAACAACGGTGTTTTTTTATAGGAAAAAACAACGCGAACAGCAAAACACGCCTATACGGCCCAAATTCCGGGCGCCGCGCGCCGGGCGGCTACTGACTGGGACAATACAACGCGCTTTCATTTATTTATTGTTTTATTTATTTATTGCTTCTTCACAATTTATATACATATATTTTTAGCATGTAATTATTAACCCCACTAGGGTTAGCTTGTATCGGGGTTAATAATTTCACAATTTAATAAAAATAACACACGCAAATATCGGTCATGCAAAACAGTTAAGTAAAAGCAAAAAAATAAAATTTAAAAATAAAATGATAAACAGAGAAAATAATAAGTGATAAAAATATGAATTAATAACAAAGTGTTAAGAGATCAGACAAAATGTTCTCATTCATTATATCATTAGTTCATACCATTTTCAACAACAGATAAAATTAAAAAAAATATATATCCTTAGGGTTTTTTTTTTTAAATATGTGTAAAAAAATAAAAAATGAAACAAAACAATGATTTATAAGCGATTACATTAGAGCGAATCTTTCTTATGCAATATTAAAGTGACTATCAAATAATTATGAAATAAATATGAAAGAAACCGTTTAGATCACAATATTATTGTTTTCATTCCATTCCCAAGTGACCGTTTTCATTAAAATATGATTGTATTTTATAGTGTAAGTGACACCTTAGAAATGCCACCGTGTGATCTTTTAGTTTTGACAAAGTTATGGGATACGATAACCCATATATATTTATTTATTTATTGTTTCTTTACCTTTGTTTCTGTACCATTCCTTCTGTGGATCGCATAAGGGTGACATTTGCCGTTCGGTAACGCCTCTATTTATTTCCTGTAAAAGAACATCGCCAAAGTTCATGTTTTTTTTTATTTTTTGTGAAGTTCATGCGAAAATATAATTTTTTTTTGCGATTATTATAAAGTAAACTGAATTTGCCACAATATTCAATAAATCATACCCGATAAAGGATTTTAAAGTAGGAGAGTTTGCACTTGAAAGTGTTTTTTTTATAGACCTGATACTTTATTTTTTTCTAGGCTTATTAAAAGACGTATAAAAAAATGACCAATGTTTTTAAGGGCAAGATATGTTCTACACGCAGTATTTAATTGAAGAATAGGTATATGTAATACTTCTAAGCGATTAAATTTTTAAAACAAAAATACACGATTTTTTATTTTTTTTTTTTTTATTTTTTTTTTTTTTATTATTTATTGAAACATTTATTATAATTACAATTTTACAACAAAATATTTTTTTTTACAGGTTTTTTTTTTACTACTCTTCCATTAAAAGCATTTGCTTGTGTATGGAAGGGGAGTGTACATAAATGCTATTAGTTATTAGTTAGGTATAAGTTAGTACTTAAATAATGAATTGTACATAAATATATGTGAGCTGCAGTATTTATTTGATAATGGTGTGTTTTTTTTTTTTTTTTTAAAGAAAGAATGTTATGGAGAACTAAGATATTTGTAAGATTAGTTGACAGTAGTTCTTTTCTTAAGAACATCTTTAAAATGTCTCTTGACAGAGAGCAGCATTCGGGCCTTATCATCGATGCTTCTGATTTCCTCTGGTAGACGATTGAAAAAAGTTCTTCCCTGATAAGTATAATGATGCTGTGCAAAAGACGTATTTAGTTTTGGGCATAGAAAAACATGTTTAAGTCGAGTTCTGTTTTCATTTAAAATTATGATTTTGAAATATTTCGCATGGCTTCATCTTAAGAATAAGTTTTATTTTCAAAGGTGGAGAATTATCGTATCATTTAATATTATTTTTTTTGCGGGTTGAGTATATATTTGAGGAAACCAGTTTTAAAAAAAAATAATGTATTAAAAACAATTTATCATTAATAACTTTTCTGTAGATATTACTGACTGAAATGAATAATTTTCACAAAAATCAAAGACACCATGGAATTGGTAATGGGCACTGAAGAGATAAACCCGTGTCTGTGTGTCCGAAATAAGGTCAGATTTATATTACTTTGGTAAAATAGGTTCGTGGTTGGTAAAATATTGAAATTCTTTCCTGACCGGTAAAAACAGAGTGTTAGATATTTTCACTATCGCCTATCACTATTGGTAAAAGTCCACCTTTCAGAACGTTGTTTGGCAGCCAGATCTGAACAGCCAGATAGGTACTTCCCCATCTCCTTTTAACCCATCTCCTTTCCCTCCCCATTATATTCAACCTCACAACATACCCCTGGTCGAGAAGTAAGGCTCTAGTCCCGCAATCAGAAGGTCGCGAGATCGAATCCCGGCGTGTATAAATAAATTTTATTTGGTTAATTTTGTGTTTCTTCACAATTAATTAATTAAAAATAATATCTATACATATATAAAAAATCCAAATATGTTTGTTACTGAGTTTGTATGTATGTCCGCTATGCGTTGCTAAACCATTCATCCGATTGCGATGAAACTTTGGGGATTTGATGTGCGCATGTCTGCGATGGTTTCTATATACAACTATATATATTGCGTGAGTGAGTGAGTATGTAAGTGAGTGTGTGAGTGAGTATGTGAGTGAGTGAGTGAGTGAGTGAGTTATTGAGTGAGTGACTGAGTGATTGAGTAGGTGAGTAAGTGTGTGAGTGAGTGAGTGAGTGAGTGAGTAAGTGAGTGAGTGAATGAGTGAATGAGTGAGTGAATCGGTGAATTAAAGCATGAATGAATGAATCAGTGGAATTTCCATCCAATACCATTGGAGCAAAGCCGCAGGTAAAAGCTAGTATAGTATCATTGCGGCACGTTCCGCAGAGTGGAAGATATAAAATATCATCCTGGTGTTCAGAATTGAATCGTTGCTTTGGTGACCAGATCTGAATAGCCAGGTACTTCTCCATCTTCCTCTTCCCCACCTACATCTTCCCCATGTCTTTTCCCTCCCCACTCCCTTAAGCCTTACAACTCACAATATACCCTAATTGGGGATGGCGTAGTCTCTATGGCTCCAGACGGGAACAGCTGCGCCTCTTGTAAGGTATTCACATAAAAAATACCCATAATCTCATCGGCTCCAGGAGGTTGGGACCAGTTGGATTTCTTGTGCGGTACTCGTATAAAAAAATCACTTTCCTTGTCTGCCTGGGACCTAGGAATAGAAATATATGTTATAACAATTTAAATAAGAAATCGAAATAGGATAGATTACGTTTCTAAAATTTTCCATGACCGTTTTTTTTGGTAGAATAATAAATTGTTAAAATTTATTATGAAAAGACTTAAAAAATAAAATATTTTCTAAAGAAAAGTAATTGAATGGTTCGTAATTTAACTAATGGGTTAAAAAGAAGAAAAAGTATGATTTAAACCATACGAAAATCATGCTATGTTTTGTGGGCAGTTAAAAAATTTGAGTCTCATTACGTGATCTAGGCGGCGGATGCGTGTGCACACTTACCCAGCAGGACTTTCGTCCGTTTACCTAGTGGGTGTGATGGATTCTAGCGCCCAGATTCCTACACACCCACACCCCTCGTACTTTTTTCCTTCCCAGATCCTTTCATTAAAAAAACTCTCCATACAGCATCCCCAACACATAGGCCGTGAGCGATATTATTTTACTCAAGGCTTCTTGTGTGGAGCTACTATATAAAATATATAATGTAATGTTTTGTACAAATTTAATTATTATTCAGTGAAAAACTATCGACTATTTTTCGAATCCTATTTCCACAATACCTATAGAGTTATTTATTTCCGTCATCCCCACATCTTCCATTAATCTCGGCGAAGTTTGTTTGCATTCTACGCAAAGCTGGGCAAACCAACTACCAGGAGCACACAGGAACGAGAGGGTACAGAACTAGACCCTAAAGCAGAAGGTACAGAGTTCCCAGCAGCAGTGAACCATGGCGTCAAGTGGGAGATTAGAGCGGGATTGAATGTGACAATGACGAATGACGATCAACACCGCCGCAGCTTCACGCATTAACTCGGGTTTTAGATTTCGGTGACGTTTGACGTAATGAATGACTGCATGCGCAATCGGTTTACTCGGCTTTATTGGGCTTTGGCACCAGTTTACTTAGCTTGCGTTAGGGGAAGTCAGAGTGGTTTGATTTAGACGTCTTAAGGATTAAGGTATCGTATTTCCCAATGAATCATTATAAAACGACAAGTGCTCTAGTTGCTAGATTGTGCCAACGAATGTCAATTATGATTCATTCTAGCCCTAATAATTTCATGGATTTATTAATGCTTGAACATAAGACGAACCTATTCCCTTAAAACGCAGTAAATATAACGATACGGTAGTTCAGAAAAAAGTATTATTATTTATTTTTTCTTTACATGGTAGGTATTATTGTTTACAATTCAATTTTTCACCTTTCCTTAATATTAATTCAGTGGACCCGCGGTGATCCGCACCCTGGCCAATCCGGCCACTGGCCAATCCGGCCCCTGGCCAATCCGGCGCCCCCTGTAATCCGACACATCAGGATCAGAATATTATTCATTTTGTCAAGCAATATTGTTCAAAAATGTTAAAAGAAATTTGGGAGGCGGGAATGGGTACCGCCGCCCTGGGAACCTTTATTGGATAACCAACACCTCTGCCATAGGTCACCCCAAGTGGTTTGCTACGTTTGGTGATTTAGCAGGGGTGCCCGGGTTCATGGGGTGAGGTTTGTCTAGGTCTTGGAGGCGGATGACCAGGACATACTGAACCCAAGATTCCTACCCACCTCTTAAACCCTTTTCCTTCCCAGAACTCTCCTCTCCTTCCTTTCCTTAAAAAACCCTCCACACAGCATTATAGGTGAGCATAAAGATGACATAGGCCCTGAGGGAAATTATGTTCCTCAGGGCCTCCTGTGTGGAGCTCATGTAAAAAAAAAAAAAAAGAACTCAGCATGAAAGATTTGGTTTTTGCTCTTTGTTGTAGTATAATTATGTAAGTATGATTAGTATGTCATAGTAAGTATGTAGTATGATTCGTAGTTCAAATTGATTCTTTGATTTGTAATTTGTGGATTACAAGGCACTCTTATTCAAAAAATTCCGGACTATAGAGGGTCTTAGGCAGCACGCTATAATCCGACAAATTCGATAATCCGAAATCGCCCTGCAAAACGTTTGTTACCGCGGGTCCACTGTATTAACAAAAAATCAACGAATATATAGCTGTACATTGTACATTCATGACATTAAAATCCTTATTAAGTTTGACATTATTATGGCAATAATATAATTCCTTACTGATGACACATATAATTTATACGAACTGCGTAGTGTGCACTCGACTATCGTAAAACGGACGCCTAGTGTGGTAGTCCAAAAACCTATAAAACAACTTTACAAAAGTTATTTTATGAATAAAGAATAGAAAAAAAAAAAAATTTTAAAATTGCCAACATTGACGAAAAGGACGAGACAATTTTAAATTACTCCTTCATACATTCATACTTACGTAATGCAGATGTAATGGATATGATGCAAACAAAATAATATTTGTAAAATATTTAGGACTAGCGTTCCCATTAGGGTAAGTTTTAAGGCTGAAGATAGTGGGGAGGAGAAAGAGATGTTGTACAACTACGTGGGGAAGTATCTGATTATTTAAGTTTCAATTCTGAAGTCCATCAGCAGGGCGAAACTGAAAGTATCTTCCGCTCTGGAACATGCCGCTAATTTCTTACGAATTATTTTTGGTCAATAAATTGCGAAATAACATATAAATTAATCAAATTAAATTACTTTTACGGAATTAGAATTTAGAATTAGATTCGTAGTCAGGAACCATATCCTTTGACCACGGAGCCACGAACCATCTTTTAATTTTGACAATTGTTTAGAAATTTGAAGCACTATTGTCACTCATTAAAATGACGTTGGTTGACCTAGAAAATTCACACCAAAAAACCATGCAAATTTCGCGCCCCAGTTTTTATTGCTTCGGACAATCTCTACTAAAAATATGAAATTAATCTCTTCTTGAGGTCATTATGTCTTTATCCGTTGGTTCCCACTCAATCAACTCATCCTTAGATTCAGTGAAATCTCTAAAGCTCGAACGGTCACCGCATCGGGCCATTTAGAGCAAATTGCGATGCACTGAGGCATAAAAGATTTTCTCATATTGTTCATTGATTTTTGTCCCACTGCTGCCGAGAAGGCAAAGACGAAAATTCAAGCCTGGAAATCATACGATGAATTTTAAATAACTGGATTTATTTAACACGTCAACTTAAATATTTTATTTTAGACCAAGGTATCGGTCGATAGGTACAGGTTTTATCAATAATGTCGGAAATGTTGTCACAGTTCTCTAGCATCACTGCAGATCGCCAACGAAGAAACCACAGTTCTAAATAACTAAGTGCTTATAATTTATTGGACGACTATCGATAAAACCTTTATCGATCGACCGCGAGAGATGCCTTGACAGATTTCACCGTGTTTTAGAAATTTTAGTAAAAGTTTGGAAACACTTAATGAAAAAAAAAAAAAAAAACATAAAACTAACCTTCGTAACTAAGAGGTTATGATTTGTGGCTAATAAACCGCAAAAGCAAGTATATTTAATGTCATAAATTTGTGTGATTTCAAAAAATATTCATTTAAAATGAAATGTTAAAAGTGTGCTGCTCGTTCGGGATGGTTTCAGTTTCAGTAACGCTCTAGTGAAAGACCTTCATTCAGAATTAAAACATTGCTTTAAATTAGTAACCGACCGAAGGTTTGGTTTCGGTTTCGGCAAGTTTCGGCAAAAAAATCTAATTTCGGCATCAGTTTCGGTTTTGGCAGCAAATCTGCCGAACCTTGAATTATCGCGCGTCGCGTCGTTCGGCTGACTTTGGGTGAGTTCCTGGCTTGAGTGTCACCCGCCATCATCAGCCGAGTTCGCCGGCCGGTCCGGCGTGATTATGTTGTTATTTTTGCTTTATTGATTTTTATAATATTTTTTTTTACAGCAGTAATATCAAAAAATTATTTTTTCACATATTTCAATTATTGTTTTTTTTTTTTTTATTTCATTTTACACGTATAATAAGAATGTTGTGATTGAAAACGCAATTAAAATTGAAATACTTAATTAATGAGGTCCTTCTTTTTTAACGTAAGTGTTGATTATTGACAAATTTCTGTTCCAAGAAGTAGTAGGCCTTTTTTTGTTAATTTGTTTTTTTTTAATAGTATGCTTTTCATTTCATTTAACACGTATTAAATGTCTATCAAATTTTAGTAAACAATACATTTTTAACCTGTCAAAAAAGTTTCGGTTTCAGCCAAAACTGAGACAGATACCGAAGATTCGGTTTCAGTTTCGGTTTCGGTAGAAAGTACTGTTTCGGTCGGACACTACTTTAAATAGCTTTAGTCGTGATTGGTGATCAGGTACCTACTGACATGCCTTCCTCTTAGACATATCTACCTGATGGTAGATGTTAATAGGTAGGTCTTACAGTTTAATTCAAATCTTATAAAGTCAAGACATTTTCCATTGTACCCTTAAATCGTTTAAAATCAAGTAATCTTAAAATGCATTTAAATCAAAACAATTATTTCTTGTTTATTATTTTCTTTTTAATAACTTATTACTTAAGGGCTTTTAACCAGCCAGCGGCCAAAAATCCACATTTAGTCAAAAGATGTTCTTACGATCGTACAGGGCGGTTTCAATGAGAAAGATTAATTATTCTCGGTTCCAGCTTTTTAAAATTATAACTCAATAACGATTTTATTTCATTCCATATTTGCTTTAATTTATACCAACATCCAAAAATGCTGAAAGGCGTGATGATAAAACTATTAAAATTATGTACTTTTTGTAATTCTTTTTTGATCATAAGTATTTATTATATTTCAGTAATATCTATAAGAGTATATATAAGAGTGTAAAAAAATCTGAAATATATTAGTTTGTAAGTGCGCAAATAAATACACATGATTTTATTTAAACTGAAATTAAAATTCTGTCACATACGTTTCCCAGATAATGTATTGATTTATTTTACTGCATGCTTATATGTTTTGAAATGGGTGTGGTATAATACAAAATCTTCTTTGAAAATTTAACAAATCTGCCAACGACCTATGGTTTAACTTTATTGTACTAAAAATAAACATTTTTTCTCAAAATTTAAAGCATGCGTTTACCAGATAAAAGAACAGTCTTTCGAAATCAATTTACAATTTTTTGTGGAAAAGGGTCAATACGTCTAAAATCTGATTTAATAATGATATATTTCTGGTTTTCTCTGGTTATACCCTCTTAACACTGTGTACTATGATAACTTTAAATAATACTTGAAACTATTATTTCTGCATTGATTATTATCTTCTTTTTAATAATTTTTTACAACTTGCTTACACCATATACCTACTACAATTGTTTATAATTGATTCCTAATCAATAATCATAACAAAATATTATAAATGGAACTTATCTGGTTTATCTTATATTCACTATTTAATATACAATTACTTTATGTACAACTGCATGTTTCCTAAATAAAAAAAATTACATAGGCCCTGGGAAAATTATTGTTATACTTATTTGTGGAGCTAATTTAAAAAAAACGGTTTGAAAATCTTACAATTATAATATCGAATGATTTTTCAGGGGTCGGCGCTAGTAAAAGCAATAAAAGTGTTTCAACTCTGTGAAAAAAGTAAAACTTCAAGAAAGCGCCGTAATTATTCGCAAAAATAGTAAGGAAACTCATGATATATTCATCTGAAAGCGTCTCTTACGAAATCTTGAAGATCTTATCTTCTTTTCCATCTCTGATGCACGCCTTTGACTATGTCTCATCTCTGCCGTGAAATTCCCCTATCCGAGGATAATAATTACTTCCTACATGCGAAAGAATTCCCATTTCTATGCAAATTTAGAGCGAAAAGCAATTTTGAAAATAAAAGTGTCTTGCCATGATGTGAGGATCGAATAAGGTGCGGTGGAGGCACGAAATAAACCATTTTTAGTCTATTTTTAAATAAGGCTATAAAATGAACGAGTAAAGGAAGTTCCATAAAGTTATATTTTTGTAAAGGAATATTTATATATCATTGAAGAAGGAAATAAAACTAATAAATCTAAACAAAATACGAAAACGAACAAGACACTTAAAAATAATACGGTAGCTTACCGGGGCAAACGCCTTAACTCTGGAAGGCGATCATGGGTTCGAGTCCCAGTTGCGAGGGGTTATCTCTTTGTTTTTCTGTGTTTTGTTCGGTTTCATATTTTCGTTTAGATGTATCAGTATAATCTTCTTCATCAATGATAAATATCACATTGATGGATATAACTTTCCAAAGTTATTACAACAAGAACTTTTAAAATAAAAATTGAATATTTATTTAGACTTTTAGAGAAGGTCAATAGGTGTCTCATATAAATAAAATATCTAGAGACCCCTGAGACACTATCTACTAGGTTTGTTGTCTTCAATCCAATTTCATAGAACTTTGTGATCATTTAAAAAAGTGGGAGCTAAAAATATGGGAAAAATTAGACCAAGATAATTTTAGAATGTGAAATATGAGATCGACAAAAATGACTTGAAAATAAAAGGTCTCATTGGCCGAGTTTCGACGTTTTCGCCATTGGGACAAGAGATCCTGGGTTCGAGTCGTTGCAACCATTTTTCTGTGTTTCATATTTTAGTTAAAATATTTAGTATTAACTTCTCCTTCAATGACATATTTCATTGATGGGTATAACCTTTAAATGTTATAATAACAACAGTTATTCCAATAAAGTTGAATAACTGTTGTTATTAATTAATTTAATTTTTTTTAATCCTACAAATTATTGTAACATGGGTATAATATATTTAACGATTTGAATTGTTATTGTAATGTTTATATTATATTTTGTTCTATGTTATTGTTAAATATTACATTGTTTAAAATATTTCACGGTTTTCCACAAGATTATACAAGTGGTTTTTTTTTCTTTAAAAACTACTTGTATATTCTTAAAAGTTTTTTCACTTTTATAACTTTTGGTATAAATTCTATGTATGTGTAATCTTCGATATCTTAAATATTATTTTCTAATCTATGTAAAAGCCCCTACGGGCGTATAACAACAATAAATAAATAAATAAATAAATAACAATTAAATATTCAATTGGAATTCCAATGAAATGTTTTTATAAATATGTCCATGAAATTTGCTGCATTAAGTTTATTTATTTATTTAAACGCCCATAGGGCTTTTACATAGAATACAGAACATGTTTTTTTTTTAAATAGTAAACTCCAGTCTAATTTTTCTATTTTTTTATTGAATAATGACCTTCCAACTTAAATAACATATATATATATATATATATATATATATATATATATATATATATATATATATATATATATATATATATATATTTTTTTTTAAATTTTTTAATTTAGTTTTAATAGTTAAAATAATTATCAAAGTTTTAATTTTTCAGGATCCCCCGAAAACCACTGCATATTGTGTGTGTAGTGATTCGTGTGACGTCATCACTCGTGAAAAATTATTTTTATTTTCAACAGGTGTTATCATTTTGTATGATAATTATACGGAAGAAAGGTGATACTATTCGATAAGTTAAAACATTAATTAGGTGGAATTATTTATTCATTATATATTTATTTATTACATTTTTGAATATTATTACGGAGAGTGGTATAAAAATTGTTTGATATTATAATTTTTTTAGCTTTTAAAATCAATATTATAAAAAACGAAATATCACCCACAAAAGTGTAGGCAAACGATATCAGCTGTTCGATTGCGGCCATTTTGATTTGGCCGTGGAGTGGTAGGTAGCATTATGATATATTCAGAATCAGCGTTTGTTGGTCTATATTCTATATGAACATATTTTTTTAAAGTCATAATATTTTTCACTGGAGTTCCTTATTACAGTGAAAATAATGAGTTTAAAAAATACAAGTAACATAAAATTTAGGTTAAATGAAATATAAGCATTAACAAAATACAGGTAACATAAAATATAAGAAACAAAATATAGTTCATAAAATATAGGAGTTGACATAAAGTAGGTAATGTTTAAAATTGTTGTTCACATTAGTTTATGGGATAGTTAGAAATACACAGTTGGCACACATGGCGTTTGAAGTTTGCTAAGTTCAAATTGTTGTCAAATACATCCATATTGTTTAAGGCTCTGCAACCGAGCCCGAAAAGAAGAAAATGGAGAGATACGAAATTACGAATGTTAGAGGAGAGCGCTAAAATCTTCAATTTTCACAGCGACAAAATCGATGCGACAATTGCGAAAATGTTTAATAAAACACGACTCGTTTAAATAGAGCAAAAATCTCGCGGGCATTATCTTAAACAGCATTTAAAGAAACACTGTGAATTTTTTCATACATATAACTTGTAAAATAACTGAAAAAACGTGTCAATAATAATTTTTGGAGCACACTTTGCGATTTTTTTCTATCGAGGGAATTTTGTATAATTTGCGTTTCGGCGCGGGCAAAGTCTAGATATTATCTTCAAGAATAACATATATTTTTTTAAGAGTTTTAAAACTTACAGTGTTTAAGGGAAATATGTAATAAATCGGTACAAATCCGGGTTGCGGGCCCTTAAATATTTGTTACCAAGACTATGTAGACGTTGTATTGGAGAATGTAAATCATAGTTCGAATGAGATGAGGATGTACGTATATAAAATGTTAATGTTTGGTACATGTAGATTTATTAATTGCAGGAGTTCACAACTGTCGAATTTAGAGTTTAATAATTTAAATAAAAAAGTTAGGTCGTTTATTTTTCATCTGTTTTCTAAAGTTGGAATATTTAAAGTATTCATTGACGACGGGTAATTTATGTGCTCTAAAGGGATGTTAAGTTTAAAATTTACGAAACGTAGAAATAGTTAGAAAACGTTAAACATAACATTTAACTATACCCTTATTTGTTTCACTACTAATATTTAGTTGAATTTTATCGTATTATTAATGTATAAAACCATTAATTTGGGGCATTATACCGAGTTGCGCTACCTTCTTCTTTAGCCAACGTTTCGGATAGCGATGCGGTATCCATCATCGGGGCAGATGCGTAATCAAATTATTGCATCATTTGCGGATCGTGTATATAAATCATTTGAGCGTCATCGTAAATGTAGGCAATCACATTTTGTTTTATTAAATTATTTTATTCAATTGAATAGGACCTGCTTCATTGTATGTAATATTAATTACAAGCAGACCCGACCTGCTTCATTGTATGGAATATTAATTACTAGCAGACCCGGTCACACGTTGCTGTGACTTACTCAACCTTTATAACCAACGCCATCTGTTATTTTGCATACATATCAAATTCACACAGCCCGCTGCCTGAACTGAATCTTTGAATTTATCGACTTTTCTCTACTATAATATGCATGTATTATACAATATATACCTTCCTCTTGAATCATTCTATCTATTGGTGAAAACCGCATGAATATCCGTTGCGTAGTTTGAAAGATCTAAGCGCACATACAGCGGGAGTGACTTCATTTGTAATAAAGTAACCAGAAGGAGACAAATAAAATTAAAAAGCCACCCACCAAAAACTATTTATTTTAAAACAAATTTGTTTGTGAACAACCAGGGGCACAGAAAATGCAGCAGATCATCTGTGTATTCAAGAACGCAAGGAAATCTCACTTATTTCCGCAGTTACCTCGCGTAATCTCGACACTAAACGGCTTATCCATAAAAGGAACGTATGAGATGTTTGATTCGTTAACCTCTTCCAACTTTAACGTTTGCTTTTATGTTTTCCTGATACTCGGATACTATTATGTTAGTTGAAAAGTGTGCACTAAAATGGAACGATTTTATTTGTCAGAATGTTTGCTTACTTGAAAAACATCAAGGAACCAAAATAAAATGGATTTATTTGGAAAACCAACATAATATCAACTATATTGCGATTGTATTGTAATTAATGTTGATTAAAATAATACTTAACCACAGAAGTGGTAAGCAGACGCATTACATGTATATTTTATTACTTTATCAATAGAGGCTTTTACCTAACACTGTGCGTACAACATTTGATTTATCTATTCCTGAAACTAACAAATCCATTTGCCGACCAACAGACTAATTAAGTACTTTTTTTAAAAAACTAAGTTTAATAATAATAACGAAATGGGCGAATATCGTCGGGTTGAATTTATAACTCCAAGTTTCGAATATTACACATAAACGTTGGAAATATAGTTTTTTCACATAAGCTCCCTGAGGAAAACAATTTACCTTGGTGCCTAGGTCATCATTGTGGGTGCTGTGTGGAGGTTCTGTTATTATCGATGGATTATCAGAAAAATATGAGAATATCATCACAGCTCAAAAGATTTCTTCCCTTTCTCAATTAAAGGAAGTTTGCCTCCTTTTGGAATTATACCAAGGTAAAAGAAAAGCAACGGAAGTTGTGACAGATTCCCCCAAGCCTAGTCTGTTATCTGCCATTAAACCAGAAAACAATGAGAAAAAAACATTGTTCTTTTTGTAAAAAAACAGGGTCATGAACTGACTACTTGTTTCAAACATGCAAGGATTTTGGAAAAACATGAATTCAAACCTTTTAAACACCCCTTCACCGAAGTTCATTCCACATCTCAAGACAACTTAAGAGAAATCTTTAAGAGGTCCAGGCCCAACTACGGTGGATTTTTCTAGACCACCACCAAATTGGAACAAATTACCAAAAAACTAATTCCCAACCTCTCTGCTATTCATTCTATGTCAAGGCCCCAAGAACGGACCGAGTGGTTGGCCCACATCACATATTTAAAACTTTCCTCTGTAAGCTGCAAGCACAGGACGGCCGACCATACGCGCAATTTTCCATAAACAATGTTTGTTTTTCCGGACTTTTAGACAGTGGAGCGTCTATTAGTTGCCTAGGAGACAACGCTCATCTGCCGTTTATAAACAATGGATTTACCCCGGAAAAATACTCTTCCCTCGTCACAACTGCTGACAACGTCACTCAGACTATTACCGGTTCCATTTCACTACCAGTGAAGTGTGGACACAAAGTGGTTTTAATCAACTGGCTATTCCCTCCATTACCCAAAAATTTATCCTTGGCATAGATTTTTGGAAGGCGTTCGACGTGGCTCCACAAGTTTTTCTCCCCTCCAATGACACGCATCTAGCTCCTCAAATCAGCGAGATTCGTACAATTATACCCTACGAAAATTTGGAACCAGCCCAGGCTCACCAATTAAAGGAAGTTGTCTCAAAATTCGAATCTATCGCATTTGAAAAATGAGCCTAGTTTTCATACAAAAAGAATTTGTTCATTTCGTTGATTTTTGAAAATGTGCATTAATATTAGTTAACAATATATGTTGAATAAGGAAAGAATTCGTTCATTTAGTTTAACGTTCGTTTGGTTTATTCGTTAATTATTTGTTCTTTTAGTTTATTTGTTAATTGGTAAACAATATCGGCGATACCCGGAAGCGCAGACTCACATAGTAAAAACAGCAGATAGCACATCTACTTATATTTCAATCAATATCTTTGGGTTAAAATAATTTAGTCGAACACAAAATCAAAACCAATGGTCCTCCAATAAAGCAGAGATATTACAAATTGGCTCCCCAAAAATTAAAACTTTTAGAAAAGGAGTTAAACGAAATGTTAAGTATGGGCGTAGTAGTTCCTAGCAGAAGTGCGTGGACCAACCCAACACTACTGGTCTCAAAAAAGGACGACTCCGCTCGTTTTTGCCTGGACAGCAGACGTCTCAACGCCTGCACAGAAGCAGACGCGTACCCGTTACCTCTTGTTCATGCCATCCTCGACAGGTTGAAGAATGCCAAATTCATCTCTTCGATCGACCTCTCTCGTGCTTTTTGGCAAATACTTTATAAACGCTCCTCCTGTGACAAAACTGCTTTCGTCGTACCAGGAAGGGGAATGTTCCACTTCACGAGATTACCCTTCGGACTAAAAAACAGCCATGCTGAACTGCAGAAGCTGATGGACAAGTTGTTTGGCCCCGAATCCGACAACAACCTTTTCTGCTACTTGGATGATCTGATCATCGTAAGTGACACTTTTGAGAAACATATTGATATGTTAGAAAAGGTATTTCAACAGCTGAAATATGCTGGCCTTACTATCAACTATCGAATTGTTCATTCTGCCCTGACGCTATAAACTTGTTATCTATACATATATTATGGTTTCGGGGGCTCCATCGAAACCAAAACCAGAGTTAAACTAGCCTCTCAGAAACTGGGCGTACTGTACAGGGCTCGCAGATACTTTAATGGTACACAACTGCTAACCCTGTACAAATCGCAAGTGCGCCCCACGGTTGAATTTGACAGCCACCTCTGGTCTGGAGCTCCAAAATACCTAAAAAAAACCTTGACTCTGTCCGTTTGACAGATTCTCCCATCTTAACTGACGGACTGCAATCTTTAGAGCACATTCGTCAGGTGGGAATGCTGTCCTTGTTCTACCGGTATTACAATGGAAGATGCTCCGAGGAACTAGCGTCATTGATCCCCTCGGCACCGGTGCATAGTCGGGAAACACGCCAAACACGCGCCCAACATTTGTACACGGTTGACATTAGTCACATGAGAACGGGTCGAGAATTGAGTTCAACGGCTCGGCTGTGGAACGATTTGCCGGCCTCTGTGTTTCCTCCCTCCTACAACATAGGTCTCTTCAAGACCCGTGTTCACTCCTTCCTTTCCTCAAAAAGACCCTCCACACAGCATCTTCAAAGATGACATAGAGATGATCCGTTGAGTTAATGTAAAAAAAATATATACCTCCAAATATACCAGGCGAAATATTTCATTCGACAACAATAACTTCGCTATGAATTATGTGCTAGAAAGAATACGTAGGTTGGGCAATGAACTAACTGAAGTCGCTGACATATTTAATTTAAACATCGATGCATTTAAAGCCAAATTAGTCCTTCACTTTTTAGATGTAAATAATGAATGAAAAATCATTTAATTCTATTTCGACTTTCTTTTGTTTGTTTTTTTTTCCTTGTCCGATTTATAGATGCAAACAATGAGTAATTAAGTAAAAATGTATGTGTTTTGATATTTTGGTGTTGTTGTTCGTAGGTACATGAATTGTACCTACGAGTTCTCTTAAGTCGTTTATGTGGATTTAGCATTAGATATATTCTTATTAATTATATTATGCTTTATTTGTATATTTTGTAATCTTTTTATTACGTTATACTGTTGTTTTAAATGAAATTTGTATTCGATATGTAAACGACCAATAGGGTGTGAATAAATAAATAATTAATAAAGAAAAAATACGAATTACGGGTAAACGTGAGTTGTAGCTGTACTTATAACTTATAACTAAAACAATCGACATGAAATTTATAAAAACACTTTATTGCTTTGCTTTATGTGATATCATATCTCGCCGCCGTCTGCGATCATGAAAATAATTAATTGTGTGACTTTCTTTACGCCCGGGAAATAAGGGTTGGAAGTTTCAGGCTTATCCGCCAGAGGGTAGAGGTTAGGGTGGAAATAAGATTAGATAATAACTTAAGCAGTTTAAAGTTGAGCTTATCGCAAGGTTCCAATACTTCCGGATCACGAAGGTAAGGTAAGCGTCAGGTATGATTGATGGGGAATGTGCCGCTACTCTAAAGGGTAGTTTATGTAGTCAGAAAATAATGGAAATTCTGTTTACCGACAATTTTAATCAACCTTTCAGGATACTCTTGGTAAAATAATCATTTTTGAGCGAATGATTTATTTTTCTATGGTGTATTTCACATACGTCCTCTTCACATCTTCTTTCCCTTGCCACTCCCTTCCGAATTACAACAATCGGAATACACATTTAGAACACGCAAAAAACATTAAATATTTACTCTTACTTTTAATTCCTAAATAATAGAAATTTGATAACGATTATCACAAAACTTTCGACCAAGTTACGTCAATGAACTAACACTTAACCAATACATTTGACCAATACAATACCCACATACTTTGCTTCGTGGAATATTTTTGTTACATTTTTATTTTATTTAGGAAAGGCAAACATTCCCGGGTTACAATGTTTGGAAATCTCCTACTAACATTACAGTAAGCGGAAAATGTTGCTCGTATCGTGTGAAGGACTTAGCCAGCCAAGGAATCGAACATGGGGCACGTGGGTGGGACCCAAAAGCGATGCCAACTCAGCCACTGACCTAAAAATTAATTTCTGAACGTATCTTTTTGTGGTGTTTCCGTTTTAGATTTACAATATGAGGTTTTATTTATAAAGTTAAAATAAAAGTAATTTTAGACTTGCAGAAGAGTCAATAGATGTCGCGTATTAAATAAAAATTGATAAATTTATCCAATACACCATCTAGGTAGAGTTTAGTGCGAGACGAATCTTGCTATCTTACGTAAAGATAGCAGCCAACAAAAATATGCTTTAAGAAAATGTTTGTAGTTCTCAATCGAAGTATGATAATGTTAAATATGACCGTGTCAGATAGGGTCCCATTAGCTCTAGTGGAAGCATTATTGGTAAGGGCCGGCAATGCTAAGGTCCTGGTTCAATTCCTAGATGTGACCATATCTTTTTCTGATTGTTCTGTATCAGATTTTCGATTAGTGTTCGGTGATCATAGATTAATTAATTTATTTACCAAACGATTTCGCTAGGTGCAATTCACCAGGGTAACTATTTCAACATTAAAAAAATGGTTCAAATCTGGTTCAGATTGTTACCCGAATGAAGCTTAAGCCAAATGAAACCCAATGGTGAATATATTAAAAATAAGTTAGTGGATTATCACACGGTATTTGTTTCATTAAATGTCAAATCATAAAGTGATTGTTTAACAAAAAATCGTTAAAGTTGGTGTGACGTAAGTCAAAATGTACTCTCAACGGTAATAATTAAGGAAATCGTTAACATCATAAATGAATCTATCGTTTTTTCTTCTTAAGTCGCGTCTGTTTCTCAATACTGATGATCGTGACCCCTTCTCTAATTTCCATGATGGACAAGGCTCCTCCACTTCTGCTGCGTGGAAAGCTGCGGACACCGACGCGCGACGGACCGAACGCCAGTGATACTTGGTCACTCCAGCGCCTCTTCCTCTGCTCCTTCTGCCAAATACTTTGCCAGTAACTACAGTTTGACGAGCAATATGTAAAAAATATCTTAAAATAAGTTGTAGGCAGATAGTTAAGAGCCTATTGTCCCTTCCCACCCCTCCACCATATCTCCCTCCCTCCCGCTTTCTATATATTCAATCCCAGTACATTCGGTTTTTAAACAGCCCGCGTGCCAATTACAATTTTTATTCAAATTTCCATCTTTCATTTATATTAAATTTGGTACCTAACAAAGGTACTTATTTAAAATATATAAAATTCTTGATTCGATTCAAACTATTAGGGGAGTACCTACTTTAAATAAATTTATCAACTTAATGATTTTCAAAAATAGAATCCTGATTTAACAATCATTGTTTTGCAAAATGTCATTCTCAAACACGCGAACTGTCAAACGTGCGATAGTCGTTAGGTTATCTGAAATTATCCAATTTTCTTAATTTTTTTCTCCGTTAGATCCATCCTCGTACTTCAAGGAATATTTAAAAAAAAGAATTAGCGAAATCGGTCCAGCTGCTTTCGAGATTTGCGCTTAGCAACACATTCAGCGATTCATTTTTATAAATAAGATTTAAGCTTTAATATTTATTGTTGTTTACCTACCGATTATTTTTTCCAATTTCCAAAAAAAATAATAAAGATGATTGGTTCGTATAACTCAAATGATTTTCTCGATTCAAATTAGATTCAAGTTTATTTTTTATTTTTAAATTTATTAGTCAAACCTCAAATTGTAATATTTATTTAAATAAAGACAATATTAGCGATACTCGATCGAAAATCTGGAAACAGAAAAATGAGAAAAATATATTGGCATCTCTTTGTTAGTCGAAGTATGATACAGTTAAAAATGACCGAATCGGATATCGACACCTTGGCGCAGTGGTTAGTACAGTGGCCTGGAAAACCGAAGGTCCTGGGTTCGAGTACCAGAGGTGCCAATGTTTTTTTCTGATTTCTCTGTTTCCAGATTTTCGATATTTAATTAAATAGATTTAAGATATTCCAATTTCGTAATCTTTTCAGTTGCGAAAATAATAACAAAAATATTTGGAATGTTTGGAATGTTCGAAATGTATGGAATCAGGCAAAACTGAATTAAAGTCACAACACATCACTGCTAAATCAGCAGGCTCTTAATCTAAGATGCAAGAACTTACATATTATTTTATGGCGAATATTCCAAAGCTTCCGTGCTCATATCAGCATTAAATTAATTTCCTCCTAAATTTGACTACCTTCGGGGAATCACCAACCCGCGGCGTCTAAACGTGGGTTTTCTTCAAGATAGTATCTAACGATAGTAGGTAATATGTATAGGTATTCCGCTTTTAGCTACGTTGTAGCCTCTGGGACTTTATCATAAACGAGGCGTGTGACAGAAAGAGAGGTCACAACGCATCTCTCGGCGGCAGGGCCATAACGGTGGTGCAATTCGAGTAGCAAGTAGCAAGTGGGCCCCTCTATACAAAGCCCTGGCCACGGACACGTCCCACGGGATTTACGATGCCACGTCGGTGATTTATACTGACGCCATCATATTAATGTTCCCTTGCCTACGGTATAAAATTTGCTAGATGGTCCGTCAAAGCTAATATCACATCAAGTCATAAAATTTGTTTCAAACCTTCTAATGCAGAAAGCGTGCGATGAACCAAGTTGTGTTTGAGAGAGATCATCATACAGCTGCAACAACTGTTACATGAACATAATCAGTTGATCCAATTGTTCAAAGCAGCTTTAGGTATGATCCATCGGACGATCATAAAATAGTGATCATAGCAGACAAAAGACCTGCAGGAGAACTTGAAAAACGCTTCAACGCACCAATGTTAAACGAAGTTGCCATTGTGGTTGTTGGAGAAAATATGGAGTCTCGCGATATTGTAATTTAACGACGTAATGGTGGTAATATCCATACTCTTAGGTGGCAACCTTCAGCATTTTAAAGAATCACATCGTTCATAAATATGATGCATTATAATATCCCTTAATATTTTGCCGAGGAGGCAGGAGGAGGATTATGGATATCATTTTTTGATCAAGATGATAAATCAAGCGACTCGTATGTATTGATAATAATTAATAATTAAATTAAGGAACAGAGCGGGAAACATATAATGAAGAAGAAAACTAAAAGTGCTTTCCCTACAAATTTAAATGGAAATAATTGTTCTATTTAACCCGTATAGCACGCATTCTGTTTCACTTACACTCTTCTGAAATCGTCAATTCATCGATCTCAATCCCAAAATTTGTAAATCATTTTGAACAACAGTTTTGTATTGGAAAGTCTACAAAGCATTTCTTGTATTCTTTATGGCTATGTTCTATATGTTCTACAATATGTTATGAAATTAGCACATCTTTTGTGTTTCTTTGAAAGGCTTCAACTCAACAGTGTTAAATATAATTTCGTTTTTGATTCGTATTTAATAATAATTGGTATACGACAATAATATTATTTAATTCGGGTTATGGTTTGTGACAAAAACTAAACTTGTGAAATAAATAGTCGTTATTATTATCAAGTTGATGTAATGCGAAACACTGCAATCATAACTCGATCGCCTAGAAATATCATAGAACACACAACCTTTGCCAAAAGTGAGTTTTTTTAAAAAGCCTAGACTATTTTTTTTAACCCCAGAAAAAAATAAAGTATCAGTCCTTTAAATAACGCTTTTGAAAGAAATGCAAATCTCTTACATACAAATGGATATATTTATTGTAAAATTTGGGATATTGAGTTATTTAGGATATGGTTGGTTAAAACATTTTAATACAAGCGCCTGAACTTAAAATAAATGAAAATCGTACAAATTGGCTGTTTTTGCACGAAACAATTATTTTGTCCCAAAAATTGTATCGTAATTTGCCCAGGTTCAGTGAAAATTTTCAAGCAGGGGGGGACTCTCCTAGTGTTACCTATTATATATTATTATGATTGTAGCAGGCTTTAAAGTACTCCTACAGGAGAGGTCTTTGCTCGAAGTTCCAGGGAGACGGCGGCTTAGTGTTGCTTCCAACATTTTTGCATTTCAAATCTGTAAGAGCTTTTTTGGGCGCGATGACAAATTTTCCCGGCGCTTTCGGAATTTTGACAGTAATCTATGCATTTTGGTGAATAAATGGAATTACGGTCACAAATGAGACATGAGGAAATATTAAGTCGTCACATAAGTTTGAGTTTCAACTGTTTCCAACCCTCTGGAGTTAGTAACACTGTAGCATCGCCATTTGGGTATGTTGTTAGGCTGAATATAGTAGAGAGGGGAAGGCGATGGGGTAGACGCAGGTGAGGTACCTGGCTATTCACATCTGAACACTAAACACGACTAAAGCTATTTCAAGCAACATTTTGGTTGTGAATAGCGGTTTTTCACCTGGGTGAACCTAAAGGTATCTGTCACTATGAAACGTGCGCCAAATATACTATTCTAGTGCAGACCCTTGAAAAACCACGGGATTTTTTTATTGCAGGATTATAACTTTATTTTGAGACACGCTCCTAGCTTAATTCACCTTTATATCGCGTCTAATCCAAAACACACATAACTAACTTTAAGTAATATATTTGCTTTCGAGTGTGTTAGTAGATATCCAAATCGCTCTGATGGGAGGACAACCTTCAGAATCGAAACTTGGCTTAAAATGGTTTTAGCCATGTTTCATGACCAAATTGAAATGGCAAGGTACTTCCCAATCTTCCTCTGTCACACCATCTTATCTTTCCTATTTGCATCAGCCTCCAAGCACATCCCAATCACGATAGTCTCATTTACTCTGGAGGTATTTAAATTTTTTAAATTTTTTATTACGAAAAAAAAAAAAACAAAATAAAAGGACTTTGATTGTCCATCTAGGACAATCAAAGGTCCGTTTTAGGACAGTCAAATTGACTGATTAGTTAATAATGTTCCAATTTACATGTCTGACATTTTCGCAAAATTTTTGAGGTATACCCTATACAGGGTGTCCGGGGGTAAAGTGCATTAACTTCGGGAGGTGATTTTACACGATGGTAGGAGTAAAAAAGATTAACAACTTTTTTCGAAATTCCAACTTTTTTTTCCCATACAAAAAGATCTACCTACTAAAAATCCTAAGTGTGAGGTACGATCTTGGTAGTGTATGGCTGTATGGTGGTGATTGGCCCGTATTGTAACGGCGGAAAATAATAAAGCTGGCCGAGCACGCCGGTCTAATTTTATCTTTTTTACCAGAAAACTACCCCTAAAAGTTGGAATTTCGAAAAAAGTTATTTTTCTTTTTTACTTATGCTATCATACAGAATCACCTCCCGAAGTTAATGCACTTTACTCCCGGACACACTGTATAAGGCATCAATAATCGAAAATACGATTACATACAATTTGGGAGGCGGGTACGATAACCAAAACCTGTGCCACAGGTCACCTCAAGAGGTTCACCACGTTTGGTGGCTTAGCATGGGTGCCCGAATTCAAGGGGTAAGGTTTTCTGGGTCCTGGCGTCGTATGCTTCTGCTCACTTACTGCTTAGCGGGCCGGATCGAGAGAGACTGGTTTAGGGAGATCATTAGGCCTCTCCAGCAGGACTCTATAGACCATTGCTGGTGGGAGGGATGGATTCACTCCTGGGCACATAAACCTCAGATTCCTAACCACCCCTCATACATTTTTCCTTCCCGGAACTTCTTATCCTTTCTTTCCACGAAAAGATCCTCCCGACAGCATCGCCAAAGATGACATAGGCCTTGAAAGAAATTATTTTTCTCTTGGCCTCCTGGGTACTATAAAAATTAAATTTAATATTAAATTAGGAGCATTAGAGGATTTTTAATTTTTTTTTGTTTTTTAAATATATATTTTTACTTGGCATGATTGGCATGGTGAACTTCTTTCGTTTAAACCAAAAAGGTTTTTTTTAAAGTTTTCACATAAAAAAATCTTGTTCAAAATGAATCGCATTTTTTAAAATGAAAATTTATTGCCAATGTCGCCGTAAAACAACAACTATTCTTGACACGTTGGGTGAGTAACTGAACAGTTCTTGTTTATTATTCACTTATGACAGTGAGCCCCGCTTGATTTAGTCGTGGTTGAGACCGTCCGCTACTAAAAATTAATTTCCCCACTAATATATTAGAGACCAGTCTGTTTTCGCCTCGGTACATTTATTGCACTATAAATTAACTAAAGTATTCGGAAAATTCCGGCTGCCTTAACTGTCAATTACCGCAGAATTTATAGTTTTTTTACAGTTTATTTTTGAAGCAGGATAAATTGAAAGACACAGAGGGTTATTTATTTTGAACTGTACGGTAAACTTTGCAAATAATTCAATTTCAGGAAGGTAATTTTAAAATATTAAGAAAAAACTCTACAGTAGAACGGTAAGATCGTATTTTGCGGACCGGGAAACTTGCGCGGTCAAATTTTGAGTACGTGATGCAAAAGTGATTCGCAATAAGTCGAAGACGCCCGCGAAAGACATGGCATGATCAAGTGGATCATATAGATTTTTGAATAACAGAAAAGTTTAAATTATGCGTCGTATGAATGTGTATGAAGCGACTGGTGTTTTTTGTTTTTTTTTTCCACATTAGCTCCACACAGGAGGCCCTGTGGAAAATAATTCCACGCAGCCCCTATGTCATCTTTGGGGATGCTGTGCGGAGGGTCTTTTTAGGAAAGGAAGGAGAGGAAGTTCTGAGAAGGAAAAGGGTATAAGGGGTGGGTAGGAATCTGGGTGTCAGTGTGAATCCATCCCTCCCACTGCGGTGCAAGGCGATGTTCCGAGAGAGAACAGCTGGTGAAGCCAAAGGGACTCCCTCGACCATTCTCTCCCAATCCGTCCTGTCGTGGAGCTGGTGGGCAAACTCATCCACCGCCAAGACCTGGACATACCTCACCCCATGAACCCGGGCACACTAGCTAAGTCACCAAACGTAGCGAACCACTTGGAGTGGCCTATGGCAGAGGTGTTGGTTATCCAATATTGGTTCCCGTGGCAGCGGTACCCATACCCGCCTCCCATATTGAGGTGTGAGCCAAGAAAGAGTTGTGTGTCTGTCTATCCTTTTTGCTTGCCTGTAAGAAACGGCGTGATGGTTAAATAGTTACTCTGGTGAGGTAACATCATTCAGGGTTTATTAACATCCTCATTTACTCTGTTTCCCACTTCATTGAGCCTCGATATACTTATTATACCCCAATGTACAATATAGCTATCCCTGTATACAATGCACCTCAATATATATAATAGACCCCAATATACAATGTACCCCAACATAAAATGCGGGTTCCATGACAACTCAGAATAATACAACTTCAACACCCCTTTGAAAAGTCGTTAAAAGCCATGAAAAAATAAAAGTTCAAAAAATAGCTCAAAACTTGTTCACGATGAGTTCATCGAAAACGAATTCATCGAAAATCAATTCATAGAAAATCGATTCATCGAAAACCAATTCATCGAAAATCAATTCATCGAAAACCAATTTATCGCATGATAAATTCATCGAATCGCGATATTTGAGAGAAATGCCGAGCGGACCGAGAAGTTAAAAAAGCATTGGTCAACCTAAACTAACCTAACCCAACCTAACCTAACCTAACCTAACCTAACTTAACCTATTTAACCAATTTTTAAATATTTTTTTATCATCACTCTTAGTGACCTTTCTGAGTTGTTTATGAGTTGGTTTCATTGTGAGTTGTCTGGTCAGTTGTCTGGAAATCGAAGAGATGACCTATAAATTTTACTTTGTCACTACGAAACTGACAGTTGCTAAATACATTTAACTCAGTTAAACAGACGTTTTTGGGTATTTAATTTTGACAGCTCTAATATCTACAAAAAAAAAGTTTTTCGATGAATTGGCGATTCGATGAATTGATCGTTCGATGAATTGATTTTCGATGAATTGATTTTCGATGAACTCGTTTTCGATGAATTTGCTTTCGATGAATTGATTTTCGAGGAACTCGTTTTCGACGAATTTGCTTTCAATGAACTCGTCGGTTACCCTCATAACCTAACCTAACGTAACCTATTTAACCAATTTAATATTTTTTATCACCTTAATGCCTTTTCAAAGGAGGTGTTGAAGTTCTATGATTCTGAGTTGTCCGGTCATCAGAATAAAACCCTACACAATACACAATATACCTCAAAATGGAGACGCCAAAGCCTCCCCTGCTCCAGACTAGATAATTGAGATTCTTTTATTACTAGTATAATTAGTAAGTAATTATTCCTCAGGAAGTTGTTGATTTTTAATAAAGGAAACTTTGTTCAAAATATCACTAATAACCATCACGCCGTTTCCCCGCAGGGGTAGGCAGAGAGGACGGACCGCCAAACAACTCGGTTTTCGCACACACTCCTTGCCTCGTTCACATTCATACATCGTCTCATAGATGCTCTTCTATTATTCTGACTCTTGAAATGGCTCGACTCAAGTATCTGATTCACTTGGTCGTACCATATCTTTCTCGGGCGTACCCGACTTCTTCTACCGTTCACGTTTGCATCATATATTCTCCTTACACCCCTTTCCTCATTCATTCGCTCTACATGTCCAAACCATCGGAGCTTTCCTTTCTTAATCTTACTCATTACGCTAACATCAGCCCTGCATTCTTTGCGGATCTCTACGTTTCTCACACAATCGTACATGGTTTTACTATACATACGCCTCAGGGATTCTCATTTCTACAGCATTCAGTCTACTTTAATCCATCCTATGCCAGTTCCATGCCTCACTGCTATACAAAAGGGTAGGTACCAGTACTACATTATGGACAACTAGTTTAGCTTCTTTGAACAGTTTTTGGTTTTAATGAAAAGACAAATAACTTTGTTTACATCACTTTTATTTATATACAAACAACATGTTTCATGAACGATATTCACATCATCAGGATCAAATATATACTATAGGATCAAATGTATTCACATCATCAGGATCAAATGTATAGTTAAGGATCAATATACTGTAGGATCAAATGTATAGTTTTTTGTTGGTGCCAACGGCGTTGAGTCCCCCAGGAGTTACCTGCATTCACCCTTCTTTCAATATCTCTATCAGCCTTCCCATCTCTATACACAATTTTAATATTATAATATACAAGGTTTCTAAGATTTCATGTTTTGTTTCTTAGCGCGAAGAAAATCTGGAGTAAAAACGACAGCAGAATTCTCAATTTGTAATATTTAACTCTTTCCGGCCGAATTATACTTGGAAATATGATTCTGGATTCAGAATTCGGGATTGAGTCGAAGATGAAATAACGATAGAAATTCTGAACCCATTCTCATACAAATTAATTCCTACAGATATAAAAAATAAATAACATGATTGTGTGTACCTACTTGAAATATTTGATTTTTTTAAAGATTTTTAATTTTTAACTGATATTTTAGGAAATATTCAACGTCATTTTAAAACGACAGTGGTTCTGAGAGGTAAATGATGTATTACTATTAAAATGGACCATTTTCTATAAGACATTTTCTATCGAAGAATATTTAAAAAAATACATCAATTAAAAACAATATCTTGTCTACTTATCACTTGATAGTATTATTGATGTGCTCTTCTCATGAAAACACAAACAAGACATAATAAATATATATATATGTTTTCAGATTAAATAGTCATACAAAATAGTCAAATAGTATACCCTCAAACGATCAGTGTCGTTTTGAAATGACACGATACTTTAGGATGCTAAAAATAAATATTATATCAATATTTTTGTTGTACTTTCATTATAATATGAAAGAAGGTACATTTTACTGTAAATAGAAACGGAAAAATATATGAAAAAAACATAAATACCCTGTCCATTTTAATACTGCAATTCCCTCGGATCATAACTTTTCATAAGGTGTGATCAACGATTCTTGTTTACGATATGAAGTGTTTACGCAATGCAGCCAATGGAATGAAAAAAATCAATGTTGCTAGGAAGGATTCACTTAATTATTTGTAAAAAAAAAAACACAAATAAATTGGTTCAGTAGTTACTTAGTAAAAAAATTTCAAATTTCACGTAAGGTTCAGTATTTTTTTTCACAACAGTGAAGTTGAAATTGTGAAATTTTTCTAATGTTCGTCTTTCGAAGTTTGAACTTTGAATTGATGAAAGGCGTTTTAGTATGAATTGATGAAGGCGTTTTAGTTTGATAACATTTGAAAGGCTTCACTTTCTTCCAATTTCTGTGGAATCAGAAAGCTATATTTACACATTTATCTTCTTCTTAAGCTTTAATTATTCCTGCGAATGTACTATGACGGGTTGTTTTGCAGAAATACAAATGTAACATTGTTAAAATTTGAACATTCAGCTCTATTTTGATTTTTTTTTACTTCTGAAAGGTCCCTTGTTAAATGCCGACTTTTAGTCCGTTTCAGCTTAAAAAAAATATAATCAGAGGATGTGGACAATTATGACGGCCACCGTAGTCCCAAGGTAACACTCTCAACTCACAATCCGAAGGTCGCGGGTTCAAACCCGGCGTGCGAAAATATTTTTTTTTGTGTTTAATTTGTGGTATTTCACAATTATTTCATTTAAAATAATATGTAGTATATTTGCGGCACGTTCCAGAGTGGAAGATACTCTGTGTAAGCTCTGGTGTAAGACCGCCATTCAGAATTGAAACGTTGCTTGAAATGACTTTAGCCATGTTTGGTGACCAGATCTGAATAGCCAGGTACTTCCCCACCTTTCTCTTCCCCATCTCCTTCCCCTCCCCACTACCTTCAGCCTCACAACATACCTTAATCGGGGATGCCATAGTCTCACTGGCTCCAGACGGGAGCAGTTGGTGACTCTTGTGCGATATTCATATTAAAAAAAAAAACATATCGCTAAGTTTGTCAACTTATTAAAATTTGAAAGAAAGCTGAAACGCACCTTGAATCTACGTTTAACGGGACCTTTCAAATGTCAAATAAATAAAAAATTGCGCTGAATAACCATTTGATAACAAAGTCACATTGGAATTTCTGTAAAATTGTAATTATATTTGAATAATCAGCGATCTCATTTCGATCCATTTTTTATGAGCATTAATAAAAATTTTGACTGTGATATATGTAGGTAAGCATAAAAAGGCATAATAAAATCATATTCAAGCTTATTATTAAGCTAAGGAATGCTATTCAGCCTCCAGTATGATTACAGCGCTTCGACGCATGGCATCGCTCCATCATCTAGCTTGAAATTATATTTTACCAAGGATGGTTGTATTGTGCAATGACTTATGATTTTGGAACGGAAATCACAACAAATAATAAAGGTAAAACTTTATTAAAAAATCAGAGTGTGCAATTCACACGCGGTAGAAGTGAAACCTTCAGAAAACTAAAGTAGACAAGAGTAGGAAGACTACAAACCACTTTTTTGTCAATGTGAAGGATGATTTTTTTTCCATATTTTTGTCGTCAAATTCCAGTGCATCTTTTCCTATACCTTTGGTCATCTTATTAGTATTTGTGTTTTCTTCTTCGGAGTTAAAGATGTCGCTTTTTTTGTATTTTCTTTGCCTGTTAATTTTGGAGTAGTTTGAAGGTTGTATATTGATTTTTACAAAAATAAAGATGATTATTTATTTTCGTATTTAATACAATTCGATCCTTGGTCCTCTGAATGACTGGCCGCTAAGATTCGTCAGGCACTTTATACCATTGGACCTGCGAGAGACCAAGAGACCTGCGTGGAACTGTGGATTTATCTATTATATTGGAACCGAGTATCCATACAATAAATAAATTCTTTATTGCTATCTCATTCTCTCGCAAGCTAAATCTTATAGATGTTTGTGTTTGTCTATTTTTAGTGTCGCTCGTTTTCGATTCATGGAGTTTCAAATCACAACTGTGCTAAAGAAATTTTCACAAAAAAAAAATCGATTTATATATGTTTTTAGTTTCCAGACGTTGTACCTCGGTTGGAAACCTCGTGTCAGTTTTAATGTCATCTTTGCTGTGCTGCATCTTCTACATTTCTCATATCAACGGTTTCAGTTAGGACAGTAGAAATAATTTATTGCGTCAATAAAAACTTGACGGATTTACAGAACGGCAACATTCGAAATTGTTTATGTTTTCGACAGACAAGACAAAGTTTCTGGCGTCAAATTGGCTTATCCTAGAATTATTCAAATGAGAATCGAATTTATCATCTTAAAGTATATTACTATGAGGATTATACTAAATATTCTGTTAGAGGCAACATTTATCAGAATCGCAAAAGTTTCACATCATACATTCACTTTATACTAGTTACTTTAGCAAAGTTGCAGAAATTTCAACAGGCTAACATTTTGGCTTTCGAATACTAAAGTTATTTACAAGTTGTGATTTCTTTGAAGTGTTCATAAATAATTAAGCATATTACATTCGAGGTTTAGTACAAAACGTATTTTAGCGTTACTATCATGGCATTTCTGTGGTAATACACATTTCAAAGAGTCTATTGAAAAAGTAATAGCGTTTGCAAGGATGATAAAATTCGCAGAACATAGTTTTAACTTTGTACCAGAGAGTTAATAGTATTTTCGGAGTCGCCAATAAGTGCGTAGTATTCTTAGAGGAGCCAATGAAATTGATGCGACAAAATAATTTCAAGGAAATTGATTACATGAAATTGATTCCATGATATTGATTAGATGAAATTGATGCGACGAAATTAATTCAATGAAATTGATTCCATGAAATTGTTAAAATGAAATTGATGCGACGAAATTAATTCAAGGAAATTGATTACATGAAATTGATTCCATAAAATTGATTACATGAAATTGATTCCATGAAATTGATTAGATGAAATTGATGCGATAAGATGAAATTATTGTGATAAAATTGATTCCAAGAAATTGTTGAGATGAAATTGATTTGATGAAATTTCTTCGCTGAAATTAATTCGATTAAATTGATTCCATGAAAATCCTCCGATGAAATTGATTAAATGCTTCGATGAAATTGATTAGATGAAATTGAATCGATAAAATTGATTCGATGAAATTGATTCCATGAAATTGATTACATGAAATTGCATCCATGAATTTGATAAGATGAAATTATTGTGATGAAATTGATTCCAAGAAATTGTTTAGATGAAATTAATTCGATAAAATTCCTTCGCTGAAATTGATTCAATTAAATTGTTCCATGAAATTCCTCCGATGAAATTGATTAGATGAAATTGATTCAATAAAATTGAATCTATGAAATTCCTTCGATGAAATTGATTAGATGAAATTAATTAGATGAAATTGATGCGGTGAAATTGATTCCATGAAATTAATTCCATGAAATTGATTCAACGAAATAGAAAAGATAAAATTGATGCTATGAAATTAATTCAATGAAATCGATACCACGAAATTCAATTGATAAAATTGATTCGATGAAATTGATTCCATGAAATTGATCTATGAAATTGATTCATTGAAATTGATTTCATAAAATTGATTCCATGAAATTGATAAGATGAAATTATTGTGATGAAATTGTTTCATAGAATTTGCTAAGATGAAATTGATTCTATGAAATTCATTCACTGAAATTGGTTCGATGAAATGATTTGAATTAATTGATTCATGGAAATGATTCCATGAAATTGATAAGATGAAATAGATGCGAAGAAATTAATTCAATGAAATTGATTCCATGAAAAGTATTCCATGAAATTGAATCAATGAAATTCCTCGCTGAATTTGATTCTATAAAATTGATTCCATGAATTTGGTAGGAACATAGGAATAGATTGCGCGTTTTTTCCCTCTTTCTTCTTGCCTCCTCTCGGCTTTTCTTGTCTCTTCATACTTCTCCTTGCCTCTCCTTGCCTCTTCCTGAATCTTCCATTCTCTTCAGGGCTCTTCTTGTTTGTTTGCTTGTTCGTTTGGGGTCTTCTCGAATCATTTAGTCTCTTTTTGTCTGTTCTTGCCTCTTCTTGGCTCGCCTTGTCTTTTCTTGGATCTTCTTATTCTCTTACCTCTTGGCTCTCCTGGATTCCTCTTGGACTCAGCTAACAGATCCACCGGCAGTTGGGACATCACACCACATTACTTTAACAAGCAACCCCACCCCACTCACTCCTAAATGTAATGAACAAAAACCAACTGAAATAAAAATATGTAAACATTTATCTAATTCCTTTTGTTGATGAGTGACTGCTAATAGAAAATATATGACCGAATTAGAAACTCGTATCAACGTTTTTCGAACTAGTTTGGGACACCGGTTTTTAGTCCAATCCTATCCTGAAAATGCCCAAAGATACTGGGTGCGTAGCGATATTTAGCAATCGTGTTTAAATTCAGACTCACCATTTGCAATTCCACCATGTTGTTTTATTTTTTTTATTTCATTCTTCTGCTACCTGACAGAAACCAAATTAGGTATTATTAAATTAAATATTTTTTTTGTTTCATCTAGTACACCACAAGCAAATGACTAATTAAAAAAAAGTGTTTCACCTGTGTTTCATTACCGCTTTATTATATATCTTCAACCAATCGGTTTCGGTTCAACCTTAATCTTCATCAGGGGTGTATAAAACACATTAAACAAATTACAGAGTTACAGACTATATAAAGGTAAAATTGAGGAGGGAGAACATCAACTTTAGTGGGGGACGAGGGGGAGGTACCTAAGTGAGAAGGGATAAAAGTAGGTAAGGGAGTGTAAATATTTTAAATGGGTCTATTTGAAGAATCTAACCGTTCATTTAGCAATTTTTTTAAAAATTATTTCAAGAGCTTCTAGATTTATTAAACGAGTGATCTTTATCTATTAATAAATAATCTTGAAACTATTGAAAAAAAAAATCATTAAACATAAATAAAACGTTTGATTTCTTAAAAAGCCCCATTTTAAACACATTTACCGTTCCCCATTCCTACTTTTACCCCCTCTCTCTTAGGTATCTACCCCTCGTCCTCCACCAAAGTTGATGTTCTCTCTCCCTCTTCTATTTTACCTTTAAATGCTCTGAAACTTGGTAATTTATTTAATATGTTTTATACATTGCTGATGAAGGTTCAGGTTGAATCGAAATCGGAAAGAAATATAATAAAGTGTTGTTTAAACAAATTTATTCTATTGTAATTATTGTTTCGACAGCATAAGACTATATGGGATAGCCTTGAACAGCAGGGGATACCTTTAAACTACATCAATATTATAAAAAACATATAATTGAATTGCGAAGCGAGGATCCAACTAGAAACCTTGGGAAAAAAGTTCAAGATCGAGAGAGGAGTAAGACAGGGAGACCCTCTATCACCAAAATTGTTCTCGGCTGCTCTGGAAAGTATCTTCCGCAAACTAGATTGGGAAAAATATGGTATCAACGTACAAGGTGTAAAACTTAACCACCTAAGGTTTGCAGACGATATAGTCCTATTCGAGGAAAACCCAATGCACCTAATTAGAATGATAGTCGGCCTATGCGTGAACAAAGACAAAACAAAATTGCTTACAAACTCTGAACCAGTAACTATAAAAATTGACAACCAACCACTCGAATATGTGTCAGATTACATCTATTTAGGAGAGATAATATCTCCCAAAGATCAAACCACTAAAGAAATCGAGAGAAGAGTAGCAAATGGATGGAAGAAATACTGGTCTTTGAAAGGAGTTTAGAAATCTAAGGAGCTAAGTATGCAAATAAAAAGGAAAGTCTTCAACACGTGTATACTTCCAGTCATCACCTATGGATGTGAAACTTGGGCACTCACCAAACGCCACAGAGAAAAGTTGGAACGTTGCCAGAGAGCCATGGAGAGAAGTTTGACAGGAACAAGGAAACAGGACAGAGTGAGAGGTAGCACAATAAGGGATAAAACTAAAGTTGCCGATGTAGTTACCCAAATAGACCAACAAAAGTGGAGATGGACAGGACACATGATACGCGATCCACAAGAGAAATGGTGCAAAAATGTCACTATCCCAGAGATGGCAAGAGAAGTAGAGGACGTCAACACATAAGATGGGAAGATGACCTAAAACTCACTGCTGGACATCAATGGAGAAGAGTAGCGTGTGACAGGTCCCAAAGGAAAATGTTAGAGGAGGCCTATGCCAAGAGGCAAACTGAGCTTCGGGATATACTATAACAAATAAGATCATGTCTTATACATACCTAACAGAAGTCCAGAATAAAAAGGCTTATTATTATTATTATTATTATTAATTATTGTCATAATTACGTACATGCTATACGAGAAAATTTTATTTACTTTACTTTCTGGTCTTCTTCTCTAGTTTTTTATTTTGTTCTTTGTTATCTCCAAAACCTCAACATTATAACATTTAAATTTCAAATAAAAAGCTGGATACTAAATATAGGGAGATCAGAAATAGAAAATATACTGAAATCAAATACAGACTAAAACCGAATCTAATGAACTGAATTATAAAAAAACACTATCTTATTTACTTTATAATTATTAAAAAAAAATACTACATGATATATGTTATGTCGAATTCATATTATTCTTATAATTAAATTATAAAATGTAAATGAAATCCTCAGCACGGGAGATTCCAGTGAGGATATCATTATCTCTATTTGTTATTAAGAAATGAAGACAATAAATCATTATTATTATTATTAATTCCATATTTTGGAATGCCACGAGTGAGTATCTTTACATAGTATAAAATGAAGTTGCTCCCGCTATCTGTGCGCTTAGATCTTTTAAACCACGCAATGGATTTTCATGCGGTTTTCACCACTAGATAGAGTGGTTCACGAGAAAGGTATTTAGGTACATAATTTGTTAATTTTTTTGTGTAAATTGGTTGAAATATAAAAATAAAGGGAGCGGGCTTGCAAGCGGGTAGCGGGCTGGCATGCGGGCGGTGTGGATGATTTGATTTAACAGATGGCATTGGTTATAAAGGCGTTAGCCACAACAACGTGTGGCCAGGTCTGCTAGTATATAATGATGCATTTAATATTATGAGATGATAAAAATGAAAGCAACTTGCACGATTCTATGTCCTGTGTACTCATAATAACATTTTTACATATCTGTGAGCTAAAATGACTACTAATAAGTATAAGTCTTTAAAACCAACACCAATTTAACATAAACAGCAACACCAATTATATCCACACCTTAGATCAAAGATTTAAATTCATTGACCGGAGATCCACACTTATAAAATGTCTACATTAATGAATGGAACTTTCACTCTCCAATAACCTTTTTTTCAAGATTTTAGCCTTGTTGTGTTCAAGGGGTTAAAGTTAGTAATTTCAGAAAGCTAGATGACGCCCTAATACAGGCGATACCACTTGCAGACTTCAATTATCGTATTACTAAGAACATACAAATGGTTTTTCTTTGATTCTGGCAGTACATAAATAGTCAACTACTACAATTTTATAATTGCACTTCGAATAAGATAATACTTTTCTTTCGAAATGTGTCAGCAGATGAATCCACAAGCGGAATTTTACATTCTGAACACAAAACTGGTTTTAATTAAATCTATGTGCGGCGAATTAAAACTACACCTGGCAGCATATACACGGTGGTGTATGTAAAAAAATGGTTAATATAAGGAACTTTCTTAGAAGGTGGGAAAAAAGGAAGCGTAAAACTCACTGGTTGATGTAGCAGACTGGATGATGACGTCCATATAAAATTCACTTTTCACATTAAAATGTTTCAACTGTGCATAGATTGTAATAGGTATTAAACCAACAGTATAATTTTGATGATTTTAGTAAACTTCTTTCGTACTTGCATTCGAGAACACGACGTGGAAACTTAGTCATGGAAAACAATGTTCGCGTGTTGACGGTTATCGGTTTCGCCACAGAATAAGTAATGAAAAATTCCATGCTCATTTCAATCAGTCCAAAGTGTAAGTGCGACAATAATATGAATTGAAACGGGTTAAAATTTTTACAAGATATTATTATTATTTATTGTAAAATTTTGCCGCCCATTAAAAGTGCCGCCCGGGGTAATTCTTCCTCTCAATCGTTATTAAAATTATACGTTTTACTTTTACCGCACCGCATTTTGTATTATTTATTAATAAACTTCATATCGCCTTATAGTTACAACTCGGACTGGCTTTCTCAAAAATAAACCAAACCACACACTAGAAACTAGATCAAAAACTTCGTTCTTTAAAGGGAGAAATTTTCGACAATATTTCACCATGAATCTGCAATAATTAGAAGATTTTTTTTCTATGGGGACTTGTGACGTAACACACCTTAGATGAGGATAGAATGAATAATAAAAAAGGCGCGACCATTGACAATATAAGATCCAAATAAATTATAAACAAAAAGTCATGAAAAATGTGCGGTTTTATTGAGGCCTAATTGAGGATCATCTGAAACAAAAACTGTGAAAATATCTATTTACATCGGCAAATTTTCTCGAGATCGACTCAAAAAGCACTCGCAATCGACTGTTTGGGTACCCCTAGGCTGTATGGTTGAAATTTAAGTATCCGGCTAAGAATGCAATTCTGATGCCACGCCTTACGTAAAACCGTTTTCGTACGTGGAGTTTGTATATAAATGTCCTTTTATAATAGAACCGAATTAAAGCATTCCCAAAAGATGGCGCCACTTGCGTCAATAGTTTGCGTGATTAGCATCGCCTGGCAGGCGTAAGTACTACGGATTTGTAATTTTGTGTATCTCTCCGGATATAGAGAGATTGACAAAAGTATGATTATTATTGTAACTGGCAGTTGTGAATAATAGTACCACGCGGCTGTGTATTATATATAACGTCATTGCCCGTCGCGGTTACTTTGTACTGGTGACTAGCTGTTACTAGATCACAGTAGATCCGAGGAACCGGTTATTTTTGGAACCAGTTCCAATAGGATTTATAAAACACTGAAACGCGAAGCAGCCGCAGGGCCTAGCAGAAAAAGCTTCGGAGCGGGTTTTTAAGAGCTAGTAAATAATATTATTACTGGTAAAAAAAAAACAGTTTTTACAAAACATTACAAATGCACCATCATAATAACTTTGATAATGCCTTTGGAATGCAAACAGCTGTGACGCGTAAACATATTTATTTGGCAGAACTTTGCTTTAAAAATACCAACAATAATATTTTTGTGGCTATTATAAATAAATCAACTCACAACAAAAACCTAAGTCAACAGACGAATTGATGAATATGGGGAAGGGGTAGGACTGGGGGGCAAAATAGTCACAGGGAGAAAAATGGTTATGTGGAAAAATATTCAAAAGAGGATTTTTTCGTAAGTTTTCATGATTAATATTAATTTCGATTGTCTGTGGCCAGAAATCGTTTAATGAAACCAAAACTGCTTCGAAAATTTGTGAAAGTGTTTTTTCCAAAATCGGAACTGATTGTGTGAAGAATTATAATATACCAACCTTTATTATAATATTTTTAACAAAAAATAGTTTTAATAGTCATGATCAAAATTGGAACCGATTTGTCAAGAATGATTTATATTTGATGATTTAGTTAATTATATTTGATTTAAAATTAATAGATTACATAGTTTTAACCACGTTTATTGTGAAAAAACCGACATATTTAAAAATAAGTTTTAAAATAACCCTGATGAAGTAAACATTGCTTATAAAACATGTCGATTTTTTGATGTCGATGAAACTTTGGGGATTTGATGTGCGCATGCCCGTGATGGTTTCTGTACACAATAGTGAGCTCTGGCATCATGAAGTTAAGCATTGCTAAACCGTTCATCCGATTGCGATGAAACTTTGATGAGTTGTTGTGAGCACGTCCACGAAGGTTTCTATATATACTGGTGAGCCCTGGCATTATGCCATTTGTATAAAAAAATTGCAATAGGTGGCACGCGAGCTATTTGAAAACTGAATGTACAGGGACTGAATGTGTGGAACGCGGGAGGGAGGAGGGGAAATCGAGAGGGGTGTTCGTGGGACGGGGGAAGGCAGAGTGGGAACGCCTGAGGGGAAGGGGATGCGGTAGAGGAATAGGAGACGGAAGAAGAATGGGACGAAGGGAAAGGACACGCAGAGAGAAACAATATATTTATTAAGTGTTATAGCAAAGAATGCCGGGAACTACAAACCAGAATCTAGCATATTTTGATTTTTAAATATATAGATTTCCCCCTAAAACCGTGCGAGCGAAGCCGCGGGTAAAAGCTCAAAGCTAATATTTTATAAGAACAACTCTCTTTTTATAACTTTTGAAGGTTATTCCCATCAATGTTAAATATCATTGAAGAAGAATTTTGAGAGATTCTAGGTTCGAGTCCCAGTTGCGACCATTATTTTGTTCTCTTTCATATTTTCGTTTAGACTTTTATAATTATTAATGTTATCTTCTTTTTCAGTGATGTATTACATTAATGGAAATAACCTTCAAAATATATAAATAGAGTTGTTCTTATAAAAAATTGAAAGTAATTTGACTAATTCATTAATAATATCATTACAAAGCAAAAACCTAATTTCTAAAAGTTCACATTCGCTCACTGTTAAACTTCTTTTAAGTTCTTGATTCCCCACTGTCAGTAGCGGAGTTGATGATGCAGACTTCAGCCAGCTTCCTAGATCCACACTGATCTGCCTCTCTCGTCATCTCTCCCTGATGGCTTTATTCCCGAGAGATGATTGATGACGTCAGCCCGGCCCGAATTGCTTTATGACTATTCCGTGATGGATTGTACTAACTTTGTCATTTTTTCACATAGCGTACGGTGTAGCCCAAGATTATGTTGGTAATTTTAGTTAGTTTATTGGTAAAACACATATTTAACTGATAATAATATTATACCGTCTGATATATGTTATTTAATAAACCAGTTAACAATCGTAAAAAAACACCCACGCCCCACTTCAACAACCTTTAGTCAAATTTCAAAATACAATAAGTGAGGAAACTTTGTATTGGCAACTGGTCATTGGTAATGAAAAATAATAGAAATTTTCAAAAGATTTTCGTTATAAGCTATAAATATAAAAATGAATCCCAGTTTCCCTTGGTCACGCCATAGTCTCAAAACGACTTTACCTATTTCATTCATATTTTTTATAAAAGTTTTCTAATACTTTGTAGGAGATTCTTACAAGAAAAAATAAGAAATTTGGAAAATTTCAGAAAACTTAACGACTATTCTAACTTCGCACGTTTCACAGTTCGCGCGTTTGATGAATGTGAATTTAGCAGGAAGCTGTTTTTTTTGTAACAAAATAATTGTCTATGGATTTTTTAAATTATAGAAATTTTAAATAGGTATCTATGTAAGGTATCAAATTAGATTGATTGTTCTTATAATATATACAAAAATGTATATTTGTAACATATGAAATTAGAAAAAACAAATTGTAGTAGGTAGCACGCGAGCTGTTTGAAAACTGAATGTACTGGGACTGAATATATGAAATGCGGGCGGGGGGTTGGCGGGGCGGGAGAGCGGGAGAGGGGAGAGGGTAGTCGGGGAAGGTGAAACGGGAACGTGGGGGGAGGGTATGCGGGAGGGGAACGCACGGGAAAGGACATGAAGGGAAAACAATTTATTTATTTGAATTTGGCTTTACAACGCATGTCGGGAACCAGCCAGTAGAGATTATATAAATAGATAATTGTTATAGTACACAGCTGCTGACTCTGTACAAATTGCAAGTGCGCCCCACTGTTGAATTTCACCTCAGGTCTAGGGCCCCAAAATACCCGAAAAACCATCGACTCTATGCAGAAATAGGCGGTCCGTTTGATAAATTCCGCTATTTCAACAAACGGATTTCAATCTTTAGAGCACAGGAATAGGGTAGGTGTACTAGTCCTTATTCGTGCCCTTGTTCTAACTTGTATTATAAAAGAACAGCTCGGCTGTGGAACGATTTGCCGGCCTCCGTTTCCTCCCTCCTACTGACATAGGCACCGAAAAAACTTATTTTTTGCCTTCGGAAGGTAAAATAGCTGTCACGCCTAATAATTATCACATCGCAGAACTTGTTTTTAAATAATTTTTTATTTTTTTATTAATAATAATCTTACTAATTTTATAAACGCGAAAGTTTTGTGTATGTATGTGTGTTTGTTACTCTTTCATGCAAAAACTAGAGATTGGATTTTAATGAAACTTTAGAATAATACAGATCATACATTATAATAACATATAGGCTATATAGAATAACATATTTATAAAGCTAGCTAGGAAAGGGACGCGGGAGAGGAACGGGGACGCAGGGAAAGGTGATTCAGGGAGAAACAATGTATGGCATTGCAATGCATGCCGGGAACCAGCTATTATTAAATATTAAAAAAAAATTGTGTTGTAATTTAAAAGTTGTACGGATTACGAGGAAATTTTCCATATTCAAATACTTGAAAGTAATTTTAATAAATCGTACAATTGCTTGAAAGTAATCATAATACTTCATAAAACATTGTTTTTATTGTTTTCTACGCTGCATCATGAAAGGATACCATTAAAAACGAACTAAATAAACTATTGTATATCGTTGGCTTCACCGCAGTCTGACAATGCCTTTGAAAAGCGAAACAGTTCTTACTAGTTAGGGAACGTACCCATACTACGTGACCCACTTTTTGCAATTTTTAACCCCCCCCCCCCCCCCCGGTTATCACTTGTAGTGTATTCCAAGACCCCCACCCCTCCCCCTACAGTTTTCGCGTATTAAATCATAAATATGGTTTTGAATCATTTCTTGCTAACAAAGAGTTTAAAAAAATTTATTTGTCTTTATTAATAAGGTGCTTGCTGCGTGACGGCAAGAGTGCATGCATCCTGTAATTACAAGTGGAAAAAATATAAAAAAGTTAATGGAAAAAATATAAAAAGATTTCTAAATTGACTACGTGATAAAAACCCAAGCCCCCCCCCCCCCCCATTGTGACCAAGCATAGTATTTTGAAGATCCCCCCCCCCCCGTAAACGTAGTATGGGTACGTTCGCTCATGTAGTTTAACTGATAAAGTAGGTATTAAAGGTTGCGATGGGGTTGGACAATACTGGCCATGTTAATAGAATTCCAGATGACAAGTCATAATAAAATCATGACCAAGTGAGTGCCCCAGAAAAAGCGATACAGAGGGAAATCGAGGAAGCGGTTAATAGAGCGCATGGAACGTGATGGGAAGGTTTGAAAACGAATGGATTAAATAAATAAATTAAAAAGAGTCCTAAAAATATCATACCAAACACATATTTTAATACTCTTACATATATTATGTTCACAGCGTTGAACACAAAATTTATCGTATTATCACAGTCATAATATTTTCTGAATGTCTCCTTAAAATACAAAAAATTCAATACGTAATGAGAACCTATTATTGTCCTTTCAATTTTCGTATCATCTCTGTGCCGGCTTTCAAAGAAATGTGTGTGTGCAACTGTGCATGTGTGTGTGCAACTGTGCATGTGTGTGTGCAACCAAAAGTTGATAGAATGCGTTGTCTTCGACAACGATTAGCTTCGATCAGCTTCGATTCAGCTCGATCGGATGACGGGAATAATAATAATATTTGGCTAATTTATATAGCGCCGTTTTTGTGAGAAATCACCTCAAGGGCGCTGTACAGATTTTTAATTATAACTAGTGACTTATATCTAAGACTTGTAACTAGTGGCTTAATCTAAGACTTATAGCCAGTGACTTATGACTAAGACTTACCGATAGTCGACTTAAAACTAGTGGATTAATGACATACATATATGACTTAAAGTTAGAGACTTAAAACTAACATAAGAACCAACATTTCAAAATACTTATTTGCCATTGTTGTCAGAGATAATGATAACATTAAAAACAAAACAACAATCAAGTTCTGTAGGTATATGTACAAACTCGTAACATAGATAAGTTATTGCTGCGAGTCGAAGCAGTTTGAGGATTTATAAATTTTATACATAGGTACATACACATTTTATACATATTATATTCTGTTTTTTAGTGTTATTAACGCAAGAAGAAGGAGGTAGTTCTTATATAATATTACTATTATAGAACACCGGTGAAATAATGATCTTAATGGAATTATTGGTTAATGTGTTAATTTCCACTTCCGAGACTTGGATTAATTCAAGAAAACAAAATCGATATTCAAATCGATGTAAATTAAAAAACGCATCTATGTCTTGCAAATAAAAAATAAATAAAAGATTATTCAGATATTTCATTACCATTTCCCATAATGTGTGTTTTAGTTCTGGCGTGATGTCGAATGTATTAATTCAATTAAAATTGTTGCTGTTAGTTGTGACACCCGGTATCGAAACTTGCATTAAGGGTTTTATAAGCAGAACCAGAATTTAATTCCAGAAGTAAGATTAATGGCTTCGAACAAGATGGCTGCATTTCCAAACTAAATTAGATATGGGTGGATATAATGAGAGTTAAATTATTTTCCAGATTTATAGTAACATCTTTTGGCTGCGATTGTTGAACAAGTTATTGTACTAGGTACTCTGTTGACATGTGACTAACAGAATATTACAAAGGAATAAGAGCTTGATAAAATTACAGGTAATACCTCCAACAAATTACAGGTAAGTGTCCAACATGTTCAACCAAATTCTGACTATTATTATAAATAATACTTATTAGCCTGAAACACTCATCTACAATGAAAAAATCTCCCGAGAAAAGATACATGCCGCCGAAGGGACTCGAACCCGCGTCCTTCTCATTTCTGGTCAACTGATCTGTCCACTGAGCTACGTCGGCTTATCTCTTACCCGCCAAATAATTCAATGTATACTTGTGTTTCATTCAACAATTAATGCTTATTACATTTGTCCATCTACAAACAACCAACTTTATTTTTTATATGAGAAAGGCATTGTAAGTGCTAAATCTCCCACTAGGTGGCGTCGAGACAAATTATGTCTACATTTTTTGGTGAAATACTTTAAATCAGAAGGACGCGGGTTCGAGTCCCGTCGGCGGCATGTGTCTTTTCCCGGGAGATTTTTTCAATGTAGATGAGTGTTTCAGGGTAATACTTTTTACTTACGTGTATAATAATTGTTACCCTTTGTGCTTTGCATAAATTGTCTTAAACTTTAGTTTATCAATTAAAAATAATAACAAATTCAGATTATTTCTCGCCGAATGATATTCTTCAGTTGAAGCGGGATTATATGGCGATTTTTCTTTGCCTTTAGATATTCCGCATTAAAAAGTATTATTTGGCAGGAAATAGCATTGATTTCGGTGGATACGTTGAATCGCGAAGAGGAACCCAAGAAATCGGTTGCGTCAGTGCAAGAGATAACGCTTCTCGTGAATGACTTGCGCATGTGTGGATGAAAATTCGATGAGGTGGACGTAGCGCCACCTGTCATTCAACAACATAAATAATTTCGTTCTGTTTGAAATACGAATGACCGAGGGTTAAATTTGTTCATACAAAAAAGCTAATATCGCGAATAAAAAATGGGAGGGTCGCGAGGGGTTGATTGGGTGAAAATTTTAGGTTAAAAGTATTTTTAACGACAAAAAAATACAAACATTTTTTTTGTTAAAAAACTGATTTTTTTCTAGATAGTCCAGTAACTTTGTCGCCTGAATGTATGGGGTAGTATGCGTTAAATCCGGTAGTTCTGATTTTTTGCAGACTTGTTTATGATGTTGGCCTAATGAATAATCCAAGTTTTTGACCTCGAGCGTCGAACGCAACTTTGTCAAAAATCGAAAAAACCGCTAAAAAATCGATATTTTTTAAAATTTTGGCGATTATAACCCTAAAGGACTAGTTTTTGAAAAAAAAAATTATAACGTTTTTAAATAAAACTAAACTTGTTACAATATTATACTAGAATTGTTTTTGTAGACTCAATAGTTTTCGAGATTAAGCCTTTCAAAATTTGTGACCTCGAGCGCAAACCGCGAAAAAATCTTTTTTTTTAAATTTTGGCGATTATAAACCTCAAGGTCTAGTTTTTGAAAAAACTTTTGTAAAATATTTTTAAAGTAGACTAAATTTGCTACAATATGATACTAGAATTTTCTCTGATGACCTAATAGTTTCTGAGATTAAGCGTTTCAAAATTTATCATTTTTTTAGAACTTCACAATTTTGGTCGGGTATATGGTCAGATATGATCATTGAGCAAGTACTGATGAAATCTATGAAAAGCTATGGAGGGCTCACCCAAGGACGTGGTAGGACTAACAGTGTACTCTCTCGATGGACATTAGGCATGGTGTATCTACATAATATCTGCCATGAAGTGGAAACATACTGTGAGGTTACTACTGCAACAACTGAACGACATGTTGACATGCGACCATCTCGTGTCACCAGAGATGAATCAGATACTGAAAAACTCTGTAGAGTGCACAGCACCCTCCATTCCTTACAGCAGATTTTATTATGTCCATCAGCAGTGGCCTGGTTAGAGAATCTAGTGTCAACAGCCACATGGCTCTAGAGATTGGGAGAGAAACGATGCTAAAGATGCAGGAAGTGAAATTCAAACGTAAAAACAATGTGGTGTCCCTTTCTTCAGCTGTACGAACTATTACTGTTGGCAATAAACAGGTAACTGTTGATCCTCTAATACTGTTTCACAGGTTGTGTGTCTTAAAATAATCGGATGAAAAATTGCGAGAGTTCTTCACTTACGAACTGTCACCAATCTCAATATCATTGTTCTCTGAAGAGGGGATGAGAAAGGGCAAAATCCACCTTGTATTCAGTATTTGAATCTGTAACCTTAAATCAAAAGCAAGGTTTAACAAAGTTTGTAGTAGTGGATGGAGGGCATCTACTTCACAAAGTTGTGTGGCCTCGAAGCTTATCATTTGGCGCGGTAGCTGACAGATATATACAGTACATTACTGCTCACTATGGCTCAAATGTGGCAGTAGTTTTCGATGGTTACCCCGTAGATGCTGTACAGAAAAACACAAAGAGCTCTGAGCGTCTTCGAAGAACCAAGTTACACTCATCGCGCGAGATAATCGTTGATGAGAAAACCGTGGCACAGGTTCCTCAACAGAAATTCTTGTCAAATGACAAAAACAAGATTTGTTTCATAAAACTGCTGACAACAAAAATGGGAAATCACAACATTCAAGTACTCCAAGCAGAGGAAGATGCTGATAGGCTCATCATCACTACAGCTGTAACTGCTGCCTCTACCTATTATATAGTGGTAGTCGTTGTGAGGACATTGACTTGCTGATCATCTTTACTGCGATCTCAAACCAACGTGAAATTTTTTACAATAAATGTGGAAGAGGCAAAGCATCAAATGTCATGTATTCCAGCATCGCTTCTTCAAAATCCTCTTTGAAAACAGAGCTTTTCCTCTTCATCCATGCCTTTAGTGTTTGTGACTCGAAATCCTGCTTTTTGGCTTAGGGAAGATACAAATGATGTCCATAGTCGAAAAAAATCCGGACGTCGAAAAGCAAGCTGCGATTTTTCTCGGCACCAACTCTACACCTGACGATATAGCAGCAGCAGGAGAATGAGTCATAATTTATCTATACGGAGGCAACCCCAACACCCATAACCTTGACGAGCTGCGGTACCAACTATTCGCCAGGGCTGCGACGAAATCCAGCTTCAATCTAGCCAGGTTACCTCCTACACGAGACTCTGCTCGATTTCACTCCTTGCGGACATAGAATCAGGTAAAAATTTGTCCTTGCATCTCATTCATCATTTTCTATTCTCATGTACAATCTTCTTACAGGTTCAGGCGTGGTTGGGAGTCCCACTGAACCCTCTCTCCCGGGGGTGGATATCCACGCCACAAGGCCTCAACCCCAAAATGATGACCAGAGATGCAGCCCCACACCACCTCTTGCGGATGATTTCCTGCGGCTGCACAAAGGGTTGTGGGAACGCGTGCAGCTGCAAGAAGGCAGGATTAAAATGCTCATCAGTCTGCATGCACTGTAGCGGGGCCTCTTGTGACAGTATACCTGATGTTGAAGTAATAGATATCCCAGATGGCGACGATCTGTCCGATGTCGAAATGGAAGATGACTTGTCACTTGCACAAGACGTCGGCGATTCATCACCATGTCCTGATCTCCTGATCCAGATACGGACGAACCTCAACCGGGACCTTCCCAGAGGGCTAAATTAATTTAATTTTTTGATTTTGAATATTACTCAGTTTCCAAACAAATAAACTTATTAACCTTTGTTGTACTTATGTTTTTTAAATAAATAAAAAAAATTAAAAGAAAATTCATTCAGAACGACAGAATTGCAAAAAAATTGCGAAGTTCGAAAAAAATGATAAATTTTGAAAGGCTCAATCTCTGAAACTATTGAGTCTACAGAGACATTTCTAGTATCATATTGTAGCAAATTTAGTCTTCTTTACAAACATTTTGAGAAAGTTTTTTCAAAAATTAGTCCTTTAGGGTTATAATCGCCGAAATTTGAAAAAAAAACGATATTTTCGCAGTTTGCGCTCGAGGTCACAAACTTTGAAAGACTTCATCTCAGAAACTATTGTGTCTACTGAGACAATTCTAGTATCATATTGTAGAAAATTTAGTCTACTTTAAAAACATAATAAAAAGTTTTTTCAAAAACTAGTTCTTTAGGGATATAATCGCCAAAACTTGAAAAAATAACGATTTTTTCGCGGTTTTTTCGATTTTTGACAAAGTTGCGTTCGGCGCTCGAGGTCAAAAACTTGGATTATTCATTAGGCCAACATCATAAACAAGTCTGCAAAAAATCAGAACTACCGGATTTAACGCATACTGTGATGTATAAAGTTACTGGACTAAGATAGAGACACCCTGATCACTTAGCGGTATGAAATATACGTTAAGACCTATTTTCATACCAACCAAATATACAAAAAAAAAAATCATAAAAATCGGTCCAGCCGTTCCGGAGGAGTGTGACCACATACACCGTGACAAGGGATTTATTAAATTACATTAAATTAAAAAGACAACCCAATAACACATTATTGAATGCAGAATTCCTAAAAGTAAGAAATAACATTACTACAGAAAATCGAAACTTAAAACAAAGACACTACAGTGATCTTTTTAAAAAATGCGAAAATAACAGTAAAAAAACTTGAAAGTTAATGAATAACATTCTTAAAAATCAGTCTAATACTTCGAATAATTTTTGTACTAAATTAATAATTAATGATGAAATAATCACTAACAATGTAGAGATATGCGACCACTTTAACAATTTCTTTTGCAACATTGGCTTCTCCTTAGCTAATAATATACGCAACAATGTCGTACATAAACCGGCCAATGAAATAACATTAGTATACGATAGTATAGAATCTTTATATCTTCAACCAACAACAGAATTAGAAATAAGCAAAATATTAAAATCATTGAAATCAAATGCGAGTGCCGGTTACGATAAACTCAAATACAAAACAGTGCTAAGTCTCTCAACAGAATTGGTTCCTTTATTATCAAAATTGATTAACCAATGTTTTAAAGAGGGAATTTTTCCAGACAGCTGTAAAATTGCCAACGTGATACCAATTCACAAAGGTGGGTCCAAAACAAATACCTCAAACTACAGGCCCATCTCAATCTTACCAATCTTATCAAAAAAATTTGAACGTGTAATCTACGAAAGATTAAACGACTTAATCAGTAAACTTAGGAGTGGTATTGATGGTGGAAATTATATCTTATCTATACTAGTTGACCTTCAAAAAGCCTTTGGTACGGTAAGCCATGATATACTTCTCAAGAAACTCGAGAAACTTGGTGTAGTTGGTCCTGCTCTTAATCTATTCAAATCATATCTTAGCAATAGAAAGCAATTCGTAAGCATAAACAATCAAAATAGTAAGCACCTTACAATAAACTATGGAGTTCCGCAAGGATCCATACTAGGGCCACTACTGTTCCAAATTTATATCAATGATATTTCGTAATTAAAATTAAACGGTGAAATTTTCTTATATGCAGATGATACTGCAATATTCTACTGGGGTAAAGATCTAAACATACTACTAGAAAATGCACAAAGTGACCTAGAAAGAATTTGCGGTTGGCTCCAATCAAATATCCTAACAATGAATATAAAAAAAAACAGGATACATGATTTTAAGTTCAAACCGTAAAATAATTCCTCAACATGTACCATTAAAAATTGAAAATAACGATTTGCAAATCCTGAAACAGGAAAAATATCTTGGGCTGTGCATCGATAAGCATTTAACTTTTAAACAACACATTCAAAATGTAAAAGCTAAAATCACACCCTTAATTAGCGTTTTTAGCCGGTTATCATATCTATTTCCAATTAGATTAAAAAAAAGTTTATACTATAGTCTCGTACACTCACACCTAAATTACCTGATTGAAATCTGGGGAAATGCGTATGAAACATACATCAATGAATTACAGGTAATTCAAAATAAGATAATGAAAAAACTATTTCACTACGAATCCAAAACATCCACAAAAAAATTATATTTGGAAACAAAACTGCTAACATTAAGAAAACTATACGAGTACAATATATGTGTCCTTATATACAAAATAAATAATAAACTTATACATACAAACACAGAATTCATTAAAACGTCCCAAGTACAGAAACATTTTACACGACAACACGATAACATACGTTTAAACACCATTCATACTAACTACGGTAAACAATCAATTAGTTACGAGGGGGGCAATTTATATAATTGCCTTCCAGATGATATCAAAAACGAAAAAAGTGTGTGCTAATTCAAAAAAAAATTGTTCATGTTTATTCACAAAAAACAAAGTAGTGATAGTGAATAATGTCGTATGGTAATATAATATCATGTAAATGTTAGTATTGCAATCTAATGTAATCTAAGGTTATGAAATGTTAAAACTATGTAATGTAAAAACTATGTAATATAATGTAAAAAGTACATAATTCAATATTCTAGTTAAGTAAGTGAAAATGTTATTTTCTTTTTTACTGGAATAAAAACTTATGAAAAAAAAAATATATATATATATATTTTTTTTTTTTTTCATAAGTTTTTATTCCAGTAAAAAAGAAAATAACATTATATATATATATAGATTGAGATTGGTTGTGACACCACTGATACCACTCAAGTCATGATAGTTTCACATAGAAACTCCGTTATACTTGTCGTCGTGGGTAAAAATTATGGATCCATAATAGTTGATCCACCGACAATTGCCTCTCCCGTTTAGGGAAAATACGGGATTCCTAATTACACAAAATATAACTTAGTGACCCCGAAGGTATGAGCCGCCGAATAACAAAAGTACCTACGAGTATAACACATATATTCATTCAAATGATCAAAGAAACATCTGCTTCTCTATGTACCATATATACCAGCGCATAAGTACAAAAAAATCGACACTTTGCACAATTTTTTTTGATATTCATATCAACTTGTTATGTGTATTTTTGAAGTCAATTTAACGTTTAAAATAATGCACACAAAAAATTATAATTTTATAGTAAACTAGCTTTTTCCCGCGGCTTCGCTCGCATGATGTAAGGGGGGTTCCCACACCGCCTCCTCCACCTCCCCCCCTCCCCCCTCCCCCTTCCCCCCGCCAACCATCCCCCAGGTCTAAAATTAGAGACGTGACCTAAAGCCTGGACAACGCTTTTAGGTACTTAAGCTAATATTTAATGAATGTGAACAATTTTTAAAGTGTGCTTTATATTTTATTACAATATCGTTTATTCTTCATTATGCAAAGCTATAATAATAACATACCTATTTGTAATTCTAATTTTGAGATCAGCGGAATGATTTTTTTTTTTGTTTTACTTTTATGCCTTTTTAATTTTTAATAAAAATGTAGGTTAGACAGCTTTAGATTATCGACATGATTATATTTTTAGTATTGCCATTTGAACAACAGTGGCGACCTCCTGAATGTTTTCTACTCTTATTTGACAAACTGTATGTACTCTTCATGTAACTGAAATTAACGTAATTTGTTTTTTTTAGCGCCCTACCGATTTGCGGAATTTGAAACGCTAATTCTAATTCTACTTGATTATGGAAAATGTGGGTAATTTTAAAATTAAAATACGATATTGACAATATTGATAGGAAATAATCAAGTTCCAACCCAGTAAAACAAGTTCTGGGTCCTGCCCATCGTCTTTCTTTTTCTGGATCTTATGTTGTTTCACCTTCCAAACAGGCCTCCCATTGATATGCTTGGTTAACTAACCCCAAGTGACCAGCTCAGACACGAGGGCTCCATCGAAGTCAGAGTTAGTCTCTCAGAAACTGGGTGTACTGTACTTTAATAATGCATTCCGCTAATTCTATACACATCGCAAGTGCGTTCTAAGGCAGCCACCTCAGCAAAATCTGAGCTGTAAAATAAAACCCTCGACTCTGTACAAAAACGAACGGTCGTTTGAAAGATTCTCTTATCTTGACGACCGATTGCAATCTTAAGAGCACAGGTATCGGATGGGAATGCTGTCCTTGCTCTACCGGTGTTTCAACGGAATATGCTCCGAGAAACTAGCGTCATTGATTCCTTCGGCACCGGTGTTCTCGTTTCTACGACTCATTCTTGAGTTCTACAACCGGCTGTGGAATGATTTGATGTGTTTCCTCCCTTTTATAACATGGGTACACGGGGTCATTCCTCCCTTTGCTCAAAAATACCCTCCCTACAGAATCCTCAAAGATGACATAGACCATGGGGGAAATTATTTTCCCCACTGCCTCCTATGTGGATTTAACGTAAAAAAATAAAAAATAAAAAACTTTCGTTTAGGTTAATTGATATAATCTTCTATTTAAATTATTAAATACTCGTAATCAAATGAAATAAAACAATAATCTTGTTCGCAGCCACGATTTTTTTTTTTTTTAAAATTAAAATATAAATAAATAAACCGTGGTTACAAACAAGGCTATACAAACCACAAAGTTACTGCTTTCTACCAAAATATTTAATTGATGTGAAATGTGTTTAACCTTCAATAGCCATTCCAAAGAATTGAAAAAAAAAACTTTTATGCTGTCGTCTTAATAAATCAAGAAAGTTAAGTTTTTCTTGTAAATTGTAGGAAACTTTTTATTTTGGGTACCCACTTTATTACTTAATTTTAAATTATTATATTCATACTCTCATTCTATGGGGCCTTTCTTCAAGGCGTTCTTTAGCATGCAGCAAAATCCGATGGTTCAAAGTTGATTTCGCCCTTTTGGGATGATTTTTTTCAGTATTCCGAGCACCTATTATGCCGGCGGGTGGGTCCTCACCCCCTCCCCGCGGAAAGTCTGAAACCTGAAGATCTCGCCCCGAGTTTAATGCAACCTCTTCACTTTACTGGAGATTTCTTGCAGCTTCGTGACAAAGGATTTGACAAACATTGTATGCGAATCCCTGACGTGGGGCTAAAACGAGGCCGCTGCACCAATTGCAAAAATATTTTTAATTTACATCAACATTTCTTGGTTATAATCCAAATTTCTGACGTAATTGTCATTACATCTTTGTTTCGATTACATTTCAGTTTACATTTAGAATTCATGGAAAAAAAACATTTTTTATAAATTTACCACTTAATAATTTGTGACCGAACCATTTTCATAATATTTCGTATATTTTTCATTCATTTTCATTACAGGAAGTTAGAAACGTTGATAAACCCACATACTTTGATCTATTTTATTATCAGATAATGATATAAGATTAAGGGGGTATTTTACCATCATAGTTTGAGCATCCGAGTTTGCTATTCAATATTCGAACCCATGAGTAGCGGCTGTTTAAAGGATAATTTTTTTAATTAATTCGAGTACTAATTTTTTATTTTATTTCTTTACATCATAACATGGATAAGATATCAAGGGATGTTGAATGGTGAATCCCCCTAAGTGGGTACATACATACTTACTTTATTTTCACACTATAATAGTCTGGTATTGGTACCGCCGCCCCTGAAACCGTGTATTGGATAACGAACACCTCTGCTAAGTGCTAAGTGGTTTGCTACGTTTTGTGACTTAGCAGGGCTACCAGGGTTCGTGGGGTGAGGTTTTCCAGGTCCGAAGCTTCTGCCCACCTGCTGCGTGGTGGACCGTAATATGAGAGAGGCTGGTTGAGGGAAGTCTTTTGACATCTCCAGCCAGAATCTTTTGACCCATCGCTTTGCAACGCAGTTGGGGGAAGGATTCTTACGTCCGTCACTCCTGGACACACTGACCATTTCATGATCTCATTTCTACAGCATTCAGTCTATTTCATCCTTGCTCTGCCAGTTCCATGCCTCACTGCCATACATCAGGGTATGTGCCATTATGGACAGCTAACTTCGCTTCTCTGGACAGTCTTTTGTTGGCGCCAACGGCGTTCAGTCCTCCATTAATGGAGTTGCCCTCATTTACCCTTCCTTCGATATCTCTATCAGCTTTCCCATCTCTCGTAAAGTAAGTACATTTAGTTATTGTTGGTAATGAAAACAAGATGCTAGGAATCTCGAACAAAAAAATCATATTATAACAAATAAAGTATTTTTTAAAATTTTATTATGTGAAGTTGTCAATGTGTAAATAATTACATTACTTTTATACAGAGATACATTAACACGGAGTTTCAAATTTTTCCATATTGATAAGATAGAGAAAACATAATAAAAAAAGAAGGAAACAACCTAACTTTAGATTCAGAACGAAAGAATATATTACAGTTCGTAAAATGTAAAAAGATATTAAGGAAATTAAAATAGATTGACAAGTATAATGAAAGTAGCTTAATATAAATAGTAGAGTTACATAATAAAACATTGTGCATTCAATTAAAGCGTCTCGGAGAAAAATAATTTCATGTGCGCACAATTAAAGGGGCCGGTTTTTTGAATTCCCTGAAAAGAAAATAATATTTTATCACTATTTTTCAATTAAAAACACCAACAAAAAAGGTAAACATGGTTAGTTATGGGATACTAGGTTTAGGTCCGGTTTTATAAACGTCCGTTCGTTACGCTTGATACCATTTTTGGTTTACCGCCACAAATATTTGGTCTACCGCCCGATTTTGCCGTTTTATAAACGTTCGTTAGGTTATCGGTAGGTTAAGTTTCGGTCAATGCTTTTTTTTTTTTTTTTTTCAATTATTTCTGGCTTTCACCCTTCAAGGGTGTTCTAGGCCATCATTTATAATTACAGAGAAAGGAAAGGTGAATTTATATATTAATTTTATTTAAATGAGCAAATTTCAGAATTTTATGGAAGATTGGAGTAGAGTTCAGACTTAGAAGAGATGAAATGTTGAATGGAGGAGAGGCAATTTTTGATAACGCTTGATAGAAGAGAGGATATTTATTTAGAGAGGGACAATCAAAAAATATGTGATCTAAAGTTCCCACATCTAGACCACAGAACGTACAGTCTGGGGAGTCAAGCACATGAATTTTATAAAGGTGAGAAGGAACGGAACAATGTCCGATTCTCATACGAATAAGTAAGGAAATTTCTTTTTTGGAAAAATGGGGGAATTTTTGAAACCACGGTTTTGATGGGATAGTCCTTTGAATTGAGGCGTAACGGGCACCCTTGGATTGACTAGCAATGTTCCAATACTCTGTCCAAACATTGCGGGATCTATCTTTGATGATGGAAAAAATATCAGACAGGGGAATATGGTTTACGAGGGTAACGGTAGGGTTAGACGCTCCTTGTTTAGCCAAGGAATCAGCAATATCGTTACCCACTATGCCAACATGTCCAGGAATCCAAATCAGAGTGACAGTTTTTCCAGAGCTTTGAATGGAGGTTATCAATACTCGAATAAGACATACAAAGTGATCATCAGGATGAAGAAGAGGACTGGTTTTAAGTTTTTGGAGGGAACTGAGAGAGTCAGAGAGAACAAGAGAATGTTCAAAATTATTTTTTATTATATATTTGAGAGATTCAATAATCGCAATGCACTCGGCAGAAAATATTGAAAATTGGTTTGAAATTGAATAAAATATTCTTTCATTAGAATTATTGTGGTAAACGTTAATACCAATACCACAGTTAGGAGAGTCCGGAGATTTGGAGCCATCAGTAAATAAAAGAGAAGAGTTGGGCCATTTAGAAGAAATAATGTCATTGAACATATTATTGACAGTACGGGCTGGGAGATTGGAATGACTTTTAAGGATGCCGATCCCCTCTAAAATCGTTGGGGATAGGGTGACGTGACTATATTTTAATTTGTACAAAGGAAGAATATCATTTTTGATAATTTGAAGCTCTGAGAGAGAGCGAAAATTTTTACAAATGGCAGGGAGAGGTTTAGTTCGAGCTCTGATTGTAGATGAATGTGTTGAGTCGTTGAACAACGAGACTCTGGGAATAATCTGATGACTTTTAGAATTTAAACATTTAAGAACAAATTTGTCAGCAAATAATTGACGCCTTAAATAAAGAGGAGGATCAGAACATTCTACTTGAAGGGAATTGATGGGCGACGATTGCATCGCGCCAGTTATTATTCGCAATGACTTAGATTGAATTTTGTCTAATTTACTGAGTGCATTTTTGGATGCAGTACTAAAAAGTGGGCAGGCATAGTCGAGATGACTTCGAATAAGTGCATTGTAGAGCAACTTAATGCAGATAGGATGAGCACCCCACCAAACGCCAGTCAATGATCTGATAATATTTAAATTTTTTTCACATTTAGTAACTATATTATTAATGTGGGAAGACCATTTAAGTTTCCTATCAAATGTTACTCCCAAAAATTTTACTTCGGAAGCATTGGGGATTGGCGAGTTTTTAAATAAAATTTGAACAGGGGGATTATTATGACGATTTGAGAAGGTAACACACTGACTCTTTTGTACTGAAAGTTCAAGACCATTTAAAGTAAGCCATGTGCAAAGGGCATCCATGGCTTCATTAAGATATTTGACGGCGGATGGAATGATTTTGGATGATAAGAAGAAAGCTATGTCATCTGCGAACTCAACGACTTTTACTTGAGGGGGAATGGTGACATGCATATCGTGTGTGTATATATTATACAGTAAGGGGGATAATACATCGCCTTGGGGTAAACCCTTCCAAATTGACCTACTCTGAGGAGTAACATCTGGTAGCTCAATGAAAATTTTCCTATCGAGAAAAAGATTAATAATAGATTGGACAAACATGAGGGGTAAGCCAAGGCCTAAAAGTTTTTTTTTAAGAATTGGGATGGAAACATTGTCAAAGGCGCCTTCTATGTCTATAAAGACTGCAAGACATACTTCTTTGTTAGAAATGGATAAATTAATATCAGTGCTGATGATGGCAAGGTTATCTTGTGTAGATTTCTTTTTCCTAAATCCAAATTGGGATGGAGAGAGAAGATGATTACTCTCGACGAAAAATTCTAACCGGTTTTTAATTAATTTTTCATAAATTTTACTAAGGGTGGATGAAAGAGCAATTGGCCTATAGTTGGATCCAGAATTGGGTGATTTGTTTAATTTTAGAATTGGGATGATTATTTGAGAACTCCAGTCATCAGGTATTATGCCAGTCTGGAAGATTTTATTTAAGATGCATAAAAAGTGATTTAGAACATTATCATTACTATTTTTGATAATGCTATAAGGTATACCATCTCTGCCTGGAGATGAGTCCTTGACTGTTGATAAACAATTTTTTAATTCAATTAAAGTGAATGGAGAGTCTAGCTAATGATCAGACATAGGAGTGTTGTGGATTGGAGTTATTTCATCTAAGTTAGGTACAGAAGGGGGGGCAATTTTGTCCAAGAACTCGTCTATCCATTTAGAATCAGAAGCTCGAGGAGATGTTGGACTGAAGGAGGATCGAAATCTTCGAATCATAGACCAAACTTCCGAAATTGGAGTGTTCGGAGATACTGAACTGCAGAAGTTGTACCACCCGGATCTTTTTTTTGACCTCAATACCCTTTTGGCATTGGCTTCGGCATTTTTGTATATGAGATAGTTCTCCATAGTCATATTGTGACGATAGGAAAGAGATTTAGCTTTCCGAATTCTCACTACTTTGGAACATTCCTCATCCCACCAGGGAGTCGGAGGGAGTTTTTTGAGAGATTTGGTTTTAGGGGGAGGATTTGATTTATTGATTGCAGTTACGAGCATTGATTTGAAGTTATCGTAGTCATCTTTGACAGATAATGTATCGGTATAGGATAAATTTTGTATAAACTTATCCATATGTGAGTTAAATTCGTCCCATTTGGTGTGTTTTGTTTTAATCTTTGTCGAAATATGGGACTTGTCTGAATGGAAAGAAGTTTGATATGGTGATCGGGAAATGATCACTGGAGCAAGGGTCGGGGGACACCACCCACGAGGAGAGAGGTGCCAGATTAGTAGAGCATATGGAGAGATCCACTGCACTGGGGTTTGTGTTGGGGCGAGAGATTCTAGTAGGAGATCCGTCATTCAAAAGAAAAAGGTTGGATTCATCTAGGAAATCCATCATACTTCGACCGTCTCGATCACAGAAAGCAGAACCCCAGACGGGGGAATGGGCATTAAAATCACCCAATAAAAAGAAAAGAGGGCTTAGTTGACGGACAATTTGCAACCACGCTTGTTTATTGAAGTGCGATGTTGGGGGAAGATAGATAGAAACAAAGGAAGTGTCCTTTATTTTAGCTGCAACCATTTGAAAGTCAGCATTGGGGGGTTTGATATTAATTGGGAAAAACGAAAGGGATTTTTTAATAAAAAGGGCAGCACCACCGCCCGTACCTTCCGGGCGATCATCGCGGAGACAGGAGTACCCTCCCACATTAAAGTGGGTGGATGGAGTAAACCATGTCTCCGAGATAGCAGCCACAGAAACAAGGTTTGAATTTAATAGGTTAAGAAGGTTCGATTTGTTAGAAATAGCACTGCGGCTATTCCACTGAAGAATTCTGACATCTTGAAGAGCCATTTTGAATAAATGATTTTAATGTGGAAATAATAGAAGCAGCGTTGGACGGTAGATTAGTTTGAGAAGAAATTAGGTCAATTAGAAGCATAATAAGAGTTTGAATAAATGAAGAATTATCTTGGGAGAATTGTTCAGAAAGCTTTTGATGGTTTGTTGAGGATGAATTATAATTGTTTGCGCACCCATTTGTGGCATTTGAAAGAGGTGAACCATTGGGATTTAAGAGAAGTGAGTTGTGTTGTTGCTGATCGTATCCAGGAGCCGGTTTAGAGATAGGGTTTTTGTATGTGAATTTAGTTGAACGAGAAGATGTTGAGGAGGAGGCGGGTGGGTTAGATGAAGAGTTACTGGATAAAACCTCAGCAAATGATTTTTTGACAGGCGGGAATAGTTTAGAAGCCTGCAGAAAAGACAAGTTCTCAGAGGCCATAGAAATTTTTATATTTTTTTGGCGAGATTGTTCCGGACAAGAAGAGTTAATGGCGGAATGAGCACCTGAGCAGTTAAAACATTTAGGTGAAGAGAGAGAAGAACATTGGTCAGCCGTGTGGTTTTCTCCACATTTGAAACATCTGGGAGGGGATCTGCATGCAGCTTTGGTATGACCAAAACGACAGCAATTGTAACATTGAGTGGTGGGATAAGTATACATTTCAACTGGTAAGGAGTTGAAAAATAAATAAATATGGGAGGGAAGAGATTGTCCTTCAAATGTGATGACGACAGATTGGGAGGGCTTCCAGGAAACGATGCCCTCAGAAGAGTCCTTATAATTTAACCTCCTGGCTTTTATGGGATTGCCGATATGTTGGGGGGTTGAAAGTGAAGACAGGATTTCTGGAATGGACAGATCGGTCGAGATACCTCTGACGAGGCCCATTCGAGTGACATTGAAAGTTGGGATGTACGCCTTGAATTTAGAATTTGATGAAATAAATATGTTTTTGATAAAGTTGTTGGCGGCTGAACCTGAGAGGAATTCAACAGAGATTCGGAAGCGACCCTCAGCTTTTACACCTCCAGGCTTAATCGAAAGGTTCTTGCTATTTGATAGAAATTTACCAAATTCAAGAGGGTGGATAGTTTTACCTTGCTCAGTTTTTTGAGCGTACACAATGAACGGGCCACAGGAATGAGGAGAATAAAAGTTTGTAGAAGGAGGTTGAGGAAGAGCATGTGAAGACTGAGAAGAAGGAGAGTCATGTTTTATTGAGGAAGAGGGACTAAACTTCCTTTTTTTTGTGGTAGTCAGAATTACAGATTCACTGTCTGAAATTACTACATTTTCACCATCTGGGGGGTCAGGGGGAGGATCTGGGGGCTTTTTAGGGTGTCCAGGGGGGTCCTCCTCCATTGTTCACAAAATTACAAAAGAAAAAATGTATGGAAAGTGACAGAAATAAAAAAGGTTATAAATATCTGGAAATCAGCGACGAAAAGTGACTCCTGGAAGATCAGAGGGGAGAAGAATCCTCAAGGAACAACACACTACACTTTTATTGACCAGAAAACATAAAAATATTAGTTAAAATAATAAAAAAAGATTATTTTTTCCTAGGCGAAAACAAAATAACTGTGACAGCCTAATATTGACTTGTTGACTTCCGGTCAATGCTTAACTGACTGATTTTGACCAGTTAAACGGATAACGATCCGTTTTGTTGCTTGTCGGCGCTCAAATATTATTTGACAGCTGTCAGTAGTAGTTGGTTGTTGCCCGACGATCGCTTATTTTAAAGAGACAGTATTATATTATTTGAATTTGTGACATGGATTATTCATCGAGCAGTGAAAGTGAGGATGGGCGTTTGGCAATGCTTGAAGATGACACGCCATCGTCGTCATCTAATAGCAGTAGCAGGGAAGACGAAGCTGCGGGAGGACGGAGACGTCTACGTGTTTTTATGCATAGACCGGATTATTTTAATTGTGATGCGGACATCGATTTTAAAAAAAGATTTCGGTTGTCAAAGAGAACCGTGGCTCAAATTTTAAATATAATTGAAGCTCAATTAGTGCCGGCGACACATCGAAACCAGCCAGTTACGCCCGCACAGCAGTTGTCACTGACACTACGATTCTACGCTTTGGGATCAATGCTGCAAGCTGCTGGCGACTTCACGGGAGTCTCCAAGTCGACAGCGTGCATCGTTGTATGGAGAGTTACTAAAATAATAGCCTCCTTGAGAAACAATTACATAACCATGAATAGTGACACAGTTCAGGACTTCTGCATAAATAACAATCAACTTTGACAGCTAAAGTAATACCCATAGATAAAAACAATATCAGAGACAATAATTTGCCAACATTGCCAGTAAAAAAACTTTAGGACTAAACGTAACCGATGACCGCTAGTAATGCAAATTTGTTTATAGTACGTAAAATAAAATAACGATCGAATAGCGGTCCGTTAACGAAAAATGGTTCGTTACTTAACAGAAATTTGGTACTTCGTTTATAAAACCGGCCCTTAGGCTATTTATTTTCGGTTACCGAAATAATTTCAGAGAAAGCGTGAATACAAAGTTGATGTCTACGAACTGAAGTTAAAAATTTAACAGCCAAATTCAACGATTACGAAGCAAACACATTTATTAACAAAAAAATTCATTACTTATGCATTGAACCGCTTACTCGTTAATACGGAATATTTTTTTTCAATCATCAAAAGTGAGTATTTATGTCGGGGAAGACAAAAAAACATACAAATAATACGCATTTAACATTTTAATTTTGTTAAAATTATTTCACTACGATACGCCATTTTTATATCTATCGTTTTTATTTAACATTTCATAGACAATAAATCAATGCTGCCAATCATAGAAAAAATATTATTGCCATACAAATCAATCATTTATTCACTTTAATGCATTATTGACAAGTTTGTACCTGTACTTAACAGCAGAACATGGAAAGAAATGTATTAAGCAAGGATCATACTGAGCAGACGCAACGCGACGCAACGTTCCTGTCCCGTTCACACTGGCCGACGTACGTACGCGTCGCTGTGACCACGTGACAAGGGGTCTCTGGTTGTGTGCAGGCGCGTTTGATTTGACACATTTGACATTTATTTTTTAGGTTATGTTTATGTGATTCTCTTCTCAGCAGATGACAGCTTTGCCATGTCTTGAAAGTGAATTTGAAGATGATTTGCTACGATTATTATTATTAAATCAATATTCTCGTAAAAAGAAAAAAGTGAGAAGTATTTGGGTCCACAACATTAACAAACAAAGACAAATGTTTGGAGAGTTCCATACTTTAGTAGAATCTAGTTAACTAATCTAATTAACTAGAATCTGATGACGGACGATTCTTCATGTACTTCCGTATGAGTAAAGTGGTATTTGAAGAGCTTCACAGCATAATTGAATATGACATAAAAAAGAAAACACGAAAGTCCATTCGGATCAGAGAAAGACTGGCAGTGTGTCTATGTCATGTTTGATTGTCATTCATTATAGGGGTATAATATTGAAAGTCATGCCATGAATGGCTGAAATTTCCTCCCAAGCTGCACTGCGTATGCAGAATCTCTATAATCCTGTAATTTGATTTTATAAATAACTTCGTGCCGTCCAGTTTCAATGAACTGTTCGTCATCCATTTTTGAATAATATCTGTCAAAAAACAACCACAGATATTGCGAAACATAACGTTAAATGCTTAGATAACACCAGAAAGATGTAAAATCATCTCGTAGTAGGCGTGACCATACCCCCTCCACCTTCCACATGGCCCACGCTGATCTGGCTGCGGCAGATCCGCGTCGCGTAGGGGGCGTCGGTTTGCATTGCGTGGGGCTAGTGTGATTCTAAAGCACCCGTTTCCATAGAAAATGTATGGATGGTAAGTAGTCCAGATATGGAAATGATGACGTCTACCTACGTCGCGTGGCGTTGCGTGGGCCTAGTATGTTCCCAGCTTTAGAATAATTACACGTACCCGTTAGACAAACCCTGTTTTGCCATTAAAAACCTAGGATGTATATCTAAATTATGATGACATATAGCTTTCGTAGTTTGAATCTCAACCCAATAATTCATAGTAGGTACTTTTTTGTTTTCATTTTGACAAGAATTTATTTTATAAGATTGATTCCGACAAATGTCATATTTGATTGTTTATTAGTAAAAGGAATATTCCTTATTATCCGTGTATCAAACTTCGACAACACAAACGTTCCGTATTGTCCGTTAAGTGGACTCTACGCATATTTACCAAAAATTCCTAGTTTATTGAGATTGGCTGTGATACGACTCAAGTTACATTGTGATAGTTATTCATAGAAACTCCGTTATAGTTCCGTAAGGTAAAAATAATAATGAAATTATAATATTGTGATAATATATAATATTTAAATTGTTGAAGGCTGCTTGATTTATCGATAGATATCCGATAAACTTAGATAGGGGTAAAATATACTTTTATTTTGCGACAACAGTACTATCCAGAAATTTTATTTGATTTGGAAAATTATGTTTAAAAATGATGTCGGTATTTTCAGGAAGTTTGTATGGAACTTAATGTACCTGTGTCAGCGTGAGTTTAATATTTTTGATTCCTGCATTATAATAAAGTTATTTGATATATCTGCTTTGGGGTTGGATGGCTACAGAAAAAACATGAAGATGACAATATTTGACGGATTTTAACGTTCTCTCTTAATAATATTTAATCGATTACCACAATGAATTTTGTACATTCGTTTTTACAGTAAATAGAGATTTTTATTTTGACAACGAATAATCGTAAGTTTTTTCTTGTTTTGTTAAATTTTCTTTTTTTGAAAAGATTGACAAACATTCTCATACTACGAATTAGCAATATTTAAATTCCACCTACTTCCATCATTCTAATGGAAAACTTGGCAGAGGATTAAACCATCGATGCCTGTCTAGTACGTTTAAATATTATTTTATTAATTAATAATTTCTCTTCCTGCAGTGTAAAAAATATTCCTTCTGAACCGGCATTTTATACAAATAATGATTTAGGAAAATTTTTAGTCAATCCAAAAGATAAAGAGACAAACTTAAACATTCGGGAAGTTATAAATTAGATTGTAGTGACTGTTCAGCATTTTATATAGGTGAAACGACGCGCAACGTCAATATTAGAATCAAAGAGCATCTTAGATGCTTAAATAATGAAGGATTTGTGGAATTCAGCAATCATCTTATTGATAAATATCAAGCCTTCATTCAAAGCACCGGTGCTAAGATTTTACATAGAAATGGTCATGGAAACAGACTAAATAATTTAGAAATACTCAAAATAGAGAAAGCTGTTAAAACAAAATCCGAAATCCTTAATAATCAGTTAAATGTGTCCAACAGTCCGATATTAGGGATATTTCCCTTGAACTAGTAAAAACCCTTAATCACCTCTTCAGTTGACGTTTTGTCCATGTACATATTTAATGTGGTAATTCTTTACACATCATCCGTCTCTTTCTCTCTATCACTAAATAAGGTGTTAATTAACTCTCTCACTGTTCCTGTATATTATGTTTCGTCCCTTTCTATATCTATACCTACATACGCTCACAAAATGTACATTTTTATCAGTTTAATTTTATACCCTGAATATGATTATGTAAAGCGAAACAGGTCGGTATTAAAAAAATTAAATAAATATATCATGGTTACAAAGTTATTCTTATATTTCAATTAATATGTCAAACCACAAAATGACTGCTTTCGACCAAAATATAAAGGTAGTGTTTTCGTATTTTTTGGTGAAAACTTAGGGTAGGTACTCTTGAAGTAGCTGAAATTAAATTGGTTTCGTTTTTTTTTCACCCCACCGACTTGTTGGATTAGAAACAATTCCCAATTCCTACTTAATTGTGGAAGATGTGAATAATTATTAAATTTTAAATTACGATATCGGAAATATTGACGGGAAATGATCAAGTCTCCATAACTTAGTAATAATAATAATAATATAATAATATTTAGCTGATTTATAAAGCGCCGTTTTCATGAAAAATCATCTCAAGGGCGCTGTACATATAATAAGCATACAATAAAATAAAATGAATACGATAGGCTTACAACTAGGATTCAAACTTATAACTAGGAACCTACATTTAAGACTTATATGTAGCTAGTGACTTACAACTAAGACTTATTACTACTGACTTAAAACTGGTGACATACAAATATTTGCAACCGTGACTTAAAATTAGAGATTTACAATTAAAATAGGTATTTACATACAACAATAAATATTTTTAGTTTTGCCAGGTATAATATTACCAAGTGATCAACAAAACTCTACAGATATAGGTACAGACAGAGAAAGAGAGTCGAAGCAGTTTGAGGATATTATATATACATGTATACATACATAGATATTTTATTCTACACATTTTACAAATTATTTTATACCGTATTTTAATATTAATATTGTTAGCGCCAGAAGAAGAAGGAAGTTCGTACATAATATTACAATTTTATAACACGGTTGTGAAAATGATTGTAATGGGTTAACAGTTTTTAAAGGAAAGCATAGGTATCTTAAATGAATGAATGAATTTAATCGTCGATCTCAACTGCAATAAGATAATTCATCGCTCAACAACAGATTGGATAGCAGTGTTTGAATGAAATAGCGAATTTATGGAAATGTAGTAGTTGGAGTTCCCAATAAAAGTCCTGGGTTCGAGTTGTGACCGTTGACCTTTTTGATATTTTGATGTCTTGGTTTCGTTTAGATTTATTAATAATATCTTCTTCTGAAATTATTAAATATTTAATTGATGTGTATTTTACATAACCTTCAAAAGTTATTCAAAAGAATTATGAAACAAATCGTTTTGCTGTATTCTTAATAAATGTAGAAAGTTTTGTAATTCTTGTAAACTATATGTTTTTAAAGTAAAACTTCTTTACTCACGCTCGACTTGGGGGGTGTGCTGGTTAATGCGTTACAAAAAGTGGTGATGTGTTATAAAAAGTGGTGATGTGTTACGAAAAGTGTGATGTTACGAAAAGTGTGCGAAGGGTAATCGATGCGAGGTGATCGATGGTGAGGCGAACGGTCGGGCCTTTACGCACGCTTGACTTGGGGAGTGATAATGATAAGGATGGTCACCCCAAGGTCGTAGGATACCCAAAGGTCGTAGGTCACCCCAAGGTGGTAGGTCACCCCAAGGTTGTAGGTCACCTCAAGGTCGTAGGTCACCCCATGGTCGTAGGCTACCCCAGGGTCATAGGTCACCCCGAGGTCGTAGGTCACACCAAGGTCGTAGGTCACCCCAAGGTCGTAGGTCACCCCAAGGTCGTAGGTCCCCCCCATGGTCGTAGATTACCCCAGGGTCATAGGTCACCCTATGGTCATATGTCACCCCAATGTCATATGTCAATGTCATATGCTCTTTTATAAGTTAGCGAAGTTTTATTTCTGTTTTAATTTTATTTATTTTGTGTACCTACTTTAACTTAGTCTTATAATATTACATTCATACTCTTATTGTCTTGTGCCGTTCTTCAAGGCGTTATTTAGCTTGTTAAACAAGCAAAAAAATTCCATGCTTCAAAGCTGATTTCGCCCTTTTGGTGTGATTTTTTTCACTATTCCGAGAACCTATTATGCTGGCGGGTGAGCCCTCACCACCTCCCCACGGAAAGTCTGAAACCTGAAGATCTCGCCCTGAGTTTAATGCAACCTCTTCACTTTACTGGAGGTTTCTTGCTGCTTCGTGACAAAGGGTTTGACAAATATTGTACGAGAATAGTGTAGGGTTAACGGAGGCCGCTGCACCAATTACAAATATATTTTTCATTTACATCAACATTTCTTGGTTATAATTCAAATTCCTGGTGTAATTGCTATAACATATTTGTTTCAATTACATTTCGCTTTACACTTAGAATACATGGAATTTTTTTATTTTTAATAAAATTGTCTCTCAATAGAAAAATGAAATACAACTTTGTATAAACCACTTATATGATGTGCATATCCGACCGGTTTCGGAACAAACGTTCCTTCGTCAGGGAAAGCTTATACTAATTTGACAGTTTAGAACAATGTTTTATTGTGGTAGGGGTGGAGCCGTTGTTAGTTAATAATGTAGATTGGGTGGGTAGGTATTAGTGTAGAGTGGGTGGGTAGGGGAACAAATTCATGATTGGGCTATATGATAATATTTTTTGTTTGTTGATAATAGATTCATTATTTTTAAGGGATTTTTTAATTTCCAAAGCTTCTAAGTTATCTAAACGTTTTCCTTTATGATTAATATGAAGAATATTTATCCCTGTGTTTTTTTTCAAAACTGTGGTTATTTTCAATGATATGGTTAGCGAACTCAGAAAAATTATTATTATTAAGACACCTTAAATGTTCTTTGATTCTGATTTCAAAATTACGAGTTGTTTTTCCAATATAAAATGAGGGACAATCATTGCATTTGAGTTTATATATTCCGGAATTAGTCAATTTATGGTCTTTATCTTTAGTATTTCTCAAAAAATTACCGATATTATTTCTTGTATAAAACAATAATTTGTCTCTCAATAATTTGTAACCGTTTTCATAAATATTACGTATATTTTTTATGCATTTTCATTACAGGATGATAGAAACGTAGATATAGTCACACACTTTCTTCATCAGATTACAATGTAAGACTACGGGTTTCACCATCCTGTTGGTAGCTTATAAAAAGGATAACGTATATTTTTAATTTATTTATTTACATAATCAGAGTTTGCTGTTTGGTACTCGAAGCCATGAATAGCGGCTATTTATCGGATAAGTTAGCAGAGTTTTCTACCTAATACGAGTAATTATTTAATTATTTAATTATTTATTTATTTACGTTATCCTATGGATAAGCCATCAAGAGGATGGTGAATACCCCCCTAAGTAGGTATTTCTTACACTTTAGTGGCGGGTGTGGGTACCGCCGCCCCGGAAACCATTTATTGGATAACCAACACCTTTATACCATAGGTCATCCCAAATGGTTCACTACGTTTGGTGACTTTCGATGGTTCACTACGTTTGGTGAGCAGGGATGCCAGGGTTCGTGGGGTGCGGTTTGTCTAGGTATTGGCGGATGATTCGTCTGCTGCGTGGCGGGCCGGACCGAGAGAGGCTGGTTGAGGAAGGTCTTTTGACATCTCCAGTCAGAATCCCTCGACCCATCATCTTGTACAGTTGGAGGGATGGATTCTTACGTCCGTCACTCCTGGACCCACTGATCCCCCCATTCCTACCCAGCCCTCATACCTATTTCTTTCCCAGAACTTCCAATCCTTCCTTTCCTTAAAAAAAACCCTCCAGACAGCATCCCCTAAGATGAAATAGGACCTGAGGGAAATTAACAACAAATTTATCAGGTTGTTAAAAACACTAATTTCGGCTGTCTCTATTCTACTATAATGAATCTAGAATTTGGGTTTTCAAATGTGAAACTTTTGTTTAAAAAAAATGCAGACAAACGATAGAGAACCTACCAATGTATTTTTTTTACGTTAACTCCACACAAATAATTTTCCTCAGGGCCTATGTCCTCTGTTAAGATGGGAGAATCTATCAAACGGACCGCCCGTTTCTGCACAGAGTCGAGGGTATTTTTCAGGTATTTTGGAGCTCCAGACCAGAGGTGGCTGCCAAATTCAACCGTGGAGCGCACTTGTGATTTGTACAGGGTTAGCAGTTGCGTACTATTAAAGTACCTGCGGGCCCTGTACAGTACGCCCAGTTTTTGGGAGGCTAACTTTACTCTGGCTTCGATGAAGCCCCCATACCTGAGCTGGTCACTTAGGGTTACACCAAGCATATCAATGGAGAGCCTGTTCGGAAGATTGCTTCCGTTGAAAGAGACTAGATTTTCATTTCGATCCCTTTTAAACGTAATTAGACAAGATTGGGTCTTTGAAACATTAAATTCAACGAGATTATTTTTACCCCAAGAGAAAACACTCTCGAGGTAACCATCCATTCGTTGCTTCAAAGCCCTACGAGCTGATGAAGTTTGTGAACCCTTTGGGGGCTTGTCAAACAAAAAGCTATCATGAACTGTACTGTCATCCGCATAACAATGAATTGATGGACATGACAAAAGGTTGTTGATGTGCAACAAAAACAAAGTCGGAGACAGAACCGATCCCCGTGGGACGCGAGAATTTATCGAGTGTGAGGAAGAGGTGAAACCATCGGCTACCGTCTGAATCGACCTCTCCCTCAAGAAGTCGGCAATCCACGTACACAAGGATGCGGGAAGTCCGTAAGAAGGCAGTTTGTTGACAAGTCCTCGGTGCCAAACCCGGTCAAAGGCCTTAAAAATGTCCAGTGCAAAAATAAAAGTCCCTTAAATTAAAAATTGTCACAACTCTCCTAGGTCTCCCCTAAATAATATATTTATCGAAATAATCACAAATGAACGTAAGTGATAATAGCACCAAATAACGGAAAAAAGATAGGCACACTAAATTTGTTTTCTATCATGTGAAATATTTCCTTTCACAAAATCTCACCCCTCCTAACAGAGAAACCCTGTACCTTTTTCATATTTTAATATGCTGAATTTGATCGTCTTGTTAAAAAAATGCTTACTATTGCAATTTGATTCGTTCTTGTTGGTTGCCGGTGTTTGGTCCCTGGAAGGTCTCTGGAGGTCTGGAGCCGAGCGTAAATCGAGCTAAAATGTTGACTTCTTTTTGACCAAACAAGGGGTTCATCGCACGGCATTGATTGTGGTTATACTAGGAATGGAACACTTGAAGTTACTCGTATATTGGTTAACTGCCTATAAATACTCGTATTTCACATAAACGTATTTCACATTAGATGCTGGCTGTAAGGCAGAAATGGAGTGATTGAATTTTTGGAAGGAATCAATCACAATATATTACATGACTTGACACTTTTTGCTTCTGGTGAAAGCAAAGATGAAATGATACAAAGACAATTTTATTGTGAAAAAATTAAGGTAAAATGTGATACACGCGTTAAATTGAAAGTAAAAGAGTCCATAGACCGAAATGAAGCAAGATGAATTTGAATATTAAAATGAAGTTAAATATTGCAAACAGTTGATAGTTTGATTTTGTTTCAAGGCCTTCTCTTGAATCTTGTCTCTTTCTAATACTTGTAATACTTGAAATAGAAAAATTATAAAACCTTTCTTATACCAAAATTTTATTTAAAAATCATAATGAAAGTAGTCACGTTACAAGTACGTGGTCGATCATACGACATGATTAAATTTAGTGACTCCGCGTACACAGAACGCCCGACTTACAAAGCTTGAATACTAAACAACCACATCTTGTAAAGTCTCCCAGGATTATGTACGGCGAAGAGGGTATGGAGGGCTGCACAATCATTCGTTTTCCAACTTTGGGTGGCCAAAAATACCATTTCAACTACAATAAAGGATGATAAATTCGGATATTTGACTATTCACAAAAACACAAAGATATTCAACAAAACTCGAAGTCATGCCCCCCTTGCCCAACAAATTTGTGAAATTCGTACAATTATACCTTACCCGTCCCAGACACAACAACTAAATGGAATGGTTGCTAAATCCGAAACAAACTCTTTCGAGAAATGCGGCTTGAGATTAACCTTGTCGAACACCACACAAAGACCAACGGACCACCCAACCTGGCACACTAAAAATTGAAATTTTTGGAAAAAGAGTTAGACGAAAGAGTTGTACCAAGAAATTTAGTAGCTAAATCAGAAACACGTTACTTTATTATTTATCTACTCTCCTGGTCAATCGTCCAATGATACATCGGACTCAACAGCTCACGTATTTGGCCCAATTTTAGTGGTGTGATCTCTTTTCTCAGGATTGATCCTTAAAGTAATTTCTGGTCAATTTAAGAATATTAATTTTAATTGCACAGAGAAGATGTCCAGTTGGGAACTTAGATAAGATGAACATAGAATGTATCGAGACTGTACGAGGAGAGGCTGGGCCTAAAGTGGACTGAGGTCGGAAAAGTACATGGAATAGCGACACCTTTCACCTTGTCGAATCGACGACTCCTTCACTCGATTAGGTCATGGGAAAAGGCTAGTGGTGTTGAGGATGATAATGTGTGATTGAATTTATTAAACAATTATTACAAGCAATAATTGTCAGCCTGAAACACTCATTTACATTGAAAAATCTTCCGAGAAAAGATACTTGCCGCCAACGGGACTTGAACCCGTGTCCTTCCGATTGCCGGTCGAATGCTCTGACCACTGAGCTATGGCGGCTTATCAAATACCCGCCAAATAATTCAATATATACTAGTGTTTCATTCAACAATTACTGCTTGTTATATTTTTTCCACCTGAAAACAACCAACTTTATTTTTGCGAGGAAGACATTGTTAGTGTTAAATCCCTCGCTAGGTGGCGTCGAGACAAATTATGTCTGCATTTATTGGGGAAATACTTAAACTTGTTAAATATTAATTATTATTTTTTAATTTATAAACTAACGTTTAGACAAGATTTTTATGCATAGCACAAAGGGTAACAATTATTACAAGCAATAATTGTCAGCCTGAAACACTCATTTACATTGAAAAATCTTCCGAGAAAAGATACTTGCCGCCAACGGGACTTGAACCCGTGTCCTTCCGATTGCCGGTCGAATGCTCTGACCACTGAGCTATGGCGGCTTATCAAATACCCGCCAAATAATTCAATATATACTAGTGTTTCATTCAACAATTACTGCTTGTTATATTTTTTCCACCTGAAAACAACCAACTTTATTTTTGCGAGGAAGACATTGTTAGTGTTAAATCCCTCGCTAGGTGGCGTCGAGACAAATTATGTCTGCATTTATTGGGGAAATACTTAAACTTGTTAAATATTAATTATTATTTTTTAATTTATAAACTAACGTTTAGACAAGATTTTTATGCATAGCACAAAGGGTAACAATTATTACAAGCAATAATTGTCAGCCTGAAACACTCATTTACATTGAAAAATCTTCCGAGAAAAGATACTTGCCGCCAACGGGACTTGAACCCGTGTCCTTCCGATTGCCGGTCGAATGCTCTGACCACTGAGCTATGGCGGCTTATCAAATACCCGCCAAATAATTCAATATATACTAGTGTTTCATTCAACAATTACTGCTTGTTATATTTTTTCCACCTGAAAACAACCAACTTTATTTTTGCGAGGAAGACATTGTTAGTGTTAAATCCCTCGCTAGGTGGCGTCGAGACAAATTATGTCTGCATTTATTGGGGAAATACTTAAACTTGTTAAATATTAATTATTAGTTTGATAAGCCGCCATAGCTCAGTGGTCAGAGCATTCGACCGGCAATCGGAAGAACACGGGTTCAAGTCCCGTTGGCGGCAAGTATCTTTTCTCGGAAGATTTTTCAATGTAAATGAGTGTTTCAGGCTGACAATTATTGCTTGTAATAATTGTTACCCTTTGTGCTATGCATAAAAATCTTGTCTAAACGTTAGTTTATAAATTAAAAAATAATAATTAATATTTAACAAGTTTAAGTATTTCCCCAATAAATGCAGACATAATTTGTCTCGACGCCACCTAGCGAGGGATTTAACACTAACAATGTCTTCCTCGCAAAAATAAAGTTGGTTGTTTTCAGGTGGAAAAAATATAACAAGCAGTAATTGTTGAATGAAACACTAGTATATATTGAATTATTTGGCGGGTATTTGATAAGCCGCCATAGCTCAGTGGTCAGAGCATTCGACCGGCAATCGGAAGGACACGGGTTCAAGTCCCGTTGGCGGCAAGTATCTTTTCTCGGAAGATTTTTCAATGTAAATGAGTGTTTCAGGCTGACAATTATTGCTTGTAATAATTGTTACCCTTTGTGCTATGCATAAAAATCTTGTCTAAACGTTAGTTTATAAATTAAAAAATAATAATTAATATTTAACAAGTTTAAGTATTTCCCCAATAAATGCAGACATAATTTGTCTCGACGCCACCTAGCGAGGGATTTAACACTAACAATGTCTTCCTCGCAAAAATAAAGTTGGTTGTTTTCAGGTGGAAAAAATATAACAAGCAGTAATTGTTGAATGAAACACTAGTATATATTGAATTATTTGGCGGGTATTTGATAAGCCGCCATAGCTCAGTGGTCAGAGCATTCGACCGGCAATCGGAAGGACACGGGTTCAAGTCCCGTTGGCGGCAAGTATCTTTTCTCGGAAGATTTTTCAATGTAAATGAGTGTTTCAGGCTGACAATTATTGCTTGTAATAATTGTTACCCTTTGTGCTATGCATAAAAATCTTGTCTAAACGTTAGTTTATAAATTAAAAAATAATAATTAATATTTAACAAGTTTAAGTATTTCCCCAATAAATGCAGACATAATTTGTCTCGACGCCACCTAGCGAGGGATTTAACACTAACAATGTCTTCCTCGCAAAAATAAAGTTGGTTGTTTTCAGGTGGAAAAAATATAACAAGCAGTAATTGTTGAATGAAACACTAGTATATATTGAATTATTTGGCGGGTATTTGATAAGCCGCCATAGCTCAGTGGTCAGAGCATTCGACCGGCAATCGGAAGGACACGGGTTCAAGTCCCGTTGGCGGCAAGTATCTTTTCTCGGAAGATTTTTCAATGTAAATGAGTGTTTCAGGCTGACAATTATTGCTTGTAATAATTGTTACCCTTTGTGCTATGCATAAAAATCTTGTCTAAACGTTAGTTTATAAATTAAAAAATAATAATTAGAATTTATTAAAATTTATATTTGTTTTAAAAGAAGGAAACCGTAAAACAATTAAACAAGCTTTAACTATCGTCAGCTCAATGCTGGTTATAAAGATTCAGTGCTGTTATTATTTAACTCTTTTGACATATTAGTGCACCATTTAATACCTTAATCAAAAAACAAAAGTCTACATTGAATTGCACCTTCTAATTCTTATAATCATACGTTTTCAGGCCCAACTGCTTTTAAACCTAGTTTATCGATATATTGTTTCCAAATTATTTCAATGAAAGATCGACTTTATTATGCACCAGCTGGTACCCGGCATGCATTGCTATGCCATTTGATAAAGAAATTGTTTCTCCCTGCGTGTCCTCTCCCGTTCGTCCCGTTCCCGTTCCACCTCCCCTTCCTTTCCCGCGACGCCTTTTTTTTTACAGTGAATACCGCACAAGAATCTCAACTGCTACCGTCTGGAGCCAGTGAGACTATGGCATCCCCAATTGGGGTATGTTGTGAGGCTGAAGGTAGTGGGGAGGGGAAGGAGGTGGAGAAGAGGAAGGTTGGGAAGTACCTGGCTATTCAGATCTGGTCACCAAACACGGCTAAAGCCATTTTCAAGCAACGTTTCAATTCTGAATGGTGGTCTTACACCAGGGCGATACTGATAATATCTTCCACTCTGGAACATGCCGCAAATATACTATATATTATTTTTTAATGAATTAATTATGAAATAACACAAATTAATCAAATAAAATTTATTTGCGCATGCCGGGTTCGAACCCGCGACCTCCGGATTGTGAGTCAAGAGTCTTACGCACTGGACTACGGAGGTCGTCTTAAATAAAATTTCCCGCAAATATATCAACACTGTTTCCAAGACAACGATTTGTTTTGCTTTTCATCTGACTTTAGCAATAACTCGCTTTTGTTAGTGACAGAAAACGTATAATAAATATAATTTACTTATAATTTCATAACGCCAGAGCTTACCATTATATACAGCCTATTTTACTCTCATATAATTTATCTTTCCATTGTTGAAAGAATTTTTTAAATCTTTTTAGTTGTTTAGGGCTGAAAGCGTAACAAACAAACACACGCACTTCCGCATTTATAATATTACTATGGATTCGATAATAGTCGTTCATTGCTACTTGAAACATCCTAAATAAAGAATGTCAAGATTAAGATGGAGCGACAACATCCTCAAAGACATATCTACTCTTATCGTGGAGCTTCTAAATTGGAGAGAGCTGGCACAAAACCGAGATGAGGTGAGGAAGACTCTTGAGGAGGCCAAGACCCACCAGGGGTTGTAGAGCCAATAGTGATGATGATGATGAAATAAGGTATGTTAGATTAGTTTAAAAATTCTGTATTCCACGCTCACAAAGCAAAACTTTGGGGGCGGTTATTCGTCATAATCTTTAAAAAAAAACTTTTAAAAAGTTTTTAAACAAAGAAATTCTATTACTAATTATTTTTTAATAAAATTATCTGTTGAAATTGTAAATTTTATTTTGCGAATAATGGATGTGTTCGGAAAAAAATTGGCCAACCTCACATTTCAATTAGTAAACAGAATAGCTTTTTTGTAAATAGGTTTAAATATCTTAATCTTATCTTAATCTTAATATTAATCTTATTCTTAATCTTAATATATAAAACAAAGTCGGGTTAGTTACACTATTTATAACTCGAGATCGGCTGGACCGATTTTGATGATCTTTGATTTGTTGGATTTGTCTGCGCCCCGGATAACAGAATAACTATTAAAACATCGCAAAAATTCACGAAAAAGAAAGTTATGAAGAAAATAATTTTTTTCATGCATTTTGTATGGAACGAATTCTCATATTTCGAAAGAACTGCAGCAATATTGTGATAGGTATAATATTTAACTGTGCGTAAATTCCATAAATTCAAAAACGTCAAATGTCAATGCGCTGATCGTTTTGCTTTTGTTTTTAATCATATAATGCTGCCCCTCTTTCTTACACGCTAAATGTCAATAGTCGAAAATGAGACAAACGGTGAACGCATGTCTCAGCACCCCTCCAAAGGAAAAATACAATAATAATAAATCTCTGAAGTGAAACGCATTTTTTTACGTAAGCTCCACTCAGGACCTGTGTCATCTTAGGGGATGCCGTGTGGAGGGTGTTTCTAAGGAAGGGTAGGATATGAAGTTCTGGGAAGGAAAAAGGCACGAGAGGTGGGTAGGAATCTGGAGGTTAGTGAATCCGGGAGTGAATCCATCCCTCCAACTGCGGTGCAAGGCCATTGCCTTGAGCGGAATTGACCTTTTACCTTGACCTTTCCAGCTGGACTCTTTCGACCCATTGGTTGAGAGAATCCGGCTGGAAAGGTCAAAAGGCCTCCCTCAACCAGTCTCTCTCCATCCGGCCCGCCACGCAGCAGGTGAGCAGACGCATCCGCCCGAAATTCCCGTATGTAGGTGGAAAAGTAAGAAAATCACAAAAAATATAAATCCGTACACAACGCCATCTCTGTTACTGAGAAAAACAAAACACGGATAGTTGGGCATCGATAATTGCTTCATTGTGTCAGTTTTAAATTAATAAAAAAACTTAATTTAATTCAACAGTTATTGATTCTGAGGCGGTACGAAGTTCGTCGGGTCAGCTAGTATAATATATAAAGGAGAATGTTTGTATGTGGTGGACGAGCAGGCTGGCAAGCGGGAGGTGTGGATTTGATTTGTATGCAAAGGAACGTCACTACTTCAGCTAGTTTGTTGTTAAATATCAAATAGAAGAATTATAAAACAATTAATTTATTTCAATGTCTCAATTTTTTCCCTAATTAATATTATTGACCAGCTTAACTTCGATTCGGACATTTGTGGGCCGACTCTCTGTTGGTCTCAAGAGCTCAGAGCCCACAGCCCAAAGTCAGGCCCTCAGCGGTCGTCGAGAAATATCTTTGTCTCCGAACTATGAGCAAGCCATGCAAATTACTCAACTTCTTGTCTAAAAACCCTCACGTGCCGCTACTATAAATATACCGAGACTTTCTTTGAAGTGAAATTCAGAGGATGTGATTTTTATTTCTTTTTTTCGACGTCTAGGCTCTCGTGATTTCACGGGGATACATTGTGGGCGAACGTTTTTAGGACAAAAGATAATGGTGTTTTTGGCAAATTCCTGAGACAGAATTTAAAAAATTTTATTATTCAAACCTGTCCGTAATAAAATTATCCATTAGAGTGTTCAGCAATGTGGTCTGTGGGGGCCTGGAAATATTTAAGCGTTCGGTTTCAAAATTACCCGCCCTCATTCAAAAAATTTCCGAATTATAATATGGAGTTATAATACACTGTAAACAGTGTGCTGAGAGCCATTGCATCCAAAAATTTAAATGAATTCATGCATTTAAATTTTTAAACGCATGAATTCTGCGAATTATTTATTTTAAAATCGCCTTACGGTGGTCGTATTTGGAGAAAATTTATAATTATGATTCTGAATGTTGTCTAAGGCCTATTTGATAACCACGTAAATATTTTTTTTGTTCTAACATGCATATTTGATTTGTAAGATAAACAAATTCAATAATTTTCGTTCACGGAATGTCAATAATAAATACAAAAAATTTACATGAGCTTCACACAGGAGGCCCTGAGGAAAATAATTTTGAAGATATATGAGACATCTCTCGTTAATTTGTGAAACTACTATGTTAACCTTGTGATAATGCAACAAGAAACACGAGGGAACTTGCTTAAAAACAGAAAAAAATATTTTAAAAAACTCTTTAAATTGACCACATTGTGGCCAGCGGGCGCTCAGGGGTGTTTGCGAATTGGCTAAAATGTGACCAAAAATGCTCCAGTAATTGATAAGATAGTAATTAATAAATGAAACAATGTAACAATATTTGATTAAATATCAATATTGTTGACATGCCTGTTTCGCGTTGCGATTTTTTTTCTTTTTTATGTGAATACCTCACAAGAATCTCAGCTGCTCCTATCTGGGTCAGTAAGACTATGGTATCCCAAATTTAGTTTGTTGTGGGGCTGAAGGTAGTGGGCAGGGTAGGGGATGGGGGAGAGGAAGGTGAGGAAGTACCTGACTATTCAGATCTGCTCACCAAACATGGCTAAAGCCATTTCAAACAACGTTTCAATTCTGAATGATGGTCTTACACCAGGGCGGTACTGACAGTATCTTCTACTCTAGAACGCTCCGCAAATATACTATTTATTTTTTTAAACGAATTAATTGTAATAATAACACAAATTATTCACACAAAAAATATTTGCCCGCGCCGGGATTCGATCCAGCGACCTTCGGGTTAGACCACGCCGGTAATGCTTTATATTACTGCAAGAGATCAGTAAGACCGTATACATTTTATGTATATATTTTTTTTTTAAAGAAAGACAAACATTCCCGGGTTACGAATAACCCAACAATGTTTGAAAATCTCCTACTACCACCACAGAAAGCCGAAAATGTTGAAAAGATAAAAAAAAATAGACTTAATGTTTTGGTTTTAAGTACTTCAAAAACACATTTGTACCAAAGATAAACTATTTATTGTGTTACACAGCATTAATTTAATATTTTTTCATAAACTTGCAGTGGGCATCAAGATGCATCCAATTACGACAGAAAAACACTTGAAAAGAAGTTACTGAGTGACGCTGCAGATGTAAAACGAATATCATTTTTTATGTGCCATTAAAATTGAAGAAGTCCTGGATCCATTATGTCGCGGAATCCGTCGCCGGAAAACTCCGAAATTTCGCCATTTACCACCAAGCACAAAGCAACCCAGCCTTCATGAAAAGATATGCTTCAGGAACTCTGGGACTGCTTTCTGAAACGAAAAAAGGAAGTACAAGAAAAATCTCGCCTATGCACCAGGCTTAGATTGTAGAGAATATAAAAAAAGAGTAAACGTTTAGTGATATATGCTTAATTTTGAAGATGGAAAGCTAAATATACACAGGAATTATCGTGGTTCGGAGATTGTATAATTTTCTTGAGGTCTCAAATTCAAATGAAAAGCACTCCGTTTTCAAATAGGTATTCGGAGATTTATTTTCAGTTTTACGTTACACATGACTTGCACTATTCTTTAACAGCCTTACTAAAACACCCAGTGAAAATTTTATTCAATTGACAAACGGCCGCGGATGTGAAAACATTACTAATTAAAAATTTGTTCATTGAAAGAAATACACTTGGATTAAAAAATTTCAAAGTTTTTTTTATTGCTAAAAAACTAACCTAAAAATTATACCGTCTTTTATATCAGATTTCTTGCATCTCTAAAGACGTTAATTTCTTTGATGCATTTAGGAACACATGTGTTAGATATTATTATTTAAAAAAACACCACTTTCATAAAATTATCGTAAAATAAAACCTTTAAATGTAAATTTGAATTCTCATGTACCATATAAAATAGTTTTTGACCAATGACGTTACATATTATTAGACGTGGGGTAGAAATCTCAAAGTGGGAAGACAAGAACAAGACAATTGTAACTATCTCGATATCTAGTACTTTAGTACTATACTGCTACGCGTCGAGTAAGGTCATGTCTTACCAGTAAGTAAATTGCATTTTAAAAAGTGTCAAAATGCCCTCCTGTGTGATGAAAAAATGTTTCAATTACTCGGCAAATAATAGTAAAGGCGAATGAATAACATTTCATTTGTAAGTACACGCAAATTACTTAATATTATCGATTATTATAAATATTACAATTAATTTTCATGTTTCCCGCTCGCGGTTTTAAACGTCATTAGAGAAAATTCAAGTCCTACTAAAGTAAAGGGTCTGGACGCGCAACAGCCAAATTTCTGTTGCTAAGTAAACTTCACTGTTTTAAAGTAGACTGATCAGCCTAAACACTCTGTTTATTTGTTTGCTTACGGTAAACAACACATAAATCAGTAGTTCTAACATGTATTGATGACAATCGCCACCATTTAAAAACTGTCGTTGCCCTATTGTATTTTGCATAGCTCGACATATCAAACTCCGACAGGCAGCCGGACATTTTATTCTAGTGGGCCTCAAGAAAAGGTGACAACGAACGTTCCATCAAAAAGTGACAAGCAATACGCCGCCCGTTCATATATTCATGTCATTCATACACACGCATTATTTGATTGTCTATCTTTATCACACAGGAATAAACTTTTGAATTAAGAAATTATACTGAAAATCGCTGAAAACAAAAGAGTGTTTCTTACTTTCCACATTATATTGTGAGTATATGAGACTATGGCGAGTCTATTTATTTATGTAACGTCATTGTTTTTGACACTTCAATTTTTTAAAGTACGATTATTGTTTTATAACTTGACTAAAACTTATGAAAAACCACAAAAAACACGATAAATATATCAATGATATAAATAGAAGAGAAACTTATTCATATTAATAGAAATTAACCATCATATAAGTAATATTGCACACACAAAAATCATTTGGCACACACAGAAATCATTTCGCGCTTCCAGCGTCGAACAACGAATGCGCAGGCGCTGCGCCGCCGCGCCACCTAGCGGTTATGAAGGAAAACAAACAATTTAGTACCTAAATATGCATTGTTGCCGGATTTAAAATACATTTTAAGATCAAACCTTATTAGTAATATTTCCTGTTTTAGTGTATTTTTGTTTTATACATGTAGCTGCAACAACACGGGTTATCTGGCGTGCTGTGGTTTTTTTTTAGTAAGGCTGTAAGTCTACATGAAGTATAATCCCCGACGGCTCGGTCTTGGGGATCTAAGACACTCCTAGTTCGTTGGTTGCTCTGGATAAAGCGATGGGCAGTTTAAAAGTGCACATTGTATTTATAAAAATGCCAGCGAACGAAACCTACACAATCAAAATAATACACAACTGTTAACGAGATATAAACAGCTAGGTTAGGTATCTACGAGTACTTTACTAGCATACAATTACTTAGTTACTGGCATACACAACAGGGGTTCAGCCAAGCGCCGAACCATTTTTATCTGATATTATATGTATCATGAATTTTATTCCAAAGAGGACAGTATTAGCACGTTATCCATTTGAACAGAGATCATAATAAAAGTAATACGAAAATAGTTAACATTTCAAAGGGATGAAGTGTTGTAGAAACTTTAAAGTCTGTAGCCATTGGTAGATTAAAGTTGTATATATTAAGCAAGAGAAAATAATATAGTACATAAGTTATAATGTATTAGCAATATGTAAAATTCGATTTAAATATTACTAAAATGAGGTGAACAGTGGTCTGGTCTCTTACTGGTCGCATATCATCAACTCATGTACACGCGACCGAAACTTTTGGGTAAGAGTATTGAAAAGAAAAAAAAAACAATGGTAAATAAACACTTTTTAATTAATTTTTTGCATATTAATATTAATAACTAGCTGGTCCCGGCATGCGTTGCTATGCCATTTAATAAAGAAATTGTTTCTCCCTGAGTGTCCTTTCCCATTCGTTCCGTTCCCATTCCGCCTCCCCTTCTTCCCCTGCGTCCACTTCCCCCACTCCGTCACCACCACCTTCCCTCTCCCCACTCCACTCCCCCCCCTTCCCCCGTCCCGCGAACCTCCCTCCCGAGTTCCCCTCCCCCTCACACGTCCCCTTCCCCTCCCGCATTCCCCTTCCACCTTAACCACCTGCCCTCTTCCCTTTCCCGCTCCCTCGTCCCGCCAACCCTCCTCCCGCGTTCCATATATTCAATCCCAGTACATTCAGTTTTTGAACAGCTCGCGTGCCACCTTTTACAGTTTTTATTCAAATTTCCATTTTTCATGTTTATTAAATTTGGTACCTAACATATACCTATTTAAAATATCTAAAATTCTTGATTCCATTCAAACTATTAGGGGAGTACCTACCTACTTTAAATAAATTTATCAACTTAAAGATTTTCATAAATAGAATCCCGATTCAATCATTGTTTTGCAAAATGTCTTTCTCAAACACGCGAACTGTCAAACGTGCGATAGTCGTTAGGTTTTCTGAAATTATCCAATTTTCTGTGCAATTTTCTTAATTTTTCTCTCCGTAAGAACCATCCTCGTACCTACTTCAAGGAATATTCTAAAAAAAGAATTAGCGAAATCGGTTCAGCTGCTCTCGAGATTTGCGCTTAGCAACACATTCAGCGATTCATCATTACATCATTATCATTTCATCATCATCATTACATAGTATAAAATGAAGTCGCTCAAAATGTATGTGTTAATCTTTTAAACTACGCAACGGATTTTCATACGGTTTTCACCAATAGATAGAGTGATTAGAGAGGGATGTTTATATGTATAATATATGTAAATTATATTAGAGAAAAGCCGATAAATTCAAAGAAAATATATTTTTGTGCGATTTAAAACGTCTAACGGGCCGTGCTATATATAGTCATTTTTGAAATTCGTTCTACGGAAGAAATTGGAAAAAAGATGTCTTAGAGTACGTAGGTATTGGATTTTCCCTTTTCAAATATCCAGTGTTGCATTGCAAGCATTGTATGTATAATTAGTGGCGAGATAATTAGTTAATATGTATATTACATGCTAATTATAGAAGAATAAAGCCGATGAATTCAAATATTCAATTCAGGCAGCGGGCAGCTGGCAAGTGGGTGGTGTAGATTTTATATAGATTGGGTTATGGCGTTGTGTTTCGTTAGCCACAGCATCGTGTGGACGGGTCTGCTAGTTTTTATATATAAGATGTGGTGTATTTAATAAATCGTTCGATCTGGTGTGACGTTCGAGGCAACGAAATGCAATCCTTACTAATAAATATAATGAATCAATAATACAGTATATAGTTTTTGTATTATAAAGCAGTGTTTTGTCTACTTTTTATGTAAAGCAATTGGATTTAATTAGATGTGTTGTATGGTTCCGTGCCAACTCAGAATCATCTCAAATCAACATATCTTTGAAAAGTCATTAAAACTAATGCATTTACAGGTACAATGGGACTTATCAGGGAAAATCATGGGAGCCAAATCTAACCCTAATGGAGACAAAATTGAGTCAAAAAGCTGCGCTTTCTTGCCTTATGTTCACAACATGGTGGACAGAATTGCCAGAATACTGAGAAGAGAAAACATCAAGGCTGTCTTAGGACCTACAATACAAATTCAAGACCAACTAAGGCCTGTTGTTCAAAAAGTGAAGGTTACGGCCATCTAGCGGCATTTTTGTAGCTTGACTGTTTGGATCACAGATTACAGGCTAGGGCATAGGGCCGCACTGTTTTAAGGACTAGACGATAAAGCGGATTTCTGGAATCTGTATCGTATTTATAGATTAACAATGGTGGTTTGTTTTTATGTTTGTATGGGAAAACGTGTAGTTATAAATAGGACAATTTTTAGTTAAAAACACTCTCTTAATACGTAGGTCGCCTGTAAACAGCTAGCATTATCTAGCGAGTGGTCGAAGTGGCCAAATTCAGTGTTTTTGTTCGGGTCGGGAACAAATTTATTGTAAAATGTATTATAAATGTATGTAATTGTGAATAAACGAGAAGAATTCCTCCTTGAAGCCTGATGTTTTTCTTGAAGTCTTTCTGCTAAATTACCAAATTATAACACCTGTAAAAACTAAATTTCCTCTTGAGACAGATACAGTTTATAAACTCAGATGACTGGTTGTGAGAAGGTTTATGTTGGCCAAATAGAACGGACCATCTCCATAATACCAGGATATCAGAATACTTTCGAGGCCATCCTAGCAAATTGGCAATTTCCGAGCATTTAATTGGAACCGGCCGGCAATTTTTTCATTCATTCCTGAATTTCTGAACTACTAAACGCAGAAAATCATTTTAAATTGCATCTACTGTAATAACGTCTCTGAGGGGATTGGAGCTGGATACACGATATCGCATCGACATTCCTAAGCACATACTTCGATTATACCTGCCCTGATGATGGACGCTGTAACGCCGCGCAAAATGTTTTTCATTTTATGCTCAACTCAAAAGTACCCGGGAACCATTTATTGGATAACCAATACCTCTGCCATGGGTCATTCCAAGTAGTTCGCTACGTTTAGTGACTTAGCCAGGGTTCCCGGGATCATGGGGGGAGGCTTGTCCGGGTCTTGGCGGCGGATGCGAAGGAGTCCCTTTGATTTCTCCAGCCGTATTCTCTCAGAACATCGCTTTGCTGTGTGAGTGATGGATTCGTACGTCCATCACTCCTGGACACACTAACTAACAGATTTCTACCCACCCCTAATACCCTTTTCCTTCTTAGAAATTCCTTTCCCTCATTTTCTAAAAAGACCCTGCACATAGCATCCTCAGAGATTACATAGGCCCTGAGGGGATTTATTTTCCTCAGGGTCTCCTATGTGGAGCAAATGTAAAAAAAAAAACAAGAATCTACTGTCAGAAGTAATGCAACCTACGTTTTAATGTGTTTGGGTCATTTAATTATTTACCCATTGACAACCTAAGTATTTTTGACACACCTAATATGATTTTTTAATCTGGTAAATGAGACTATTTTTCATATCGGCTTATTCACTTACCACCGCTGTTCGAAGTGCTTCGTTGTATGGAAAAAACACACAATAAAATTCTTAATAGAAATGTTAAGTACATTGTTTTGTCAGCAGACGTTAGTTTATTTGAACACAGAACATGATATTTTTTACTGAGACAAAGAATGCTTTTGTTTTGGAGCATCTGCTCAAAACGGTCATATTTTACTATGAAAAAATGAGTGGTTAGTGCAAAAACGAACTGTGATCTATTTTATTGTATTTTTTGTACGAGTAAGACAACAGTATAAAGAAGAAATGTAATTTTTAATGGTTCATTTCTTGTAATTTGCAGTACTTTAATCGTGATCGAATGAAGTTAATGTAAAGTGATTCCTTATAAAATGCTTAATTTAATAATATTACCCAACTCTTTGGTTCTTGTTATGTTTATCATATCTACGGGCAAACATTAATTGTTGTGTTGGGACTCTTCGCGAATAAATAGGTCCTTGTTAAAAGCAGGTTTATTATTATTTTTACGTGTTTATAATGTATTATACTTCTGGGTCACACGACCGTTCTTAACTGGTTACGAATTCTATCTGAGGCTGACTGGCAAGCGTTGACCGCTGAGAGAAGCTGTAAGCCCAACGACATCTATTGGTATCAACAAAAACTTTCAAAACACTACAGTTCTCAATGATAGTTAGGTTAAAGTTTTGGAACTCAATATATTCTTCCACTATTTTCAAAAGAAAATATTGTGTTGCTATTTTCAAATGGGTATTATTTCGATCATTCATAAGTCGATCGGTAGAAAAAATAAATATTTTAGTTTGGAAATGAAAACGACCCTTATTTGAAAAAATGTTACGTTTCTCGAGAAATGTGATTTTTTCAGGAACTTTCGCCATCAAGGTGACTATTTTACGTCAACAAGGCAACTCTTTTAACTGGCCATGAAATGCTTATAAATATTATAAAATGTTCACTGAAAGTGAGCACCGCATTATCCACTGGAGCGACAGCCGACACTGAAACTTTTTTCTCGAATTGCTCGAAATTTTTTGGTGACTGTTTTGCCTGTTGGTGAATGTTTTTCCCACCTTAAAAAAATCATACTGAAACGTATCATGTTCGTATAAAATGTAACCTTGCGGCAGAGCAGAGACCAGGGCTCAGGATAGTGGGCCAAGTAGTTATCTGTCATGTAGGTAGGGTTTTCAGTCAAATAAAAGAAGAGGAACTTTATAAAAATGTATTGAATCCAAACCAAAAAGCAACAAGGAAGTGTACAAACTTCGTACCAAGGTAACAAAAGGAAATATAAAAAATACACATACCAGATGGACTCCTAATGGACACGCTAAACTAACTATACGGAAATAACCCCGGTAGACGAACGCGATCTTGCTTCGCAGTGAGAAAACACGAGACGGGACGGGAACTCCAGTCTTCCCATATGGGAACGGCGCGGAATCCAGAGCACCAAGGTCGTCCTTCTAATTGGGCAGGAGGCCGCTATACCTCCAAGGAGCGCATTCAGCCACGGGCCATCTCGACGAACTCCAATCAAAAGGCACGTGGCCCCCAACAGTATCCAAGTCTGGCGTATTACGGTTAGCAGACCGTGACTTTGCGACGCGGGGTCGTGAAAGCATATTATAGTAGCCAACACCAGGAGCAATTCACTTCAAGATTCCTTTTCCAGAAATAATTCCACAAAACGGCCAACCAGCCACATCGGAAAAAAGTGGGACTTTCACGTCATCCACTATAAATAACTCGTACACGAACCTCGCGTGTTACGTAAAAAACACCCCGCGTTCTTTTAGGTTTAAAATCGACTTAGATTCTCATGATTAAACGTAAATTTAAACACCAGGATGGTGAGTGACCAATTTCCGACCCAACTGCCCAAGTTGATCGGAAGGAAGTGCCCATAAACAAAAAGGAACTCTCTCTTTTCCAAAAATTACCAGTGTCCAAAAAAAACACCATAGACAAAATAACCACCTAAGCAAGAACTGCATTAGTCACATAATTATTTATGTGACAATTCCCCCCTTCCCACGAAAATGTTTGCCCTCAAACATGAAAAACTAAGTCCACAAACTAACTAAACTATGAGTCCATCAGGTATCTAGAAAAATGATAACAAAAACATTAATTAGTAATTAAAATAACAACTTAGAACTAAATTTCTTAAAAGTAAATTTCTTAAAAAACAAAATTTCTTAATAATAAAGAACAAATAAGAAAAGAAAGGCACGAAAACAAGGAGTCAACCATCATTTACTAAATTAAACAAAGTTTTGAATTTACTTTAAAAAAAAAGGAGATCTGTTGTTTTCATGTCAATTTAACAAGATTTATATTTATAAAATACTCAACATTTTATATTTTAAGAAAAAACACAACCAAATAAATTGTAGAAAAGAAAAAAAAATTTGATCACTTTTCCTTATACAGGAAATAAAGGCCAATTTGGCTTCACTTTTTAGGGTTAAACACCCCTACTCGCACTGAATTTACGCTATATTTGAATAGCAAAAAAAAGTAACCTATCTAACTAAGTCCATCCGGTTTAACATTCTTAAGATAAAACTTAAAAATAAACAAATACTTAAAATTAAAGAAGCCTAAATTATGAAAATAACTATAAAGATATAGATTTTTCAATCAGAACAATGGAGTTCAATGATGGCAAAACTAGGACACAAGAAAATACTTTTCTGTGTTATAAGTAATATAGAATCAGTATACAAACTGTCTATCAGACGTGGGCAGAGTAGGGATCTTACATTGGATCATCTAACTGTCATTATTGAACCAGGATTTACAATTCCGAAGAAATACCTATATGTAAAAAGGTCGTCAAACTAGAATAATATTTAAATTATCCAATTTTTAAAAATCAAATCAGGTCAGGTTTTATAAAACAATAAATACCTGCCAATCAAGGTGGTCAGATTAGGATTTACATAACACAATACCTATCTATCAGATCATGACAAAAGTCAATTGGTACTTAACAGCAAAACAGAAAGTTAAGCTCGCAGCTTAGGATATCCAAAAATCCATTAAACAACCTGCATCAAAAACTCAAAAGAGTGACATTGTTTGTAAAAAAAATGAGACCACGGTAATACCCAAGCTGGCATCCCTTGAAAAAAACACTCCACGAGTGCACAAAAGTCAGCATTTCTTGTACAAACAAAACAAAATGTGTGATCAACTATGGCTTTCAGTGAGTTGACACTATTCGAGGAGTGATCAATTCAAAAATTTAATGAATGACACTAGTAATACTTAATTTAAAGTTTAATAATGATACTAACAGTAAGATATTAATGTTTATATTATTTAGAGTTAAAACTATACAGAACAGACTTAGACTTAAAAAACTATACAGAACACACTTTCCTGTATTAGAGGCAAAGCGATAATTCCAAAGGAATTAATTATTAGTTAAGCACGCCGAAGCAGTACTAACTTTGTTAGAGACAAAACAACTTTCTTATGAACTAAGATTTATATAAAGAACTTTTAGGAAAGCTATACCATACTTAAACTTATGAAATACAAAATATCAATAATAAAACTAACAGAACTTTTGTGCATCAGAAAGGTGCTCAAGTCTCTGAAACACAAAATTCCAAAATATTCCTTCTCAAGTTCTCTGGAGGTTCCATGGGCAATGGGCAATAAAAGAGCCTCCAGTGGACTAAAGAAAGAAGGGCATAAACTTAAAAATAATAGCATTACAATTTAATCCGTTATACAGATGGAACATAGTATAAAAAGAAAAAAAAAAATCAGTGTGTGTATACGTACGTGAATCAGTATGTTATTACCAAAATATTCATACTTTTAATATTGCAAAAAGCTCGAAACTAGTATATGTTATTATTAACAGAGAAGGTAAAGTAACGAAGGAAAGAAAGACTTAACTAACAAAATTTGGGCGCCAGTGACCACAAGGATCACATTCCAGTTTACCGAGGGTAAATAAACGGTTTATCGTCAATGAACTAGAATTAAGTGTCTGTACTGAGCACAAGATTTGGAGGTACCAAACTCCAAATCATGAGACCAGAACAATCACAAAAAAAACAAATGTAATAATGTGAAGGGTTGGTAGGCCTGCACACTACAACATTGGCCTCCTTAAAGAAAAAAAACTAATCTATCCGAACAATATCTTTCACGTGAAAATTACCTACAGTTCTACCTTGCATATCTGCCAATGTGTACACTAAATCCGAGACTCTATTTTTTATAACATTACGAACGAATCTAGGTGCCAACTTATGGGAAAAGTAATCCGGACCACTGGATTGAACAAAATTCTTCCTCCAAATGACATCACCTACATTATAAACCACGGATTTACGGCGTAAATTATAATGTTGTGCATTCTTTTTAAAGGCCTGTATTAATGCATTTGAAACTTGTTCGTAAATAGGAACTAAGTCTTCCAACTTTTTTGCAAATTCGGCTCTAGACTGATCCAAAGGTACGTCCACGACACTAGAATAAACATTAATTTTGTGTAAATTGCCGTCAACAATTTGTTCCCTGCCGTGCATAAGGAAAAAAGGCGTGAAACCTGTTACAAAATTAACAGTATTATTCAAGGCTGACTGAATCTGAGGCAGAAATCTGGACCAATTACGATGGTCAGACTCGGTCAAGATAGATAAGGCAGTCCCGATAGTT